>CP136055.1:268467839-269784591 GCA_032464435.1 Aegilops umbellulata | reverse complement strand
TCAGTTTGTTGCAGCAGTTCCTTGGTGCAGTACCGCATATCAACGCGATGAAGAGGTCGGCGTGCGTGGAGGGTGCGCGGATGGCCCTTGCCCGTGTGAAGACATACTGCACGGAGATGGAGGCCACCGCCATTGCAGCCCAAGATTCGGACGAGAGCCGAGTACCTGCGGAGCACTACTTTCAAGAAGTTCTTGAGGGCGCTCGCTCCATAGAGGCGCAATGCTCGAAGAATATTATGTTCTAATGACATGTATTCCCTTTGAAAAACAATGTTTTACTGAATTATGAAGGCTATTTTATACTTGTGCCTACAAGCATTATAATACCTCCTGTGCGGCTGTTTATGTATGTATGTATATAACCTGAAAGATGGCAGTCGTCGACTTCAGCCCCCACGCATATGATGCGGGGATGTTCGCAGAAGTCGCGTTTTCACACTTGATCTAATGTCTTGGTCCATTAAGGAGGTGATAGAGCAGCGAACTAGGCAATCGGACTATAATGCTTTAACACTTTCACTTAGCCAGAGGAGTTTGACAGTGGGGCTACTATATAGCCCCTGGTGGCTCCGCACTCATCCAAATTCGGGGCGCGTACATGCCTGGCCGGGAAACAGCCCTTCGTTAAGGCGGAGGAATCCTGAAGATTCCGCTAGGTCATCGAGTGGTTGACCAGTCTCACGCTATATCATGACAGTCAGTTTTCGGCTTTCTCTACTGAGGTGCTCGTCCGGATGAACCAGGGCACAATCGCAGTAGTTCTCCTGGTGCCGCCTTAGCCCATAGAGCGGAATGTAAGGCAGCAAAACACAGGAGCCGGGCAAACCCAACATTTGACCAAAGACATGATTCGGAGCTGATGCATATAAGGCCAAACTCCCGACGCCGAACACTCCCTAAGGTATTCGGTCTTTATTATGTAAACCGGGCTAAGCAATGCCCTTTGTAATAAGCCCCTGGTGTCCAGGTACGTGCAACATTCTGACGTGGCCACATGCCAATACATCATCATCCATCTCAGTTGTACTGAGAATCCGGGGGATGTGTATCAACAAGAGATAGTAAAAAAGGTTTACGCAGGGTCTTAATCTAAAGAGAATCCTTGGAACGGGTCCCTACTGCACGTCTGCGCCCGTGTCTCCGTTGTGCCGTATCCTGGACGGGTGTAGCACGATGGTCATCTATAAAAGAGAGGAACTTAGCTGAAAAATTGTCGTGCAAAAGGTAGGTTATACTAAGGAAACCAAGTACGGTTCAAGATGAGTAAAATTTAGCCTAATTGTGACTTGTTTACACGCGTTGAGCCCCTTGTATTGTTATAGGGGTATAGCCATCAAATCTGTGTCAATCATGTATAGCTATGCTGGACTCGTCTAACCGTGTTTGTGGTCTAAACGACCTGTCAGGTGCTCTAGTTGGTGAAGCCGTTTAGTGTGCGGCTGCCAAGGTAGCCGCACGGTCTTCCGCGCGCAAAGAGCGCTCAATATTTCCATTTACTGTAATGATGCCACGTGGACTGGGCATCTTAAGCATGAGGGAAGCGTAATGCGGTATTGCGTTAAAGCGAGCAAAAGCTTCGCGTCCGAGTAGTGCTTGATAGCCACTTCGGAACGGAGCGATGTGAAAGGTTAACCTTCCCCTGTGGAAGTTATCGGGAAAGTCGAATATAACCTCTAGTAGCAGGGAGCCCGTGCAATGGGCTTCTGGGCCTGGCGTTACTCCTTTAAAGGCATTATTGTTGTGGCTGATTTTTGTTGGGTCTATCCCCATTTTGCGGACTGTATCCTGATATATCAGGTTTAAACTACTGCCGCCGTCCATCAGGCCTCGTGTGAAGTGGTATCCGTCGATTATTGGGTCTAACACCAATGCAGCCCATCCTGCATGCCGGATACGTGCCGAGTAATCCCGATGGTCGAAGGTGATCGATTGGGACGACTAGTGGCGGAACTCCGCGGTTATAGGCCCTGTGGCACGTGTCTCTATGAGTGCCACGTTGTTTTTCTCTATCACGTGTAACACGTTTACTGTTTTGACTTCCGGTGGGAATTTCTTCTGTTCCCCAGTGCTTAGTTTGCGAGGCTCATCCTCGTCTTCACTTGGTGTATCCAGCCCCTTGTGTTCGGCGTTGAGTTTGCCGGACTGCTTGAAGACCCAACATTCTCTATGGGTATGATTGGCAGGTTTATCAGGGGTGCTGTGAATCTGACATAGTTTGTCCAGAATCTTGTTTAGGCTGGACAGCTCATCTCTGTTGCCTTTGAGGGGTAGCTTTTGCTGACCTGGTCGAGAGCTTTTGAATCCGGCATTTACCGCCGTCCTCTTCGAGCTGTCTTCTTTATTATGGCGCTTGTTTTTACTGCGTCGGGCTTCCCGTTTTCGTCCCTGACTTCGGATGTACTTGGGTCGCTGGTGCTGCATCGGGCTAACCAGCTGTCCTCGCCCGCGTAAAAGCGGGTCACGAGGCTTATTAATGCAGCCATTGTTCTTGGCTTTTCCTAGCCGATGTGTCTGGCAAGCCATTCGTCTTGAACGCTGTGTTTGAAAGCTGCTAAGGCTTCGGCGTCCGGACAGTCGACTATTTGGTTCTTTTTAGTGAGAAACATGTTCCAAAGCTTTCAGGCTGACTCTCCGGGCTATTGAGTTATATGACTTAGATCGTCTGCATCCAGTGGTCGGACATAGGTCCCTTGAAAATTTGCCTAAAAAGCGTCCTCGAGCTCTTCCCATCTTCCAATGGTGTTTTCGGGGAGGCTTTTAAGCCAGTGCCGGGCTGGCCCTTTGAGCTTGAGGGATAAGTACTTGATGGCATGGAGATCGTCTCCTCGAGCCATGTGGATATGGGGGATGTAGTCCTCAATCCAGACCCCAGGGTCTGTCGTTCCGTCGTATGCCTCTATGTTTACGGGTTTGAATCCCGCTGGAAATTCATGGTCCAGCACCTCATTGGTGAAACATAGGGGGTGTGCAGCACCCCTGTATTTGGGTGTAACGTGGTGTTCGGATTTTTGTTGTGTTGCATTGCGTGCTGGAGCGCGCTTTCTTGGCCCGTAGATGGATTGGGTTGGGCCATCTTTATGATGCGAGTCCTCATGTGGATCGCGTACTAGCTTGTGTGCGGCGTCATTTGCCGTTCTATGTTGTCCCTGAGGTTGTCTATCCGACCGGATGGCTGTTTTGTTTTTTGATTGCGGGGGCTCTAAGGCCTCATCATCGAATTCAGGTAGTAGCTTTCGCTTCAGGTAGCTCTTTGTGTGGCGACTGCCGCCATACTTTTCTACGCTGTTGAGTACTTTACTCCATTTGATTCTGAGTGTATCTTCCGCAGCCTTGAGCTTTCGCTTCTGTTTTTTCAGGCTCCGCGCAGTGGCGACAAGCCTTTGATGGATATTCTTCTGCTCCAGGAGCTTGTCTGGTGTGATGTCATCCGGACTGTTATCCTCGCCGGAGACGGGTTGTTCAGTTTGATTCTCCGTGTTGCCATCGTGGGACGGTTGTTCAATGCCATGTTCGTCATCCGCTGGCTCACCCTGCTCTATCGCTGGGCCTATGTGATCGTTGTTTCTGCCGAGGCAGAATTTGGAGCTGCGTTTACACCGCCGCCTTGACTGCTTCTCGAGGGAACGATCCTTCGCTGCGTCCTTCCGTTCCTCGTCGTCGTTTTCTTTGGGTGTGTCCACCATGTATACATCATGGGATGAGGTGCCTGTCTAGTGCCCTGTGGGCAGTGGTTCCTGTTCGTCTCCTGCATCATCGTACATACCGTCGATGCCTTCAGAGTCGAAGTCGAGCATGTCGGTTAAATCATCGACAGTGGATACTAAGTGGGTGGTGGGTGGGCAGCGAATTTCTTCGTCATCCGCATCCCAATCCTGCCGGACATAGTTCGGCCAGGTTTCTCCTGACAGGGAGAGGGACCTTAACGAGTTCAGTATGTCGCTGAAGGGCGAGTGCTGAAAGATATCTGCGGAGGTGAACTCCATGATCGGCGCCCAGTCGGATTCGACAGGCACGGGCGCAGGCGGTTCGGAGTCCATGGCCGGAGAAGAATCCGGAAGTTTGGAGTCACGGCTCTCGTGAAGGGTAAAGTTGGTATTTGGCTCGATCGCCGCTGAGACTGCGGCCTCCGTGGCAGGGTCTAGCCACCCATCCATGGATGGCGCGGTAGGCTCCGAATTGAGGGTCGAAGTGGTTGCAGGTGCGATCTCCTGAACACTGTCCAACGACAAAGCTAAATCATGCTCATCGTGACTGTGCGGCGCACTCGACACGGGCTCGAATCCGTCGAAGATCAAGTCTCCGCGGATGTCGGGCGTGTAGTTTAGGTTTCCAAACCTGACCTGATGGCCAGGGGCGTAACTCTCGATCTGCTCCAGATGGCCAAACGAGTTGGCCCGCAGTGTGAAGCCACCGAATACAAAGATTTGTCCGGGGAGGAAAGTCTCACCCTGGACTGCATTGCTGTCGATGATCGAAGGAGCCATCAAGCCTGATGATGACGACACAGAGGAACTCTCAATGAAAGCACCAATGTCAGTGTCAAAATCGGCGAATCTCGGGTAGGGGGTCCCGAACTGTGCGTCTAGGCGGATGGTAACGGGAGACAAGGGACACGATGTTTTTACCCAGGTTCGGGCCCTCTCGATGGAGGTAAAACCCTACTCCTGCTTGATTGATATTGATGATATGGGTATTACAAGAGTTCATCTACCACGAGATCGAGGAGGCTAAACCCTAGAAGCTAGCCTATGGTATGATTTTGTCTTGTCCCTACGGACTAAACCCTCCGGTTTATATAGATACCGGAGGGGGCTAGGGTTACACATAGTCGGTTACAAAGAAGGAGATCTACATATCCATATTGCCAAGCTTGCCTTCCACGCCAAGGAGAGTCCCATCCGGACACGGGACGAAGTCTTCAATCTTGTATCTTCATAGTCCAACAGTCCGGCCAAAGGATATAGTCCGGTCGTCTGGATACCCCCTAATCCAGGACTCCCTCAAGGGGAGCCAAATAATATTTGCAAGTATTAGCAGCTAAGTTGTCAATTCAACCACACCCGGATATTAATTATCTGCAGCAAAGTGATCAATAGCAAAGTAGTAGTTTTGATAGTAGTAGCAACAACAATAGTAACGGTAACAGTGATAGCAATAATTTTGTAGCAAGTGTAACAGTAACAGTAGCAGTAGTAACTTAGCAAGAACAATATAAGAGAAATTTGTAGGCATTGGATCGGTGAATTTGTTGGATGATATTCATCATATAATAGTCATAACCTAAGGTGATACGGCACTAGCTCCAGTTCATAAATATAATGTAGGCATGTATTTCGTAAATAGTCATTCGTGCTTATGGAAAGAACTTGCATGACATCTTTTGCCCTACTCTCCCGTGGTAGTGGGGTCCTATTGGAAACTAAGGGATATTAAGGCCTCCTTTTAATAGAGAACCGAAACAAAGCATTAACACATAGTGAATACATGAACTCCTCAAACTACGGTGATCACTGGGAAGTGTCCCGACTATTGTCACTCCGGGGTTGCCGGATCATAACATGTAGTAGGTGAGTATAACTTGCAAGATAGGATCTAGAACATAAATATAAGGATGATAACATAAACGGTTCAAATCTGAAATCATGGCACCCGGGCCCAAAGTGACAAGCATTAAGCATGGCAAAGTCATAGTAACATCAATCTCAGAACATAATGGATACTAGGGATCAAGCCCTAACAAAACTAACTCGATTACATGATGAATCTCATCCAACTCCTCACCGACCAGCGAGCTTATGAAGGAATTACTCACTCCCGATGGGGAGCATCATGGAATTGGCGATCGAGAAGGATTGGTGATGATGAAGATCGAAGATCCCCCTCTCCGGGGCCCCAAATGGACTCTAGATCTGCCCTCCCGATGAAGAAAAGGAGGTGGCGGCGGCTCCGTCTCGTGAAATGCGATAATTCTTTCTACCTAATTTTTTTCTCCAAATATGTGATTTTATAGTATCAGGGTTGGAGTCTATGGGGCCAGCAGGTGGGGACAACCCACCTGGGCACGCCTGGAGGTGGGCGCGCCGTGGTGGGTTGTGCCCACCCAGGTGCCCCTTCCGGTGGTTCTTGGCTCCATAAATTCTTATTTATTGAATAAAAAATCCTCGCAAAGTTTCCTTCCAATCCGAGAACTTTTATTTCTGCACAAAAACTACACCATGGTAGTTCTAATGAAAACACCGTCAGTCCGGGTTAGTTTCATTCAAATCATGCAAATTAGAGTTCAAAACAAGAGGAAAAGCGTTAGGAAAAGTAGATACGACGGATACGTATCAACTCCCCCAAGCTTAAACCTTTGCTTGTCCTCAAGCACTCAAGCAATTCAGTTGATAAACTGAAAGTGAAAAAGAAAAACTTTTACGAACTCTTTTGCTATTGTTTACATAAATAAGCTTAAACAACACCCAGGTTTTCAACCAAGATTATAACTAACCATGTCGACTATAACTCTTAAAAATTATATTAACTCATATCAGTGACATAATCAGCTAGCGAGCAATAATAAGATATCTCAAACAACAACATGCTGTCAAAACAACCATGATACAATATAACAATAATGGTATCTCGCTAGCCCTTTCTGAGACCGCAAAAAATAAATGCAGAGCACCTCCAAAGTTCAAGCGGCGACTAAACATTGTAATTCATTGTTGAAAAGGTCATGTCATGATGCACCCAACATTAGCTACACACAATGCATGAGGATGACAATAGTTCTCTCAGGTTCTGGCGCTTATTTGAGAAGGTGATGACACAACATAAAAGTAAATAGATAGTCCCTTCGCAGAGGGAAGCAGTGATTTGTAGCGGTGCCAGAGCTCAAGTTTTTAAAACAGAGGTAAATGAAATTTTGGGAAATGCACCCTTCTTGTTTACTTCGCGACCATTAGTTATCGACATCTTCCATGCTAAACACATTAGTGGCGGTTCCCAAGCGATAAAAGTAAAGGTTTATTCCACCTCCACCAACAATCACACTCCATGAAACAACGGGTGTCGTCCATACCAACAACAGTCCTGGGGGAGTTTTGTTTAATTATTTGTAATTTGAATTCGGGACTGGGAATCGCTATTACCGCCCCTCTCATGCAAGCACGAGTGAATAAACACTCATCATGAGAATAACCCGCTTAGCATGGAAGATACTAACTACCTCCTGTCACTCTATGAACAATCCAGGCGCACAAAAGGATATTTATTTGAATTTTTTAGAGGTGGCACATGCAAATTTACTTAGGACGACAGGGTAATACCGCATATAGGTAGGTATGATGGACTCATCTGGAATAACATGGGTTTTAGGTTTTTGATGCACAAGCAGAATTCTTGCTTAGTACAGGTGAAGGCTAGAAAATAGGTTGAGAAGCGGCCAGCTAGAGAGCAAAAATGGTCATGAACATGCATTATGCATAAGTAACATTGGATACTAGCATGAGTAGGATATGAACACCATGAACATAAATATCATAGAGGCTATGTTGGTTTTGATTCAACTACATGCATGAACATGTGCCAAGTCAAGCCACTCGAACATCCAGAGGAGGGTACCATATCATCATACTACATCACAATCATTTTAACGCAATGTTGACATCCATGATAAATCATTATCCACTCCTAGCTACTTAAGCATGGCATGAGAAACTATAATCTCTAATTGTCATTTCAAACATGTTTGATCATAATAGGCTGAATCATCGATACTAGGTTAAACATATTTACAAAAACAGAACAAGTTGAGTTCATACCCGTTTCTCTCTGCCATAGCCAGTTCATCAAATATCATCATTATTACCTTTCACTTGCACGACCGAATGATATGAAAATAATAATAGTGCAAGAGTGCCGTGGACTAAGCTGGAATCTGCAAACATTTTATTCAAAAGGAGAAGACAAAGTAATATGGGCTCTTTGTTAGATCAACAATAATGCATATGAGAGCCACTCAACATTTTCATCGTGGTCTTATCCTAGGTATGACTCAATAAAAAGAAAAATAAATTCAGAGAAACACACTGAAATATTTTTGGAGTTTTTGGTTTTTCTTGAACAAGCAAATAAAAGGGAAAACAAAAACAAGAAAAACTATTTACACAGGAAAGCTCCCAAAAAGTAAAAGAAGAACAAGGAAATCTTTTTGAGTTTTCTTTTTAGTACTACAACAATTTAAACTAGGAAGGAAAACCTAAAAGAAGCAGGAAATATATTTTTGGGTTTGTTCAAAGTTTTTCAAACACACAAGAAGAAAGCGAGAAAATAAATTTAACATGGATAGTACAATGAAAAAGTGTGGACACTGACAACTGGAATGAAATGTGTGAACATGAATGTAATGTCGGTGGAAATACGTACTCCCCCAAGCTTAGGCTTTTGGTCTAACTTGGTAATCAGTCAGTAGCCTGCATAATGGTCGGAGTGATAGCTCACTGAGGCTCTAGGTGCAGATACCTCGGCCCACCGTGCAGCCACAACTGCCGCGTTATGAGCTCGGGCCTCGCTCTCAAGAACATAATATCTTCCCTTACTGTGAGCATCAAAGACAGCAGGTGCAGGCAAATATGTGTCCAAAATGGAACTTTTATTAAACAACATGTTATAAGTGAAATTATGGGGTTCACCACGAAGGATCTTATGACGTTTCATAGCATCAAAGTCTAAGTACTGTGTGGGTAAAATAGGGTCATAAGGCCAAGGTGAAACAACCAGCTCTCTTGCTAAGCATGCGGCATAAATTCCACCATAAAAATATCCACTATCAGCATCATGTTGCAACCTACGTGCAGCAATCTCTCCAAGATTATAACTTTTGTCATCGGTGAGAGCGGTGCGTATGAGGCTCAAGTCTGGAGCACAAAGTGTACTACAATCTTGTTTGCCTACAATACATTTTCCATTAAATAATGCGAAGTACTGGATTGATGGAAAATGAATGCTCTTTATTCTACCTTGTGTCACTCCCCTAGTCTCACCATAGCAAAGACTAGTCAAGAAAATCTCAAACTCAGATCTTGGTGGTTCGTCAAGCGAACCCGAGAATGGGATTTTGCAGCAGTAGGCAAATCTCTCTAAAGATATGGTAAATGGATTTTCATACAATTTAAATGACACCCTATACTCACGGGGATGGAATTTAAATCCTTTGGTAAATGATTCAGTGAGGTGGACATGTTGGTTTCACTCATCTGAAATGTAGGGACCGAGCTCGGCATTGTGAACATATTGCTCAAATTCTTTCTCAATGCCCACACGCACCATATAATGTTGCATGGCCATAAGCATGATTTGGTGGCGGCATCTCGTATGGAGATTTCACTTGGTTCAACATAAGACCGACGAGCAGAGCTGCTACTAGAAGATGCCTCTGAGGACCTCCTCCTCGAAGAACTCCTTCCAAAGAGATTCATCATATTCACGTACAATTTTTTGAAAACAAATTGGGTCACAAAAATTTGTTAATAAAACTTAACAAGATTGAAAACAACTACTCATAGGGATGCATAGAGGCTATATCAAGCATTCAAACTACTTAGAACTCTAAGTATTCGACATGCAAGCTCATCTACAACAGCACCAAGAGTAACTAATTATTTAACATATAAACCACTAAAGCAAAAACTAATTCGACCAATGGAGGAGTCACATACCAAGCAACAATCCCCCGAAATAATTTCGGAAATGGAACTTCGAGCAAAGAGATCGAAATCCGCGGGTTTGAGAGCAAGAACACGAGAGAGAGAGAGAGAGCGAGAGAGAGAGAGAGAGCAATGGTGATTTTTTCTAGAGGTAGGTGGTGATATGGAATGAAGGGATAAGTGAGGGGGGCCACGTGGGGACGAGAACCCACTAGGGCACGCCTGGGGGTCCTGGCGCACCCAGGTGGGTTGTGCCCACCTGGTGCACCTCCCCCTGATGTTATTTGCACCAACAATTCTTAAAATTTCAGATCATTCTGAGAACTTTTATTTTTGGGTCATTTTTTTATTGCACGAGAAATTCAGAAAACGGACAAAACATGGCGTTTTATTTTATTTAACTAATAAAAACAGAAAAAAAAAGGTAGGGACAAAAGGTAGTGCTCACTAAATTCATCAACTTCATACCTCTCAAAAATGATCCATTAATAAGGTTGATCAAGTCTTATTAACAACCACTTTCGATTAGCATGAAACCGAAGAACTTTCTAAATCACTAAGTTGCCTCAATGGGGCTATGAATGTCCCCAACAATAAGCATTTCATATTACTTTATAACAGTAGGTAGAGGTAGTTGAAAACTTCCAATAGTGATTGTCGGAGATTTTTCAATAACATTAATACCATTCACTTGGAATTGTTTCTTCGGAAAGTGCACCATATGCTCATTACCATTGATATGAAAAGTGACCTTGCTTTTATTGCAATCAATAACAGACCCTGCAATATTCAAAAAGGGTCTACCAAGAATAATCGACATGTTGTCGTCCTCGGGCATCTCAAGTATAACAAAGTCAGTCAAGATAGTAACATTAGCAACAACAACGGGCACATCCTCACAAATACCGATAGGTATGGCAGTTGATTTGTCTGCCATTTGCAAAGATGTTTCAGTAGGTGTGGGTTTATTCAAATCAAGTCTTTTATATAAATAGAAAGGCATAACACTAACACCACCTCCTAAATCACATAAAGCAGTTTCCACATAATTTCTTTTGATGGAGCAAGGTATAGTTGGGATTCCCGAATCTCCAAGTTTTTTAGGTACTCCATCCTTAAAAGTATAATTAGCAAGCATGGTGGAGATTTCAGCTTCCGGTATTTTTCTCTTGTTGGTGATGATGTCTTTCATATACTTTGCGTAAGGAGGAATTTTAAAGATATCAGTCAAGCGAGTATGCAAAAAGACTGGCCTAATCATTTCAGCAAAGTGTTCAAATTCTTCATCATCTTTCTTTTTAGTTGACTTATGGTGTGTTTGGTTGACGAACCAAATGGAATGGTTCCATTCCATGAGAACGGGTCGGTTCCATTCCTATGTTTGGTTGGAGCTAAAAAATAGAACGGAACGATTATGTTCTTGTGTTTGGTTGGAGCAATGGAATGAGACAAAATTGATTCCACTCATCTCTTTTATATGGGTGGCCAGATTATCTCCCATATATAGATGTTGTACAATGTGAAACAAATATAGCCTTTGCAAACTAAATAACATGCATAGTTTTTGAATTTTCAGCAACATATTTATTTTTGTTTGTAGCACAAACAGTTGCATTTACAAGCATACAAATAAACATTTTTTAGCCAACCAAACAATATATACCCAATCCGAAATTTACCCCGGTGTCATACTTAACCATGTATTTTTGATTCTGTAACATACGTACATTGTAATTTATTAACTAATGAATAATTGTAAAGTTCTACAACTCATATAGACCCATCTGTACACTGCTTGCTACAATGAGTTGCAGAATTCACCATTAGGGGAGAGGAATTGAGCCTTCGCAACTGGCCATGGCTTGGAAAGACAACAACTCAATCCACCGCTTCCGGCGCTGCCAGCCGTCGCTCCGTCCGCTGCTTGTTGTCGTCCTCACTCACTTCCCATCTGAGGAAACAAAAGGAAAGGAGAAGGTCAAACTGCAAAAGGACGAGCGGCCATCTACATACAAAAAAAAGACACATCCGTGACATTTTGGGCTGAACGAAAATCTTTTCTGTCATACTTATGACACTTCTATGACGATAATTGTGACAAAACCTGGTATCATCATAGATGTGGTGGGGTCCTACTTCTATGACAAAAAATCATGACAGAAAATGGGCTTTTCGTCCTGGGCGGGCCGGAGACGCAGCTGCATGACATTATTTGGGCCGTCCATGACGGAAAAAACTGTGGTAGAAGCGAGGGCGCGAAAAATATCAGGGAGTCCCCGGTTACGGTGGGTGGTCGGGGGCCGAGCGATGCGCATTTCTCTCGTACGTACACGCGTGTGTGCGAAGCGTTGGGCTCTAACTGGACCCGAGCGATTGCACTGCAGGCTACGCGTTACTGAACCCGAGCGATCGATCGATGGCTGTTAACTGAACCTGATCAAGCGATTCCTTCGCTACTGCTGCTAACTGAAGTCGATCGATGCTGCCTCTGGATGAACAGTGAGCGTTGCTGGGGGGCTTTGGATGAACAGTTCCCGGTGGGGGTGGATGAATAGGACCCCATGGCGTTGCCTCTGGATGAACAGGACCCCAATCATTCGAGCCGGTTGGGGCTGGATGAACAGGACCCCGTGGAGGGTAGGATGAACATGACCACCCCGTGGAGGGCAGGATGAACAGTAGACGGTGGAGGCTGGATGAACAGTATCCCGTGGAGGGGTGGTTGAACAGGAGCCCGTGGAGAGGGCTGGTTGAACAGTAGCCGGTGGAGTAGCGCGCGATGGAGGCTAGATGAACAGGAGCCCGTGGATGAACAGTCGCAGGCGGAGGCTGGAGGACGTCGACGGTGGATGAACAGTAGCCCATGGAGGCTGGAGGGGGTCGACGGTGGAGATGAACAGTATCCCGTGAAGTCCCGTTTTGCGGTACGCCACACCCCTCCCGATGAACAGGACCCCCGTTTCGACCGTAACGCTCCAACACAAGTCCGTTTCCTCCGTTTTGCGGTACGCCACACCCCTCCCGATCAACAGGACCCCCGTTTCGACCGTAGGAGGTCCGTTTCCTCCGTTTTCCAGTACGCCAGACCCCTCCCGATGAGCAGGATCCTGTTCGAACGTGGCCGGTCGAACACAAGGTCGTTTCCTCCGTTCTGCGGTACGCCAGGCCTCGTTTCCATCGGATGTTCTGTCCAAGCCCTCCCGATGAACACGACGACGCATTTCGTTCCGACCCAGCCGGTTGGCTCCCCATGAACACGACGAGGACGTTGTTTCTCCGTTCCGACCCAGCGATGTACACAAGCCCTGGCCGTACGTATGCGCGAGTAGGCGTTCGAGACCCTGCCCGTATGTATGTACGTGGTCGTATTTTCTTTCTTGCACACTGGCCGTTGTACGTACGTGTACATGCTATGTGTGCGCCTCTACTACGACACGTGGGCGCCTCTACATCGATCAGTATGTACGTACATGTTCGCGACCAGAATGACAACGCTACGTACGCTTCGACAGGTGGGTCCCGACTGTGAGGCACTTCCTTGCATGCGAAGATGTTGCTGGTGGGTCCCAGCAGTCAGGGGGACGGATGTTTTTTTGCCCGAACGCACTTAATTGCGTGCGAAGATGTAGCTGGTGGGTCCCAGCAGTCAGGGGGAAATGTTTTTTTGTGAAATACGATGGCCCATATAGTGGGTCCCCGCTGTCAGGTGGAGGAATAATTATTTTGCGCGTAATAAGGAGGCACTTCCTTGCTGCGGCCGTGGACCCAGCTGTCAGCCTCTCCACGTACAGTCCACGTCCGATGGAAGCCGTTCCTTGACCACGTTGACCACGTCGCGTCGAGAGCACCAGGGCGGTGGACGACGGCGAGGCCTAGGAAGGGGACGACGCGGAGCCGGGGAAGACGCGGCAGTGGATGCCCACGCGTAGAGGAGTATGAGGGTTCACTGGTTCGCTGCGGTGTGAGGCTGCCGTCGCCGTAGAATAACAGGGGGTGTGAGTGAGTAGAGGGATGGCCTGGCCAATGGTGGGAGTAGTAGGGGGCGGTGAGGCCTCCGCCGCATCGCAGCCGGCCACGGGAGGCAGGAGCACGAGGCACGACCGGGGCTGCTTTGGGCGGCAGGAGCAAGAAGACCAGAGGTTGAAGAAGCACTACAGCCGTTGGATGGACATCGTACGGTCACTGGAGCTAGAATCGTGCATATTGACTAAGTTGACAAAGCCCTCCGTCCCCATCAACTTAGCAGGCCAACAAGTCAGCCTGTCACTGTACTAGGTCCTAGCTAGCAGGGGGAGTATTCATTTTTTTTGTGCATAATAAGTAAGCACTTCCTTGCGTGCGAAGATATAGCTGGTGGGTCCAAGCTGTCAGTGGTGGTAACGTTTTTTCGCGAAATACAGAGGCCCTTTCGGTGGGTCCCAGATGTCAGGTGGAGGAATCATTACTTTGCGCGTAATAAGGAGGCATTCCCTTGCGTGCAGCCGTGGACCCAGCTGTCAGCCTCTCCACATACAGTCCACTTCAGATGCATGTCGGTTGTTGACCACATTGACCAGGCCGCGCCGAGAGCACCAGGGCGGTGGACGATGGCGAGGCCTAGGATGGGAACGACACGGAGCCAGGGAAGACTCGGTAGTTGTTTCCCACGTAGAGCGGAGTACGACTATACGAGGGTTTACTGATTCGTCTGCCGTCGTCGGAGAATAACAGCAGGTGTGGGTGAGTAGAGGGATGGCTAGGCCAACGATGGGCGTACGGTGGGGCATTGAGGCCTGCGCGGCAGCAGGAAGGAGCAGGCAGTCTCGCCGGCACTTGTTTGAGCGGCTGGAGCAGGAAGAGCAGAGATTGAAGAAGCACGACCACCCGTTCGATGGACATCCAACAGTCACTGCTTGTGCGTCAACCTTTTTTTAGGAAAGCCTCAAATCCGTGGAAAACATCATACAGCCCATATGCCATTATTTCTAATAATTTACAGCCCATTTGCTAATTCTTGAGGTTTTTTTTGGAGCCCATATTCTTTTTGTTAGCATTACAGCCCATATTGTGGCCACGGTTAAAAAAATATACGAAATTTTGCATATTTCGGTGCAGTCCGAACTGTTTTTAATCCCGAAATTTCAAGTCACATTCAAACTGATTTTAAAAATAAATGTATATCAATATAAAATCCAACAAATTGTCCATGCATAAAAATCAATGCAATTTAAAATCTCGAAATGAAAAAAAGAAATTTGAAACTAATTGTTGGTTTGATGTGTTTTAAAAATGTACAGCCCATTTCTCATTACTGATAGGCCATTTTCTCGGCCAGCCGAATGAAGCTCTCCCCATATTGAAAGATTTGCAACCCAATAGGCCTGACAAAGCGACTTACTTGGCAAATCACAAAAAAATGGGCTGTGGCCGTGGACCCAGCTGTCAGCCTCTCCACGTACAGTACTCTTCCGATGGAAGTCGGTCGTTGACCACATTGACCACGCCGCGCCGAGAGCACCAAGGCGGTGGACGACGGTGAGGCCTAGGAAGGGGACGATGTGGAGCCGGGGAAGACGCGGCAGTGGATGCCCACGCGGAGAGGAGTACGAGGGTTCACTGGTTCGGCTGCGGTGTGAGGCTGCCGTCGCCGCAGAATAACAGGGGGTGTGGGTGAGTGGAGGGATGGCCTGGCCAGCGGTGGGAGTAGTATGGGGGCGGTGAGGCCTCGGCGGCAGCATAGCCGGCCACGGGAGGCAGGAGCAGGCGGTGCTGCTTTGGGCGGCTGGAGCAAGAAGACCAGAGGTTGAAGAAGCACTATGGCCGTTGGATGGACATCGTACGGTCACTGGAGCTAGAATCGTTCATATTGACTAAGTTGACAAAGCCCTCTGTCCCCGTCAACTTAGTAGGCCCACAAGTCAGCCACCCACCATGGTGGGTCCCAGCTACCATGGGGTATTCGTTTTTTTGTGCGTCATAAGGAGGCACTTCCTTGCGTGCGAAGATATAGCTGGTGGGTCTGACCTGTCAGCGGGGGGAACGTTTTTTCGTGAAATACAGAAGCCCTTCCCGTGGGTCCTAGCTGTCAGGTGGAGGAATCATTATTTTGCGCGTAATAAGGAGGCATTTCCTTGCGTGCGGCCGTGGACCCAGCTGTCAGCCTCTCCACGTACAATCCACTTTCGATGGATGTCGTGCATTGACCATGTTGACCAGGCCGCGCCGAGAGCACCAGGGCGGTGGACGACGGCGAGGCCTAGGAAGGGAACGACACAGAGCCAGGGAAAACTTGGCAGTTGTTTCCCACGCGGACCGGAGTACGGCTGTACGAGGGTTTACTGATCCGTCTGCCATCGCTGGAGAATAACAACATGCGTGGGTGAGTAGAGGGATGGCTAGGCCAGCGATGGGAGTACGGTGGGGCGGTGAGGCCTGCACGGCAGCATAGCCGGCCGCGGGACAATGGAGCAGGCAGTCCCGTCGGCGCTTGTTTGAGCGGCTGGAGCAGGAAAAGCAGAGATTGAAGAAGCACGACAGCCGTTGGATGGACATGCAATAGTCACTGCTCTCGTGTGCATTATTTCTAATAATGTACAACCCATTTGCTAATTCTTCAGAATTTTTTGGAGCCCATCTTCTTTTTGTTAGCATTACACCTCATATTGTGGCCACGGTTAAAAAGTATACAAATTTTTTGCATATTTCAGTGCGCTCAACTGTTTTTAATCCCGAAATATCGATTCACATTAAAACTATTTTGAAAAATAATTTATATAAATATAAAATCCAAATAATTGTCCACGCATAAAAATCAATGGAATTTAAAATCTTGTAATGAAAAAAATTGAAACTAATTCCCGGTTTGATGTATTTTAAAAATGTACAGCCCATTTCTAGGCAAACCGAATGAAACTCTCCTCATCTTGAAAGATTTGCAGCCCAGCAGGGCTGATAAATCAAGTAGGCCTCGTTTGGGTATTTCTTAAAAACAAATAGAACTGGGCTAGCCATTTTCAGCAAGAAAAAAACACAACTGGGCTCATGATGTGGTAAACATAAATAAAACCCTGGCTAGACGGGCCACAGCCCCCGCACGGCCCCGTTGTTACCCTGATCCGTCGCTAAAACTAGTATAAATAACTGGTTGGGATTTGTTAGTTGTTACAATATTTCACTCTAAATTAAACGATTGGCAAGCCATTTGCCTTGCTTCAAAGAAAATATGACAGTCACAGACGAGTTGAAAAGGGCAAGAACATCTAACTCCAGCTTACAAACTGTACAAAAGCATGATGGTTAATTGTTCATCAGGTTTACAAAAAAACCCAGGTTGAAAAGGGCAACAACATCTAACTCCAACACTGTTTTTGGCAGTCACAGTCAAATGGATCAGTCAGGTCCGTAGAATGAACATCATGGGTCGTAAAATTTACTGGATTATGACCATAATATGTTGTAAATAGAAGCCCGACACGTTCAGAAGCTCTTTTGCCCACACGGAACTCCTTTTTTTTCTCTTCCACATACCCATATGTCAAAACCATGCTGCTGATAAACTTAAGCCTGATGGACAATAGTAACCTCGCATTCAGCAGGAAGAATGCGACAAATCTAGTGTTTGCACGGTTGGCTACATATCGTTCTAGCGTTATTGTCTTCAATCGAATCTCATGAGAAGTGAGAAAATCCGGATGCTTACGAATCCACCGATTGGTTATAACTTTCTTACCCCGTCCTGTTGCCTAAATAGACATGAAGATTGAAAACAGTTAAGGTCGAAAAAAAGAGTATCGAAAGAGCAACAGCTGAACGGTTAATTCTAGTACACTATATGCGGTCTTCCAATGTGCGTGAAATTATCACCATTATATACAACTTCTCCAGACATGGAAAGCATTGCAGCAAGCCAATAATCTTGTTCAGATCAAAACTATTCATTTGGATATATATGATCTTGTGAGAATCCAGCACCATTGATAGCCATCCATGGAGAAACTCTTCATTGAGCATAGAACATAATATTAGTAAAAAATGTGTACTCCAAGATGACATATAACTTATGCGTAGAAATTTAAAATGCAGCTTATGGTTACAAGTGTATATGATAATGTGAAGTACGTGAAGAACTGTGGAGCCAAACACCATATTGAAATGAGCACAGAGATCATGTATTACTGTAACATCCCAAATTTTCAATTTGGAATGTTATACATTAGATCATCTTCATCATTGGATCATTGCATATCATATTTTATTGTTTGCTGGATCCTAGAAATTCTACGCAACTCAAGGACCTACGGAGAGAGTTGGGGGTTTCGTTATTTTCATATTTGAGTTTTCTTAAATTTTGAAAAGATGATCGTTTGATTTTAATTATTTTTCTCTAAAATATTTCTTTTATTAAAAATAAAAGAGAGAGGATAAAATGACTTCCTCAAAATAAAGAAATATCAGATATTAATTTTTAAAATACAATAAAAAATTTATTCGGAGATTTATCGCTATTTTATTTGAATTAGGAAAATACGCGTTTTTCAAAATTGCATTTTGGGCCCAAATAAATGTTCACCTTGTCCGGCCTATTTTTAGAGTACGGGGAAATTTTATTTCGAGATTTTTGGACTCCGTTTAGTATTTCTTTTCTTTCTTCTTCTACACATAGGAATTATTTAAAAAAAAGTCAAACCGACTACGGGCCGTACCCGAGCAGGACTCCGCCCGGGGGGCCTTTATAAGCCGACCCGCCCGAGCCGCCGAAGCCCACCAGCACCGCAGCCCGCCCCACACCCCGAAACCCTAACCCTAGCCCGTCGTCGTCGCCGCCGCCGCCGCCTCGCGCCGCCGCAGCCGTCACCGCCTCGCCCCGCTGCCGCCGCGCCGCCTCGCGCGGCCCCGCCACCGACCCGCCATCCCACACTGCCTCTCCGGAGCCGCCTGCCGCCGTCGCCGCCCTCGCCGGACTTGCCGGAGGTAGCCGTCGCCGCCGCCGGTTTTCTTCGGAAAACCGTACGGTTTTTCTTTTTTTAGACCCGCGGTTTATTTTTTCTAGATCGGTTTATTTTTTCGGTTAAGTTAATTAGCGAACGCCTGTTCGTTAGTTCATTTTAACGAACGGTTTTCACCGTTTAGCCGCAGACAGCGAACGTTCGTCCGTTAGCCTATTCGTCAGTTTTTCTTTGTCTCGGATTTTCCGCGATTATTTTCGATCACGATTTCTGATCCAAATTTCGTTTTAGTATATCGCTCATTTATCGGAATCAGGCGATTCAAGCGCTTAGAGTTTCGCCTCGAAACCCTCTTTCTGTTTAACCAACTTAAACAAGTTTTTGCTATTGTAAAATTTGACTTTAGTCTAGATTAGTACACGAAGGTTGTTTCTTTCGCCGTTTGAGTTTTGTTGCTTCGTTTTGATTTGATTCTTTTTGCAAACCGGAGTTCTTAAGTTGAACTTTTTGGTTAGATCTCTTATTTGAGTTTTACCCGAGCCCTTGCTTGATTGCTTATTGTATGCTTGTTTGTTTGCTTGTGATAGAGTACCCGGAGTGTGAAGCGTGCTACTACGAGTCTCTAGGTTTCGCGGATCATCAGCAAGGCAAGTAACACTTTGATCATACCCCTTTACTACCCAGTTTTATTGCATTAGATCAATCCTCAAACAATTGCATGGTTAGGATCTGATTAATTTGTGGGATGGGAAGTAGTTGAGGTAGTACCTATTCACCTATTTGTTATCAAACCTATGGGAGTTACTTCTACGTAGCTTATACTGCTATGCTATGCTCGTAGACGTGGATTGGGTTTGAGAGTATCCATGACAGATGTGAGTTTTGCTAATTAATGGTTAACTTAAGGTGGCAACTTTAATATACATTTGGGTGGATTGAGGCACCTGGGGAACCCAGTGTTATCTGTATTTTTCTGGAAATCCCGGGGTACCATGTGATTCTCCTATGGTCTGCCACCCAGGCTCAAAGGGATCATGAGATTATTCATACTAGAAACTTCCGTGTGCAGCCACAAGCTATTATGGGCTCTAGCATAGTTGATTAAGTCGTGTGAACTCTTACAGTGGTAGACTAGCAGATGTAGGGGATGTAGGTGGTATTGTCTACCCATCGTAAGGTGCTAACGCTTCTGAAAGACTATGCCTCGGTCATCCGTTTCTCAAACACCATGTAGTGCGAGAACTCCAACGGAGGAGATTGAGTCTTGTAGGGAAAAGTGTGCAAACCTCTGCAGAGTGTACAAACTAATCATGGTTAGCCATGTCCCTGGTTATGGACATCTTGAGTATCTAGTTCTTGGGTTATCATGTGAATCTCATCACTCTTAATATTAATTTTTTTGGGGGTTATTACGTACCTTTTAATTGGGATTGAGTTGGGTGAACCTTCTCAATGTTTAACAACCACCATGATAATTAAATAAAATGTATTCCTTTGCAGTAGGGAAAAATTGACTTTTCGCAAAACATATTAACCATATAGCCTCCACCAGCCATATATGCATGTAGTGATAGTATCATTATGTTCATTACTCGTTTGTGTTATATTGCCAGCATATTCCATGTGCTGACCCGTTTTCGGGATGCAACGTATCATGTTGTAGACTTTTCAGACGATGAGTAAGGAGCCTTAGGTCATGGTCATTCACTCAGTGATGCCGTTGGAGTTGATGGACTCACTTTATCTTCCGAGCATTCCGCTGTTATCGTATTAGATGGCCTTAAGCCATATTTATTGCAATAAGTTCTCTTTTGAGACATTCGATGTAATAAGTGTGATATTGCTACTCTGTTATAAATCCTTCAAGTACTGTGTGTGTCAGCATTACCGATCCAGGGATGACACTTATGCACAGAGATCAGACCGTCTGAGGTCGGATCGCTACAAAGATGGTATCAGAGCACATGCTGACTGTAGGACACGACCACTAAGCTAAAGCCCTAGATCACTACTCTCTTCTCATTTCTGACTCCTCTCCATTTTCTACTCTTTAGGATGGCGGATGCAAAGATCAAGTTCATGCAACCGGATGAAGACACCCCCTTTGGACGACACCTGAAGGAAGATACTAGTACCTGAATATCGGAATACCAAGCTTCACCGGGACCTACAATGCCACTTTACCAGAAGAGGAGCGCTGGACGATTCAAGTTCAAGTTCCAGGAAGGACGTTCACGCCAGTCACTGAGCCCATAGAGTTTTCCTTCGATGCACCAACCTGGAGTCTAGGAAAGAGTATGGCAGCTCACATTACCATGGGACGCATTGGAGAAGTTTACCACAATGATCTCAAGGACACTATCTACCAGATTTGTGGGCGCCGAGATGAGCAATGGGAGATGATCAGCACCAGGAAGGATAGATCGATTGCCTCTTTCATCCAGGAGTTGAACCAGCACATTCGTCGCCAGGAGAACCAGATGTGCGCAGGCATGATGGATTTGAGGAAAGCAATGACAAGAATCACGGAACTGGAGGAAGAACTCAAGGCTACACGTGAAGATTATGAGGAGGAAATCGCCGTACTAGTGGAGAAGAACGGCGACCTGACAAGGAAGATAGGAGTTTTCATGGGAGATTCCGCGCCAGGAGGAGAGGTTGACGATTCCACTTTCCCGGAGAACTACATTATCATCGACGACACTGACTCGATCCTGATGATAGCGATGATGACTATGTTGATGAAGCGGGATCAGATATCATGGAGTCGTCGACCGAGCAATTTTTCTCGTAGACCGCCATATCAGTAGTAGTATTTCCCCATGTATATAGTATAGTCCAAGCACTTTTGTAATGATAGTACTAGACCGTTTGTATGCCCTTGTTTGATTGATTGAGTGATATGTTTGTGATTTGTCTCATGTGCATATGGGTAGTGTTTTCCCCCTAGACCTCATTCTATTCTGTTTTCTCATCTCTTCTAAACCCAGCAGATGCCTCCGAGACGCAACAATGTATTTGCTTTCCCACCGGAGCTCACCCAGTTGATCCAGCAGTAGAATGCTTTGATGCAGATACTAGTCTAGAATCAGAATCAGGGGAACAACAACAACCCACCACCACCAGTTGATCACTTAGCCCGTTTTCTTAGGCTTAATCCGCCAGTGTTCTCCAGTAGCACTGAGCCGATTGTTGCAGATGATTGGCTCCGCAAGATTGAGAGGGAGTTGACTACTGCAGGATGCACAGATGCGGAGAGAGTGCGTTTTGCCGCACATCAACTTGATGGACCCGCAGCATCATGGTGGGAGAATTTCATAGTCACTTACCCTATTGACACTGTGACATGGGACCAGTTCCAGCAGGATTTTCGCACTGCCCATGTATCAGCAGGAGCTATGGCCATGAAGAAGCATGAGTTTCACAACTTACGCTAAGGAGGGCGCACTGTTGGCCAATATGTGGATGAGTTTAGCAAATTAGCACGTTATGCCCCAGATGACGTCGCTACAGATGCAGCTAAGAAGGAGAAGTTCCTGGAAGGACTGAATGATGAGCTAAGCATGCAGTTGATGGTGGCAAATTTCAATAACTACCAGGAGTTGGTAGATAGAGCTCTCATGCTTGAAGGGAAGCAGCAGCTGATTGACAGCCGCAAGAGGAAGTATGGACAAGGGAAGTATAACTCTGGAGATAATCTTTCACCCCGAACTCGGGAGGACTCGTTCATAACCATGGTGGCCACACTCATAATGAGGGAGTTCGCACAACCATAGTGGCCCCAAGAATGGGAATGGTAATGGAGGAAGCAATGGCCAGAACCGTTCCAACCCGGCAACACCCGCCAAGAGGGATCTAAGCCACGTTACTTGCTACAAGTGCCAGAAGACCGGACATTACGCCAATGAATGTCCCGAAGCCAAGAATGGAAATGGCAATGGAAGCTCTGGAAAGAAGCCCAACCCTTTCTGTTGGGGAACGTAGTAATTTCAAAAAAATTCCTACGCACACGCAAGATCATGGTGATGCATAGCAACGAGAGGGGAGAGTATTGTCTACGTACCCTCGTAGACCGAAGCGGAAGCGTTGACACAACGTAGAGGAAGTAGTCGTACGTTCTCCTTACGATCCAACCGATCACAGCACCGTTACTCCAGCACCTCCGAGTTCTTGGCACACGTTCAGCTCGATGACGATCCCCGGGCTCCGATCCAGCAAAGCGTCGGGGAAGAGTTCCGTCAGCACGACGGCGTGGTGACGATCTTGATGTGTTACCGGCGCAGGGCTTCGCCTAAGCACTGCAACGATATGACCGAGGTGGAATTTGGTGGAAGGGGGCACCGCACACGGCTAAGGAAAGATCTCAATGATCAATTGTGTGTCTTTGGGGTGCCCCCTGCCCCCGTATATAAAGGAGCCAAGGGGGAGGGGCTGGCCGGCCAAGCCTGGCGCGCCAGGAGAGTCCTACTCCCTCTGGGAGTAGGATTCCTCCCCCCAATCCTAGTTGGACTAGGATTCTCCAAGTGGGAGAGAGAGAGAGAAGGGGCGCCCACCTCTCCTAGTCCTAATAGGACTAGGGGAAGGGGGGAGGCGCACAGCCCATGAGGGCAGCCCTCTCTTCTCTCCTCCAAGGCCCATGTTGGCCCATTATGCTCCCGGGGGGTTCCGGTAACCCTCCCGGTATTCCGGTAAAATCCTGATTTCACCTGGAATGCATCCGATGTCCAAACATAGGCTTCCAATATATCATTCTTTACGTCTCGACCATTTCGAGACTCCTCGTCATGTCCGTGATCACATCCGGGACTCCGAACTCCTTCGGTACATCAAAATGCATAAACTCATAATAACTGTCATCGTAACGTTAAGCGTGCGGACCCTATGGTTCGAGAACAATGTAGACATGACCGAGACACGTCTCCGGTCAATAACCAATAGCGGGACCTGGATGCCCATATTGGCTCCTACATATTCTACGAAGATCTTTATCGGTCAGACCGCATAACAACATACGTTGTTCCCTTTGTCATCGGTATGTTACTTGCCCGAGATTCGATCGTCGGTATCCAATACCTAGTTCAATCTCGTTACTGGCAAGTCTCTTTACTCGTTCCGTAATACATCATCTCGCAACTAACTCATTGTTTGCAATGCTTGCAAGGCTTTATGTGATGTGCATTACCGAGAAGGCCCTGAGATACCTCTCCGACAATCGGAGTGACAAATCCTAATCTCGAAATACGCCAACCCAATATGTACCTTCGGAGACACCTGTAGAGCACCTTTATAATCACCCAGTTACGTTGTGATGTTTGGTAGCACACAAAGTGTTCCTACGGTAAACGGGAGTTGCATAATCTCATAGTTAAAGGAACATGTATAAGTCATGGATAAAAGCAATAGCAACATACTAAACGATCGGGTGCTATGCTAATGGAATGGGTCATGTCAATCAGATCATTCAACTAATGATGTGATCTCGTTAATCAAATAACAACTCTTTGTTCATGGCTAGGAAACATAACCATCTTTGATTAATGAGCTAGTCAAGTAGAGGCATACTAGTGACACTCTGTTTGTCTATGTATTCACACATGTATTATGTTTCCAGTTAATACAATTCTAGCATGAATAATAAACATTTATCATGATATAAGGAAATAAATAATAACTTTATTATTGCCTCTAGGGCATATTTCCTTCACTTTCAACAGGGGACAAGTGAACCACGTTAACGTGGAGGAGGTTGAAGCCTAGCCCGATGCAGTAATAGGTAAGTTTTTGGTTAAGTCATTTACTGCAATCGTTCTTTTTGATACTGGTGCATCGCATTCATACATATCAAGGGGATTCGTGGATAAGTTTAAACTACCAACCCAAGCCCTTAGGTCACCCATGTTAGTAACCACGCCAGGAGCAGAGTATATGGCTAGCCTATGGTGTGATCGGTTACCATTAAGGATTGGTAACTACTTGTTCCCCTCAAACCTAATAGTATTGGAGTCACAAGGATTGGATGTGATATTGGGCATGGATTGGCTATCAAAGTATGGAGGGAACATTGATTGCGCTAGTAAGTCGATTTTGCTCAGCACCCCTGAAGGAAGAAGGATCAAGTATGTATCTCGGCATGTGCCGAATAGGACTCAAGTAAATTCCTTATCAGGAGTTGTACAGGAGGAAGTACCAGTGGTGAAGGATTTCCCAAATGTATTTCCAGAAGAATTGCCAGGCATGCCACCGGATAGAGACATTGAGTTTCTGATTGAGCTTTTGCCAGGCACATGGCCAATATCTAAGATACCGTACAGAATGCCTTCAAAGGATTTGGAAGAAATTAAGAAGCAGATTAAGGAGTTGCTGGATAAAGGTTATATTCGCCCAAGTTCGTCACCTTGGGGATCACCAGTACTTCTAGTGGAGAAGAAGGATGGATCGTTAAGGATGGTTGTTGATTATCGAGGATTGAATGAAGTGACGATCAAGAATACGTACCCACTGCCGATGATCAATGATTTGTTTGACCAGCTGCAAGGAGCTAAAGTGTTTTCCAAGATCGATCTACGATCAGGGTACCACCAGCTGAAGACTCGAGAGTAGAACATACCTAAGACAACCTTTACAACGAGGTACGGGCTGTATGAGTATACCGTTATGTCATTTGGTCTGACTAACGCACTTGCCTATTTTATGAACATGATGAACAAGGTGTTTATGGAGTTTTTGGATAAATTCGTCGTGGTGTTCATTGATGATATTTTGGTATACTCAAAGAATGAAGAAGAACATAAGGAGCATTTGCGTTTGGTACTTGGGAAGCTCAGAGAACATCAGTTATACGCCAAGTTCAGCAAGTGTGAATTTTGGTTGAAGGAAGTTGGATTTCTTGGACATGTTATATCCGGAGAAGGGATAGCAGTAGACCCCACCAAGGTTGTCATTGTGACAAATTGGGAAGCACCCACGTCAGTTGGAGAGATCCGGAGTTTTCTTGGACTCGCAGGATACTACAGGAGATTCATTGAGAATTTCTCAAAGATTGCAAAACCTATGACGGAGTTGTTGAAGAAGGACACCAAATTAAATTGGACTGAGGAATGTGAGGCCAGTTTTCAGGAGTTGAAGAGACGCTTGGTTACATCACCAGTGTTGATTCTGCCAGATCAAAACAAGGATTATGAAGTGTATTGTGACGCTTCACGTCGAGGACTTGGAGCCGTACTTATGCAGGAGGGAAGAGTTGTTTCGTATGCCTCAAGACAGCTTAAACCCCATGAGTTAAATTATGCTACGCATGATTTGGAGTTAGCAGCCGTAGTGCATGTGTTGAAGACATGGAGACATTTTCTCATCGGAAACCATTGTGAGGTATACACGGATCACAAGAGTTTGAAGTATATCTTCACACAGAAGGAGTTGAATCTCATACAGAGGAGATGGTTGGAGCTCATCAAGGATTATGATATGAGATTACATTATCATCCCGGAAAGGCTAACGTAGTAGTTGATGCGTTAAGCCGCAAAAGTCATGTCAATACACTCATGACCGGAGAGTTGTCCAAGGAGTTAGCGGAAGACCTTCGTGAACTATGCTTGGAGATAGTTCCGAGAGGTTATGTGGCAGCTTTGGAGATTCAATCTACTTTGATGGATAATCTCAAGGAAGCCCAGAATACGGACAAGGAGATTGCCGCGATAAAGGAAAGGATGAGCAAAGGAAAGGCTAAAGGATTTCGTGAGGATGAGCATGATGCCCTATGGTTTGAGGACCGCATATATGTGCCCAATGATTAGGAGATCAGGAAGTTGATTCTGCAAGAGGCCCATGATTCACCATATTCGATTCACCCAGGAAATACCAAGATGTATCTGGATTTGAAGGATAGTTTCTAGTGGACCAGAATGAAGAAGGATATTGCGGAGTATGTAGCAGTCTGTGATGTATGTCAGAGAGTGAAAACCGAGCATTAGAAGCCAGCAGGATTGCTGCAACCATTGCCGATACCCGAATGGAAGTGGGATAAGTTAGGCATGGATTTTATCACGGGATTACCCAGGACTCGTTCAGGCTATGACTCGATATGGGTTGTAGTCGATCGTTTGACGAAGGTAGCTCATTTTATCCCAGTAAAGACCACTTACACCAGTGCTAAGTTGGCAAAGATATACATAACCAGGATCGTATGTCTGCATGGAGTTCCGAGGACCATAGTATCAGATAGAGGAACCCAGTTTACCTCTAAGTTTTGGAACGTATGGGAGAAGTTGCTTACAAATTGGAATTGCCCGAAGGATTGTCTAGAGTTCACGATGTGTTCCACATTTCTCAGATGAAGAAGTGCCACGCGGAGATGGCAGATATTCCTCTAAGAGATACAGTACCGCGGGAAGCGATACAATTGGATAGCGATTTGACATACAAGGAGAAGCCAGTCAAGATACTCGAGTTTGCCAGCCGAGTTACGCACAACAAGGTTATCAAGTTTTGCAAGGTTCAGTGGAGTCACCATACCGAAGATGAAGCCACCTGGGAGCGAGAAGAAGACCTACGGAAGGATCACACTCACCTATTTTCTAGCCAACCCGAATCTCGAGGGCGAGATTCATCTTAAGGGGGTAGGTTTGTAACATCCCAAATTTTCAATTTGGAATGTTATACATTAGATCATCATTGCATACCATATTTTATTGCATTTTTTTGGATCCTAGAAATTCTACGCAACTCAAGAACCTACGGAGAGAGTTGGGGGTTTCGTTATTTTCATATTTGAGTTTTCTCAAATTTTAAAAAGAGGATCGTTTGATTTTAATTATTTTTCTCTAAAATATCTCTTTTATTAAAAATAAAATAGAGAGGATAAAATGACTTCCTCAAAATAAAGAAATAGCATAGATTTATTATTAAAGTCAAATAAAAATTTTATTCGGAGATTTTTCGCTATTTTATTTGAATTAGGAAAAATATGCGTTTTTCAAAATTGTAT
Organism: Aegilops umbellulata; assembly: GCA_032464435.1. Classification (NCBI taxonomy): domain Eukaryota; kingdom Viridiplantae; phylum Streptophyta; class Magnoliopsida; order Poales; family Poaceae; genus Aegilops; species Aegilops umbellulata. Next base: position 269,756,994 of record CP136055.1, on the reverse strand, counting down.
TTTGGGCCCAAATAAATGTTCATATTGTCCATCCTATTTTTAGAAGACGGGGAAAATTTATTTCGGGATTTTTGGTGTCCGTTTAGTATTTCTTTTCTTTCTTTTTCTGCACATCGAAATTATTTAAAAAAAGTCAAACCGACTCCGAGCCGTACCCGAGCGGGACTCCGCCCGGGGGGGCCTTTATAAGCCGGCCCGCCTGAGCCGCCGAAGCCCACCAGCACTGCAGCCCGCCCCGCACCCCGAAACCCTAACCCTAGCCCGCCGCCGCCGCCTTGCGTCGTCGCCGCCCCGCCCCGCCGTCGCCGAGCCGCCGCGCCGCCGAGCGCCGCAGCACGCCGCCGAACCGGAGCCGCCCGCCGCCGCCGACGCCCTCGCCGGACTTGCCGGAGGTAGCTGCCGCCGCCGGTTTTCTTCGGAAAACCGTACGGTTTTTCTTTTTTTTAGACCCGCGATTTATTTTTTTCTAGATCGGTTTATTTTTTTCCGGTTTAGTTAATTAGCGAATGCCCGTTCGTTAGTTCGTTTTAACGAACGGTTTTTACCGTTTAGCCGCAGACAGCGAACGTTCGTTCATTAGCCTGTTCGTCAGTTTTTCTTTTTCTCGGATTTTCCGCGATTATTTTCGATCGCGATTTCTGATCCGAATTTCGTTTTAGTATAACTTATCGCTCATTTATCGGAATCAGGCAATTGAAGCGCCTAGAGTTTTGTCTCGAAACCCTCTTTCTGTTTAACCAACTTAAACAAGTGTTTGCTACTGTAAACTTTGACTTTAGTCCAGATTAGTACACGAAGCTTGTTTCATTCGCCGTTTGAGTTTTGTTGCTTCGTTTGATTTGATTCTTTTTGCAAACCGGAGTTCTTAAGTTGAACTTTCTGGTTAGATCTCTTATTTGAGTTTTACCCGTGCCCTTGCTGGATTTCTTATTGTATGCTTGTTTGTTTGCTTGCGATAGAGTACCCAGAGTGTGAAGCGTGCTACTACGAGTCTCTAGGTTTCGCGGATCATCAGCAAGGTAAGTAACACTTTGATCATACCCCTTTACTACCCAGTTTTATTGCATTAGATCAATCCTCAAACAATTGCATGGTTAGGATCTGATTAATTTGTGGGATGGGACTTGAGGTAGTACCTATTCACCTGTTTATAATCAAACCTATGGGAGTTACTTCTACGTTGCTTATACTGCTATGCTATGCTCGTAGACGTGGATTGGGTTTGAGAGTATCCATGACAGATGTGAGTTTTGCTAATTAATGGTTAACTTAAGGTGGCAACTTTAATATACATCTGGGTGGATTGAAGCACCTAGGGAACCCAGTGTTGTCTGTATTTTTCTGGAAATCCCGGGGTACCGTGTGATTCTCCTATGGTTTGCCACCCAGGCTCAAAGGGATCATGAGATTATTCATACTAGAAACTTCCGTGTGCAGCCACAAGCTATTATGGGCTCTAGCATAGTTGATTAAGTCGTGTGAACTCTTACAGTGGTAGACTAGCAAATGTAGGGGATGTAGGTGGTACTGTCTACCCATCGTAAGGTGCTAACGCTTCTGAAAGACTATGTCTCGGTCATCTTTTCTCAAACACCATGTAGTGCGAAAACTCCAACGGAGGAGATCGAGTCTTGTGGGGAAAAGTGCGCAAACCTCTGCAGAGTGTACAAACTAATCATGGTTAGCCGTGTCCCTGGTTATGGACATCTTGAGTATCTAGTTCTTGGGTTGTCATGTGAATCTCATCACTCTTAATATTAAAATTTGTTTGGGTTATTACGTACCTTTTAATTGGGATTGAGTTGGGTGAACCTTCTCAATGTTTAACAACCACCATGATAGTTAAATAAAAAATTTCCTTTGCAGTAGGGGAAAATTGGCTTTTCACAAAACATATTAACCATACAGCCTCCACCAGCCATATATGCATGTAGTGATAGTATCATTCTGTTCATTACTCTTTTGTGTTATATTGCCAGCATATTCCATGTGCTGACCCGTTTTCGGGCTACAACATATCATGTTGCAGACTTTTCAGACGACGAGTAAGGAGCCTTAGGTAATGGTCTTTCACTCAGTGATGCCATTGGAGTTGATGGACTCACTTTATCTTCCAAGCCTTCCGCTGTTATCGTATTAGATGGCCTTAAGCCATATTTATTGCAATAAGTTCTCTTTTGAGACATTCGATGTAATAATTGTGTGATTGCTACTCTGTTATAAATCCTTCAAGTATTGTGTGTGTCAGCATTACCGATCTAGGGATGACACTTATGCACAGAGATCAGAACGTCTGAGGTCAGGTCGCTACAATTACACCCAAGGTCTCCAGTTTAGGCGCAGAGAGGACGGTTATTTGCAACGGTGAATAACTAGAATCAATGATCAACCTTTGAAGTGAAGGGGCATCTAGGATGATGAGCTGCCTTCCGTTAAAACAAATTCCAATTCTTACAAGGTTAGGCGACTTTATTTGGAGACAACCGATTCTAACTGTGAAAACAAGCACCAAGCACTCCAGGGCATGGCAACTGGAGTGGATGATGTTGTGCAATGAGGCCTCCGATATACGAACCCGCACAAGTGAAAGTTTCTTTAGAAATGTGAGTCAAAGGTTTAGTACCAGATTGTTTGGTAGGTCGCACAGCGCAAAGGTGGCGGTGTGGAGAGAGGAGGAAAACCGCGAGATGGACATCGGTGCTGAGGGCACAGGTAGATGGCGTTCGGTATCTGGTAGGTGATTTCCAGGGGAATAGTAGAACTCAAGCAGCTGTAGTTCTGTGAATTCAGGGGATTTCAGCCAGCCGTCCACCATGCAGGGCATGGTATGCTTGCTCAGGTAGCATGACGGGATGCAGAGGCTTTGAACGGAGCCCTGGTGGGAGGAGATGATGGCTCTGGGGATTTCAAAATCATTGAAGAGAGATAGCTGACGATAGTCGAGATTAAGGGGCATGGTGCGCCATAGAGGGCGCCACCGAATTGAGAGGACTTGGGTGTGGCAGCAATCCTTGGTGGGGAGAAGCGAGATGATATCCCCAAGGACGGCATCCGGGAGATCGCTGATGCGGTCCACCCGAGATTCTACGGGTTCTTGGGATCCGGTTGGGGCGGGGTCGCCTTCTCCCTGCGCTGCCGGGTGCGGGATCTACAACAGGCGTCATCGCTGGCGGGAGCCTCATCTTCTTGGCGCTGGGGTCAGCCGACTCCATTTTCCTCGAGGGCGTCGCGTCACGCTCACGGATTTGAGTAGAGTAACGAATGACGAGCCTAGTTGTAGTGCGAGTGAAGAAGAAGGGGAGCTGGGGTTTTTCTGTAGTAGTGAGGAAGAAGGGGAGCTAGGGTTTTCTGTAAGAGTGAGGTGAGGAATTTGGGGGTACGAGTGGAGCGAGCTGACGTGAGGTGGGTGGGAGTGAGGAGGAAGAAGAACACCCAGGTTTTTTGGAGGGGGGCGGTGCTCTCGGTGTGGGTAGCGCCTCTCATTCAGTAAATATATGGACTTTTGAATTTATTTTACTATTTACTAGTGTGGATGGGTTGTTTTGTCTTGGGCCCAGAGAAACAGTTACTACTAGTACAGTGGAGACACTCTACAGCTACCCACAAAAACAATTACTACTAGTACAGTGGATACAATACCGCTTTTGGCTCCACCTAGGTCATCAAAATTTCTCCCTCTACTGAATGTCATTATACTTTTGTTCACCGACATGCGGGCCATGCAGCGCGCGGGCCCAAATGCCATCCACCAAATTAGAAGGCAGTATGCAGGCGGAGAGTCACCCCGGTCGTAGCACGGCAATAACGAGCCATCGTATAACAAAACCCCACCTCCCCGCAGTCTTAGTTTGACGGACGAATCAACCATCATTTCACTCTTCGCTGAATCCTCTTCTCCGTCACCGTCTTCAAGAAAGGCAACACTCGCATCTGCCACTGTTCTTCTCTCCCAATGAAGGGAAGGTAAGCGGATCCATGATGTTGGTATATTTTCGTTCAGAGAAAAACAAAGAACTTTTGCAAAGCAGTAACCGATCCTCACTCTCTTTTTTGTTGCATTGTCATTGCGATTGGGTTTTCCTTTCAGTGGTCTCCTAGTATTCGTCAGTTTCATGATGGACCAAGGAGAACCAGGCAAAGAGCTGCCGATATTGGAGCAGACGCGGGAGGCTAATCCCCACGAGACAGAGAGCTCCAAGAAGATGGAGGCAGCCACCGAGCCGACCCCAGATACGCTCACGGCCACTACTGAGATGGTCAACGCCCCGTTTGAGGTTACAACCCCCATGGCACTGTAGGAGCAGTTTTCCCCCTTTGAGGATGTGCTCCCCCCCCCCCCCCCCGCTGAGCTTCCCAAGGTGATTTTCCTCTTTGCCGATCTCGATTGTGGTTTTTCATCTAAGTATGTGGTGATGAATAATGCAAAAAAAAATATTAGCTTCAATGCCGTGCTATACATAGTGGTTTAAATAACTTGTGTTTCTTATGCTGGAAAGTAATTCAGAATTTGTTTCTATTTCAATTAGAGCCCTGATGCAGACAAGGATTGTGTGGTTGTACATGTCACTCGCTATGAGGCGGATGACCTGAATATACGCACTGGGAAAACAGAGTTTTTAGGCTGTTGGATCCTAGAAGCCATTTGCGCTTATACCAATGAAGAGTTGTATTCCAACCTCACTGTTGTCAGGCGTGTTGTCCAGGGTGTACTAAAGCACAAGAAGTTCAAAGCTACTCCTTCATTTGTGAGGCATACTATTCTTGTCAAGCTTACGCAGGAAGATGACGTGGCATGCCTCCACAAACAAGTTTATGAGTGGAAAGGCCACAAGGTTTTCTTCATGAAGGTTCACAGGATTGAGATGCTACCGGACGTCCTCGATGATGTTCATGGCAAGGTCCGTCTTGTGTCCAGCCCAAATTAGATATAAGCATGAAATACTTGCCCCAGCTAGTGTTTAATAGTAGTTTGGATTATGTCTAATTATCCAAACCTTGCCTGTTATCGAGCCCTCTGGGGCTAGTACTCTGTTTGAATCCGTCTATGGGAACTGCTGCTACTTTTGTGTGCCCGTGAATCATCGTAATTGTTGCCAAAACAGATGCGTCCTCACTAGTTTTATCATACGAGCAGTGTGTGTTTTGATGAAATAGAGTACTCGTTCGAGAACTGTGCGCCGACGTATACATAAGTACTTGTAAACACTATTGGTGCTACCCCACTTGTAAGCAGTTGTGCAAAACATGACACATTGGCTCAGCTCGCTTCAACACTAGGATATCGACCAGCTAACAATCAACAATCTGTTGTCTGACATATAAGCAACTATGTATCTTGTTACAGTGGTTCATGCAGTTAACTGAGGCCACAATGTAAATTCCAAACGTTCACACGCTAGTCCAGCGTTCATGTGGAACACTCACATTAAACTCGGCTTGATAAAAAACTTGAAAAGCATAAGTTAAGCAATTTTATACATCTCAATGATTCATAGAACATAACAAACATATACTAGTTAATAGCAAAAGACAAAGTTGTGAGAAGGTTTACAAATCAGGAAAAAACAAGCAAGGCTTCTCTGAGCAAAGGGCCTCCCGGCAGGCTTAAATTTCCTTGAGTTCACTCTGGTTTTTTCTTGTTGCCACCATCCAGGGTTAGGTTCTCTCATTCCAGAATAACCAATTATAATTGTGTGCTCAGCTGGAATGCTGAACTGAACCATGCAGTGTACTAACCAGCTGAAAGTCTTGTGCTTTCCACTAAATTTAAGCACCGCTATTTGCAAAAATAAGTAGACCACAATGCCTCTTGTCCGCGCACCTGTCCCAAAAACCTCCGTGCAGCCGTGCCAGCTTGTCCTCGGTCCATGGATGAACTGGAGGAAAGTGCATTCCGGACTAGGATGCAGATGTTTTCGCTCGTCCCTGCACTGCAATCAGGAAGTAAAACATATGAATCGGCTTCTTTTAGATTGCATTGGTCATTCTACCTAGTAACTACCAATGTAGGAATACCTGGAAGACGGGTGGTTAGACGACAGCAATGAGGGATAGCCATCTCATTTTGCGCAGTTCTACTAAAACTGAGGTGTGTGCTTTTGATTGCGTGGATAGAAACGATACAAAGACAGACATCCCGAAACGATATGGAGACAGACATCCCTGTTTACGCAAATACGAAATACGGTTATTTAAACAGTGACAGATATTTGCAGTGGCGTATGATTGACAGTATGAAAGTGTCCTTAAGTAAGTAGCATCACATCACATCAACACTGCCACTAGATTAACATGCAGAACAATAGCATTAGTATTACTGTCATGAGAGTAGCACATGGTGAGTAAATGTGCAATCAAGTTTGTGCAGTTCCACTGGGATGAAGCAATATTAGCGGTGTGAGATTTAAGTGTAACTGCAAAAACACAATTATGGGAAATAAAGCAAGACGGAGGCACTGCATAAAATGGTGGTGGCATTGCTTCAATTTATCGACTGCACTAGACCATTCCTTATAGTGACATTAGGTGGCATTGCTTAATGCTTCATGTGATTTTACATTAACGGTAGCGATATGGGCGTAGGGACAGCAGAGGCATAAAGTGGTGAGGCAAATGTGGTTGCCGAGAGCGACAAACACTCAGGCAGTATGTCTGCATTTGTCCCATTTTTTATCTCCTCGGCGACATTTTCCTATGTGAGTACAGGAAATCTAGACCTGCTCATTCTCATTTGCGTTGTCCCCCAACACCCATCACTTTCTTTCCTTTTTCAACCAAGAGATAGGTCCACTTCCCCCCACCCTTCGCCATCCACCATGATTTCTTCGTCTTTTCAACCAAGAGACCAGTTGGGTAGCCAGTATCTACTACTTTCCCCCGTTTCCTCTTAGAACCAAGTCCTAGATTCATGCTACAGCTTTCCCACTTTCTTCCCTGTTTGAACCAACTCTTAGAGTCGACTGTATGAACTAACTTTACCTCTAATAATAGTAAAAGTCTAGGTGGCTTTGGAACAGCGGACAGAAGTAGAAAAAGATCCACATGAAGCCAAGTGGGGAGCTGGGGCAGTAGAGCAAGGCAGGTTTCGAAGGAATATATACCTAAGGGTCGTCGGCATGTGGCAAAGACGGTGTCGGGAGGCCGCATCTTGGCCACAATACCACAGGGAGGAAGAAGGGGTCAGAGGCCCTCCGGAGCCGGTGCTCTCTCAGAGAGAATGGCACGGCCGCCGATCGGGACGCGCGGGCAGCCGTTGGTCTCCTCCCTCGCCACCGATGAAAGCGTGAACGATGCACCTACACCCCTGCCCCGGTCGAGGTTGTCCGGACAGATTTGTGAACGGCCGTGAGCTGAGAGAGAGTGTGTCCACCTATGTCTTGCTTAGATCTGGAGAGCATGAGAGAGTGAACAAGAGGAACCCTAGTAAAGCAAGCGCTAAGGCTCCTGCTTATATATGTAGTGGAGTGATTTCGTTGTACCAGCTTCAAAAAAATGCGCTCCTACATGTACCCGCGAGTGGGTGTGAGAGAACTAGTGCGTGCGTGCACCGCTTCTCTTCGTGAGAGTACAATATACTATGCCAAAGTACGTACGCCACAAGAGTAATAGTATAAGTGTGTGACGTGTGAGCTAAAATAAAATGTGCGCGACGTCTTTTGTTTTTTAGAAGTTCTGAGGGTAGGGTGTGAAGAGCACATATGTTTGTGACGTCTACCTGCAGATAGACAGTGGGTGTGAGAGGACTTGGGAGGGTGCGTGTGCATGAGAGAGAGAGGGCACGTATCAATGCAATGCATGTGTCCGTAAATCATTATCGGACAAACGTTCGCCACAAGCCTTTTCCTGGCGAACGTCGTAAGAACCGTTAGATCGGCATCCGACAGTGTTAGTTTTGCCATGTCATTTAACAGAACAGCCACTCCTCCCACACACAAATCTTCCACGTGAGTGTTAGCAACTGCCGTATGCTCCCTCCGTTCCAAAATGCAGTGCATATAGCTTTATTGAAAATTCTAACCTCGCAAACTTTTACCGAGTTTTCGTGTACCAAATTGCACATGTAGAATACCCTGTATATATCATTTCATTCATCTTCGAGAGGTAACTATAAAGATGGGGGAGGAGTCTACAAAGAAAGACCATCGTATCACCTGCAACAATTTCAACCATCCTTTGGTGTGGAGGAATATCATAGGAACTCTATATGATATGATTTTTATAGGATTTTTTCCTTAAGAGCCAATTGGTTCATAGGAATAGATTCATATACTCCACATTTCAAAGGAAATAAACAGGATATCATTTCTATAGCTTTAGAGCCACTTGGTTCATATGAATGGATTCCTATACTCCCATAATTTCAAAGGAAAATAAACATTAGCGTATATTCAATAGAAAAGTTCCTATGATATGAACCAAATTACATCTCTTTTCTAATCCCTCCTCATAGGAATTGAGATACATGTCATCTTTAGATTCAATAGAAAAGTTCCTATGATGTCAACCAAATGACATCTCTTTTCCAATCCCTACTCATAGGAATTGAGATACTCCATGTCATCTCTTTCCCTACAACTTCCATGTATACAACTTATATTCCTAAATAGCTAGTACAACCCACTAGTAGCTTTTTCCAAGACATGCAACTATGGCACAAGAACTATATAGTGTGTGAATAACTTGAAAGATGGTCGCTGGATGAAGCTAATCGGACAGTGCAGAGATGGCAAATCTGAGCACTGCTGGCCATTGGATATCATCAACATTCCACCAGCTCTGCCACATGTACAGTTTAGAAGACTCCATGGTTGAACTTAAGCATAATGCACAAACCTCAAAACACGTGCACTTATCCTTTGTTCTAGAATCTTCAGTATCATAATTGGTTTTTTTCTAAATGAAATGCCATTATTTGTTTTTTACTTTATGCTTTACAATGCACAACCCCATGAATCTTAACATTTTTATAAAACTAATTGAATTTGAATGAGATGAACTATTAGAGCTAAACGAACATCTACATCATGCATATATGACTCAAAGCTTTACATGCTATAGTGTGTATTTATTCATAATTTGGTTTCGAAATCTCATGTGTTCAATGCATGTGTACCTTACTAGTTTTGAGTAGAGTAGCAAATTTCACGCGGCCCCGGGTATATCAAAATGCAGGGCCCATGCATCATTGCCTTTCGGTCGAACCTACGTCCACAATTTTTTGTACGTACTACATCTCCACTGGTCCCCGAACCCAAAATGCTGCCTCGTTCCCCTAAAACCAAGCGGCCCACACATATTTAAGGCGTCGACTCGAACTCAATCCCTCTCCCGTTTACTACGACATGGCCCCGCACGCCCTAGTAGTACTCCTACAAACCCTACCACCGCACGCATCATCGGTTTTCTTCAAGAGGACGATGGAGAAGCCGATTTGTAGTGGAGGCGCTTTCAAAAAAATGATCTGTAGTGGAGACCCCTACCCTAGGGTGCCCTAGGTAGCTGCCTCACGCATCATTGGTTTTGTCTTTTCTTTATGCTCTTGCGCCCTAGAGTGAAATGATGGTTGCTTCGTCCGTCCAGCTTAATCCGGGAAAGGTGGGGCTTTGTGATTTGACCCCTCATCGCTCATTTTCTACTACTGCGGCGCTACGACCGGGGTGCCTCCAATTCCAACCGCTGCTTCGAACTGTAATTTGGTGCATCGCACGTGGAGCAAGATGGTGGATGAGCCACATGTCGTCCAAAGGGGTCCTGTTAAGTGTGTCGCCATTTCGTGTGCGGACTAGCCCTGCTTGAGTCGCTACGCCAACACAACAGGTGCAGCCTACCACTTGGTTTTGCTCCTTGGTGAATCCCGGCTATATTGATCTAAAAAGATACGTACTGGACTACCCTCTCTGTCTCGTTTTTTTAGACGTCTCGGTTTATAGGGCGTGCACGTAGTTCTAGGTCATCCATTTGACTAACTAAATCTGAGTTACTATGTCACAAAAAGTATATCATTGGATTATTAAGCGGATGTAGTTTCTAAACATATACTGTTCACCACATATATAGCTAGTTAAATTCTCAACCTAGAACGACGTGCATGCCATGTAGACCGATACGAAGGAAGTATAGTAGTAAAAATGAGGTGATTTTACCGAGCGATCGGCGGGGGAGCATGGCCTATCATGCGGTCCCACGTGTCATGATGTACCAAGGTGATGCGCGTGTCCCTCTTGAGGCAGAAGCAATACTACGTGGTTTGAGATGACGGCGAACCGAAGTGTGAAATAATGGTTGCTTCGTCCGTCTGGGAAGGTGCGGCATTGTGATTTGACGTCTCATTGCTCATTACTACTACTATTGGGACGGTACGACTGGGTGCGTCCCCCTGCTGTTCTGCACTGTTATTTGGTGCTTGACACGTCGACCCGGTTGCTATATGTCCCACATGTCGGCGACAGGAAGTACAGAATTCATGAAAGCGAACATCGACGGAGGAGTACAAGACACGGCTTGGGTTTTTGCTGCTTCGCGCGATCCATCGATACAAACCCGGACTAAAAAAGGCGAGGGCGGGTCTTTTCCCGCGCGGTAGGCAGGGGAGTTTGGCATAGTCTATTCGAGGCAAGGAGACAGGAAGGGAAACAAGCAAATAAAGGTTGAGCGGCTTAGTTTTGGGAAAATCTGATTTTACGGAGTACGTACCCACTAGGGTTTATAGGGCTCATCTACAAAACATTCATTTTTCCGTTTTATAAGTCTCAATTCTACTACTGGTAGTAGTACCATCACATGTTGGATTTCCAGGTGCGTTAGATCACCCGATGCAAGCAGTGTCAAGAGAAAACTCACCAATGCATGTAGAAGTTCATGGAAATTTAGTGGTCATTCATGCATTCATTCTAATTAATGCCTCGGTAAACATAACTTCTTGAGAAAAACGAGCGTACTAATTACTTGTGCAAACTAGGAGTACGAAATTAATTTGACCACTCACCGTCTACCTTGGTTGGAGAGATTTTGACATTGAGCCATAAAATGGAAAGGAGGGAGTAGTAACTTTTGTCTCGATTACTATTTGTGGCCTTGTATAGATGCAAAATGTATTTTTTTATAGTGGCCTTGTATAAGTAAATGGACGGAGTACTAAAGGACATATATATTCCAAACAATATGATAATCTCTCTAGCCAAGGTAGTAGGGACGAGGAGTAAACGGAGGGAGTACTAGTAAAATTTTCTCCTCGTCCTGCGAGCCACCGCGCGCGTGGGCGAGGGAGCGTAAGGCGTAGTAAGCAAGCTTCACCTCATCCTGCGAGCCACCGCGCCCGTGGGCGGCGGAGACGGCGTACTAAGCAAGCTTCTCCTCGTTCTGCGAGTTGACAGGACACATCAAAAGTACCCCAGTGTATAGAGCCTTGCCTCTAAGGTAGGCCCCACATGGTTTGCCTCTTTTATAACATAACGCGTCAAGTCGCAATTTGTTTGTTCACCTGTGGTAGACGATCCTCCCTCCATCTAGTGGACAACCAGTACACGTGTCAAGTTACCACGTGGGATGCATTTTCGTATAGAAAGGAGCTTCATCGTGTACCCGTGCGGGTGTGGTTGGGAAAGAGACGCGAGTACGTGCGTTGTGTGTGCACCTGTTCTCTTCGTGCACGTCCCCCACCTACGTGGGTGTGTGTGAGAGGGACTATAGAGATACAAACCTAGACATAATGCGCCGTCCATGAAGGAAATATGCCCTAGAGGCAATAATAAAGTTATTATTTATTTCCTCATATATCATGATAAATGTTTATTATTCATGCTAGAATTGTATTAGCCGGAAACATAATACATGTGTGAATATATAAACAAACAGAGTGTCACTAGTATGCCTCTACTTGACTAGCTCGTTAATCAAAGATGGTTATGTTTCCTAACCATGAACAAAGAGTTGTTATTTGATTAACGAGGTCACATCATTAGTTGAATGATCTGATTGACATGACCCATTCCATTAGCTTAGCACCCGATCGTTTAGTATGTTGCTATTGCTTTCTTCATGACTTATACATGTTCCTATGACTATGAGATTATGCAACTCCCGTTTACCGGAGGAACACTTTGTGTGCTACCAAACGTCACAACGTAACTGGGTGATTATAAAGGTGCTCTACAGGTGTCTCCAAAGGTACTTGTTGGGTTGGCGTATTTCGAGATTAGGATTTGTCACTCCGATAGTCGGAGAGGTATCTCTGGGCCCTCTCAGTAATGCACATCACATAAGCCTTGCAAGCATTGCAACTAATATGTTAGTTGTGAGATGATGTATTACGGAACGAGTAAAGAGACTTGCCGGCAACGAGATTGAACTAGGTATTGGATACCGACGATCGAATATCGGGCAAGTAACATACCAATGACAAAGGGAACAACGTATGTTGTTATGCGGTCTGACCGATAAAGATCTTCGTAGAATATGTAGGAGCCAATATGGGCATCCAGATCCCGCTATTGGTTATTGACCGGAGACGTGTCTCGGTCATGTCTACATTGTTCTCGAACCGTAGGGTCCGCACGATTAACGTTATGATGACAGTTATTATGAGTTTATACATTTTTGATGTACCAAAGGTAGTTCGGAGTTCCGGATGTGATCACGGACATGACGAGGAGTCTCGAAATGGTCGAGACATAAAGATCGATATATTGGAAGCCTATATTTGGACATCGGAATCGTTCCGGGTGAAATTGGCATTTTATCGGAGTACCGAGGGGTTACCGGACCCCCCCCCCGGGGGTTAATGGGCCTTCATGGGCCATAAGGGAGAAGAGAGGGGCCGGCCAGGGCAGGCCGCGTGCTCCCTCCCCCCTAGTCCGAATAGGACAAGGAAGGGGGGGCGGCGCCCCCCTTTCCTCTTCTCCCTCCCCCTTTCCTTCTCCAACAAGGCAAGAGAGGGGGGAGTCCTACTCCCGGTGGGAGTAGGACTCCTCCAGGCGCACCCCTTGGGGGTCGGCGCACCTCCCCCTCCCTCCTTTATATACGGGGGCAGGGGGCACCCTAGGACACACAAGTTGATCTTCGTGATTGTTCCGTAGCCATGTGCGGTGCCCCCCTCCACCATATTCCACCTCGGTCATATCGTTGCGGTGCTTAGGCAAAGCCCTGCATCGGTAGAACATCATCATCGTCATCACGCCGTCGTGCTGATGAAACTCATCCCCGAAGCTTTGCTGGATCGGAGCCCGGGGAGCGTCATCGAGCTGAACGTGTGCTAAGAACTCGGAGGTGCCGAAGTAACGGTGCTTGGATCGGTTGGACCGGGAAGACGTACGACTACTTCCTCTACGTTGCGTCAACGCTTCCGCTTCGGTCTACGAGGGTACGTAGACAACACTCTCCCCTCTCGTTGCTATGCATCACCATGATCTTGCGTGTGCGTAGGAATTTTTTTGAAATTACTACGTTCCCCAACAGTGGCATCCGAGCCTAGGTTTTATGGTTTGATGTTATATGCACGAGTAGAACACAAGTGAGTTGTGGGCGATATAAGTCATACAGCCTACCAGCATGTCATACTTTGGTTCGGCGGTATTGTTGGATGAAGCGGCCCGGACCGACATTACGCGTACGCTTACGCGAGACTGGTTTTACCGCCGTGCTTTGCACACAGGTGGCTGGCGGGTGTCAGTTTCTCCAACTTTAGTTGAACCGAGTGTGGCTACGCCCGGTCCTTGCGAAGGTTAAAACGGCATCAACTTGACAAACTATCGTTGTGGTTTTGATGCGTAGGTGAGATTGGTTCTTGCTTAAGCCCATAGCAGCCACGTAAAACTTGCAACAAACAAAGTAGAGGACGTCTAACTTGTTTTTGCAGGGCATGTTGTGATGTGATATGGTCAAGGCATGATGCTAAATTTTATTGTATGAGATGATCATGTTTTGTAACTAAGTTATCGACAACTGGCAGGAGCCATATGGTTGTCGCTTTATTGTATGCAATGATATCGCCCTGTAATGCTTTACTTTATCACTAAGCGGTAGCGATAGTCGTAGAAGCATAAGATTGGCGAGACGACAACGATGCTACGATGGAGATCAAAGTGTCGCGCCGGTGACGATGGTGATCATGACGGTGCTTCGGAGATGGAGATCACAAGCACAAGATGATGATGGCCATATCATATCACTTATATTGATTGCATGTGATGTTTATCCTTTTTATGCATCTTATCTTGCTTTGATTGACGGTAGCATTATAAGATGATCTCTCACTAAATTATCAAGAAGTGTTCTCCCTGAGTATGCACCGTTGCCAAAGTTCGTCGTGCCCAGACACCACGTGATGATCGGGTGTGATAAGCTCTACGTCCATCTACAACGGGTGCAAGCCAGTTTTGCACACGCAGAATACTCGGGTTATACTTGACGAGCCTAGCATATGCAGATATGGACTCGGAACACGGAGACCGAAAGGTCGAGCGTGAATCATATAGTAGATATGACCAACATAATGATGTTCACCATTGAAGACTAATCCATTTCACGTGATGATCGGTTATGGTTTAGTTGATTTGGATCACGTGATCACTTAGAAGATTAGAGGGATGTCTATCTAAGTGGGAGTTCTTAAGTAATATGATTAATTGAACTTAAATTTATCGTGAACTTAGTCCCTGATAGTATCTTGCATGTTTGTGTTGATTGTAGATAGATGGCCGGTGCTGTTGTTCCGTTGAATTTTAATGCGTTCCTTGAGAAAGCAAAGTTGAAAGATGATGGTAGCAATTACACGGATTGGGTCCGTAACTTGAGGATTATCCTCATTGCTGCACAAAAGAGTTACGTCCTAGAAGCACCGCTAGGTGCCAGGCCTGCTGCTGATGCAACTGACAACGTTCAGGACGTCTGACAGAGCAAAGCTGATGACTACTCGATAGTTCAATGTGCCATGCTTTACGGCTTAGAACCGGGACTTCAACGACATTTTGAACATCATGGGGCATATGAGATGTTCCAAGAGTTGAAGTTAATATTCCAACAGAATGCCCGGATTGAGAGATATGAAGTCTCCAATAAGTTCTATAGCTGCAAGATGGAGGAGAATAGTTCTGTCAGTGAGCATATACTCAAAATGTCTGGGTATTGTAATCACTTGATTCAACTGGGAGTTAATCTTCCGGATGATTGCGTCTTTGACAGAATTCTCCAATCACTTCCACCAAGCTACAAGGGATTCGTGATGAACTATAATATGCAAGGGATGGATAAGACGATTCCCGAGCTCTTCGCAATGCTAAAGGCTGCGGAGGTAGAAATCAAAAAGGAGCATCAGGTGTTGATGGTCAACAAGACCACTAGTTTCAAGAAAAAGGGCAAAGGGAAAAAGAAGGGGAACTTCAAGAAGAACAGCAAGCAAGTTGCTGCTCAAGAGAAGAAACCCAAGTCTGGACCTAAGCCTGAAACTGAGTGCTTCTACTGCAAGCAGACTGGACACTGGAAGCGGAACTGCCCCAAGTATTTGGCGGATAAGAAGGATGGCAAGGTGCACAAAGGTATATGTGATATACATGTTATTGATGTGTACCTTACTAGAGCTTGCAGTAGTACCTGGGTATTTCATACTGGTTCTGTTGCTAATATTTGCAACTCGAAACAAGGACAACGGATTAAGCGAACACTGGCAAAGGACGAGGTGACGATGCGCGTGGGAAATGGTTCCAAAGTCGATGTGATCGCAGTCGGCACGCTACCTCTACATCTACCTTCGGGATTAGTATTAGACCTAAATAATTGTTATTTGGTGCCAGCATTGAGCATGAACATTATATCTGGATCTTGTTTGATGCGAGACGGTTATTCATTTAAATCAGAGAATAATGGTTGTTCTATTTATATGAGCAATATCTTTTATGGTCATGCACCCTTGAAGAGTGGTCTATTTTTGATGAGTCTCGATGGTAGTGATACACATATTCATAATGTTGAAGCCAAAATATGCAGAGTTGATAATGATAGTGCAACTTATTTGTGGCACTGTCGTTTAGGTCATATCAGTGTAAAGCGCATGAAGAAACTCCATACTAATGGACTTTTGGAACCACTTGATTATGAATCACTTGCTACTTGCGAACCGTGCCTCATGGGCAAGATGACTAAAACACCGTTCTCCAGTACTATGGAGAGAGCAACAGATTTGTTGGAAATCATACATACAGATGTATGTGGTCCGATGAATATTGAAGCTCGTGGCGGATATCGTTGTTTTCTCACCTTCACGGATGATTTAAGAAGGTATGGGTATATCTACTTAATGAAACACAAGTCTGAAACATTTGAAAAGTTCAAAGAATTTCAGAGTGAAGTTGAAAATCATCGTAACAAGAAAATAAAGTTTCTACGATCTGATCATGGAGGAGAATATTTGAGTTACGAGTTTGGTCTACATTTGAAACAATGCAGAATAGTTTCGCAACTCACGCCACCCGGAACACCAGAACATAATGGTGTGTCCGAACGTCGTAATCGTACTTTACTTGATATGGTGCGATCTATGATGTCTCTTACAGATTTACCGCTATCATTTTGGGGTTATGCTTTAGAGACGGCCGCATTCACGTTAAATAGAGCACCATCAAAATCCGTTGAGACGACGCCTTATGAACTATGGTTTGGCAAGAAACCAAAGTTGTCGTTTCTTAAAGTTTGGGGCTGCGATGCTTATGTGAAAAAACTTCAACCTGATAAGCTCGAACCCAAATCGGAGAAATGTGTCTTCATAGGATACCCAAAGGAAAGTGTTGGGAACACCTTCTATCACAGATCCGAAGGCAAGACATTCGTTGCTAAAAATGGATCCTTTCTAGAGAAGGAGCTTCTCTCGAAAGAAGTGAGTGGGAGGAAAGTAGAACTTGATGAGGTAACTATACCTGCTCCCTTATTGGGAAATAGCACATCACAGGAACCAGTTTCTGTGACGTCTAAACCAATTAGTGAGGAAGTTAATGATGATGATCATGCAACTTCAGATCAAGTTACTACAGAACCTCGTAGATCAACCAGAGTAAGATCCGCACCAGAGTGGTACAGCAATCCTGTTCTGGAAATCATGCTACTAGATCATGGTGAACCTACGAACTATGAAGAAGCGATGGTGAGCCCAGATTCCGCAAAATGGCTTGAAGCCATGAAATCTGAGATGGGATCCATGTATGAGAACAAAGTGTGGACTTTGATTGACTTGCCCGATGGACGGCAAGCAATTGAGAATAAATGGATCTTCAAGAAGAAGACTGACGCTGACGGTAATGTTACTGTCTACAAAGCTCGACTTGTCGCAAAAGGTTTTCAAAAAGTTCAAGGGATTGACTACGATGAGACCTTCTCACCCGTAGCAATGCTTAAGTCTGTCCGAATCATGTTAGCAATTGCCGCATTTTATGATTATGAAATATGGCAGATGGATGTTAAAACTGCATTCCTGAATGGATTTCTGGAAGAAGAGTTGTATATGATGCAACCAGAAGATTTTATCGATCCAAAGGGAACTAACAAAGTGTGCAAGCTCCAGCAATCCATTTATGGACTGGTGCAAGCCTCTCGGAGTTGGAATAAACGCTTTGATAGTGTGATCAAAGCATTTGGGTTTGTACAGACTTTTGGAGAAGCCTGTATCTACAAGAAAGTGAGTGGGAGCTCTGTAGCATTTCTGATATTATATGTGGATGACATATTACTAATCGGAAATGATATAGAATTTCTAGATAGCATAAAGGAATACTTGAATAAGAATTTTTCAATGAAAGACCTCGGTGAAGCTGCCTACATATTGGGCATCAAGATCTATAGAGATAGATCAAGACGCTTAATTGGACTTTCACAAAGCACATACCTTGACAAAGTTTTGAAGAAGTTCAAAATGGATCAAGCAAAGAAAGGATTCTTGCTTGTACTACAAGGTGTGAAGTTGAGTAAGACTCAATGCCCGACCACTGCAGAAGATAGAGAGAAAATGAAAGATGTTCCCAATGCTTCAGCCATAGGCTCTATCATGTATGCAATGCTGTGTACCAGACCTGATGTGTGTCTTGCTATAAGTTTAGCAGGGAGGTACCAAAGTGATCCAGGAGTGGATCACTGGACAGCGGTCAAGAACATCCTGAAGTACCTGAAAAGGACAAAGGAAATGTTTCTCGTATATGGAGGTGACAAAGAGCTCATCATAAACGGTTACGTTGATGCAAGCTTTGACACTGATCCGGACGATTCTAAATCGCAAACCGGATACGTATTTACATTAAACGGTAGAGCTGTCAGTTGGTGCAGTTCTAAACAAAGCGTTGTGGCGGGATCTACATGTGAAGCAGAGTACATAGCTGCTTTGGAAGCAGCAAATGAAGGAGTCTGGATGAAGGAGTTCATATCCGATCTAGGTGTCATACCTAGTGCATCGGGTCCAATGAAAATCTTTTGTGACAATACTGGTGCAATTGCCTTGGCAAAGGAATCCAGATTTCACAAGAGAACCAAGCACATCAAGAGACGCTTCAATTCCATCCGGGATCTAGTACAGGTGGGAGACATAGAGATTTGCAAGATACATACGGATCTGAATGTAGCAGACCCGTTGACTAAGCCTCTTCCACGGGCAAAACATGATCAGCACCAAAACTCCATGGGTGTTAGAATCATTACTGTGTAATCTAGATTATTGACTCTAGTGCAAGTGGGAGACTGAAGGAAATATGCCCTAGAGGCAATAATAAAGTTATTATTTATTTCCTCATATATCATGATAAATGTTTATTATTCATGCTAGAATTGTATTAGCCGGAAACATAATACATGTGTGAATATATAAACAAACAGAGTGTCACTAGTATGCCTCTACTTGACTAGCTCGTTAATCAAAGATGGTTATGTTTCCTAACCATGAACAAAGAGTTGTTATTTGATTAACGAGGTCACATCATTAGTTGAATGATCTGATTGACATGACCCATTCCATTAGCTTAGCACCCGATCGTTTAGTATGTTGCTATTGCTTTCTTCATGACTTATACATGTTCCTATGACTATGGGATTATGCAACTCCCGTTTACCGGAGGAACACTTTGTGTGCTACCAAACGTCACAACGTAACTGGGTGATTATAAAGGTGCTCTACAGGTGTCTCCAAAGGTACTTGTTGGGTTGGCGTATTTCGAGATTAGGATTTGTCACTCCGATAGTCGGAGAGGTATCTCTGGGCCCTCTCGGTAATGCACATCACATAAGCCTTGCAAGCATTGCATCTAATATGTTAGTTGTGAGATGATGTATTACGGAACGAGTAAAGAGACTTGCCGGTAACGAGATTGAACTAGGTATTGGATACCGACGATCGAATCTCGGGCAAGTAACATACCGATGACAAAGGGAACAACGTATGTTGTTATGCAGTCTGACCGATAAAGATCTTCGTAGAATATGTAGGAGCCAATATGGGCATTCAGGTCCCGCTATTAGTTATTGACCGGAGACGTGTCTCGGTCATGTCTACATTGTTCTCGAACCGTAGGGTCCGCACGCTTAACGTTACGATGACAGTTATTATGAGTTTATACATTTTTTATGTACCGAAGGTAGTTCGGAGTCCCGGATGTGATCACGGACATGACGAGGAGTCTCTAAATGGTCGAGACATAAAGATCGATATATTGGAAGCCTATATTTGGACATCGGAATCGTTCCGGGTGAAATCGGCATTTTATCGGAGTACCGAGGGGTTACCGGAACCCCCCCGGGGGGTTAATGGGCCTTCATGGGCCATAAGAGAGAAGAGAGGGGCCGGCCAGGGCAGGCCGCGCGCCCCCTCCCCCCCTAGTCCGAATAGGACAAGGAAGGGGGGCGGCGCCCCCTTTCCTCTTCTCCCTCCCCCTTTCCTTCTCCAACAAGGCAAGAGAGGGGAGGGTCCTACTCCCGGTGGGAGTAGGACTCCTCTAGGCGCACCCCTTGGGGGCCGGCCGCACCTCCCCCTCCCTCCTTTATATACGGGGCAGGGGGGCACCCTAGGACACACAAGTTGATCTTCGTGATTGTTCCTTAGCCGTGTGCGGTGCCCCCCTCCACCATATTCCACCTCGGTCGTATCGTTGCGGTGCTTAGGCGAAGCCCTGCGTCGGTAGAACATCATCATTGTCATCACGCCGTCGTGCTAACGAAACTCATCCCCGAAGCTTTGCTGGATCGGAGCCCGGGGAGCGTCATCGAGTTGAACGTGTGCTAAGAACTCGGAGGTGCCAGAGTAACGGTGCTTCGATCGGTTGGACCGGAAAGACGTACGACTACTTCCTCTACGTTGCGTCAACGCTTCCGCTTCGGTCTACGAGGGTACGTAGACAACACTCTCCCCTCTCGTTGCTATGCATCACCATGATCTTGTGTGTGCGTAGGATTTTTTTTGAAATTACTATGTTCCCCAACAGTCCATTCCCATGCCTCCGCCCAGTCTGACCACCAGTCACCACCACGCCCCACTCCTCCTCACCTTATCTCTCGTCTTTCTCCCTCCATTTTTATACACAAGGCC
Source organism: Aegilops umbellulata (assembly GCA_032464435.1). Classification (NCBI taxonomy): domain Eukaryota; kingdom Viridiplantae; phylum Streptophyta; class Magnoliopsida; order Poales; family Poaceae; genus Aegilops; species Aegilops umbellulata. The sequence continues at coordinate 269,736,449 of CP136055.1, read as the reverse complement.
ACTATCAAAATTACAATTTGCAGATATACAAGGCCTCTAACATTAATCGATGCAATATTAATGGTGTTTGCCTCGTAGTACTACTAGCAAAGGAGGACATTAATTATCCCTTGCATGCATGCGGGAGTGTGAGCATTGGCTTGATGTGCATGAAAGAGAAGAATACACATTAATTTACACAGCAAACAAGGAAACAAGGTGGCTTGCAACATTGAGTTAGAAGACATTATTTTTTGCCTTGGTACCTGTAATATGGGTTTGTGGCCTTGTATACAAAAATGGAGTCCCATAAAATTCTCGAGATACCATTTATCCGATAAAATTCTCGAGCAATAATTAGTTTTTACAAAATGGGATTACTCCTGCATGGGTCAATCACAATAGGTGTTTTGTAAAAAAATGCATCTTGATGTTCCGTGCAATGCACAGGTATCTTGCTAGTCCATGAAAACAACACATGGCAAAATTCGACGGCGAACGAGGGATTTGAATCTGTCGGGAGGGGCTGTTTGGATCTTGCCCGGAGTAACCAAAATATTGGCGACCCTTTTGTCCACCGGTGCCTTTGCAACCGATGAACGAGGAATGTCTCGGGTTCTCATGCATCCTCCAGCGCGCATGTTGGAGACGAGCTCGCACGAGCTGTGTTCTTTTTGTCCCACCACACCGCCCGAGCCACCCGCAGACTGACCGGCGACCCGCAAATTACGCCATCAAACCGTAGCCGCACACATTATGACAGAAAGTCAACCAACCGGACGAAATTCACGCAAACACGGCATATTTCATATAAACAACGACAGAAATCATATAACATACCGGATTTTCATGCAAACATGACGGATTTCATTACATTCAAATGAACTACGCGGTGCTAGTTCTAGACATCACAGCTATATAATACCTGGCCTAAATGGTCGCCCGCCGATTGATTTGTGTTCCTCATGTCTGGCAGCACGATCGCCGGACTGCCGGGAGCCCCGGAGGTATATGTGGGGTCGACGAAGGTCCTTGCAAGAAAACGATCCGGCAAGACACCTGTTGTGTACGCCGGCGTCGCCTCTGTGGTGGCCTTCATGGGACCCAAGCGGCGGTGGCCTCCCATGTTCTACTTCTCCTCGATGATGGCGGCAGACGTGGAGGCGCTCGCCACCGACTCGTCGCTCTCCGCGCACCCGGCTTCTGTCGCTGTTTGCATGGCGCAGCCGCCGGCATGGGAGTCTCGGCCACAGAAACAGGAGACGCGGTATGAGGCGGCGGCGTGGACGGCAGTAACGACGCCCGTGCGCCACTCCTCGTCGAGCTGGCCTGGAGCGGCGAGTTGCTGAACCACGCGCCGGCTTGGGGCGGCAACTGGCTCTGTCGGGCGAGGGGAGGGAGGTGGATCAGCGAGCTGCATAGCTCGTATCCGGCGGGCTCGGCGGGCCACCCAACCGGCTTGGATGCGGAATAACTACTCTTCGTAAGCCATTGTAAGAGTGGACAAAATGGTAAAGGAGGAGATAGGGGAGCGGCGAAGGTGCGAGATTCTTGGCCGGCGTTTGGCCTCGTTTAAATAGGAGATTAAATAGACAGCGGGTGGGAGGAGCTCGGCCGGCGTTGCGTTTAATGCCGGACCGGTCATGAACGGACGTGCGTCCAGAGTGGGTTTCTCGGCTTCCACACGGGTGGGTTTCATGGAGGCGTTTGAATGCGGCAAGGAGGCGTATTCAGCCGGGCGTGCAGTGAGTGGCGCCCTCGACTCTGACGTAGGACAGCGCGTTGTTCTTCCACTGATGTGTGGGATCTTTGGGTACATGGCCTGCATGTCAGTGAACCAACGCAGGCAGCGCACAGCAGAGGAACCTTTGGCGGGCCAGGGCGGTCAGAAGCGGGCATTTCATAAACCGATGATTGTTCATTGAGTGTGACGTGATCCTTTTCATGTAGATAAGCCTACTATGTTGATAGCCCGTTCGATACGTTGTGATTCATAAAGACCGCTACAAACATCAATGTTCTGCTTATCACAGATAAGATTGATTAATACCCGTAACAATCCATGTTTTAACAAAGGGTGCATGCACGTATAGGTTGAGCGTGTGTCTTGCGTCGTGTGCTGTGTGCATGCAGGCGTGCGAGTGTTGCGTGCGTGCAAGGGCACATTTCAGCGTTGCATGCATGTGTGTGTACGTGCATGTGTTCGTGAGTGCATGTGTACGCGTCAGTGTTGCATGCCTGCATGTGTGCGTGTGTTCGTTATGTGTACGTGTCAGTGTTGCACGCCTGCATGCGTGCGTGTCTTGCGTGCGTGCATGTGTACGTGCGGGGTGAGGCTACACATCAGTCGACTGACTTTTTCATCTATGGTCATTAGATTTTCCAGCCATTGGATACGAAATCAAGGTCCTGCAGTTTATCATCAAACTCCATCCCCCTGAGCCGCCAGCCACCACCGGCTGAAACACCGGCCCCCGCCGCCCGCGGCCGGCCCGCATCGCCATGCCGCCCCGCCCGCCCCGAAACCACTCCTCACCGCCGGTCCGCCGCTGCACCGACCATCCCTCTAGCCCCCCCCCCCCCCCCGCACCGAGCTTTTTCTTCGGCGATCCCCACCCCATCGCCCAATCAACGCGCCCCCACCCCCGGCGACTGCCAACCAGAGGTCTCACGACTTCGAGTACCCACCGACCACTAATTTATTACCATTTATGTCCTTCATATATGCGCTGACGGGTGGGCCCTATGGTAATGTGCGCTACTGAATGTCGACCGTTTGACTGGTCAATTGATCGTGTAATCAGCAAATTACGGAGCTGTATGGTGAGCCAGTGACCGTATGATCACCCTAAAATGTATTTTATTAACACGGTACAGACTCAAACTGCCATTTCTTTCTTTCATATACGGGCTGACAGGTGGGCCCCACGGTTACGCGCCCCGATGGTGCAACACTAGTTGCGCCACTTGGATTGTTTGACTGGTCAATTGATTGTGTCATCAACAAAATACGGAGTTGTACGGGTGAGCTAGTGACCGTATAATCATAACATGTATTTTTTTAACACGGTACATATGCAAGGGCTCATATATACGCGCAAGCACTCACCGCAATAAGCGCACACACGAAGACCCTGCCCCTATGAGCACCTTCAGAGAGTGGGCCACCATATGATCTTGAGATTTTATGAAGTCACCATAGGTGCCTCGTAGTCGAGTGGAACGTCTCCTCCCACCGAACGCACATCGCCAAAAAATACAGAAATTAACCCAGGATAAATGCGAGCACCGGGACTTTAGCCCTGGTGGGCTCGAGAAACCACTGTCCTCCTAACCATCCAACCACATGTTGGTTAGCACGAAAAAATGTATGTGGTGACCGTGATGAGCTTATTCTAAAGTCCAGTGACCATATCGTGCTTTCGCTTCAAATACAATGATCATAAGTGTCGTCAACAAAATACGGAGCACGCATCAAATGCAAAGTCCGTCAGTGTCATCAAGAAAATACGGAGACGTATCGTGGGCTAGATACCGTATGATCACCATGAGAATGTATTGGTGACCGTAATGAGCATATTCTGAACTCCAGTGACCGTATAGTGCTTTAGCTTGAAATACAGTGACCGTCATGCGTGAATGTGTCATGGGCATGCATACTTTTAGAGGGCCGAGAGATAGTTTGTGTGGTACGTGAAAGTGGTGTAGAAAGGGGATGGCCGGTGGAGACAAGGAGAGATATGCCCTTTGTTTCTCTTTTCCATGACTAATATTTTAGGAGAATATATAAACATTCACAATGCAGAACAAATATTTTTGGATGCACCATGCAATTAACTTCCATGTATAGCATTGTACTATTGTATATGCTTATTTTCTTAGTGGCCGATTGCGTGTGTGGTGTGGTGGGCATATCATTTCTAGTTGTGGTGGGTCAACATGAGGACTCATGGGTCGGTTCCATCCTGCGCCACATAGGTTGGATCGAGACGCGCTATACGAAGACCCATGTGGAGGACTCGGCGTACAACACGAAGCTAGCTACCAGAGTCGTGGAGGACTCTATCCCCACTGGTGATAAGCCGACTATATATGATTTGTAACCCTAGGCCCCCAGTATGTTATAGAAGCTTGGGGGCTAGTTCGTCGATAGTATACACACACGCACAATGCCTGGTATTCACGTGTACTATGTACACACCCCTATCACTAATATACAATACCAGGAGTAGGCTTTTTCCTCAACTGCAAGGGTCCGAACTAGGGTAAAACTTTGCCTCGTATTACCATCCAGCCTAACAGTCAGGGATATCCTACCAAATGATATGATGGAATCATATCTGCCAACTACTAAGAGAGAGGTGTGTCTGGGGGGGGCAATGTGTGCGAGAGAGGCCTAAAGATAATGTGCGTGCGGGAGACACGTAGGCACATATATGCGCGTATAGAGGGCTAGTAGAGACTGTGTGTGTGTATATGCATGTGAGAGAAATAGTGTTTTCCAAGTGAGATTAGTGAAAAGAGTGGTACATAGTAGTCAGAAAGAGAGAGAGAGATACAGAGAGAGCATGTGCGTGAGACTCCCCGACACCCGAGAGAGATTGTGAGCATGTGTGAAAGATAAATGCCGATGCATATAAAGTGTGTGCACTTATGCGGTAGATAGAGAGATATATAGCGCGTTTGTGAGAACGGGCCGAGGCATAGTGCATCTACGTGTAAAAGGCGGTTCTACGCATTAAATTAAAATATAAATGGCATTATTATTTTTGGATGAGATCATGAATTTTTCAAATTGCATATAGACGAAAATCGGTCTATCAACACCCATACTCTATTGAATTCTAGCATGTGCATGTGTTTATTTCATATTATCGACCCATAGAGTGAGAGCGGTTTGAAATACATGCAATGGATGCTTTTGCAATTCATATATAAACATTAATTGGTGCACTCCATGTTGTTAGTGTGAAGCACTTTATACATTTGTCACTTGCATGGATACATTCCAAATTGCAAGCTACGAAATAGAATACATGTCGAATTCAACATAAAGGGGGCTTCGAAGATTCGAATTCATAGGAACTAGGAAGTGCATTCATCTATTTGAACCCAAGATAATGGCATTTGTAAATCAGATGTAAAAGGGGGCATCAATCTTTGTTGTGCGTTTGAACATGCTATATATATTCATACGCATGTCTAACTTTTTTTTGCAACCAAGGAGATTATATCTGGAACCATGCATGAACTGAGGTAAGTTGCATATTTTTAATATATACTCGTGTACAATGTATATTCAAATGTACCACCTCCATTCCAAAATAATCGTAGCTTTAGGATTTTCAAGAGTAAAGATTTGTGAAGTTTGACAAATCCTGAATGTTCAATTCAAGAGAACCGAAAACGTTAATGCTTCTGCTCCCAAATATTGAATGAAGCGCCAAATAGGCCTCTGGTCACCCGAAACCACGCAAGACTAATGTTTGGTGGTAGGAAATTAATGTCCTGACTCTGGCCCGTGTAGCCTATCGGCCCGATGTCCAAAGGTCTAAACCAGGGTAGGTTTGTAACTTCACCAAGACACCAGTCTCAACCGCCTCCGAAAAGCATTCATACGCCATGGGCACCTAAACACACATGCGCTCGGCCGAAATCTATCCCGCCCACATTTGGGACACCTGAGATTACTGTCCTACCCCCAACCCGCAATATGTCCGAAGTTTTAGATGGGGGCAAAGTTTGTAACTTTCCCCCAAATTTCAAACAAGCGCGTCCCAAACCGAAACATTGTCCCCCCTTAGTTCCCCGCTTCCCTCTGTTTCCCCATTCATACTCCGTGGGCGCCAAAACGCCCTCTCCACCAGCCGCAAAACCCCAGCCTCCTCCTTCCTCCACCCCATAGCGCCCAATCCACCGCCGCCCTCCTCCATCACCCCGGAGCCGGTACCCCGACGTCGACGTCCAACGCAACCGCAACGCCCTCAAGGACTTAGGAGCTGAAGCTAAGGTAGAGCTGCCTCCACGACGCCGACGTCGTCGTCCAATGCAACCGCAACCGCAACGCCCTCAAGGACTTAGTAGTTGAAGCCGAGGTAGAGCTTCCTCCACGACGCCGACGCCGACGTGCGCCATACCAGAACCACTCTGACCACGCCGTCCTGCGCCTCACTGCTGCCGCTCCACTGTTGCAACCGTCCACCACACTGGAGCTGTTTCCGCCAGGCCGTTGTTCACCGCCTCGGATCTTCTTCCCCGCCACTGACAGACAGCCACCGCACTGATGTCTACTACACAACCTTCTTCTTGTAGATGTTGTTGGGCCTCCAAGTGGAGAGGTTTGTAGGACAGTAGCAAATTTCCCTCAAGTGGATGACCTAAGGTTTATCAATCCGTGGGAGGCGTAGGATGAAGATGGTCTCTCTCAAGCAACCCTGCAACCAAATAACAAAGAGTCTCTTGTGTCCCCAACACACCCAATACAATGTTAAATTGTATAGGTGCACTAGTTCGGCGAAGAGATGGTGATACAAGTGCAATATGGATGGTAGATAAAGGTTTTTGTAATCTAAAAATATATAAACAGCAAGGTATCTAATGATAAAAGTGAGCGTAAACGGTATTGCAATGCTAGGAAACAAGGCCTAGGGTTCATAATTTTACTAGTGCAAGTTCTCTCAACAATAATAACATAATTGGATCATATATCTATCCCTCAACATGCAACAAAGAGTCAATCCAAAGTCACTAATAGCTGAGAACAAACGAAGTGATTATGGTAGGGTACGAGACCACCTCAAAGTTATTCTTTCCGATCAATCTATTGGGCTATTCCTATAAGTGTCACAAACAGCCCTAGAGTTCGTAGTAAAATAACACCGTAAGACACACATCAACCAAAATCCTAATGTCACCTAGATACTCCCATGTCACCTCAAGTATCCGTGGGTATGATTATACGATATGCGTCACACAATCTCAGATTCATCTATTCAACCAACACATAGAACCTCAAAGAGTGCCCCAAAGTTTCTACCGGAGAGTCAAGACGAAAAAGTGTGCCAACCCCTATGCATAGGTTCATGGGCGGAACCTGCAAGTTGATCACCAAAACATACATCAAGTGGATCAATAGAATACCCCATTGTCACCACGGGTATCCCACGCAAGACATACATCAAGTGTTCTCAAATCATTAAAAGACTCAATCCAATAAAATAACTTCAAAGGGGAAACTCAATCCATTACAAGAGAGTAGAGGGGGAGAAGCAACATAAGATCCAACTATAATAGCAAAGCTCGCGATACATCAAGATCGAATCAACTCAAGAACACGAGAGAGAGAGAGAGAGAGAGAGAGAGAGAGATCAAACACATAGATACTAGTACATACCCTCAGCCCCGAGGGTGAACTACTCCCTCCTCGTCATGGAGAGCATCGGGATGATGAAGATGGCCACCGGTGAGGGTTCCCACTCCGGTAGGGTGCCGGAACAGGGTCCCAATTGGGTTTTGGTGGCTACAGAGGCTTGCGGCGGCGGAACTCCCGATCTATTTTGTTTCCCGAAGTTTTTAGGGTATATGGGTATATATAGGAGGAAAAAGTACGTCGGTGGATCTCTGGGCTGTCCACGAGGCAGGGGGCGCGCCCCCCATCCTTGTGGGCATCACGGGACTCTCCTGGTCCATCTCCGATACTCCGTGGGCTTCTTCTGGTCCAAAAATAAGTTTCGTGAAGTTTCAGGTCAACTGGACTCCGTTTGATTTTCCTTTTCTACGATACTCTAAAACAAGTAAAAAACATAAACTGGCACTGGGCTCTGGGTTAATAGGTTAGTCCCAAAAATAATATAAAAGTGTTTAATAAAGCCCATTAATCATCCAAAACTGAATATAATATAGCATGAAGCAATCAAAAATTATAGATACGTCAGAGACATATCAAGCATCGCCAAGCTTAATGCATGCTTGTCCTCAAGTAGGTAAATGATAAAAACATAATTTTTGATGCAGAATGCTACTTGGCATAATTTTTTAATGTAACCTTCTTAATTGTGGTATGAATATTCAGATCCGAAAGATTCGAGATGAAAGTTTAATATTGACATAAAAGTAATAATACTTCAAGCATACTAACTAAGCAATTATGTCTTCTCAAAATAACATGGCCAAAGAAAGTTCATCCCTACAAAATCATATATTTTAGTAATGCTCCATTTTCGTCACACAAGAATGCTCTCATCATGCACAACCCCGATGACAAGCCAAGAATTTTTTTCATACTTTAGTAATCTCAAACTTTTTCAATCTTCCCGCAATACATGAGCGTGAGCCATGGATATAGCACTATGGGTGGAATATAATATAATAATGGGGGTTATGTGGAGAAGACAAAAAGGATAAAGTCTCACATCAACGCGGCTAATCAACGGGCTATGGAGATGCCCATCGATTGATGTTAATGCAAGGAGTAGGGATTGCCATGCAACGGATGCACTAGAGCTATAAATGCATGAAAGCTCAACAAAAGAAACTAAGTGGGTGCGCATCCAACTTGCTTGCTCATGAAGACCTAGGGCATTTGAGTAAGCCCATCGTTGGAATATACAAGCCAAGTTCTATAATGAAAAATTCCCACTAGTATATGAAAGTGACAAAACAAGAGACTCTCTATCATGAAGATCATGATGCTACTTTGAAGCACAAGTGTGGAAAAAGGATAGTAGCATTGTCCCTTTTTTTGGGGCCTTCCTTTTTTATTTGGCCTTTCTCTTTTTTTTATTGGGACAATGCTCTATTAAATGATGATCATCACACTTCTATTTATTTACAACTCAATGATTACAACTCGATACTAGAACAAGGTATGACTCTATATGAATGCCTTCGGTGGTGTACCGAGATGGGCAATGAATCAAGAGTGACATGTATGAAATAATATGCACGGTGGCTTTGCCACAAATACGATGTCAACTACATGATCATGCAAGGCAATATGACAATGATGAAGCGTGTCATAATAAACGGAACGGTGGAAAGTTGCATGGCAATATATCTCGGAATGGCTACGGAAATGCCATAATAGGTAGGTATGGTGGCTGTTTTGAGGAAGACATAAGGAGGTTTATGTGTGATAGAGCGTATCGTATCACGGGGTTTGGGTGCACCGGCGAAGTTTGCACCAACTCACAATGTGAGAAAGGGCAATGCACGGTACTGAAGAGGCTAGCAATGATGGAAGGGTGAGAGTGTGTATAATCCATGGACTCAACATTAGTCATAAAGAACTCACATACTTATTGCAAAAATCTACAAGTCATCAAAAACCAAGCACTACGCGCATCCCCGACCGCCACTCATAAGGAGGACAATCAAAGAACACCTCATGTTTCAAATTTGTTACATAACGTTTACCATACGTGCATGCTACAGGACTTGAAAAATTCAACACAAGTATTTCTCAAATTCACAACTACTCAACTAGCACAACTTTGATATCACTACCTCCATGTCTCGAAACAATCATCAAGCATCAAACTTCTCTTAGTATTCAAAACACTCATAAGAAATTTTTTTACTAGTTTAAGCAAATTACCATGCTATTTAAGACAGTCAAAATAATATAAGTGAAGCATGAGAGTTCATATACTTCTTCAAAGTAAAACTACCGTCGTGCTCTAAAAGATATAAATGAAGTACTAGAGCAAATCACAAACTACTCCAAAAGATAGCAGTGAAGATCAATGAGTAGTTAAATAATAATTTAGCTATGTGAGGACTCTCTCCCATTCAATAATTTTAGATCTTGATACTTTATTCAAACAGCAAGCAAAGCAAAATAAAATGACATGACGCTCCAAGCAAAACACATATCATGTGGTGAATAAAAATATAGCCCCAAGTAAATTTACCGATGAACGAAGACGAAAGATGGGATGCCTTCCGGGGCATCCCCAAGCTTAGGCTCTTGGTTGTCCTTTAATATTGCCTTGGGGTGCCTTGGGCATCCCCAATCTTAGGCTCTTGTCACTCCTTATTCCATAGTCCATCGAATCTTTACCCAAAACTTGAAAACTTCACAACACAAAACTCAACAGAAAACTCGTAAGCTCCGTTAGTATAAGAAAACAAATCACCACTTAGGTACTGTAATGAACTCGTTCTTTATTTATATTGGTGTTAAACCTACTGTATTCCAACTTCTGTATGGTTTATAAACTACTTAACTAGCCATAGATTCATCAAAATAAGCAAGCAACACAATGAAAACAGAATCTGTTGAAAACAGAACAGTGTATAATCTGTATCAAACGTATACTTATGGAACTCCAAAACTTCTAAAATAAATTGGTGGACCTGAGGAATTTCTCTAGTAATCATATGCAAAAAGAATCAACTAAATGGCATTCTCCAGTAAAAAGTTTTAGCTAATCTCGTGAGCGCTAAAGTTTCTGTTTTTTACAGCATGGTCATAAAGACTTCACCCAAGTCTTCCCAAAGGTTCTACTTGGCACAAACACTAATTAAAACATAAAACCACATCTAAACATAGGCTAAATGGATTATTTATTACTAAACAGAACCAAAAAGCAAGAAACTAAAATAAAGTTGGGTTGCCTCCCAACAAGCGCTAACGTTTAACGCCCCTAGCTAGGCATGATGATTTCAATGATGCTCACATAAAAGATAGGAATTGAAACATAAAGAGATAATCATGAAGAATATGACTAGCACATTTAAGTCTAACCCACTTCCTATGCATTGGGATTTTGTGAGCAAACAACTTATGGTAACAATAATCAACTAGCATAGGAAGGCAAAACAAGCATAACTTCAAAACTTTAAGCACATAGAGAGGAAACTTGATATTATTGCAATTCCTAAAAGCATATATTCCTCCCTCATAATAATTTTCAATAGCATCTTGAATGAATTCAACAATATAACCATCACCTAAAGCATTATTTTCATGGTCTACAAGCATAGAAATTTTACTACTCTCCACATAAGCAAAATTCTTCTCATTCGGGATAATGGGAGTATCATAAGAGACTTGAATACTATAAAAAAATTCCACATTAAAAGAGTAATGTTCAGAAAAAGGGTAATCACAATCATGACAAGTTTTATAAATATAATCATCACTACTTTTATAGCATAAGTTTCATCACAATAATCATCATAAGTAGCAACTTTGTTTTCATCATAATCGATTGAAACCTCTTCCAAGATAGTGGAATCATTACTAAATAAAGTCATGACCTCTCCAAATCCACTTTCATAAATATTATAATATTCAACATCCTACAAAATAGTGGGATCATTACTTCCTAAAGTTGACACTCTTCCAAACCCACTTTCATCAATATAATCATCATAGGTAGAAGGCATGCTATCATCATAAGAACTTTGCATATCAAAACTTGGGAGACTAAAAATATCATCTTCATTAAACGTAGTATCCCCAAGCTTGGGACAAACATTAATTGCAGCAAATATATTCTCAAAAACATCATCTTCTTCAAACATAGCATCCCCAAGCTTGGGCCTTTTCATATCATAAGCATAATCACTCTCATTATTAATAGTATGGATAGCACCAATAGTATAGAAATTATAATATTCTTCCAAGCAAGTGCCAAAAAGATTTTCAAGATCATAAGAAGTATCATTATCTTCCCAATCATAATCATCACAACAAGCAATAGGCATAACGAGATCATCATCAAGTGCATCATCTTCACTTTCATGAGGCACAACAATAATAGGAGCAACATTATTTGGGGGAGATATCTTTTTACCTCTCTTCCTTTTTCTTTTCTTCTTCTTCACCACATCATGTGTGGGTTCAATCCTCTTTTTGGATCTCCTTATTAATGAAATTGGTTGAATAGAAGGCTCCTCCTCGTTACCTGATTCATCATAAGAAATAATAGGACGATATTGGGAAGTCTCTTCCCTTTCATTAGTATTCTCTTCATCTTCTATTTGTTTTCTTTTCTTTATGTAGTTGGAAATATAAGGATTTTCAATGCAATTCACCATGCAATACATATAAATTTCCTCTGGATCAAAATGAAGAACTCTATCAAGGACAAATTCTTGAATATCCTTAGTTATACATTTCATTTCTTCATAACCCAAGAGCAAACTAAGTTCATTATTATGTGCAAGGGAAATCAAGTCATCACAATTTTTGGACATGATACGATCATGAAACAATTTGCATTGGGTATTGAAATGATCATGTTCATTGCAAAGTTCACAAGTACGGCTAAGAAAATTTAAATTTTTAGCACAAACAGCTAGCCTTTCTTGCAACAATTTAGTTTCTAAATGCTTATGCCTCTTGCAATATCTATCTTCCCTATTTGGTGTGTACTTGCAAACCCAATATACTCCACAAAAATTGACATGTTTATAGGAGACATTTTCATCATAACTAGTGCAATCATCATTAGTACTATGGATATTCAAGGAGTTCATACTAACAACATTGCAATCATGCTCACCATTCAAAGATTTAGTGCCAAACACTTTAATGCATTCTTCTTCTAACACTTGGGTACAATTTTCCTTTCCATCATACTCACGAAAGATATTAAAAAGATGAAGCGTATGAGACAAACTCAATTTCATTTTTTTAGTTTTCTTTTATAGACTAACTAGTGATAAAACAAGAAACAAAAAGATTCGATTGCAAGATCTAAAGATATACCTTCAAGCACTCGCCTCCCCGGCAATGGCGCCAGAAACTGCTTGATGTCTACTACACAACCTTCTTCTTGTAGACGTTGTTGGGCCTCCAAGTGTAGAGGTTTGTAGGACAGTAGCAAATTTCCCTCAAGTGGATGACCTAAGGTTTATCAATCCGTGGGAGGCGTAGGATGAAGATGGTCTCTCTCAAGCAACCCTGCAACCAAATAACAAAGAGTCTCTTGTGTCCCCAACACACCCAATACAATGGTAAATTGTATAGGTGCACTAGTTCGGCGAAGAGATGGCGATACAAATGCAATATGGATGGTAGATAAAGGTTTTTGTAATCTGAAAATATAAAAACAGCAAGGTATATAATGATAAAAGTGAGCGCAAACGGTATTGCAATGCTAGGAAACAAGGCCTAGGGTTCATACTTTCACTAGTGCAAGTTCTCTCAATAATAATAACATAATTGGATCATATAACTATCCCTCAACATGCAACAAAGAGTCACTCCAAAGTCACTAATAGCGGAGAACAAACGAAGAGATTATGGTAGGGTACGAGACCACCTCAAAGTTATTCTTTCCGATCAATCCATTGGGCTATTCCTATAAGTGTCATAAACAGCCCTAGAGTTCGTAATAAAATAACACCATAAGACACACATCAACCAAAACCCTAATGTCACCTAGATACTCCAATGTCACCTCAAGTACCCGTGGGTATGATTATACGATATGCATCACACAATCTCAGATTCATCTATTCAACCAACACATAGAACCTCAAAGAGTGCCCCAAAGTTTCTACCGGAGAGTCAAGACGAAAACGTGTGCCAACCCCTATGCATAGGTTCATGGGCGGAACCCGCAAGTTGATCACCAAAACATACATCAAGTGGATCAATAGAATACCCCATTGTCACCACGGGTATCCCACGCAAGACATACATCAAGTGTTCTCAAATCATTAAAAGACTCAATCTGATAAGATAACTTCAAAGGGGAAACTCAATCCATTACAAGAGAGTAGAGGGGGAGAAGCAACATAAGATCCAACTATAATAGCAAAGCTCGCGATACATCAAGATCGAATCACCTCAAGAACACGAGAGAGAGAGAGAGAGAGAGAGAGAGAGAGAGAGAGAGATCAAACACATAGCTACCGATACATACCCTCAGCCCGGAGGGTGAACTACTCCCTCCTCGTCATGGAGAGCGTCGTGATGATGAAGATGGCCACCGGTGAGGGTTCCCCCATCCGGCGGGGTACCGAAACAGGGTCCCGATTGGGTTTTGGTGGCTACAGAGGCTTGCGGCGGTGAAACTCCTGATCTATTATGTTCCCCAAAGTTTTTAGGGTATATGGGTATATATAGGAGGAAGAAGTACGTCGGGGGATCTCTGGGCTGTCCACGAGGCAGGGGGCGCGCCCAGGGGCACACACTTTACACTGTTTTTAGGCTATCATATGTCTCCCGTCATTTATTTCTCACCGACCTGCTATCTGCTACCTTTACACTGTACTAATTGTGCACACACTTCACCCATACTCACACTGTTGTTTTTTTATGCATGGGTATTTCAGACTCTTATGCAGTGTTGATGAATGCTGAAAAAGAAAAGACAGAAGTCGCCCCAGTGTAATTCGAAGATAAGCACTAAGTGTTTCAGCGCTCTAAAGGATGTAGTGTCAGCAGTTGGAGACAGTAAACATAGCTCTGCAGTTGATGATCTCAATTTCCACACACAACCATCCCAGGTGCTTGCTTTAACTTCACGCTATCAAATGTGGTTGCATGTTGCATATGGTGTCTAGCTTGTATTGCTTCCAATTTTGTTAAATTGCATCTGCTTACTTTACACATTATACCTTTGATAATGACATGCCTTCCTGTTTTTGATACATACTCCCTCCATTCGGAATTACTCGTCCAAGAAATGAATGTATCTAGATGTATTTTAGTTGTAGATACATCCATTTTTGTGACAAGTAATTCCGAAAGGAGGGAGTACTACATATGTCTATTAACCATGTCCGTACATCAAATTGGTGCTCTTTTGTATCCCTCGTCAATCACTTATGATGAGACAGTCACCCGGGTGGGTTACTGTGAGACGCCATACTCGTTTAAAGAGTGCAGTGTCATCCTCCCCACATGATTCTCAAGAAACAGCAAGGCTAAATGAAGATAGTCAACGTAGCTCTCTAGTTGATGACCGCAATTCCCCCACACCACCATCACAGGTGCTTGCTCTAACTTCGCAGTGTGTTATGTGGTTGCATGTTGCATATGGTGCCTAGCTTGTAATGCTTCTAATTAGGGTAAACTGCATCTGCTTAGTTTACACATTATACCTGTGAATATGACATGCCTTCCTATTTTTGGTACACACTACATCTATGTGCTAACCTTGTTCTTACATGAAACTACCTATCTTCTGTATCCTGCATCAATCACTTACGATGAGTCACCTTTATTCGTTGCATATTGCATATTATTTCTAGCATGTTGCCATGTATTGCTTCTAATTTGGTCAAATACATTTGTTAGGGCACC
The DNA here is from genome assembly GCA_032464435.1 of Aegilops umbellulata. Taxonomy (NCBI): domain Eukaryota; kingdom Viridiplantae; phylum Streptophyta; class Magnoliopsida; order Poales; family Poaceae; genus Aegilops; species Aegilops umbellulata. The sequence continues at coordinate 269,721,205 of CP136055.1, read as the reverse complement.
CTTTTAATTTGGCAGAGTGATATTGGTTTCATCTTTCATATGGTTTCTAGCTTGCATTGCTTCTAACAAGTTCAAGCACCTTGTGCTTAGTTTACACTTTATACATCATACATGTCAATATGTCACGCCGTCCTGTTTTTCATACATATTCCATCCTCCTATCATGCGGCTGCCTTACATGAAAGTAGTGTTCGTCAGTATCATGCATCAATGAGTTCTGAAGAGCAAATTTTATTCCTTTTTCTTGTGGGTTTGACTTGACAAGGAAAAATCAACAAAGAGGAAGGAAAAGAGTAAGGAAGGCGATGATGGTGGTCCTCTGAAGCAACGTAAATGGAGCATCTGTACCGATTCTCCTTGTACTGATAGTGCATTATAAGGTCCAAGTCTCCGCTCCCCTACTCCACCATCCAAGGTGCTTGCTCTAACTTGGCAGTGTGATATCTGGTTGCATGTTGCATATGGTGTCTAGCTTGTATTGCTCCTAATTAGTGTAAGCTGCATCTGCTTAGCTTACACATGATACGTGTGAATATGACACGCTTTCCTGTTTTTGGTACATACTATATCTGTCTATCACACCATGTTCTTACATGAAACTACTCTTCTTGTGTATCCTGCATCAGTCACTTATGATGGAACACCTTTAAGTTGGCAATGTGATATTGGTTTGCGTCTTGAATATGATTTCTAGCATGTATTGCTTCTAGTTTGATGAACGCCACCTATGATGAGACGGTTTTAACTTGGCAGAGTGATATTGATTGCACCTTTCATATGGTGTCTAGTTTGTAGTGCTTCTAATTTGTTGAAGTGCCTTCTGCTTAGTTACCATATCATAGGTTTGAATATGTTAAGCCGTCCATTTTTTCGTACATATTCCATCCTCGTATCATGACTTTGCCTTTCATCAGAGTAGTGTGAGTTCTGAAGAGCGAATTATATTCCTTTTTCTTGTCGGTTTGACCTCACAATGCAAAATCAATAAAGCTGAAGGAAATTGGCAAGGCATTGGATGATGGTGGTCCTTCCGAGCAACTGAAACGAAGGTTCTCTACAGATTCAACTCCGCCATCCTCCCAACAGGATTCGCAAGACAACGCAAGGCTAGACAGTCAACATAGCTGTGTAGATGATGAGCACATCTCCCCTACTCCACCATCACAGGTGCTTGCTCTAACTTAGCACTATTATATGTGGTTGCATGTTGCGTATGATGTCTAGCTTGTATTGCTTCTAACTTTGTTGAATTGCATCTGCTTACTTTACACATAATGCCTGTGAATATGACACGTGTTCCTGTTTCTAGAACATATGTGTACATGATGAGCACATCTCCCCTACTCCACCATCACAGGTGCTTGCTCTAACTTGGAACTATTATATGTTGTTGCATTTTCCGTATGATGTCTAGTTTGTATTGCTTCTGATTATGTTGAATTGCATCTGCGTGGCTTACAACTTATACCTGCAACGATCACTTGCCCATAAGACACATTTAACTTGGGACTGTGATGTAGGTTGCATCTTGCATTGTCTTCTAGCTTGTACTGCTTCTAATTTCTTGAAATGGCACTTACGACGAGACACTTTTTACCTAATAGAGTGATATTGGTTGCATGTTCATATGGTGCCTAGCTTTCATTTCTTCTAATTTTGTTGAAATGCCTTCCGCTTACTGTTTTTTCATACATATTCCATCCTCCTATCGTACGTGTGAATATGAAACGCTGTATTTTTTTGTATATATTCCATCCCCCTATCATGCGCTTGCCTTAAATCAAAGTAGTGTTCGTCTGTATCATGCATCAACCAGTTATGCAGAGCTAATTTTATTCATCTTCTTGTGGTTTTGACTTCATAAGGCCATATCAGAAAATAGGAAGGAAAAGAGTAAGTTAGGGGATGTTGGTGGTCCTCCGCACCGACGCAAACAGAGAATCTCTAGGTTTTCCACTGCTACTGCTAATGAAGTTGAAGTCCCAAGGCTACATGATGAGTTCATCTCCCGTACTCCATCGCAGGTGCTTGCTCTAAGTTGACGTGTGATAATTGGTTTCATGTTGCATATGTTGTCTAGCCTGTATTTCTTCTATTTTGATTAAATTGCACCTGCTGAGTTCATACGTTATACATGTGCATATGACATGGCGTTCTGTGTCTAGAATACACTGCATCTATCTATCATACCATGGTCTTACATCAAAGTACTGCTGTTGTGTATCCCGCATCAGTCACTCATGATTGGACACTTTTAACATGGCAGTTTGATAGTGGTTGCATCTTGCATTGATTTCTACGTTGTACTGCTTCTAATTTTTCGAATTGCCACTTATGACAAGACACTTTTAACTTGGCAGAGTAATATTGGTTGCATCTTTCATATGGTGTCTAGCTTGCATCACTTCTATTTTCTTGAAAATCCTTCTGCTTAGTTTACACATCGTAGCTGTGAATATGTCAGGTCGTCCTGTTTTCCTTACATATTCCATCCTCATACAGTTGTCTTACATCAAAGTATTGCTTGTCTTTATCATGCATCAATGAGTTCTGAAGAGCGATTTTATTCTTTTGTGTTGTGGGTACGGCTTGACATGGCAAAGTCAAAAAAGAGCAAGGAAAATAATATAGTATGGAGTGGTGTTACTCGTCGGGTGAAACAGAAAAGGATCGGCCGTCCAGATTCTGCTCGTACTTATAGTGCAGTAGAAGGTCCAAGTCCACCAGCTAAATCTACAAACATAGTATCACCTGCTCCACCAGCTGCAGCATCCGCTTCAACTGTACCAACATCTCAACGAGTTACTCATTCGTTTGCTTCGGAACTGGCCAGTTCCCAAGCTACCTTCACACCTAACACTACTTCCGAAGCACTGCTAACACAACAGGACTTGGCAAGATCAGATGAACCTCATGAGCATCAACACCAAGACGGTACCTGACCGAGTCAAGTTGCAGTTGCATGCTCCTATGTACTCTCACAGTTTGATGTACACTAACACTTTCCATATTCGTTGTTGAACTAGCACCACGACGCAAGCGGAAACAAACATCAGGGATAATGCTTGACAGATTAACAAAATCTAAAGGAGGAAGAATGGAGATCCATTTTGAGGCAGGTTTAAAAAGGCCATGTGATGCTACAGAGTCAGCCAAGTTAGTATCAGAGGCAGCCGTTGCCATTAGGTGTCATGCGCGTATCCTCCCAACGTGGATCCAGTACAGAAATGAGAAAGACAATACCCAGTTTAACACCTTCCTTGACCATTTATCCATAAGTAATGTTATTCATCGCAATTAGTAATATTGTCTTGCTCTGTCCCATACTTTCTAGCTTCCTCCTAATAAGACTCGCATTCTTTTTTCAACAGATGAGGTTCAAGTTGGACCCGAAAGATGATGCAACTAAACAAGCATGCACTCATGTTTTTCAGTCTTCTCTGCGACATTATCGGTACCACCTTAGAAAATCTCACTTTGAAGGCAAGGCTAACAATGAAATCGCCCAAACATCTCCAGTGGAATATATTATAGATGAAGACTAGACAGCCCTCGTTAAACACTGATCTGATCCAAAGTATCAGGTAGGCTATATGTATTTGATCAGACCACATATTGAACTTGTATTTATGTATGTGCCTTACAAGTGTATCTTCTTCTAGGCTAACTGTTTGAAGAACAAGACCAACCGTTCTAAAGTGAAATTCCAACAGATAACAGGATCTCGTAGCTATATTGCACACTGCGAGGCTCTTGTAAATAGCTGCTACTTCCTTCTTTTTTCTGTGCCATATTATCGTATTTATATTGACTTGTTCCAAATACAGAGGAAAGCATGTGCGAACCAAAAAGAACCTGAACCAAATGCAGTGCAAATCTTCAAGGATTGCCACACCAGCAAGATGAAGGGCATGAGCACACCAGTTCAAGCCGCTGTTGTAAGTCCTTACTCCTCCTGCCTTTGAACTGATTGGTATTGTGATGTGTTCATTTAACTACTTGGTTTGCAGCCAATGTCAGTTACTCTGTTCACTTTTATACACAGTTGTCTTAACGTATCATTTCACCTTACATGGTTTAAAAGAGATGAAGGATATTCTTTTGGTCTTGATCTGTATTCTAGTTGTTATGTTCACGTGCGCACACAATGATAAAATAGCCTGTTTGTTTTATATCTGTTTGCCCATGATATGAATGATGGCATACTATATTCATCCTACTTTAAACCATGTCTCTTTATCCTTAAATGTCAATGAATGTGAGGAAATAGACAATATAGTAGGCATGCTACATGGACATATGTTCCGAAAGTGATTTTATTATGTAGTTGGCACTACAATACATGCTAATGTATTATAGTATTTCACCAAAATAAGTTATGTATAAACGTGTAACCTACTTTGTTTGTTTTTGTCTCATTAGTAACTTATCTGGTACACTAATCTACAAGTTCAAACTTTCAGGAAGATATGGAAAAAATGATTGAACAGCCACAACCACCTGAAGGTGACGAGGCTACCACAGGCACAATGTCACCTCTTGCTACAATGCGTCAGTATCTCTCCACTAACAGTGCAAAAAGCACCTTCCTGCGTAATTCTGGGTTGGTTGTCAAGGTAACCTCGTCCAAATCGCCTATTGAACAAAATCTTCCTGCTAGACAGAGTGATATATATGTGCTCCAGACACAAGTCCAATCCCTAATGGACGTCGTTTTGGAAACAAGAATAGTGGTTGACAAATGTCGTCAAGATATGAATTGTTTTGAAACCAGACTATCACACATTCGCTTCGTTGTTCAAGAGCAATGGCGGAAAAAAGGTGAAGATCGTGATGCTCCATCAGATTCTATAGCCTGAAACATTAGCACTCAGGTCAAATGATCTATGCTTCTATACATCTGATGGTGCTTTTATCTGCAAAGAATGTAAAATTTATGCCAATGGGCCTTTTGTTGTGATACATCATTTATGCTGCTGCTAAAGGCTACAATAATTACGACGCTATTTTTGTATACTGTAGGTTTATCTTAGTAATGTATTTTGCCAAATGCTTCGTAGGAGCCCAACATGCCAACATTCGTCGGGCCCATTCCAGTTGGGCTAAAAATGATTATGGGCCGAAATTTGCATGTAGCCCACTAAAAATATCTAGGCCTAAATCAGCATAAGATTTCATATTTTTTTTGGTAGGCATGTGCCCATACTGGGCCTTTAACAGGCCGAAACATAATTTGGGCCCTCGGTAACAATAGGCCGTTTACATGTGTAAATATCTCGAGACCATAAAAACATGGGCCTTTAAAAGACCGAAAGTGAGATTTGGCCCATTTACTATGCGGATCTTTCACAGGCCGAAATTCGGACGGGCCGTAAATGCGTCGACCTAATACACGGGCCTTTAACAGGCCGGAAGTTCGGTCGAGCTAGATTATCGTCATTTTTATATGGGACGTTAATGGGCCCGATGTGACGTTGGGCCACATATGTCCCATGGATTTCGTCCGACGTTAACAGGCTGAAAATCACAACAGGCCGAAAGTGGCCCAAATCTATGGCGGGCCGCTAACAGGCCGAATGTCAGCCATGGTCGAATATGACCCAAATCCTTCACAGTTGTTTATGGGCCGAAAGTTTCATTGGCCTGTAAATGGGCCCAAATGAAGCAGGACCTTTAACATGTCGGAAATACACCGGGCCGTAATTCGGCCCATATACTTAGCGGACTGTTAACGGGCCAGAAGTGACCATGGGCCGTGATGATGACAAGTTTAGGACAGGTCGTTGACGGGCCGATTTGACACTAGCCGTACGGGCCTTAAATGAGAATATTGGGCCTTTATCTGGGCCGACCCATTATGGTCCGCAAAATCTCGTGGGCCTTTAGCTGGGCCGGCCCATTATGGCCTGCAAAATCTCGTGGGCCTTTAGCTGGGCCGACCCATTATGATATGAAAAATCTCGTGGGCCTTTTGCTGGGCTGGCCCATTATGGACCGTAAAATCTTGTGGTCCTTTAGTTGGGCCGGCCCATTTAAACTTTATGGGCCACTTTTGGGCCGGTCCACGTGTCAGCATATCATAGGCGCATCTCGCCCATTGGATGAGTGACACATGTGCCAACGCGGAGCTGACACGTATTTTCGTCAGCCAATCAGAATTTTACACGTGGAAAATCCCCATTGGTCCTGGCTATTAACGGGTTATCGGATCCAACACCTGACCCGATAGCTTAACGGCGTTCCGTTATGATGGATGCCACGTGTCGGTCACCCTTGAAGAAGGAGGAGAAGAAGAAGAAGAAGAAGAAGGAGAAGAAGAAGAAGAAGAAGAAGCAGGAGAGGAAGGAGAAGAAGGAGGAGGAGAAGAAGAAGAAGGAGGAGAAGAAGAAGAAGAAGGAGAGGAAGGAGAAGAAGAAGAAGCAGGAGAGGAAGGAGAAGAAGGAGAAGGAGAAGAAGGAGAAGGAGAAGGAGAAGAAGGAGAAGGAGAAGGAGAAGGAGAAGGAGAAGGAGGAGAAGGAGCAGGAGGAGAAGGAGAAGGGGGAGAAGAAGAAGAAGGAGAAGAAGAAGGAGAAGCAGAAAAAGAAAGATAAAATGTGGTAGATGTGTTTGTCGATTGTGTGTTGTTCAATCGGCCGTCACCTCTCATGTATTTATGAGGCGGCTAGACTTCTCGTACAAGAAAAGGACTCCAAATCCCATACAAATCCTCCCAAAATTAATCAAACCCAAAATTAGGTAGGTCTGAGACAATAGTTCGGTTTTGGGCACCCATAGACCACATACAATCTCGGATGGAGATGCGCCCAAAAGCAAATTTATCCATTCCGACGAGAAGAAGAACTTTCAAGTTGAACATTTTCTGATTCGAGATAATCTTGAGGGGTTTTTGCTTGTTTTCCAATTTCTGCAGTAGAGAAAAACGTGAGTTATTGCCCGGATGTCCAGACTCCAAGTCGGGCGTTTGCCCTGATTGTCCAGGTTCCATCCCGGATCGTCCGGCTTCAATTTTGAATCTTCTGTTGTCTGCCCGAATAATAGCCCGGACTTCTGGGCCCGTCCAACCTTTAGACGTATGATTCGGTTTCCAACCTGGACAATCCGGCCATCCACTGTAGTAGGGCTTAGGTTTGGCTGCAATTTTTGCATACAACCTCAGATTGATATAATTCAAATATCAAAACTGATCGCCTCGACGAGACGAAGATATTTCATGTAGAACACTTTTTCATTTGGTATCGAATTGAGGTGTAATCGGCCAAACAGTACTCCGGATGCCAAATCTAAGCACTCCAAGCACATCTTCCACCCCTGAGATGGCGATGACCCAGATATCAAAGTCGTTCATTTTAATCATATATAGAGATTTTTTTTATTTGGTACATTTTATTTGAAGGCATTTTGATTATGCTTTATGCCGTGCCAAAAACAGATATCAACAAAGGTCAACACAACCATGTCATCATCATCGGAACCTGTACCAGCACTGGCGTATGTGCACTGAAACACCCTGCCGTTTGGTCAGGCGATGGCCATCAACCATATAGTTTTTCTGTTTTTAGTTATTCTGGAATCATGATTCCACCTATACAGTTGAAACTGAACCATTCCCTTGCAATTAATCTGTATCTTTCTTTTTTTATTAATAAAGGGATTAATGCTTCTGCTCCTCCGTCATGGAATTTTGCATAACCCCTCATATAGCTTCTATTAGTCAATGCACGGTCCTGGTTTAAGCTAAGTTTTATTTTTTGCCAAAAAAACCTTGTAGTTTTGATGAATCAAGCCACAATCCTATTTTTTAAGTCAGGTTTTCGCCTTGTAGTTTTTTTTTGAACATCAGTACAGACACAAGCGCTCATAAATACGTGCATATACTCACCCCTATAAACGCACACACGCACATGAGCATCTTCGAAAAACTGAGGCGACATATCATTTTGAGATTTACGAAGTCATCATAGACACCTCGTCGTCGACGGGAACGTCTACTCCCACTGAAAGCACATCGCCAAAAATCCTGAAATAAATTCAAGAATAATACGAGCACCAGGACTTAACCCTGATGGGCTGGAGATACCACGGTAAACTAACCCACAGTCTTATTTCAAGTCAGAATTTTTTTCCAGAAACTTCCTTGTAGTTTCGGTAAATCAACCAACGGTCCGTATCAAACGCTTTTTAATAATATTTGTATCCTATCTTTTAAATTCTAACTCCAAATTTAATATATTATACATAAATTTTGATTTAAAAATGTGTAAAATCTTCAATCAATAGTGCATGATCCATGTTTCTTTCGTACCAGTGCCAAACCGGATTGGACATGAACACCTCAACAAAACTAGATTGAAGACAAAACAAGCCATCTATAACCATGCATGCGCACCTCATCAAAACCTTGCAGGTAAAAAAATAAAAGCAAAGTTCTCGTCTTATTCAAACGTGTTGTGATTGTCAACACAGATGAGATATCATGTGTTGAAATAAAGAACCTGAACCTACCTATGGGGGTTTCAGTCATGGTTATTGGGTTAGGGGCCTGTGGAATTTCTCTCCTGGTGCAACGCATGATCTCTTTTGCTAGTAATTGTTAACAGAAGATGAAGCTACAGCGGTGTACAATTGACTAATAATAAACTTAATAACAACAACTCAGGGACCTATAGGCTAACATGTCCAGCATGCTCTCTCTATGGAGAGCATGGCGATTCAGTCCGATGGACAGCCAGCATGACTCAGGACACCCGCCTCCTTGTGCTGCGCCTTACCGAGCTTGAATCGACCAGCCTTCTCACGGACGAGGGCTGGGGAGTGGACAGCCCCACTGATTCTGGGATGTCAAGGTCATCATTTACCGGCAGGCCTGACATATCGTTATGCTTCTGGAACAAGTCGTGCAGCGGCTCAACTTCGATCCTCACTTTCTCCACCTGAAACACAACTTCAACTTCAACTACTTGCTTAGAGTGTTCCATGTTTTTTTCGGTGACAAAATAGTAAAATCGTCCGACTTCCATATAACAAGACAAAGGATCAACTTCAATCAAAGCAGTGGTACCATACCAACTCCTGGTGATAAGCGCGAGAACGAGCTTCAGCCAGTCTTCTCTGCAGATCGATTTCTTTCTTGCTTCCATATTCTGAATTCTCCATTTCATTTTCCTTCTCTTCCAGCTCTCGATATAACTCTGAAAATAAGATACCAGTTGCCATCAACATCCAGCAATTCGACAAATTGACAGTCACAACAAGAATGCATACCAAGAGATTAAACAACCAGCCTACGGAAGGAAATGAAACCAAGTAGGAGGGCCATTACAAAGCTTTGAATTTTCAATCGCCTTGTGAAGAAATCAATGTAACCTTGAGGACATACCTGTAAATACCGACAAGATCCAGATTTGTGTTGGGATGTCATATAGTGTCTTAGCTAACGTCAACGATGACTTCAAGATCTCTCTGGCTTGTCCAGTATCGTGTAACTGAAGTGCTAATGTACCTAATATTGTTAAATACTGAGAAACCAATTGGATGTTACCCAACTGTTGGTGCGCTATTCTCAAACCACTTGCAAGGCGAACCCTGCATCAGGTAGAAACATTTCATATTAACAACATAGAAATTGACTATCTGCAAACTTGCCGAGAGTTCGCTCAACGTAAAAGAGGAAACAAAATGTGGCAGACACCCATGGGAAACAAATAATGCAGAACATTAGCTACATGGTGATATAACTTCTGTTTCTAAGTGACCATATGTTTAGTGCATCGAGATCATGTGGCTTTAAAAAAATTGAAAACAATTATATATCCAGTCACGACAGAGGGGATCTCCAATTTTGCCATTCCAATTTCAATTGAACTTTAAAGTTCAAAAGGACGAATATGGAACCCTGTAAAAATATAAATATGGAATACTAGAGGAGAAATACGAATATGAAACCCTAGAAGAAAAATCTTTTTTTTATCCAAGAGTAGTGGGGAAAAAAATCATATACCCTTCCCTCCCTCTTAAATGAGAGATGCAAAATAAATAAATAAAGGTGAAGCAACTCTTCTTTACCTTTACGCTTTATAGTCATCATTTCTATACATCTATTAAAACATTTGAATTTTGTTTTTACTCTTTTTTTTATCCACGAGTAGTGGGGAAAAAAATCATATACCCTTCCCTCCCTCTTAAATGAGAGATGCAAAATAAATAAATAAAAGTGAAGCAACTCTTCTTTACCTTTACGCTTTATAGTCATCATTTCTATACATCTATTAAAACATTTGAATTTTGTTTTTACTCATCTTAAATGTAAACTATAGTGATGCACAATATGTTCATTAAACTGCAGTCATTATGCTAACTTTCACTACTTAGCACTATATCATATCTCACCGTGCGTCTTGTGGATTATGCTGCCTCATAAGTAGAAGTCCGTAAACAAAAATGATACAGGTCTTCTCTCGTACCCCAACAAATGAGTCCATGGTTCTGTAAGCAGGACCAATCAATTCTAGCGCCTAAACAGCCAAAAAGGTGAGGCAATATTTAGTTGTATTAGCTGGCTTGATACAGAAAAAAGACAGGTATGTAGGAGTGATATAAAATCCTACTTTACCTCTGAAGATGATTCCGCGTCACCCTTACAAATGTAGGAGACTGCCGCATAAACTTGGCACATAGATTGCATTGATTTGTTCTCTGTCAGCTGAAAAAAAATGTATTTCTTAAATTAGAAAAGGGCTGGATAGGTTGCAATAGAACATAAGAACAAATGGCCTAATATATAAAAATCAACATCCCTTGATAGATGTTTTTACTTCAACGGTCTTGGGGCGCATAAAATATTGACTAAAAGAGGGATAGCTATATTATAATAGGATTAGTGGTGCCTCAGAAGGACACCTTTCGATATTTGGGGTCAATGCTGCAAAAGGATGGGGATATCGATGAAGATGTGAACCATCGAATCAAAGCCGGATGGATGAAGTGGCGCCAAGCTTCTGGCGTTCTCTGCAATAAGAGAGTGCCACAAAAGCTAAAAGGCAAGTTCTATAGGATGGCAGTTCGAGCCGCAATGTTGTATGGCGCTGAGTGTTGGCCAACTAAAAGGCGACATGTGCAACAGTTAGGTGTGGCGGAGATGCGCATGTTGAGATGGATGTGTGGCCAGTGGCCACACAAGGACCGAGTCCGGAATAATGATATACGAGATAGAGTTGGGGTAGCGCCAATTGAAGAGAAGCTGGTCCAACATCGTTTGAGATGGTTTGAGAAAATTCAGCGCAGGCCTCCAGAAGCTCCAGTGCATAGCGGACGGTTAAAGCGTGCTGATAATGTCAAAAGAGGCCGGGGTAGACCGAACTTGACATGGGAGGAGTCCGTAAAGAGAGATCTGAAGGACTGGAGTATCACCAAAGAACTAGCCATGGACGGGTACGTGGAAGCTTGCTATCCATGTGCCAGAACCATGAGTTGGTCGCAAGATCTTATGGGTTTCACCTCTAGCCTACCCCAACTTGTTTGGGACTAAAGGCTTTGTCATTGTTGTTGTTGCTGTACTGGGAACCTGATTGTAGATCACATTGAAAACGTAACCAATGACCGGATGTTGTTAGCTTTTTACATCATTAATCACATGAAGCACAGTTTGAGGTGCGGCGTGAAGAAACCCCACAGAATATTAATGTGTTTGGTAGCATACAAGAGGATACTAGGAAATATATGGCAGAGAGTATGCAAAGAACATACTGTGGAGCATTGTTCCAAATATCGGCCAGTTAATCAGCATCTTGGTCAGTTAATCACTACTCGATGGGACACCAAATAGCCTTTACTGGAAACTTCGCCTATTTATCCCCACTCAGCACTCGACCGATATGGTACCAGATACCGATATCCTGAACATTTCTGTGGAGTGGCATATCGAGAGGAAAAAAAATACCTTCAATGCTTCAAGGAAGTGGAAAGCAGCCTCGTCAAAGCAGCCAACAGAATGTGCATACTGTCCCCTTAGCATTTCAATTGTGCTCTCACAACCTTGGAGAATCGTTGGGAAACGAGTAAACCAATTTTTCATCTGTGCTAAAGCCTACAGAAACAATGACGAATTGATAATAAATATAAGATATATAGATCTAATGTTTGGAAAGAAACGTATCTGGCACAATTACTGGACCTGTTATACCAAGCAAGATGTGCTTATATCAAACCCAATAATAAATATATAATAGCTCAACATATCGCGAGACATATTAGTTTCAATAAACAGATTGGCAGGGATGCCCTTGAAAAAAATGGACAGGTACATTTGAAAAGCATATACATAGACGAATAACGAAGAACGGTTGCAAACTTGCAAACTTGAGCAGTCATCCGGCATATTAGTAAAAAATATGGATATGCTGTTTTATGTACCTCTTGGGCTTCAACAAACTCTGATCTCGTGAGTTCTACGGCCACATTGTTTTCGAGAAACTGAAGTAAAAGCATCAAGTACAACCCGGCCGTCCATATCAATGAGTGTTCCAAATCTCCCTCTGTATATATAACGACAAAAATTAAATGAGGTTAAGGTAACAGAAGTACAGTACTACAATAATAATTTCTTCTGCAGTTAGTGAAGATTTTTTTTCCTGCGAAGCATAAAATATTTATGGGAAAGTTCTTTATATACGACAGAACAGTTCCCCCGGTCCCTGACGTACCACTGAACAATGACGTACATGCCCCTTATTTGACATCTCCATTCAAGCAGGCGAGCATGGTGGAACATGATAATCGATGGCCCTCAATGAATTGACTACATGGCAGTGGATCTCGAGATGTGTGCTACCAGTTTCCATAGAAACTCAAAAGAAACAGTTGGGTGGTTGTGCAGGATTGACAGGCCACAATAAGAAATAGTCCAAACCATAATAATAAACAGTCAGTGGTGGATACAAGGGCTTGAGCCATATGAAGGGCCACGAACATCACTACTATGATCGCTTTGTTGAGGGGGTCCCATTTAATTCAAGTAAATGCTGGCACAAGACAAAAGGTGCGGTGAAAAATGCGCAGTCGTGGCATTTTAGGTTTAGGAGAAGGGCAGGCTTAGTTGAGGAGCCGAACAACGGCGAGGCTGCATGGGAGGAGTACTTGGTCGAACTCACAGTAGGGCATGATTGAAGAAGACACGTTAAAGTCAACGGCGGGGATGGTGAAGAGCGGAGAATGGCACAGTTGTCATGACACTTCAGTGTGCACACCATGGCGCTTGCCCCTTCTTGATGAACCGGCGGGCAGTTGTAGCTAGGGAAACACCTGGTACCGGCAAAGAAGTTGGAGGCTGTCTGGAAAGATAACTCATCTAGGTACTTAGCGCCGCCCATGGCCATCAAATTGGGTGGTCTCGGTGCAAACAAGCATGAGGTTATGATGTGGTGCAGATTTGGTGCTTCAATGGGAGCCCAGCGCTGAGAGCAACAGTACAAGGGTGGAGAACGAAGATGAGGATAAAGAGAGGTATCACGGAAAAATATAACATGAGAAATTTAATGGAGCGGCAGTGGAAGAAACGGGTAAGGTTTTGCTACAGTTGTTGCATATAAGGGAGAGGTCATTGTTTTAGAGCAGATCAGGTAAGTATTCATTGACATATAGATATTCCTAAGATTGAATTCATTAAAGCAGCCCAGCGAGTTAGAGAAATGTCTGGTGTGAAGTAGTTCACGTCAAATTCAAAATTAATGACGATGACTGATATGGATGATTTAGTTGGCAGGGGTGCATGGAAGCTTGCTATCCACGTGCCAGAGCCATGAGTTAGTCGCGAAATCTTATGGGTTTCACCTCTAGCCTACCCCAACTTGTTTGGGACTAAATGCTTTGTTGCTGTTGTTGTTGGGCAAAGATTGACAAGCTAGGAGCTACAAATTCCGTTTTCTTAAAAGAAAAGAAAAAAGGAAGAAAGGACAAAAAAAAAGAACATATGACCACATGAGAAAGGGTTAAACATATCACAATTGATTAAGTCTGCATAGGATTGTCATGTTGGAACTTCAGCAGGACAAGGTATCATGCATATCCAGCACATAAGACAACAAGAATCGTGACAACTGACAGATATATAATTTAATGTGTCACAGTATCAGCTCAACTTAAGATTGTTTCTGAAAGGCATGATTTTTAGAATGACCATCACGATTTGGTAAAAGTTACGTAGTAGATCAAGGATGAGGCAGATAAATGAGAAGAAGCAAGGGCTGGGAGTTTGTTTATTGAGCCACTGTAGGAGCAGCCTCCTAGGCTTAGTGCTCTTTTTCGGGATTGTCTTCCATTATCATGTCTCGCCATTTTGGTGCAGATTTTCTTGCATCTAAACTGCTTTTCCAGCTTCATGGAAAGATATGAAAGGCTCTTGCATATTCTCTAGAAAAATTTGAGCTTATGTTGCTTAACCAAACAAAGGAAAAAGTGTGTGGACTGTGGAACTACACAGTAGTAGAATGACAGGGATCCAACCAGGGTCATGCATTACGTGTCAGCTCTAAAATATGGTAGTACACAATCAAAATTTGTAAAGGGTTGTCCGTAGAAAATAACTGAAGTTATTATCAGTACCTGTCACACCATCCACGATCCCAAGCTTCGAGAGTTCCTCTGTGAAACAATGTGAATGCCCAGTAAATTACAGATATACAGAAGTTTCTATATATTTCAGCTTTAACATAGACAAAATATATATAAGATCATGTTTAAAATATCCAAGAAAAAATGTATGGTCAAAGGTTACTATTAGCTTATGCAAGGTCGACATGTATCAATGCATTTACTGCCCTTGGTTACTCAACAGGTGGTGCATGAGGGTCGAGGTTATTCCTTGCAAATTCCAGTGACGGACTGAAGGTGTACCATGTTTGATGTTTCATGAGGCATACATGGACAATAAATCTAGTATGCAGGGAGCTATCGTAAATTTGGACGTGTGGTGCTGATCAATTGAGGATTTATTTTTTTACAAAATCACACCAGGTTTAATTTTAAAAGGCGGCGACGGCTATGTTATTAATTGAATATAATCAGCACGTAAAAAGTAGAAAAGATATAATCAATTGACTTTCTCTTCTCTTAAGCACGACTTTAACTCTCTTCTCACTCTCCCCAACTCAAGCCTGCCTGTCATCTTTTCAATCTCGCAACCTGCATCATATCCTGGAAGATATTCACTGTTGCCTTGGATAATCTTGTGGCTGCAGGTTTAGAGATTTGGGCTAGCTTGGGTCGGGGGAAAGTAAGAAGAGAAATGGCCATGGGAGACAGAAGAGAGATAGGGCCACGGCTGTCGTGGATTAGTTGTGCCAGCTGTCCACCATGTGGAATCTGAATCAGCACAAAGCCACCTGAGATTGGACCAAGGGGCTAAACTGAATGGATTTTCATATTTTGGCGTTACAAATAAATTGCTTACAAGTCGAAGGATGTACCGTGAACTTTGGCAAGAGTTGAAGGTTGTAAAGTGGACTTTATTATAAAAAGTAAAACATGATTTCATTGTTTTGTGAAACACTTGTTTAATGTAAGACCTAATGGTGTAGATTTTCTATAGCTGGGTTTGGGATAAAAATAAATGGCTTAGGAATTGAAGGTTGTAACGTGAACTTCGGCAAGGATTAAAGGTTGCAAAGTGGACTTTATTAAAATGTAAAACAAGATTTCATTATTTTGTGTAACACTTGTTTAGTAAGGCCTAAAATAATCATCCAATAAAGTTAAAAATCAAAATATTCAATTTAACGTCAAAGACTCATTTCCCGTCATTTTCAGTCTTTCCGCTTAACTACATCATGTATCTCAAACCCACCATTTGCATCAACATGGCCACTCCCATTTATATATGCCTCTCATCCGTTTATGTCACAACATTCACATAGGCACCTTCATGGAGTTTGCTTCAACAAGAAAAATGGCCATGGAATATTGTGAAACCCAAAGGGTCAGCTGTAACCTCTGTTTTTGAGTCGCCGACTAATCGCCGATTAGTCGCCGACTAATCGCCAAGTCGTCGCAGCGTGGCTGGCTCGCGCAAGCGACTTGACTCAGGGAGCAAGTCGCGCGACTCGCGTGGCTCGCCGGCGACTTGGGGCGATTAGTCGCACGACTCGCTGGCTCGCTGGCTCGCGTGGCTTGCTGCTGCTGTATATGTGATCATGTGGGGACTGGGGAAGGAGGAGGACCGAAGGAAAGAGAGCGCAGGGTGGGCTCTATATGTGCTCTGCTTAGATGTAGTATATGAAAGAGAGCGCAGGGTGGGCTCTATATGTGCTCTGCTTAGATGTAGTATATGAAAGAGAGCGCAGGGTGGGCTCTATATGTGCTCTGCTTAGATGTAGTATATTTTCTCTGTTGTATATGTGCTCTTCTGCTGCTGTATATCTATGTGCTCTGCTGCTCTATGTACTGTTGTGCCATGGCGACTTGGGGCGACTAATCAAGCCAAGTCGCTGACTCAAGCCAGCAAGTCACTAGCCGCAGCCTCGGCGACTTGGCTTGACTCGGCGACTCAAAAACCTTGGCTGTAACACCCCAGCTCTCACCCAGACCAGCAGTCGTTACTTGTAGCAAGATCTAGACTGGCCTCACAGACTAACACTCCACACGTTGTCCTCACTCGTGCGCAACGGGGAAGAACTTCCCGGACGGTCACACATCCCCAAATTGCTCCAAGCCAAGCCCACTTAACCAGAGGTTCTTGGAGATGCGCTCCCGGAAAAGAAGGTGCACCTTGTTGATATGAGCAGTCTATCATTCCTTCTAAGCTAGGATGTCACATCAGCCAAGTAGCATCTGATGAAACCAAACATCCTCCTAAGTTGGCTGAAGATCTTACCAGATCATGATAAATGGTACTGATCAATCTCAAGTTGTCAAACAAAAATTAAAACCACCACCTTGTAAGGGTTGTTGTTAAGCAAAAGGGAAAGTTCACACTTCTCATATGAGCATTGCTGTCACTGCATTCTTGCCGTAGACATGTATCAAGAAATGCTGAAAATATTCTGGAATGGACAACCTTTATAGATTTGTTGCTCATATGAGCAAACAATAAAACAAACTTATCATTGATATGTTCCCTCTCGTTGAGATGAACAGAATCGTTGAATTTCAAAGGGGAGAGTGGAAGTGGGATAACTTGGAACATGAGAGGATCGCACACAAAATTACTACTAGCGATAATGTGTTCTCCACAGGAAACGAGGAAGTGAATGGGCCAAAAATGAAGAAGATTCTATCTGGTTCACAAGGATAAGCAGAACGATAATGATAACGAATAGGGAAGCCCTTGTAGTACGAAAAAAACCTCCACAAAAAGATAGTTGTGAGATTACTAGAATGGCAGTTAATTATATCAAATACTGAAATTAATAAAACCACACAAACACCTCACAAAATAAACCCTAGAACGGAATACAATTGTAACCCTCACAGTATTGACGGTTGGGTTTAATAAGCACCTCCCTGTAAAGCAGGACCTCAGTACCCGTCAAGGACCATGACTTGGTAAAAAAAAATGGCTACTATTTGATACCCATGGTTGTAAACTAGCTGTGCCTGCTATCTTGAATCGTATAACATGTGTAGTTAGCTATAAGCATATCATCTTCAGAAGCAATACTTCAAATAACTTAGCATTCAACAGCACATACCATGGATGAGCTGTAGTCCTGAATGTATTCTCTTTCCACACTCCTTAAATATGCCTTTTGGCCGACTGACCATCACGACCATGAGATCCACCAGCACAAACACCGCAGTCCGTGGGAGCCACTCTCCGTGCATCGGCGGTGGTGCCAACAGTAACTTGTCCCCATAATCTAACACATCTTTCAATGTGTCATACCCGCACAACGCTTGCAGCTGAGCTCTCAACTGCCCCTGCTTATGCGCTAGAGCCACCCTCTCCCTCTCCTTCAACATGGTCTGCGCTAGCGTTCCCTCAACTGCACTGAGTTCAGTACCAAGTTCTTTAATACGGCGTCCCCTCTCCATCTCGCTCTTAACAGCGGTGTCCAGCCTCTCCACATGCTTCGAGGCAACCTTGTAGTCACAGACCCTGAGCAGGTAGAAAGTCTGCAGCAGCTCCGTGTAGAAGAACAGCCCAACCCAATGCTCCTTCTGCATCCGATAAGCATAAGATGGCATGCAACAAAACACAAAGTTTATATCTCTTCACTGCTACAGACCGCATAAAAATGAAGAGGTGAAGAAAAAAAAAGCTAACTTGAGTTTACCTGCTCGGCCGTGAGCGCATCCCAGAGCTGGGAGACGCGCGCGACGGCGTCTTCAACGGCGGCGTTGTCCTCCCAGCAGAGTAAATGGACGTGGAGAGCGGTGGCAGCGAAGAATAGGTCGAGCTGGGGGCTCTCGAGATCGGCAGCGGCGGCAGCCCCGGCAGACAGAGTAGTTAGAGCAGATGCGGCGTCCCCGTCGACTACGAGTGCGGAGGCGAGCTGCGCCTGGAAGTTACTGGTCCAGAGGAGTGCCGGGCCAGAGGGGAGAAGCCCCGAGGCGGAGGCGGAGGCGAGGAGGCTGAGGCCGCGGCGGAGCGCGTGCTTCTGCGACGGGACGGCGCCGAGGAGGCCGTAGACGTTGGCGAGGAGGGAGTGCGCGAGCAGCTTGAGGCGCGGCGGCGCGGAGGGGAGCGGGTTGAGGACGAGCAGCGCGCGCTCGAGGTGGGCCTTGGCGTTGGCGAGCCCCTTGGAGCGGGCGAGCAGCAGGCCGGCGAGGCGCATCCGCGCGCGGGCCTCGGCGAGCGGGAGGAGCGAGGCGGCGTGGGGCGGGCTGAGCGCCGACTCCAGGCAGGAGGTGGCGGTGGTGAAGTCGCGGCGGCGCTCGGCCTCCTCCGCCAGCGCGAGGAGCCCATCCGCCGCCGACATGGACGGCCCGGCGGACGGCATGACCTAGGGCGCGGTGAGCGGCAACGGCATGGAGATTTGGGGGAATCGGGGTGGGCGAGCGTGGGTAGCGTGGGCTGGAAGGAGGTGGGGGAGGAAGGAAAGACTAGGTTCGGCCGCCGGTTTCAACGGGCTCGTCTTTGTGTGTTGTGCTCGGTCGCTGTTCACGTCGCCGAACGGGGAAATGGTCCGGCGGGTCCTGCTGCTGCCGCTGGTTGGAACACGTGACGCTGCTCGCGTGTGAAACCGGAAAGAAAGGGGCAAATTCCGGTCATGCCACCAGTAGTTTTCTTTGTACAGTTCAAACGCAGATGCTCACTTAGTATTATCATAGGCATCTTACGCTCTCTTTTCACTAAAAACGCATTGCCTGAAAGTTCGAAATACATTAAGAGAATGTGAGCATCAATCTCTTTCACTAAAGACGCATTGCCAGAAAGTTTAAAATAAATTGAGAAGAATGCGAGCATCAGTGACCATCTGCTTTACGCTCAGTTCGTTGTCGCTATTAACTTGTTAGCAGTACCAAGCACCAAGAGACCGACAGCGCGGACCCACGGGACAGGCAAGCTACAGGAGAGAAGGGCCATCAGTCAACCAGGAGGTCCACACGGGACATGAAGCCCAACCCACGATCCAGCGGGCCTGAGTGGGTGAGATGTTGGATATATGCTAGACCTAGAGAGTGAGAGAGGGCATCGACTGGCATATGTCTTGCGGCGGCTACCTACTCATCTGTATCTCTTTCTTCTTCTTTCACAAGAACTCTCTCCTTCTCGGCTTCTCCCGATCCCCAATTCATGTATCTTGTTATAAACCAGATATTGAGAGTGATAGATCGTGGTTCCTAACAAGTGGTAATCAGAGCCTAACCTGGCGTCTCTTCCCGATTACCTCATCAAGTCGTCGTTCACCACAAGGCAGCGGCGGCAAGCCAAGGCGGTGGAGTCACAGATCGCGGAAATCCTCAAGCGCATGCGAGGGATCAAAGAAATCAAGGAGTTGCAGCAACGACAAGGGGGCGATCTCCTCGATCTCAAGGCCTCCATCGACGCGTGGAAGCCGGGGATGGAGAAGTTGGTCTCCATCCTGCAAGCGGCGGTGGCTAACCTCCAAGGCCGGATGGAAGGCGTCCTCAAGGTGTCGCTCGGGTCTGACCCATCTTCATGAAGCGATGGCCTCGTGCTCGATCCAGTCCGCGAGCTGGGGCGGGTGGCGATCCCCACGACGACCACCGGGCCAGTTGGCCGCCACGAGGATCAGCTTCCATGGGGGAGGGGTATGGGGTGCTTCCCACCCCCAACTCATCCCCGGATAATGGTGAGCAGTTGCGATCTCCTCTCCTTCCTACCTCGATCACTCAATTCAATTCAGACGTAGGCACCTCTCTCGGATGGGGAGGCAGCACCCTGAATACACACACCCAATTCCCTTGTTTTGATGGCAGCAACTGTGACGCCCGGATATTTAAGCTACAGTAATTCTCTGCTAATGATGCCACGTCACTTCGATTACTGTTGCTAATCTCACGTTAGTTCGAAACCGATTCTAATTCAAATTCAAAATCAATCAAACAATAAAAGTTTTCAAATATTAAAATTAAAATGTCCGGAGTGAGCCAAATAATCCATATTAAATATTGGTGAAGAAACCACGCCTTTATAAAATGTTTAAATAATATGAGATGAGTAAAACAGCAGCAAAACAATTATTTAAATGCTTTTAAATACTAAACAAATGTTAATCTAGTTTATATAATCACCAAACTTTTTGAGTAGGTGGCCTATGTTATTATGCTAATTTAGGAGTAGGGGTTATATTTTTGTAAAGATGTTTTGCTAACTAAAATAAATAAAACAGAAAAGAAAATAAGAAAAACATAAAAACAAAAAACAAAACAAAAATGTAAAACAAATAAAAAAAGATAAAAGAGAACCCCCCTCCTCGCTGGGCCACAGCCCAGATGGCGTCGGGGCCAATCAGGCCGGCCCAGCCGGCGCCCCACGCCCTCCTTCATATCCCCCCACTCGGGGAAAACCCCACCGACACCCCCGCACTCCCCCAAAAAATATCTCCCCACTCGCCCCCCCCCCCACTACGCTCTCCTCCCCCCTCGATCCGATCTAGATCGGGGATGAAACCGCCCCCTCTCTCTCGCGACGCCTTGCCCACACCCCGTCGCCGGACCCCCACCATCACCGCGCGCCCGCGTCGTCCCGCACCCGACACGCTCACGACCGCGCCCCGACGCCCAGCGCTCACCGTCGCCCGGGACCACCTCGTCACTCGACCTTCTCGCCCCTCTCCGTCGCCGGAGCCACGTCGCCACGCTGATCGTCGCCGCCGCTTGGACATCACCGAAGCTGCCCCGCCGTCGTCCCCGTCCTCCTCCTCGACCCCCGTTGCCGTTTGCCCTACAGCCCCATGGTGAGGTCCTCGGCCTCCTCTTCCCCCTCCGCAGCCCTCTGCTTCCCCGGGTGCTCCGCTGCGCCCACGTCCGCGCATCGCGGCGACCTCTCACCCGCAGCGCGCGCTCACCGCGCCTTGCCCGGGCCCCGTCCCCATTCACCATCATCGCCCCGGCTCACCTCCCCCGCGCTACCCTGCCTCGCCGCGGTCCGCGCTCACCGCACCGCTCGCGCTCCCCACTACCGTGCTGCCGTTCCTCTACTCTGCTCCGCCACACAGCCGCCCACCTCGTTCCCGTCGGCCGCCATTGCGTCCGCAGTGCGCGCAGGCTCACCCATCCGCACGCCCGCGCCCCTCCTGGCGAGCCCCGTCGCCGCTTCCACTGTTGCTTCTGCACTGCTTCGGCCTCCGGCGGCCGCCCGCGCATCACCGTGGCCCCGCCCCGCTCCGTGCCTCGCCGGCACCCCCCCGGGCGCCTTGTCGGGCTCTGGCCACCACGCCCGCATGCTGTGCCCGCTACCCGCACGCCCGCACCCGGTTTGGCCCTATGGGCCACTGCCCAGTGGGGCCCCCACGCCCCTGTTGAAAAGAAAAGAAAAGATTAAAAATAATAATAATGATAATAATATATATATAAGAAAATTAATTAATTAACTTAACGAATTCTGTTTAGTAACTAACTGCACTTAATTAACCTGTTGATTAACCTTAATCATATGTTAATTAGGAGCAGTCAATGACCAGCAGGCCCCACGTCAGTTTAACCCAGTCAACCCCCTGTTGACTGCTGACGTCATGCTGACGTCAGCAAACACTGTTCTGGATAATGTTGCATTAAAATAATTAAATATATCGTGAAAATGATTAAATCTTTTAAAATTAATAGAAAATAAACCGTAGCTCAGATGGAAATACTTTCTACATGAAAATTGCTCAAAACGACGAGACGAATCCGGATACGCAGTCCATTCGCCCGCCACACATCCCTAGCATAGCAAACCTGCAACATTTCACCTCCGGTTCATTTGTCCAAAAACGCGAAACACCGGGAATACTTTCCCGGATGTTTCCCCCCTTCGCCGGTATCACCTATCCCTATGTTAGATCACCTCTAGCACCGCGTTGTCATGTTATGTTTTGATTGCTCTATTATTCATTGTGTTCCCCCTTCGTTACTTTTTCCGGTAGACCCCGAGACCGCTGCCGGTACCCCTGTGATCGACTACGGTGTTGACGACCCCTTCTTGCCAGAGCAACCAGGCAAGCCCCCCCCTTGATCACCAGATATCGCCTACTCTTCTCTATACTGCTTGCATTAGAGTAGTGTAGCATGTTACTGCTTTCGATTAATCCTATTCTGATGCATAGCCTGTCCTTACTACTACTGTTGTTACCTTTACCTGCAATCCTACATGCTTAGCATAGGATGCTAGTTTTCCATCAATGTCCCTACATTCTTGTCCATCTGTTGTGCTATACTATCGGGCCATGATCACTCGGGAGGTGATCACAGGTATATACTATACTTTATACATGATACATGTGGTGACTAAAGTCGGGTCGGCTCGAGAAGTACCCGCGAGTGATTCACGGATTGGGGGCTGAAAGGACCCTTGTCCCGACGGCCCTATGTGTGGATCTTTGTGGCGGAGCAACATGGCAGGTTGAGACTACCTAGGTGAGAGGTGGGCCTGGACCTGTCGGCGTTCGCGGATACTTAACACGCTTAACGAGATCTTGGTATTTGATCTGAGTCTGGCTACTGGCCTATACGCACTAACCAACTACGTGGGAAAGACATGGGCACTCGGCGTCGTGGTATCAGCCGAAGCACTTCGTGACGTCAGCGACTGAGCGGCGCGCGCCAGATTGGGCCACGTAACGTGACTTCCGTTGTACTAGAGGTTGCTAGGTCTGCTTCTGGCCGCCCACGCAACATGCAGGTGTGCTCAGGGTGATGGACCCAGACCCCTGTGCGCTTAGGTTTAGACCAGCGTGCTGACCTCTCTGTTGTGCCTAGGTAGGGCTGCGACGTGTTGATCTTTCGAGGCCGGGCATGACCCAGAAAAGTGTGTCCGGCCAAATGGGATCAAGCGTGTTGGGTTATGTGGTGCACCCTTGCTGGGAAGTTAATCTATTCGAATAGCCGTGTCCCTCAGTAAAAGGACGACCCGGAGTTGTACCTTGACCTTATGACAACTAGAACCGGATACTTAATAAAACACACCCTTCCAAGTGCCAGATACAACCCGGTGGTCGCTCTCTAACAGGGCATCGAGGAGGGGATCGTCGGGTAGGATTATGCTATGCGATGCTACTTGGAGGACTTCAGTCTACTCTCTTCTACATGCTGCAAGACGGAGGCTGCCGGAAGCGTAGTCTTCGACAGGATTAGCTATCCCCCTCTTATTCTGTCATTCTGTAATTCAGTCCACTGATATGGCCCTTTACACATATATCAATGCATATGTAGTGTAGCTCCTTGCTTGCGAGTACTTTGGATGAGTACTCACGGTTGCCTTGTTTCCCCTTTTCCCCATTTCTCTACCCGATTGCTGTGACCAGACGATGGAGCCCAGGATCCAGACGCCACCGTCGACGACGACTCCTTCTACACTGGAGGTGCCTACTACTATGTGCAGCCCACTGACGACGACCAGGAGTAGTTAGGAGGATCCCAGGCAGGAGGCCTGCGCCTCTTTCGATCTGTATCCCAGTTTGTGCTACCCTTCTTAAGGCAAACTTGTTTAACTTGTGTCTGTACTCAGATATTGTTGCTTCCGCTGACTCGTCTATGATCAAGCACTTATATTCAAGCCCTCGAGGCCCCTGGCTTGTATTATGATGCTTGTATGACTTATTTATGTTTTAGAGTTGTGTTGTGATATCTTCCCATGAGTCCATGATCTTGATCGTACATATTTGCGTGCATGATTAGTGTACGATTGAATCGGGGGCGTCACAAGTTGGTATCAGAGCCGACTGCCTGTAGAAATCCTCCTTTCCAACTCCTTGGCCGAAGTTGAGTCTAGTCGATGAAAATTGTTTTACTAACATGGTTGTGCGGCCCATGGGCCCACGTCGCCATTGGGTGGTATTAGGATCTTTTATTCCTCGACCTATACTCTGGGACTCTGATCTCTCTTCTATTCGGGTTGAAATAAATTTTGCTAAATCTAACATTAGGATCTCGTTATCACTTTCAACCGGAGATCACCTTATTACCGATGATCGTCTGCTGCACGTGAAGACCCTGAAGATACTCTCCGCTATTAACCCGAGAACTTGTGTTCATCGCGTTTGCAATTCCCCTTCCACCGTCAACCCTTATGGATAACTACTTGCAGTTGTTATTCTTACATTCATCCCTAGTTGGTCTTGTTATTACAAGATACCCCGAAAGCTCGTCGTTGTTTCGATAATCCTTTGAGCTTACTGCCTTGTTGTCTTTGTCACCTGAATACCCCTACGGATAATTCTCGCACTTATCGAGTATCCGCTCATCCTCCAGTTGTTCATGTGTTTCACAATGGTCTTCGAAATACTATTCGATCCTCCAAAAATCCTTAGTAGCTTATTGCTCTGCAATACTTGTCTGCTTGCATGATGGATGCTTTCCGTATGTTTGGCAATATTCGTTAGTATCCTTAGGCACCATCGTTTTGATCCTTTTGATTCAACATGAGTGCGAATGCACGCAATCATCAGTTGATCCTTTTAAATTATCTTTCCGGCTCAGACGTCATTTTAAACATGAGCTGGTTCTCAATCAATCCAATTGCCGTCGATTGAGGCTATTCAACTTATCCATCCCTAATCAGAACATTGCTTCTGATCCCTTGATTTGAAAATCATAATTCCTTTGCATTTGAGCTCTGGATTAGTTAGTTGTTTCTATAATCCAATGCCTTTCCATTGTTACTTCCTCTGGTTGCGTGCCGATGCTCACATCAGTTCTGTTATGGACCGGCAGATCCTTTAATGGATTTTATCCGACAACGTCCTTCATATTCAATAACCTTGTGTGCCTTCCCTCAGATACATAATGCCTTGGTAATTTGTATCCTCTGCTTTCTCAACCATGCTCAGCTTTCGAGCTGGTGGTATTTATTATTGAAGCTTGTGGTATATATTTCCATGATACCCTGATGGGTTGAACCTATGCCTTCCTTAATATGTGTGAACTCGAAAGTTTTCACGAGTCATACACTTCTGGTATTTTGCCAGATAAAACTTCAACACTACAACTTCTTCGAAAGTGAGAAGTGAATGAAAGGTTATGCATTGGAGAAGTGGGAGTCGACCTTGAACTTTGTGTTCATGCCCATGGACACGATGTAGATCTTATCATTAAAGCTTCTCTCAAATTAATTATTCCTTTGGTATAAGTTCATCTTATATCTGGGATCTGGCCTTTGCAAGCGTGGTTCCGACCATGTTCTCCTTTAAATACCATTTCTCGTGCAAGTTTAAGCACTTGTCTTCTGTAGAGCAATACCCCGGTGCAACCTCTACTTTGATCTGTCGTCGAGTATTACCCCCCTGGTATCTCGAGATTATCACGGAACTGCATAACTTATGAGTTCTTCATCAAGTACTACATTCTCACTGATTCCATTTTTTTCCACGGGCTCTGAGTTATTAGACACTCAAAGACACCGATAAACTGAATCGTGATCGCACCGCGATTAAACAACTCTTGGTAACTGAGGGAGTCCTGGATTAGGGGGTGTCCGGATAGTCGGACTATACCTTCAGCCGGACTCCTGGATTACGAAGATACAAGATTGAAGATTTCGTCCCGTGTCCGGAAGGGACTTTCCTTGGCGTGGAAGGCAAGCTTGGCGATACGGATATGTAGATCTCCTACCATTGTAACCGACTATGTGTAACCCTAACCCTCTCCGGTGTCTATATAAACCGAAGGGTTTTAGTCCGTAGGACAGAAGAACAATCATACCATAGGCTTGCTTCTAGGGTTTAGCCTCCTTGATCTCGTGGTAGATCTACTCTTGTACTACCCATATCATCAATATTAATCGAGCAGGACGTAGGGTTTTACCTTCATCAAGAGGGCCCGAATCTGGGTAAAACATCGTGTCCCCTGCCTCCTGTTACCATCCGCCTAGACGCACAGTTCGGGACCCCCTACCCGAGATCCACCGGTTTTGACACCGACATTGGTGCTTTCATGGAGAGTTCCTCTGTGTCGTCACTTTTAGGCCCGATGGCTCCTCCGATCATCAATAGCGACGTAGTCTAGGGTGAGACCTTTCTCCTCGGACAGATCTTCGTCTTCGGCAGCTTCGCACTACGGGCCAATTAGCTTGGCCATCTGGAGTAGATCGAAAGCTATGCCCCTGGCCATCAGGTCAGATTTGGAAGTTTAAACTACACGGCTGACATCCGCGGGGACTTGATCTTCGACGGATTCGAGCCACTACCGAGCGCGCCGCACTGTCACGACGGGCATGATCTAGCTCTGCCGCCGAACAGTGCCCTGGAGGCCGCACCCGCATCGGCTTCGACCCTTAATTCGGAGCCAACTGCGCCGATCGAGGATGGGTGGTTGGACGCCGCCTCAGGGGCTGCGATCCCTACGGCGATCGAGCCGAACACCAGCCCCGCACTCCGCGAGGCTCGTGACTCCAAGGAACCGGACTCCTCTCCGAACTCCGAGCCCTCCGCGCCCCTGCCGATCGAATCTGATTGGGCACCAATCATGGAGTTTACCGCCGCGGACATCTTTCAGCACTCGCTTTCGGCGATATTCTGAAGTCACTAAAGTTTCTCTCTTTATCAGGAGAGCCCTGGTCGGACTACGGTCAGCAAGGTTGGGATACGGACGATGAAGAAATTCAAAGCCCACCCACCACCCACTTTGTAGCCACTGTCGACGATTTAACCAACATGCTCGACTTCGACTCCGAAGACATCGACGGTATGGACGCCGATGCAGGAGACGATCAAGAACCAGCGCCTATAGGGCACTGGAAAGCCACCTCGTCATATGACATATACATGGTGGACACCCCAAAAGAAGGAGATGGCGATGGAACAGTGGAGGATGACCCCTCCAAGAAACAGCCTAAGCGCCGGCGTCAGCGGCGCTGCTCTAAATCCCGCCAAAGCAAAAACGGTGATTCCGGCACGGGAGATAATAATACTCCAGACAGTGCCGAAGAAAACCCCCTACAACAAGATCCAGCACAGGAGGATGGAGAAGCCAGCCCTCATGAGAGAGCGGCAGACAAAGAGGTCGAGGACGATAATTATATGCCTCCCTCCGAAGACGAGGCAAGCCTCGACGACGACGAATTCGTCGTGCCAGAGGATCCCGTCGAGCAAGAGCATTTTCAATGCAGGCTTATGGCCACGGCAAGCAGCCTCAAGAAAAACAGCAACAACTTAGAGCTGATCAAGATTTGCTAGCCGACAGATGGACTGAAGTCCTCGCGGCCGAAGAGTATGAACTCGAACGCCCCTCCAAGAGCTACCCAAAGCGCAGGTTGCTACCCCGATTAGAGGAGGAAGCACCTAAACCTACATCACCAGCACATGATACGGCCGACCGGCCACCTCGTGGCCGCGACAGAGAGGCCTCTCGGCCCTCCACTCAAGCCGCACCCCGGGGCCGCTCAAAACATACCAAGGCACGGGAAAATTGTTGGAAATATGCCCTAGAGGCAATAATAAATTGGTTATTATTATATTTCCTTGTTCATGATAAATCGTTTATTATCCATGCTAGAATTGTATTGATAGGAAACTCAGATACATGTGTGGATACATAGACAACACCATGTCCCTAGTAAGCCTCTAGTTAACTAGCTCGTTGATCAATAGATGGTTACGGTTTCCTGACCATGGACATTGGATGTCATTGATAACGGGATCACATCATTAGAAGAACGATGTGATGGACAAGACCCAATCCTAAGCCTAGCACAAAGATCGTGTAGTTCGTATGCTAAAGCTTTTCTAATGTCAAGTATCATTTCCTTAGACCATGAGGTTGTGCAACTCCCGGTTACCGTAGGAATGCTTTGGGTGTGCCAAACGTCACAACGTAACTGGGTGGCTATAAAGGTACACTACAGGCATCTCTGAAAGTGTCTGTTGGGTTGGCACGAATCGAGACTGGGATTTGTCACTCCATGTACGGAGAGGTATCTCTAGGCCCACTCGGTAGGACATCATCATAATGTGCACAATGTGATCAAGGAGTTGATTACGGGATGATGTGTTACGGAACGAGTAAAGAGACTTGCCGGTAATGAGATTGAACAAGGTATTGGGATACCGATGATCGAATCTCGGGCAAGTACAATACCGCTAGACAAAGGGAATTGTATACGGGATTGACTGAATCCTTGACATCATGGTTCATCCGATGAGATCATCGTGGAACATGTGGGAGCCAACATGGGTATCCAGATCCCGCTGCTGGTTATTGGCCGGAGAGGTGTCTCGGTCATGTCTGCATGATTCTCGAACCCGAAGGGTCTACACACTTAAGGTTCGATGACGCTAGGGTTATAGGGAAAGTATGTACGTTGTTACCGAATGTTGTTCGGAGTCCCGGATGAGATCCCGGATGTTACGAGGAGTTCCGGAATGGTCCGGAGGTAAAGATTGATATATTGGACGAAGGGTTTTGGAGTCCGGGAGTGTTCAGGAGGTACCGGGTGATGACCAGCATGACCGAAAGGTGTTTCGGGAGCCCCGGCAAGTGTTGGGGGCTTCATGGGCCAAGGGAAGAGGGCAAACCAGCCCACTAAGGGGCTGTGCGCCCCCCTCACCTATTCCCACGTGACCAGGGGGTTTTTGGCGCCCCATCTAGGGTTCCCACCTCCTGGCTTGGGGGCCAAGTCACCCAAGGGGGAGATCCAATCTGCCCTGGCCGCCGCCCCCTAGGGGAAACCCTAGGGCGCCTCCCCCTCCCCCTTGCCCCTATATATAGTGGAGGTTTTGGGGCTGCCCAAGACACGAGATGAACTCTCCCAAGGCGCAGCCCTACCTCTCTCCCTCCTCGTCTCTCGTATTGCTTGGCGAAGCCCTGCTAGAATTTCGCGCTCCTCCACCACCACCACGCCGTTGTGCTGCTGCTGGACGGAGTCTTCCTCAACCTCTCCCTCTCTCCTTGCTGGATCAAGGCATGGGAGATGTCACCGGGCTGCACGTGTGTTGAACGCGGAGGTGCCGTCCGTTCGGCACTAGGATCATCGGTGATTTGGATCACGACGAGTACGACTCCATCAACCCCGTTCACTTGAACGCTTCCGCTTAACGATCTACAAGGGTATGTAGATGCACTCTCCTTCCCCTCGTTGCTGGTTTCTCCATAGATAGATCTTGGTGATACGTAGGAAAATTTTGAATTTCTGCTACGTTCCCCAACAGTGGCATCATGAGCTAGGTCTATTGCGTAGATTCTATGCACGAGTAGAACACAAAGTAGTTGTGGGCGTTGATTTTGTTCAATATGCTTACCGTTACTAGTCCAATCTTGTTTCGATGGCATTGTGGGATGAAGCAGCCCGGACCAACCTTACACGTACGCTTACGTGAGACCGGTTCCACCGACTGACATGCACTAGTTGCATAAGGTGGCTGGCGGGTGTCTGTCTCTCCCACTTTAGTCGGAACGGATTCGATGAAAAGGGTCCTTATGAAGGGTAAATAGCAATTGGCATGTCACGTTGTGGTTTTGCGTAGGTAAGAAACGTTCTTGCTAGAAACCCATAGCAGCCACGTAAAACATGCAAACAACAATTAGAGGACGTCTAACTTGTTTTTGCAGGGTATGCTATGTGATGTGATATGGCCAAGAAGAATGTGATGAATGATATGTGATGTATGAGATTGATCATGTTCTTGTAATAGGAATCATGACTTGCATGTCGATGAGTATGACAACCGGCAGGAGCCATAGGAGTTGTCTTTAATTTATTTATGACCTGCGTGTCAACATAAACGTCATGTAATTACTTTACTTTATTGCTAACCGTTAGCCATAGTAGTAGAAGTAATAGTTGGCGAGACAACTTCACAAAGACACGATGATGGAGATCATGATGATGGAGATCATGGTGTCATGCCGGTGACGATGATGATCATGGAGCCCGGAAGATGGAGATCGAAAGGAGCAAAGTGATGATGGCCATATCATGTCACTATTTGATTGCATGTGATGTTTATCATGTTATTACATCTTATTTGCTTAGAACAACGGTAGTAAATAAGATGACCCCTCATTAAAATTTCAAGAAAGTGTTCCCCCTAACTGTGCACCGTTGCGAAAGTTCGTCGTTTCGAAGCACCACGTGATGATCGGGTGTGATAGATTCTTATGTTCACATACAACGGGTGTAAGACAGATTTACACACGCGAAACACTTAGGTTGACTTGACGAGCCTAGCATGTACAGACATGGCCTCGGAACACAAGAGACCGAAAGGTCGAGCATGAGTCGTATGGTAGATACGATCAACATGAAGATGTTCACCGATGATGACTAGTCCGTCTCACGTGATGATCGGACACGGCCTAGTTGACTCGGATCATGTAATCACTTAGATGACTAGAGGGATGTCTATCTGAGTGGGAGTTCATAAGATGAACTTAATTATCCTGAACATAGTCAAAAGATCTTTGCAAATTATGTCGTAAGCTCGCGCTTTAGTTCTACTGAGTTAGATACGTTCCTAGAGAAATATAGTTGAAAGTTGACAGTAGCAATTATGCGGACAGTAGAAGGCTTATGTCCTTAATGCACCGCTCAGTGTGCTGAACCCCAAACGTCGTTTGTGGATGTTGCGAACATCGGACATACACGTTTAGATAACTACGTGATAGTTCGGTAATGTTAAATGGTTTAGAATTGAGGCACCGAAGACATTTTTGAAATGCCGCGGAACATATGAGATGTTTCGAGTGCTGAAATTGGGATTTCAGGCTCGTGCCCACGTCAAGAGGTATAAGACCTCCGACGATTTTCTTGTCCTGCAAACTAAGGGAGAAAAAACTCAATCGTTGAGCTTGTGCTCAGATTGTGTGAGTACAACAATCACTTGAATCAAGTGGGAGTTGATCTTCCAGATAAGATAGTGATGTTTCTCCAAAGTCATTGCCACCAAGCTGCTAGAGCTTCGTAATGAACTATAACATATCAGGGATAGATATGATGATCCTTGAAATTCGCGATGTTCGACACAGCGAAAGTATAAATCAAGAAGGAGCATCAATTGTTGATGGTCAGTGAAACCACTAGTTTCAAGAAGGGCAAGGGCAAGAAGGGATACTTCATGAAACGGCAAATCAGCTGCTGCTCTAGTGGAGAAACCCAAGGTTGAACCCAAACCCGAGACTGAGTGCTTATGTAATAAGGGGAACAGCCACTGGAGCAGAATTACCCTAGATACTTGGTAGATGAGAAGGCTGTCGATAGAAGTATATTGGATATACATTATGTGAATGTGTACTTTACTAGTACTCCTAGTAGCATCAGGGTATTAGATACCGGTTCGGTTGCTAAGTGTTAGTAACTCGAAATAAAAGCTACGGAATAAAAGGAGACTAGCTAAAGGTGAGCTGACGATATGTGTTAGAAGTGTTTCCAAGGTTGATATGATCAAGCATCGCTCGCTCCCTCTACCATCGAGATTGGTGTTAAACCTAAATAATTGTTATTTGGTGTTTGCGTTGAGCATAGACATGATTGGATTATGTCTATCGCAATACGGTTGTTCATTTAAAGAGAATAATAGTTACTCTGTTTATTTGAATAATACCTTCAATGGTGTTGCACCTAAAATGAATGGTTTATTGAATCTCGATCATAGTGATACACATGTTCATGCCAAAAGATATAAGATAGTAGTGATAGTACCACCTACTTGTGACACTGCCGTATAAGTCATATTGGTATAAAACGCATGAAGAAGCTCCATGTTGATGGATCTTTGGACTCACTCATTTTTGAAAAGGATTGAGTAATGTGAACCATGTCTGTTGGTATATACGCATGAAGAAACTCCATGCAGATGGACCGTTTGGACTCACTTGATTTTGAATCACTTGAGATATGCAAATCTTACCACATGGGCAAGATGACTGAAAAGCCTCGTTTTCAGTAAGATGGAACAAGATAGCAACTTGTTGGAAGTAACACATTTTGATGTGTGCAGTCCAATGAGTGTTGAGGCACGCAGTGGATATCGTTATATTCTTACTTCACAGATGATTTAAGTAGATACTGAGTATATTTACTTGATGAAACACAAGTCTGAATTATTGAATGGTTCAAGTAATTTCAGAGTGAAGTTGAAGATCTTCGTGATAAGAGGATAAAATGTCTATGATATGATCATAGAAATGAATATCTGAGTTACGAGTTTGGCACTGTGGAAATTGTTTCACAACTAATACCGCCTGGAACACCATAGTGTGTTGGTGTGTCCGAACATCATAGTTGCACCCTATTGGATATGGTGCGTACCATGATGTCTCTTATCGAATTACCACTATCGTTCATGGGTTTGGCATTAGAGACAACCGCACTCACTTTAATAGGGCACCACGTAATTCTGTTGAGACGAAACCGTTTGAACTATGGTTTGGAGAAACCTGAGTTGTCGTTTCTTAAAAGTTTGGGGCTGCGATGCTTATGTGAAAAAGTTTCAGGTTGATAAGCTCGAACCCAAAGCGGATAAAATGCATCTTCATAGGACACCCAAAACAGTTGGGTATACCTCCTAATTCAGACCCGAAAGCAATAGGGTTTGTTTCTAGAATCGGGTCCTTTCTCGAGGAAAAGTTTCTCTCGAAAGAATTGAGTGGGTGGAAGATAGAACTTGATAAGGTTGTCGAACCTTCACTTCAATCAGAGAGTAGCGCAAGCACAGGAAAAATATTTCTGTGGCCCTACCTCAGTTGAAGAGAAAGCTAATGATGATGATCATGGAGCTTCAGATCAAGTTACTATCAAACCTCATAGGTTGACAAGGGTGTGTACAAAGTGGTAACCCTGTCTTAAAAGGTCACGTTGTTGGACAACGATGAACCTATGAGCTATGGAGAAGCGATGGTGGGCCCGGATTCCGAAAAATGGCTCGAGGCCATAAAATCCGAGAGAGGATCCATGTATGAAAACAAAGTGTAGACTTTGAAAGAACTACTTGATGGTCGTAAGGTTGTTGGGTACATATGGATTTTAAAAGGAAGACAGACAATGATGGTAAGTGTCACCATTGAGAAAGCTCGACTTGTCGTTAAGGTGTTTCCCGACAAGTTCAAGGAGTTGACTACGATGATACTTTCTCACTCATAGCGATGCTAAGAGTCTGTTGGAATTAGCAGGTACTGCATTATTTATGAAATCTTGCAGATGGGATGTCAAAATATTGTTTCCTTGTTCTTGAGGAAAGGTTGTATGTGATACAACCAGAAGATTTTGTCGATCCTGAAAGATGCTAACAAGTATGCAAAGCTCCAGCAATCCTTCTAAGGACTGGAGTAAGCATCTCGGAGTTGGAATGTACACTTTGATGAGATGATCAAAGATTTTGGGTTTATACAAAGTTTATGAGAAACTTGTATTTCCAAAGAAGTGAGTGGGAGCACTATAGAATTTCTGATGAGTATATGTTGTTGACATATTGATGATCAGAAATAATGTAGAATTTCTGGAAAGCATATAGGGTTATTTGAAAAGTGTTTTTCAATGGAAAACCTGGATTAGGCTGCTTAAACATTGAGCATCAAGATCTATAGGGATAGATCAAAACGCTTAATGGTACTTTCAAATGAGCACATACCTTGACATGATCTTGAAGGTGTTCAAGATGGATCAGTCAAAGAAGGAAGTTCTTGCCTGAGTTGTAAGGTACGAAGTTAAGACTTAAAGCTCGACCACGGCAGAACAGAGAGAAAGGACGAAGGTCTTCCCCTATGCTTAGACATAGGCTCCATAGTATGCTATGCTGTGTACCGCACCTGACATGTGCCTTGCCACATGTCTGGCTAGAGGGTACAAAGGTGATCTAGGAGTAGATCACCAGATAGCGGTCAAGATTATCCTTAGAGGAATAAGGATATGTTTCTCGGTTATGGAGGTGATAAAGAGTTCGACGTAAAGAGTTACGTCGATGCAATCTTAACACCTATCCGGGTAGCTTTGAGTACAGATGCCGGATACGTATAATGGAGAAACAATTTAGAATAGCTCCAAGTAGAACAGTTATTTGAAATGGCTCCAAATATAGCGTTGAGATTTGCGAAGTACATACGGATCTGAATGTTGCAGACCCGTTGACTAAAACCTCTCTCACAAGCAACATGATCAAACCCAGAACTCATTGAGTGTTAATCACATAGTGATGTGAACTAGATTATGAACTCTAGTAAACTCTTTGGATGTTGGTCACATGGCGATGTGACCTGTGAATGTTAATCACATGGCGATGTGAACTAGATTATTGACTCTAGTGCAAGTGGGAGACTGTTGGAAATATGCCCTAGAGGCAATAATAAATAGGTTATTATTATATTTCCTTGTCATGATAAATCGTTTATTATCCATGCTAGAATTGTATTGATAGGAAACTCAGATACATGTGTGGATACATAGACAACACCATGTCCCTAGTAAGCCTCTAGTTAACTAGCTCGTTGATCAATAGATGGTTACGGTTTCCTGACCATGGTCATTGGATGTCATTGATAACGGGATCACATCATTAGAAGAATGATGTGATGGACAAGACCCAATCCTAAGCCTAGCACAAAGATCGTGTAGTTCGTATGCTAAAGCTTTTCTAATGTCAAGTATCATTTCCTTAGACCATGAGGTTGTGCAACTCCCGGATACCGTAGGAATGCTTTGGGTGTGCCAAACGTCACAACGTAACTGGGTGACTATAAAGGTACACTACAGGCATCTCTGAAAGTGTCTGTTGGGTTGGCACGAATCGAGACCGGGGTTTGTCACTCCGTGTGACGGAGAGGTATCTCTGGGCCCACTCGGTAGGACATCATCATATTGTGCACAATGTGATCAAGGAGTTGATTACGAGATGATGTGTTACGGAACGAGTAAAGAGACTTGCCGGTAACGAGATTGAACAAGGTATTGGGATACCGACAATCGAATCTCGGGCAAGTACAATACCGCTAGACAAAGGGAATTGTATACGGGATTGACTGAATCCTTGACATCGTGGTTCATCCGATGAGATCATCGTGGAACATGTGGGAGCCAACATGGGTATCCAGATCCCGCTGTTGGTTATTGGCCGGAGAGGTGTCTCGGTCATGTCTGCATGATTCCCGAACCCGAAGGGTCTACACACTCAAGGTTCGATGACGCTAGGGTTATAGGGAAAGTATGTACGCTGTTACCGAATGTTGTTCGTAGTCCCGGATGAGATCCCGGATGTTACGAGGAGTTCCGGAATGGTCCGGAGGTAAAGATTGATATATTGGACGAAGGGTTTTGGAGTCCGGGAGTGTTCAGGAGGTACCGGGTGATGACCAGCATGACCGAAAGGTGTTTCGGGAGCCCCGACAAGTGTTGGGGGGCTTCATGGGCCAAGGGAAGGGGGCAAACCAGCCCACTAAGGGGCTGTGCGCCCCCTCACCTATTCCCACGTGACCAGGGGGTTTGGGGCGCCCCATCTAGGGTTCCCACCTCCTGGCTTGGGGGCCAAGTCACCCAAGGAGGAGATCCAATCTGCCCTGGCCGCCGCCCCCCTAGGGGAAACCCTAGGGCGCCTCCCCCTCCCCCTTGCCCCTATATATAGTGGAGGTTTTGGGGATGCCCAAGACACGAGATGAACTCTCCCAAGGCGCAGCCCTACCTCTCTCCCTCCTCGTCTCTCGTAGTGCTTGGCGAAGCCCTGCTAGAATTCCGCGCTCCTCCACCACCACCACACCGTTGTGCTGCTGCTGGACGGAGTCTTCCTCAACCTCTCCCTCTCTCCTTGCTGGATCAAGGCATGGGAGACGTCACCGGGCTGCATGTGTGTTGAACGCGGAGGTGCCGTCCGTTCGGCACTAGGATCATCGGTGATTTGGATCACGACGAGTACGACTCCGTCAACCCCGTTCACTTGAACGCTTCCGCTTAGCGATCTACAAGGGTATGTAGATGCACTCTCCTTCCCCTCGTTGCTGGTTTCTCCATAGATAGATCTTGGTGATACGTAGGAAAATTTTGAATTTCTGCTACGTTCCCCAACAAAAATGCGCCAGACCTGCGAGACATATTGGAGGACAAGGCAAGGCAAACAAGATCGGTCTACGGATCGCGTGGGCGCCCCACGACTTGAGACGATAACCGTCACGCCGGATACAGCAAATCCGGTAGGGCCGAACACAGCAGACAAAGCTCATTTGAGCTACGTCGTGATATAGCCCAGTACAGAGGCACCGCACACCCACTATGCTTCACAGATGAAGTAATGGATCATCAAATCCCCGAGGGTTTCAAACCCGTAAACATCGAATCATATGATGGCACAACAGATCCTGCGGTATGGATCGAGGATTATCTCCTTCATATCCACATGGCCCGTGGCGACGATCTACACGCCATCAAATACCTCCCACTCAAGCTTAAAGGACCAGCTCGGCATTGGCTTAACAGCTTGCCAGCAGAATCAATCAGTTGTTGGGAGGACCTGGAAGCCGCATTCCTCGACAATTTCCAGGGCACTTATGTGCGACCACCAGACGCCGATGACCTAAGCCACATAATTCAGCAGCCAGAGGAATCGGCCAGGCAATTCTGGACACGGTTCCTAACAAAGAAAAAATCAAATAGTCGACTGTCCGACGCGGAGGCCCTAGCAGCCTTCAAGCACAATATCCGTGACGAGTGGCTTGCCCGGCACCTTGGACAGGAAAAGCCGAAATCTATGGCAGCGCTCACAACACTCATGAACCGCTTTTGCGCGGGAGAAGACAGTTGGCTTGCTCGTAGCAACAATATGACCAAGAACCCTGGTAATTCGGATACCAGAGACAATAGTGGCATGTCGCGTCGCAACAAGCAGAAGCGCCGCATTAACAACGACAATGCTGAGGATACGACAGTTAATGCCGGATTCAGAGGCTATAAATTCGGTCAGCAGAAAAAGCCATTCAAATGAAATACTCAGGGCCCGTCCAGTTTGGACTGAATACTCGACCGCTTGTGCCAGATACATGGCACCCCCGAAAAGCCAGCCAATCACACCAACAGGGATTGTTGGGTGTTCAAGCAGGCAAGCAAGTTAAATGCCGAAAATAAAGACAAGGGGCTGCATAGCGATGACGACGAAGAGCCCCGACCATCGAACAATAGTGGACAGAAGGGTTTTCCCCCACAAGTGCGGACGGTGAACATGATATACGCAACCCACATCCCTAAGAGGGAGCGGAAGCGCGCGTTAAGGGACGTACACGCGTGGAGCCAGTCGCCCCAAAGTTCAACCCATGGTCCTCCTGCCCGAACACCTTTGATTGAAGGGACCACCCCACTAGCATCCGTCATGGCGGATTCGCCGCATTGGTTCTAGACCCAATTATTGACGGATTTCATCTCACTAGAGTCCTTATGGACGGCGGCAGTAGCCTGAACCTGCTTTACCAGGATACAGTGCGGAAAATGGGCATAGATCCCTCGAGGATTAAGCCCACCAAAACGACCTTTAAAGACGTCATACCATGTGTAGAGGCCAACTGTACAGGCTCAGTTACACTTGAAGTGGTCTTCGAATCTCCGGATAATTTTCGAAGCGAGGAGTTAATCTTCGACATAGTCCCGTTCCGTAGTGGCTATCACGCACTGCTCGAGCAAACCGCATTCGCCAAGTTCAAAGCGGTACCGCACTATGCATATCTTAAGCTCAAGATGCCAGGCCCGCGAGGAGTAATTACGGTCAATGGGAACACCGAACGCTCCCTTCGAACGGAGGAGCACACGGCGGCCCTTGCAGCGGAAGTACAAAGCAGCCTCTCTAGGCAGCTCTCCAGTCCGGCCATTAAACGCCTGGACACCGTCAAGCGTGCCCGGAGTAACCTACAACAAGACCGCCTGGCACGTTCCGAGCAAGCGTAGCAATGCGGCCCCAACCCCAGCCCTCGCGAAAATGCGACACCAGTGCTTCGCGTACATAACTACGCTCTAGAAATACCATGGGCACAGGGGGAGGGGCACCATCACGGCACGCCTGAAACACGGCTTAAACCGCACTAGGGGCTGCCGATTTTTAATTTTCTCTTACTTTCAGGACCCCATTCTTCGGAAGGCCTGTCCGGCAGTACAATTGCCGCACAAACGATGCAAGAACCAGGGAAGCAGACAAGCCACGCCGCATTACGGAACTCCCAAGTGGTCTCTATCACGAGAAGTATACCTGTTTCGCATACCATTCCGCAGCCTGCCCCTGGAACGGACATGTTAAATAGTCCAACCTTTTGCTTATCGCGTTATTTGTATCATTCTGCCTTGATCGCAGCCTTTTTTAATAAACAATGCATAGCTTTTGTGTATTTTTGCATTATTCCTTTTTACAAATATATGTTCATTAACGACATGCTGCACCCGTACACTTTGGTACGGCCAAATACGCCAGGGGCTTTAGTACCCCTCAATATGGTGTGAGAAGCCCGAACACTTTAACAAGTGCGGCACCCCGAACTTATAGCATTATATGCATCGGCTCCGAATCATGTCTTGGGTCAATAGTTGGGTTTGCTCGGCTCCTATGTTTTGGTGCCTTACGTTCCGCTATATCAGCTAAGGTAGCACTAGGAGAACTACTGCGATTGTGCCCCAGTTGAGCTGGGCTAAGCACCGCAGTAGAGAAAGCTAAAACTGACTGTCATGATGAAGTGAGAGCTGGTCGTTGTTCGAGAGGTTTTTCGAGTCCCTCAAGACTTATGCCGCTTAGAGCGAGGAGTCGGCCCTGTCCGGCCAAGGCGTGGATAGCGCCCCGAACTCGGTCTTCCGAATACCAGGGGCTTCGCCGAAATTTAAAATTATAGAATTCTATGGCTAAGTGAGAGTGTTCAAGCATTATAGTCCGATTGCCTTGTTCGTTGTGCTGAGCGCCTCCCTCGAAGGACCCAAACATGGGAAAAAGAGCGCTCAGGTTTATCCCGAACACCCCAACACTAGTGGCACGGGGGCAGAAGCCGACGACTCGCCATCTCTCAAAATTGATAAACGACCGCACAGAAGGTAATATTTTAAATTCCAAAAGCATTGCTTAGCGCATAGGAACAAGTTTTCAACGCACAGGACAAAACGAGCGAGTTTTACTCAAAAATTACATCCCTGGAACATTCATCCGCCATAAGGTGGGCACCCTTCAGAACATCCTTATAATAATTCTCGGGTTTGCGATGCTCTTTCCCCGGCGGTGGCCCGTCCTTCACAAGCTTCTCAGCATCCAGCTTGCCCCAGTGCACCTTAGCGCGGGCAAGAGCCCTACGGGAACCTTCGATGCGGACGGAGCACTTGATGACTTCGAGCCTTGGACAAGCCTCCACCAGCCGCCGCACCAGCCCGAAGTAGCTCCCAGGCAAAGCCTCTCTAGGCCACAACCGAACTATGAGGCCCTTCATGGCCTATTCGGACACCTTATGGAGCTCGACCAGTTGCTTCAGCTGGTTGTTCAGGGGCACAGGGTGTCCGGCCTCAGCATACTGAGACCAGAACACCTTCTCCGTCGAGCTGCCCTCCTCGGCTCGGTAGAATGCGGTAGCATCGGACACGCTACGGGGTAAATCTGCGAATGCTCCTGGAGAGCTCCGGATTCGGGTAAGTAACAAGTAACTCACTTTTATATGTTTGCTTTGCATAAAGAATGCCTTACCCGCCGCTATCTTTTTCACCGCATCCAACTCCTGGAGGGCCTTCTGGGATTCGGCCTTGGCAGACTTGGCATTTTCAATAGCCGCCGCGAGCTCGGACGCTCGCGTCTTTGAGTCAAGCTCCAAACTCTCATGTTTTTTCATGAGAGCCTGGAGCTCTTGCCGCACCTCGCCAACCTGGGCCTCATACTTCTCCCGCTCGGTGCGCTCCGTGGCCGCCTTCTTCTCGGCCTCGGACAACGCTTGCTTAAGGGTCGCCACCTCAGATGTGGCCCCTACAATAGCCACGATAATCCTGTCATTTTTTGCAATTGCACTTTTTTATATATTAAAACAAGGTATTTCTTACCTTGCTTGTCCTCGAGCTGCTTCTTGGCAAGCCCGAGCTCTTGCTCGGACTGCTCGAGGTTCTGCTTTAGCGTGTCCACTTCCGCAGTCAATGCGGCGGACGCCAGCAGAGAAGCCTGCATACGCATATTGACTCCTTTTTGTTAGACTCCTGCGAATTTTATTTGATCCTCTATTCGGCTTTTCTTCCCGAACGCCAAACAGAGCATCAGGGGCTACTGTCTATGTGGTAATATTTTTACACATTCTTTACTTACCTCAAAGCCTGTTAAAAGGCTGGCACAAGCTTCAGTCAGTCCGCTCTTGGCAGACTGAACCTTCTGGACCACCGCACTCATAATGGTGCGGTGCTCCTCGTCGATGGAGGCGCCTTTAAGCACCTCCAACAGATTGTCCGGCGCCTCCGGTTGGACGGGGGTCACCAGCTTGGTGGGCTTGCTCCTCTTGGAAGGAGGTCGCCCGCCAGACTCTGGAACCTTTGAAGGTTCCGGAGCGGTGTCCGGCCTAGGGCCGGACTTGGAGCCCTGGGGGGATCTATCCCCTTTACTCCTGGAGTCCGGGAGGTCGCCTTGCGGCTCCTCCAGGACCACCCTCTCCGGGCTTGGAACCTGTTGGGACGCCACCTCGGCATCGTCCGTAGGGCGGGGGGAGGTAGCGGGCGGAAGTGAATTCATGTCCGACGAATCCAGGGAGCCGCTCGACGACTCGTCGAGCCCGGCCTTGGGCAGACTGCATAGATATGTTCGACATAAGGAAAAGCTGCGCAATAAAGGAACACTACGAGTTACTCTGGTGTACGGACACTTACGATCTCGCCGGGCGCTTGGCCCTGTGCGGCCACTCCTCTTCGCCATCGTCGGCGTCGGTAGAGTAGTCCGAAGGAAGGGTCTTCCCCTTCTTGGACCCTTCGGCCTCCCCAGTTGGGGCGGCCTTCCTTTTATTTCCTCCCCCCGCTGAGGGGGAGAGGTTTCTTCTTCCTCCTCCTCGTTTTCACGGGAGGAGTGCGTCTCGGAGTCATCGGATGATGAATCTGACACCTCCAGGCGCCGGGCACTCTTTCGAGTCCCTGTGGCCTTCTTCTCCGGCACCGCATAGGGTGCCGAAACCAATAGCTTCGCCAAGCGAGCATCGGCTGGGTCTTTGGGCAAAGGAGCCGAACAGTCGATCTGTCCGGACTTCGCCTGCCAATCCTGTCAAAGGTAAGGGAGCTTAGATCCCGCATAGAGTCAAACTATGAAAAAATAATACCCTGTAAAAGGTACAAATAGCTTACCGCACTAGCGTGACGCTACGTGCTGAATCCGTGGTCCTCGGAAGAGGATGCGGGAGCCTCGGCGCCCTTGAAAAGCACCTTCCAGGCATCTTCGTACGTCATGTCGAAGAGCCTGCTCAGGGTTCGGTGCTGCGCTGGGTCGAACTCCCACAGATTGAAGGCCCGTTGTTAACACGGGAGGATCCGGCGGATGAGCATAACCTGGACTACGTTGACAAGCTTGAGCTGCTTGTTCACCAGGGTTTGGATGCATTTTTGCAGTCCAGTCACCTCTCCTTTGTTGCCCCATGACAGGCCCGTCTCTTTCTAGGACGTGAGCCGCGTAGGGGGTCCGGACCGGAACTCGGGGGCTGCGACCCACTCAGGGTCGTGCGGCTCGGTGATGTAAAACTACCCCGATTGCCACCCCTTCAGGGTCTCCACAAAGGAGCCCTCGAGCCATTGGACGTTGGGCATCTTGCCCGCCAGGGCGCCTCCGCACTCCGCCTAGTTGCCGCGCACCACCTTCGGCTTGACATTGAAAGTCTTGAGCCATAGGCTGAAATGGGGGCGGATGCAGAGGAAAGCCTCGCACACGACGATAAACGCCGAGATGTTGAGGATGAAGTTCGGGGCCAGATCATGGAAATCCAGGCCGTAGTAGAACATGAGTCCCCGGACGAATGGGTGGAGAGGAAAGCCCAGTCCGCGGAGGAAGTGGGGAAGGAACACTACCCTCTCACGGGGCCTTGGGGTGGGGAGGAGCTGCCCCTCTTCGGGAAGCCGGTGCGCGATGTCGTCAGACAAGTATCCGGCCTTCATCAGTTTTTTGATGTGTCCCTCCGTGACGGAGGAGACCATCCACTTGCCTCCCGCTCCGGACATGACTGGAGAAGGTCGAGGCGGGGAATGCGGGCTTGGGCGCTAGAGCTTGAGTGCGCGGAAGATGGATAGGCAAAGGAGGAAGAAGGCGTAGGTAAAAAGGTGGATCCTTATCCCCTTATATGGGCAGATGCGGCTATGCGTCCCCACCGGCCTGATAAAACTCGCTTATCTCCCAAGCGCCGTAATCAATGGCACGGTTGGGTTACCCACGTTCGTATTGATGAGAATCCCGCAAATAAAGGGAACACGATCTCTGCTTTGACAAGACGTGCCAAGGAAACCGCCTCGCGAAACGCGCTGAGGTGGGGAAGTAAAAAC
Source organism: Aegilops umbellulata (assembly GCA_032464435.1). Lineage (NCBI taxonomy): Eukaryota > Viridiplantae > Streptophyta > Magnoliopsida > Poales > Poaceae > Aegilops > Aegilops umbellulata. The sequence continues at coordinate 269,678,205 of CP136055.1, read as the reverse complement.
GGTTCGAATAAAGGCTTGGCCGTAGTGTGATGTCACACTACGAAATACGTCAGCATATTAGATTTGTGTAAATATTATTCTCTCTATGGCAATATGTGGAAACTTATTTTGCAGAGCCGGACACTATCCTTTGTGTTCAAAATCTTCTATGAAGTACTTGGAGGAGGAACCCGCCTTGCAATGCCAAAGACAATCTGCGTGCCGGACTCGTCGTCATTGAAGCCTGGTTCAGGGGCTACTGAGGGAGTCCTGGATTAGGGGGTGTCCAGATAGCCAGACTATACCTTCAGCCGGACTCCTGGATTATGAAGATACAAGATTGAAGACTTCGTCCCGTGTTCGGAAGGGACTTTCCTTGGCATGGAAGGCAAGCTTGGCGATACGGATATGTAGATCTCATACCATTGTAACCGACTCTGTGTAACCCTAACCCTCTCCGATGTCTATATAAACCAGAGGGTTTTAGTCCGTAGGACAGAAGAACAATCATACCATAGGCTAGCTTCTAGGGTTTAGCCTCCTTGATCTCGTGGTAGATCTACTCTTGTACTACCCATATCATCAATATTAATCAAGTAGGACGTAGGGTTTTACCTCCATCAAGAGGGCCCAAACCTGGGTAAAACATCCTGTCCCCTGCCTCCTGTTACCATCCGCCTAGACGCACAGTTCGGGACCCCCTACCCGAGATCCGCCGGTTTTGACACCGACAGTAACCTTCATTACTTACGAATTTGAACTCGATCACGTAAGTCCTGGCCTGCTCGGCTATATAATTATCATGCTAAACTTTAACTGTGCTACCTGGTCCTCAATCCCGGAGCACAACTTTCGATGATGAGCTAAGCTTACGTCGATCTTCCTCGTCATATCAGTTCGCCTTGAACAACAAGCTTGATTTCAAGTTTGTGTCCTACCCATGGTTCCAATAACCTTCTGCTTCATCATTCCTTTGACTTGATGTCGTCGCTGATTGATTACATCTTCATGAAATCTCTCGACAAATGTGTCGTGATCATCATCAACCTTATGAGCTCTTCCAGGATATCAATTGAGTTCATGATGAGAAATACTATCCTTGCCCCAATGATTTGTGTTATCTTTGACCACTTTATTGCCTTCCGTTCAACACAAACTTGTTCGTGTTTTGTGTTATACCTTGAGTTCCTTGCTATCCAACATATGTTCTTCTTTACCTTGGAGTATTACCTTTTTTTATGTCAAGAGTGTGGCAAGAAATTCACCACCCTTAAGAATTCTTGACACAAGTGATACTTATTAACATCACCATTCTTTTCTTGGTCCTCGTGTTGTTTCTAACCGGAATATCGACAAATGGTCTGTGAGGTGTAAATTCTAAACTTCTAGCAACCCTATTGCTTTGAAGTTATTGGTCTACAATTTCATTCTAAGTTTATTGCTTATTGAATCATCATTCGAACATTGATCATGCTACCTAGTCCAGATTCCTGGGTGCACCCTTCTATCATTGTTCAGTTGCGTATGTTTCCCTCGAGCATACATCATTATATCATTTGATCCGCCAAATGATATTTTCTTGTTCACATAATTGTGGAAATCCATCCTTTGGAAATCTTGATGACTTGTTGCTGAGCCTATCAGCCACCCCCTCATCCTCTCCTTGGGTTACTGATGAACTCTTGTTTCAGAACTTGCTTCCATAGTTCATTTCCCGAGAATCTTGCAACGCCATTTCGTCAAATCGTGTTGCACCCCTTCCTTCTCAGGCATCATGAGTCTGAGGTATCCTGACACCCTTCAGATCTGAATCTCAGTCAGATATGATGGTTAGAACAAATTCTCAAGAGTTATAACAATAGTATTTGACCCGATAAGGTGATGTCATGCCTATCACACCTGACCGGAGGACCTAGTGTTATAGGTTCCTTCTTAACAAGGTTAACCTTTTTCTCGTGAGGAAATTGAATGCCTTGTTTAATAAGTTTATCCTGATGGATCCTTTGTGTATCCAAAGTCCGACCTTTGCTTGAAGACCTTGTCAATGCTATCTCGAAGCATGTCTGTGGTGCTCCGATTTTCAACAAGAACATTTGAAGCCCAATGCTAAATGTTACTTGCTCAATTATCCAAACACCGTTGCATGGGTAATGTCATGAAATTTCTCTCCCCTTTCCTGAAGAGTTTTCTACATTATATCTTGCCAAGGATATCATGCTCTGCTTGTCCTTGGGAAGGATATACCCCTGATATATGTGTTTAAACACATTTTCCTTTCCATTATTTGGTTTAACCTTTCTTGTGATCTATATGATCTAAGCAGTAATATTCTCCTGCTTATGTATATACCTCGGTGTACAATTATGTCAGCAAGACCCTGTTACTATTGTTGATGACATTTCGGTAGCCACCGATGGACGAGAATCTTGCCTATTGGCCCACCTCGTTCAACGAGCAGGAAAATGGTTCTCTTCGTCCCTCGCCCTTGGTATCGATGTTGTTGCCGACATAACTGACAGGCTACCCTCTGACACGCCTTACTATCGTGACCGTGCAAGATGTCGGCCCCCTTCCTACTTTCAACCACATGGTGGGCCCATAAACCACAGTTCCATAGGATCGAAACCTGACTCTCCTGTACAACGCTGTCTCTAATGTTTATTCCCCATGCCTGGCTTCGTATTTAATTCACGGGACACCTTCCTAGTGCTCTATTCTGGTGTTAGACACAATACTTACTCTCGCTGCTCTAAACCCCTGTCTCACTCTGGTTCAGACTTTGAGCAACCATCTATCCTCTTGGAACCTCTTATGGTACCTTCGTACCTTACTCTCGATGTATTTTATATGTTCAACTCGAGAGATAATCTTGTGCTCATTCATAGGTTAACCCCAGATGGTTTCCCTCATAAACATTCCGTCGTAACTGAGCTGCCCCTTACCTATTCGTAAGTACGTTGGAGTGCCTGAAGAAAAGGACGACTTCACCATAATGACCTGAAGCAGAGAAATAAAGACGTCAACGTAATGGATCGACCTCTTCGAGAAGAGAAACTAGGACCGAGAAGACTCGTTAGAATTTCGCAACCAAATCCCTTCCCCCTTACCTCCCCTCTTAAATCTCGGGACGAGATTTCTTATAGTGGAGGAGAATTGTGACGCCCGGATATTTAAGCTACAGTAATTCTCTGCTAATGATGCCATGTCACTTCGATTACTGTTGCTAATCTCACGTTAGTTCAAAACCGATTCTAATTCAAATTCAAAATCAAGCAAACAATAAAAGTTTTCAAATATTAAAACTAAAATGTTCGGAGTGAGCCAAATAATCCATATTAAATATTGGTGAAGAAACCACACCTTTATAAAATGTTTAAATAATATGAGATGAGTAAAACAACAGCAAAACAATTATTTAAATGCTTTTAAATACTAAACAAATGTTAATCTAGTTTATATAATCACCAAACTTTTTGGAGTAGGTGGCCTATGTTATTATGCTAATTTAGGAGTAGGGTTTATATTTTTGTAAAGATGTTTTGCTAACTAAAATAAATAAAATAGAAAAGAAAGTAAGAAAAGGATAAAAAGAGAAAACAAAACAAAAATGTAAAACAAATAAAAAAAGATAAAAGAGAACCCCCCACCTCGCTGGGCCACGGCCCAGATGGCCTCGGGGCTAATAAGGCCGGCCCAGCCGGCGCCCCACGCCCTCCTTCATATCCCCCCACTTGGGGAAAACCCCACCGACACCCCCGCACTCCCCCGAAAAATATCTCCCAACTCGCCCCCCTACTATGCTCTCCTCCCCCCTCGATCCGATCTGGATCGGGGATGAAACCGCCCCCTCTCTCTCCCGACGCCTTGCCCACACCCCGTCGCCGGATCGCCCCCATCACCGCGCGCCCGCGTCATCCCGCACCCGACGTGCCCACGACCGCGCCCCGACGCCCAGCGCTCGCCGTCGCCCGGGACCACCTCGTCACTCGACCTTCTCGCGCCTCTCCGTCGCCGGAGCCACGTCACCACGCTGATCGTCGTCGCCGCTTGGACATCGCCAAAGCTGCCCTGTCGTCATCCCCGTCCTCCTCCTCGACCCCCGTTGCCGTTTGCCCTAAAGCCCCATGGTGAGGTCCTCGGCCTCCTCTTCCCCCCTCAGTTGCCCTCTGCTTCCCCGGCTGCTCCGCTGCGCCCATGTTCGCGCACCGCGGCGACCTCCCACCCGCAGTGCGCACTCACCGCGCCATGCCCGGGCTCCGTCCCCATTCACCATCATCGCCCCGGCTCACCTTCCCCATGCTACCCTGCCTCGCCGCGGTCCGCGCTCACCGCACCGTTCGCGCTCCCCACTGCCGTGCCGCCGTTGCTCTACTCTGCTCCGCCACACAGCCGCCCACCTCGTTCCCGTCGGCCGCCACTGCGTCCGCAGTGCGCGCAGGCTCACCCATCCGCACGCCCGCGCCCCTCCTGGAGAGTCTCGTCGCAGCTTCCACTGCTGCTTCTGCACTGCTTCGGCCTCCGGACGCCGCCTGCGCATCACCGTGGCCCCGCCCCGCTTCGTGCCTCGCCGGCACCACCCCGGGCGCCCTGTCGGGCTCCGGCCACCACGCCCGCATGGCGTGCCCGCTACCCGCACGCCCGCACACGGTTTGGCCCTATGGGCCACTGCCCAGTGGGGCCCCCACGCCCTTGTTGAAAAGAAAAGAAAAGATTAAAAATAATAATGATGATAATAATATATATATATAATAAAATTAATTAATTAACTTAACAAATTCTGTTTAGTAACTAATTGCACTTAATTAACCTGTTGATTAACCTTAATCATATGTTATATAGGAGCAGTCAATGACCAGCAGGCCCCACGTCAGTTTGACCCAGTCAACCCCGTGTTGACTGCTGACTTCATGCTGACGTGAGCAAACACTGTTCTGGATAATGTTGCATTAAAATAATTAAATATATCGTGAAAATGATTAAATCTTTTAAAATTAGTAGAAAATAAACCGTAGCTCAGATGGAAATACTTTCTACATGAAAGTTGCTCAGAACGATGAGACGAATCCGGATTAGCAGTCCGTTCGCCCACCACACATCCCTAGCATAGCAAACCTGCAACATTTCACCTCCGTTTCATTTGTCCGAAAACGCGAAACACCGGGAATACTTTCCCGGATGTTTCCCCCCTTCGCCGGTATCACCTATCCCTGCGTTAGACCACCTCTAGCACCGCGTTGTCATGTTATGTTTTGACTGCTCTGTTATTTATTGTGTTCCCCTTCGTTAGTTTTTCCGGTAGACCCCGAGACCGCTGCCGGTACCCCTATGATCGACTACGGTGTTGACGACCCCTTCTTGCCAGAGCAACCAGGCAAGCCCCCCCTTGATCACCAGATATCGCCTACTCTTCTCTATACTGCTTGCATTAGAGGAGTGTAGCATGTTACTGCTTTCGATTAATCCTATTCTGATGCATAGCCTGTCCTTACTACTACTGTTGTTACCTTTACCTGCAATCCTACATGCTTAGCATGGGATGCTAGTTTTCTGTAACGCCCTCGATGCGGCTATATCTCCCACGTGTCGAGGCACGACTTAGAGGCATAACCGCATTGAAAGCAATGTTGCAAGTGAGGTAATCTTCACACAATCCATGTAATAAATAAAGGGGAAAGATACATAGTTGGCTTACAATCGCCACTTCACACAAGTACATAAATAACATCCATCATACAGATTACACTCAAGGTCCGACTACGGCACCAAAAGAAAGAAGACTACCCCAAATGCTAAACAGATCCCCGGATCACCCAACTGGGCTCCACTACTGATCATCTGGAAAAGAAACATAGTAACGGCCACGTTCCTCATCGAACTCCCAAGTGAGCTCGGTCGCGTCATCTGCACTGACATCGTTGGTACCTGCAACTGAGGTGATAATATCTGTGAGTCACGGGGACTCAGCAATCTCACACCCGCGAGATCAAGACTATTTAAGCTTAAAGGTGGGAAAGGGGTTTATGAGGTGGAGCTGCAGCAAGCGTCTAGCATGTGGTGGCTATAGCGCAAAAGAGAGCGAGAAGAGAAGGCAAAGCACGGTCGTGAAGCTAGAAGTGATCAAGAAGTGATCCTGAAACAACCTACGTCAGGCATAACTCCAACAACCGTGTTCACTTCCCGGACCCCGCCGAGAAGAGACCATCACGGTTACACACGCGGTTGATGTGTTTTAGTTAAGGTCAACTTCGGGTTTTCTACAACCGGACATCAACAAATTCCCATCTGCCTCATAACCGCGGGCACGGCTTTCGAAAGATAATACCCTGCAGGGGTGTCCCAACTTAGCCCATGATAAGCTCTCACGGTCAACGAAGGATATTCCTTCTACCGGGAAGACCCGATCAATCTCGGAATCCCGGACTACAAGACATTTCGGCAACAACAAAACAAGTCCAGCAAAGCCGCCCGATTGTGCCGACAAATCCTGATAGGAGCTGCACATATCTCGGTCTCAGGGCACATCCGGATAAGTCAAGCTACGAGTAAAACCATCCCTCGAGTTGCCACGAGGTGGCCCCGCAGGTTGCTCGGTTCGGGCCAGCACTTAGAGAAGCACTGGTCCGGGGGGGGGGCTAAAATAAAGATGACCCTCGGGCTCGCGAAAACCCGGGGGAAAAAGGGTAGGTGGTGGCAAATGGTAAAACCAATGTTGGGCCTTGCTGGAAAAGTCTCATTCAAAGCGAACTGTCAAGGGGGTCCCATAAATCACCCAACCGTGTAAGGAACGCAAACTCCGGGAACATAACACCGGTAAGACGGAAACTAGGGTGGCAAGAGTGGAACAAAACACCAGGCATAAGGCCGAGCCTTCCACCCTTTACCAAGTATATAGATGCATTAATTAAATAAGAGGTATTGTGATAACCCAAACAAGTAAACATGTTCCACCAAGGAACAACAAGATCATGTTCCAAACAAGGAACAAACTTCATCTTCACCTGCAACTAGCAACGCTATAAGAGGGGCTGAGCAAAGCAGTAACATAGCCAAACAACGGTTTGCTAGGACATGGATGGTTAGGGGCTGACATGGCAATATAGGAGGCATGATAAAGCAAGTGGTGGGTATCGCAGCATAGGCATAGCAAAAGAGCGAGCAATCTAGCAAGCAAAGATAGAAGTGATTTCGAGGGTATGGTCATCTTGCCTGCAAGGTTCTCAGAGTTGTCGAAAGCTTGGTCCTCGTAAGCGTTCTCAACGGAATCCTCGGTCACGTACTCGTCTCCCGGCTCTACCCAAGACAAGAGAACAAACAAAGGAACCAATATCAACCACGATGCAATGCGCAATCAACATGATGCAAAACATGGCATGATATGCGAGAGGTGATATGCAATGCGTATGCATGCTCCGGAAGGACAAGGATGAACAGGGCATAATCTTGGCAAACCAAGCATGCCGCTGGATAGATGAGGTGATTTCGGTTGAAATCGATATAAAGATCACCGGAATCGGATGCACGGTTTGCAAATGGCAAGCAATACAAGAATGACACGAAACTGCCATAAACAGCATGATGCTACTTAGCAAGCAACAAATAATTAAGCTACTGCACCCAAACATGGCAACAAAGCATATGACAGTAATCTACTCAAGATGCACGACAAAAGATGAACACTGAGCTACGGCTAATACACATCATAACAGGTTCAAACAAGCATGGCAAAAGTACAACTTATACCAGATTCACAGACTTAGTGAAATAACAGCAAGTCAGGAAAACAACATCAGGATGACGTGTTCAGAGCAATGAAACAACATGCTACAGGTTCAGAGCATAGCAAAGTAAGGCAAGGCATGAATCTACACATAGCACTTGACAAAAGTCTCTTACTGACCATAAGCCAAAAAGGATCAGAGAATATGATTACACCCATGTCAAATAAGCAAGTTTCGTTACAGGTTTCAGACTTAGCAGAAAACTGGACATGGCAGAAAACTGTTAACGACTAGGCATGTTCGTGAGCTCGATGCACTCACTACAGAGCATTTCATGATAAACTAAGCATACGTACATCAAGAAGACATGGCATAGTAACAATACATGGCAAGAACAACATCATATCATGTAAGGACCAACTACACCAAGCTAGGCAAAATCGAATAACATGTAAACAATCTGCCAGCAACATTTTGAAGCAAAAGTAGAGCTCGATTGATACAAGCTATGGCACCTCATAATTGCAAACAAAGGCATGGATGGATTAAGCAAATACTCAAGTTAAAAACTCCCTTACTGATCATGCTCAAAATATGCATAGATCACACAGAAACAACATGAATACATGGCATAAAAATAACAGCAGTCAGGGACTTAGTGAAATCACTAAGTCTCTGAAATCAGCAACATCAAGACACCTAGTTTGCATGCTTGTACTAGTCACCACATAGATCATAAAAATACATGGCAAAATCCTATGGATAGGTAACATGGCATATTGCAAAACTCATGTAGGACTCAACTTCATAGGAGGTACACATCAATCATGGCAAAAATGACAAAAGTGCATGTTCGGATAAGATCCAGCAACTAACATCAACTAGCCCTCTTCTAACAGCATTTCGGGAATCAAGATGACCTCAAATGAAAATGATGCAATGTAACAAAATGATGTACTCTTCGAGGCGAACAAATCGACATATTATAAGCGCGAAATGGAGCTACGGTTGCAAAGTTATGGCATGATGAAGATGCGATGATAATGATGAAAATAAAGGACTTAGAGATTTCGGGGAGGAGGTAAAAGTCAACCCAGCGCGGACTACGATGTTCGCCGGAGGGGGGGGGGGGGTCGCCGGAGAAGGACGTTGAGGGGCGCCGGAGCTGCGGGGAGAGGCCGGGGAAGTCGGATCCGGGCCGGATCTCGCCGGATCCGGCCGGGTCCCGGCGGAGGAGCTGCACCGGCGGGCGGGGTCGCGGTGGAGGTCGGCTCCGGCGGCGCGAAGTGGAGACGGCGGCGGGGGAGCGGCGCCGGCGGAAGGAGGCAGGCGGCGGCGAGGTCGCGCGCGGCGGCGCGGCGGATCCGGGCCCCGCGGGCCGGCGGAGGCGGACGGCGGCGCTGGACAGGTGGCGGCCCCTGGTTGGTCCGGGGCGCCGGCGGCGGGACAGGTGGCGGCGGCGGAGGGATCTGGTGCGGATTTCGAGGCGAGCTTAGGGTTAGGAGGTGGTTTTTGACCCGGATTTGGAGGGGGAGGTGTTTTTATAGCTAAAAGGAGCTAGGAAGCTCCAAATGGAGTGCGGTTTTCGCCCACGCGATCGTGATCGAACGGCGGAGGACATGGGAGTGACTTAGATGGGTTATTGGGCTGATTTGAAGGGGTGTTGGGCTGCAACACACACGAGGCCTTCACGGTTACCCGGTTAACTGTTGGAGTACCAAACGAACTCCGATTGACCCGAAACTTGACAGGCGGTCCTCCGGTGCTATACCAAGGCCACATGTCAAACCTCGGTCCATTCCGAGAATGTTTAATACCCGCTCACGAAGAAATGTAAAAGGGGACGTCAGGAGGCATAGGAGCGCCGGATTGCAAAACGGACAACGGGAAAGATGCTCGGATTTATGAGACGAACACGTATGCAAATGCGATGCACATGATGACATGATATAAAATGCATGACTTGACCAAAATGCAAAACGGAGAGAACCCAACCACGGAGGGAAAAACATAGCACATAGCCGGAAATGGCAAGAGTTGGATTACAATAATGGCAAGTTACATCGGGGGCGTTACAACACACCACCACTATGAGAGGATCTCGTCCCGAGATCTAGGACTGAAAGAACTCCGGGTACTCGGAACGTAGGTGGTCTTCACGCTCCAGGTGGCCTCTCGGTCTGAATGATGTGACCATTTCACTTTGAGGAATTTGATTGACTTGTTGCGAGTCTTGCGCTCAGTTGTCTCCAGAATGGCAACTGGATGCTCATGATAGGACAAATCTTCTTGAAGATCAATCTCTTCGAAGTTGATGGTGCGCTCAGGCGTCTTGAAGCACTTGCGAAGCTGTGACACGTAGAAAACATCGTGCACATTTGCAAAGTTGGAGGGGAGCTCAAGTTGATAGGCTAGATCGCCTCGTTTGCCGATGATCTTGAAGGGACCGACGTGTCTGGGGGCAAGTTTCCCCTTGATACCGAAGCGACGAGTTCCTTTCATTGGCGAGACGCGGAGGTAGACATGGTCTCCGATCTCGAATGCCACATCACGGTGTTTGCTGTCGTAATAGCTCTTCTGGCGCGACTGCGCTGCTTTGAGGTTCTCACGAATCACCTTGCACATGGCCTCAGCCTCTGAGATCAAATCATTGCCGAGGAATTGATGTTCACCGGTTTCAGACCAGTTGAGAGGAGTACGGCACTTTCTGCCATAGAGGATCTCGAATGGGGCTTTGCCCGAGCTGGCTTGAAAACTGTTGTTGTAAGAGAACTCAGCATAAGGAAGACAATCCTCCCACTTCATGCCGAAAGAGATAACACAGGCTCTGAGCATATCTTCAAGAATTTGATTGACACGCTCGACTTGTCCACTAGTCTGAGGGTGGAAAGCTGTGCTGAAGCGAATGTTGGTGCCCATGGCCTTCTGAAAAGAATCCCAAAACTTGGAGGTAAAGATGCTGCCACGGTCTGAAGAGATCAACTGTGGAATGCCATGCAAGGAGACAATTCTGGAGGTGTAGAGCTCTGCCAGCTGCGCTGCTGTGATAGACTCTTTGATAGGAAGAAAATGAGCCACTTTGGTGAGCTTGTCGATGACGACGAAGATAGCATCATTTCCACGCTTGGACTTAGGAAAACCAGTCACGAAGTCCATTTCGATATGATCAAACTTCCATTCTGGAATAGCAAGAGGTTGGAGAAGTCCAGCTGGTCGTTGGTGTTCTGCTTTCACCCTTCTGCAGACATCACACTCATTCACGAATTGAGCAATTTCTCGCTTCATTCGAGTCCACCAATACGACTGCTTGAGGTCATGGTACATCTTTGTACTTCCAGGATGAATAGACAGGAGAGAATTGTGCGCTTCATTCATAATGACTTTACGAAGATCACCCTTTGGAACCACAATCCGGTCCTCGAAGAAAAGAGTATCTCTGTCATCAACTCGAAAGCACTTGTATTTGGGGATGCTCTTTTCAATACCACGTTTCACCTTCTTCACCATGGTATCCAACAATTGTGCCTCACGAATTTGATCTTCCAAAGTAGGAGAGACAAAGAGGTTGGCAAGAACACCTTGAGGAACAACTTGGAGATTCAACTTGCGAAAAGCCTCACAGAGATCTGGTTGAAAAGGCTTGAGGATTAAGCTGTTGCAGTATGCCTTTCTGCTCAAAGCGTCTGCAACCACATTAGTCTTGCCTGGAGTATATTCAATACTCGGATTATACTCTTGAATCATTTCGACCCATCGAGTTTGTCTGAGGTTGAGATGAGGCTGAGTGAAGATATACTTGAGACTCTTGTGATCGGTGAAAATGTCCACTTTCCTTCCCAACAGGAGATGTCTCCATGTTATTAGTGCGTGGACAACTGCCGCCAACTCAAGATCGTGAGTGGGGTAGTTCCTTTCATTGGGCTTCAACTGGCGAGAGGTATAGGCAACAACCTTCTTCTCTTGCATTAACACAGCACCGAGGCCCTGGAGAGAAGCATCACAGAATACTTCATAAGGCTTGGATTCATTAGGAGGAGTCAAGACTGGAGCAGTGACAAGTTTCTCTTTGAGAGTGTTGAAAGCAACGTCACACTCAGGAGACCAGACATATTTCACATGCTTCTGGAGGAGGTTGGAAAGAGGCTTTGCAATCTTGGAGAAATTCTCAACGAATCTTCTGCAATAGCTTGCAAGTCCAAGAAAACTGCGAAGCTGCTTGACATTCTGAGGAGGATTCCAATTCAAAACTGCAGACACCCTCTCTGGATTAACAGCGATGCCCTTGGCAGAGATGATATGACCAAGATAAAGAACTTCATCAAGCCAGAATTCACATTTGGAGAACTTCGCATATAATTGATATTCTCTGAGCTTGTCGAGTACCAACCGCAAATGTTCGGCATGATCCTTCTTATTCTTGGAGAAGACCAAAATATCATCAAGATAGACCAAGACAAATTCGTTGATGTAGGGGTTGAAGATGAAATTCATCAATCGAGTGAAATACGGAGGAGCATTGACGAGGCCGAAAGACATGACAGTGTATTCATAAGAACCAAAGCTTGTTCTGAATGCTGTCTTGGGAATATCTTCTTCACGAATGCGAATCTGATGATAACCCACACGAAGGTCAAGCTTGGAGAACACCTTAGCACCTTTGAGTTGCTCAAATAGCTCATTGATGTTGGGAAGTGGGTACTTGTTCTTGATAGTCTTCTTGTTCAATGGACGGTAAATCGACGCAAAGTCGGTCCGTGCCATCCTTCTTCTTGACAAAAAGAACACCACAACCCCAAGGAGAAGAACTCGGTCTGATCAGACCCAGACGTTCTTGTTTATCGAGTTGAATCTTCAATTCCTTGAGCTCATCTGGTCCAAGCTTGTAAGGACGCTTGCAAACGGGTTCCGTGCCAGGCTCAAGCTCAATAACGTCCACTTGAGTTCTTCTGCTGATAAGGCTGACGGAACGGAGGAGGAGGAGGCAACCAGAACTTCTGTTGCTTAGCTGCCACAAGTGAGGAAGAAGAAGACTGAACTGCGTCTCTGACTCTCTTCTTAGATGCCTCACACTTGAGCTGAGCAGCTTCTTGTTTCAGTGCCATGTTGTAGAATTCATCATACTTTAATGGCTCGAAAAGCACGAGAGCAAGTTGCAGATCTTCTCTGAGACCACGCCTGAATTGGTAGATCATACTCTTCTCATCAGGAATGTCTTGCCTTGCAAAACGAGAGAGTTTCTGGAACTGAGTGTTGTATTGATAGACAGTCATGTTGCCTTGCTTGAGATTGCGGAATTCCTCACGCTTAAGCTCAACAACACTTTCTGGAATGTGGTGCGCTTTGAAATCACGGCGGAAATCATCCCAAGTGATCACACGACCTCCTCTGGAATCTTTGTATTGCTGGAACCACTCAGCAGCTTGATCTTTGAGTTGAAAAGAGGCAAACTTGACAAAGTCCTCAGGTCTCACGTTGCTGCACTCGAAATGCTTGCTGATGTCCACGAGCCAATCATCTGCGTCTGTGGCCTCGACACAGTAGCTGAAGGTCTTTGGCTGATTAGCAAGGAACTGGTTCAGTGAAGCGAAATGCGGCTGATTGTTGCCTTGGCCTTGATTCTCTTGATTAGCTTGCCCTTGGTTGCGATCTTGCAAGAGCTGAATCAGAATCTGAGCATTGGCATTTGTAGCAGTCATCAGGGCCTGCCAAAAGCTTCCGGAGGCGGAGGCGGTGGCGGAGGGTTAGCCTGATTCCCGTCATTGCGTTCCGGATTCTGACGCGTTGGTGGAGCCATCCTGAAGAGGGTGACATCCATTAGCATCTTGATAGAGATATATTGAAGTTGAATCAAAGGAACGAAATTGCCACATATAGTCTTCACAATTAACATTCGAACGAGAATGAACGAATGAATTCCAATGTAAAATATCACACTTCCATAAGCTGAGAAGCCACTTAGGACATGGTAAGGAATAAAATCAACAAGGTACGGAAGTGAACAAATACTTAGTAAGGATTACCCAATCACAAACCAAATATCTGCGGAAGAAATACTAAAGCTACAAGAATTCCCACTTATAAACTCCCGAAACTTTCTGGTTATGCAATCAGGTGTTGGGGATACAGGGGAAGCATAATATCTCACCCAAACTAGCAAATCCTACAACCAGCTGTATCCATCCTTCAACACATAACCAAGAAACCTTCGGAAATCGTCTACCTCAACCTTCGAAAACACATCCGTTATACAAGTCATGGCAATACTCCTGCACTCGCCACAGTACTGGGCTATCAGGTTATCTCACCAACAACTGTACAAAAGAGATTTTCGATGTCGGTCGTACTAGACTCAGGTATTCCAAAACCGCAACGATAAGATTATGACGACAACACCTCGGAGCTCAACTCCCCGGGACACTGCCACAACCCCTAAATGTCAGGAGGCAACCAAGACAATGTTGTCATCATAAAACCATCGGAACGATTGTAATATACCCGCGTGATCCTAAAATTTTTTTTAGTGAAATTTGAGAAGAGAAGAGTCAAAACTCTACGTCAGGAAGCCTTACCAGAAGGTCGAAGGGACTGGGAAGTAAAAGAATTCCTAAACTCTCCGATATATAATTCCTAAATGACTCAAAACTTTTTTTTCTAGACACAACTCGGCCACTAAAGACGATCAAACAGTGGGGGCTCCTAAGGTCGGGGAAAGGCTCTGATTACCAACTTGTAACGCCCTCGATGCGGCTATATCTCCCACGTGTCGAGGCACGACTTAGAGGCATAACCGCATTGAAAGCAATGTCGCAAGTGAGGTAATCTTCACACAATCCATGTAATAAATAAAGGGGAAAGATACATAGTTGGCTTACAATCGCCACTTCACACAAGTACATAAATAACATCCATCATACAGATTACACTCAAGGTCCGACTACGGCACCAAAAGAAAGAAGACTACCCCAAATGCTAAACAGATCCCCGGATCACCCAACTGGGCTCCACTACTGATCATCTGGAAAAGAAACATAGTAACGGCCACGTTCCTCATCGAACTCCCAAGTGAGCTCGGTCGCGTCATCTGCACTGACATCGTTGGTACCTGCAACTGAGGTGATAATATCTGTGAGTCACGGGGACTCAGCAATCTCACACCCGTGAGATCAAGACTATTTAAGCTTAAAGGTGGGAAAGGGGTTTATGAGGTGGAGCTGCAGCAAGCGTCTAGCATGTGGTGGCTATAGCGTAAAAGAGAGCGAGAAGAGAAGGCAAAGCACGGTCGTGAAGCTAGAAGTGATCAAGAAGTGATCCTGAAACAACCTACGTCAGGCATAACTCCAACAACCGTGTTCACTTCCCGGACCCCGCCGAGAAGAGACCATCACGGTTACACACGCGATTGATGTGTTTTAGTTAAGGTCAACTTCGGGTTTTCTACAACCGGACATCAACAAATTCCCATCTGCCTCATAACCGCGGGCACGGCTTTCGAAAGATAATACCCTGCAGGGGTGTCCCAACTTAGCCCATGATAAGCTCTCACGGTCAACGAAGGATATTCCTTCTACCGGGAAGACCCGATCAATCTCGGAATCCCGGACTACAAGACATTTCGGCAACAATAAAACAAGTCCAGCAAAGCCGCCCGATTGTGCCGACAAATCCTGATAGGAGCTGCACATATCTCGGTCTCAGGGCACATCCGGATAAGTCAAGCTACGAGTAAAACCAGCCCTCGAGTTGCCACGAGGTGGCCCCGCAGGTTGCTCGGTTCGGGCCAGCACTTAGAGAAGCACTGGTCCGGGGGGGGGGGGCTAAAATAAAGATGACCCTCGGGCTCGCGAAAACCCGGGGGAAAAAGGGTAGGTGGTGGCAAATGGTAAAACCAATGTTGGGCCTTGCTGGAAAAGTCTCATTCAAAGCGAACTGTCAAGGGGGTCCCATAAATCACCCAACCGTGTAAGGAACGCAAACTCCGGGAACATAACACCGGTAAGACGGAAACTAGGGTGGCAAGAGTGGAACAAAACACCAGGCATAAGGCCGAGCCTTCCAGCCTTTACCAAGTATATAGATGCATTAATTAAATAAGAGGTATTGTGATAACCCAAACAAGTAAACATGTTCCACCAAGGAACAACAAGATCATGTTCCAAACAAGGAACAAACTTCATCTTCACCTGCAACTAGCAACGCTATAAGAGGGGCTGAGCAAAGCAGTAACATAGCCAAACAACGGT
Organism: Aegilops umbellulata; assembly: GCA_032464435.1. Taxonomy (NCBI): domain Eukaryota; kingdom Viridiplantae; phylum Streptophyta; class Magnoliopsida; order Poales; family Poaceae; genus Aegilops; species Aegilops umbellulata. The sequence continues at coordinate 269,662,268 of CP136055.1, read as the reverse complement.
TTGCTAGGACATGGATGGTTAGGGGCTGACATGGCAATATAGGAGGCATGATAAAGCAAGTGGTGGGTATCGCAGCATAGGCATAGCAAAAGAGCGAGCAATCTAGCAAGCAAAGATAGAAGTGATTTCGAGGGTATGGTCATCTTGCCTGCAAGGTTCTCAGAGTTGTCGAAAGCTTGGTCCTCGTAAGCGTTCTCAACGGAATCCTCGGTCACGTACTCGTCTCCCGGCTCTACCCAAGACAAGAGAACAAACAAAGGAACCAATATCAACCACGATGCAATGCACAATCAACATGATGCAAAACATGGCATGATATGCGAGAGGTGATATGCAATGCGTATGCATGCTCCGGAAGGACAAGGATGAACAGGGCATAATCTTGGCAAACCAAGCATGCCGCTGGATAGATGAGGTGATTTCGGTTGAAATCGATATAAAGATCACCGGAATCGGATGCACGGTTTGCAAATGGCAAGCAATACAAGAATGACACGAAACTGCCATAAACAGCATGATGCTACTTAGCAAGCAACAAATAATTAAGCTACTGCACCCAAACATGGCAACAAAGCATATGACAGTAATCTACTCAAGATGCACGACAAAAGATGAACACTGAGCTACGGCTAATACACATCATAACAGGTTCAAACAAGCATGGCAAAAGTACAACTTATACCAGATTCACAGACTTAGTGAAATAACAGCAAGTCAGGAAAACAACATCAGGATGACGTGTTCAGAGCAATGAAACAACATGCTACAGGTTCAGAGCATAGCAAAGTAAGGCAAGGCATGAATCTACACATAGCACTTGACAAAAGTCTCTTACTGACCATAAGCCAAAAAGGATCAGAGAATATGATTACACCCATGTCAAATAAGCAAGTTTCGTTACAGGTTTCAGACTTAGCAGAAAACTGGACATGGCAGAAAACTGTTAACGACTAGGCATGTTCGTGAGCTCGATGCACTCACTACAGAGCATTTCATGATAAAATAAGCATACATACGTCAAGAAGACATGGCATAGTAACAATACATGGCAAGAACAACATCATATCATGTAAGGACCAACTACACCAAGCTAGGCAAAATCGAATAACATGTAAACAATCTGCCAGCAACATTTTGAAGCAAAAGTAGAGCTCGATTGATACAAGCTATGGCACCCCATAATTGCAAACAAAGGCATGGATGGATTAAGCAAATACTCAAGTTCAAATCTCCCTTACTGATCATGCTCAAAATATGCATAGATCACACAGAAACAACATGAATACATGGCATAAAAATAACAGCAGTCAGGGACTTAGTGAAATCACTAAGTCTCTGAAATCAGCAACATCAAGACACCTAGTTTGCATGCTTGTACTAGTCACCACATAGATCATAAAAATACATGGCAAAATCCTATGGATAGGTAACATGGCATATTGCAAAACTCATGTAGGACTCAACTTCATAGGAGGTACACATCAATCATGGCAAAAATGACAAAAGTGCATGTTCGGATAAGATCCAGCAACTAACATCAACTAGCCCTCTTCTAACAGCATTTCGGGAATCAAGATGACCTCAAATGAAAATGATGCAATGGAGCAAAATGATGTACTCCTCGAGGCGAACAAATAGACATATTATAAGCGCGAAATGGAGCTACGGTTGCAAAGTTATGGCATGATGAAGATGCGATGATAATGATGAAAATAAAGGACTTAGAGATTTCGGGGAGGAGGTAAAAGTCAACCCAGCGCGGACTACGATGTTCGCCGGAGGGGGGGGGGTCGCCGGAGAAGGACGTTGAGGGGCGCCGGAGCTGCGGGGAGAGGCCGGGGAAGTCGGATCCGGGCCGGATCTCGCCGGATCCGGCCGGGTCCCGGCGGAGGAGCTGCACCGGCGGGCGGGGTCGCGGTGGAGGTCGGCTCCGGCGGCGCGAAGTGGAGACGGCGGCGGGGGAGCGGCGCCGGTGGAAGGAGGCAGGCGGCGGCGAGGTCGCGCGCGGGGGCGCGCGGGCGCGCGGGCGCCCCGCGGGCGGCGGCGCGGCGGATCCGGGCCCCGCGGGCCGGCGGAGGCGGACGGCGGCGCTGGACAGGTGGCGGCCCCTGGTTGGTCCGGGGCGCCGGCGGCGGGACAGGTGGCGGCGGCGGAGGGATCTGGTGCGGATTTCGAGGCGAGCTTAGGGTTAGGAGGTGGTTTTTGACCCGGATTTGGAGGGGGAGGTGTTTTTATAGCTAAAAGGAGCTAGGAAGCTCCAAATGGAGTGCGGTTTTCGCCCACGCGATCGTGATCGAACGGCGGAGGACATGGGAGTGACTTAGATGGGTTATTGGGCTGATTTGAAGGGGTGTTGGGCTGCAACACACACGAGGCCTTCACGGTTACCCGGTTAACTGTTGGAGTACCAAACGAACTCCGATTGACCCGAAACTTGACAGGCGGTCCTCCGGTGCTATACCAAGGCCACATGTCAAACCTCGGTCCATTCCGAGAATGTTTAATACCCGCTCACGAAGAAATGTAAAAGGGGACGCCAGGAGGCATAGGAGCGCCGGATTGCAAAACGGACAACGGGAAAGATGCTCGGATTTATGAGACGAACACGTATGCAAATGCGATGCACATGATGACATGATATAAAATGCATGACATGACCAAAATGCAAAACGGAGAGAACCCAACCACGGAGGGAAAAACATAGCACATAGCCGGAAATGGCAAGAGTTGGATTACAATAATGGCAAGTTACATCGGGGGCGTTACAACACACCACCACTATGAGAGGATCTCGTCCCGAGATCTAGGACTGAAAGAACTCCGGGTACTCGGAACGTAGGTGGTCTTCACGCTCCCAGGTGGCCTCTCGGTCTGAATGATGTGACCATTTCACTTTGAGGAATTTGATTGACTTGTTGCGAGTCTTGCGCTCAGTTGTCTCCAGAATGGCAACTGGATGCTCATGATAGGACAAATCTTCTTGAAGATCAATCTCTTCGAAGTTGATGGTGCGCTCAGGCGTCTTGAAGCACTTGCAAAGCTGTGACACGTGGAAAACATCGTGCACATTTGCAAAGTTGGAGGAGAGCTCAAGTTGATAGGCTAGATCGCCTCGTTTGCCGATGATCTTGAAGGGACCGACGTGTCTGGGGGCAAGTTTCCCCTTGATACCGAAGCGACGAGTTCCTTTCATTGGCGAGACGCGGAGGTAGACATGGTCTCCGATCTCGAATGCCACATCACGGTGTTTGCTGTCGTAATAGCTCTTCTGGCGCGACTGCGCTGCTTTGAGGTTCTCACGAATCACCTTGCACATGGCCTCAGCCTCTGAGATCAAATCATTGCCGAGCAATTGATGTTCACCGGTTTCAGACCAGTTGAGAGGAGTACGGCACTTTATGCCATAGAGGATCTCGAATGGGGCTTTGCCCGAGCTGGCTTGAAAACTGTTGTTGTAAGAGAACTCAGCATAAGGAAGACAATCCTCCCACTTCATGCCGAAAGAGATAACACAGGATCTGAGCATATCTTCAAGAATTTGATTGACACGCTCGACTTGTCCACTAGTCTGAGGGTGGAAAGCTGTGCTGAAGCGAATGTTGGTGCCCATGGCCTTCTGAAAAGAATCCCAAAACTTGGAGGTAAAGATGCTGCCACGGTCTGAAGAGATCAACTGTGGAATGCCATGCAAGGAGACAATTCTGGAGGTGTAGAGCTCTGCCAGCTGCGCTGCTGTGATAGACTCTTTGATAGGAAGAAAATGAGCCACTTTGGTGAGCTTGTCGATGACGACGAAGATAGCATCATTTCCACGCTTGGACTTAGGAAAACCAGTCACGAAGTCCATTTCGATATGATCAAACTTCCATTCTGGAATAGCAAGAGGTTGGAGAAGTCCAGCTGGTCGTTGGTGTTCTGCTTTCACCCTTCTGCAGACATCACACTCATTCACGAATTGAGCAATTTCTCGCTTCATTCGAGTCCACCAATACGACTGCTTGAGGTCATGGTACATCTTTGTACTTCCAGGATGAATAGACAGGAGAGAATTGTGCGCTTCATTCATAATGACTTTACGAAGATCACCCTTTGGAACCACAATCCGGTCCTCGAAGAAAAGAGTATCTCTGTCATCAACTCGAAAGCACTTGTATTTGGGGATGCTCTTTTCAATACCACGTTTCACCTTCTTCACCATGGTATCCAACAATTGTGCCTCACGAATTTGATCTTCCAAAGTAGGAGAGACAAAGAGGTTGGCAAGAACACCTTGAGGAACAACTTGGAGATTCAACTTGCGAAAAGCCTCACAGAGATCTGGTTGAAAAGGCTTGAGGATTAAGCTGTTGCAGTATGCCTTTCTGCTCAAAGCGTCTGCAACCACATTAGTCTTGCCTGGAGTATATTCAATACTCGGATTATACTCTTGAATCATTTCGACCCATCGAGTTTGTCTGAGGTTGAGATGAGGCTGAGTGAAGATATACTTGAGACTCTTGTGATCGGTGAAAATGTCCACTTTCCTTCCCAACAGGAGATGTCTCCATGTTATTAGTGCGTGGACAACTGCCGCCAACTCAAGATCGTGAGTGGGGTAGTTCCTTTCATTGGGCTTCAACTGGCGAGAGGTATAGGCAACAACCTTCTTCTCTTGCATTAACACAGCACCGAGGCCCTGGAGAGAAGCATCACAGAATACTTCATAAGGCTTGGATTCATCAGGAGGAGTCAAGACTGGAGCAGTGACAAGTTTCTCTTTGAGAGTGTTGAAAGCAACGTCACACTCAGGAGACCAGACATATTTCACATGCTTCTGGAGGAGGTTGGAAAGAGGCTTTGCAATCTTGGAGAAATTCTCAACGAATCTTCTGCAATAGCTTGCAAGTCCAAGAAAACTGCGAAGCTGCTTGACATTCTGAGGAGGATTCCAATTCAAAACTACAGACACCCTCTCTGGATTAACAGCGATGCCCTTGGCAGAGATGATATGACCAAGATAAAGAACTTCATCAAGCCAGAATTCACATTTGGAGAACTTCGCATATAATTGATATTCTCTGAGCTTGTCGAGTACCAACCGCAAATGTTCGGCATGATCCTTCTTATTCTTGGAGAAGACCAAAATATCATCAAGATAGACCAAGACAAATTCGTTGATGTAGGGGTTGAAGATGAAATTCATCAATCGAGTGAAATACGGAGGAGCATTGACGAGGCCGAAAGACATGACAGTGTATTCATAAGAACCAAAGCTTGTTCTGAATGCTGTCTTGGGAATATCTTCTTCACGAATGCGAATCTGATGATAACCCACACGAAGGTCAAGCTTGGAGAACACCTTAGCACCTTTGAGTTGCTCAAATAGCTCATTGATGTTGGGAAGTGGGTACTTGTTCTTGATAGTCTTCTTGTTCAATGGACGGTAATCGACGCAAAGTCGGTCCGTGCCATCCTTCTTCTTGACAAAAAGAACACCACAACCCCAAGGAGAAGAACTCGGTCTGATCAGACCCAGACGTTCTTGTTTATCGAGTTGAATCTTCAATTCCTTGAGCTCATCTGGTCCAAGCTTGTAAGGACGCTTGCAAACGGGTTCCGTGCCAGGCTCAAGCTCAATAACGTCCACTTGAGTTCTTCTGCTGATAAGGCTGACGGAACGGAGGAGGAGGAGGCAACCAGAACTTCTGTTGCTTAGCTGCCACAAGTGAGGAAGAAGAAGACTGAACTGCGTCTCTGACTCTCTTCTTAGATGCCTCACACTTGAGCTGAGCAGCTTCTTGTTTCAGTGCCATGTTGTAGAATTCATCATACTTTAATGGCTCGAAAAGCACGAGAGCAAGTTGCAGATCTTCTCTGAGACCACGCCTGAATTGGTAGATCATACTCTTCTCATCAGGAATGTCTTGCCTTGCAAAACGAGAGAGTTTCTGGAACTGAGTGTTGTATTGATAGACAGTCATGTTGCCTTGCTTGAGATTGCGGAATTCCTCACGCTTAAGCTCAACAACACTTTCTGGAATGTGGTGCGCTTTGAAATCACGGCGGAAATCATCCCAAGTGATCACACGACCTCCTCTGGAATCTTTGTATTGCTGGAACCACTCAGCAGCTTGATCTTTGAGTTGAAAAGAGGCAAACTTGACAAAGTCCTCAGGTCTCACGTTGCTGCACTCGAAATGCTTGCTGATGTCCACGAGCCAATCATCTGCGTCTGTGGCCTCGACACAGTAGCTGAAGGTCTTTGGCTGATTAGCAAGGAACTGGTTCAGTGAAGCGAAATGCGGCTGATTGTTGCCTTGGCCTTGATTCTCTTGATTAGCTTGCCCTTGGTTGCGATCTTGCAAGAGCTGAATCAGAATCTGAGCATTGGCATTTGTAGCAGTCATCAGGGCCTGCCAAAAGCTTCCGGAGGCGGAGGCGGTGGCGGAGGGTTAGCCTGATTCCCGTCATTGCGTTCCGGATTCTGACGCGTTGGTGGAGCCATCCTGAAGAGGGTGACATCCATTAGCATCTTGATAGAGATATATTGAAGTTGAATCAAAGGAACGAAATTGCCACATATAGTCTTCACAATTAACATTCGAACGAGAATGAACGAATGAATTCCAATGTAAAATATCACACTTCCATAAGCTGAGAAGCCACTTAGGACATGGTAAGGAATAAAATCAACAAGGTACGGAAGTGAACAAATACTTAGTAAGGATTACCCAATCACAAACCAAATATCTGCGGAAGAAATACTAAAGCTACAAGAATTCCCACTTATAAACTCCCGAAACTTTCTGGTTATGCAATCAGGTGTTGGGGATACAGGGGAAGCATAATATCTCACCCAAACTAGCAAATCCTACAACCAGCTGTATCCATCCTTCAACACATAACCAAGAAACCTTCGGAAATCGTCTACCTCAACCTTCGAAAACACATCCGTTATACAAGTCATGGCAATACTCCTGCACTCGCCACAGTACTGGGCTATCAGGTTATCTCACCAACAACTGTACAAAAGAGATTTTCGATGTCGGTCGTACTAGACTCAGGTATTCCAAAACCGCAACGATAAGATTATGACGACAACACCTCGGAGCTCAACTCCCCGGGACACTGCCACAACCCCTAAATGTCAGGAGGCAACCAAGACAATGTTGTCATCATAAAACCATCGGAACGATTGTAATATACCCGCGTGATCCTAAAATTTTTTTTAGTGAAATTTGAGAAGAGAAGAGTCAAAACTCTACGTCAGGAAGCCTTACCAGAAGGTCGAAGGGACTGGGAAGTAAAAGAATTCCTAAACTCTCCGATATATAATTCCTAAATGACTCAAAACTTTTTTTTCTAGACACAACTCGGCCACTAAAGACGATCAAACAGTGGGGGCTCCTAAGGTCGGGGAAAGGCTCTGATTACCAACTTGTAACGCCCTCGATGCGGCTATATCTCCCACGTGTCGAGGCACGACTTAGAGGCATAACCGCATTGAAAGCAATGTCGCAAGTGAGGTAATCTTCACACAATCCATGTAATAAATAAAGGGGAAAGATACATAGTTGGCTTACAATCGCCACTTCACACAAGTACATAAATAACATCCATCATACAGATTACACTCAAGGTCCGACTACGGCACCAAAAGAAAGAAGACTACCCCAAATGCTAAACAGATCCCCGGATCACCCAACTGGGCTCCACTACTGATCATCTGGAAAAGAAACATAGTAACGGCCACGTTCCTCATCGAACTCCCAAGTGAGCTCGGTCGCGTCATCTGCACTGACATCGTTGGTACCTGCAACTGAGGTGATAATATCTGTGAGTCACGGGGACTCAGCAATCTCACACCCGTGAGATCAAGACTATTTAAGCTTAAAGGTGGGAAAGGGGTTTATGAGGTGGAGCTGCAGCAAGCGTCTAGCATGTGGTGGCTATAGCGTAAAAGAGAGCGAGAAGAGAAGGCAAAGCACGGTCGTGAAGCTAGAAGTGATCAAGAAGTGATCCTGAAACAACCTACGTCAGGCATAACTCCAACAACCGTGTTCACTTCCCGGACCCCGCCGAGAAGAGACCATCACGGTTACACACGCGATTGATGTGTTTTAGTTAAGGTCAACTTCGGGTTTTCTACAACCGGACATCAACAAATTCCCATCTGCCTCATAACCGCGGGCACGGCTTTCGAAAGATAATACCCTGCAGGGGTGTCCCAACTTAGCCCATGATAAGCTCTCACGGTCAACGAAGGATATTCCTTCTACCGGGAAGACCCGATCAATCTCGGAATCCCGGACTACAAGACATTTCGGCAACAATAAAACAAGTCCAGCAAAGCCGCCCGATTGTGCCGACAAATCCTGATAGGAGCTGCACATATCTCGGTCTCAGGGCACATCCGGATAAGTCAAGCTACGAGTAAAACCAGCCCTCGAGTTGCCACGAGGTGGCCCCGCAGGTTGCTCGGTTCGGGCCAGCACTTAGAGAAGCACTGGTCCGGGGGGGGGGGCTAAAATAAAGATGACCCTCGGGCTCGCGAAAACCCGGGGGAAAAAGGGTAGGTGGTGGCAAATGGTAAAACCAATGTTGGGCCTTGCTGGAAAAGTCTCATTCAAAGCGAACTGTCAAGGGGGTCCCATAAATCACCCAACCGTGTAAGGAACGCAAACTCCGGGAACATAACACCGGTAAGACGGAAACTAGGGTGGCAAGAGTGGAACAAAACACCAGGCATAAGGCCGAGCCTTCCACCCTTTACCAAGTATATAGATGCATTAATTAAATAAGAGGTATTGTGATAACCCAAACAAGTAAACATGTTCCACCAAGGAACAACAAGATCATGTTCCAAACAAGGAACAAACTTCATCTTCACCTGCAACTAGCAACGCTATAAGAGGGGCTGAGCAAAGCAGTAACATAGCCAAACAACGGTTTGCTAGGACATGGATGGTTAGGGGCTGACATGGCAATATAGGAGGCATGATAAAGCAAGTGGTGGGTATCGCAGCATAGGCATAGCAAAAGAGCGAGCAATCTAGCAAGCAAAGATAGAAGTGATTTCGAGGGTATGGTCATCTTGCCTGCAAGGTTCTCAGAGTTGTCGAAAGCTTGGTCCTCGTAAGCGTTCTCAACGGAATCCTCGGTCACGTACTCGTCTCCCGGCTCTACCCAAGACAAGAGAACAAACAAAGGAACCAATATCAACCACGATGCAATGCGCAATCAACATGATGCAAAACATGGCATGATATGCGAGAGGTGATATGCAATGCGTATGCATGCTCCGGAAGGACAAGGATGAACAGGGCATAATCTTGGCAAACCAAGCATGCCGCTGGATAGATGAGGTGATTTCGGTTGAAATCGATATAAAGATCACCGGAATCGGATGCACGGTTTGCAAATGGCAAGCAATACAAGAATGACACGAAACTGCCATAAACAGCATGATGCTACTTAGCAAGCAACAAATAATTAAGCTACTGCACCCAAACATGGCAACAAAGCATATGACAGTAATCTACTCAAGATGCACGACAAAAGATGAACACTGAGCTACGGCTAATACACATCATAACAGGTTCAAACAAGCATGGCAAAAGTACAACTTATACCAGATTCACAGACTTAGTGAAATAACAGCAAGTCAGGAAAACAACATCAGGATGACGTGTTCAGAGCAATGAAACAACATGCTACAGGTTCAGAGCATAGCAAAGTAAGGCAAGGCATGAATCTACACATAGCACTTGACAAAAGTCTCTTACTGACCATAAGCCAAAAAGGATCAGAGAATATGATTACACCCATGTCAAATAAGCAAGTTTCGTTACAGGTTTCAGACTTAGCAGAAAACTGGACATGGCAGAAAACTGTTAACGACTAGGCATGTTCGTGAGCTCGATGCACTCACTACAGAGCATTTCATGATAAAATAAGCATACATACGTCAAGAAGACATGGCATAGTAACAATACATGGCAAGAACAACATCATATCATGTAAGGACCAACTACACCAAGCTAGGCAAAATCGAATAACATGTAAACAATCTGCCAGCAACATTTTGAAGCAAAAGTAGAGCTCGATTGATACAAGCTATGGCACCTCATAATTGCAAACAAAGGCATGGATGGATTAAGCAAATACTCAAGTTAAAAAATCCCTTACTGATCATGCTCAAAATATGCATAGATCACACAGAAACAACATGAATACATGGCATAAAAATAACAGCAGTCAGGGACTTAGTGAAATCACTAAGTCTCTGAAATCAGCAACATCAAGACACCTAGTTTGCATGCTTGTACTAGTCACCACATAGATCATAAAAATACATGGCAAAATCCTATGTATAGGTAACATGGCATATTGCAAAACTCATGTAGGACTCAACTTCATAGGAGGTACACATCAATCATGGCAAAAATGACAAAAGTGCATGTTCGGATAAGATCCAGCAACTAACATCAACTAGCCCTCTTCTAACAGCATTTCGGGAATCAAGATGACCTCAAATGAAAATGATGCAATGGAACAAAATGATGTACTCTTCGAGGCGAACAAAACGACATATTATAAGCGCGAAATGGAGCTAAGGTTGCAAAGTTATGGCATGATGAAGATGCGATGATAATGATGAAAATAAAGGACTTAGAGATTTCGGGGAGGAGGTAAAAGTCAACCCAGCGCGGACTACGATGTTCGCCGGAGGGGGGGGGGGGTCGCCGGAGAAGGACGTTGAGGGGCGCCGGAGCTGCGGGGAGAGGCCGGGGAAGTCGGATCCGGGCCGGATCTCGCCGGATCCGGCCGGGTCCCGGCGGAGGAGCTACACCGGCGGGCGGGGTCGCGGTGGAGGTCGGCTCCGGCGGCGCGAAGTGGAGACGGCGGCGGGGGAGCGGCGCCGGCGGAAGGAGGCAGGCGGCGGCGAGGTCGCGCGCGGGGGCGCGCGGGCGCGCGGGCGCCCCGCGGGCGGCGGCGCGGCGGATCCGGGCCCCGCGGGCCTGGCGCGGGCCCCGCGGGCCTGGCGCGGGCCCCGCGGGCCTGGCGCGGGCCCCGCGGGCCTGGCGCGGGCCCCGCGGGCCTGGCGCGGGCCCCGCGGGCTGGCGGAGGCGGACGGCGGCGCTGGACAGGTGGCGGCCCCTGGTTGGTCCGGGGCGCCGGCGGCGGGACAGGTGGCGGCGGCGGAGGGATCTGGTGCGGATTTCGAGGCGAGCTTAGGGTTAGGAGGTGGTTTTTGACCCGGATTTGGAGGGGGAGGTGTTTTTATAGCTAAAAGGAGCTAGGAAGCTCCAAATGGAGTGCGGTTTTCGCCCACGCGATCGTGATCGAACGGCGGAGGACATGGGAGTGACTTAGATGGGTTATTGGGCTGATTTGAAGGGGTGTTGGGCTGCAACACACACGAGGCCTTCACGGTTACCCGGTTAACCGTTGGAGTACCAAACGAACTCCGATTGACCCGAAACTTGACAGGCGGTCCTCCGGTGCTATACCAAGGCCACATGTCAAACCTCGGTCCATTCCGAGAATGTTTAATACCCGCTCACGAAGAAATGTAAAAGGGGACGCCAGGAGGCATAGGAGCGCCGGATTGCAAAACGGACAACGGGAAAGATGCTCGGATTTATGGGACGAACACGTATGCAAATGCGATGCACATGATGACATGATATAAAATGCATGACATGACCAAAATGCAAAACGGAGAGAACCCAGCCACGGAGGGAAAAACATAGCACATAGCCGGAAATGGCAAGAGTTGGATTACAATAATGGCAAGTTACATCGGGGGCGTTACATTTTCCATCAGTGGCCCTACATTCTTGTCCGTCTGTTGTGCTATACTATCGGGCCGTGATAACTCGGGAGGTGATCACGGGTATATACTATACTTTATACATGATACATGTGGTGACTAAAGTCGGGTCGGCTCGAGGAGTACCCGCGAGTGATTCACGGATTGGGGGCTGAAAGGACCCTTGTCCCGACGGCCCTCTGTGTGGATCTTTGTGGCGGAGCGACAAGGCAGGTTGAGACTACCTAGGTGAGAGGTGGGCCTAGCGCTGTCGGCGTTCGCGGATACTTAACACGCTTAACGAGATCTTGGTATTTAATCTGAGTCTGGCTACTGGCCTATACGCACTAACCAACTACATGGGAAAGATATGGGCACTCGGCGCCGTGGTATCAGCCGAAGCACTTCGTGATGTCAGCGACTGAGCGGCGCGCGCCAGATTAGGCCGCGTAACGTGACTTCCGTTGTACCGGAGGTTGCTAGGTCTACTTCTGGCCGCCCACGCAACGTGCAGGTGTGCTCAGGGCGATGGGCCCAGACCCCTGTGCGCTTAGGTTTAGACCGGCGTGCTGACCTCTCTGTTGTGCCTAGGTGGGGCTGCGACGTGTTGATCTTCTGAGGCCGGGCATGACCCATAAAAGTGTGTCCGGCCAAATAGGATCAAGCGTGCTGGGTTATGTGGTGCACCTCTGCAGGGAAGTTAATCTATTCGAATAGCAGTGTCCCTCGGTAAAAGGACGACCCGGAGTTGTACCTTGACCTTATGACAACTAGAACCGGATACTTAATAAAACACACCCTTCCAAGTGCCAGATACAACCCGGTGTCGCTCTCTAACAGGGCATCGAGGAGGGGATCGCCGGGTAGGATTATGCTATGCGATGCTACTTGGAGGACTTCAGTCTACTCTCTTCTACATGCTGCAAGACAGAGGCTGCTAGAAGCGTAGTCTTCGACAGGATTAGCTATCCCCCTCTTATTCTGGCATTCTGCAGTTCAGTCCACTGATATGGCCCTTTACACATATATCCATGCATATGTAGTGTAGCTCCTTGCTTGCGAGTACTTTGGATGAGTACTCACGGTTGCCTTGTTTCCCCTTTTCCCCATTTCTCTACCCGATTGCTGCGACCAGACGATGGAGCCTAGGATCCAGACGCCACCGTCGACGACGACTCCTTCTACACTGGAGGTGCCTACTACTACGTGCAGCCCTCTGACGACGACCAGGAGTAGTTAGGAGGATCCCAGGCAGGAGGCATGCGCCTCTTTCAATCTGTATCCTAGTTTGTGCTAGCCTTCTTAAGGCAAACTTGTTTAACTTATGTCTGTACTCAGATATTGTTGCTTCCGCTGACTCGTCTATGATCAAGCACTTGTATTCGAGCCCTCGAGGCCCCTGGCTTGTATTATGATGCTTGTATGACTGATTTATGTTTTAGAGTTGTGTTGTGATATCTTCCCGTGAGTCCCTGATCTTGATCGTACATATTTGCGTGCATGATTAGTGTACGATTGAATCGGGGGCGTCACAGGAACCCAAAGTTGTGGCATACCCGTTGCTCAGATTACTTTGAGATGTATGAAGTGCACTCCACAAATTGGGTACGGTTGGCATCTATGCATTTTATAGGAAACGCAGCACTCTGGTTGCAGTCTGCCGAGCGAAGGCTTCGCAATGTGTCATGGAATGATTTCGTGGCTCTAGTTATTCAGAAATTTGGTCATGATTCAGTATCAGGGGTTGATTCGATAGTTTTTCCACATTCGGCAAACAGACAGGGTCGCTGAATATGTCGATCAGTTTGAGTCGATCATGAACCAACCGCTTGCTTACAATGAAAACACTGATCCTCTTTACTTTACCACCCGTTTCATCAATGGGTTGAAGATTGATGTACGAGCTGCTGTACTTATTCAAAGGCCACCCGATTTGGAATCTGTTGTTGCTCTGGCTTATTTGCAGGAAGAGGAAGATGAGATGCTACCACGCAAGGAGGTCAGATGTCCTGAACCCGTTCCGGCCAAGCAACCTCCAAGGGGATCCCATCCACTGCCTCTTCCGCCACCGCCAACGCCAAGGCCAACACCAATGGTAGTAGCAGAAGACATGCGAGGGGGATTTTCAAGGCCGTGGAAGGGCAATGACAAGGTGGCTGCTCTACGAGCCTTCCGGCGTGGCGGGGACTATGCTTCACCTGCGGCGAGCGGTGGGGTCGCGACCACCGATGCGCGGCCACCTTGTAGCTCCATGTGGTAGAGGAGTTGCTGAGCCTGTTCCCTAGCGGAGAAGATGCAGAAGGCCGCAAGGACCTGGACCTGGAGAGGCCAGCTCCGACCAGGGCAACTGAACAAGGCTCTGTCGTGGCCATATCCTATCAAGTTGTGGCTGGCATTGAGTCTGCTACCACCATGAGGCTTTTGGGTACAATACAAGGCCAAGTGGCACTGATGTTGGTGGATTCTGGAAGCACCCATTCATTCATCCGCACCGAGCTCGGAACACGATTACGAGGAGTGCAAGCATTGGCAACGCCAGTGCAAGTCAAGGTCGCGAACGACAACAACTTACAATGCAACCGCATCATTCCAGATTGTGAGTGGAACCTCCAAGGCCAAGCATTCAAGACCCCCATGAGGCTCCTTGTCCTTGGGGCGTATGAATCATTCTCAGCATGGATTGGCTCTCTGCCAATAACCCTATGCACGTCGATTGGATCGTGAAGACACTAGCGTGGGAACGTGACGGGAAACTGCTCAAGGTGCAAGGTATCCGTGACGACGCGACAAGCTGCTGCTATATATCATCGGACGAGCTCGAGGAGCTACAATGCCAAGGGGCAGTGGCTGAAGTGTACCAAGTTATAGCTTCGCCGAGCACGGACGGGAAACCAATTCCCCAGGGGTCCAGCATCTTCTGGAGATGTTCGAAGATGTGTTCAAGGAAGCAAAAGGCCTTCCCCAGCGAAGGGAGTTTGATCATCATGTTCCACTCCTCCCAGGTGCCAAGCCGGTGGCGCTCCGTCCCTACGGGCACCCACTTGAGCTCAAGGATGAGATTGAGAAGCAAGTCGTGGAGCTTTTAAACTCCGGATCCATCCGAGTCAGCACCAACCCTTTTTCATCGCCCGTGATCCTAGTCCGCAAGAAAGATGGGACGTGGCAGATGTGTTTCGACTACCGGCACCTCAATGCCATGACAGTAAAGTGGAAATTCCCTATACCGGTCATTGATGAGCTACTTGACGAGCTAGCAAGGGCGTGCTGGTTCACCAAGTTTGATCTGCGGGCAGGATTCAACCAGATCAGGATGGCTGAGGGCGAGGAGTACAAGACTGCTTTCCAAACTCATGTTGGCCACTATGAATTTTGTGTAGTGCCATTCGACCTCTGTGGTCGTCTTGGAACCTTCCAATTTGGTATGAACAAACTCTGAAACCACTCCTCCGACATTGCGTTCTGGTGTTCTTTGACGATATATTGGTATTTAGCCGCACTCTGAAGCAACATTTGGAAAATTTGTGCCAGACTCTGCAACTCCTGCGTGGACATTAATGGAAACTCAAGTACTCCAAGTGCACTTTTGCACAACGAAGTCTCAACTATTTGGGGCATGTCATTCATGACCAAAGGGTCGCCACGGACCCATCCAAGATCAATGATGTGAAGAACTGGGAGAGACCCAACAACGTCAAAGAACTCCGAGGCTTCCTAGGCCTCGCTTGGTACTACCGAAAGTTCGTCAAGGGTTACAACATCATTTCATGGCCCCTCGCCAATATCATGAAGAAGCACACATTGTACATTTGGACCTCGGAGACAGAAGCATCTTTTCAAGCTCTCAAGACGGCTCTCAATCGAGGCCCCGGTGTTAGCCCTCTCGGACTTTCACAAGACACTCACTGTTGAGACTGATGCAAGTGACAAGGGTATTGATGCCGTACTCCAGCAAGAAGGACACCCAGTCGCATATATGAGCCGAGCATTGGGACCGCGTAGCCAGGGTTTGTCAACATATGAAAAAGAGTGCGTGGCCATCCTCATGGCGGTAGACCATTGGCGTGCATATATCCAGATGGCTGAGTTCATTATTTGTACAAATCAAGAGAGCCTCATTCAATTGGATGCACAACGCCTTACCACACCATGACAAATATGAGCCTTTACCAAGATGATCGGGCTACAATGCAAGCTCACTTACCAGAAGGGAGTGGAAAACGGGGCAGCCGACGCCCTGTTCCAGAAGCCGCCCAACATTGGGGCCGACTTGGCGGCGATCTCATCGTGCACTCCAGTTTGGCTCAACTCAAGGAAGTGGAAGAGGGGTACCAGATGAACCAAGCAGACCGTGAGCACCTGGCAGCGCTCGCTCTAGGCACCAACACAGACAGCCGACTCACTTTGCGCGGCGGAGTTATTTGATACAATAATCGTATATGGCTGGGCAATAACACACACATGCAGTCCAAGGTCCTGCACACCCTTCACAGTAGCGCGGTGGGTGGCCATTCCGGCTTCCCGGTGACTTATCGAAGACTCAAAGGGCTGTCCTCATGGCCTCAGATGAAGTCTATCACTAAGAGGTACGTCCAGGGCTGCCAAGTTTGTCGGCTAGCCAAGCCGGATCGCGCCAAGTACCCCGGTCTCCTGCAGCCGCTACCAGTGCCGAAGAGTGCCTGGAAGGATATCTCAATGGACTTTGTGGAGGGCCTACCACAATCTAGCAGGTACAACTGCATCATTGTTATGGTTGACCGGTTCTCCAAGTACGCACACTTCATGCCACTGTCACACCCATTCACGGCGACGCAAGTGGCCACCAAGTTCCTAGACAACATTTACAAGCTCCATGGCATGCCGTCAACCATTCTCTCCGATCGAGGTAAGATCTTCACCGGCCGTTTCTGGTCTGAACTATTCAAGGCCATAGGCATGGAGCTTGACATGAGCACACCATACCATCCGCAGACCGATGGGCAGACGGAACGCGTCAACCAATGCCTCGAGACTTATCTACGGTGCTATGTCCATGCATGCCTGACCAAATGGGTGAGATAGCTCGCCCTTGTGAAGTATTGGTACAACACTTGCTACAACTCATCCCATGGCAAAACTCCATTCTCCGTGCTATATGGATAGGAACCACGCCAGCTCGGGCTGGACTCGAATGTGAGCATATAAGGGGAACTCCAAGAATGGCTCGAGGAAAGGAAGCTGATGACAGATCTGCTGCAACAACAACTTACTCGAGCACAACAGCAGGTGAAGTGACAAGCGGACAAGAACCGGTGGGAGCGTTCCTTCTTCGTCGGTGACCGCGTCTTCCTCAAGCTCCAGCCATACGTGCAGTCTTCGGTGTCTCGGAGGGCAAACCACAAATTATCCTACAAGTTCTACGGGCCTTACCCCATCACGGCGCGCATCAACGAGGTGGCCTACAAGCTCGACCTCCCTCCTACCAGCGCCATCCATCCAATGGTGCACGTGTCTCAACTATGACGAGCAGCTCCACCGGATCGTCAAGTACTCACTTTGCTTCGGTCCTCGACTACTTCAGTTCAAGCCCCTCAAGCTATCCTCGACTCTCGCATCAAGTCTACCAGCAACAAGGAACACCGGCAAGTACTGGTGCATTGGACCGCGTCAAGTCCTGCTGAAGCCACCTGGGAGGATGAAGAAGATCTGCGTCGGTTGTTCCCTCATGCAGCGGCTTGGGGACAAGCCGCTACTCAAGGGGGAGGGATTCTTAGCAGCACCAAGCACCAAGAGACCGACAACGTGGACCCACGGGGCAGGCAAGGTGCAGGAGAGAAGGGCCAACAGTCAACCAGGAGGTCCACACGGGCCATGAAGCCCAACCGACGATCCAGCAGGCCTGAGTGGGTGAGATGATGGATATATGCTAGACCTAGAGAGTGAGAGAGGGCATCGGCTGGCATATGTCTTGCAGCGGCTACCTACTCCTCTGTATCTCTTTCCTCTTCTTTCACAAGAACTCTCTCCCTCTCCCGATCCCCAATTCCTATATCTTGCTGTAAACCAGATATTGAGAGTGATAGATCATGGTTCCTAACATAACTCAGATAGTTTTAACAACTACTCCCTCCGTCTCATATATAAAAACGTTTTTCGAGCTAGGGTGTAGGTGATTTCGTGCTGCATTGCTACAGGATTTTAAAGACCAATTTTAGATAATTTCGTACGAATGAAATGATCTAAATCAAAAGGTATTACTTTCAGAAATAATTGTGTTGAACAAAGAGTATGCGTGTACATTTGATCACAGGAGATGGAACAATCAAATCGGATATGAATGTGCTGCAAAATAGTTTTAGTGGATGATGATGTGACACATTTAATGGTGTGAAAGGTTGCATGTTGAGAATTAGAGTTAGTGCGGATCAACTATTTAAGTATTATAGATTATAGAATATATATTAGTAAGCGTGCATGTGCAATGAACATCTCTACCAACACATACTAATCAAAGATTTAGACAGTGTGTCAACCGCAACAATCATAATGAAAATAAAGATTAACTTTTCAAAAACTTGATGTAAAATGCATAACTCATGATTGCTCCCTTATATAAATACCTCCAATTATTGTGTCTCATAAACCAACATGCCTCACTCACCCAAAGGTCACAAATTTTAGTATACAAGATGGCTCGTTGCGTCTGTGGCGCAAATGTCAGCTGCAACAAAGAAGTTAAGCAAACTATATGAAACATTCTTTAACGAATGCGAACTGAAAGTTAAGCAGATTATTAGAAGGAAGTTCTCGATGAATTATTTGGAAGTACAATGTTAACCTACGAGATGACAAGCTATGACATAATGTTAGTATAATGCAATTGAACTGGTTTTGCTTGCATTGAAAATAACATATTCAAATGCAATCCAGAAACAAAGCAGGATATATGAAATATGTTTCATTCATTTATGGAACGACAACTTGCAATAGGAGACATGATGGCTCTATTTATACACATTTGTATAGCTCATTTGTTGCATATTACCTTCATATATCATGTCCCATTGAACCAAGTTCTGTTTTCACTCTCTTCATTATGAGCATCCCGTAGTTTGTGTTGTCATTATTTTTATTAGTTTTCTTTGTTTTGTTTGTGTATACATGTGTTTTGGAGCAACAAAGGACCAAACACGATTAAAAGGCCACGGTTGGAATCAACATGGAGGCCTTATAGGCACCAAACTTCATTTGAATTCTCGAAAATGACAAAAAAATCAAGGTGCTCAAAATCAAAATCACAGGTGCATCAACGTCGTTCATACAAATCCAACGAGCCCCAAAACATCGAAATCCGAGTTTGTATGAAAAAATGGCGGATGTTATACTAAAGGGGTCCACAACGTTTGACAAACCTACCAGCGGTTGTACTGGACCCTGACAGCTACATAAATCAGCCACAACTTCCCCGATTTTGTCCTGGTTTTTTCCTACACGACCCTTGTCAAACACGGGATGTTTTGGCAGAGGATTTGGCTCCCCTATAACCCTTGGGTGAAGGAAGAGAAGTCACATCTATGGAGGAGAACCGAAGGAGCCCCTTATATATACACCTCCAACCTGAGCCACCATGAATCATCATCCCCAACTCGTCACGTCTCTAGGCAGCCACCGGGAGGCTCTCCCCTAGTGGGATGCCTCTCCCTCCATAGCTCCAGCTCCACCACCTTGAAATCCAAGCAAGAGGAGGGGAAGGAGGCGCCATCGCCACCACCATCATCGAGCGTTGTCCCTAGGCCGTTAGTGCCAGCACCCATCTCCATCTCCATGCTCGCACTTGTAATTTGTAAGATTGAACATGTTGATGACATCAATGATGCATTCCTATTTGCATCTATATTTGCCTATGTTTGAGTGATTGATCTGGTTGTAGGTTGAGGTTTGATCTAGTATGCAATATTAGTCTTTGTGGCATCATCTAGTATTTACTCTCTTTCGTGTTGCACATAATGTTATGTTGGGAGAAGTCCTTTCATATGCCCTTGTGAGCACTTGCACGTGCATGGAGTAGATGGATGAAACTACGTGATCCTTGGGTCTGTTGTGTATTATTGACACTTGTGTGTGGTTTTGTCATGAGGTTATGTCTAATACACCTAGGAGTAACTGTACATGGATAAAAACCATGAGAGGTTGTTTAGTAATGTAAGGAGTATCGCCTCTAATACTAGTTTGTCATTGCCACTTAATTGCCCCTTTAATACTTGTGAGATCAAAAGCCTAGACACTGCCTTTCGCTCTATTCAATATTATAGTTACAACCCACTTCTACTTTATGTTCTAGCTTAGTTTATTTTGCATCCTAGTTTGTAGTCTCATAAAAAAACCTTTTATTATCGCTTTCCTAGCAAGCGGAATATTTAAAAAATGATAGAGCAACTTGTTAATTACCCGTTTTTATAAATTTTAGTATATTTAGCCTCTCGTTGCTCTCTCTCTCTCTCACACACACACACGCTTAACCCTATATAAGCATGGCGATCATTCTATCATTATGACAAAAAAATTCAAAGTGCTCAAAATCAAAATCAAAATCACAGGTGCATCGGCGTCATTCAAACAAATCCAACGATCCCTAGAACGTCAAAATCCGAGTTTGTATGAAAAAATGGCGGACGTTATACTAAAGGGGTCCACAACGTTTGACAAACCTACCAGCGGTCGTACTGGACCCTGACAACTACGTAAATCAGCCATAACTTCCCCAATTTTGTCCTGGTTTTTTCCTACGCGACCCTTGTCAAACACGGGATGTTTTGGCAGAGGATTTGGCTCCCCTATAGCCCTTGGGTGAAGGAAGAGAAGTCACATCTATGGAGGAGAACCGAAGGAGCCCCTTATATATACACCTCCAACCTGAGCCACCATGAATCATCATCCCCAACTCGTCATGTCTCTAGGCAGCCACCGGGAGGCTCTCCCCTAGTGGGATGCCTCTCCCTCCATAGCTCCAGCTCCACCACTGTGAAATCCACGTAAGAGGAGGGGAAGGAGGCGCCATCACCACCACGGTCATCGAGCGTTGTCCCTAGGCCGTGAGTGCCAGCACCCATCTCCATCTCCATGCTCGCACTTGTAATTTGTAAGATTGAACATGTTGATGACATCAATGATGCATTCCTATTTGCATCTATATTTGCCTATGTTTGAGTGATTGATCTGGTTGTAAGTTGAGGTTTGATCTAGTATGCAATATTAGTCTTTGTGGCATCATCTAGTATTTACTCTCTTTCGTGTTGCACATAATGTTATGTTGGGAGAAGTCCTTTCATATGCCCTTGTGAGCACTTGCACGTGCATGGAGTAGATGGATGAAACTACGTGATCCTTTGGTCTGTTGTGTATTATTGACACTTGTGTGTGGTTTTGTCGTGAGGTTATGTCTAATACACCTAGGAGTAACTATACGTGGATAAAAACCATCAGAGGTCGTTTAGTAATGTAAGGAGTATCGCCTCTAATACTAGTTTGTCGTTGCCACTTAATTGCCCCTCTAAAACTTGTGAGATCAAAAGCCTAGACACTGCCTTTCGCTCTATTCAATATTATAGTTATAACCCACTTTTACTTTATGTTCTAGCTTAGTTTATTTTGCATCCTAGTTTGTAGTCTCATTAAAAAACCCTTTTATTATCGCTTTCCTAGCAAGCGGAATATTTAAAAAATGATAGAGCAACTTGTTAATTACTCATTTTTATAAATTTCAGTATATTTAGCCTCTCGTTGCTCTTTCTCTCTCTCATATACACACGCTTAACCCTATATAAGCATGGCAATCATTTTATCATTATTATCGAAAACAACTTGAATAGCTTTAAGAGTTATAAGTTTCTGTCGTATCTACAAATTTTATTGTTTCATGCCAATATTTTACTACTTTCACATACTTTTGGCAACAATTTATATGATTTTATTGGACTAACATATTGATCGAGTGCCAAGTGTCAGTTCCTGTTTGTTGCATCCATAGATGTGCGGCACACGGTCCACGATGCGGCCGATAGCTATGAGCTACGAGGCTAGGACCTTTTTTAGACAAACGAGGCTAGGACATGACGATAGTTTTTTTGTCGCGCGGAAACTTTTCGATGAAATGAAATAAAGCCCGCAGTAGGCCCAGTTACACAGAAGTTAGCCGGTTTTTTACGGGAGCTTCGGCCCTATACGTAAACACTTGGAGATCCAACAGCCAGAAACGCCCCCAACTTGAGATCCAATGGCAGATATGCTAATGGCTTGAGGACATGATAATTTTGATGAATATAATATGCATGTGTTTGTTGCTCCTACTTGCAATTATTATGAGAGGAACCATATCTCCGCCTCTCTATGTTTTCGATACGATAAAATTGCAAGAAACTTCTTATGCTATGTATCGACCTTTATTATGTGTGCATGAATTATTATTTTATGACATGCCGATGCATAGGAAAAGAGTTAGACTCCGTTGTTACATGATATATATATATATATATATATATATATATATATATATATATATATATATAGGTAAATTGTTTGGGACACCTAGGTGCCTGGGCACCTAGGGCTGTTATGCTAACTCATATTCATTAGTGCATGGCATACAATTGATAATTAATGGCTTTCCATTTCTTTTGCATGCACTAGTAACCTAAATGGTCAATGATTTCTTTCCAAAACAAAAATAATCTGAACACTCATACCTGGGTGCTTATACACGTACATGTAACAAAGAGATAGCCACGTGTACATGTTATTTGACCATGACACCAGTTAATGGGTATTATACCTAATGAAAATATGTACGTGTTGTTTTATACTCAATAAAAATATACACATAAATGTCATAAATTTTAATAAGTACGTGTTGGTGTTATATTCAATGGAAATATACACATATATATATAGATACCTTAATGTGAATATACACATGAATATACATACCTCGATGTTAATATACACACGAATATGTACGCGTTGGTGTTATATCCAATGAAAATATTCACATAAATATATATAACTCAATGTAAATTTTATTTGTATATACCCTTAAATTTCACACCTTTTAATAAGTGGTACATGTACCCGAGAAATCCACATATACATTTTATTAGACCGTGATACCAGTTAGCGAGTATTATACCTAATAAAAATATGCACATGTTGGTGTTATATCCAATGAAAATATGTACGTGTTGGTGTTATACCCAATATATATATATATATATATATATATATATGTGGATTGTACATCATGCATAATGAATATCACTTACTATAACGGGTTGGTGTTATACTCGATCAAAATATGTACATGTTGGTGTACGTGCTAAAACTATTGGGTATTATTTTTCTAATAAATTTATCTTGCATCTACCATTTATGCGAAAAATTATGATAAATAAATAATTACAAATCCAATCAAGAAGGGACAAACAATGACACGTATTAATTAGACAACCATTATTACTTCTCATAACAATAACGCCATGCAAACAAATAGGAAAGTAATAATGCAGGCATGCATGCAAAATTTAAACACATCTGATCAACAAAATCTAGTATGATCCAACGACATCTAGGCAAGGAGTCTGGGCACCTAGGTGTCCCAAACTGTCGTTCTACTGTGTCCCAAACTGTGTGTGTATGTAGGGTAGGTCTATTGTGATAACACCCTTAAGAGTTTTTATTCTGCTAACAAAAATGATTATTTTGCTAACACTGTGTCAAACATCGAAGCAACCAAAAAACGCCAATGCCCACTTGTCGAAGCCCACCCACCCACTCCACCTCCACCTCCCATCCCGCACGACCCAAATCTCGCCGCCCCGCCTCCTGCTCCTCCAGGTCGGCGCCGCCCTGCCTGCTCCTCCTCCTGGCCGGCGCCGCCCTGCCTCCTCCTCCTCCCGGCCCATGCCACCCCGCCTCCTCCTCCTCCCGGCCCATGCCGCCCCGCCTCCTCCTCCTACCGGCCCGCGCCACCCCGCCTCCTCCTCCTCACTGCCCGCGCCGCCCCGCCTCCTACTCCTCCAGGCCGGCGCCACCACGCCTCCTCCTCCTCCGGGCCCGTGCCGCCCCGCCTCCTGCTCCTCCAGGCCATCGGCTATCCCTAATGTGCGTCCTGCATCTCCCCCACGCGCCTCCGACCTGCAGCGCCGCCGAGGCGACTGCACGGCCTCGCCCCACTCCAACCACGACCACTGCCCCGCCACACGCTCGCCGGTGTCAACGGGATCTGCCCCACCGTGTGATGCCGCCTGACCCCGTCCACGGCCTCGGCACAACCCCCATGGCCTCGACTCCGCCCCACACTACATCACCATGCGAGCCGTACTGCATCACCGCTCCTCACCGCCATGGATCCTGCATCTCCCCACCGCTGGATCCAGACGGCTGCTCGACTCCGACGCCAGTTGCTCCTCGCATCTGGGTGTGTGGCTCGCCGTTTGCCATGCTCACAATCACCTCCCCGCCGCTGGATCTGCCCAATCTTTGCAGTGCACAACATGTACTCGGGAGGTTCATCTCGTGGGTGTGTGCAGCCCCGCGGCTATAGTTTGTGTGTGATGCCGTTTAATTGCTCGGTCGCGGTCACGGTGGTGCAGTTTGCTATGGTATAAGGCCATCAACGAGCCTCTAGAAGCAATTTAAAAGCTTTTTTGCGGTTTCAGAATTTGGATGTACAGTGTGGGTGCAGTACAGTTCTAGTTTGGGGTGCCTCCAACTTGTGAAGATGTGAAGTGCGAGCGAGCACGGCGCGCAGTGCAGTATTCGACGCCATGAATAAAATTGTCTGTAAGAGAGACAAAAAGATGTTCACTCCATTTTGTGTAGCAGCTCATTACCCCCCTGTATGAAGTGCGTCGTCTGTCTCAAAATTCAGTCGACTACATTAACACCTGCAGTGCGTTTGGCTTTCGGATGTGGTTCACTTTTGAGAGTGATGATGTTCACCTGTGCTGAACACAAAAAGCAAAAAAAATAGCGAAACAACAAGATAGTAATGCGGCTCACTTTGATATATGTCGCGGTTCACTTGCCTCATCTCTGCGGTCCACTCTTGTTCATAAAAAAACTTGGAAAAAAGACAACAAAAACTCACAAAAACTTGTCTGAGAAAAATTTATGCCCGACAAAAGAAATCATGAAGTTCACTTGACTGTCTGATGCAGTGCGGTTTTCCGTCTGAAGCAGTGTTTTTTAGTCTGATGCAGTGCACACATCGATATTAGTGTCGTGAAAAACAGAGTGTTCGTATTTCGATAAAATCAAAACTGCTCTTAAACCGTAAGGAATTAGAGAGAGTGTTCTACATTAAAAATTTGCGTCTCGTAAATATCTTTCCAACGCCGTATCATTTGCACCGTTCCGCCCAACGGTTTGGAAAAATTTAAGAAAATACGCTCGCTGCAACACATAGGCAGCCAAACCGGTTTCAAAATTCATTTAAACCCATGAGGAATCTCAATAAATGACCAACATATGAAAGTTGCGCCTATTCCACATCTTTCCAACAACGTATCACATGCCTCATTCCGAAAAACGGTTAAAAAACTACAGCAAAAATAGTACCCAAAAAATCAAAAAAATTGAAAAACAGGATACCGTTTTTAGTAATTTGAAATTGCTCTTAAACCGTGAGGAATTAGAGAGTGTAATCTACATGAAAAAGTTGCGGCTCGATGATGTCTTTACAAAGCCGTATTGTTTGCTTCATTCCGATGTGCGGTTTAGAAAAAATCGCGGAAATACGCTCGCTGCATCCCATCATGTGCGCACTGTTTTTGAAACTGCTCTTAAACCGCGATGAATGTCGAAAAGTGTTCAACTTACGAGGCTGCGCATTTTCTATAGCTATCCAACGATATATTATACGCTTCGTTCTGACAAACGGTTTAGAAACTGGACCTAAAACAGTGTCGAAAAAATGCATGCAGTTTTTTCGGGTGACGTTGCAGTGCTCGTTTGATAGGGATGCAGTACCCTCGCGTTGAGCATGGAGTTTGTAAGTGTTAGTAGAATAACTATTCTGCTAATATTAGCAGAATAGACCGGCTATATGTATATATATATATTGCTTGGTGCTCACTAATCATTGTGAATTAAAATTGGCTTTGGTATACCTTGGGATTCGGGTGGATCAATTACTTGAGCACTTAATGCCTAGCTTCATGGCTTTAAAGAAAGCGCTGTCTGAGAGACAACCCGAAAGTTTTAGAGGGTCAATTTATTCTGTTGTGTGCTTTTAGAAAGTTTAAAAACAAAAAATATAGAGGGAAACCTAAAAAAATTCAAAAAGAAAAGTGAAAGTGAGAAAGACGAGCACTGTTGAAGGTGGGGGCGTCCTTGAACTTTTGTTCATGCTCATGGAAATTTTGTGAATCTCAATCATAAAAACTTTTAAACAAAAATCACTGGTACGCGTCGGTGCTATACAAATGTTTTTTAACCCCTTTCCGCGACGGTGTTCGGAACCGTCGCCAAGTGAGTGACGATGATAGGGGGGTCCTTTCCACACGACCGAGAAACCATCGGGGATATTCTCTCCTGGCACACATGCTCGGCAAAATGAGGCCGTGTGCGACCGACGAGCGCTCAAATACGGAAATACGTACAATAGAGCTAAAAATACAATTATACAAGCGAAATTGTTTCCGGTCGCAAGTACATGCCACACAGTCAGTCCCTGCTAAACGTTTCCGTTCGTATGTACATCCCACATAGTCGCTCGAAGGAAAACGTTTTCGTTCACAGGCACATCACACACAATTTTCCCCTATAAATCGTTTGTGATAGCGTTTACGTTGCACACGATATTAACAATTTTATCATTTGCGTTATAGAATGCATCACACATGATGCGTAGAAGAAATTGTGTGGCAAAGGTTGTCCATCACACAAAGTTTTTATGTGGTAAACGTTTGCACAAGGTGGCCTAACGCAAATAGTTCTGAAGAGGATGGCGCGTGTGCAGTGGAGATTGATCGCACACATAGTGGATCCTAGAAACATTTTTGATCTCCACGTCTATCGCAGACGTTTCGCTTTCGCAAACCGTGTGTAGTGTAATCCATAATTTAAAAATCACATGTTTTGAATTTGAAAGTAGCCAATCACTTATTTCATATCCAACCATGTTTATTACAAATATAGGTTCAACCACCAATGCATAGTTCGATGCACAGGTACATATACTGAAGAACTACATAAGTACCAAGTAAAGAATGATGAACTACAGTTGTACTAAAGACTGTAAAGAGAGAGGCGAAAGACATTCTGGTTGCTGGAAAAGGTGAAGCGGAATGCCCATATTATGCCCTCCTTCATGCGTAATGCGCGCACGACTCTAGGCCAACCCCTTGTGATGGCTGCCCGTCCATCTTTCACTGTCTTCATTACGACTTCTCGATGCTCATCGTAGTTTGGATGAAATACTTTAACCTTCATTGCGTGTCCACCAATCATATACTTTGCGAGGTAATCTTGAGTGAACTGCTTCGGGAACCACTGCGAACGAAAAAGATTCAGACATTGTTGTCCAACAACTCATTATGGGCAGTAAAAAGAGAAGGCTGCAGAGTTTGTAGTTACCATCCTACAGCTCACTGTTGTGTTGGATAGAGCATAAACAAATAATTTGCTTGCCACCATCCGTATCTTTTTGCTAATAATCCTTATCAGTTTCCTCACTTGATGCTTTTTCATGAATATCGCATTGCCCCATACGCAAAAAGGGTCGATGCGTGGATCCTTGCGAAGGGCATATGTACCTACAAGCAACAAGTCAATATTAGAAGATAACAAGTGTCCAGGCCTGGATCTATATGCACTACATTATGGAACGACGGGGGGAGTACAAGCCGAGGGATGAAGCTAACCTCGGCGGAAAATGGTGGCCACTCCCGTTGTTGCCCTGCATAAGTAGTGGAAAGGCATGATAAGTACAACAACCTTAACATCAAACATATATAGCAAAGGTAAACAACATCATCTCCAAATGATAGCTTGAAAGTGTTGGTTTCAGCATGCTGTTAAAGGAGATATAAAATGGAAGACAATGTTACCGACAGCAGGCTTAACAGCCATCAAATATTGCAATTCAAACTGGTATTGTTGAAAATGAATAGAACATAGGTAATGCTTGGATAAATGTGTAAAATTGAAATAAAGGGCATGTGTTAACTACACCAGGAATAACTGGAACCAAATATAATCGTTCAAACTGGTATTGATGTAGTCGAGCGGCACAGTTCCGACTTGCACATAATGAACAACACATTGTGAATGACTGAAATAAACAAGGCATAAATGACCAGTATAACAACCAAATATAGCCATTGAAAACTGGACAGCGTCTCACTGCAACCAACCTAACAAGCAAATAGAGATAAACGGGGCATATGCTTGAAAACTGGACATATGCTCACTGCAACCAACCTAACAAGCAGATACAGATAAACAAGGCATCTGCTTGATAACTGGAAAAATGCTAAAAAATAACCTAACAACCAAATACAGATAAACAAGGCCTCTGCTTGATAACTGGACAAATGCTCACTGCAACCAAACTAAGAACCAAATACATATAAACAAGGCATCTGCTTGATAACTGGAAAAATGCTCACTCCAACCAACCTAACAACCGAATACAGATAACCATCTACTCACTATAAACAAACAAATATAGCCATTCGTGAAACCGAAGTGGACAATTCATACTTAAACACCACATAGCCCTATTAAACAATACATTTTTATATAACTGAAATAATTAAACATGGCATAGTTAAAGCACCGCACGACAAATGCTACTACAACAAAGGGTACGGGTTGGCAAACTAGAGAAGGTAAGATTTGCTGATAGAATGTCGCCTCACATTTCATGGACGGGATCCTTCCAGTTGGAAGAGCACAGACCCATGGTGCGCTCTCTGATGTCACAGATAGGCTGTTTCACCTTGGAAGAACCTTCATGGGCGCCCTCCTCGTGGTCATGGTCATGCTCGATGAGATCTTACTTGGAAATAGATGATCCCAAGCCGCCGCCGTAGAACGTGTCCTTCAGAAATGACAAAATGGGCTTGATGGCGTATAAAGCTCGCAAATCCTTGACCGCTTGGCGGAGGAGATCAGCGGCAGGGCCGTCGAAGAGATCAACGACGGATGAACCAGAGGGGTTGGGGATGGACCACTTAACCTGTGACATGGCCCGCGTGAAGCCGTCGCTGTGGACGAGCTTGATGTCGTAGCCAGCTTTCCCGAGATACAGTAATATGCTAGCCCGCTGACATGAAGCCATCGGCATGGTAACGTAGTCAACGTCTTCGGCAGCTTCCGCGGTGACGTGTTGCTTCAGGATCGGCAAGTCGGGGCGAACGGCGGCCACCTCGCCAACATCCGCCGGAGAGGCCATGATAAACCTCTTCTTGGCCGAACGCTCGTTGGGTGATACGTCTCCAACGTATCTATAATTTTTGATTGTTCCATGCTATTATATTATCTGTTTTGGATGTTTAATGGGCTTTATTATGCACTTTTATATTATTTTTGGGACTAACCTACTAACCAAAGGCCAAGTGCAAATTGCTGTTTTTTGCCTATTTCAGTGTTTCGCAGAAAAGGAATATCAAACGGAATGAAACCTTCGGGAGAGTTATTTTGGGAACAAACATGATCTAGGCATCCAGGAGACTTGGAGTGGACGTCAAGGAAGCAACGAGGCGGCTATGAGGCAGGGAGGCGCGCCCCCACCCTCGTGGGCCCCTCGTGGCTCCACCGACCTACTTCTTTCGCCTATATATACTCATATACCCCGAAAACATCCGAGAGCACCACGAAACCCTATTTCCACCGTCGTAACCTTTTGTACCCGTGAGATCCCATCTTGGGGCCTTTTCCGGCGCTCCTCCGTAGGGGGAATCGATCACGGAGTGCTTCTACATCAACTTCATAGCCTCTCCGATGATGTGTGAGTAGTTTACCACAGACCTTCGGGTCCATAGTTATTAGCTAGATGGCTTCTTCTCTCTCTCTTTGGATCTCAATACAAAGTTCTCCTCGATTCTCTTGGAGATCTATTCGATGTAATTCTTTTTGCGGTGTGTTTGTCGAAATCCGATGAATTGTGGGTTTATGATCAAGATTATCTATGAACAATATTTGGTTCTTCTCTGAATTCTTATATGTATGATTTGATATCTTTGCAAGTCTCTTCGAATTATCAGTTTGGTTTGGCCTACTAGCGTGATCTTTCTTGCAATGGGAGAAGTGCTTAGCTCCGGGTTCAATCTTGCGCTGTCCTTTCCTAGTGATAGCAGGGGCAGTAAGGCACATATTGTATTGTTGCCATCGAGGATAAAAAGTTGGGGTTTATATCATATTGCTTGAGTTTATCCCTCTACATCATGTCATCTTGCCTAATGCGTTACTCTGTTCTTATGAACTTAATACTCTAGATGCATGCTGGATGGCGGTCGATGTGTGGAGTAATAGTAGTAGATGTAGAATTGTTTCGGTCTACTTGTCACGGACGTGATGCCTATATACATGATCATGCCTAGATATTCTCATAACTATGCACTTTTTCTGTCAATTGCTCGACAATAATTTGTTCAACCACCGTAGATTATGCTATCTTGAGAGAATCCAATAGTGAAACCTATGCCCCCCGGGTCTATTTTCCATCATATAAGTTTCCGATCTATTTTATTTTGCATTCTTTACTTTCCATTCTATATCATAAAAATACCAAAAAAAATCTCATTATCTCTATCAGATCTCACTTTTGCAAGTGGCCGTGAAGGGATTGACAACCCCTTTATCGCGTTGGTTGCAAGGTTCTTATTTGTTTGTGTAGGTACAAGGCGACTTGTGTGTATCCTCCTACTGGATTGATACCTTGGTTCTCAAAAACTGAGGGAAATACTTACACTACTTTGCTGCATCACCCTTTCCTCTTCAAGGGAAAACGAACACATGCTCAAGAGGTAGCAAGAAGGATTTCTAGTGCCGTTGCCGGGGAGGTGTACACCAAGTCAAGACAAGTCAAGTACCCATCACAAAATCTTATCCCTCGCATTACATTATTTGCCATTTGCCTCTCATTTTCCTCTCCCCCACTTCACCTTTGCCGTTTTATTCGCCCTCTTTTTCCGTTTGCCTCTTTTCGCTTGCCTCTTGTGTCTCCGTGTGTTAGATCATTTGTTTCGTTGTCATGGCTAGTCCTTCTATCATTTTTTGTACTCCCGATCATGAAGTTCTTAATTTTAAACAAAGGGAGGGAGAAAATCTGAAAGATGCTTGGTATAGAATTTGCAATGCTCAGAATAGATCTACTAGGAAGCAATCCACTTCCGTTCTTCTTCGCAATTTTTATGTAGGCATCACTCCTTGGAATAGATATATTCTTGATACCATTACCGGAGGGGATTTCTTGGGTAGCCATACTTTTGGTTCTTATAATGCTATGATAGATTTATTCGGCCCACCACCTCTTTTGGTTAATGGAACTACTTTAACTTTGGAACATGTGATGCAAAGGCTTGAAATTATTGAAAATAAAGTTGCCACTATAGAGTTGATTGAGAATTTGGATAAAAAGATCCACAACCAAATTACCCGATATGGATCTAAGGTAGGAGTTACTCTGATTTTTTTGAAGAAAAGGAACCCATAGTTAACGAAAAGATAGATCTGAAGGAAATATGCCCTAGAGGCAATAATAAAGTTATTATTTATTTCCTTATATCATGATAAATGTTTAACATTCATCCTAGAATTGTATTAACCGGAAACATACTGCTTGTGTGAATACATAAACAAACAGAGTGTCACTAGTATGCCTCTACTTGACTAGCTCGTTGATCAAAGATGGTTATGTTTCCTAGCCATAGACATGAGTTGTCATTTGATTAATGGGATCACATCATTAGGAGAATGATGTGATTGACTTGACCCATTCCGTTAGCTTAGCACTCGATCGTTTAGTATGTTGCTATTGCTTTCTTCATGACTTATACATGTTCCTATGACTATGAGATTATGCAACTCCCATTTACTGGAGGAACACTTTGTGTGCTACCAAACGTCACAACGTAACTGGGTGATTATAAAGGTGCTCTACAGGTGTCTCCTAAGGTACTTGTTGGGTTGGCGTATTTCGAGATTAGGATTTGTCACTCCGATTGTCGGAGAGGTATCTCTGGGCCCACTCGGTAATGCACATCACTTAAGACTTGCAAGCATTGCAACTAATGAGTTAGTTGCAAGATGATGTATTACGGAACGAGTAAAGAGACTTGCCGGTAATGAGATTGAACTAGGTATTGAGATACCGACGATCGAATCTCGGGCAAGTAACATACCGATGACAAAGGGAACAACGTATGTTGTTATGCGGTCTGACCGATAAAGATCTTCGTAGAATATGTGGGAGCCAATATGAGCATCCAGGTTCCGCTATTGGTTATTGACCGGAGACGTGTCTCGGTCATGTCTACATAGTTCTCGAACCCGTAGGGTCCGCACGCTTAAAGTTTTGATGACAGTTATATTATGTGTTTATATGTTTTGATGTACCGAAGGTAGTTCGGAGTCCCGAATGTGATAAC
Source organism: Aegilops umbellulata (assembly GCA_032464435.1). Classification (NCBI taxonomy): domain Eukaryota; kingdom Viridiplantae; phylum Streptophyta; class Magnoliopsida; order Poales; family Poaceae; genus Aegilops; species Aegilops umbellulata. The sequence goes on along the minus strand of CP136055.1, from coordinate 269,629,850 downwards.
GGACATGACGAGGAGTCTTGAAATGGTCAAGACATGAAGATTGATATATTGGAAGCCTATATTTGGATATCGGAAGTGTTCCGGGTGAAATCGGGATTTTACCGGAGTACCGAGGGCTTACCGGAACCCCCCGGGGGTTTAATGGGCCATAGTGGGCCTTAGTGGAGAAGAGGAGAGGCGGCCAGGGCAGGGCCGCGCGCCCCTCCCCCCTAGTCAGAATAGGACAAGGAGAGGGGGGCGACGCCCCCCTTTCCTTCCTCTCTCCCTCCTCTTTCCCCCTTCTCCTAATCCAACAAGGAAAGGGAGGGAGTCCTACTCCCAGTGGGAGTAGGACTCCTCCTGGCGCGCCCCTCCTGGCCGGCCGCACCTCCCCCCTTGCTCCTTTATATACGGGGGCAAGGAGGCACCCCAAAGACACAACAATTGATCGTTTGATCTTTTAGCCGTGTGCGGTGCCCCCTCCACCATAGTCCACCTTGATAATACTGTAGCAGTGCTTAGGCGAAGCACTGCATCGGTAGAACATCATCGTCGTCACCATGCCGTCGTGCTGACGAAACTTTCCCTCAACACTCGGCTGGATCGGAGTTCGAGGGATGTCATCGGGCTGAACGTGTGCTGAACTCAGAGGTGTCGTGCGTTCGGTACTTGATCGGTCGGATCGTGAATACGTACGACTACATCAACTGTGTTGTGCTAATGGTCCCGCTTTCGGTCTACGAGGGTACGTGGACACACTCTCCCCTCTTGTTGCTATGCATCACAATGATCTTGCGTGTGCGTAGGAATGTTTTTTAAATTACTACGTTCCCCAACAGTGGCATCCGAGCCAGGTTTTATGCGTAGATGTCATATGCACGAGTAGAACACAAGTGAGTTGTGGGCGATATAAGTCATACTGCTTACCAGCATGTCATACTTTGGTTCTGTGGTATTGTTGGATGAAGCGGCCCGGACCGACATTACGCGTACGCTTACGCGAGACTGGTTCTACCGACGTGCTTTGCACACAGGTGGCTGGCGGGTGTCAGTTTCTCCAACTTTAGTTGAACCGAGTGTGGCTATGCCCGGTCCTTGCGAAGGTTAAAACAACACCAACTTGACAAACTATCGTTGTGGTTTTGATGCGTAGGTAAGAACGGTTCTTGCTAAGCCCATAGCAGCCACGTAAAATTTGCAGCAACAAAGTAGAGGACGTCTAACTTGTTTTTGCAGGGCATGTTGTGATGTGATATGGTCAAGACATGATGCTAAATTTTATTGTATGAGATGATCATGTTTTATAACCGAGTTATCGGCAACTGACAGGAGCCATATGGTTGTCGCTTTATTGTATGCAATGCAATTGCCCTGTAATGCTTTACTTTATCACTAAGCGGTAGCGATAGTCGTAGAAGCATAAGATTGGCGAGACAACAACGATGCTACGATGGAGATCAAGGTGCCGCGCCGGTGACGATGGTGATCATGATGGTTCTTCGCAGATGGAGATCACAAGCACAAGATGATGATGGTCATATCATATCACTTATATTGATTGCATGTGATGTTTATCTTTTATGCATCTTATCTTGCTTTGATTGACGGTAGCACTATAAGATGATCCCTCACTAAATTATCAATGTATAAGTGTTCTCCCTAAGTATGCACCATTGCGAAAGTTCTTCGTGCTGAGACACCACGTGATGATCGGGTGTGATAGGCTCTACATTCAAATACAACGCGTGCAAAACAGTTGCACACGCGGAATACTCAGGTTAAACTTGACGAGCCTAGCATATAACAGGTATGGCCTCGAAACACGGAGACCGAAAGGTCGAGCGTGAATCATATAGTAGATATGATCAACATAGTGGTGTTCACCATTGAAACTACTCCATCTCACGTGATGATCAGACATGGTTTAGTTGATATGGATCACGTGATCACTTAGAGGATTAGAGGGATGTCTATCTAAGTGGGAGTTCTTAAGTAATATGATTAACTGAACTTAATTTTTTGATGAACTTATGTGACGCCCGGATATTTAAGCTACAGTGAACATTTGCTAACGCTGCCACATCATCACTATTACTGTAGTTAAACTTGCGATGATTCAAATCCCCTTTAAATTCAAATTTAAAATAACGGCAAACAACAAAAGTTTTCAAAATGTCTAACTAAAATGTTCGGAGTGTGCAAATAAATGCCTAGGTATTTATGGTGAAGAAACCGTGCTTTTATAAAATGCCTAATTATTTAAAAGGAATTAAAACAACAAAGAAATAAGATAAAAAGGAAAAGGAAAAACTAAAACTAAAGCTAACACCAAAAATAAATAAAAAGGGAACCTCCCCCCCATGGCCCGACTGGGCAAAGGCCCAACCGGCCAGGCCCAACGGCCCCTCACACTCACCTTATCCCCCCCACTGCCCACCAAACCCTAGATCGAACCCCCACTCCCCCACGAATCCCTCTCCTCCCTCTGCCCCGACGCCGCCGGTTGCCGCCCTGCCGTGGCACCAACGCCTCGACCCCGGCGCTTGTCCTCCTCCTCCTCCTTGTCGCAAGCTGTCGACGCACGACGCCCCTACCCCTTCGCGGACCCCCGCCGCTCGTCGTCATCACCTCGGCCACCCCGGCGCCGCCCGGATCGCCGCTGCCGCTCGCCTCCCCGTCGCCCGATCGTCCCCGACCTCCCCGAGCCCACTGCCAAGACCCTGCAACCGCCGTGAGCCCCGGCCTCTCCCCCTCTCTCCCTCCAGCCGTGACCCCCTCTCCGGCTCCGGCCACTGCCACCTGCACCGGGGCCCCGCGCCCGCCGCCCTGTCGCCCGCGCGCTGGCCGCGCCCAGCGCCTTCCCCACGCGCCCGCGCCCGCTTGGTGACGACCGCGCCCGTGCCAACTCGGCGACGACCGCGCCCGCGCCCTGCTCCTCCCCTTTTGCCCGCTGTGGCCTCGCCACTACCACACCGGCGAACCCCTCCCTCGCTGGCCGCTGCCCACTTGCCGCGCCGCTTCGGCACCCGGTTAGCGACGTCGTCGTCCCCCCTGATGGCCTGGGCGGGCGCCCATTCGGGCTGACGCCCGTCGCCCGCAGCGCCACATGCCCGCACCCAGCGCCCAAAACCCACCAAGCCCCTATGGGCCTATGACAACGGGCCCCGCCCCAAAACGAATTAAAAAAAAGAAAAATAATTAAAAAGATATATAAATAAATAATTAATAATAAAATTAATTAATTAATTAACTAATTAATTAACTTAATTAATTCTGATTAAGTTAACTAATTAAGGTTAATTAACCTAATTAACTATTGTTATTAGTTAATTAATTAGTATGACAGTGGGGCCCACCCTCCTAACTAATTGTGCTTAGTTTAATTAACCTGTTTAATTAATATGTGTCACTGACCAGTGGGACCCACTGGTCAGGTTAACCAGTCAACTCTGTTGTCCGCTCACGTCAGCATGACATCATGCTGATGTCATTAATTTATTTTCGAATTAATTTAAATAATTAATTAAATTCCAGAAATTAATAAAATCTTTAGAAAATCATAACTTTTAATCCGTAACTCGGATTAAATTATTTTCAACATGAAAGTTGCTCAGAATGACGAGACGATTCCGGATACGCAACCCATTCGTCCGCCACACCCCCCCTAGCCTACCGAACTCGCAACTTTCCCCCTCCGGCTCCTCTGCCCGAAAACGCGAAACACCGGGGATACTTTCCCTGTTGTTTCCCCCCTTCACCGGTATCACCCCATACCACGTTAGGGCATGCCTAGCATCACACTTTGCTTTGACATGCATCGTTACACATCTGTTTGCAATGTATTTATTGTTTCTTGCCCCCTCTTCTCTCGCTAGACACCGAGACCGACGCCGCTGCTACCCAGTACGACTACGGCGTTGATGACCCCTCTCTCTTGCCAGAGCAACCAGGCAAGCCCCCCTTGGTCACCAGATATCGCCTACTCTTCTCTATACTGCTTGCATTAGAGTAGTGTAGCATGTTACTGCTTTCAGTTAATCCTATACTGCTGCATAGCCTGTCCTTGCTACTACTGTTGTTACCTTTACCTGCTATCCTACTGCCTAGTATAGGATGCTAGTGTTCCATCAGTGGCCCTACACTCTTGTCCATCTGCCATGCTATACTACTGGGCCGTGATCACTTTGGGAAGTGATCGCGGGCATATACAATATAATTTACACTGTTACATTACCTGTGATACTTTTCGGAGATGGGGGCTGAAGGGGCAGGTGGTTCCACCCAGGAAGTGGTGGGCCTGGGTTCCCGACGGCCCCTGACTATTACATTGTGGCGGAGCGACAGGGTAGGTTGAGACCACCTAGGAGAGAGGTGGGCCTGGCCCTGTCGGCGTTCACGGATACTTAATACGCTTAACGAGATCTGGGTATTTGATCTGAGTCTGGCTACTGGCCTATACGCACTAACCAACTACGCGGGGACAGTTATGGGCACTCGACGTCATGGTATCAGCCGAAGCACTTCGTGGTGTCAGCGACTGAGCGGCGCGCGCCGGATTGGACTGGAACGCCACTAGGCTAGGTCTGCTTCCGGCCGCCCTCGCAACATGCAGGTGTGCTCAGGGCGATGGGCCCATGTGACGCCCCCGATTCAATCGTACACTAATCATGCACGCAAATGTGTACGATCAAGATTAGGGACTCACGGGAAGATATCACAACACAACTCGACAAATAAAATAAGTCATACAAGCATCATAATAAAAGCCAGGGGCCTCGAGGGCTCGAGTACAAGTGCTCGATCATAGACGAGTCAGCGGAAGCAACAATATCTGAGTACAGACATAAGTTAAACAAGTTTGCCTTAAGAAGGCTAGCACAAACTGGGATATAGATCGAACGAGGCGCGGGCCTCCTGCCAGGGATCCTCCTAACTACTCCTGGTCGTCGTCAGCGGGCTGCACGTAGTAGTAGGCACCTCAAGTGTAGTAGGAGTCGTCGTCGACGGTGGCGTCTGGATCCTGGGCTCCATCGTCTGGTTGCAGCAATCGGGTAGAGAGATGGGGAAAAGGGGAAACAAGGCAACCGTGAGTACTCATCCAAAGTACTCGCAAGCAAGGAGCTACACTACATATGCATGGATATATGTGTAAGGGGCCATATCAGTGGACTGAACTGCAGAATGCCAGAATAAGAGGGGGAAAGCTAATCCTGTCGAAGACTACGCTTCTGGCAGCCTCCGTCTTGCAGCATGTAGAAGAGAGTAGACTGAAGTCCTCCAAGTAGCATCGTATAGCATAATCCTACCCGGCGATCCCCTCCTCGATGCCCTATTGGAGAGCCATCACCGGGTTGTATCTGGCACTTGGAAGGGTGTGTTTTATTAAGTATCCGGTTCTAGTTGTCATAAGGTCAAGGTACAACTCCGGGTCGTCCTTTTACCGAGGGACACGGCTATTCGAATAGATAAACTTCCCTGCAGGGGTGCACCACATAACCCAACACGCTTGATCCTATTTGGCCGGACACACTTTCCTGGGTCATGCCCGGCCTCCGAAGATCAACACGTCGCAGCCTCACCTAGGCACAACAGAGAGGTCAACACGCCGGTCTAAACCTAAGCGCGCAGGGGTCTGGGCCCATCGCCCTGAGCACACCTGCACGTTGCGAGGGCGGCCGGAAGCAGACCTAGCCTAGTGGCGTTCCAGTCCAATCCGGCGCGCGCCGCTCCGTCGCTGACGTCAAGAAGTGCTTCGGCTGATACCACGACGCCGGGATACCCATAACTACTCCCGCGTAGATGGTTAGTGCGTATAGACCAAATGGCCAGACTCAGATCAAATACCCAGATCTCGTTAAGCGTGTTAAGTATCCGCGAACGCTGACCAAGGCCAGGCCCACCTCTCTCCTAGGTGGTCTGAACCTGCCCTGTCGCTCCGCCACAAAGTAATAGTCGGGGGCCGTCGGGAACCCAGGCCCACCACTACCTGGGTGAAACCACCTGCCCCTGCAGCCCCCATCTCCGATCAGTATCACAGGTAATGTAACAGTGTAAAGTATATAGTATATGCCCGTGATCACCTCCCGAAGTGATCACGGCCCAGTCGTATAGCATGGCAGACGGACAAGAGTGTAGGGCCACTGATGGAACACTAGCATACTATACTAAGCAGTAGGATAGAAGGTAATGGTAACAACAGTAGTTGCAAGGACAGGCTATGCAGCAGTATAGGATTAGCTGAAAGCAGTAACATGCTACACTACTCTAATGCAAGTAGTATAGAGAAGAATAGGCGATATCTGGTGATCAAAGGGGGGGGGCTTGCCTGGTTGCTCTGGCAAGAGAGAGGGGTCGTCAACTCCGTAGTCGTACTGGGTAGCAGCAGCGTCGGTCTCGGTGTCTAGCGAGAGAAGAGAGGGGAGAAACAATAAATATTTAAGCAAACAGAGGCATAGCAATGCATGACATGACAAGTAACGGTGCTAGGGGTGCCCTAACGCGGTATGAGGTGATACCGGTGAAGGGGGGAAACATCCGTGAAAGTATCCCCGGTGTTTCGCGTTTTCGGGCAGAGGAGCCGGAGGGGAAAGTTTGCGAGTTTGATATGTTAGGAATGTGTGGCGGACAAACGGGCTGCGTATCCGGGTTCGTCTCGTCGTTCTGAGCAACTTTCATATATAAATTATTTTCATCCGAGCTACGGATTATTTAATATGATTTTTCAAAATTTTAATAATATTCTAGATTTTCTAAATTACTTTTAATTCAAGTTGACCAAGTCAATTTGACTAGTCAAAAAGAGAGTTGTGACCCACATGTCATGGACTATATTTACCTAAAAATTAAATAAACCTAACTTATTTAATTGGGGCCTACATGTCATCTACTATTAGGCTAACTTAGCACTAATTAATACTACTAGCTAAACCTAGTACTAACAAGGGCCGGTCACACTCATGGCACACAACGCACGGTGCTAGAGGTTAAAACTGTTTTCTGTTAACAAAAGATAGCATTTTGTGATTTTCATAGAATTTAATATCAAATGGATTTGGTCCAGTGAGATAAAATGGAGTTTGTCAAGTATACTACCTTCACATAATATTTTTGCTCCTGTTAACAATCGTTTAGGCGCTGTCTATGGGCTGTCTAGGGGGTTAGTTATTGTAGAAATTGAAAAGCTAGCTAGCTACTACAGTTGCTAGTAGGAGTAGTACATGCGAAGCATTGACAGTGGTGTGGCGCGGGCGATGCAGTGGCGGGGAGCGCGTTGGGGAGGCGCGGGCGCGTGCGTCGCCGCGGCCAGAGAGTGGCCTGAGGCGCCTCCGAGCGCGCTGTGCAGCAGCAGTAAAGCAGCAAACAACTGCAGTAGCAAGTAGTAGAGGCAAGGGCAGCAGCTAGCAGCATCAGCAGCAGTCAGCGAGCCGTGGCAGCGAGTGGTGCGAGGCCAGGGCGCGCGGGTGCACACGCGGAGGCGCGGGCGGCGCACGCAGGGAGGGCGAGCAGGGTGTGGCCCTGATGCAGGCAGCGCGCGGCAAGGGACACGGCAAGGGACATGGGAGCACAGGCTCCGGCCATGGCAGCCACGAACGAGCACGGGGACGGCCGCAAACGAATGGATCGAAGTGAAAAACGGGGAATTGGGGGAGGGCCTCACAGCGAGGTGCTTAGCATGCTCGTTGTAGTCGGATAGGACCGGAGGCGAGCGGATCGACGACGGTGTTGCAAAGGCCGAAGGTAGAAGAAGATGAGGATGGCGAGCTTCCGGTGCGGGCGTCGTTGGAGGAGCTTCCCGGCTCCGCTCCGCGGCGAAGGAGAGCGAGAGCGAGGCGGCAGGAGCCTCTCGACACAGAGAGGCGGCGAGGGGTGGCCGACGGCCACGCCGACCGTGATGACGGGGCGACGACGGTAGCGATCGGGTGCCGGGCGGCTCTGGGCGAGAGAGAGGGCGACGAGGGAGAGAGGGAGCCAGTGGGCGATTAGGGTTCGCCGGGGAAGGGGGCGCCGGCCTTATAGGCGGGGGGAGTCGGCGGATGGCCGCGGCCGTGGCACGCATCGGCTCTGTCCACGATCCCCTGTGAACAGAGCGGAGGGGGCAGCGGGAGCAGGTGGGCCGGCCCGCTAGGTAGATGGGCCGGGTGGCCCAATGGAGGGGAGGCTTTGTTTTATCTTTTTATTCTTTGATTCTTTTCTTTTATTTATTTCTCCATTTTTTTATTTAAATGCTATAGTAAATGAACTTAGTTAACCTTGAAATTTGGCACATAATTCAAGAACAACATTGTGGTGTTGCATAAAAAGTTTTAGAGCCAAAGGAATTGTTCGGGCATTTTTAGAAATTGAATAAGTCATTTAATATGCTATTGGACCACTATATAATTTGGTGAGGGCATTTTTAATAATTCAAATGAGGTTGGTTAACTCATCACAATTTAATACCGAATAAATGCGACACCGCGAACATTTTTGTTTTACAGTTTGAAGAAATAATATTTTGACTTGGAATTTAAAATTTGAATTCGAATGTTGTTTGAATTAACGCGAGTTTAGCAACAGTAATCGTGGTGACGTGGCAACATTAGTGGAAGGTTACAGTAGCTTAAATATCCGGGCGTCACAATTCTCCTCCACTACAAGAAATCTCGTCCCGAGATTTTAAGAGGTGGAGTAATGGAAAAGATCTAAATACGAAATTCTAGCGATTCTTCTTGGTCGTAGTTGCTCTTCTCGAAGAGGTCGATACATTACATTGATGTCTTGATTTCTCTGCTTCAGGTCATCATGGTGAAGTCGTCCTTTCTTCGGGGTCTTCATCGTACTTACGAATAGGTAACGGGGCAGATCGGCAACGACAAAATGCTATAAGGGTAATAATATGGGATTAACCCATGAATGAGCATATGAGTACCTCTAGAGTTGAACAAATAAAACACATCGAGAGTAAAGTTCGAAGGTACAATAAGAAGTTTCAAGCAGCCAGGCAATCGTTCAATGCCTAGTCAGAAGGTGAAATGGTTTCAAAAAAACGGAATAATTATTGTGTCCCATGCCACAATTGATGATCTCATCGGAAGGTGGCTCATTAATTACATACGAGTCCACGCGGGAGGAATAACTTTGGGAACAGGGGGTGTACAGGAGAGTCAGGTTTCGATCCTGTGTAACTGTGGGTTATGGGCCCACCATGTGGGTTAAAAACAGGGAAGGCACTGACATCTTGCACGGTCATGATAGCAAGATATGTCAGGAATAGTCTGTCAGTTATGTCGGCAACAACGTCGGTACCAAGGGCGAGGGATGAAGAGAACCATTTTCCTGCTCGTTCAACGAGGCAGACCAATAGGCAAAGTTCTCGTCCATCGGTGGTTACCGGAATGCCATTAACAAAAGCAACAGGGTCTTACTGACAGAATTGTACACCGAGGTGTTTACATAAGCAGAAGAATATTACTGCTTAGATCATATGGATCACAAGGAAGGTTAAACCAATCAATGAAAAGGAAAATGCGATTATCAGATCAAACATAACAATGGAAAGGAAATGTGTTTGACACATATATGTTGGAAATATGCCCTAGAGGCAATAATAAAAGGCATTATTATTATATTTCCTTGTTCATGATAATTGTCTTTATTCGTGCTATAATTGTGTTATCCGGAAATCGTAATACATGTGTGAATAACAGACAACAATATGTCCCTAGTGAGCCTCTAGTTGACTAGCTCGTTGATCGACAGATAGTCATGGTTTCCTGACTATGGACATTGGATGTCATTGATAACGAGATCACATCATTAGGAGAATGATGTGATGGACAAGACCCAATCCTAAACATAGCATAAGATCGCATAGTTCGTTTGCTAGAGTTTTCCAATGTCAAGTATCCTTTCCTTAGAACATGAGATTGTGTAACTCCCGGATACCGTAGGAGTGCTTTGGGTGTACCAAACGTCACAACGTAACTGGGTGACTATACTACGGGTATCTCTGAAAGTGTCTGTTGGGTTGACATGGATCGAGACTAGGATTTGTCACTCCGCTTGACGGAGAGGTATCACCGGGCCCTCTCGGTAATGCATCATCATAATGAGCTCAATGTGATCAAAGTGTTTGATCACGGGATCATGCATTACGGTACGAGAAAAGTGACTTGCCGGTAACGAGATTGAACGAGGTATTGGGATACCGACGATCGAATCTCGGGCAAGTAAAATACCGATTGACAAAGGGAATCGTATACGGGATTAATTGAATCCTCGACATCGTGGTACATCCGATGAGATCATCATGGAGCATGTGGGAGCCAACATGGGTATCCAGATCCCGCTGTTGGTTATTGCCCGAGAGCCGTCTCGGTCATGTTTGCATGTCTCCCGAACCCGTAGGGTCTACACACTTAAGGTTCGGTGACGCTAGGGTTGTGAAGATATGTATATGCAGTAACCCGAATGTTGTTCGGAGTCCCGGATGAGAGCCCGGACGTCACGAGGAGTTTCGGAATGGTCCGGAGGTAAAGATTTATATATGGGAAGTCGTCATACGGACACCGGGAAGTTTCAGGGGCATATCGGTATTGTACCGGGGCCACCGGAGGAGTTCTGGGGGTCCACCGGGAGGGGCCACCTCTCCCGGAGGGCCTCATGGGCTGTATGAGGAAGGGAACCAGCCCAAAGTGGGCTGGTGCGCCTCCCCCCCAAGGGCCCATGCGCCTAGGGTTGGGGGAAACCCTGAGGGGGCGCCCCCCTTGCTTGGGGGGCAAGCCTCCTCCCCTAGGCCGCCGCCCCCTCTAGATCCCATCTAGAGGGGCCGGCCCCCCTTGCCCCTTCCCCTATAAATAGAGGGTGAGGGGAGGGCTGCGCACCCCTTGCCCTGGCGCCTCCCTCTCCCTCCCCAATACCTCCTCCTCCTCCGTTGAGCACGTCGAAGCCCTGCCGGAGTACTGTAGTTCCACCATCACCACGCCGTCGTGCTGCTGCTGGAGCCATCTTCCCCAACCTCTCCTTTGCCTTGCTGGATCAAGAAGAAGGAGACGTTACGCTGACCATACGTGTGTTGAACGCGGAGGTGCCGTGCTTTCGGTGCTAGGATCTCCGGTGATTTGGATCACGGTGTGTATGACTACTTCATCCCTGTTCGTTGAACGCTTCCGCTCGCGATCTACAAAGTGGTATGTAGATGCAATCTCTCTCTCCCATGACTCGTTGTTAGATGAACTCATAGATGGATCTTGGTGAAACCGTAGGAAATTTTTTAATTTTCTGCAACGTTCCCCAACAGTGGCATCATGAGCTAGGTCTATGCGTAGTTCTCTATTGCACGAGTAGAACACAATTTGTTGTGGGCGTAGATGTTGTCAACTTTCTTGCCGCTACTAGTCTTATCTTGCTTCAGCGGTATTGTGGGATGAAGCGGCCTGGACCAACCTTACACGTACTCTTACGTGAGACCGGTTCCACCGACTAACATGCACTAGTTGCATAAGGTGGCTGGCGGGTGTCTGTCTCTCCCACTTTAGTTGCAGCGGATTCGATGAAAAGGGTCCTTATGAAGGGTAAATATAAGTTGACAAATCACGTTGTGGCTTTTACGTAGGTAAGAAAACGTTCTTGCTAGAACCCTAATTCAGCCACGTAAAACTTGCAACAACAATTAGAGGACGTCTAACTTGTTTTTGCAGCAAGTGCTTTGTGATATGATATGGCCAAAGTTGTGATGAATGATGAATGATCTATATGTGATGTATGATATGTTCATGCTATTGTAATAGGAATCACGACTTGCATGTCGATGAGTATGACAACCGGCAGGAGCCATAGGAGTTGTCTTTATTTTTTTTGTATGACCTGCGTGTCATTGAGAAACGCCATGTAAATTACTTTACTTTATTGCTAAACGCATTAGCCATAGTAGTAGAAGTAATAGTTGGCGAGCAACTTCATGGAGACACGATGATGGAGATCATGATAATGGAGATCATGGTGTCAAGCCGGTGACAAGATGATCATGGAGCCCCAAGATGGAGATCAAAGGAGCTATGTGATATTGGCCATATCATGTCACGTTTATTATTTGATTGCATGTGATGTTTATCATGTTTTGCATCTTTTTTACTTAGAACGACGGTAGTAAATAAGATGATCCCTCATAATAATTTCAAGAAAGTGTTCCCCCTAACTGTGCACCGTTGCGACAGTTCGTTGTTTCGAAGCACCACGTGATGATCGGGTGTGATAGATTCTAACGTTCACATACAACGGGTGTAAGACAGATTTACACATGCAAACACTTAGGTTGACTTGACGAGCCTAGCATGTACAGACATGGCCTCGGAACACAGAAGACCGAAAGGTCGAGCATGAGTCGTATAGAAGATACGATCAACATGAAGATGTTCACCGATGTTGACTAGTCCGTCTCACGTGATGATCGGACACGACCTAGTTGACTCGGATCATGTAATACTTAGATGACTAGAAGAGGGATGTCTATCTAAGTGTGAGTTCATTAAATAATTTGATTAAATGAACTTTATTATCATGAACTTAGTCTAAATTTTTTACAATATGTCTTGTAGATCAAATGGCCAATGTAGTCCTCAACTTCAATGCATTCCTAGAGAAAACCAAGCTGAAAGACGATGGCAGCAACTATACGGACTGGGTCCGGAACCTGAGGATCATCCTCATAGCTGCCAAGAAAGATTATGTCCTACGAGCACCGCTGGGTGACGCACCTATTCTCCCTGCAGAACAAGACGTTATGAATGCTTGGCAGTCACGCTGCGATGATTACTCCCTCGTTCAGTGCGGCATGGTTTACAGCTTAGAGCCGGGGCTCCAAAAGCGTTTTGAGAGACATGGAGCATATGAGATGTTCGAAGAGCTGAAAATGGTTTTCCAAGCTCATGCCCGGGTCGAGAGATATGAAGTCTCCGACAAATTCTTTAGCTGTAAGATGGAGGAAAATAGCTCTATCAGTGAACACATACTCAAAATGTCTGGGTTGCACAACCGCTTGACTCAACTGGAAGTTAATCTCCCGGATGAAGCGGTCATTGAAAGAATCCTCCAGTCGCTTCCACCTAGCTACAAGAGCTTTGTGATGAACTACAATATGCAGGGGATGGTAAAGACCATTCCTGAGGTATATGCTATGCTGAAATCAGCAGAGGTAGAAATCAAGAAGGAGCATCAAGTGTTGATGGTGAATAAAACCACTAAGTTCAAGAAGGGCAAGGGTAAAAAGAACTTCAAGAAGGACGACAAGGAAGTTGCCGCGCCCGGTAAGCAAGTTGCCGGGAAGAAGCCAAAGAATGGACCCAAGCCCGAGACTGAGTGTTTTTATTGCAAGGGAAGTAGTCACTGGAAGCAGAACTGCCCCAAATACTTAGCGGACAAGAAGGCCGGCAAAACAAAAGGTATATGTGATATACATGTAATTGATGTGTACCTTACCAATACTCGTAGTAGCTCTTGGGTATTTGATACCGGTCCAGTTGCTCACATTTGTAACTCAAAGCAGGAGCTGCGGAATAAACGGAGACTGGCGAAGGACGAGGTGACGATGCGCGTCCGGAATGGTTCCAAGGTCGATGTGATCGCCGTAGGCACGCTACCTCTACATTTACCTACGAGATTAGTTTTAAACCTCAATAATTGTTATTTAGTGCCAAGTTTGAGCATGAACATTGTATCTAGATCTCGTTTAATTCGAGATGGCTACTCATTTAAATCCGAGAATAATGGTTGTTCTATTTATATGAGAGATATGTTTTATGGTCATGCTCCGATGGGTAATGGTTTATTCTTAATGAATCTCGTACGTGATGATACACATATTCATAGTGTGAATACCAAAAGAGTTAAAGTTGATAACAATAGTCCCACATATTTGTGGCACTGCCGCCTTGGTCACATAGGTGTCAAACGCATGAAGAAGCTCCATGCAGATGGACTTTTAGAGTCTCTTGATTATGAATCATTTGACACGTGCGAACCATGCCTCATGGGTAAAATGACCAAGACTCCGTTCTCAGGAACAATGGAGCGAGCAACCAACTTATTGGAAATCATACATACCGATGTGTGCGGTCCAATGAGTGTTGAGGCTCGTGGTGGCTATCGTTATGTTCTCACCCTCACTGATGACTTGAGTAGATATGGGTATGTCTACTTAATGAAACACAAGTCTGAGACCTTTGAAAAGTTCAAGGAATTTTAGAGTGAGGTTGAAAATCAACGTGATAGAAAGATCAAGTTTCTACGATCAGATCGTGGAGGAGAATACTTGAGTCACGAATTTGGCACACACTTAAGAAAATGTGGAATAGTTTCACAACTCACGCCGCCTGGAACACCTCAGCGTAATGGTGTGTCCGAACGTCGTAATTGCACTCTATTAGATATGGTGCGATCTATGATGTCTCTTACCGATTTACCGCTATCTTTTTGGGGCTATGCTTTAGAGACTGCCGCATTCGCTTTAAATAGGGCTCCGTCGAAATCCGTTGAGACGACACCGTATGAATTATGGTTTGGGAAGAAACCTAAGCTGTCGTTTCTAAAAGTTTGGGGATGCGATGCTTATGTCAAGAAACTTCAACCTGAAAAGCTCGAACCCAAGTCGGAAAAATGCGTCTTCATAGGATACCCTAAAGAAACTATTGGGTATACCTTCTACCTCAGATCCGAAGGCAAGATCTTTGTTGCCAAGAATGGATCCTTTCTAGAGAAAGAGTTTCTCTCGAAAGAAGTAAGTGGGAGGAAAGTAGAACTTGATGAAGTGTTACCTCTTGAACCGGAAAATGGCGAAACTCAAGAAAACGTTTCTGAGGAGCCTGCACCGACTAGAGAGGAAATTAATGATGATGATCATGATACTTCTAATCAAGCTCCTACTGAAATTCGAAGGTCCACAAGGACACGTTCCGCACCAGAGTGGTACGGCAACCCTGTCTTGGAAATCATGTTGTTAGACAACGGTGAACCTTCGGACTATGAGGAAGCAATGGCGGGCCCGGATTCCGACAAATGGCTGGAAGCCATGAAATCCGAGATAGGATCCATGTATGAAAACGAAGTATGGACTTTGACTGACTTGCCCGTTGAGCGGCGAGCCATAGAAAATAAATGGATCTTTAAGAAGAAGATAGACGCGGATGGTAATGTGACCATCTATAAAGCTCGGCTTGTCGCTAAGGGTTATCGACAAGTTCAAGGAATTGACTACGATGAGACTTTCTCACCGGTAGCGAAGCTGAAGTCCGTCCGAATCATGTTAGCAATTGCCGCATACTATGATTATGAGATATGGCAAATGGACGTCAAAACGGCATTCCTTAATGGTTTCCTTAAGGAAGAATTGTATATGATGCAGCCGGAAGGTTTTGTCGATCCTAAGAATGCTGACAAGGTGTGCAAGCTCCAACGCTCGATTTATGGGCTGGTGCAAGCATCTCGGAGTTGGAACATTCGCTTTGATGAGATGATCAAAGCGTTTGGGTTTACGCAGACTTATGGAGAAGCCTGCGTTTACAAGAAAGTGAGTGGGAGCTCTGTAGCATTTCTCATATTATATGTAGACGACATACTTTTGATGGGAAATGATATAGAACTCTTGGACAACATTAAGGCCTACTTGAATAAAAGTTTTTCAATGAAGGACCTTGGAGAAGCTGCTTATATATTAGGCATCAAGATCTATAGAGATAGATCGAGACGCCTCATAGGTCTTTCACAAAGCACATACCTTGATAAGATATTGAAGAAGTTCAATATGGATCAATCTAAGAAGGGGTTCTTACCTGTGTTACAAGGTGTGAAATTGAGCTCAGCTCAATGTCCGACCACGGCCGAAGATATAGAAGAGATGAGTGTCATCCCCTATGCCTCCGCCATAGGGTCTATTATGTATGCCATGCTGTGTACCAGACCTGATGTAAACCTTGCCGTAAGTTTGGTAGGAAGGTACCAAAGTAATCCCGGCAAGGAACACTGGACAGCGGTCAAGAATATCCTGAAGTACCTAAAAAGGACTAAGGAAATGTTTCTCGTTTATGGAGGTGACGAAGAGCTCGTCGTAAAGGGTTACGTCGACGCTAGCTTCGACACAGATCTGGATGACTCTAAGTCGCAAACCGGATACGTGTATATTTTGAATGGTGGGGCAGTAAGCTGGTGCAGTTGCAAGCAAAGCGTCGTGGCGGGATCTACATGTGAAGCGGAGTACATGGCAGCCTCGGAGGCAGCACATGAAGCAATTTGGGTGAAGGAGTTCATCACCGACCTCGGAGTCATACCCAATGCGTCGGGGCCAATCAAACTCTTCTGTGACAACACTGGAGCTATTGCACTTGCCAAGGAGCCCAGGTTTCACAAGAAGACCAGGCACATCAAGTGTCGCTTCAACTCCATTCGTGAAAATGTTCAAGATGGAGACATAGAAATTTGTAAAGTGCACACGGATCTGAATGTCGCAGATCCGTTGACTAAACCTCTCCCTAAGGCAAAACATGATCAGCACCAGAACTCTATGGGTGTTCGATTCATCACAATGTAACTAGATTATTGACTCTAGTGCAAGTGGGAGACTGTTGGAAATATGCCCTAGAGGCAATAATAAAAGGCATTATTATTATATTTCCTTGTTCATGATAATTGTCTTTATTCGTGCTATAATTGTGTTATCCGGAAATCGTAATACATGTGTGAATAACAGACAACAATATGTCCCTAGTGAGCCTCTAGTTGACTAGCTCGTTGATCGAAAGATAGTCATGGTTTCCTGACTATGGACATTGGATGTCATTGATAACGAGATCACATCATTAGGAGAATGATGTGATGGACAAGACCCAATCCTAAACATAGCATAAGATCGCATAGTTCGTTTGCTAGAGTTTTCCAATGTCAAGTATCCTTTCCTTAGAACATGAGATCGTGTAACTCCCGGATGCCGTAGGAGTGCTTTGGGTGTACCAAACGTCACAACATAACTGGGTGACTATAAAGGTATACTACGGGTATCTCTGAAAGTGTCTGTTGGGTTGACATGGATCGAGACTGGGATTTGTCACTCCGCTTGACGGAGAGGTATCACCGGGCCCTCTCGGTAATGCATCATCATAATGAGCTCAATGTGATCAAAGTGTTTGATCACGGGATCATGCATTACGGTACGAGAAAAGTGAATTGCCGGTAACGATATTGAACGAGGTATTGGGATACCGACGATCGAATCTCGGGCAAGTAAAATACCGATTGACAAAGGGAATCGTATACGGGATTAATTGAATCCTCGACATCATGGTTCATCCGATGAGATCATCATGGAGCATGTGGGAGCCAACATGGGTATCCAGATCCCGCTGTTGGTTATTGCCCGAGAGCCGTCTCGGTCATGTCTGCATGTCTCCCGAACCCGTAGGGTCTACACACTTAAGGTTCGGTGACGCTAGGGTTGTGAAGATATGTATATGCAGTAACCCGAATGTTGTTCGGAGTCCCGGATGAGATCCCGGACATCACGAGGAGTTTCGGAATGGTCCGGAGGTAAAGATTTATATATGGGAAGTCGTCATACGGACACCGGGAAGTTTCGGGGGCATATCGGTATTGTACCGGGGCCACCAGAGGAGTTCTGGGGGTCCACCGGGAGGGGCCACCTCTCCCGGAGGGCCTCATGGGCTGTATGAGGAAGGGAACCAGCCCAAAGTGGGCTGGTGCGCCTCGCCCCCCAAGGGCCCATGCGCCTAGGGTTGGGGGAAACCCTGAGGGGGGCGCCCCCTTGCTTGGGGGGCAAGCCTCCTCCCCTAGGCTGCCGCCCCCCCTCTAGATCCCATCTAGAGGGGCCGACCCCCCTTGCCCCTTCCCCTATAAATAGAGGGGTGAGGGGAGGGCTGCGCAACCCTTGCCCTGGCGCCTCCCTCTCCCTCCCCAATACCTCCTCCTCCTCCGTTGAGCACGGCGAAGCCCTGCCGGAGTACTGTAGTTCCACCATCACCATGCCGTCGTGCTGCTGCTGGAGCCATCTTCCCCAACCTCTCCTTTGCCTTGCTGGATCAAGAAGAAGGAGACGTTACGCTGACCGTACGTGTGTTGAACGCGGAGGTGCCGTGCTTTCGGTGCTAGGATCTTCGGTGATTTGGATCACGGTGTGTACGACTACTTCATCCCCGTTCGTTGAACGCTTCCGCTCGCGATCTACAAAGTGGTATGTAGATGCAATCTCTCTCTCCCATGACTCGTTGTTAGATGAACTCATAGATGGATCTTGGTGAAACCGTAGGAAATTTTTTAGTTTTCTGCAATGTTCCCCAACAATATACCAGGGGTATACCCTTCCCAAGGACAAGCAGAGCATGATATCCATGATATGATATAATGTAGAAAACTCTTTAGGTAGGGGAGAGAAATTTCATGACATTACCCATACAACGGTGTTTGGATAATTGAGCAGGAAACATTTAACATTGGGCTTCAAATGTTCTTATTGAAAATCGGAGTACCACGTACATGCTTCGAGATAGCATTGACATGGTCTTCAGGCAAAGGTCAGACTTAGGATACACAAATGATCCATCAGGAAAACTCATAGAATAAGTCTTACAATTTCCTCTTGGAAGAATGGCTAACCTTGAAAAGAGGATACATATACTATAACAATAGGTCCTCTGGCCAGGTGTACTAGGCATGACATAACCTTACCAGGTCATATAACGACCAATGTTATCCGAAACAAGAGTTCATCCGTAAACCAAGGAGAGGATGAGGAAGTGGGTGATGGACTCAGCGACAATTCAACGACATTTCCAAAAGATGGATTTCCACGATTATGTGAACAAGGAGATAACATTTGTCAGATCAAATGATATAATGAGGTATGCTCAGGAAATCATACTCGCTTAAATATTGGTTGAAAGGTGTGCCCGAAATATGGGTTGGGTTGCACGACCAATGTTCAATAATCAACAATCTAAGAATGAAATGTCGACCATTAACTTCAAATCAATAAGGTTGCTAGAAGTTTTGAAGTCGCACATCATAGTTCAATTGTCGGTTTTCCGGTTAGAAATAACACGGGGACCAAGGAATGAACGGATATGGCAAAAGGTATCACCTGGATCAAGAATTCTTAAGAGGTGGTGAAGTTCTCACGACATTCTTGACATAAAAGATGGTTATACTCCAAGGTAAAGAAGAACAAATGCTGGATAGCAAGGATCCCAAGGTATAACACAAAACACGAACAAGTTTGTGTTGAACGAAAGGCAATCGAGTGGTCGGTGATAACACAAATCATCGAGGGGCAAGGATGGTATTTCTCTTCAAGAATTTGATTGATATTCTAGAAGAGCTCAGAATGTTGATGATGATCACGACATATTTGTCGAGAGATCACCTGAAGATGTAATCGATCGGCAATGACATCAAGTCAAAGGAATGGTGAAGCGAAAGGTTATTGGAACCAAGGATATGACACCAACTCGGAATCAAGCTTGCTATTCGAGGTGAAACGATAAGACAAGGAAGACCGACGTAAGCTTAGCTCATCGCCGAAAGTGGTGCTCCGGAAATAAGGACCAGGTAGCACAGTTAAAATCAGCATGATACTGATATAGCCGATCAGGCTAGAAATGACGTGATTGAGTACAAACTCGTAAGTAAAGAAGATTACTAATAGTTGTTTAATCACGATGCGGATTCGATTCAGTTACCGATGTCCTTGAGTGTTTAATAACTCAGGGCTCATGAAAAATTGGAATCAGTGAGAATGTAGCACTTGATGGAGAACTCATAAGAAGTTATGCAGTTCCATGGTAATCTCGAGATACCAAGGGGGTAATACTCGACGACAGATCAAAGTAGAGGTTGGACTAGGGTAATGCTCTGCAGAAGACAAGTGCTTAAACTTGCACGAGAAATGGTATTTAAAGGAGAACATGGTCGGAATCCACGATCATAAAGGATCGAACCACGGATACAAGATGAACTTATAACAAGGGGGTAATTATTTTTACGAGTAGCTTCCATGATAAGTTATACATCGTGTCCATGGGCATGAACGCAAGGTTCAAGGTCGACTCCCACTTCTTCAATGTATAACCTTCCATTCACTTCTCGCTTTGATAAAGGCATTAGTGTTGAAAGTTTATCTGGTAAATCACCAGAAGAATATGACTCGTGAAAACTCTCGGGTTTGCACAGATTGGGGAAGGCATTGGTCTAACCCATCGGGTATCTTAGGGACATATACATAAAGTTCAGAAGTAAATAACTCAAGCTTGAAAGCAGAGCAAGGTTGAGAAAGTAGAGGATACAATTTACCAAAGGCATTATGTATCCGAGGGAAGGCTCACAAAGTTATTGAATGTGAAGGACGTTGTCGGATAAAATCCATTAAAGGGTCTGCCGGTCCATAACAGAGCTGATGTGAGTATCGGCACTCAGTCAGAGGAATAAAGAATGCAAAGGCATCAGATTATGAGAATAACTAACTAATTCAAATCTCAAATGCAAAGGAATTGCGATTTCCAAATCAAGGGATCAAGAGCAAACGCTCTGATTAAGGATGGATAAGTTGAGTAGACTTAGAGGTACAACCGACGTCAATTCGGTTGTCAAGAACGAGTTCATGTTTAAAATGACGTTTGATCCGGAAGGATGAATTCTAGGATTTTGATTGAGGATTGCGAGCATTCACCACATATCAAATCAAAGGCTGAAAATGACAATTACAAGGGATACTAATAAATATTGCTAGACATATGGGACGCAACCATAATGCAAGCAGACAAGTATTTGCACAGCAACAGCTGGCAGAGAATTACCGGAAGACTGGATAGTATATCAATGTACCTTGTGGATCATATGATCAACTAGTAATGGACAGTTCCTCGATAAGGGTGAAGAACTATTCGTAGGGGTATTCATGCGGCAAGGAACTGCCGGGTAGTAAGCATAAAGGACGCTTGGAACATCGGAGAGTATTTGAGGGCACCTTGTAATAACAAGGGCAACTGGGGAGGAAGGTATGAATGACAAAAGTATGTAGTCATCCATAAAGATTTACCGGTGGTAGGGATCGCAACGGCGAAAGGCACAAGGGTCTCGGGAAAGCATCAGAGAGTGTCTTCAGAATCTTCTGGTGCAGCAGGTGATCATCTGGCCTGAAGGGGCTCTCCGGGAGAAAGTGTTTTTGAGAACCTAAAGTTAGATTTTAGCAAAATCATTTAACCCGAATAGAAGAGATTTCAGAGTCCCAGAGTAAAGGTCGAGGAATAAAAGATCCTACTACCACCCAATGGCGACGTGGGCCTGTAATCCGCACAGCCATGTTAGTAAAAGTTTTTCAATGACTAGACTCGACTTCGGCCATGGAGTGTGTAAGGGGGATTCCTACAGGCAGTCGGCTCTGATACCAACTTGTGACGCCCCCGATTCAATCATACACTAATCATGCACGCAAATGTGTACGATCAAGATCAGGGACTCACGGGAACATATCACAACACAACTCTACAAATAAAATAAGTCATACAAGCATCATAATACAAGCCAGGGGCCTCGAGGGCTTGAATACAAGTGCTCGATCATAGACGAGTCAGCGGAAGCAACAATATCTGAGTACAGACATAAGTTAAACAAGTTTGCCTTAAGAAGGCTAGCACAAACTGGGATACAGATTGAACGAGGCGCGGGCCTCCTGCCTGGGATCCTTCTAACTACTCCTGGTCGTCGTCAGCGGGCTGCACGTAGTAGTAGGCACCTCCAGTGTAGTAGGAGTCGTCGTCGACGGTGGCGTTTGGATCCTGGGCTCCATCGTCTGGTTGCAGCAATCGGGTAGAGAGATGGGGAAAAGGGGAAACAAGGCAACCGTGAGTACTCATCCAAAGTACTCGCAAGTAAGGAGCTACACTACATATGCATGGATATATGTGTAAGGGGCCATATCAGTGGACTGAACTGCAGAATGCCAGAATAAGAGGGGGATAGCTAATCCTGTCGAAGACTACGCTTTTGGCAGCCTCCGTCTTGCAGCATGTAGAAGAGAGTAGACTGAAGTCCTCCAAGTAGCATCGTATAGCATAATCCTACCCGGCGATCCCCTCCTCGATGCCCTGTTGGAGAGCCATCACCGGGTTGTATCTGGCACTTGGAAGGGTGTGTTTTATTAAGTATCCGGTTCTAGTTGTCCTAAGGTCAAGGTACAACTCTGGGTCGTCCTTTTACCGTGGGACACGGCTATTCGAATAGATAAACTTCCCTACAGGGGTGCACCACATAACCCAACACGCTTGATCCCATTTGGCCGGACACACTTTCCTGGGTCATGCCCGGCCTCCGAAGATCAACACGTCGCAGCCCCACCTAGGCACAACAGAGAGGTCAACACGCCGGTCTAAACCAAAGCGCAGGGGTCTGGGCCCATCGCCCTGAGCACACCTGCACGTTGCGAGGGCGGCCGGAAGCAGACCTAGCCTAGCGGCGTTCCAGTCCAATCCGGCGCGCGCCGCTCCGTCGCTGACGTCAACAAGTGCTTCGACTGATACCACGACGCCGGGATACCCATAACTACTCCCGCGTAGATGGTTAGTGCGTATAGACCAAATGGCCAGACTCAGATCAAATACCCAGATCTCGTTAAGCGTGTTAAGTATCCGCGAATGCTGACCAAGGCCAGGCCCACCTCTCTCCTAGGTGGTATGAACCCGCCCTATCGCTCCGCCACAAAGTAACAGTCGGGGGCCGTCGGGAACCCAGGACCACCACTACCTGGGTGGAACCACCTGCCCCTGCAGCCCCCATCTCCGATCAGTATCACAGGTAATGTAACAGTGTAAAGTATATAGTATATGCCCGTGATCACCTTCCGAAGTGATCACGGCCCAGTAGTATAGCATGGCAGACGGACAAGAGTGTAGGGCCACTGATGGAACACTAGCATCCTATACTAAGCAGTAGGATAGAAGGTAAAGGTAACAATAGTAGTTGCAAGGACAAGCTATGCAGCAGTATAGGATTAACTGAAAGCAGTAACATGCTACACTACTCTAATGCAAGTAGTATAGAGAAGAATAGGCGATATCTGGTGATCAAAGGGGGGGCTTGCCTGGTTGCTTTGGCAAGAGAGAGGGGTCGTCAACTCCGTAGTCGTACTGGGTAGCAGCAGCGTCAGTCTCGGTGTCTAGCGAGAGAAGAGAGGGGAGAAACAATAAATATTTAAGCAAACAAAGGCATAGCGATGCATGACATGACAAGTAACGGTGCTAGGGGTGCCCTAACGCAATATGAGGTGATACCGGTGAAGGGGGGAAACATCCGGGAAAGTATCCCCGGTGTTTCGCGTTTTCGGGCAGAGGAGCCGGAGGGGAAAGTTTGCGAGTTTGATATGCTAGGAATGTGTGGCGGACGAACAGGCTGCGTATCCGGGTTATTCTCGTCGTTCTGAGCAACTTTCATATATAAATTATTTTCATCCAAGCTACGGATTATTTAATATGATTTTTCAAAGTTTTAATAATATTCTAGATTTTCTAAATTACTTTTAATTCAAGTTGACCAAGTCAATTTGACTAGTCAAAAAGAGAGTTGTGACCCACATGTCATGGACTATATTTACCTAAAAATTAAATAAACCTAACTTATTTAATTGGGGCCTACATGTCATCTACAATTAGGCTAACTTAGCACTAATTAATACTACTAGCTAAACCTAGTACTAACAAGGGCCGGTCACACTCACGGCACACAACACACGGTGCTAGAGGTTAAAACTGTTTTCTGTTAACAAAAGATAGCATTTTGTGATTTTCATAGAATTTAATATCAAATGGATTTGGTCCAGTGAGATAAAATGGAGTTTGTCAAGTATACTACCTTCACATAATATTTTTGCTCCTGTTAACAATCGTTTAGGCGCTGTCTAAGGGCTGTCTAGGGGGTTAGTTATTGTAGAAATTGAAAAGCTAGCTAGCTACTACAGTTGCTAGCAGGAGTAGTACATGCGAAGCATTGACAGTGGTGTGGCGCGGGCGATGCAGTGGCGGGGAGCGCGTTGGGGAGGCGCGGGCGCGTGCGTCGCCGTGGCCAGAGAGTGGCCTGAGGCGCCGCCGAGCGCGGTGTGCAGCAGCAGTACAGCAGCAAACAACTACAATAGCAAGTAGCAGAGGCAAGGGCAGCAGCTAGCAGCATCAGCAGCAGTCAGCGAGCCGTGGGAACGAGTGGTGCGAGGCCAGGGCGCGCGGGCGCACACGCGGAGGCGCGAGCAGCGCACGCAGGGAGGGCGAGCAGGGTGTGGCCCCGATGCAGGCAGCGCGCGGCAAGGGACACGGCAAGGGACATGGGAGCACAGGCTCCGGCCATGGCAGCCACGAATGAGCACGGGGACGGCCGCAAACGAATGGATCGAAGTGAAAAACGGGGGAATCGGGGGAGGGCCTCACAGCGAGATGCTTGGCGTGCTCGTTGTAGTCGGATAGGACCGGAGGCGAGCGGATCGACGACGACGTTGCAAAGGCCGAAGGTAGAAGAAGATGAGGATGGCGAGCTTCCGGTGCGGGTGTCGTTGGAGGAGCTTCCCGGCTCCGCTCCGCGGCGAAGTAGAGCGAGAGCAAGGCGGCAGGAGCCTCTCGACACAGAGAGGCGGCGAGGGGTGGCCGACGGCGACGCCGTCCGTGATGACGGGGCGACGACGGTAGCGATCGGGTGCCGGGCGGCTCTGGGCGAGAGAGAGGGCGACGAGGGAGAGAGGGAGCCAGTGGGCGATTAGGGTTCGCCGGGGAAGGGGGCGCCGGCCTTATAGGTGGGGGGAGTCGGCGGATGGCCGCGGCCGTGGCACGCATCGGCTCTGTCCACGATCCCCTGTGAACAGAGCGGAGGGGGCAGCGGGAGCAGGTGGGCCGGCCCGCTAGGTAGATGGGCCGGGTGGCCCAATGGAGGGGAGGCTTTGTTTTATCTTTTTATTCTTTGATTCTTTTCTTTTATTTATTTCTCCATTTTTTATTTAAATGCTATAGTAAATGAGCTTAGTTAACCTTGAAATCTGGCACATAATTCAAGAACAACATTGTGGTGTTGCATAAAAAGTTTTAGAGCCAAAGGAATTGTTCGGGCATTTTTAGAAATTGAATAAGTCATTTAATATGCTATTGGACCACTCTATAATTTGGTGAGGGCATTTTTAATAATTCAAATGAGGTTGGTTAACTCATCACAATTTAATACCGAATAAATGCGACACCCGCGAACATTTTTGTTTTACAGTTTGAAGAAATAATATTTTGACTTGGAATTTAAAATTTGAATTCGAATGTTGTTTGAATTAACGCGAGTATAGCAACAGTAATCGTGGTGACGTGGCAACATTAGTGGAAGGTTACAGTAGCTTAAATATCCGGGCGTCACAGCCCAGACCCCTGCGCGCTTAGGTTTAGACCGGCGTGCTGACCTCTCTATTGTGCCTAGGTGGGTCTGCGACGTGTTGATCTTCCGAGGCCGGGCATGACCCAGGAAAGTGTGTCCGGCCAAATGGGATCAAGCGTGTTGGGTTATGTGGTGCACCCCTGCAGGGAAGTTAATCTATTCAAATAGCCGTGTCCCTCGGTAAAAGAACGACCCGGAGTTGTACCTTGACCTTATGACAACTAGAACCGGATACTTAATAAAATACACCCTTCCAAGTGCCAGATATAACCCGGTGATCGCTCTCTAACAGGGCAACGAGGAGGGGATCGCCGGGTAGGATTATGCTATGCGATGCTACTTGGAGGACTTCAATCTACTCTCTTCTATATGCTGCAAGACGGAGGCTGCCAGAAGCGTAGTCTTCAACATGATTAGCTATCCCCCTCTTATTCTGGCATTCTGCAGTTTAGTCCACTGATATGGCCCTTTACACATATACCTATGCATATGTAGTGTAGCTCCTTGCTTGCGAGTACTTTGGAGTACTCACGGTTACCTTGTTCCCCCTTTTCCCCATTTCTCTACCCGATTGCTGCGACCAGACGATGGAGTCCAGGAGCCAGACGCCACCATTGACGACGACTCATACTACACCGGAGGCGCCTACTACTACGTGCTGCCCGCTGACGACGACCAGGAGTAGTTAGGAGGATCCCAGGCAGGAGGCCTGCGCCTCTTTCGATCTGTATCCCAGTTTGTGCTAGCCTTCTTAAGGCAAACTTGTTTAACGTATGTCTGTACTCAGATATTGTTGCTTCCGCTGACTCGTCTATGATCGAGCACTTGTATTCGAGCCCTCGAGGCCCCTGGCTTGTATTATGATGCTTGTATGACTTATTTTATTTGTAGAGTTGTGTTGTGATATCTTCCCGTGAGTCCCTGATCTTGATCGTACACATTTGCGTGCATGATTAGTGTACGATTGAATCGGGGGCGTCACAAGTTGGTATCAGAGCCGACTGCCTGTAGGAATCCCCCTTCCACACTCCTTGGCCGAAGTCGAGTCTAGACATTGCAAAAACTTTTACTAACATGGTTGTGCGGCCCATGGGCCCACATCGCCATTGGGTGTTATTAGGATCTTTTATTCCTCGACCTATACTCTGGGACTCTAATCTCTCTTCTCTTCGGGTTAAATGAATTTGCTAAAACTCTAACATTAGGTTCTCGCAACAAATTTCTCCCGGAGAGCCACTTATTACAGATGATCGCCTGCTGCGTGAGAAGATCCTAAATATACTCTCTGATGTTCTCTCGAGACTTTGTCCCCGTTGCTTTTGCAATTCCCTACCACCGAAACATCACTATGGATAAATACTTACACCTGTCATTCTTACTTTTATTCCCAGTCGATCTTGTTATTACAAGGTACCCCGAGAATACTTTGTGCCTACTACCTTGCAGTTCTTTGCCACCTGAGTACCCCTACGGATAATTTCTCGCACTTATAGAGTATCCGCTCGTCCCTAGATGATTCATGTATTTCACAAAATTCGAAATGCCATTCGGTCATTCTAAAATCTTCTGTAGCCAGTTATTCTTGAAGTTCTTGCCTCCTTGCATTATGGTTAATTCCATATGACTAGTAGTCCTGGATAACATCCCTTGTCTTAGTCATTTTGAGCCTATTGATTCAATATGTGAGTACGCACGCAGTCATCAGGTTATCCCTTTTAAAATTATCTTTCCGACTCAGACGTCATTCCGGACATGAGTTGGTTCTCGGCAATTCCAACCTTTATTGATTGCCCAACTAAGTGTTTTCAACTTATCCATCCTTGATCAGAGCGTTTGCTTCTGATCCTTCATTTTGGAAACCATAATTTCTTTCTATTTAAGCATCAGACTAATCAGGTGATTCTTGAATCCGATGCCTTTGCATTCCTTCTTCCTTCGAGTGAGTACCGATACTCACTTCAGCTCCATTGTGGATCACCCGATCCATTGTTGGATTGTTATCCGACAGTGTCCTTCATATTCAATCACCTTGTGAGTTCTTCCCCTGATACATAGTGTCTTTGGTAAATTGTATCATCTGCTTGGCCAACCATGCTCTGCTTTCGAGCTTGCGTATTTACTTTTGAAAGTTTTGTATATGTTACTAAGATGCCCGATGGGTTGAACCTATGTCTTCCCCTAATCCGTGAGAACCCGAAAGTTTTCACAAGGCATACTCTTCCGGTGTTCTACCAGATAAAGTTCCAACACTACAGTTTTATCAAAGCGAGAGGTGAATGAAATGACATGCATTAAAGAAGTGGGAGTCGACCTTGAACTTTGTGTTCATGCCCAGGAAAATGATGTAGACCGTCTCGGAAGCTTCTTGCAAAATGATTATCCAGATGTATGATTCTTTCGGTATTCTTGAAATTGATTCCTTACAGTTATGGTTCTGACCATGCTGTCCTGATCTGATATATCTGATGGGGATTCGTTCCAGTGCCTCGTCTATTTTGGCAAGGTTGAAGTATCTTGTCATAGGTCAATGACCCGGTTCTACTTTTATCATGTTCTACCTTCGAGTATTACCCCCTGGTATCTCGACAATTGTGTTACTTCCTACAAGTCTTCATCTAGTATTGCTTCTCACCGATCTCGGATCCCCCCAGGTTCTGAGTTATTAGTCACTCGAGAACACCGATAAGTGAATCGATTCCGCACTCCGATTCAATAACTCTAAGTAATTCTTGTTGCTTACGAGTTTAATAATCCTTCAAGTCATCCCTAGCCTTATCGGCTATATCATTATCGTGCAAACTTCTAACTGTGCTACTTGGTCCTTCTTCCCGGAGCACAAATTTCGACGGTGAGCTAAGCTTACGTCGATTTTCCTTGTCATATCATTTCACCTTGAACAGCAAGCTTGATTTCAAGTTTGTGACGTACCCATGGTTCCAATACCCGTTTGCTTCATCTCTCCTTTGACTTGATGTCATCGTAGATTGATTACATCTTTATGAAATCTCTCGACAAATGTGTCGTGATCATCATCAGCCTTATGAGCTCTTCCAGGATATCAATTGAGTTCATGATGAGAAATACCATCCTTGCCCTCGATGATCTGTGTTATCATCGACCATTTTATTTCCTTCCCACCAACACAAGCTTGTTCGTGTTTGGTGTTATACTTTGAGTTCCTTGCTATCCAGCAATTGTTCTTCTTTACCTTGGAACATTAACATATCTTATGTCATCTATGTTGTGAGAATTTCACCACCTCTTAAGAATTCTTGGTATGGTGATACTTCTCACCATCACCATTCTTCTTGGGTCCTCGTGTTGATTCCAACCGGGGTACCAACAAGTGAGCAGTGCTGTTTGGATTCTACCCTTCTAGCAACCCTATTCCTTTGAAGTTAATGGTCGTCCGTTCATTCTTAGACTATTGATTATTGAGTCACCATTCCGACGTTAGTCGTGCAACCCAGCCCATATTTCGGGTGCACCTTTCAACCAATGTCCAATTGTGTATGTTTTCCTCGAGCATACATCATTATACCATTTGAATTGACAAATGTTATCTCCTTGTTCACATACTTGTGGAAATACATCTTTTGGAAATCTGGATGATTTGTCGCTGAGTTCATCAGCCACCTCCTCATCCTCTCCTTGGTTTACTAATGAACTCTTGTTTCGGAACTCACTTCCATAGTTCATTTCCCAATAATCTTACAATGTCATCTCGTCAATTTGTGTTGCACCTTTTCTTTTCAGGAATCCCGTGTCTGAGTTATCTTGATACCGATCAGATCTGAATCTCGGTCAGATATGATGGTTGGAACATATTTTCAAGAGTTATAACATTGATCCTCATATGACCCGGTAAGGTGATGTCATGCACACCTGACCGGAGGACCAAGTGTTATAGTTTCCTTTTAACTAGGTTAACCACTTTTCAATGAGGAAATTGATTGCCTTGTTTAATAAGTTATCCTGATGGATCCTTAGTATATCCAAAGTCTGACCTTTGCTTGAAGACCATACCAATGCTACCTCGAAGCATGTCTGTGATACCAATGCTAAATTTTCTTTGTCCATTATCCAAATACTGTTGTTTGGGTTATGTCATGAAATTCCTCTCCCCTTACCTAAACGGTTATCTACTTTCTATCCTGTCATGGATACCATGCTCTGCTCGTCCTTCGGAAGGATATATCCTTGAAATATGTGTTTAAACACATTTTCCTTTCCGTTGTTCTGTTTGATCTGATGGTCACATTTTCCTTCCATTGATTTGTTTAACCTTCCTTGTGATCCACATGATCTAAGCAGTAATATTCTTCTGCTTATGTAAACACCTTGGTGTACAACCATGTCAGTAAGACCCTGTTACTATGTTGATAACATTCCGGTAGCCACCGATGGATGAGAAATTTGCCTATTGGTCCGCCTCGTTCGACGAGCAGGAATATGGTTCTCTTCGTCCCTCGCCCTTGGTACCAACGTTGTTGCCAACATAACTAACAGGCTATCCTCTGCCATGCCTTGCTACCATGACCGTGCAATATGTCGGCGTCCTCACTACTTTTGAACCACATGGTGGGCCCATAGCCCACAGTTCCACAGGATCGAAACCTGACTCTCCTGCACCCCCTATTCCCAAGGTTGTACCTCGCGTGTGGCCTCGTATGTTCACGAGCCACCTTCTGAGGGATCATCAAATCTGTTACCGGACACAATACTTATTCCCGATTGCTTTGAGCCCCTTTCACGCCCTGTTTCAGGCATCGAACGGTTGCCTGCTCGCTCGAAACTTCCCATGAAACCACATTACCTTGCTCTTGATATTTTCTTAAGTTTCAAATCGAGGGTTACTTTCTGCCACCTTCCCAGATGTTATCGACCAGATAGTCGACCTTGTAGAGGCCTGTTCTCCCGGAATGCCCACCCTTTATTCTTTCATAAGTACGATGGAGTTCCTGAAGAAACGATGCCGACTTCATCATGATAACCTAAAGCAGAGAAATGAAGACATCAATATATTGGACCGGCCTCTTCGAGAAGAGCAACCAAGACTAAGAAGATCCGTTAGCATTTCGTAACCAGATCCCTCCCTCCTTACTCCCGCTCCTAAATCTCGGGACGAGATTTCTTGTAGTGGAGGAGAATTGTGACGCCCGGATATTTAAGCTACAGTGAACATTTGCTAACGCTGCCACGTCATCAGTATTACTGTAGTTAAACTTGCGATGATTCAAATCCCCTTTAAATTCAAATTTAAAATAACGGCAAACAACAAAAGTTTTCAAAATGTTTAACTAAAATGTTCGGAGTGTGCAAATAAATGCCTAGGTATTTATGGTGAAGAAACCGTGCTTTTATAAAATGCCTAATTATTTAAAAGGAATTAAAACAACAAAGAAATAAGATAAAAAGGAAAAGGAAAAACTAAAACTAAAGCTAACACCAAAAATAAATAAAAAGGGAACCTCCCCCCCATGGCCCGACTGGGCAAAGGCCCAACCGGCCAGGCCCAACGGCCCCTCACACTCACCTTATCCCCCCCACTGCCCATCAAACCCTAGATCGAACCCCCACTCCCCCACGAATCCCTCTCCTCCCTCTGTTCCTCCCGATATGGATCGGGGGAACTACCCCCGACGCCGCCGGTTGCCGCCCCGCCGCGGCACCAACGCCTCGACCCCGCCGCTCGTCCTCCTCCTCCTCCTCGTCGCAAGCTGTCGACGCACGGCGCCCCTACCCCTTCACGGACCCCCGCCGCTCGTCGTCATCACCTCGGCCACCCCGGCGCCGCCCGGATCGCCGCTGCCGCTCGCCTCCCCGTCGCCCGGTCGTCCCCGACCTCCCCGAGCCCACTGCCAAGACCCTACAACCGCCGTGAGCCCCGGCCTCTCCCCCTCTCTCCCTCCAGCCGTGACCCCCTCTCTGGCTCCGGCCACTATCGTGGTAATAAGTCTGACAGTGATGTAGGGGGGTAAGTATGGAGAGGCTAGATCTTAGCTATGTAGAAGTTGTAAGAACACAGGGTTTACGAGTTCAGGCCCTTCTCGGAGGAAGTAATAGCCCTACGTCTCGGTGCCCGGAGGCGGTCGATTGGATTATGCGTGTGAGGACAACACGGATGCGAACCCTCGATACTGAGGAGGAGGGTGGCTTATATAGAGTTCTCCAGGCCCCTCCAGCCCTCAGTAACGTGGGGTTTGAAGTACATTAAGGTTAGGCGTTACTGGTAACGCCCCTAATAAAGTGCTATAATTACCATAAGATCTACTTAATGACCGACCGTTTGTGTGCGGAGTGACTGTAGAGCTCCTTGTAGTCGAGTGCTTTGCTTGGTGGTCGAGTGATAGCGTCATGGTCGAGTGTCTTGAATCCGTCGAGTGGGATACCTCCAAGTCGATTAAAAGGCGACTTCTTCTAGGGATGCCCTTGGGTAGGGCACTTAGGACAGGTCCATGCCCCTACCCTAGGTACATAGCTTCATCATTAGCCCCCGAATGGATCAAGGTTTGGGTGGGAAGGAGTTGGGGACCCTTCCGACCGGTTCTCTGTGTTACGTGAGTGCCTCATTTTGGATCGATCGTCACGGATGACGTCATCATCCTCTTTCAGTCGCCTTGATCCATTCTAGGCCTTCCGTCGACTGAATTTCCTTGCCTGTGAAGTTCCGAGCGATGGTGGGAAAGGGATCTTCTGTCTGACGAATTGTTCCGCAACCCGCGGATTTTGCGAGATTTGAATTTTGGGAAGCGCGCTAGATGGGGGTGGCCGCGGTAATAGGACGTGATAAGGCGGAAGCTCCTCGATTTCTGCGCCACCTTTTTCACCACGTATTGCGCGCGCATCTGCTGCGGGATTTGACCGGATAGCCTGGGCCTACCAGTCAGCCACTCGGAAGCGGCATCTTATAAGACGCAGGCTCGGGGCTCCCAAACAGTGTGCTCTCTCTTTTCCTTCTCCCTGCACAAGGTCTTCCGCCTCCTCCACTCTCACCCTAGCGCCGTAGGTCCGTTCGAGCTCCGCTGGTGACGATGGTGAAGGACAAGACGTCCGCTCTGGAGCGCGCGAAGAAGGCGACGGTGCAGGGGAAAGGGAAGAAGTCCGCTCGAGGCGGATCTTCCTCAAGGACTGCTCTGCCCAAGGGCTGGATCCAGGGCGACTGGATGCCGTCTGTGATTCGGCAGGAAGATCTTGACGACATGGCCGAGGGAGGAGTCATTCTTCACGAAGCTGCGCATCTCCCAGGGGGAGAAGTCAAACCTCAACCTCTTGATGGTGAGTGCGTCCTCCTCGCCACCCATATCGATCGTGGGTTTTCTCTGCCTCCTCACCCTTTTTTCCGGAGCTTTCTGAATTTCTTCGGAGCGCAGCTCCATCACTTCACTCCCAATTCCATCATGTACCTTGCTGCTTTCGTTTCCTTGTGTGAGGGTTTCCTGGGTTGTCGTCCCCATTGGGGGTTCTTTAAGCACATCTTTACTTGCCGCTCACAATCGGTCAAGAGGGCCAAGTCGAGTGATGAAAGGACGCATGTGATCTAGCTATGCGGGGGTTTGGCGATCCAGACGAGGGGAAAGAGTTCTTTTCCATCTATCACTCTCCCTGAGTCGGTCCATGGTTGGCAGTCGACCTGGTTTTACTGTAAAGACCGAGCGACCCCAGGACAGTCGACTGGGCTTCCCCCTTTCTCTCTGGACCGAGCTCAAAAACCTGCTTCTCTAAAAGTGGCGCCAGAAGAAAAGGCACAGGTCAAAGTGCTGGTGAGTCGAGTGGTTCAGCTTGTCCGCGAGGGTGTGACTGGCATGGACTTGCTGGAAGTCTTCCTTCGGAGGCTCGTCCAACCGCTTCAGGCTCGTGACCACCCGATGTGGTTGTACTAGAGTCTTGAGGACACCACTCGGATTCACCCAGAGGAGGTCACAGATGAGATGTTGGAAGGGTGGCTGTCCAGCATCACAGGGAACAAAGACAACCCCCGTGGAGCCAGGAGGGTTCCTCCACTCGACAACACATACGAAGTGGATCAGGTCTGACCTTATGTTCCTGACTGAGATCTTGTTTTCTTTATTGGTCTTCTTTGAATCGGTCGATTGACTTTTGTCTTGTCTGTTGTTCTCCAGGCAACTACTGAGATGTATTCGACACCCAACGGAGCACAGGAGCAGGTTGAGGAAGGGGAGGCGAGCGGAGGCGAAAGTGGAGACGAACACGGCGAGTGGGAATTTGACGGTGAAGGAGAGGGAGACGACGACGTCGACTCCAGCGAAGAGGAGGAGGAGGAAGTTGAACCCCCCCGCTTGGGGAGGCGATCCAAGCTTACGCACGATCCTGCGCGGGAACGTGGTAAGGCGACTGCTCCTGTTGGGCAGTCGTCGAAACGCCCTCGGACCTCTTCTCCTTCGCTGACTGAAAAGGCTCCCAAGCACCCATGCGCGACGCCGTCCAAGCCGCCCAAGGCCCTGCCCAGGATGAAGATGACTGTCCCCACCATTTCCGGGTAATAATAAGACTTGTTTTCCTTTGTCGACCGTGAACAGATCTTTGGTCGATTCATTGAGCCAATTGACTGACTTTCGAAATTTGCAGCGCTGCTACTTCTGAGATCTCCGCCAAGGAGGATGATCAAGAGATGGAGGATGCTGTTACTTCCAACCATGGTACGATCACTGAAGTTCTGCCTTGAGTCGACTGGATATTTCTTGTAACTCCGGTCGATTGACTTTTCTCGCAGCTCCTCCTCATGTTATCAACCTACCGGATGACAAAGACGAGGTGCCGCTGAGAGTGAGAAGGAACAGGAGGGCGCCGGCTGGCAAGACCTCCCAATCTGCTCCGGTGCCTGAGGTTGTGGCTCGGGACGGTGGTGATACCACTCGGACCTCCGTGACTTTCACTGTTCCTCTGACGAGCGTGCGGCCTTCAACGTCGACTGCAAATCCGCCTTCGCTTTTTGCCACATACCCTATCTTTGAGGATCAAGTGGGTGCTGCAAAAGAGGCTATACGCCAGGCGGGCATCATGATGGAGCAAGTTAAAGTGGTTCGGGACGCCAGCCAAGCGGCATATGACGCGAGTTCAGCTCTTCAGAGCAACGTCCAGGTCAGTCGACTCAACACTTGGTCTGTTACGATATGCTGTTTGAAGAATCTCTTTTCTGAAGATCTTTATGTCTGTACACCCGCTGGGTGTGTCTGCCAACTTTTGGACGAGCGGGGGCACGCCAAGTGCACCCACTGGGTGTAGTCCCCGAGACTACCGTGGACTGCTGGCAGTCGGCTATAGTCTTTATATTGTGTTGTTGTAGTTGTACTTCTTCACTCGGTCTGGTCAGGCCATGTCGAATGGAATTGTATCCGGTCGACTGCGGGCAGTCGACTTTCTTTTTTTTGGTCGAACCAGTGGGGGCACGCTGAGTGCAACCACTGGGTGTAGTCCCCGAGACTGCTGTCGAATGTTTTTGATTCGACTGTAGTCTTAGAAACGCCATCATTGTCTCTTGGTTACTTGGAAGCAAACTATCCTTGACGTTTATCGACTAGTTTTTCGTAGAAATCCTGTGAACATGCGGCTCGCTTCACTGAGTTGAAGGACCAACAGATCCAGCTCAATCTTGACTTAAAACTTGCTCAAGAGAACTTGCAGAAGGCTCGAGAAGAGGCAAAAGGTATGGCTGGTGAGGTCCTCCATTCTTGACGAGTGACCTTTTCTTTTTTGTCCATTCTTGATGTTGATCGCACTAGACGTGCCGCAGATAAACTGGAGGAAGCTCTGAAGAAGAAGGATCAAGATCTTGCCGAAGCGCAGAAGGAGGCCTTGAACAAAACAAAGCTTGCTGAAGAAAAGCTGGCTTCAGTCTATACTCTTGAACAGGAGAACTCCAGATTGAAAGCTGCTCTCGACACAACTAATAAGGAGGTCAGCCGACTGAAGAATGACAAGATTGCTCTGAATGACAAGGCAGGCGAACTGGTGGGGAAGAAGAACAATCTTGAGGTTTATCTCGGGGGACTCGCCAAGAAGTTGTTCATCATGCTTGAAGGTAACAATTTTCACCCGACTGGCTTGCAGTAACCAAACTCGTGTAGAGCCACTGCCTTATTCTTGAATTGTTATTTGTAGAATTCTGCCAGAACTTTGAAGAGGAAACCAGTTGACTGGAGCAAAGCTTGGACCCCGCCAATTCACTCGTGAAGGATGAGGCTGCTATGAATTTGCTCCGCCTGGAGTCTCGTATTGCCAGCGTGGTTAATTATATGGCCTGACTGAAGGTTGCAGTGTCATGGATGAACACGTCTCTCTGGCCCAGGGCGATGCTTTCGAATGACCTTGAGTCCCTGATGACTCGACTGAATGACGTCCCTGGTCGAGTGACGGAATGGAAGAAATCCTCTGCAAGGTGCGGTGCTGATGTCGCTCTGTCTCTGGTTCGCGTCCATTGCAAAGAGGTGCGAGAAGACAAGCTGGCCGCCATTCAGGTTGCCAATACTAAGAAGCTCAGCTTTCAGGACTTCATGAAGACTTTCATCGCTGCTGCCACCCGTATTGCAGACGGGATCGATTTGGACGAGTTCGTCGCCCCTTCCAGTCCTCCGCCTGAGGAATGAAAAACTTTAATGCTTCACTTTGAATTTGCCTCGGAATGCCGAGTGGATTTGTAACCGTTAAACTCTGTCGAGGCGAGGTCTCGAGTACTTTGATCTGAGGTCTGGGACCTTTGGATCTTATCTGAACTTGATTTATCGTCGAATATCTTCATGAACTATATGTTGAGTGGAACTTGACCTTCACTCGAAATAACCTCGTATTTGTAGAGCAGCTCCGAAGGAGAAGGTAATAGCCGATTCGCATCTTGCCGTCCTTGCGGATCGGGATGTGCTCCGTACTTAGGCGAGCGCTGGGCCGCAGCTAAGCCCTAGAGTGGGAGGTTTGCTCTCCACTCGGTAGGTTTTTAAACACTTAGGCAAGCACTGGGCTGCAGCTAAGCCTCCGAGTGGGAGGTTTGCTCTCCACTCGGTAGGATTTTTAAACACTTAGGCGAGCACTGGGCTGCAGCTAAGCCCCCGAGTGGGAGGTTTGCTCTCCACTCGGTAGGATTTTTAACACTTAGGCGAGCACTAGGCTGCAGCTAAGCCCCCGAGTGGGAGGTTTGCTCCCCACTCGGTAGGATTTTTAAACACTTAGGCAAGCACTGGGCTGCAGCTAAGCCCCCGAGTGGGAGGTTTGCTCTCCACTCGGTAGGATTTTTAAACACTTAGGCGAGCACTGGGCTGCAGCTAAGCCCCCGAGTGGGAGGTTTGCTCTCCACTCGGTAGGATTTTTAACACTTAGGCGAGCACTGGGCTGCAGCTAAGCCCCCGAGTGGGAGGTTTGCTCCCCACTCGGTAGGATTTTTAAACACTTAGGCGAGCACTGGGCTGCAGCTAAGCCCCCGAGTGGGAGTCTGGCTCACCACTCGGTAGGATTTTTAAACACTTAGGCGAGTACTTGGACTGCAGCTAAGCCCCCGAGTGTGAGTCTGGCTCACCACTCGGTAGGATTTTTAAACACTTAGGCGAGGACTTGGACTGCAGCTAAGCCCCCGAGTGGGAGTCTGGCTCACCACTCGGTAGGATTTTTAAACACTTAGGCGAGCACTGGGCTGCAGCTAAGCCCCCAAGTGGGAGTCTGGCTCACCACTCGGTAGGATTTTTAAACACTTAGGCGAGCACTGGGCTACAGCTAAGCCCCCGAGTGGGAGTCTGGCTCACCACTCGATAGGATTTTTAAACACTTAGGCGAGCACTAGGCTGCAGCTAAGCCCCCGAGTGGGAGCCTGGCTCACCACTCGGTAGGATTTTTAAACACTTAGGCGAGCACTGGGCTGCAGCTAAGCCCCCGAGTGGGAGTCTGGCTCACCACTCGGTAGGATTTTTAAACACTTAGGCGAGTACTTGGACTGCAGCTAAGCCCCCGAGTGGGAGTCTGGCTCACCACTCGGTAGGATTTTTCAAACTTAGGCAAGCACTGGGCTGCAGCTAAGCCCCCGAGTGGGAATCTGGATCACCACTCGGTAGGATTTTTTTGGCAAACTTAGGCGAAACGGATTCACAGCTAAGTCACCCATTGGGGGATTTCATACGCAAACAAAAGTGACAGCAATTACAGGAGAAATTGGAACACTCTTGTCTTTGATAATAATAAACTACAGAAGTTTTTCTTATTACATCTCATCCGAGTGAGAATTCAAGTGTAAAATGGGCGTAGTAGTTCCGCATTCCAAGCTCGTGGCTCGTTGATCTGGCGATCAACATTGTAGAGGTGATATGCTCCATTGTGGAGGAATCTGGTGACGATGAAGGGACCTTCCCAAGTAGGGGCAAGTTTGTGTGGTTTCTGTTCATCCACTCGGAGGAACAAATCTCCTTCTAGGAAGGCTCGACTCTTCACATTTCTGGCATGGAATCGACGCAAGTCTTGCTGATAAATGGTCGATCTAATCATAGCCATTTCTCTCTCCTCCTCTAGGAGGTCGACTGCGTCTTGCCGGGCTTGCTCTGCTTCATCTTTGGTATAAAGCTCGACTCGGGGTGCGTTGTGAAGTAGATCACTCGGCAGAACTGCTTCGGCTCCGTAAACCAGAAAGAACGGAGTTCTTCCAGTCGACCAGTTCGGGGTGGTCCTCAATCCCCATAGAACTGACGGAAGCTCGTCGACCCAAGCGCCTGCTACGTGCTTGAGATCGCGCATCAGTCGAGGCTTTAGTCCTTTGAGAATCAGACCATTTGCCCTTTCAGCTTGTCCATTCGACTGAGGATGTGCGACCGACGCGTAGTCGACTCGTGTGCCTTGAGAGGCGCAAAAAGCTCTGAACCTGTCTGAATCGAAGTTTGACCCGTTGTCAGTGATGATGCTATGCGGGACTCCATATCTGAATGTTAACTCCCTGATGAAACTGACAGCAGTGCTAGCATCCAGATTCTTGATAGGCTTAGCTTCAATCCATTTGGTAAATTTGTCGACTGCCACGAGCACGTGTGTGAAACCGCTCCTGCCCGTTCTCAGTGGACCAACCATATCCAGGCCCCAACAGTGAAGGGCCAGACGAGTGGAATGGTCTTCAAGGCTGATGCTGGCTTGTGCGACACGTTTGAGTAGAACTAGCAGCCTTCACACTTGTCGACTATCTCTTTCGCCATTTCATTTGCTCTTGGCCAGTAAAAACCCGCTCGGTATGCTTTAGCCACAATGGTCCGAGAGGACGCATGGTGACCACAGGTCCCCGAGTGGATATCATCAAGGATTATCTGACCCTCTTCTGGCGTTATACACTTCTGACCGATTCCAGTTGCGCTTTCTCTATACAATTGTCCCTTTATGACTGTGAAGGCTTTGGATCGGCGGACGATCTGTCGAGCCTCTTCTTCGTCTTCTGGGAGCTCTTTCCTCAAGATGTATGCGATGTACGGTATCGTCCAGTCAGGAGTGATTGCCAAGACTTCCATGATTAGGTCGACCACATCAGGGACTTCGACTTCAGTCGGATCTGTGGCGCTTTTCGGCTGCGGGGCTTCTTCTGTAAAAGGATCCTCTTGGACTGACGGCGAGTGAATGTGTTCCAAAAACACATTGCTGGGAATGGCTTCCCTCTTGGAGCCTATCTTTGCCAGATCATCAGCTGCTTGATTTTTCAGTCGGGGGATGTGATGAAGCTCTAACCCCTCGAATTTCTTTTCCAACTTTCTCACTGCGTTGCAGTAACCAGTCATAGCTGGACTTCTGACGTCCCACTCCTTCATCACCTGATTAACCACCAAATCTGAGTCGCCATAAACCATGAGGCGACGGACGCCGAGTGAAATGGCCATGCGCAACCCATACAAAAGTGCTTCATATTCTGCTTCATTGTTGGAGGAATCGAAGTGAATCTGGAGAACGTAGCTGAGCTTATCTCCTCGGGGGGAGACCAGTACTACCCCAGCACCGGAACCGTTCAGCATCTTAGATCCATCTAAGAACATGGTCCAGTGCTCCGAGTGAACTTGAGTCGGAAGCTGCTGTTCAATCCACTCGGCGACGAAATCTGCAATTGCTTGGGACTTGATAGCCTTCTTTGCTTCAAATTTGATATCTAAGGGAAGGAGTTCAATCGCCCACTTTGCCACTCGACCAGTTGCATCTCTGTTGTGCAGAATCTCTGACAGTGGGGCGTCGCTGACGACTGTAATGGAGTGGTTAGAGAAGTAATGCGCAACCTTCTTCGTGGTCATATAAATCCCATATACAAGCTTCTGGTAATGAGGATATCTTTTCTTTGAAGGAGTCAAAACTTCAGACACATAATATACTGGGCGCTGAACTCTGAAGGCCTTTCCTTCTTCTTCCCGCTCGACCGTGAGTACAGTACTGACAACTTGTCCCGTGGCTGCAATGTAAAGCATCAGAGGCTCTTTACTGATTGGAGCAGCAAGCACCGGCTGGGTGGAAAGCAGAGCTTTGAGGTCTGCAAACGCTGCATCAGCTTCTGGAGTCCACTCGAACTTGTCAGACTTCTTCATCAGTCAGTAAAGAGGCAACGCCTTTTCACCGAGACAAGAAATGAATCGGCTTAGCGGCCAAGCAACCTATAAGCTTCTGGACGTCATGCACACGTACAGGACGCTTCATCCGGAGTATGGTGCCAACTTTTTCGGGATTGGCATCGATTCCTCGTTCGGAAACGAGAAACCGAGTAACTTTCCACCTGGAACTCCGAATGTGCATTTTGATGGATTGAGCTTGATATCATACCTCCTGAGATTGGCAAAGGTTTCAGCAAGGTCAGTCAGTAGGTCGGAACCTTTCCGTGACTTGACCACAATATCATCCATGTACGCTTCCATGTTCCGACTGATCTGAGTGAGTAGACACTTTTGAATCATCCTCATGAACGTGGCTCCCGCATTCTTGAGGCCGAAGGGCATGGTGACATAACAGAAGCACCCGAATGGAGTGATGAAAGCCGTTTTGACCTCGTCGGGTCCATACAGACGGATCTGATGGTACCCTGAATAGGCATCCAGAAAAGACAAATGCTCACACCCCGCAGCCGAGTCGACTATTTGGTCGATGTGGGGGAGAGGGAAATGATCTTTCGGGCAGGCCCGATTGATATGTTTAAAGTCGATGCACATGCGAAGTGACTTGTCCTTCTTGGGGACCATGACAACATTGGCGAGCCACTCGGAGTGGTAAATCTCTCTGATGAATTCTACTACTAGGAGTCGAGCTACCTCTTCGCCGATGGCTTTCCTCTTCTGGACGGCGAACCGTCGAAGATGTTCCTTCACCGGCTTAACTTTTGGGTCGACTCGTAGACGGTGCTCAGCCAGTCCCCTGGGAACTCCAGGCATGTCAGAAGGCTTCCATGCGAAGATGTCCCAGTTCTCACGGAGGAACTGGATGAGCGCTTCTTCCTATTTGGAATCAAGCGTCGTTGAAATGTGAGTTGGAACTGCATTGGGATCGGTCGGGTGAATGTGGACTGGCTTTGTTTCACCGGACGACTGAAATGCTGACTCTGAAGCAGGCTTCTTGGCTCGCAGCAATTCACTCGGATCTGCAGTCTTCTGGTACTCTTGCAACTCGACCACTGCCATCTGGGCGTCAGCAATTTTTGAGCCCTTCTGAAAACACTCTTCTGCTTTCTTCTTATTGGCCGTAACAGTGATCACACCTCTGGGGCCGGGCATCTTCAATTTCAGATACACGTAACATGGTCGAGCCATGAAGCGTGCATATGCTGGCCTGCCCAAAATAGCATGATAAGCACTTTGGAAGTCCACAACCTCGAATGTCAACTTTTCCTTGCGGTAATTCTTTGAATCGCCGAAAACCACGTCAAGAGCAATCTGGCTGAGTGACTCGGCTTTCTTTCCGGGAATGGCTCAATGGAAGCTCATGTTACTGGTACTGAGCCTGGACATCGGAATGCCCATCCCTTTCAACGTTTCTGCATACAGAATGTTCAGGCCGCTGCCACCATCCATCAGGACTTTGGTCAGTCGAGTGCCTTCGACAACTGGGTCGACTACCAAAGCTTGCCTCCCAGGGGTGGCAATGTGTGTGGGGTGGTCGGACTGGTCGAATGTGATGGCAGTCTGAGACCACTTCAGGTAACTAGGTGTTGCCGAGGCAACCATATTCACCTCACGGTTAATGACTTTCAGTCGACTTTTGCTTTCAACATCAGCAAAAATCATCAAGGTGGAATTGACCTGAGGGTATCCGTCGTCACTATCTTCCTTGTCCTCAACTTTGTCCGACTCTTTTTTCTTGTCTTTGGACTGTTTGCCCTGAAACTGCTGGATCAGGAGCCGACACTGTCGAGTGGTATGCTTCGGGTAAATGAGTTTACCCTCCTCATCTTTCTTGGTGTGAATGTGGCAAGGCAGATCCAAAACATCATTTCCATCTTGATCCTTGACTTTCTTGGGGTTCCAGGGCCCCTTGGGTTTTCCCTTGAATTTTCCTTGAGTTACGGCCAGGGCCTCTCCAGGGGCGGCCGACTCGGCCTTCCGCTTCTGTTTCCGACTGGAATTGCCTCCGGTTTCCTGGGCGACTGCCTTCTGCTTGCCACTCCAGAGTCGATCCTCATCTTCTCCGTTAGTGTATTTGGTGGCAATCTCCATCATCCGATTCAGAGACATTTCTCCGGTCTGACCGAACTTCAGATTCAATTCTCTGTTCTTAACGCCTTCTTTAAAGGCACAAACTGCTTGATGATCTGGTACATTCTCAACTGTATGATGCAAAGTAATCCACCTCTGGATGTAATCCCTCAAAGTTTCATTCAGTTTTTGCACGCAAGACCGCAACTCTGTGAGGCCGGCCGGTCGTTTGCATGTTCCTTCAAAGGTTGTGACAAACACTCGGGAGAGGTCCTCCCAAGTGTAGATGCTGCTGGGCGCTAGCTGATTCAGCCACGCTCTGGCTGAGTCCTCTAACAGGAGAGGCAAATGCTTCATAGCCACCTCATCGTTGCCACCGCCAATCTGGACAGCCACTCGGTAATCTTCGAGCCAAGTGTCAGGCTTAGACTCACCAGTGAACTTGCTGACTCCAGTCGCCAATCTGAAATTGGGAGGAATCACTGTGGCCCTGATGGCTCGACTGAAACACTCTGGCCCTGAAACATGCACCCTGCTGCTGGTAGGCGCATCTCTGTCGTGGCCTTCTCGGTGGGCTCTGTTCCTGTCAACCAAGC
Organism: Aegilops umbellulata; assembly: GCA_032464435.1. NCBI lineage: Eukaryota > Viridiplantae > Streptophyta > Magnoliopsida > Poales > Poaceae > Aegilops > Aegilops umbellulata. Next base: position 269,587,225 of record CP136055.1, on the reverse strand, counting down.
TTTGAACGAGGATAGATCTCGCATCGAAGCCTGGTTCCCTGGGGTCGGCTGGAATCCTCCGCCCACAACTGTGAGGGCGTCTGTCATCCTGCTATCGAGGCGCATAAGACCCACTCCTCGGGGGAGGGGATGGCACTTGACGCCGATCATCACGATCGAATCGGTGATCATACTGCTCATTTTTTCTGTACTGATCGTGTCGGTCTCCACGTCCCTCACGCCGCGGGGGCGATCTTGGGCTGTGAGCCGACTGCACTATATCCGCTGCAATGGTCCGATTGTGGATCCTATTCCGCGACTGAGAAACAACGGAATTCTGGTTTCCCGCTGCCCGGAGCAACGCCCTGATTTGCAACAAGCCCCGCCCAGCCTCTGACTGGGAGGGCTGAATTGATTCCGCTATTCGGGCCACGGCCGCCAAATTCTGAACTGGAGTTTGATATACCTGCGTTGGCGGGAAGAGCTGACGTCGACTGGACTCAGGAGCCCGCTGACGCACTCTCTCGTCGAGTGCTCGCTGAAGATTCTCCAGTAGACTGCGCTCGGCCAAGTTAGCCAAGCGCGCGTCCTCCAAGGCTCGGGCCTCGGGGGTTTCTCCGGCGATAGGAGTGTGGAGTGCATCCATGTTCCGGCGGCGAAGTTCCTCTTGCTGCAATGACGTGAGAGGCTTGGGGAGATACTCTTCGTGGGGATGCGCTGGGTCGCCCCCACCCGCGCCTCCATCGGTACGGGGAAAACCGGGAGGGCTGCGTGTCCCATCAATCGCTAGAACCTTCGCCGCAGGGTCACTGCTGTCGCATTCGGATGCGGTCTCTGCGGAGCCAGTCGACAGATCGAACAGGCCATAGAGAGATTCGTCGGGCTCGATTGCTGCGACTTGTGGGGTGGCCGAATGGCGAGCCACCGATGCCTCACCCACCTCTGAAGTCTCGATCGACCGGAATGCTTGCGCCGGCGAGAGACAAGGTGGGGAGATGACATGGGAGCCGTCCAATACTGGGTCGACGGCTGCCGCAAGAGGACGCCATGAACACATGCGCGGAAGTGCGTCGCCCCGCGGACGGGGAGCGCGTCGATGTCGAGTGGCGCCTCCTGAAGCCAAGCGGAGTCATTGGCGGTGAACGTGAGCGAGCCGAGACGGATCTCGCGGCCCTCCACCAAAGCTCCGCCCGAAACCATGATCAAGGAGATCGGAAAAATCACAACTCCTACAATCAAGCGCTAAGATACCAGCCCCACGGTGGGCGCCAACTGTCATGGTAATAAGTCTGACAGTGATGTAGGGGGGTAAGTATGGAGAGGCTAGATCTTAGCTATGTAGAAGTTGTAAGAACACAGGGTTTACGAGTTCATGCCCTTCTCGGAGGAAGTAATAGCCGTACGTCTCGGTGCCCGGAGGCGGTCGATTGGATTATGTGTGTGAGGACAACAGGGATGCGAACCCTCGATACTGAGGAGGAGGGTGGCTTATATAGAGTCCGCCAGGCGCCTCCAGCCCTCAGTAACGTGGGGTTTAAAGTACATTAAGGTTAGGCGTTACTGGTAACGCCCCTAATAAAGTGCTATAATGACCATAAGAGCTACTTAATGACCGACCGTTTGTGTGCGGAGTGACTGTAGAGCTCCTTGCAGTCGAGTGCTTTGCTTGATGGTCGAGTGATAGCGTCATGGTCGAGTGTCTTGAATCCGCCGAGTGGGATACCTCCAAGTCGATTAAAAGGCGACTTCTTCTAGGGATGTCCTTGGGTAGGGCACTTAGGACAGGTCCATGCCCCTACCGTAGGTACATAGCTTCATCAGCAACTGCCACCTGCGCTGGGGCCCCGCGCCCGCCGCCCTGTCGCCCGCGCGCTGGCCGCGCCCAGCGCCTTCCCCACGCGCCCGCGCCCGCTCTGTGACGACCGCGCCCGCGCCAACTCGGCGACGACCGTGCCCGCGCCCTGCTCCTCCCCTTTTGCCCGCCGTGGCCTCGCCACTGCCGTGCCGGCGAACCCCCCCTCGCTGGCCGCTGCCCACTTGCCGTGCCGCTTCGGCACCCTGCTGGCGACGTCGTCGTCCCCCCTGATGGCCTGGGTGGGCGCCCATTCGGGCTGAAGCCCGTCGCCCGCAGCGCCACACGCCCGCACCCAGCGCCCAAAACCCACCAAGCCCCTATGGGCCTATGACAACGGGCCCCGCCCCAGAATGAATTTAAAAAAAAAGAAAAATAATTAAAAAGATATATATAAATAATTAATTAATAATAAAATTAATTAATTAACTAATTAATTAACTTAATTAATTCTAATGAAATTAACTAACTAAGGTTAATTAACCTAATTAACTATTGTTATTAGTTACTTAATTAGTATGACAGTGGGGCCCACCCCCCTAATTATTTTTTTACCATAAAACAGTAAGGCAAAAGCCTTACTGTAGATCTTTTTCATATATTAAAACATAAATATAGTCTTTACAATGGTTGATGGGGAAGCAACCAGGGAAGATTATTGAAAAAGAAAAAGGAACTTAAAGAAAATTCTAAATGTTGTCTATCCAAGATGACACCCCCTCCTTTAGACTAGGTTTTGCCCTTATCATAGTTAACTTGAAAGTTTTGATAAAATCATATCTGCAATCATTGATAGAGCATGGGATTCCTTCAAATATCAGTCCATTTCTTTGATTCCATATACTCCAGCATCCCACTATCATAATTTCCATGAAGTGGTATTGTTGATATCTTTGATGAGCTTCCATAATCATATCATGAATATCCAAGTCTATGTTCCATTCAATTCCAATGTTCCACAAAAAACTCTTGCTGAATGGACAAGATAAGAGTAGATGCATTCTGTCCTCATTATTCTCATCTTCACATAAAACACATTGGGTAGAGTCAATATGCATATTTTTCATGATCAGAAGATCACATGTGTTTATTCTATCATGAAGTAGAAGCCAACAAAAGAATTTATGCTTTGGCATGCAGCATGATTTCCATATCCATTTAAAAGTTACTTCAGCATCCTCATCCCTTAGTAGGAAGTTATAAATTTTCTCGATCATATTTATACTGCTGCCCCATTGGAAACTCCATATATCATGCTCATTGTTAAATCTGATATTGTGTAATCAACCAGCTAGCAAATGGAACTGTTGGTGCGCAGCAATGGATTAAGGAAGTTGGAATAAGCTGTAAAGATTTCCAGTATCTTTGGCTCTACAGATAGAGATATTTTCCTGAAGGCAGAAAGAATGAAGTTCAGGATATTTAAATTTCATCATCTCTCCATTCCAGTTATCATCCCAAAGTTTGCAAGAATTTCCAGCCTTGATCTCACATGTTGTCATCTCTTTAAACAGATCAAACAATTTCATGCAATCTTTCCACCAAAAGGACCCTTTATTAGGGTTTGTGTGTGGAGCTTCATTATTTTGATAGTGTGCCTCCCAAATTAGCTTAACCCAAGGGATATCCATCTTATTGTAAAATTTGAAGAGATGTTTAATAAGTAGTGCTTTGTTCTGCATCCTCAAGTTCAAAACTCCAAGACCTCCTTGATTTTTTGGTTTACATATCATATCCCAACTGGCAAGGCATTTACCTTTTCTATTTATCTCATTTCCATACCATAGAAAGTTTCTGCAGGATTTGTCCACATGGTCCAATATGGTGTAATGAACTTTTAGTGAACACATTGAGAAAATGGGCATGGAGGCAACAGCTGAGTTAACATAGGTGAGCCTGCCAGTGTGATTCATGAATCTGGTCACTCAAGATAGTCTTTTATCAATTTTGGTTATTATAGGGATGAGATCCCTAACAGTGGGCTTGGTGATACCCATTGGTAGTCCCAAATATGTAAAAGGTAAACTTTCCACCTTACACCCAAATGAGTTTGCAAGTGAAGTGACTGTTTGTTGATCGATGTTGATGGGGATCATTGAAGATTTGTTATAGTTGACATACAGGCCAGTGGAGAGACTGAATATGTTGAGTAAGTATTTGAGATGCAATATCTGATCTTCATTAGCTGGCATAATCATTAGAGTGTCATCTGCATACTGGATAATAGGATATTCCTGTCCATATGCATGGTTGATAGGTAGGGACAGTTCTCCATTTGCCCAGGCAACATTAACCACAGATTGTAAGAGATCAGCAGTTATGATATAGAGCAATGGGGAATGCGGATCACCTTGTCTGACTCCTCTCTTGCAAATAATTTTTTTACCTGCGACTCCATTCAGTAGAACAGAGGTTGATGCAGATTGAAGAGTGTTTGTTACCCAGTTAATCCACCTGGGACCAAAACCTTTAGCTTTTAACATTGCAATAATAGTTTTGTATTCAATCTTGTCAAATGCCTTTTCAAAGTCCAGTTTCAGTATGATGATTGCCTTTTTTGATTGATGGCATAAATGTAAATACCCAAAAGCATAACCCAGGCAATCTTGAATATTTCTGCCTTTAATAAATCCATATTGGTTCTGATGAATAATAGAAATGATAATCTTTTGGACTCTGTTGGCCAATAATTTAGTAATAATTTTGAGTGGCAGACTGACCAATGAGATTGGCCTAAAATCATTCATATTCTCTGGATTAGTAATCTTTGGGATGAGGGTAATGAAAGCAGTATTGATACTGTGTATATCATAGTTTCCTTCAAAGAAATCCCAGATCATGGTATAGATGTCTTGTTTAATAAGGTCCCAACATTTTTTTTAGAATGAAACCATTAAAACCATCAGGTCCAGGAGCTCTGTCAGTTGGGAATTCTTTGATAACATGGTCAATTTCCTCCATTGTAAATTGGGCTTCCAGATTTGACAGATCTTGTGGATGGACCAGTTCCTCAAGATTAAAGAGCATGGGAGGATCAATGGATGTGCCCAGTCTATCTTTGTAAGATTTCCAAATAATAGCAGCCTTATGATCATGGTTTTGATAAGTGTTTCCATCCTCTCCCACAATGGATGTGATATAATTTTTTCTATAGCTTTGGGTGGCCATGGCATGAAAGAAATTAGTATTTTCATCATCCAGTCTCACACTTCTCATTTTAAATCTAGTTTTCCAGTAAATACTTTTCACTTCCAATAATTTGAGGATGTGCTGCTTCAAAATGTCCCTGAAGTTGGTTTCCATAATGCTCAATGTTCTTTGGTCTTCAATACCATCCATCATAGCTAAGACAAAGTTACGTGCAGAGATATTTGTATTGAGTTTAGATAGATTTCTGCTCCACTTCTTGAGTCCTAATCTGAGGCATTTGAATCTAGCAGTAATATCATTTGCAGAATTTGACATCTGATGATTTCTGTTCCAACACTGTATTACTGTTTCATAAAATCCATGAAATTCCAGCCAGTAATTTTCAAACCTGAAAATAGAAGCTTTTGGGATATCACTGCCTATTTGAATATGTATTGGAATATGATCTGATGATACTCTAGCAAGTGGATGTGCCATAGTATTAGGAAAGGTAATAGTCCAATTTGCTGATGTAAATATCCAGTCCAGCTTTTCCAGAAGTGGTAAGTCTTACATATTACTCCATGTATAGTTTCTGCCTTTGAGTGGAATTTCCACCAAATCAAGTTGTTGTAGGAGACTGTTGAATTTGAGAATGTTGTTTGCATCTCCCCCAGGCGTACTTCTGTCATTTGGACTTCTGATTAAATTAAAAACACCAATAAGAATCCAGTGATCCATTTGTGAAGCATCCATATTTTCCAGCCAATCAAAGAAATCTGCTCTGTTCTCATTCTGGCATGGCCCATATATATTGCTGACATAAAAGATGTGTCCAGAGAGGTTGCATACTAGTTTGACTGTGATTTGAAAAGAGGACTGACTAATAATTGATCCACTGAAAAGGCTGCCATTCCATATAGTTATCAGTCCACCAGGCAGACCCATTGAAGGTGTATATGCATATTGGTTAAATCTCCTATGAGAAAAATTTCTGAGATAATAATGGTCAAAAGCTTCTTTTTTTGTTTCTTGAAGACAAATAATACCACAATTGCTTTCATCAATTTTGTCCCTCAAGTCATCCCATCTGGTTTGGGAGTTTATACCTCTGACATTCCAATTTAAAATATTCCATTTTCTATTCATTGTGGAAACTTGGGGAAGTATTTTTATATAAAAATGACGTAGTCATTTTATAAATAACATCTCCCATGATAGAGATGGATGCAAACAGACCATGCCAGCAACATATAACTGCTTTTATAAAATAATAATACTGACCATAACCAGGTAAACCATTCAGACTTCTTAGATAATAAAAATATTGTATCATAAGATCCCAGCAACATAAGCAAAATATGGAGTTTAACTCCTTACAAACCAAGTACATAGGTAAATCATAAGCAAATATCCTGAGAGATAATAAAACTAACAAGGGCATAAGGCCATAGCAAGCCTTGTTACAGCAAGACCTGAAATAGATAATAAGCCAGCTATTCATGAGCATTTGGTGCCATCAACTTCTCCCCAGACACCTCCTCAGGAGGGATCAGACATTGCTTGACCGCAATAGCTTGGATAGTCTCAATTGGCAGTTTAGGTGGTGGGCCATCATCAGGATTGCAGACTTCATGTTCAAACTCAGATGACAGGTTTTTCTTGTAACGAGCCATCTCCTTGGCCTTGGCAGCAGCAGCTTCATTCTTAAAACCCACACTAAGACCTGCCAGACGACGACTGCGTCGAAGATCATTTACATCCAGTGGTACATTGTGTTTCTTTCTCTTGTGGTTTCCAGCAAGGTGGTCTTGTGCAGTGGGCCTCATATCCTCAGGTACTTGTGGATCAGACTCAGTTGGAGAGTTGTGGGTGCTGGCAATGAAGTCATGCATGGCAGGTGATTGAACATGATCTCCAGTATGTGTGGAGCAAATTTCAGAGTAGTCAGATAGCTCCTCAATTTGGACAGATGATGCAACAGGTTCATATGGTGGTTCTGTAGTGATCGTGAGCAGACACTTCTTGATGGTGCCATGTTCATCATCCACATTAACAAGTTTGCATTTTGTGCTGATCACAATGGTGTCTGCAAGATTTGCCAATAGAGTAGGTGCTGTCGCCATAATTTTTGACATCATGTCATGCAGAGCCATAAAGGAATTGGCAGCTTCCATGGCAGGTTGGAAAGGTAAGTCATGACCTTGTTCAGGGCTCTGTGGTGGAGTCTGAACCATAGGTTCAGCATCATGTCCATCCTCTGGTGCATGATGAGCAGCAGGTGCAACATTTGGGTTCTGTTCGTGATGAAAATCAGCATCATGCCAGATGCCACCAAATGGGGCAAATGGCATGGGGTGCATAACACCATCTGGTGGGATTGGGTCCTCATCACCCCCCATGGCACCCAGCAAGTCAGCATGCAAAATATATACAACACAAGTCCATGACTGACCGTGTCCATAATCATCTAGACTCTCACAAATAACATGGCTAATATGTATTTCTAGGAGATCAGGCACTCTAACTTTGACAAGAATACGAGCTCTGTTTGACATGTCTCTGTTCCAAACTAGGAATTTAGCAAATCCACTAACTGACTCTCTAACCTTGTCTGGCCTCCATGCCTCTAGTGGGAAGTTCACCATCATAATCCAGGCATCATGAGTAAAAGTGCAGTCTCTGTGGTTGATACCTCGGTCATGTCGGATGATGCGCAGAACAGAGTCACCGACGAAGTACGGGCTGTTGGCGATGGCGGTGTCGATGTCGCATGCATGACGAAAACGGACAAGGGCAGCACCCATCCCGCAGCGAGAGATCTCAGCGATGCGAAATCAGCGCTCGTGGTCGAGGAGGTGGTTGATGAGCATAGCATCAGTGTCAAACAGATTTGGGTCCGGTGGAGGGGCGAGGGAGACGATGGCCCAATCGCCGGATTAAACCAGAGGTTCTCCGCCGAGGTAATGGTAGGAGCGCCGTCGACGGTTGCCGTGAGCATCCATAATGGCAGTGCCAGGGGGGAGAAGTGGCAGTGGGTCGCAAGGGTAGGTGGCCATGGCGTCGTTGTTGAGGGGAGGGGTGGTGGAGATGGAGAAAGATGACGGAGCAGAGCAGGGTTTCGAGGCAGAGCAGGGCGAATGGCTGGGCGAGCTGGCTGGTTGGGGGGGTGTAGGGGGGTTTTGGGGAGACGAGTCGTCGTGCGGGTTATCGGGCTCGGGTGATGGGTTGGAGGGTAGGTGGGATTTAACCCGATAAATGGGGGCAGATTTTTTGGAGTTGTAACAAAAACGTAAAATATGGCCATATCTATAACAACCACGGCATCTAAACTGATTTTTGCAGTCCACACGAGGATGGCCATAGGATAAGCATTTGCCGCAGAAAAAAGTACTAGGATCGGTATGGTTGTAGTTGGGCTGAGATTGATGGGCTGGGGTGTTATGGATGGTAGGGGTAGAAAGGGCCGAGGCCAATTGACCCGTATTAGCGAGTGAGTTTGGGGCCATGGGTGGGTCAGTGGGCTGCGGGCTTGATGAGTGGGCCATGGTGGTGGAGGTTGGATTTGGATTTTGAATGGAAATGATCGCGCCCGAATATGGCTCGTGATCCGAGGAAGGCGCTCGTTGGTTTGCATGGGTGATTGGCCTGGCCGACGAAGTTGGTGGTGCGTTACGACGGCCGACGGGGATAGAATTTGCACCGGTAAGGGTACGGCGGGGGGATTTTGCCACTATAGTCCATTCTTGATCCTGCTCATAGAGCCAATGATTATATTCTCTAACCCAAGCCGGACCTCCGAAACCCCATAGGTGAAAATGACATGTGAAAAGAGGACATCTATAAGATCTGAGGCGGTAGATCATAAATCCCACCGCCTTAGAGATGACAGAAAATTTGAAAACTCTCCCACGAATGTGGGTAACATGGAATCGAGATGGTAAGCCCCCTAGACAAGATTGAAGTGCGAGGCTAACATGCTCAATGGAGAGGGGGAAAGAAGAATGGCAAAAGGAGACAACAAGATGAAAAGCAAGATGGGGGTCGTGACAATGAACTCGTGTTGAGAATCTGGCCCTAACCTGGTCAGCAAATCCCACCCCTGGTGATAGATCCAGGAGAGGGGGCGCCATGTTGGCCGGCGGAGCTTACTTGGATGAGATTCCATGGCTCGCCGACGAGATCTTAGGAATCGCTCGGGGAGTCGCCTGGAGAGGGGGGGGAGGGTGGGAGCGCCATTTTGAATTAACTTTTCTATCTAATTCATCTCCCCTAATTAATTGTGATTAGTTTAATTAACCTGTTTAATTAATATGTGTCACTGACCAGTGGGACCCACTGGTCAGGTTGACCAGTCAACTCTATTAACTGCTGACGTCAGCATGACATCATGCTGATGTCATTAATTCATTTTCGAATTAATTTAAATAATTAATTAAATTCCAGAAATTAATAAAATCTTTAGAAAATCATAACTTTTAATCCGTAACTCGGATTAAACTATTTTCAACATGAAAGTTGCTCAGAACGATGAGACGATTTCGGGAACGCAACCCGTTCGTCCGCCACACCCCCCTAACCTATCGAACTCGCAACTTTCCCCCTCCGGCTCCTCTGCCCGAAAACGCGAAACACCGGGGATACTTTCCCCGTTGTTTCCCCCCTTCACTGGTATCACCCCATACCGCGTTAGGGCACGCCTAGCATCACACTTTGCTTTGACATGCATCGTTACACATCTGTTTGCATTGTATTCATTGTTTCTTCCCCCCTCTTCTCTTGCTAGACACCGAGACCGACGCCGCTGCTACCCAGTACGACTACGGAGTTGACGACCCCTCTCTCTTGCCAGAGCAACCAGGCAAGCCCCCCCCTTGATCACCAGATATTGCCTATTCTTGTCTATACTGCTTGCATTAGAGTAGTGTAGCATGTTACTGCTTTCAATTAATCCTATACTGCTGCATAGCCTGTCCTTGCTACTACTGTTGTTACCTTTACCTACTATCCTACTGCCTAGTATAGGATGCTAGTGTTCCATCAGTGGCCCTACACTCTTGGCCGTCTGCCATGCTATACTACTGGGCCGTGATCACTTTGGGAAGTGATCGCGGGCATATACAATATACTTTACACCGTTACATTACCTGTGATACTGTTCGGAGATGGGGGCTGAAGGGGCAGGTGGTTCCACCCAGGAAGTGGTGGGCCTGGGTTCCCCATGGCCCCGACTGTTACTTTGTGGCGGAGCGATAGGGTAGGTTGAGACCACCTAGGAGAGAGGTGGGCCTAGTCCTGTCGGCGTTCGCGGATACTTAATACGCTTAACGAGATCTGGGTATTTGATCTGAGTCTGGCTACTGGCCTATATGCACTAACCAACTACGCGGGGACAGTTATGGGCACTCGACGTCGTGGTATCAGCCGAAGCACTTCGTGACGTCAGCGACTAAGCGGCGCGCGCCGGATTGGACTGGAACGCCACTAGGCTAGGTCTGCTTCCAGCCGCCCTCACAACATGCAGGTGTGCTTAGGGCGATGGGCCCAGACCCCTGCGCGCTTAGGTTTAGACCGGCGTGCTGACCTCTCTGTTGTGCCTAGGTGGGGCTGCGACGTGTTGATCTTCCGAGGCCGGGCATGACCCAGGAAAGTGTGTCCGGTCAAATGGGATCAAGCGTGTTGGGTTATGTGGTGCACCCCTGCAGGGAAGGTAATCTATTTGAATAGCCGTGTCCCTCGGTAAAAGGACGACCCAGAGTTGTACCTTGACCTTATGACAACTAGAGCCAGATACTTAATAAAACACACCCTTCCAAGTGCCAGATATAACCCGATGATCGCTCTCTAACAGGGCAACGAGGAGGGGATCACCGGGTAGGATTATGCTATGCGATGCTACTTGGAGGACTTTAGTCTACTCTCTTCTATATGCTGCAAGACGGAGGCTGCCAGAAGCGTAGTCTTCGACATGATTAGCTATCCCCCTCTTATTCTGGCATTCTGGAATTCAGTCCACTGATATGGCCCTTTACACATATACCTATGCATATGTTGTCGGCGTTCTGGGAACGGGGGTCCCCAGACTTGCCTGCCTGCGGCCTGCGGCGTGGCTCAAATGGAGGCCCAGCGTGGCCCATCTTCATCAGCACAAGGTTCAAGACCCTCGCGAGGGGCCAAGCCTCGCGAGGCGGACGACATGGCGCTTCCTCAAGCGCGGCCTCCTCAGGCTGGCTCGCGAGGAGGCGGAGAGATCAAGGCGGGTACCTCACGAGGTGCCCATGACGCAAGCCATGACGACCAAGGGTGCCAGGCGGGCGCCAGCCCGCGCAGCGTCTCCCTTTCCTCTTTGGTGCAAAGGGGGCAAGCGCAGGCGAGAGGATCAAGCAAAGGCACCCATTTCGGTGCAACAAGACCAAGACCAGTCCAACGGTGGGAGGGAGGTCACCATGGAGCCCAGGACGGCGTCACCACAGGGCCTTTGGCAGGCGAAGACCAACTTTAGTCAGGATAAGTGTACAAGATGTTCCCCTTCAAATTGGCCAATTGTTGGCGCCCTTCCCGCTCAATATTTGGGAAGAGGCCCAGGGCCTTTGCCTATAAATAGGACTAGCCACCCCCAGGGTAGAGGCAGATTGGAATGAGCTAGCAACCAGTAGAGGAGACCGAATCCAGCATCTAGAGAGAGAGAGAAGGGCGATCGAACTCCCCCTAGCAGTTCATCCCCTAGCCAAGAACAGACCCTCGCGAGGCTGTTCTTCCTTGTATTGTTCTTCCTCATCAGCCCAAGAGGCAATCCACCCACCACACTGGAGTAGGGTATTACACCACAATGGTGGCCCGAACCAGTATAAACCCTGTGTCTCATGTGTTGTTCTTCTAGTAGTTAGATCCTTACGAGATGGAGAGGTAGTGGGCACGATCTCCGCGCGCACCCCAGAGTTCGAACCTTAAGGGTCTGCCGGAACCCGTGATCCGACATTTGGCGCGCCAGGTAGGGGTGCGCCGGAATCTGTCTGCCACCGCCTCGCTCTCCTCCGACCATCGCATCCATGTCTGACGCTCGTCGGGCCCGTGCCGAGCGCCGGGCCGCCATCGCTTCCCGCGCCGTCCAGATGGCCCCTGTCGGTGGGCGTCCTCGTCGTTCCCCGTCGCCCGCCGTCAACGCCGCCACCGGCCCGACGGGGAACGAGCAGCAAGCATCTTCTCAGCACCCGTCCGTGCGGCGGGATGGCTGCACCGCCACTCCGTCGCTCACCCCGGCCGGTTCTTGGTCGCACGCGCTTCGCGCGCCCTTGGAGGCTCGAGCTGCGCTCATCGCGGCGAACAAGCTCCTGCACTACCGCCCCGTCGACGACGTCTACGAGGAGTGGCTCGACCGCGTCGCCGAGCTCGTCCGCGCCGCACGGGGCTCTCCCGCGCCTTCCGCACCGCTGCGCCGCACTCCGCCCCGCATGGGCAATGAATCCCCGGGGGCATTCCAGCCGCCTCCTTTCCAAGAAGATGCCATGGCCCCATGGCGCGCAGCTCCTGGGCGGAACCCGCTCCGTCATGCGCCGGCCCAGCAGGAACGGAGCTGCCAAGAAGTCCCGCGACCGCAAGAGGCCGCCCGGGCGCTCCCAGCCCCGGCTCGCCGAGACCCCGCTCCAGCTCCGGCACGTCAAGACCCCGCGCTGCTCCCAGCTGCAGCGCAAGGGGACCCACAAGGCCAAGCTCTCCCTCAACCAAAACCTCCCGCGGCCACCGCTGGCTGCCGCGCCTACACCCCCGAGCTGCGTAGCGTCGCGTGGCCCGGCAAGTTCAAGCTAGACCTGCCTCCTCGCTACGATGGCACAAATGATCCCACAGAGTTCCTCTAGCTCTACGAGCTGGGAATCGAAGCAGCCAGCGGGGACGAAAAAGTCATGGCGAACTGGTTCCCCATGGCGCTGAAGGAAGGTGCTCGCACTCGGCTCCTGAACCTGGCCCCAGGCACGATCTCCTCCTGGGACCAGATGCGTACTCGCTTCATCGCCAACTTCCAAGGTACCCGCGACCGGCCTCCCGCCGTGAGTGACATGCGCCGCATCAAGCAACAACCTGGGGAGACCCTGCAAAAGTACATCCAGCGCTTCAACAGTGCGCGCCTCAAGATCCCAGGGTGTCCGAGGAAGCCATCATTTCGGCCTTCTCCGATGGCGTGCGCGACGTCAAGATGAAGGAGGAGTTGGCGATGCATGAAGACCTCTGCACCTCCCTGGAGCTGTTCAACCTGGCGACCAAGTGCGCCAGAGCTGAGGAGGGACGCCTCTCCCTCCTCGAGCTACCTGCCGCAGACCCAGAAGAGAAGAAGCCCAAGGCCAAGGACGTGAAGCGCAAGGGGGCTGCCGTGCTTGCGGCAGAGCCGGACACCAAGAGGGGCAAGGATCTGCCCGAATCCTCCAAGGGCAGCCGGTACTGTGTGTACCACGACCTCCACACCCACAACACCAATGAATGCCAAGAACTCCGCGCCGTGCGAGAAGGAAGAGTCGACCGACGCCCTGACCGTGTTGACGGGGCTACGGCCGAGGAGGAGGAAGGAACCCGGGATGCTGGGAAGATCGTGGCCCACGTCAAGGATGGCGTGACCAACATCGCGAGGACCGCTGGCATGACCAACCTCGCGAGGACCGCAGGCGTGACCCGCCTCGCGAGGGGGACTGGAGGGATCAGCCTCGTGAGGATCGCCCTCATGGCAACCTAGGCCTGCCGCCGTTGCCGCCTCAGCCAAGAATGAATGAAGACCGCCGCCAAGACGAAGGGGCTGGGGGCTTCCAGGAGCCTCGCGCCATCGCTTGCATCCTGGGCGGAGCTCAAGCCCCAGCCTCTCAATGTATCTTCAAGCAGTTTGCTCGCGAAGTGAATGCAGTTCTCCCCAAGCTCGAAGCAACGCGTCCCCTCAGGTGGTCGGCCTGCACCATCACGTTCAGCTCAGCAGACCAGCTCAAGTGCGCGGCCACAGCCGGAGTCCTCCCAATGCTTTGTTCCCAAGTCATCAGCAACGTTCTGGTCACCAGGACCCTCATCGATGGAGGGGCAGGGCTCAATGTCTTGTCTCTGGAAACATTCAACAGCCTCCAAGTGCCCTACGACCAGCTCCAGCCAACCAAGCCCTTCTCCGGAGTCACCGACGGTTCCACGGTCCCGATCGGGCAGGTCCGCCTCCCAGTCACCTTCGGCACCTACGACAACTACCGCACCGAGCTCATCGACTTTGACGTCGCCCACATCCGCCTGCTGTACAGCGCCATCCTCGGGTACCCGGCGCTGGCCAAGTTCATGGCCGTGACTCACCATGGCTACAACGTCCTCAAGATGCCAGGAAGCGGCGGCGTCATCACGGTGCCATGTCAAGAGAAGGATGCAGTGTGTGCCCTGGAGCGAGCCTTTCAGGCCGCGTCACTAGAAGACCCAGATCGCGGAAGCAGAAGGCTTCCTGAGACCACCCCCAAGAAGAAGAAGACAACGTCAAGTTCAGCCCCTCAGGAGGTAGGCCCTTCAAGGCCCGCTTCTGCCCAGGGGGATCCTCCTTCAGTCGCATAGGAAAGCGTGCCCGGCGCCCTCCTCAGGTAGGGCTCGGGGGCTCTCACCTGGAGGGCCACCGACCTCGCCAAGGTCAAGAGGGAGGCGCTGGGGCACCATGTGGAAGCGTGTTTCAAAGCACGCTTCCCCCAAAATGAAGCCAGGGAAGGAAGGTCAGACCAGCAGTAGTTTGTTAGCAAGGCCATGCAAGAACTACAGGAGTCAAGGATCATGAGAGGTTGCCGTCGCCCACCAGCTGTGGCTCCCCATCCAGGCGAGGATGGTGGGCTGCGTGTCTGCGGCGACATACCAGGGCTCAATCAGATCGCCACGGCGGAGCGCCTCTGGCCCTCACAAGTGGGGCGCTGTGGAGGACCACCCCACAGCTATGTTCGCATGCCTTATGGCCTGCCGAGCGTGGCTACGGCGTACCAGCGCATCATGAGGAGCATCTTCTAGGCGCAAGAAGACAGGCGTTCCACAACCCTGGCGGAGATGGAGGCTGCTCACGAGGAGCCACCAGTGCCTTCGGAGCCTCCCGAGGCCCCTGGGCCTGGGGGCTCGTGAGGATCGGCTTCCGCAGCCCACCGAGTCTGCTGCACCAACGCCACTGCGCCGACAACATCTTCAGGTGACATCTTTCAAGTTTCATTCCCAGCTGGGAGCACCCTCCCAGGGTTGCGTCACTCCCAGGCCGTGTGGGTCCGTCCCTATGGCATGTATCACTTTTTATCTTTTCAGTCGCTAGCTTGCTTTGCTGGGGGCGCCCCTCGGGCTGCATCATCCCCAGGCCACTCGGGCTAGGCCCAGCGGCATGTATCCCTTCCGCGTTTATTTCCAATTATGCATCATGCTTGATTACTTGATGCCATCCACGGCACCTCTTCTTCTTCATGTCGACCACTTGCACGTTAAAGGGGGGGTGCCTGAGCATCGCGACTCAGGGCTCTTACTGGCTCTCCAGCCCTCACCCTCTGGCCTTGTCCACGGCATCGCGACCTGGCATACCAGCGACGGCTGAGACAAGCTCGAGGTCCGGGACCCGAGGACGTAGAGTGTCGGCATCTAACCAGATTTTGCAGGAATACATCTCAAGATACGACCCAGTGCCAGGCGCAACCCGCCTAGAGGTAGGGCCTCGTGAGTCCCGCGCTGGCTCACGGGTGCCCAGATACACCTCACCTAGCTTTACCGTGCCAGCCACGTGTCAGGGCGGGGCTGTACACGCCCCGGGGGCTCCTCCTGGAGGGGAGCCCCCTCCCACGTACCAGTGGAAGCACCATGCTCGCCGCTGGCTGACGACACTGCCGAGGAGCGGCTATGCCCGTACACATACGGAAGCGCTATGCTCCGCGCTGGTGATAAACAACTGAGGGTGGCCTCCGGGCCGCATTAACCTCAGGGAGCCCCTAGCTCAGTGGCCGGCCTCATCGCAACGCCTCCCCCCGGGAGCGCCGCGCGAGGGGGCTGGGCACGGGGGCTACGACTGGGTCACGCCCAGCCGTACGCCCCAGCCAGGCCCCTCGGGCCTGGTTTGTCGCGCGTCTCTCCCCGAGGTACGCGCGGGGTCGGGCTCTGCAGACGTAGAACGGTAGCCCCGCCTACATTCCATCTCATGCTGTTCGCGCGTCAAGGGGGACTCCTGAGCATCACGACTCAGGAGCCTAACTGGCTCCGTAGCCCCTCACTCCTTAGTTCCGAAAGGCTATGCTGGATGAGGTACGCGCGGGGTCGGGCTCTGCAGACGTAGAACGGAAACACACCTACATCGCGCCTCCCTACTTGTTGTTCGTGCGCTAAGGGGGACTCCTGAGCATCGCGACTCAAGAGCCTAACTTGTCACGTGGCCCCTCATTCCTTTGGTCCCGTCCTGGTTTCCGGTCGGGGCTGATGCTGGGTGAGGCATGCGCGTGGCCGGGCTCTGCCGGCGTAGAGCATAAGCAAGTAGGTAAGAGGAACATAAAATTCAAGGAACTTAAAAGTGAATATTACAACCCATACTGTCGCCTTGGTACCAAGCGCAAATTTAAATGCCTCCTCGAGGCGTCGTGCATGTGGAGGAATCGACAGAAGAACAGGAGCGATAGCGGAGTCACTTGTCGGCAGCGGAGTCGCGTGGAGTGGCTTCGCCTTGTGGGGTAGTGGGGTCGGCAGCACCTCGCTTCGGCTTGGTGCTGAAGGCCCGGAACTTCCCTAGCAGCGCCTCTACGCGCCCCTTCACGGCCTCGACAGCGGCAGCGGCGCCCTCGCCGCTCACCGGCTCCAGCAGGCTGTCGAGGTCGGCATTGGGGTCACGAAGGTAGACATGGGCGAAGACCTGCGTCAGCATGGCGGAAGACAGGACACGCGCCTCGGCTTCAGCCATGGGGGAGAGTCCAAGGGCGACATCTCCAAGAGCCTTCACCAAGAAGGGAAGCAGTTTGGCGGGGCCGTTCCCGTCACCAGCCAGCGGGCTACCCAGGCCACTCTCGTAAAGCGTCTTCAGTGAAGCGCGGGCATCCTTCTTCATGTCCGCGAAGGCCACGTGATCCTCGGCGAGGACCCGAGCCTTGGCGTCCATCTCGGCCTTCATCGTCTCTAGCTCCTTCTTCAACGCGCCTAGGTGGCTGCGACACTTCTTGAGGTTCGCTTCCCGGTCCTCGAGCGCCGCCTCGCGAGCCTTCACCCCCTTCTCCTGCTCTTGGCGAAGGCGGGTCTCCTCTGCAAGCTGATCACGAAGGCCTTGCAACTCGTCCTCCAGCTCCTTGCAGCGGCCGCGGATGCCAACCGCCTCTCCCAGGGCCGCGTCATGGGCAGCCTTCGCCTCGAGCGTAGCCTCCCTCTCCTCGTCATAGGGCGTCGAGGCCTGAACCAGCGCTGCCTGAATCGAGGCGTCAGAGCGAATCCACCCCGAGGCCAGCTCCAGGCGCCCGGCCACCAGGCGAGGGTCGGCGCCTAGAAGATCCTACCGCAGCCGGTCCAGTCCAGCAACAACCCGCTCCAAGATGGAAGAAGAAGGCGGAGAAGCATCAGTGCGCTTCAAGGCAGCAGGAGGAGTCGCGGAACGAGCAGCCGGCGGAGCGGGAGGAGAAGGTAGCGGCAACGAGGCTGCAGTATCCCGAGACGGAGTCTGCTGCGCCTCCCCAACCGTAGCAGCAGCACCAGGCAAGGGCACCTCTGGGGTCGACCGAGCCATGGTGGCTGCGGCCCCAGCCAGATCAGCCAAGCCCCGCAAGGGCGAGTGGGCAAGAGAAGCCCGTGCGTCGCGGTCGCCCTCCCCTGCAGGTGGAGGTGTCGCCGCAGCTGGGGCCTCAGGAGCTCCCTTCAGCTTCTTCGCCGCGGGCGCCAGCCTACTCAGGAGAAGTAATCGTCAAGCCTCATCAGCGGAACAAGAAATTAGGAATCAAGGATCAAACACTTACAGGTCGTCGCCAGAAAGCTCCAGTGGTCTCCTGCCAAACTTGAAGCCGGAGAGCCGACTGGAGGGGTCGACCTCAGAAGCAGAAGGCGCATCAGCGGTTCGCCCCGGAGTCAAGGCGGACCCGCGGGGAATCAACCCTGTCCTGCCCTTCTTCGGGACCGAGGGCGAGCTCCCGCTGCCCAGCACATCGTCGTCATCGTCATCATCGCTCAGCGAAAGGCGGAGAGCGCGGGGCTTGCGCTGGAGTGGGGGAGCCCTAGACTCTCCGTCAGTCGCCTCGGAGTCGGGACCTCCCTCCCGCTCCTCCTCGCCCGCTCCTCCGCTTGAGTCGCCGGAAGACACATCCACCAGATCCTCGGGAGCCACCACGGGCACGAGCCCGTCCCCGTTGAAGACGGGCATGGACTCCATCACCTGCTCCCAATCGTCGCGGAGGAACAGGGGCGAAGGCGCGCCCTCCAGCCTTGCTGCCTCGCCCCCGACCAGGGACTGGAGGACCGCAGTCACGTCCCCTTCGCCCACGGCTGCGGGGCTCGGGTGAGGCCTCCACATCGGGGGAGAGTACTGCCGAAGCGGAGCCAGCTGGTGCTCCAGGAACTCCCTCAGCAACGACGCCCCGGTCAGCTTCGCCGTCGCCATGTTGGCTGGCTTCAGATCGGCGTCCATCTTCGCCAACATCGACTTCGCGCGGGGATCCGTGAGCTCCGCCCGACACCAGTCTTCCGAGCTCACGGGCGGCTCCGTGGGAAGGGCCAACCGAGGGTCGACGCACCCGGCGTCAACCAATACCCACTTGCTCCGGAAGCCCTCGATCCTCTTCCCTGAATTCGAGATGGCCATGGAACTGCCGCACGCGACGAAGCCCGCGCACGCAGAAGGGGAACCCTTGGAGGTCCGGAGGTAGAAGTAGTGGCGCAGCAAGGCAACTGAAGGCTGCACCCCCACATGCACCTCGCAATAGTAGGCGAAGATCGCCAGGAGAAGGACGGAGTTGGGGTGGAGATGCAAAGCTTGCAAGTTGTAATGGCGGAGGACGGCGAGGAAGAACTCAGAGAAAGGAGGCACCAGGCCCGCTGTAATGGAGCTCACGAAGAAAGGATAGAAGGTGCTCCCTTGACCTTCAGGGGCATCGGAGCCGACCTTGAACATCTGCGCCCCGTCAATGCCCTGCGCAACAGCCATCCGGTGCAGTAGGGCGAGGCTCGCCTTCGACACGTTGGGCGAATCCAAAGCAGGCGAGAACCAAGCTTCGGCCGGGGCCCGGCGAGGCGCCATGGCTACCTGGGTCGAGTGGGTGGAGCAGATCTGGAAACTTGGAGGAAGGGAGGAGAAGCGCTAGAAAGGGGATCTGGGCGGCGGATGAAGAAGGAGAAGAACAAAACCCGAGCAGATGCCACGCCTTTAGTATCCTGCGCAGTTGCAAAAGCACCCACGTCCAATCAACCGCCACGCGGCGCCCGAGGCCGCAGGCTGTTAGGGCCCGCGGCGCTTCGCCCTTGCCCTTTCACCTCTCGGCACGGCCAAGTCCGTGCGCGCCTTGGGCCCGGGTGCTACTGTCGGCGTTCTGGGAACGAGGGTCCCCAGACTTGCCTGCCTGCGGCCTGCAGCATGGCTCAAATGGGGGCCCAGCGTGGCCCATCTTCATCAGCACAAGGTTCAAGACCCTCGCGAGGGGCCAAGCCTCGCGAGGCGGACGACATGGCGCTTCCTCAAGCGCGGCCTCCTCAGGCTGGCTCGCGAGGAGGCGGAGAGATCAAGGCGGGTACCTCACGAGGTGCCCATGACGCAAGCCATGACGACCAAGGGTGCCAGGCGGGCGCCAGCCCGCGCAGCGTCTCCCTTTCCTCTTTGGTGCAAAGGGGGCAAGCGCAGGCGAGAGGATCAAGCAAAGGCAGCCATTTCGGTGCAACAAGACCAAGACCAGTCCAACGGTGGGAAGGAGGTCACCATGGAGCCCAGGACGGCGTCACCACAGGGCCTTTGGCAGGCGAAGACCAACTTTAGTCAGGATAAGTGTACTAGATGTTCCGCTTCAAATTGGCCAATTGTTGGCGCCCTTCCCGCTCAATATTTGGGAAGAGGCCCAGGGCCTTTGCCTATAAATAGGACTAGCCACCCCCAGGGTAGAGGCAGATTGGAATGAGCTAGCAACCAGTAGAGGAGACCAAATCCAGCATCTAGAGAGAGAGAGAGAAGGGCGATCGAACTCCCCCTAGCAGTTCATCCCCTAGCCAAGAACAGACCCTCGCGAGGCTGTTCTTCCTTGTATTGTTCTTCCTCATCAGCCCAAGAGGCAATCCACCCACCACACTGGAGTAGGGTATTACACCACAATGGTGGTCCGAACCAGTATAAACCCTGTGTCTCATGTGTTGTTCTTCTAGTAGTTAGATCCTTACGAGACGGAGAGGTAGTGGGCACGATCTCCGCGCGCATCCTAGAGTTCGAACCTTAAGGGTCTGCCGAAACCCATGATCCGACATATGTAGTGTAGCTCCTTGCTTGCGAGTACTTTGGATGAGTACTCACGGTTGCCTTGTTCCCCCTTTTCCCCATTTCTCTACCCGATTGCTGCGACCAGGCGATGGAGTCCAGGAGCCAGACGCCACCGTTGACGACAACTCATACTACACCGGAGGCGCCTACTACTACGTGCTGCCCGCTGACGACGACCAGGAGTAGTTAGGAGGATCCCAGGCAGGAGGCCTGCGCCTCTTTCGACCTGTATCCCAGTTTGTGCTAGCCTTCTTAAGGCAAACTTGTTTAGCGTATGTCTGTACTCAGATATTGTTGCTTCCGCTGACTCGTCTATGATCGAGCACTTGTATTCGAGCCCTCGAGGCCCCTGGCTTGTATTATGATGCTTGTATGACTTATTTTATTTGTAGAGTTGTGTTGTGATATCTTCCCGTGAGTCCCTGATCTTGATCGTACACATTTGCGTGCATGATTAGTGTACAATTGAATCGGGGGCGTCACAACTTAGTACCTGATAGTATCTTGCTTGTCTATGTTGTTGTAGATAGATGGCCCGTGCTGTTGTTCCGTTGATTTTTGATGCGTTCCTTGAGAAAGCAAAGTTGAAAGATGATGGTAGCAATTACACGGACTGGGTCCATAACTTGAGGATTATCCTCATTGTTGCACAGAAAAATTACGTCCTGGAAGCACCGCTAGGTGCCAAACCTGCTACAGGAGCAACACCAAATGTTATGAATGTCTGGCAGAGCAAAGCTGATGACTACTCGATAGTTCAGTGTGCCATGCTTCACGGCTTAGAACCGGGACTTCAACGACGTTTTGAACGTCATGGAGCATATGTGATGTTCCAGGAGTTGAAGTTAATATTTCAAGCAAATGCCTGGATTGAGAGATATGAAGTCTCCAATAAGTTCTATAGCTGCAAAATGGAGGAGAATAGTTCTACCAATGAGCATATACTCAAAATGTTTGGGTATAATAATCACTTGATTCAACCGGGAGTTAATCTTCCGGATGATAGCGTCATTGATAGAATTCTTCAATCATAGCCACCAAGCTACAAGAGCTTCGTAATGAACTATAACATGCAAGGGATTGATAAGACGATTCCCGAGCTCTTCGCAATGCTAAGGCTGCGGAGGTAGAAATCAAGAAGGAGCATCAAGTGTTGATGGTCAATAAGACCGTCAGTTTCAAGAAAAAGTGCAAAGGGAAGAAGAAGGGGAGCTTCAAGAAGAACAACAAGCAAGTTGCTACTCAAGAGAAGAAGCCCAAGTCTGGACCTAAGCTTGAAACTGAGTGCTTCTACTGCAAAGGGACTAGTTACTGGAAGCGGAACTGCCCCAAGTATTTGGCGGATAAGAAGGATGGAAAGTGAACAAAGTATATTTGATATACATGTTATTGATGTGTACTTTACTAGTGTTTATATCAACCCCTCAGTATTTGATACTAGTTCAGTTGCTAAGATTAGTAACTCGAAACAGGAGTTGCAGAATAGACAAAGACTAGTTAAGGGTAAAATGACGATGTGTATTGGAAGTGGTTCCAAGATTGATATGATCATCATCGCACACTCCCTATACTTTCGGGATTAGTGTTGAAACTAAATAAGTGTTATTTGGTGTTTGCGTTGAGCATGAATATGATTTGATCATGTTTGTTGCAATATGATTATTCATTTAAATTAGAGAATAATTGTTGTTTTGTTTACATGAATAAAACCTTCTATTGTCATACACCCAATAAAATGGTTTGTTAGATCTCGATCGCAGTGATACACATATTCATAATATTGAAGCCAAAAGATGCAAAGTTAATAATGATAGTGCAACTTATTTGTGGCACTGCCATTTAGGTCATATTGGTGTAAAGCACATGAAGAAACTCCATGCTGATAGGATTTTGGAATCACTTGATTATGAATCACTTGATGCTTGCGAACCATGTAAGATGACTAAGACTCCGTTCTCCGGAACAATGGAGCGAGCAATTGACTTATTGGAAATAATACATACTGATGTATGCGATCCGTTGAGTGTTGAGGCTCGCGGCAGGTATCATTATTTTCTCACCTTCACAGATGATTTAAGAAGATATGGGTATATCTACTTAATTAAACATAAGTCTGAAACGTTTGAAAAGTTCAAAGAATTTCAAAGTGAAGTTGAAAATCATCGTAACAAGAAAATAAAGTTTCTATGATCTGATCGTGGAGGAGAATATTTGAGTTACGAGTTTGGTCTACATTTGAAACAATGCAGAATAGTTTCGCAACTCACGCCATCTGGAACACTACAACGTAATGGTGTTTCCGAACATCATAACCGTACTTTATTGGATATAGTGCAATCTATGATGTTTCTTACCAGTTTACCACTATAGTTTTGGGGTTATGCATTAGAGACAGCTGCATTCACGTTAAAAGGGGCACCATCTAAATCCGTTGAGACGACACCGTAGGAACTGTGGTTTGGCAAGAAATCAAAGTTGTCATTTCTTAAAGTTTGGGGTTGCGATGCTTATAAGAAAAAGTTTCATCCTGATAAGCTCAAACCCAAATCGGAGAAATGTGTCTTCATCGGATACCCAAAGGAGACAGTTGGAAGAAAGAATGTATATATTTAGAGGAAGTGCATATATTTAGAGGAACTCAAACTTATGAAATATAGAATGAAGACTAAGCACGAGAGAATGTTCTCTAACTGGCTGGATTCTCTGTTGTAATCTCTTTTACTTCTTCTTTTGTCTGTAGTTTTTTTTTCCTAGTTTCTTCTATTTTTCTTTTCTTTTCTTTTCTGTTTTTTTGTTTTCTTAGGCTTACCTCAAGCCCATAAGACTACTCTGCTTCATCTACCTTAATAAAAGTTGCAGTGGGGTGTTTACCCTACTGTTTATAGTCAAAAAAAAAGGAGACAGTTGGGTACACCTTCTATCACAGATCCGAAGGCAAGACTTTTGTTGCTAAATTTGGAATCTTTCTAGAGAAGGAGTTTCTCTCGAAAGAAGTGAGTGGGAGGAAAGTAGAACTTGATGAGGTAAATGTACCTCCTCCCTTATTGGAAAGTAGTTCATCACAGAAACCGGTTTCTGCCACAACTACACCAATTAGTGAGGAAATTAATGATGATGATCATGAAACTTCAGATCAAGTTATTACTGAACCTCGTAGGTCAACCAGAGTAAGATCCACACCAGAGTGGTACGGTAATCCTGTTCTGGAAGTTATGTTACTAGACCATGACGAACCTACGAACTATGAAGAAGTGATGGTGAGCCCAGATTCCGCAAAATGGCTTGAGGCCATGAAATCTGAGATGGGATCCATGTATGAGAACAAAGTGTGGACTTTGATTGACTTGCCCGATGATTGGCAAGCCATTGAGAATAAATGGATCTTCAAGAAGAAGACTGACGCTGACAATAATGTTACTATCTATAAAGCTCGACTTGTTGCGGAAGGTTTTCCACAAGTTCAAGGGATTGACTACGATGAGACCTTCTCACCCGTAGCGATGCTTAAGTCTGTCTGAATCATGTTAGCAATTGCCGCTTTTTATGATTATGAAATTTGGCAAATGGATGTAAAAACTGCATTCCTGAATGGATTTCTGGAAGCAGAGTTGTATATGATGCAACCGGAAGGTTTTGTCGATCCAAAGGGAGCTAACAAAGTGTGCAAGTTCCAGCAATCCATTTATGGACTGGTGCAAGCCTCTCGGAGTTGGAATAAATGTTTTGATAGTGTGATCAAAGCATTTGGTTTTATACAGACTTTTGGAGAAGCCTGTATTTACAAGAAAGTGAGTGGGAGCTCTGTAGCATTTCTGATATTATATGTGGATGACATATTGCTGATTGGAAATGATATAGAATTTCTAGATAGCATAAAGGGATACTTGAATAAGAGTTTTTCAATGAAAGACCTCAGTGAAGCTGCTTATATATTGGGCATCAAGATCTATAGAGATAGATCAAGACGCTTAATTGGACTTTCACAAAGCACATACCTTGACAAAGTTTTGAAGAAGTTCAAAATGGATCAAGCAAAGAAAGGGTTCTTGCCTGTGTTACAAGGTGTGAAGTTGAGTAAGACTCAATGCCCGACCACTGCAGAAGATAGAGAGAAAATGAAAGATGTTCCCTATGCTTCAGCCATAGGCTCTATCATGTATGCAATGCTGTGTACCAGACCTGATGTGTCCCTTGCTATAAGTTTAGCAGGGAGGTACCAAAGTAATCCAGGAGTGGATCACTGGACAACGGTCAAGAACATCCTGAAATACCTGAAAAAGGACTAAGGATATGTTTCTCGTTTATGGAGGTGACAAAGAGCTCATCGTAAATGGTTACGTTGATGCAAGCTTTGACACTGATCCGGACGATTCTAAATCGCAAACCGGATACGTGTTTACATTGAACGGTGGAGCCGTCAGTTGGTGCAGTTCTAAACAAAGCGTCGTGGCGGGATCTACATGTGAAGCGGAGTACATAGCTGCTTCAGAAGCAGCAAATGAAGGAGTCTGGATGAAGGAGTTCATATCCGATCTAGGTGTCATACCTAGTGCATCGGGTCCAATGAAAATCTTTTGTGACAATACTGGTGCAATTGCCTTGGTGAAGGAATCCAGGTTTCAAAAGAGAACCTAACACATCAAGAGACGCTTCAATTCCATCTGGGATTTAGTCCAGGTGGGAGACATAGAAATTTGCAAGATACATACGAATCTGAATGTTGCAGACCCGTTGACTAAGCCTCTTCCACGAGCAAAACATGATCAGCACCAAGACTCCATGGGTGTTAGAATCATTATTGTGTAATCTAGATTATTGACTCTAGTGCAAGTGGGAGACTGAAGGAAATATGCCCTAGAGGCAATAATAAAGTTATTATTTATTTGCTTATAACATGATAAATGTTTATTATTCAAGCTATAATGGTATTAACTGGAAACATAATACTTGTGTGAATACATAAACAAACAGAGTGTCACTAGTATGCCTCTGCTTGACTAGCTCGTTGATCAAAGATGGTTATGTTTCCTAGCCATAGACATGAGTTGTCATTTGATTAACGCGATCACATCATTAGGAGATTGATGTGATTGACTTGACCCATTCCGTTAGCTTAGCACTCGATCGTTTAGTATGTTGCTATTGCTTTCTTCATGACTTATACATGTTCCTATGACTATGAGATTATGCAACTCCCGTTTACCGGAGGAACACTTTGTGTGCTACCAAACTTCACAACGTAACTGGGTGATTATAAAGGTGCTCTACAGGTGTCTCCGAAGGTACTTGTTGGGTTGGCGTATTTCGAGATTAGGATTTATCACTCCGATTGTCGGAGAGGTATCTCTGGGCCCACTCGGTAATGCACATCACTTAAGCCTTGCAAGCATTGCAACTAATGAGTTAGTTGCGAGATGATATATTATGGAACGAGTAAAGAGACTTGCCGGTAACGAGATTGAACTAGGTATTGAGATACCGACGATCGAATCTCGGGCAAGTAACATACCGATGACAAAGGGAACAACGTATGTTGTTATGTGGTCTGACCGATAAATATCTTCGTAGAATATGTGTGAGCCAATATGAGCATCTAGGTTCCGCTATTGGTTATTGACCAGAGATGTGTCTCGGTCATGTCTACATAGTTCTCGAACCCGTAGGGTCCGCACGCTTAAAGTTTCGATGATAGTTATATTATGAGTTTATATGTTTTGATGTACTGAAGGTAGTTCGGAGTCCCAGATGTGATCACGGACATGACGAGGAGTATTGAAATGGTCGAGACATGAAGATTGATATATTGGAAGTCTATATTTGGATATCGGAAGTGTTCCGGGTGAAATCGGGATTTTACCGGAGTACCGAGGGGTTACCGGAACCCCCCGGGGGTTTAGTGGGCCTTAGTGGGCCTTAGTGGAGAAGATGAGAGGCGGCCAGGGCAGGGCTACGCGCCCCTCCCCTCTAGTCCGAATAGGACAAGGAGAGGGGGGCGGCGCCCCCCTTTCCTTCTTCTCTCCCTCCTCTTTCCCCCGTCTCCTAATCCAATAAGGAAAGGGAGGGAGTCCTACTCCTGGTGGGAGTAGGACTCCTCCTGGCGCGCCCCTCCTGGCCGGACGCACCTCCCAACCTTGCTCCTTTATATATGGGGGCAGGGAGGCACCCCAAAGACACAACAACTGATCGTTTGATCTTTTAGTCGTGTGCGGTGCCCCCCTCCACCATAGTCCACCTCGATAATACTGTAGCGATGCTTAGGCGAAGCCCTGCATCGGTAGAACATCATCGTCATCACCACGCCGTCGTGCTGATGAAACTTTCCCTCAACACTCGGCTGGATCGGAGTTCGAGGGACGTCATCGGGCTGAACGTGTGCTGAACTCGGAGGTGCCGTGCGTTCGGTACTTGATCGGTCGGATCGTGAAGACGTACGACTACATCAACTGCGTTGTGCTAACACTTCCGCTTTCGGTCTACGAGGGTACGTGGACACACTCTCCCCTCTCGTTGCTATGCATCACCATGATCTTGCGTGTGCGTAGGATTTTTTTTGAAATTACTACGTTCCCCAACAAAATCAAGATTCCACAAGAATTGATAAACTTGAGGATATTATTACCAACTTAGGGCCTGCCTTTTCTTCTATAAGAAATACTCCAAATCCTCCTACTAACAAAGTTGCCAAATTGATGTATGTTCCTAAAAATAAGGGTGAATCTTCTAGTAAGGAAAAAGCGGATCTCAAGTCAATAAGTGTTCACCCCAAATTTTTTGCTATCATTAAGAAACCCTTTGCTACAAATGAATTTCTTGATTTCTTGCCTAGGAGTTTGATCATTAATAAAAAGAAGGAAACTACTACGGGTTATAAGTGTTCAATTGAAGAATTACATACCAAACATGATAGTACATAGATCTATTCTTGCCGTTATGCCTAGCTAGGGGCGTTAAACGATAGCGCTTGTTGGGAGGCAGCCCAATTTTTTTTGTTCCTTGCTTTTTGTTCCTATTTAGTAATAAATAATTGATCTAGCCTCTGGTTAGATGTGGTTTTATGTTTTAATTACTGTTTGTGCCAAGTAAAACCTATAGGATCTTCTTGCATGATAGTTATTTGATCTTGCTGAAAAAGTCTGAAACTTTCTGCTCACAAAATCAATTGTTAAAAATCACTAGAACGTGATAAAATATTGATTCCATTTGCATTAGATCAATAAAAAAATTATTTAGGTCGTCCTATTTTGGTAGAATTTTTGAGTTACAGAAAGTCCGTGTTTGATACAGATTACTACAGACTGTTCTGTTTTTGACAGATTCTGTTTTTCGTGTGTTGTTTGCTTATTTTGATGAATCTATGACTAGTATCGGGGGTATGAACCATAGAGAAGTTGGAATACAGTAGGTTTAACACCAATATAAACAAAGAATGAGTTCATTACAGTAACTTAAAGTGGTGGTTTGTTTTATTTCGCTAACGGAGCTCATGAGATTTTCTGTTGAGTTTTGTGTTGTGAAGTTTTCAAGTTTTGGGTAAAGATTTGATGGATTATGGATGAACGAGTGGCAAGAGCCTAAGCTTGGGGATGCCCAAGGCACCCCAAGGTAAAACTCAAGGACAACCAAAAGCCTAAGCTTGGGGATGCCCCGGAAGGCATCCCCTCTTTCGTTATCGGTAACTTTACTTGTTGCTATATTTTTATTCACCACATGATATGTGTTTTGCTTGGAGCGTCTTGCATGACTTGAGTCTTTGCTTTTTATTTTACCACAATCATCCTTGATGTACACACCTTTTTGGAGACACACACACATGATTCAGAATTTATTAGAATACTCTGTGTGCTTCACTTATATCTTTTGAGCTAGATAATTTTGCTCTAGTGCTTCACTTATATCTTTTTAGAGCATGGTGGTGGTTTTATTTTGTAGAAATTATTGATCTCTCATGCTTCACTTAAATTATTTTGAGAGTCCTTTAGAACAGCATGGTAATTTGCTTTGGCTATAAAATTAGTCCTAATATGATAGGCATCCAAGATGGATATAATAAAAACTTTCATATAGAGTGCATTGAATACTATGAGAAGTTTGATACTTGATGATTGTTTTGAGATATGAAGGTGGTGATATTAAAGTTGTGCTAGTTGGGTAATTGTGAATTTGAGAAATACTTGTGTTGAAGTTTGCAAGTCCCGTAGCATGCACGTATGGTAACCGTTGTGTAACAAATTTGAAACATGAGGTGTTCTTTGATTGCCATCCTTATGAGTGGCGGTCCAGGATGAGCGATGGTCTTTTCCTACCAATCTATCCCCCTAGGAGCATGCGCGTAGTGCTTGGTTTTTGATGACTTGTAGATTTTTGCAATAAGTATGTGAGTTCTTTATGACTAATGTTGAGTCCATGGATTATACACACTCTCACCCTTCCATCATTGCTAGCCTCTTCGGTACCGTGCATTGCCCTTTCTCACCTTGAGAGTTGGTGCAAACTTTGCCGGTGCATCCAACCCCCGTGATATGATACGCTCTATCACACATAAACCTCCTTATATCTTCCTCAAAACAGCCACCATACCTACCTATTATGACATTTCCATAGCCATTTCGAGATATATTGCCATGCTACTTTCCACCGTTTCATTTATTATGACACGCTTCATCATTGTCATATTGCCTTGCATGATCATGTAGTTGCCATCGTATTTGTGGCAAAACCACCATGCATAATTCATCATACATGTCACTCTTGATTCATTGCCCATCCCGGTACACAGCCGGAGGCATCCATGTAGAGTCATATTTTGTTCTAAGTATCGAGTTGTAATCTTTGAGTT
Source organism: Aegilops umbellulata (assembly GCA_032464435.1). NCBI lineage: Eukaryota > Viridiplantae > Streptophyta > Magnoliopsida > Poales > Poaceae > Aegilops > Aegilops umbellulata. Next base: position 269,557,993 of record CP136055.1, on the reverse strand, counting down.
CTAAATAAATAGAAGTGTGATGATCATCATTATTAGAGCATTGTCCCAAAAAAAGAAGAAAAGAAAAATAAAAGGGACAATGTTACTATCTTTTTCCACACTTGTGCTTCAAAGCAGCACCATGATCTTCATGATAGAGAGTCTCTTATTTTGTCACTTTCATATACTAGTTGGAATTTTTCATTATAGGACTTGGCTTGTAATTCCAACAATGGGCTTCCTCAAACGCCCTAGGTATTCGTGAGCAAGCAAGTTGGATGCACACCCACTTAGTTTCTTTTGTTGAGCTTTCATATATTTATAGCTCTAGTGCATCTGTTGCATGGCAATCCCTACTCCTTGCATTGACATCAATTGATGGGCGTCTCCCTAGCATGTTCATTAGCCGCGTCAATGTGAGACTTTCTCCTTTTTTGTCTTCTCCATGTAACCCCCATCATTATATTCTCTTCCACCCATAATGCTATATCCATGGCTCACGCTCATGTACTGCGTGAAGGTTGAAAAAGTTTGAGATTACTAAAGTATGAAACAATTGCTTGGCTTGTCATCGGGGTTGCGCATGATGAGACCATTGTTGTGTGATGAAAATGGAGCATGACCAAACTATATGATTTTATAGGGATGATGTAGGATCGGAAGTATGTCTAGAGGGGGGGGGGGGTGATTAGACTACTTGACCAAATAAAAATCTATCCTTTTCCCAATTTTAGTTCTTGGCAGATTTTAGCTATCTTAGCACAAGTCAAGCACAATGCAAGCAAGCATGCAAAGCGTATATGAGCAGCGGAAAGTAAAGCATGCAACTTGCAAGAATGTAAAGGGAAGGGTTTGGAGGATTCAAATGTAATTGGAGACACGGATGTTTTTGGCGTGGTTCCGATAGGTGGTGCTATCGTACATCCACGTTGATGGATACTTCAACCCACGGAGAGTAACGGTTGTGCGAGTCCACGGAGGGCTCCACCCATGAAGGGTCCACGAAGAAGCAACCTTGTCTATTCCATCACGGCCGTCGCCCACGAAGGACTTGCCTCACTAGCGGTAGATCTTCACGAAGTAGGCGATCTCCTTGCCCTTACAAACTCCTTGGTTCAACTCCACAATCTTGTCGGAGGCTCCCAAGTAACACCTAGCCAATCTAGGAGACACCACTCTCCAAGAAGTAACAAATGGTGTGTTGATAATGAACTCCTTGCTCTTGTGCTTTAAATGATAGTCTCCCCAACACTCAACTCTCTCTCACAGGATTTGGATTTGGTGGAAAGAAGATTTGAGTGGAAAGCAACTTGGGGAAGGCTAGAGATCAAGATTCATATGGTAGGAATGGAATATCTTGAACTCAACACAAGGGTAGGTGGTTCTCTCTTAGAAAATGTGTATTGGAAGTGAAGGTGTGTTTTGATGGCTCTCTCCATGAATGAAGAGTGGGTGGAGGGGTATATATAGCCTCTACACAAAATCTAACCGTTCACACAATCTGCCAAACTCGGTGGGACTGAATCGTTAAACTCGGTCGGACCGATTTAGCAAACCTAGTGACCGTTAGGATTTTTGGTGGGACTGAGATGCAACTCGGTAGGACCGACATGGTTAGGGTTTGGGCATAATGTAATCTCGGTGTGATCGATTACACAAACTAGGTGGGACCGATTTTGGTAATAAGCTAACCAGAGAGTTGGTCAGATAAAGTCGGTGGGACCGATTCGCTCTTTTCGGTGAGACCGAAATGTTACGAAAGGGAAACAGTGAGTTTACATTGCAATCTCGGTGGGACCGATCGCTCACTTTGGTTGGACCGAAACGTTACGAAGGGAAACAGAGAAATTGCAATCCCATCTCGGTGAGACCGAGATCCCTATCGGTGAAACCGATTTGCTAGGGTTTGTGGCGGTGGCTATGACAAATGAAACTCGGTGGCTCCGGATAGAAAGAATCGGTGGGGCCGAGTTTGACTTTTGGTTTAGATCATATGTGGATATGGAAAGGTAGTTGAGGATTTTGGAGCATATCACTAAGCACATGAAGTAAGAGGCTCATTAAGCAACACCTCATCCCTCCTTAATAGTATTGGCTTTTCCTATGGACTCAATGTGATCTTGGATCACTAAAACATAAAATGTAGAGTCTTGTCCTTGAAGTTTGATCCAATCCTTTGTCCTTATAATTTTGAGGGATCCACTTTACTCATCCATGCCATGCCATCCATTGAGCTTTTCCTGAAATATTCATCTTGGAATAATGTTAGCTCAATGAGCTATATGTTGTTAGGAATTACCAAAACCACCCAGGGATAGTTGCACTTTCAATCTCCCCCTTTTTGGTAATTGATGACAGCATATAGATCAAAGCTTCGACAAAAGATAATAAGAATGAAATATATCGTCGCTTTGAGAAGTATGTGATAAGTAAGAGCTCCCCCTAAATTTGTGCATGTTTTAAGATTTGCTTTGGACTACAAATGCACAAAGAGTTAGAATCATGGGTTACTCTTCCATGTCACATACATCTTGGTGGAGCGCTCAAAATGATAAGAATTAAATACATGCACTCATCACCAAGCAAAGTGAATGATCAAAATGAGGATAAACTGATAATAACATCCAACAAGCATTAAGTGTAGCTTATGATCAAACACATGATCATCAATGTCTCACAGATTAGGCATAGTATCTCAAGCACTGAAAAGCAAATAAAGGTTCAACCAAGAAGACAAGAGAGAACAAATGCAAACTCTCCCTCTCTCGAAGCCTATGATCTATACATTTTTCTCCCCCTTTGGCAACAAATTACCAAAAAGTTCATAGAAAATGCATAGCACTAAACGACGCTCAGGCTTGGTCTTCAGGTGGTGGAGTCCGAATGACGCCAAGGACGAAGGCTTCAGTAGAAGTGGTTGGAGCTGCTGGGGTAGGAGCTGGAGCTGGTGGAACTGAAGCTGTAGCTGGTGCAGAAGTGGTGGCTCTAGTGTCAGGAACTGGCACTGCAGATGACCTCTGAGCTCTGGGCACTCTGGCAAATGCATCAGTTGTGGTCTTGCCCTTCCTCTCCTGCATATCATCTTGTAGTTGTTCCACGATAGACTGAATCTCTGTTACTTTCACATCCAGGTCATAGAACTTTTGTTCCATGATTCTTTCCAGGCTCTCTTGGTTTCGAGTCAGGGTGGCCAATCCTTTCTCAATCCTCAGAGTGGATGCTATCAGGTAACTGAGCTGCTCCTGCTTGTTCTTCAAGAAGTACTCAGATGCCTCCTCTTGAGTTGGCATCCTGGCAGCTTTCTCCATCTTTGCCTTTGAAGGAAATATGCCCTAGAGGCAATAATAAAGTTATTATTTATTTCCTTACATATCATGATAGATGTTTATTATTCATGCTAGAATTGTATTAACTGGAAACATAATACATGTGTGGATACATAGACAAACAGAGTGTCACTAGTATGCCTCTACCTGACTAGCTCGTTAATCAAAGATGGTTATGTTTCCTAACCATGAACAAAGAGTTGTTATTTGATTAACGAGGTCACATCATTAGTTGAATGATCTGATTGACATGACCCATTCCATTAGCTTAGCACCCGATCGTTTAGCATGTTGCTATTGCTTTTATCCATGACTTATACATGTTCCTTTAACTATGAGATTATGCAACTCCCGTTTACCGTAGGAACACTTTGTGTGCTACCAAACGTCACAACGTAACTGGGTGATTATAAAGGAGTACTACAGGTGTCACCAAAGGTTGATGTTGGGTTGGCGTATTTCGAGATTAGGATTTGTCACTCCGATTGTCGGAAAGGTATCTCTGGGCCCTCTCGGTAATGCACATCACTTAAAGCCTTGCAAGCATTGCAACTAATGAGTTAGTTGCGGGATGATGTATTACGGAACGAGTAAAGAGACTTGCCGGTAACGAGATTGAACTAGGTATTGGATACCGACGGTCGAATCTCGGGCAAGTAACATACCGATGGACAAAGGGAACAACGTATGTTGTTATGCGGCCTGACCGATAAAGATCTTCGCAGAATATGTAGGAGCCATTATGGGCATCCAGGTCCCGCTATTGGTTATTGACCGGAGACGTGTCTCGGTCATGTCTACATTGTTCTCGAACCGTAGGGTCCGCACGCTTAAGGTTTCGATGAGAGTTATATTATGAGTTTATGAGTTTTGATGTACCGAAGGAGTTCGGAGTCCCGGATGAGATTGGGGACATGACGAGGAGTCTCGAAATGATCGAGACGTAAAGATCGATATATTGGACGACTATATTCGGACATCGGAAAGGTTCTGAGTGATCCGGGTATTTTCGGGAGTATCGGGGAGTTACGGGATTACGGGAGAAGTAATGGGCCTTGATGGGCTTTAGTGGGAAGAGGAAAAGGCTGCTGCGCCCCCCCTCCCCTTTGGTCCGAATTGGACTAGGGAAAAGGGGGCCGGCCACCTTTCCTTCTCCTCCTATTCGTTCTCCCTTCCTCCCCTCTTGGTGGACTCCTACTAGGACTTGGAGACCTAGTAGGACTCCACACCCTGGCGCGCCAAGCCTTGGCCGGCCTCCTCCTCCTCCATCCTTTATATACAGGGGCAGGGGGCACCCCATAGACACACAAGTTGATCTACGGATCGTTCCTTAGCCGTGTGTGGTGCCCCCTTCCACCAAATTCCAACTCGGTCATATCGTTGCAGTGCTTAGGCGAAGCCCTGCGCCGGTAACACATCAAGATCGTCACCACGCCGTCGTGCTGACGGAACTCTTCCCCGACGCTTTGCTGGATCGGAGCCCGGGGATCGTCATCGAGCTGAACGTGTGCCAAGAACTCGGAGGTGCCGGAGTAACGGTGCTGTGATCGGTTGGATCGCGAGGAGAACGTACGACTACTTCCTCTACGTTGTGTCAACGCTTCCGCTTCGGTCTACGAGGGTACGTAGACGACACTCTCCCCTCTCGTTGCTATGCATCACCATGATCTTGCGTGTGCGTAGGAATTTTTTTGAAATTACTACGTTCCCCAACAGTGGCATCCGAGCCTAGGTTTTTATGGTTTGATGATATTTGCACGAGTAGAACACAAGTGAGTTGTGGACGATACAAGTCATACTGCCTACCAGCATGTCATACTTTGGTTCAGCGGTATTGTTGGACGAGACGATCCGGACCAACCTTACGCGTACTCTTACGCGAGACCAGTTCCCTCGACGTGCTTTGCACATACATGGCTTGCGGAAGACTGTCTCTCCAACTTTAGTTGAACCAAGTGTGGCTACGCCCGGTCCTTGAGAAGGTTAAAACGGAGTCTATTTGACAAACTATCGTTGTGGTTTTGATGCGTAGGTAAGATGAGTTCTTGCTTAAGCCCGTAGCAGCCACGTAAAACTTGCAACAACAAGTAGAGGACGTCTAACTTGTTTTTGCAGGGCATGTTGTGATGTGATATGGTCAAGACATGATGCTAAATTTTATTGTATGAGATGATCATGTTTTGTAACCGAGTTATCGGCAACTGGCAGGAGCCATATGGTTGTCGCTTTATTGTATGCAATGCAATCGCGATGTAATGCTTTACTTTATTACTAAGCGGTAGTGATAGTCGTGGAAGCATAAGATTGGCGAGACGACAACGATGCTGCGATGGAGATCAAGGTGTCGCGCCGGTGACAATGGTGATCATGACGGTGCTTCGAAGATGGAGATCACAAGCACGAGATGATGATGGCCATATCATATCACTTATATTGATTGCATGTGATGTTTATCTTTTATGCATCTTATCTTGCTTTGATTGACGGTAGCATTATAAGATGATCTCTCACTAATTATCAAGAAGTGTTCTCCCTGAGTATGCACCGTTGCGAAAGTTCTTCGTGCTGAGACACCACGTGATGATCGGGTGTGATAGGCTCTACGTTCAAATACAACGGGTGCAAAACAGTTGCACACGCGGAATACTCAGGTTTAACTTGACGAGCCTAGCATATAACAGATATGGCCTCGGAACACGGTGACCGAAAGGTCGAGCGTGAATCATATAGTAGATATGATCAACATAGTGATGTTCACCATTGAAACTACTCCATCTCACGTGATGATCGGACATGGTTTAGTTGATTTGGATCACGTGATCACTTAGAAGATTAGAGGGATGTCTATCTAAGTGAGAGTTCTTAAGTAATATGATTAATTGAACTTTAATTTATCATGAACTTAGTCCTGGTAGTATTAGCATATCTATGTTGTAGATCAATAGCTCGCATTGTTGCTTCCCTGTGTTTATTTTGATATGTTCCTAGAGAAAATTGTGTTGAAAAATGTTAGTAGAAATGATGCGGATTGGATCCGTAATCTGAGGTTTATCCTCATTGCTGCACAGAAGAATTTTGTCCTTGATGCACCGCTAGGTGACAGACCTTTTGCAGGAGCAGATGCAGACGTTATGAACGTTTTGCTAGCTCAATATGATGACTACTTAATAGTTTAGTGCACCATGCTTAACGGCTTAGAATCGGGACTTCAAAGACGTTTTGAACATCATGGACCATACGAGATGTTCCAGGAGTTGAAGTTAATATTTCAAGCAAATACCCGAGTTGAGAGATATGAAGTCTCCAAACAAGTTCTATAGCTAAAAGATGGAGGAGAATCGCTCAACTAGTGAGCATGTGCTCAGATAGTCTGAGTACTACAATCGCTTGAATCAAGTGGGAGTTAATCTTCCAGATAAAATAGTGATTGACAGAATTCTCTAGTCACCATCACCAAGTTAGTAGAACTTCGTGATGAACTATAATATGCAAGGGATAACGGAAAATATTCCCAAGCTCTTCGCGATGCTAAAATCAGCGAAGGTAGAAATCAAAGAAAAACATCAAGTGTTGATGGTTGACAAGATCACTAGTTTCAAGAAAAGGGCAAAAGGAAAGAAGGGGAACTTCAAGAAGAACGGCAAGCAAGTTGCTGCTCAAGTGAAAAAGCCCAAGTATGGTCCTAAGCCTGAGACTAAGTGCTTCTACTGCAAAGGGACTGGTCACTGGAAGCGGAACTACCCCAAGTGATTGGCGGATAAGAAGGATGGCAAAGTGAACATAAGTATATTTGATATACATGTTATTGATGTGTACTTTACTAGTGTTCATAGCAACCCCTCAGTATTTGGTACTAGTTTAGTTGCTAAAATTTAGTAACTCGAAACGGGAGTTGCAGAATGAACAAAGACTAGTTAAAGGGCAAGGTGATGATGTGTATTGGAAGTAGTTCCATGATTGATATGATCATCATCGCACACTCCCTATACTTTCGAGATTAGTGTTGAACCTAAATAAGTGTTATTTGGTGTTTGCGTTGAGCATGAATATGATTTGATCATGTTTATTGCAATACAGTTATTCATTTAAGTTAGAGAACAATTGTTGTTCTGTTTACATGAATAAAACCTTCTATGGTTATACACACCAACGAAATGGTTCGTTGGATCTCGATCGTAGTGATACACATATTCATAATATTGAAACCAAAAGATGCAAAGTTAATAATGATAGTGCAACCTATTTGTGGCACTGCCGTTTAGGTCATATTGGTGTAAAGCGCATGAAGAAACTCCATGCTGATGGGATTTTGGAATCACTTGATTATGAATCACTTGATGCTTGCGAACCATGCCTCTTGGGCAAGATGACTAAAACGCCGTTCTCCGGAACAATGGAGCAAGCAACAGATTTGTTGGAAATCATACATACTGATGTATGTGGTCCAATGAATATTAAGGCTCGTGACAAGTATCATTATTTTCAGAACTTCACAGATGATTTAAGCAGATATGGGTATATCTACTTAATGAAACATAAGTCTGAAACATTTGAAAAGTTCAAAGAATTTCAGAGTGAAGTGGATAATCATCGTAACAAGAAAATAAAAAGTTTCTACGATATGATCGCAGAGGTAAAATATTTGAGTTACGAGTTTTGGCCTTCAGTTAAAACCGTGTGGAATAGTTTCACAAATTCATGCCACCTGGAACACCACAACATAATGGTGTGTCCGAACGTCATAACCGTACTTTATTGGATATAGTACAATCTATGATGTTTCTTACCGATTTACCAATATCGTTTTGGGATCATGCATTAGAGACAGCTGCATTCACGTTAAAAAAGGGCACCATCTAAGTCCGTTGAGATGACACAATATGAACTGTGGTTTAGCAAGAAACCAAAGTTGTCGTTTGGGGTTGTGATGCTTATATAAAAAAGTTTCATCCTGATAAGCTCAAACCCAAATCGGAGAAATATGTCTTCATAGGATACCCAAAGGAAATTGTTGGGTACACCTTCTATCACAGATCCAAAGGCAAGACATTTGTTGCTAAGAATGGATCCTTTCTAGAGAAGGAGTTTCTCTCGAAAGAAGTGAGTGGGAGGAAAGTAGAAAACTTGATAAGGTAATTGTACCTTCTCCCTTATTGGAAAGTAGTTCATCACAGAAATCTGTTCTTGTGACTACTACACCAATTAGTGAGGAAGCTAATGATGATGATCATGTAACTTCAGATCAAGTAACTACCGAATCTCGTAGATCAACCAGAGTAAGATCCACACCAGAGTGGTACGGTAATCCTATTTTGGAAGTCATGTTACTAGACCATGATGAACCTACGAACTATGAAGAAGCGATGGTGAGCCCAGATTACGCAAAGTGGCTTGAGGCCATGAAATCTGAGATGGGATCCATGTATGAGAACAAAGTGTGGACTTTGATGGATTTGCCCGATGATCGGCAAGCCAAAGAAAATAAATGGATCTTGAAGAGGAAGACGGACACTGATAGTAGTGTTACTATCTACAAAACTAGAATTGTCGCAAAAGGTTTTCGACAAGTTCAAGGTGTTGACTACGATGAGAGTTTCTCACTCATATCTATGCTTAAGTCTGTCCGAATCATGTTAGCAATTGCCGCATTTTATGAAATCCGGCAAATGGATAAACAAAACTACATTCCTTAATGGATTTATTAAAGAAGAGTTGTATACGATGCAACTAGAAGGTTTTGTCGATCCTGAAGGTGTTAACAAAGTATGCAAGCTCCAGCGATCCATCTATGGACTGGTGCAAGCATCTCGGAGTTGGAATATACGCTTTGATGAGTTGATCAAAGCATATAGTTTTATACAGACTTGCGGTGAAGCCTGTATTTACAAGAAAGTGAGTGGGAGCACTACAGCATTTCTGATAAGTATATGTAAATGACATATTATTGATCGGAAATAATGTAGAATTATTCTGTGAAGCATAAAGGAGTATTTGAAAGGAGTTTTTTCAAAGAAAGACCTCGGGGAAGCTACTTACATATCGAGCATCAAGATCTATAGAGATAGATCGAGACGCTTGATAAGTTTTTCAATAAGTACATACCTTGAAAAGATTTTGAAGTAGTTCAAAATGGAACAGTCAAAGAAAGAGTTCTTGCCTGTATTACAAGGTGTGAAATTGAGTAAGACTCAAAGCCCGACCACGGCAGAAGATAGAAAGAGAATGAAAGTCATTCCCTATGCCTCAACCATAGGCTCTATGAAGTATGCCATGCTGTGTACCAGATCTATTGCATACCCTACCACTGAGTTTGGCAAGGGAGTACAATAGTGATCTAGGAGTAGATCACTGGACAGCGGTCAAAATTATCCTTAATGGAATAAGGATATGTTTCTCGATTATGGAGGTGACAAAAGGTTCGTCGTAAAAGATTACGTCGATGCAAGTTTTGACACTAATCTAGATGACTCTAAGTCTCAATCTAGATACATATTGAAAGTGGGAGCAATTAGCTAAAGTAGCTCCATGCAGAGTTTTGTTGACATAGAAATTTGCAAAATACTTACGGATCTGAATGTGACAGACCCGTGGACTAAAATTATCTCACAAGCAAAACATGATCACACCTTAGTACCCTTTGGGTGTTGGTCACATATCGATGTGAACTATGGGTGTTAATCACATGGTGATGTGAACTATTGCTATTAAATCACATGGCGATGTGAACTAGATTATTGACTCTAGTGCAAGTGGGAGACTGAAAGAAATATGCCCTAGAGGCAATAATAAAGTTATTATTTATTTCCTTACATATCATGATAGATGTTTATTATTCATGCTAGAATTGTATTAACTGGAAACATAATACATGTGTGGATACATAGACAAACAGAGTGTCACTAGTATGCCTCTACCTGACTAGCTCGTTAATCAAAGATGGTTATGTTTCCTAACCATGAACAAAGAGTTGTTATTTGATTAACGAGGTCACATCATTAGTTGAATGATCTGATTGACATGACCCATTCCATTAGCTTAGCACCCGATCGTTTAGCATGTTGCTATTGCTTTTATCCATGACTTATACATGTTCCTTTAACTATGAGATTATGCAACTCCCGTTTACCGTAGGAACACTTTGTGTGCTACCAAACGTCACAACGTAACTGGGTGATTATAAAGGAGTACTACAGGTGTCACCAAAGGTAGATGTTGGGTTGGCGTATTTCGAGATTAGGATTTGTCACTCCGATTGTCGGAAAGGTATCTCTGGGCCCTCTCGGTAATGCACATCACTTAAAGCCTTGCAAGCATTGCAACTAATGAGTTAGTTGCGGGATGATGTATTACGGAACGAGTAAAGAGACTTGCCGGTAACAAGATTGAACTAGGTATTGGATACCGACGGTCGAATCTCGGGCAAGTAACATACCGATGGACAAAGGGAACAACGTATGTTGTTATGCGGCCTGACCGATAAAGATCTTCGCAGAATATGTAGGAGCCAATATGGGCATCCAGGTCCCGCTATTGGTTATTGACCGGAGACGTGTCTCGGTCATGTCTACATTGTTCTCGAACCGTAGGGTCCGCACGCTTAAGGTTTCGATGACAGTTATATTATGAGTTTATGAGTTTTGATGTACCGAAGGAGTTCGGAGTCCCGGATGAGATTGGGGACATGACGAGGAGTCTTGAAATGATCGAGACGTAAAGATCGATATATTGGACGACTATATTCGGACATCGGAAAGGTTCTGAGTGATCCGGGTATTTTCGGGAGTATCGGGGAGTTACGGGATTACGGGAGAAGTAATGGGCCTTGATGGGCTTTAGTGGGAAGAGGAAAAGGCTGCTGCGCCCCCCCTCCCCTTTGGTCCGAATTGGACTAGGGAAAAGGGGGCCGGCCACCTTTCCTTCTCCTCCTATTCGTTCTCCCTTCCTCCCCTCTTGGTGGACTCCTACTAGGACTTGGAGACCTAGTAGGACTCCACACCCTGGCGCGCCAAGCCTTGGCCGGCCTCCTCCTCCTCCATCCTTTATATACAGGGGCAGGGGGCACCCCATAGACACACAAGTTGATCTACGGATCGTTCCTTAGCCGTGTGCGGTGCCCCCTTCCACCAAATTCCAACTCGGTCATATCGTTGCAGTGCTTAGGCGAAGCCCTGCGCCGGTAACACATCAAGATCGTCACCACGCCGTCGTGCTGACGGAACTCTTCCCCGACGCTTTGCTGGATCGGAGCCCGGGGATCGTCATCGAGCTGAACGTGTGCCAAGAACTCGGAGGTGCCGGAGTAACGGTGCTGTGATCGGTTGGATCGCGAGGAGAACGTACGACTACTTCCTCTACGTTGTGTCAACGCTTCCGCTTCGGTCTACGAGGGTACGTAGACGACACTCTCCCCTCTCGTTGCTATGCATCACCATGATCTTGCGTGTGCGTAGGAATTTTTTTGAAATTACTACGTTCCCCAACAGCCTTCTCCTTCTTTGCTTGAGCATGTGCAGATGATGGTTCATTCTCATTCATGACAACCTGATTGTCTTCAAAGTCTGGATGGATGGGCAGGTGTTCCTTGTCCAGCAGGTATGTGTCTGTGCCCATCTTTGAGTTGATCAACTCTTGAATTTGTGGGGCATATCCACAGCCCCTCTTCTGATCAGCTGCTGTCCTCTTAATGGTCTCTACCATGAGGCTCATCACCTTGAATTTCTGTGGCACATCAAATATGTGAAGCAAGTTTATTGCATGGCCTCGGATCATCTTGTGATCACCTGACTTGGGCAAGAGAGTGTGCCTCAGAATCCAGTTGATAGTGGGCAGCCCTGATAGAAGGAAATGCACTGAGCCAAACTTGAAAGTGTCAAGTGCTTTGTTTGGGATCTCCTTGTACATGTTTGACATGGAATTGTGATCCATCTTCTTCTTGGCATAGATGTCCAAGTCATCTTCCTGCTCTTCTGGGGCATTGATCAGCTGTGCCCATTCAGCAACTGTAGACTGATATCTGGTTCCTTCTGACATCCACACTATCCTGCCATCTGGATAGAAGTGTGCTGTGGAGTAGAATTGCATGATGAGCTCCTCATTCCACTTTGTGAGCTTCTGCCCAACAAAGTCTGCAACTCCACAACCCTTGAAGCTATCATACACTCCAGGATAGTGTTCTTTGTTCTCCTTGATGTATTCCCAATCAACCCATCTCATGTCACATACTATGGGCTTCTTATCTAGCAGCACTGTCTCATAGAAGTCTTGTTGTTCCTTGGTGTGAAAGCTGTAATCCACAACAGTTCTTCTCCTTGAAGCATATGGATCTGCTTCTCTCCACTTCCTTAGCCCTGAATCTCTTCTAATTTTCATGTCCTCAGCCACAGGATGAGCATCATTGTGGTCTGGGATCTTGGGCTTGAGCTTCCTGAGCACTTGTCCTTCTTCTTCTTCAGCAATGTCAGGTACTAGGGCCTTGTTCTTTTCAGCAGCAGATATGTTCCTGGTGTTCCCCTTAGGTGCACTCTTGGGCTTAGATGCAGCTTTGGGTGCTTCCTTGGGCTTGGATGCAGTAGCCCCTGACCTTATGGCATCACCCATAAGCTTCTATGCCTTGGGTGCTGGTGCAGCAACCTCTTCTTCCTCTTCTTCATCCGAGTCTCTCCTCATGGAGGGTTCGCCAAGAACTCTGGCAGTGGTAGTTCTGACTCTCTTCTTCTTCTTGTCTTGGCCACTTGCTTCCTTTTCAGATTCCATGATAAGCTTCATGGTTTCTTCAGTTACAGCCTTCCTAGGCTTAGAAGTGGGAACTCCCCTTGCAGGTGCCTTTTTCTGCATTCCAGGCTTGATGGCTGCAGCTGAGCCATACTCTTTCTTGAGCACCTTCTTCTTGGATGTGGCTTCCTCTTCTGCCACATAGTCCTCATCCTCTGACTCAGAAGTTCTCTTCTTGCTAGCTCTTGTGGCAGCCTTAGGCAAGTTGCTTGGGGTGCTCCTGCTACCCTCATTAGAGCTGCTAGAGGGACTAGTGCCCTCACTCATGTGAACCTGCTCCTTAGATTTGTTCTGGCTGTCACTTTGATCAGACATGTTGCAAATACAGACTGCTGACCATGTGAATAGTTTATAGATGAGATAGAGTGGATGAGCATCACAAAATGCAGAGATTTTTGCAAAAGAATGAGTCAAAAACTTAGTTTTAGTTTTCCACAAAAAGCATTTCGGATCAACCGATTTGCAAACTCGGTGATACCGAAGCAGCTTTTGGAACCAAAACTAGTGAACTCGGTCAGACCGAGTCACAGTTCGGTGGCACCGAGACTGCTAGGGTTTCACAAAGTCCTGAACTCGGTCTCACCAATTTGTAGTTCTCGGTAAGACCGAGAACCACATGTGCAATGGCCGTGGCCGAATCGGTGGAACCAAGTTCCGCAACCCGGTGGGTCCGAGATGGTTTCGGTGGAAACCTAAACCTAAATTTTCGAATCTCAACTATTCTACGGATTGTTTTGACTGGATAGGAGTGTTTCAATCGTAGCAAGAATCATAAAGAACACAATGTGCTAGGAATTGGACGGGGATTAGCACTGTGATCGAGTCCATACCCTAGTTCGGCGGCGGACTCGCTACGGCGGCAATGGCGGAGACGAATTCTGTTGACGACGGCGGAGACCAGCGACAGGAGGCGGCTGGCGACGAGGAGGACGATCCGGAGACCCAGGAGGCAGAGCGAGCTATGCGTGGGCGAAGAGGTTTCGGAGAAATTTCCAAAATTTTGCCCGTGAGTATATATAGCCCGACCCTGTCGGTGTGACCGAGTGGAACAACTCGGTGGCACCGAGATGCATAACTGTTGACAGTTATGGCAACTCGGTATGACCGATCAGTTCAAATCAGTTGCACCGAGGTGAAAACCTAGATCGACTTAGTGATCTCAGTATGACCGAAATGGGGAAATCGGTCAGACCGAAAAGCACAAAGAAGTTTTGGAAGTTTAAGTCTATGAAAAATCGGGGACTCCGAGTGCTCCTCACACAGAGTGGTTTGAATCTGACTTGATCAAATTTTGTGATGTAGCATGAATAGAGTTTGAGACGAGAAAAGCATAGATAGCTAGAGAGGGTTCTTAGACATTCTTGTCCATCCACTTGGCAAAAGAAAAGAAAACCAATCAATCAAAACAACAAGTGGATGTCCTCAAATGAGTAAAATATGCAACCAACATGCTCACACAATAAAATGGCAATTGAAATATGTGGCAAAGCATGCACAACCAATTCTAGCATCTATCAAGCAATTGGCGATGACTAGGTCATCTATATATGAATATATTGACTTATGAGTCAAATGAGAACATTTGATCATAGGTCATACTCATCGTTTAAGCACAAGTGGGGTTACCACTTTTACATAAAGCATTGTTATGTTCACACCATTAGAGTTGCTTTAGATCAATTTTTAGAGCAAACCTCCCCCTAGATGTGATATCCCCCTAAGAGGGATGAACTAACCTTGGGTTTTGTCGATGATGACTTCATGTAGATGTTGAAGATGTGGATGCTCAATGTTGATGTAGATCAATTGGAGCTATCCATTGGAGTGAATTGCACTTTCAATACCTACATGGGTTAGTCCCACAAGGAACAAACAAGGATATCCATAGACATAGAGTGATGCACACATAAGATGGTGTCTATGAAAGCTTTTAGGTTACCTTGTCCCTTGACTTACCAACAAGAGGGTTTGTGACTCCTTGAACTAGTGCAAGATATGGAAGTTGATTGCACTTGTTCTTGCCAAAATGATAAGAGTGAAGTATGTTGGCGGAGTCACCC
This sequence comes from Aegilops umbellulata, assembly GCA_032464435.1. Taxonomy (NCBI): domain Eukaryota; kingdom Viridiplantae; phylum Streptophyta; class Magnoliopsida; order Poales; family Poaceae; genus Aegilops; species Aegilops umbellulata. The sequence goes on along the minus strand of CP136055.1, from coordinate 269,542,857 downwards.
TCAAGAACTCTCTAGTTATTCTTCTTTTGGATCCACACCATCTTGATGGGAATCCTTGGAGTTGTAGTCGTACTTGATGAAGTGGAACTTGAAGTAGTCTTGGGAATCCACTTGACTAAGGTCTTAGGAGCTTCTTCAAATGCATCAATTTCCTCTTGAAGCTTGTCCTTGCCTTTTTGCTTGTAGTCTTGTGGTGTAAGATCATCTTGAGCTTGTGTCCCTTTGAAAGAAGTAGGATCATACTTCTCTTGTTGAGGAACAAACTTTGTCTTGGGGTATTGATCTTCTTCCCACTCAACTCCATTGGCATTGAACTTTCGTTCAAAACCAGCACCTTGATTCTTCCGGTGCCTTCCTTACTTGCGTACAGTTTCCTCGAATTGCTTACTCCCGGCAAGGCTCTTGTACACTCCTTTCTCTATAATTACCTTCAATAGGCTATTTTCTTGCTCAAGTGTAACTTGGCTAAGAGAATCATTAGTGGAATCAAGAGAGCTACTAGAAGCAACAATATTGGATTTAATATGATCATTGTTACTACTAGAGGAAGAATCTTTCTTGTTCTTGTTACTAGACTTGACTTGAGGCATGTAAGTGGATAATAGTAAACACTTGGCAATGTAAGAAGAACTTTTCTTACGAAGATCATCATTGATTGCTTTTAAGAACTCATGCTCTTGCTCAAGTTTGAGCTTTTCAAAGCGTAATTTCTCATGTGTTCTTAAAAGTTCTCGATGATCTTCTAAGATAGTTTCATGAGCTAACTTAAGAGTGTTTAGTTCTTTAGTTAGAGCCTCAATCTTCTCCTTATCATTGTCATTCATTTTAGCATGATTCATTGACGTTTCATCATAGTATTCATCACTAGAGTTGTCAATAAGTAAATCATCATCACCTAACAAGTCATCTTCATCACTATTGAAATCAACATACTCGGGCTGTGATACCTTTGGGCCTTTAGCCATGAAGCATGTTCCAACTCCTTCATTTGGTGAGTCAAATATGTCGCAGGAGTTGGTTGACACAAGTGCTAGACCGGCAACACCTTCATCTTGAGTATATTCGGAATCGGAGTGATAACTTCTCTCGGAGTGGTTGCCGGAGTCGGAGCCGGATACCCATTCACCAACATGAGCTTGATGTCTTCGTTTTGTGTAGCTCCTTGATGACTTTTCTTTTCTTTCCGAATCCTTGCTTCTCTGTGATTGTCTTCGTTCATAACGATCATCTCTACTCCTTCTTTCTTTAGATGGAGATTCTTCTCTTATACTTCTTCTTTAGGGAGAGTCTTCTCTTCTCTTGTAGGGAGCCGAACACTCATTGGAATAGTGTCCGGGTCTTCCACAGTTATAGCAGTTTCGCTCTCGACTAGAAGATCTTTTGTCATTGTAGGACCTTGACTTGGAGCTTCTATCTTTGCTTCTACTTTTGTAGAACTTGTTGAAGTTCTTCACCATTAAGCTCAATTCTTCATTGAAGGTTTGCTTCTCACTTGATGATGTGGGGGCTTCACATGAGGCTTTGTAAGCTCCACTTGATTTGTTGTGAAGTTCCTCTTTATCCTTGAGTGACATCTCATGAGCAACAATTCTTCCAATGACTTCCGTTGGCTTGAGATCTTTGTAATTGGGCATCATTTGGATCAATGTGCACACTATATCATATTTTCCATCAATGCTCTTAGGATCTTCTTGATGATGAATCTATCGGTCATCTCTTCACTTCCTAAGCAGGCAATCTCATTTGTGATAAGAGCAAGCCTAGAGTACATTTCAGCGACACCTTCACCATTCTTCATTTTGAACTTGTCAAGTTGACTTTGAAGCACATCCAATTTGGATTCCTTGACGGAGTCGGTACCTTCGTGCATATCAATCAAAGTATCCCAAATTTCCTTTGCATTCTCAAGACGGCTGATTTTGTTGAATTTTTTGGGGCACAATCCGTTGAAGAGAATATCACAAGCTTGAGCGTTGTATTGCAACATCTTCAACTCTTCAGCGGTAGCTTCATGGTTTGGTTCTTTCCCATCAAAGAAGTCACCTTGCAAGCCAACACACACAATAGCCCAAACGGCGGGGTTATGTCCAAGAATATGCATTTTCATTTTATGCTTCCAACTAGCAAAATTAGTACCATCAAAGTAAGGACCTCTATGGTGATAATTTCCCTCGCTAGACGCCATACTCTCCTAGGTTGTGAAACCAAGGCTATGACCACCAAAAGCTATGGAAATCAAAGCAAATGGAGACCAAAGCTCTGATACCACTTGTAGGATCGGAAGTATGTCTAGAGGGGGGGGGGTGATTAGACTACTTGACCAAATAAAAATCTATCCTTTTCCCAATTTTAGTTCTTGGCAGATTGTAGCTATCTTAGCACAAGTCAAGCACAATGCAAGCAAGCATGCAAAGAGCATATGAGCAGCGGAAAGTAAAGCATGCAACTTGCAAGAATGTAAAGGGAAGGGTTTGGAGGATTCAAACGTAATTGGAGACACGGATGTTTTTGGCGTGGTTCCGATAGGTGGTGCTATCGTACATCCACGTTGATGGATACTTCAACCCACGGAGAGTAACAGTTGCGCGAGTCCACGGAGGGCTCCACCGATGAAGGGTCCACGAAGAAGCAACCTTGTCTATTCCATCACGGCCGTCGCCCACGAAGGACTTGCCTCACTAGTGGTAGATCTTCACGAAGTAGGCGATCTCCTTGCCCTTACAAACTCCTTGGTTTAACTCCACAATCTTGTCGGAGGCTCCCAAGTAACACCCAGCCAATCTAGGAGACACCACTCTCCAAGAAGTAACAAATGGTGTGTTGATAATGAACTCCTTGCTCTTGTGCTTCAAATGATAGTCTCCCCAACACTCAACTCTCTCTCACAGGATTTGGATTTGGTGGAAAGAAGATTTGAGTGGAAAGCAACTTGGGGAAGGCTAGAGATCAAGATTCATATGGTAGGAATGGAATATCTTGAACTCAACACAAGGGTAGGTGGTTCTCTCTCAGAAAATGTGTATTGGAAGTGAAGGTGTGTTTTGATGCTCTCTCCATGAATGAAGAGTGGGTGGAGGGGTATATATAGCCTCTACACAAACTCTAACTGTTCACACAATCTGCCAAACTCGGTGGGACCGAATCGTTAAACTCGGTCGGACCGATTTAGAAAACCTAGTGACCGTTAGGATTTTCGGTGGGACTGAGATGCAACTTGGTAGGACCGACATGGTTAGGGTTTGGGCATAACGTAATCTCGGTGTGACCGATTACACAAACTGGGTGGGACTGATTTTGGTAATAAGCTAACTAGAGAGTTGGCCAGGTAAACTCGGTGGGACCGGTTCCCTCTTTTCGGTGAGACTGAAATGTTACGAAAGGGAAACAGTGAGTTTACATTGCAATCTGGGTGGGACCGATCGCTCACTTCGGTTGGACCGAAACGTTACAAAGGGAAACAGAGAAATTGCAATCCCATCTCGGTGAGACCGAGATCCCTATCGGTGAAACCGATTTGCTAGGGTTTGTGGCAGTGGCTATGACAAATGAAACTCGGTGGCTTCGGATAGAAAGAATCGGTGGGGCCGAGTTTGACTTTTGGTTTAGATCATATGTGGATATGGAAAGGTAGTTGAGGATTTTGGAGCATATCACTAAGCACATGAAGCAAGAGGCTCATTAAGCAACACCTCATCCCTCCTTAATAGTATTGGCTTTTCCTATGGACTCAATGTGATCTTGGATCACTAAAACATAAAATGTAGAGTCTTGTCCTTGAAGTTTGAGCCAATCCTTTGTCCTTATAATGTTGAGGGATCCACTTTCCTCATCCATGCCATGCCATCCATTGAGCTTTTCCTGAAATATTCATCTTGGAATAATATAGCTCAATGAGCTATATGTTGTTAGGAATTACCAAAACCACCCAGGGATAGTTGCACTTTCAGATAAACTTTCTTTGGCCATGTTATTTTTGAGAAGACACGATTGCTTAGTTAGTATGCTTGAAGTATATTGCTTTTATGTCAATATTAAACTTTTTTCTTGAATCTTTCGGATCTGAACATTCATGCCACAATAAAGAAAATTATATTGAAGATTATGTTAGGAAGCATTCCACATAAAAATTCTGTTTTTTATCATCTACCGACTCGAGAACGAGCATGAATTAAGCTTGGGAATGCTTGATACGTCTGCAACGTATCTATAATTTTTGATTGTTCCATGCTATTATATTATCTGTTTTGGATGTTTAATGGGCTTTATTATACACTTTTATATTATTTTTGGGACTAACCTACTAACCAAAGGCCGAGTGCAAATTGCTGTTTTTTTGCCTATTTCAGTGTTTCGCAGAAAAGGAATATCAAACGGAATCCAAACGGAATGAAAACTTCGAGAGAGTTATTTTTGGAACAAACATGATCCAGGAGACTTGGAGTGGACGTCAAGGAAGCAACGAGGCGGCCATGAGGCAGCGAGGCGCGCCCAGGGGGTAGGAGCGCCCCCCACCCTCGTGGCTCCACTGACCTACTTCTTTCGCCTATATATACTCAGATACCCCGAAAACATCCGAGAGCACCATGAAACCCTATTTCCACCGCCGCAACCTTCTGTACCCATGAGATCCCATCTTGGGTCCTTTTCCGGTGCTCCGCCGGAGGGGGAATCGATCATGGAGGTCTTCTACATCAACACCATAGCCTCTCCGATGATTTGTGAGTAGTTTACCACAGAACTCTGGGTCCATAGTTATTAGCTAGATGGCTTTTTCTTTCTCTTTCGATCTCAATACAAAGTTCTCCTCGATTCTCTTGGAGATCTATTCGATGTAATTCTTTTTGCGGTGTGTTTGTCGAGATCCGATGAATTGCGGGTTTATGATCAAGATTATCTATGAACAATATTTGGTTCTTCTCTGAATTCTTATATGTATGATTTGATATCTTTGCAAGTCTCTTCGAATTATCAGTTTGGTTTAGCCTACTAGATTGATCTTTCTTGCAATGGGAGAAGTGCTTAGCTTTGGGTTCAATCTTGCGCTGTCCTTTCCCAGTGATAGTAGGGGAAGCAAGGCACGTATGGTATTGTTGCCATCGAGGATAAAAACATTGGGTTTATATCATATTGCTTGAGTTTATCCCTCTACATCATGTCATCTTGCCTAATGCGTTACTTCGTTCTTATGAACTTAATACTCTAGATGCATGCCGGATAGCGGTCGATGTGTGGAGTAATAGTAGTAGATGCAGAATCGTTTCGGTCTACTTGTCGCGGACGTGATGCCTATATACATGATCATGCCTAGATATTCTCATAACTATGCACTTTTCTATCAATTGCTCGATAGTAATTTGTTCACCCACCGTAGATTATGCTATCTTGAGAGAAGCCACTAGTGAAACCTATGGCCCCCGGGTCTATTTTCCATCATATAAGTTTCCGATCTATTTTATTTTACATTCTTTACTTTCCATTCTATATCATAAAATACCAAAAAATATTTATCTTATTATCTCTATTAGATCTCACTTTTGCAAGTGGCCGTGAAGGGATTGACAACCCCTTTATCGCGTTGGTTGCAAGGTTCTTTTTTGTTTGTGTAGGTACAAGGCGACTTGTGTGTATCCTCCTACTGGATTGATACCTTGGTTCTCAAAAACTGAGGGAAATACTTATGCTACTTTGCTGCATCACCCTTTCCTCTTCAAGGGAAAACCAACGCATGCTCAAGAGCTAGCATTGGGCTTCCCGAGATACGTGGTCCAGATTAGGCTGCGATATTCTGAAGTAGGGGATGTGGATCTGGCGGGGAGGGACACCACAGGCCTCATCTAAAAACTCAGGGGAGTGGGGAGACGGTATGGTAACCGCTGGGTAACCTAAACTTTATTATCTAAGCTAGGAGGAACGGACAGACCGGCAGGGGTTGGCGGCGGCGTCGGTGATGGCTGCGTGCTAGGGTTCGAGAGGGGGAGGGGGCGGGTGGGGGACTGTGGAGGGGGGGTGTTTGAGGATACGCCATGGCGACTGAAAATTTTAGTAATGGTGGGTGGAGATGGTGGTGGACGAGGGAGGGCGACGGTTCAAATGCCTCGGCTACTGCAATTTTACTATAAGGTCGGTGCTGGAGGAGTGTGGGCGATGGTTGAAGTACGACGGCTACTAAAATTTGGGTAAAGGAATTGATGCGGGGCGGGAGTGCCCAAGATAGCGCGCGGTCCAATAACAATATGCGTGTATGATAATAAGGAAAAGTGGTGCGGAACCGCCGATTTTTGCAACGCTTAAGGCGAATAGTTTGTTTTTATATTTATAGCTAGATGGTATGTCGCACACGGTTCATCCTAATTTCCAAATAAACTTACCCGCCTTTAGCTTGCACAGGTGGTGGTTTTACAACGCACTTGCATCGCGCACGGTTAAGCCAGTACCTCCACCCTTTGCTCGCGCTTGCGCGGTCGTGGTGATTTTACAGCGCACTTGCATCGCACACGGTTGAGCCAGTACCTCCACCTTTGCTCGCGCTTGCGCAGGCGTGGTGTTTCATAGCGCACTTGTATCGCACACGTTAAGATATTACACCAGTGTCCGTTGAGCGTCATTAGAGTCTTTGCAGCAAAAAATAACGTTAGATAGGGACAGAAGACAAGCACACCAGCATGTGGCCCAAATATATATGAGTCAAAAGGGTGGTCTGTGATGTTTAAAATTCCAATGCACAACTTTGACCACGCGGGCCCATGGTTGGGCATATCGTCAAAGATCAATGAGAGGGGCCAGAAGTCAAGAACCACTTGGAAGTGACCAAATATATGTAGGAATATTGGGGATGTTTAAAACTTTAAATACACAATGCATAGCTTTGGTGGCACCTGCCTCGCAAACCTGAAAGCACCCTATATATATCTATAATGACATAATGTCGTACCTAGCTAGGATGCTTGGCCCACCACCTCCCAGTTCGTGTCAGCGTGGCGGATGCACGTAATGATCGATACTTTGGTCATACATGCATGTCGCCATGACCTACCATAAGACGGACTAATGAATCTATCGTTTGGTCAAACGACAACTGTTGTTGTCGATAAACTGCTTGGGCCAATAGATTGAACCATCATAAAAATCGCACGAGAGGGACCACAAAACCAGCACCTCTTGCATGTGGCCCAAAATGATGTATGTTGGGAAGGGGTGATGTGTGTTTTAAATATAGAATAATGTACAATTTAGATGTGGTGCCTACCTCTCGATACAGACAACAACCATGAAGGCAAGGTAGTTAAGGACGAGATAAGCAGGGTGTGATGTAGGTCGAATCCAGCAATCCGAGCATGTGGGAGGGAATCCTAACAACACATGAGCTCGAGCTTTGGTTGAGCGACATGTGACGGTGACCGGCCCTAACACGAACTAGGAGGAATCCATTCATGGCCAACACATACCCCTCATTATCGGTTAAAGGGATGATATATATACACTCGGGGAGCCCACAGATATGCGTGTCATCACAAAAAATCGCACAAGGGAGACATGGTCGATCAGAGGACCCCGTATACACTACATGCGGCCCAAAAATATGTATGGGTATGGTGATGTGTGATGTGTTTAAATCCCAAATGCACAACTTCGATGGGCCACCAACTACATTACAAACCGAACACCGTACCCGACTCCAAGCCTGGTTCAATACGTACAATGTTAGTTTCCCAACTTCGAGGCGGGGGGGGGGGGGGGGCGTCCTGCGCATGCGCTCAAACTTTATTTGGTCTAGCATGGGACACATCTATATCTATACCCCTATATAGTGTGCAAATAACTTTGAAAGTTGGTCGTTGAATGAAGCCAATCCGACGGTACAGAGATGGCAAATCCGAGCACTACTGGCCGTTGGATATCATCTACATTCCACCAGATTCTGCCACATGTACAATCTATAAGACTCCATGGTTGAACTTAAGCATAATGCACAAACCTCAAAACACAAGCACTTATCCTTTGCTCTCTAGAATCTTCCATATCTTAATTGCCTAAACTTTTTTTCTTTCTAAATGAATTGTCACCTTTTGTTTTACTTTATGCTTTACAATGCACAATTCCATGAATCTAAAAATAGATCTTTTTATAAAACTAATTGATTTTGGATGAGATGAACTATAAGAATTAAACGAACATCTACATCATGCATATATGACTCAAAGCTTACATGCGATAGTGTGGTATTTCTTCATAAATTGGAAACCAAATCTCATGCGTGCAATGCATGTGTACCTTACTAGTATCAATAGGAAACCATCATGGTCAAACCCTTCTCGTTGTTGGGTCAAAGGGATAGATTGTGTGGGCCCCCCTAATTTTCGGTAAATGATAGTATATATACCTCGGGGAGCCCACAGATATGTGCCGCGTCTATAAGCCGCACAAGGGGGACATGCTCGAGAAGAACACCCTGCCCCCTATACCCTGCATGCAACCTGAAAAAGGTTTATATAATCGCCATGACAGGTCAAGTCAATAATTCTTTAATTTCTTAGAGGAAAAAATGACCCATAAAAACATAGTAGGTTTATATAATCGCCATGACAGGTCAAGTCAATCATTCTTTAATTTTTTAGAGCAAAAAATAACCCATAAAAACATAGTCTACAAATTAGCAAAACAAGGATCCCAAGGTTTATATAATCGCCATGATAGGTCACTATAGAGATATAATATATCTATATAATGACCGTGCCATGGCATTTAAATCAAGCTTGAGATATGCAACTTCCCACCGGGTCACCCATCCTTGGACTACTCCAGCCCGAGCACGCTTAACTTCTGCGTTCTATTTGACTAGGCTAGCAGATGGGAAGCCGGCCCTTGCTGATAAGAATTGCCTCCTTGCCATTAAGGCGTTTCACACTGGTCACCCTACGGGACCTACTCCCTCCTATCACACACATTTGTGCTTTTAGAAACTATGTGGGATATTTTACATGGCCGGTGTGTCGCTGCTTGCCTTCAATGACCACTGACACTGGTAGCAGAAAAATGATGGGAGAAGAGGCGGGAAACCGATGAGAGGAGTGGCGAGAAACAGTAGCCTGTTTAGAAAACCTAGTAGAGAAGGAAGCGTGAGCTAGCACGACGCATGCGCATAGTGCTTACCCATGTACTGCATGTGCTGTCGAAAGGGCTCAGGGTTGCTATTCAATCTGGGAGCATCCAACGGTGCACACGTATGATCCGCGGGGTTTGGGTTCTGGCCAATCAGACTGCATGACTCAGATCGCGCGCACAGTAGGGGGGAGGGTGGCATCAGCCATGATTTGGTAGGCACACGGCTTTCGTGAGTGAACCGTGTGCTATTTGAAAACATTTTGTGAGAAGAATCTCGGTTTTTAAATTCCCGTAAATCCAAAACTAAGCCGAAAATCGTGAAACCTGGCATGGTGTTACGACATGGCACATATATGTCGAGGAATTTTTTTCATCCATTTTGGCGCAAGGTTTATTACAAGACTCTTACAAACCGGAGCTTCTCTCAAAGAAGCCTCGTGGTTCCAATAAGGAAACGTGTCCCCCTTGTGGGCGAAACGTAATCACTACCTCTTTTCGCCTTGTATTTTCTTCTACGGGCAACATGGAACGACATGATATCCGTGCTGAAATTTAAACTTATTTAGGGTTCGTTTGGCCTTTTTATACACTAATTGAGTTTCCTAGGCATTTACTGTCCATAATTCAAATCTGAACTTAAAATACATGCTCCAGTTCACCAAAATGGCTAGAAAATTTATACATGTGTCCTTGGGTGCATGTTTAGGTCCCATGCCAGGAATGGGAACGAATTACAACCGTACCCGCATCCTGGCTCGTCCTCAAACATTTGTAATCTCGGTTTTTAAATCCTCATAAATCCTGAACTCACCAGAAAGTCATCAAAGGTGGCATGGTGTCATGTCATGGCACATATATGTTGTGGTAAAAACATTGTCCAATTTGGGCCAAGCTTTATTACAAACCTCTTACAAACCGGAGCTTCTCTCAAAGAAGCCTCATGGTTCCGATAGGGAAACATGTTCCCCTTGTGGGCGAAACATAATCACTGCCTCTTTTCTCCTTGTATTTTCTTCCATGGGCAACATGGAACGACATGATATCCGTGATGAAATTTAAACTTATTCAGGGTTCGTTTGGCCTTTTTATACACTAATTGAGTTTCCTAGGCATTTAATGTCCATAATTCAAATCTGAACTACAAATACATGCTCCAGTTCACCAAAATGGCCAGAAAAATTATACATGTGTCCTTGGGTGCATGTTTAGGTCCCATGCCAGGAATGCGAATGAATTACAACCATACCGGTGGCCTAGCTCGTCCTCAAACATTTCGAATCTCTGTTTTTAAATCCCCATAAATCCAAAACTCACTAGAAAGTCATCAAAGGTGGCATGGTGTCACGTCATGGCACATATATGTCGTGGTAAGAACATTGCCAATTTGGGCCAAGCTTTATTACAAACCTCTTACAAATCGGAGCCTGTCGCAAGAACCCTCGTGGTTTCAATAGGGAAACGTGTCCCCTTGTGGTCCAAACGATAATCACTCCCTCTTCTAGCCTCGTATTTTCTTTTACACGCGACACGGAACAACGTGAGATTCATGCTGAACTTTGAAATTATGCAGGGTTCGCTTGACCTTTTTTATTCATTAATTGAGTTTTCTAGGCATTTAATGTCCATAATTCAAATCCGAACTAGAAATACATGCTCCAGTGCACCACACTACTAGGAAAAAGGTTACTAGCAGCGCGGGTAAAATGGCTACTAGCAGCGCGGGTACCCGCGCTACTAGTATCGCGCTACAGCTAATAGTTAGTAGTAGCGCGGGTAGACCCACGCCACTACTAACTTTGTTAGTAGTAGCGTGTGTGACACCCGCGCTACTGCTATTACAGAACCACGCTACTACTAATGAAGTAGTAGTAGCAGCGTGCTTATAGTACCGGCGCTACTAGTATCCTAAATACTAGTAGCGCTCAATTTGTTCCCACGCCACTACTAACTATTTAGGATTTTTTTTAAAAATCAACAAATTCCATTTTATGCATACAATTCCGAGAAACAATAGTGATGGAAAAATGTCACTATCACATAGTTGCCATATTCCTTATTCCTGATTCTACTATCACACAGTTGCCATATCTGCTACCACAAAGTTTCTCATTCTACATGTCCTCACTCCAATAGTAAGAAAAATGAAAAGGAAAAATAGAGCTAATCTGCCATTGAAATGTCCTTATTCCTGAGTAATATTCAATGGAACGGTGCAATTGCACTATAGTCTCATGGATTCACTCTGCCGCTTCAACATCTCATTATCCTGCAGCGATAGAAATGAGCATCAGCAAGGCATATAGATATAATGAATAAATGGAGAGGAAGCATAATCTCAGACGATACAGGAGAAAAGGACTAAGATTCTGATACAATGTGAATATGCACTATAAGTACACATATATTTCAGTTACAAAAAATATTTCAGCTTAGGAATGCAGTGTATAAATCAGACTAAATAGATAACACTACCAAAGCTTAAATTTTAAATGTGCAGTTTAAGTACGAGCACCTACCAACTGAATATAGCTAAGCTAGCATAAATGTCAATTGGCGCATGATTTTTCTTAGTGCATTTAAACTAGGAAACTAGTCCTAACATATCAATATCTTGATCAGCATTATCCTACAGACCCTGTGTAGCAGAGTTGATGATCTTATTATCCTACAGACCCATCACTCAAGTGCATAACTAACAGTAATAACCGTCAACAGTACAGACGTATGTAATAACATTACTAACTCAAAGAAGATGCTAGGGGTTCGTTAAGAATGCTAAACATCTCTAAGTTACCAAAGCTAGTGAGAATGATCTCAAATTCGTAAACCCACTTCATTTATCTTGTTCTGACTTGTGAATGGCGACTGAATTTGTTTTAGACAGTAAGTAAGGTTGGTAACGGTGTAGCAGAGTGGCAGGATTCAGATACTATTGCAGAAAGAATGGTGGTGGTAATGCAGGAACAGAAGGCAGCACATCTCTAGGAGGAAGCTTAGAGGCACAAAAGTCAATAGGCCAATTCAGTCGAGGAATCTGGGCTTTAGGGGTGACTACGTTCAGTTCAGGCAACTTCATCATCCAAGACGACATGTACGCACACAACTCCCAACCCACCGCCTCACCTAGGAGGAGAAGCCAAGAGCGCGGAGAGAATCAACACCGCAACGGAACAGAGTAAGTCGAGAAGAGAGCACCCACCTCCGTTCCCAGCGACTTCGTCAATGCCCTAACCTGAGGCGGTGGCCGCCGATCTCCCAATGCATCTGGCAAAGGAAAAGGCGACGGATGACCAGGGCGGACTCGCCGCGTGCCGGCGCACGGAGGGGCCGCTGGCAACGGACAGGCAACTTATGCAGGAGAGCGCCATGGGCCCCTCCTCTCTCGCTCGATGGCTGTCTCTATCCCTGCCATAACCACCAACTAGCAGCAGTAGCAATCCATCAGACTAGCGACCAAATACGAAATAGAACTGGGATCAACCTCTGGATCACCTGCAGAGTGCTCAGAACTGTTCCCTCCTTTACCTGAACCCAAATGCACCATCAATCATATTTCCAAGATCCATAAAAACAGAAGTAGCTCTGACTTATGAACCCATGGCAATCTGACTTATGATGTTCAATATTCCATATCAAATGGATAAGTTCAGTCTTAGAACAAAAAAAACATAAGTTTCATAAGAATCGGATCTATAAAGCATTAGTTACATACTAGGTTCTTTTGGTGTCATGCCACGACTGAATAAAAGAAAATGTTTGTTTAACCTAAGAAAATGTCAGAATTTCCATGGCACGTGTCTACAGACTTGTTATGCGCTGGGGTGTTCTTCTCATGTCAGGAAATAACATAATTGTGCAGTATGGATTTTATGAATCAAGATGTGATTGATCTCTGAATCAAGGTATACACAAATTGGTAATACTTATGCTAGAAGAAACTAGTAAATCTAAGAGCATTAAGATCACTACTTTTTTTGCAGATTGGAAAGTAGTAGTGATCTAAACGCTCTTATATTTCTTTACAAAGGAAGTACTATTTTTTATCTAATTTAAGCTAATTAACTCACATATTCACATTGTGGTAAGCATTCTAGTATCTGGTTTACACTTCATACTAAAAATTATCTACCTTTCTTTTAACAACACCAACTTTGTCTACCTATGTCGAGAAATAGGTACAGATAGCGCCAAATTTGTACATAAACTTAAATTACCGAGAGCTGAACCAAACCCTGAGTCATTCACATGTATCACATTATTCTCTACTCTTTTTTACTAACATGCATAGATTTAACTAATTCATTGGGCATGTCACATCATACTCTTCTCACGCCGCATTACACGGTTTTCTTGTAATAACCCTATTATCTGAGATAAACCCCTAAGATCATACTATGTGCACTTGACATTACCTAAGCTCTCCTAGAACTGCATTCTCTATGTCTACATATGCTACAAACATTGCCAAATTTGTACTGAAACATTTTTCTGTGTGTGAATGCTGAAACTTAAATTACTCAGAGCTGAACCCAGCCATGTGTCACACCACTATCTACTCTTTTCTACTAGCAAGTGTAGCATGCACAGATTAAACAAGCTCATGTCACGCCACAAAACAAATACCAATCTCAAGGACAGCGCAGACTCACCGTGAGCCATGGAGAACTTCAGAGCTTCAGGGATGCCCCTCTCCCCATCGGCTGCGGCGACAGTGGCACCGCGTCCAGCAGCGCCTGGGTCCTTGGCACGACCTAGAACTGGCCGTCCCGGCAGGCATCCTCCGGCGGCGACATGGACATGGTCGTCTTGTGCTGCGGCGTCAAGGTTGTCCACCTCCTCATCTAGCACGTCGTATGTAGCCTTCTAGTTGCCATAGCCGTGGTCGGTCGAAGGCAGAATAGGTTGGATCTGCAGCACGAAGTTGCCCCACATGAGAGGAGATGGAGAAGAGATGTGGGCGGAAGGAGGAGGAGGAGGGCGTACCTTGGTCTATGACGAGGTCGTGCAGACCGTCGGAGATGCTCCTGGCGTCGACGGCCACCGCAGCAAGCTCCCGGTGTGCCGCACCCTACCGAGAGAAGAGAAGGGGGCGGATCCCGTTGCGACCGGGGAGGGTCCATGGAGCTGCAGGTGGGTGAGGGTTCGGATCCGGCGGTTTCGTCGCCCCAATCCCATCCCCATCCATGTGTGGGTGAGGGCTAGGGTTTCGGGCGTGGTCGCCCCATCCATCACATCCATGGGTGGGCGGAGGTGTCGCCCCATCCATGGGTGGGTGGGTGGAGCTGTTGGCCCATCCATCCATGGAGGGAGAGGTGAGGTCGCCGGTGGGGGTCGGCGGCCGCGGGATTATAGAGGAATCCGGGTGGTGGGGAGATGACAGAGGAGCTCGAGTGGATCTGCGGCGAGGGATGGCAGAGGAGATAAGGGGGAAGGGGTGGCCGGCGGTGGAGGGGATCTCGATCTACATCGGGGGGTGGGTGGTGTGGGAGTGGAGTGGGTGGTGCGGGTGGAGAGACAAGCTTAGTACTACTAGCGTGGGGTGTTTCATCAGCGCTACGGCTATTCACTTAGTAGTAGCGCAGGTTTACAACCCGCGCTACTACTATGGCATGTCTGTGAGATATGGTTGGAGATATTTAGTAGTAGCGTGTTTTATTGGGCCACGCGCTACTAGTAAATATTACTAGTAGCATGCGTAAATATAGCGCGCTACTACTAACTACTAGTAGCGTGGGGTCATAAACAAACGCTACTGGTAAACTTCTATCTATAAGCGTTTTCCTAGTAGTGCCAAAATGGCTAGAAAAAACGTACATGTTTCCTTGGGGTGCATGTTTAGGTCCCATGGAACGAATGGGAACAAATTCAACCATCTCGCCGTCCTGGCTTGGCCACAAACATTGCGAATCTCGGGTTTTAAATCTCTGTGAATCCAAAACTCAGCAGGAAATCATGAAACTTGGCATGGTGTCACTACATGGTACATATAATTGTCCAATTTGGGCGAACCTACATCACAAGCCTCTTACAAACCAGAGCCTGTCGCATCCCTCGTGGTTACGGTAGGGAAACACGCCCCTCTTGTGGGCGAAACGATAATCGATGTCTCTTCTCGCCTTGAACTTTGTTTTCTATAGGCAACATAGAATAACAGGAGTGTCGGGCTGTAATTTGAAATTGTTCAGGGTTCGTTTGGCCATTGTATATATTACTAATTACTAAGTTTTCTACGCATTTAATGTAGTCCATAATTCAAATTTGAACTACAAGCACATGCTCCAGTGAAGCAAAATGGGTGGGAAATCGTACATGTGTCATTGGGTGCATGTTTAGGTGTCATTTAAGGAATGGGAATGAATTACAAACTTGTCGTCGTCCTGAAACATTGAGAATCTCGGTTTTTAAATTCCAGTAAATCAAAAAATCACCCAAAGCATGAAACTTGGCATGGTTTCATGACATGCACATATATGTCGTGGTAAAAAAATCGTCCAGTTTGAGAAGAGGCGCACACATTAGTAGCCAACGAAGTCCTTTTTGAAACAAAAAGCTAACATGTCAATATCGCAAGAGGTTGTATTATATTAACCGTGTCGAAATTTAACCATACTCGATGGCGTGCGTGCAACTGTTTGATTAGATGGGATGAGCGCGAGAAGTCCGCCATGCAGGTTTGACGGGACGCGTGCGAGCAGTCCGCCGCGCAGGATCGACGGGACGCGTGCATCCTGTCCACCTCACAGGCTCGACGGGACACGTGCGAGCAGCATGGCCGTCCATGCTCACCGGGAAGCGAGATCTTTGACCTCCATGCACCAACCGCCGCCCGCCTCGCTCACAACTTCTCCATTAATGGGTTAATTAAAGCACCTGGAAGGAGGGTGTTTGCTTGTGATCCCATGGCAGCATTTGCTTTGTTCGTGTTTTCAACTCGTATTCCGCCCTAGTTTAAATTGCCACATAGGGCAACGGATAATACGACCACAAATAAAATGGCAATGGATAATACGACGAAAAATTTACAATGGCGCAGATAATAATTGTCTTACATATTCCGGATAATTTAAAATGCCACATGCGGCAAAGCCCGGAAGACACGGGGGCAAGAGAAGAAGGAAATTGCACACAATTATCTGGGTCGCTACTGTCTCTACTCGTCGATGGATCATCGGGCGACGAAATCCTCCAGCTCCTTCTTCAAATCCTCACGACTTTGCTTCAAAGCAGCCACGGATTCCTCCACCTCCTGCTCATGCTCTATCCAAAGCTTCCTCAAGCCACCCATCAGTTCCTCGACGACCGCTTTCAGCGTCATCTCTGAGGCACTGCTCTGCTCATGCAGCATCTTCCAACCAGCGGCCTCCTCCTCCTTCTTGGCGAGCAACTTGAGGAGCTTCGCATTGTCACCCATGAGTTGCTCGACGAGGCCGGTCGCCTTGTGAACCGAGGCATCGCTGATCTTGAGCAGCTTCACCAAGCCGTCGACCAGCTCCTGTTGCATAGTGACGCCAGCAAGAATGTCATCATCGCCAGTGAAGGACTTCAGGAACGCCGACTCGTCGCGATGGCTGACGCCGCGAATGCGCTTGTGAGAGCCCTCGCGTGCCCGTGAGAGCTCGTTCGAGGGCTCCGCAGCGTGTCGGGACATCTCTGCTGCGGCTGGGCTTCGCGACGGGACCTCTCTAGTGCTTCCGTGGCCTTGGTCTTTGCTTCCTGGTTATATGTCCACCCTAAACTCCACCTACCGGTCATGGCGGAATGACTTGACAGGAAAGGCCAGTTTTGTGGGTGATGAGGAGAGGAACTGTGAAGTAATTTTCGAGTGGGTAGTTTTTATAGTCAGGTGCTAAGTGTGAACACATATTAGTTTGATAGGTGTGAATATATTTGTAATTACTTATTGTGTTGTAATTTGCAATGTGACGAGAAACAAGGTCAAAATTTATTGATGGCAGAAGGTTGACCACGTGGTTGCTCGCCGTTGAGTCGGCTGTTTGCCACGTATCACACACATCTTGTTAAGTTGAACCATTTCTGTTGTGTTCGCTAATCAAAAATAGTTCGTCCGAATGAATCGTATGCCCTATATCACACACACCTTGATCTGGCTAACCATTTCTGTTGCACACCCTAATAGTAAACAGTTCATCGGAGCGAACTGTATGCCGTATATCGCACACACATTGATATGGTTGCCCGTTTCTGTTGTTCTGCCTCATCGCAAACAGTTCGAACGGGTTAACCGTGTGCCTTGAATCGCACACGCAACTAAAATCTGAACCATGTTTGATGGCTCCACCATCGCAAACGTTTTGCACCTTTTTTGACGGTTTTTTTACATCCCCGTTTGTGATTAATGCATCGCACACAGTTTCGTCAAAGGGTCTCTGATCGTAGTGTCACGTTAGCAGCATCCTGCAGTAGTGAATAATTATCCCCTTGTACAAATCCATTGTATTATATATAGAAATAATGTGCCAAGATTTACCTTTAAGGTGTTTAAATTGCTTGTTTGGTGTGTGATGTGCAAAAATAGAAACTTTTGTTGTAGTCTTTGAATTTTGATAATTTAATGGAAGTGTAGAAATTCTGAAATGTTTACACAGTACTACTATGCAAAAAATATTACGTCCTAATTTTTCAGAATTTTTGGAGTTATATAAGTATATTTTTCATTTTCATCTTTATAGATTGTACTATTTTCATAGATTGTTGTTATAGTTTCTTTACCTGCTTATGTTTGAAATCTTGTTGAGATCCATTGACTTGGGAGTCATAGAATTGCTATAGCATATAGTGGGTAATGTTTCATTATAATTATACAATAATGTTACAACAAGACATGATTGGGTTTGATGTCATATGTATTGACACCTCTAAATTCTAATAGAAAGTTCGGTTAAGTTTTGTGTGGATGAAGTGTTTGAAGATCGAGGAGGTATTGATATGAGAAGAATAAGAAGAGGAAAGAGTTCAAGCCTGGGGATTCCCAAGGCACCCCAAGTAAATATTCAAGGAGAATCAAGGTCTAAGATTGGTGGTTCCCCGGAAGGCATCCCATCTTTCTTTCTCAACAATTATCTGTATGTCTCGTTTTTTGTTTTGTTCACATGATATGCGTAATTTCTTGGAGCATCCTGTGCTTATTATTTTTATTTTTAAGTAATGCACCATGCGGGTATGTAATAGTCCTTGATTGATTTATAAAATGCTCTTTGCACTTCACTTATACCTTTTGAGTATGGCTTTATAGACATGTGCTTCACTTATATCATTTCAAGTTTGGATGCTAGTTTCTCTACATTGGAACAACTTTATTTGTAGAATTCTCTTTTGCTTCACCTATCTTTGTTAGATCTTTGCCAAGGCTTTTGTACTAATAATTAAACTCTCATGCTTCACTTATATCTATTTAGAGAGTTAATAGGAATTGGTCATTCACATGGTTAGTCATAAAACCCTGTATAAAACTTGTAGATCACTGAATATGATATGTTTGATTCCTTGCAAAAGTTTTAAGATATTGAGGTGGTAATATGGGGGCATGCTAGTAAAATAATTAAAGTTGAGTGTTAATAATGGTGTTAAGGGAAGTAAGTCTTTACGCAAGTAAATCCTCACGCATGTAAAGTGGTGGCCCGCTGACATTAGCAGTGAGGTCGGAGCATAATTTATCATTGATTAAGTCTTTGTGTTGTTTGGATCGGGGGCTCGCGATGGTTAACTCCTCCCAACCTCCTCCTAGGGGCATGCGAGTAATACTTTGCTTCGAGGGCTTTGAAATTTTCACAATAAATATCTGAGTTCTTTATAACTAATGCAAGTTTGTGGACTTAAGCACTTCCACCTATCCATGTTTTTCTAGCCTATTCGGTACCGTGCATTGACCATTCTCACCTCGAGACTTGGTGCAAACTTTGTTAGTGCATCCAAAACCCATCATATGATACGCTCTATGATACGTCTCCAACGTATTTATAATTTTTGATTGCTCCATGCTATATTATCTACTGTTTTGGACATTATTGGGCTTTATTTTCCACTTTTATATTATTTTTGGGACTAACCTATTAACCGGAGGCCCAACCGAGAATTGCTGTTTTTTTGCCTATTTCAGAGTTTCGAAGAAACGGAATATCAAACGGATTCCAAACGGAATGAAACCTTCGGGAACGTGATTTTCTCACCGAATATGACCCAGGAGACTTGGACCCTACGCCAAGGAAGCTTCAAGGTGGGAACGACGTAGGGGGGCGCGCCTACCCCCTAGGGCGTGCCCCCACCCTCGTGGGGCCCACGAAGCTCCACCGACGTACTTCTTCCTCCTATATATATATACCTATGTACCCCCAAACGATCAGATACGGAGCCAAAAACCTAATTCCACCGCTGCAACCTTCTGTACCCATGAGATCCCATCTTGCGGCCTGTTCCGGAGCTCCGCCGGAAGGGGCATCCACCATGGAGGGCTTCTACATCATCACCATAGCCCCTCCGATGAAGTGTGAGTAGTTTACCTCAGACCTTCGGGTCCATAGTTAGTAGCTAGATGGCTTCTCTCTTTTTGGATCTCAATACAATGTTCTCCCCCTCTCTCGTGGAGATCTATTCGATGTAATCTTCTTTTTGCGGTGTGTTTTTTGAGACCGATGAATTGTGGGTTTATGATCAAGATTATCTATGAACAATATTTGAATCTTCTCTGAATTATTTTATGTATGATTGGTTATCTTTGCAAGTCTCTTTGAATTATCAGTTTGGTTTGGCCTACTAGATTGGTTTTTCTTGCAATTGGAGAAGTGCTTAGCTTTGGGTTCAATCTTGCGGTGTCCTTTCCTAGTGACAGTAGGGGCAGCAAGGCACGTATGGTATTGTTGCCATCGAGGATAACAGGATGTTTTTTTCATATTGCATGAATTTATCCCTCTACATCATGTCATCTTGCTTAAGGCGTTACTCTGTTTTCTTGAAGTTAATACTCTAGATGCATGCTGGATAGCGGTTGATGAGTGGAGTAATAGTAGTAGATGCAGGTAGGAGTCAGTCTACTTGTCTCGGACGTGATGCCTATATACATGATCATACCTAGATATTCTCATAACTATGCTCAATTCTGTCAATTGCTCAATAGTAATTCGTTCACCCATCGTAGAATACTTATGCTCTTGAGAGAAGCCACTAGTGAAATCTATGGCCCCCGGGTCTATCTTCATCATATCAATCTTCCTACACTTTATTATTGCCTTTGCTTTTTTACTTTGCCTTTTATTTTACTTTGCATCTTTATCACGAAAATACCAAAAATATTATCTATCATCTCTATCAGATCTCACTCTCGTAAGTGACCGTGAAGGGATTGACAACCCCTATTCGCGTTGGTTGCGAGGAGTTATTTGCTTTGTGTAGGTACGAGGGACTCGCGCGTAGCCTCCTACTGGATTGATATCTTGGTTCTCAAAAACTGAGGGAAATACTTACGCTACTTTGCTGCATCATCCTTTCCTCTTCAAGGAAATCCAACGCAGTGCTCAAGAGGTAGCAAGAAGAATTTCTGGCGCCGTTGCTGGGGAATCTACGCAAAGGTCAACATACCAAGTACCCATCACAATCCCTTATCTCTCGCATTACATTATTTGCCATTTGCCTCTCGTTTTCCTCTCCCCCACTTCACCCTTGCCGTTTTATTCGCCCTCTCTTTTCCGTCTGCCTTTGTCTCGCTTGCCTTTTTGTTTGCTCGTGTGTTGGATTGCTTGTTTGTCATGATGGCTCAAGATAATACCAAATCGTGTGACTTTACCAATACCAACAATAATGATTTCCTTAGCACTCCGATTGCTACTCTTACCAACACTGAATCTTGTGAAACCAATACTGCTTTGTTGAATCTTGTTATGAAAGATCAATTCGCCGTCCTTCCTACTGAAGATGTCGCTACTCATCTAAATAGCTTCGTGGATTTGTGAGATATGCAAAAGAAGAAAGATGTTGATAATGATATTGTTAAATTGAAGCTATTTCCTTTTTCGCTTAGAGATCGTGCTAAAGCTTGGTTTTCGTCTTTGCCTAAAAGTAGTATTGATTCTTGGAACAAGTGCAAAGATGCTTTTATCTCTAAGTATTTTCCTCCCGCTAAGATCATCTCTCTTAGAAACGATATTATGAATTTTAAGCAAATTGATCATGAACATGTTGCACAAGCTTGGGAGAGAATGAAATTAATGATACGTAATTGCCCTACTCATGGTTTGAACTTGTGGATGATTATACAAAAAATTTATGCCCGATTGAATTTTGCTTCTAGAAATCTTTTAGATTTGGCTGCGGGAGGCACTTTTATGGAAATCACTTTAGGAGAAGCTACTAAACTCCTAGATAATATTATGGTTAATTATTCTCAATGGCACACTGAAAGATCTACTAATAAAAAAGTGCATGCGATAGAAGAAATCAATGTTTTGAGTGGAAAGATGGATGAACTTATAAAATTATTTGCTACTAAGAGTGTTTCTTCTGATCCTAATGATATGCCTTTGTCTACTTTGATTGAGAATAATAATGAATCTATGGATGTGAATTTTGTTGGTAGGAATAATTTGGTAACAACGCGTATAGAGGGAACTTTAATCCTAGGCCTTATCCTAGTAATCCTTCTAATAATTATGGGAATTCCTACAGCAACTCTTTTGGAAATTTTAATAAGATGCCCTTTGAATTTGAGACTAGTGTTAAAGATTTTATGAATTCACAAAAGAATTTCAATGCTTTGCTTGAAGAGAAATTGCTTAAAGTTGATGAATTGGCTAGGAACGTTGATATAATTTCTCTTGATGTTGATTCTTTAAAACTTAGATCTATTCCTCCTAAGCATGATATCAATGAGTCTCTCAAAGCTATGAGAATTTCCATTGATGAGTGCAAGGAAAGAACCGCTAGGATGCGTGCTACGAAAGATGTCTTTATTAAAGCGTGTTCTTCCAATTTCCATGAAAATAAAGATGAAGATCTAAAAGTTATTGATGTGTCCCCTATTAAATCTTTGTTTTGTAATATGAATCTTGATAATGATGGGACTGAATATGATCCACCTTAAACTAGAAGGCTGTCGGGGAAACTGCCTCCACGAGCACCTATGGGGACGGAGCCCCTTTCGGTTCGGCGGGGGGCGGAGGTCGCACGAAGAGCAGATCGAGGCGGAGCACACGAGCGGTTTACCCAGCTTCGGAGCTCTCCGGAGAGATAATACTCCTACTGCTGCTTTGTGGTTTGTATTGAGTTCTTGCTCGGGAGCGCTGAGTGCTACAGTACGCACCAGCAGCTAACGAGACCGAGCGTGAGCATTCTACTATCCTCTCCCTTCTACGTTGCGCATGGGCCTCCTTTTATATGCTCAAGGGGTCACCGACAGGTGGCAACGTAGGCAAGGGCAAAAATGGAAAAGGTGTTGCGGTAGGTATAGCAACTACACAGTGTGTCATACCTAACCCTGACGGCAGGGGACAAGGGCATTAAATGCCTATCTACGTCGCCCAAACAGTGCAGAAAAGGGACCGTCAGGGACGCCACCGCTCGCCACGATGGCGATCTTGTCAGCGCCGCTTGCCACAGTGCACCCCTGGCTGCATAGCCTCCCGTCACGTACGCCTGGAAGGGTCTCAGAGCGACACATTGGTGGGTGTGCTGGAGCGCAGGTACAGAGTGGTTGCTAGCCGCGGCAAACGCCTTGCCGCGGCCGTTGTCTTGTCGCGTCCGGGAGCTTGTCGCTCGCCGGGTCTTGCCGAGACGCGTGGCGCGTCGCGGCGAGTTCCTTGAGATGCCTTGGTTGGCCTTCCCGGCAAGCTCCTCTTGCCGGGGTCTTGTGCCTTGAGTGGTCTTCCCGCCAAGCTCCTCTTGCCGGGGCCTTGTCTCCTTGGCTTAAATACTTTGTTCTTGAATGGCTCCAAAGCAACCATGGGGGTCCTTGGCGGTCACCCGGCAAGCCTTGCCGCGGGGCGCTGCGACTGCCCGTGCACAAGTTCGGGATACTAGGGTACCCCTACTCTAGTACACCGACAGGAGCCCCCGGGCCTGGGCCATACACGGTGCCGAGCGCTGTTGGGCCAGGCTCAAAACAGGGCACGGGGATGCGCGGCCTGGGTCACCCCGCATCTAACTCCGCATCCACCGCGCCCTCCCCAAACGGCATGCGTCAATTGCGGCATCATGGGAGAAATCGTGGGTGGTTTCTTGATTCGGAAAGGCGGAACGTCCGCCCCCTCCCCCCTTATAAGCAGGGGAAACAGGGGCAGTTCGCCCATCCGCCCGTTGCTATTGCTTCCTCGAGAATCTCCGCCACTCCCCTTCTTCCCAAAGCCGAAGGAGACCAGCGCCCCGCCCCCATCGCCACCAGCACCACCAACGCCGTCGTCCTCCCTCACCACTCCCGCCATGGCTCCGAAAGCCGAGAAGGTGAAGTCGGCCGAGGTGCAGTGGCTCGCGGCGCTGCGAAAGGAGCGGGCAATCTTCCCTCCCAAGCTTGCCGCAGAAGAGCTGAAGGAGTACTACTACCTCTTCTGGTCGACGGGGACGCGAGCGCATCCGTGCACGAAGGTACTCCCAGCCGCTGCTTGGGAAAAGGCTCCCACTGGGTACCCTTTCTTCGCCTTGTTCTTCTACTGCGGGCTCTGCCCGCCCTTTTCTGAATTTTTCTGTGACATCATGAACACCTATGGGCTCTGCCTCCTTGACTTCACCCCCAATGCTGTCCTGACCATGGCAGTTTTCGCACATCTCTGCGAAAACTTTGTCGGAATCCATCCAAACGTAGCCCTTTTCCGCCACTTCTTTTCGCCTCGAGTTGAGAAAGGAGAGCCTTTATCCAGCGGAATCGCCTGGATCTCAAAAGCTGGCAAGAAGGATGCTTATCTGGATGGAGAGTTCCGCAGCAAGTGGGAGGAGTGGAGGGCGGACTGGTGCCTGATTGTCGAGGAGAACCCGCAGCCGTTTACTGCCCTGCACCAAACTCCAGTAGTGCGCGGCAGTGATTGGAGTAGCCTGGCCCCGGAAGATGATAGTCTGAAGATTGCCGTCGCCCGGATCCTATGCCTCAGGCTTGCCGGGCTTACTGTAGGAGCGGTTGGCGCAGATTTCCTTCGCCGCCGCATCGCCCCCCTGCAGGAGAGGAGGAGACCCGCCTGGGAGTTCCAGAACGCGGCGGATATCATGAGGCTGCGGCCGGGCCTCAACTTCAACTTCACTGTCCTGGAGCTCAACGCGATGCTCCAGGAGCTGTTCAAGTATGACCCTTAGCATCCCAAAGTGTTCAGGTTGCCGAGAGGCGTCGTTCCGCTGTGCAACAACTCCTCGCTCGACCGCATCCGTGCAATGATGCCGCTGTGCGACTCGCATGGAATTGACCCAGCCTGGAAAGAGCCTGCAAATGATGTCGTGTGGGCGTTCTTCGATGGCTTGGTAGAAGTGCCGATCGACGCTGATGAGCAGAGGGGCCTCACCCGGGACACCACCGACGAGGAGCTCAAGCGCATCGCCACCAGGCTGGAAGAGGCGGCGGCAGCTGCAGCCGCGGGCGAGTTTGGGTTCACTGTGGAGGAGGCAGAGGTAGCAGAGGCGGTAAGCCTTGCCGAGTGAGAGGATCTTGCCGGCGAGGAGAAGTCTGCCGGGCATGACGTCGGGCCGAGCGGGCCCGCTGAGGATACGAGCGGCTCGTTGGAGATCGGCTCCTCTTCCTCTTCGTCTTCAGGCAGCTTGCCGCAAGCAGAGCCCCCGGCTCCACAAGCAGAGCCCCCGGCTCCACCAAGAAGGCGTCTTCGCAAGGCCGGGGACGTAGCGGAGCGGCGGACGAGTCAACCCCCGCCGCGCCGCACGACACGCTCCACTGCGGCAAGTTCTGTTGCCACGGAAGCACCTCACGCTGCAGCGGCAACTGGAGCGGGGTCCTCCCGGTCCGCCGCTCCAGCTCCCGCCAAGTGGCCAAGGGATCCTACTCCTCCGCCTCCTCGCGCCGGAGGTGGGCCAGGCTTTGACTTCTCCGCGCTCAGCTCCGACGAGGAAGAAGAAGAGTAAGATTCTTGTTGTACTTGTATGTCTTCAATACTTGCTGTCTTGTCTTGCATCTCATTTGCTTTACTCTGAAATTATTCCTTTTTAGGACTCTGGCCCAGAGAGCGTCAAAGAGAGCCAAGGTCCCGGTGATTGTCATCGAGGACGATCCCACCGTGCCAGCAGGGGGTGCGCCCGAGACAAACTTGCCGGACCCGGCAGCTGCTCTTCAGAGCAGCCCCCAGCGCAAGTATATGGTTTGCTTCCCGCTGTTAGGCGCGCATGGATACTCTTTGTTTGTTGATATTTGACTGTTGGCTTGTGTAGGAGCAGAGTAGCCCCACTAGGAGCGTCCGGAGGCCACCCCTGACATGCCACCTGCTTCTACTACGCCGCCAAGGGAGCGTTCTCCGGCAAGGGAGGATCCTCCAACAAGGGAGAGCTCTACGGCAAGGGGGAGCTCTCCGGCAAGAGAGGAGTCTCCGGCAAGGGATAGCACCAGCGGTCCTCCGGTGGTGCAGACCACAACTGCAGAGCTCGGTGCAGGTAAACCTCTTGCTTCGAAACTTCCCTTGGGTTCTTCTTCGTTTGATCTTCTTTTTGGATATCTGCGTGACTTTTCTTCCTTTTTCGGCCGTCAGATCCATCCACTGCGGAGCCAATGGAGACCGAGGTTGCTGTTGATGATGTCGCCGCCACCGAAGAAGCGGCCGGCGCTGATGATCCCGCCGGCGAAGAGGCCGCCAAGGCTGCCGCCGCAGCAGCTGACGAGGGGTCTGGCGATCGCACTGACAACCCTGAGGCCGCAGGAGCGTCAGGCGCTACGCCGACCGCCGACCCTCCCACCGCTGCCGCAGCGTCAGGCTCCGAAGAGCCCCAGCCAGGTGTATACTTGAAGGCCGGCGATGGTGTCTTCATCAAGCTTCCCTGGGAGTCAAGCTCCAGGGCGCCGGTTGAAGGAGAAATCTTGGATGGAGGTGCTTGCCTCCGCTGGGCTGACGCTGGTCGACGCGCCAAGCAGCATCAGCGAAGAGCATGAGGAGGAGCGACTGCTGCGGAAGCTGTTGTCGTTCTACCGCGCCCGCCAGGCCAAACTGGAATCCCGCGAAGCGCTTGTCGCGAAGGCGGGGGTGGATATGGAGAAGCGCGCGGAGGAGCTCCGAGGTCTCAACCAGGAAGCTCTTCGGTCGCTGGCGGCGGAGCGTGTACAGCTCGATGAGGCGCAGAAGGCCTTCATCCTCGAGAAGGCAGAAGTTGCAGAGCAACAGCGGCTTGCCGCCGAGGAGCTATCTGCGCGGGAGGGCGAGTTGGCGCAGCTGAAGGCCAGCCTGGACAGCCACGAAGAGGAGCTTGTTGCGCGCGAGCAAACACTCAGCGGAGCTCTCAAGGAAGCAAAGGACGCTGCCGCAGCTGCCGAGGCCGCCAAGAAGGAGCTGGAGACGAAGGTGGCGCAGCTGGAGACTGATCTCAAGGCGAGCGGTGAAGACCTTGCCGCGCTCAAGCATGAGCGCGAGAAGGACGCCTACACCTTTGGCGAGCTGCAGGGTCGTCTCGCCGAGAAGATCAAGGAGCTTGCCACCGCCAAGGACTCCAACGCCGATCTTGAGTTGAAGCTGGCTGCTTTGACCAAGACGCTGGACGGCGCCAGGGAGCAGGAGGCGGCCCTGAAGAAGGAGATCAAGGCCGACAAGGCGCTGCTGGAGAGCATTGCCGCCACCCAGAACGATTTTAGAGAAACTGTGGAGCAGTGGACGGAGGGTCTTGTGAATGCTGCCGCAGACATCGACAAGGAGCTGGCACAGCTGGGGATGGAGGATCTCGGGTATCCCTCCGATGAGACCCTCCCATCCAGCGCCAAGCTCACTCTGTTCTTCAAAGGCGTGGCGACGGCCCTCCAGCGACTCCGGGAGAGGATCCCAAAGCAGCTGGCTGACGAGTCGCGCAAGATCTGCGCAGGAGCTCTTCAGAAAGTGTTGGTGAAGGTAGCCTTCCGCAACCCGGGTCTCAACCTCACCAACGTCCTCAGATCCCTGCCGGCGGAGGCTGATCTGGAGGCGCTCAAGGACCTTGTCGCACCCATTGTGGACAAGGTGAGCGGGATCAAGAGGGTTGAGGGCGATCGCGTGGACTAGGCCGCCCGTTTTCTTCTTTTCTTGTCGTTGCTGGTCATGTTACGAAAACAGTCTATTAGAGCCGTGACAAGCTATCTTGTAATATATAACTTTATTTTGGGTAGTGATTGCAATGTTATTCCCTTTACTTGATTCCTTCCTTTGTATGTTTTTGCCCTACGCTTTTAGGGAACTTGCCGGAGTAGGCACCTTTGCCGCGAGCGCTGAGTGTGGGACGTCAGCAGCCTGCTGGCGGTGCCGTCACCGAAAAGAAGCCTTGTCGCGACTAGTCGCAGCTCACTTAAGTTGTTGAGCGGACTCGAAACAAAGTAAGGGCGCGACTCTAGTCGCAGCACACTTAAACTGTTGAGCGAACTCGAAACAAAGTAAGGGCGCAACTAGCCACGGGCCGGTTCCTTCGTGCACAGGCTTTCCATACAAAGCATGGTCGTTTAAGGAAGATAACTTAAAATTTTTAAAAAATCTGATTGCTCAAACTTTGGCAACATAGCTTTTCTGTTGTTTGCTTCCCGGCAAGGCGAAACTTTCTTGAACGACGCCTGGTCCACACCATTATCTTCTCCTCCCCCCCGTCAAACTTGTGGGCGAGAGGAACCTTCCTTTCCTTGAGAAAAGAGAGAAGAGAAAATAATGATATGGAGCCTTATGGCTCGTTGTTGCTTACCGGGGTTTGGCGCTGCACAAAGTGTCAGATAACTCATGCAAAAAATAAAAAGCATGAAATTGAGAAGCCGTGCGGAGCACATGAGCTTTATTTATGCACAGGGTCTGCGCCTGGCTTTGTACAAAGGATTACATGCAACAGCGGCAAGACTTGTACAAAAGGTGGTTGCCGGAACAGGGTCCGGCAACCGCGCCTTACGGGTAAAACTTACGAAGATGCTCAATGTTCCAGGAGTTGCTCACCGGAATGCCATCTTCGGTCTCAAGGCGGACAGCGCCAGGCCTAGTGACTCGTTTCACCCGATAAGGGCCTTCCCACTTCGGCGTCAACTTGTTGGAATTCTTGGCGGAATGAACACGCCGAAGAACAAGGTCGCCTTCCTCGAGACTTCTGGCGTTAACTTTGCGGCTATGGTAGCGGCGCAAAGCTTGCTGGTAGCGAGCAGCTCGTACAGCAGCCTGAAGACGGTCTTCCTCAAAGAGCAGCGCGTCATCTTGTCGCAGCTGCTCTTGCTCAAGCTCATCATAAGCGAGCACTCGAGGTGACCCGTATACGAGTTCCGTGGGGAGAACTGCCTCTGCTCCATAGACTAGAGCGAAAGGTGTCTGGCCAGTGGCTCGATTTGGCGTCGTCCTGATCGACCAAAGAACCATCGATAGCTCCTCAATCCAGTTTCTTCCGCACCCGTGCAGCCTGTCGAAAGTCCTGGTCTTGAGTCCACGCAGCACTTCAGCATTTGCCTCTCCGCTTGACCGTTGCTCCGGGGGTGAGCAACAGAAGCGAAGCAGACCTTGGCGCCAAGATCTTGGACGTACTGCATGAAGGTGCGGCTCGTGAATTGCGTACCGTTGTCGGTGATGATCCTGTTAGGGATCCCGAAGCGGCAAACAATCAACCTGAAGAACTTGACTGCTGACTGTGCTGTCACCTTCCTCACTGCTTCCACTTCCGGCCACTTTGTGAACTTGTCGATTGCGACGTACAAGTACTCAAAGCCCCCGACTGCTCGGGGGAAGGGGCTGAGGATGTCGAGCCCCCAGACTGAAAATGGCCAGGATAAAGGGATCGTCTGGAGAGCTTGAGCTGGCTGGTGTATCTGTTTGGAATGGAACTGGCATGCTTCACACTTGGTTACTTGTGCAGTTGCATCCTGGAGGGCTGTCGGCCAAAAGAAACCTTGCCGGAAAGTTTTGCCGGCAAGTGCTCTTGCGCCAATGTGGTGACCACATATGCCTCAATGTATCTCTGCTAACAGCCTCTGTCCATCTTCCCGGTGAATACACTTCAATTTCACACCGTTGAGTCTTCTTCTGTACAGTGCGTTGTCGACAAACTGGTACATACTTGACTGCCGGGCTACTCTTTCCGCTTCTTCTTGCTCTTCGGGAAGTTCTCCTGTCTGAAGGAAACGGACGATCTGCTGTGCCCATGCTGGAGCTTGTGGCTCGACAACAAGGACTAAAGGCACATTTCTTGCTGTGGGAACATCCGCTTCTACGGTGAGAACCTGCGGCTCAGCCGGAGCTTGACGTTCCCTGGCAAGCTTGCCGGAGCAAAACTTGTCGGGAGCGTCTGCTTCAACGGAACAAACCCTGAGGTTCGCCCGAGCAGACTGCTCCCCAGCGCTCTTGTCGTTGATCTTGGGGACCTTCTTGGCGGCGGCTTCGGGAAGCTCTGCCGGAAAATAGTCACCAGAAATCAACTTCCTCTTCTTGCTCTGTCCAGTTGATGGCGTCACAGACGGTTGAGTCAGCTTGAGCACAAAGATCCCTGGTTCCACAGGTAACTTAAGTGCTGCGCACTTTGACAGGCCATCGGCAATGTCGTTCTGAGCTCTTGGAACATGTTCCATCTGTAGGCCGACAAAGTGCTCTTCTAGCTTCCTCACTTCATCAACGTAAGCTTCCATCAACGGACTCTGATAATTCTTGTTCACTTGGCGGACGACAAGCTGCGAGTCACCCCTGACAATGAGCTTCTTGATCCCAAGGTCTGCCGCGATCCTGAGACCGGCAAGCAAACCTTCATACTCTGCAGTATTGTTTGTTGCTTGCTCCTTGGGAAAGTGCATCTGAACTACGTACTTGAGGTGCTCTCCGGTGGGTGCGACAAGCAGCACGCCAGCACCGGCGCCTTGCAGCGAAAAGGCACCATCAAAGTACACCAGCCACTGTTTGCTTGCTTCCTTGACGGGGATGCTCGTCTCTGGAATTTCTTCATCTAGTGTTGGCGTCCGCTCTGCTATGAATTCTGCCAATGCTCTGATTTGGATAGTTGAAGTGCTCTCGAACTTGAGGCCAAAGCTTGATAGTTCCAGTGCCCACTCAACAATCCTGCCTCTTGCTTCTGGATTCTGCAGTATCCTCTTCAACGGAAAGCGAGCGACAACTATGATCTCATGTGCTTGGAAGTAATGGCGCAGCTTTCTCGAGGCCATAAGAAGGCCGAAAAGCAATTTCTGCACACCAGAGTACCTTGACCTAGCCCCCTGCAGAAGGGAACTGACAAAGTAGACTGGGCGCTGCACCATTTTCTTCTGTATCTCCTCGGGTGCCTGCGCAGATCCATCTTTGCCGGGACCAGAGCTTGTCGGGGAAGCCCCCTACTTGTCGCTGGATGCGCTTGCCGGGGCTGCTGGCTCATCATCTGCCTCCCTCTCCGCTACTAACGCAGCACTAACCACTTGATTGGTTGCCGCCAGATACAGCAGCAACTTCTCTTGTGGCTTAGGTGCGACAAGTATTGGAGTGGAGGACAGGTATCTCTTCAAGTCCTGCAGCGCAGCCTCCGCTTCCGGAGTCCATTTCATTGGACCTGCCTTTTTCCAAATTTTGAAAAACGGCAGGGCGCGCTCAGCAGACATAGAGATAAACCTACTGAGAGCCGCCACACAGCCGGCAAGTCTCCGTACATCCTTGACGCTCTTCGGTGCTTCAATCTGCTCAATGGCCTTGATCTTGTCGGGATTGGCTTCAATTCCCCGCTGAGACACGAAGAACCTGAGAAGCTTGCCGGAAGGGACTCCAAACACGCACTTCTCGGGGTTGAGCTTGAGGCTGATCTTGCGTAGATTTGCAAAAGTCTCTTCTAAATCTTGAATCAGAATTGCTTTGTCCCTGCTCTTGACCACTATATCATCCATGTAGGCTTCCACATTTCTGTGTATTTGTGGCTCAAAAGCGGTATGGACGACCCTTGCAAATGTTGAACCAGCATTCTTTAAACCGAAAGGCATCCGTACGAAACAGTACGTGCCACATGGAGTGATGAACGCGGTTTTGTCCTCATCCTCTTCTGCCATGAAGATCTGATGATATCCTGAGTATGCGTCAAGAAATGAAAGCAAATCACATCCGGCCGTGGAGTCAACAATCTGGTCAATGCGCGGCAAGGGAAATGGGTCTTTGGGACAAGCTTTATTGACATCGGTAAAGTCGATACAAAGCCTCCATTTCCCGTTTGCCTTGCGCACAACTACAGGATTGACCAACCACGTGGGATGGAGCACTCCTCTGACGAGGCATGCTGCTTCCAAGTTCTTGATCTCTTCTGCGATGAATTCTTGGCGCTCCACTGCTTGCTTTCTGACTTTCTGCTTGACGGGCCACGCATGAGGACAGACGGCAAGGTGGTGCTCAATTACTTTCCTGGGAACACTGGGGATGTCAGACGGTTGCCACTCAAACACATCGACATTCGCCCGCAGGAAAGCAATGAGCGCGCTTTCCTATTTAGGGTCGAGAGTGGCACTGATGGTGAAAGTACCACCAGTGTCGTCCTCCTTGGCGGACACTTTCTTGGTCATTGGCGGAGCTGCCATCGTCTTCTTACACTTGCCGGTGGAGCTCGATGGTGCGTCCTCGACGGTAGCGCAGCACTCCGAAGAGGTGCGCTTGCCGGAGTGGGCATCAGAACTCTTGCCGGACTTGGTCTTCTTCTTCCCCCCGGGAGCTTCAGCGGTAAGTGTCTCGTGATCCGTTGCGGCTGCTGCTTCTCGGTAGATCTTGTTGGCACAAATAAGAGCATCTTTCTTGTCGCCAGGGACAGAGATGACACTTATCGGGCCTGGCATCTTCAGCATGTTGTACGCGTAGTGAGAGGCCGCCATGAACTTGGCGAGCGCTGGACGGCCGAGAATCCCGTTGTAAGGCAATGGAAAATCGGCAACGTCAAAAGTGATCCTCTCAGTCCTGAAGTTCAACTCGCTGCCAAATGTCACCGGCAGCGTGATCTTCCCCTTCGGCTTGCTCCTTCCCGGGTTGATTCCTTGGAATGTGCCGGTCTCTTCGAGCTCGCTGTCAGGGACTTGGAGTTTCCGGAGCACAGCAGAGGAGATCAGATTCAAGCCGGCCCCACTGTCAACTAGCATCTTAGTGACCTTGAGGTTGCGGATAGTTGGTGAGACCAACATCGGCAAACACCCGACCGCAGTTGTGCGATCAGGGTGGTCCTCAATATCAAAGATGATAGGCGTGCTGGACCATTTTAGAAGCTTGCGTGACTCGACGGGTGGTTCTGCTGCATTGACTTCCCGCACCCACTCTTGAGTTGGCGGTGTGAAGTATGCAGAGAAGCACCGCCGTCAATGCACAAGACCTCTGTGGCTTTCTGGAACTCCTGCTCACTGGTTTCATCATCATCCATGTCTTCGTCGTCATCGTCATCTTCATCCTTGTCGCGGCCGCGGGGAGGTCTGTCTCCTTGCCGCTGCTTGGCCTTGCCGCGGCGTCCTCCTCGGCTGGTGCGCTTCGTACCGGATCCTCCAGCACCTCCTTGGGCTTTCTCCTTGTCGCGTCGCTCGTATTCGGCCTTTTGCATCTCGACAAGCTACTCGACCTTCTTGCAGCTCTGGAGGTCATGGCCCTTGGTGCGGTGGATCTTGCAGTACTGTTTCTTGGTGTCATCCTGCTTGTCGGCGGCCGCCACAACCTGGCAGTTGGCGCATGCGGCAACCTCCTTGCTGGAGCTACCATCTTTGGCTTTCTTGGCGCCACCTTCGTTGCCTGACTGCTCAACAACTAGCACATCTTTGCCTTTCCTCTTCCTGTTGTTCCGCCGCCGGCTTTTCTTTGCCAGGGCAGCATCATCGCTGTCAGATCCTCTGTAACGCCCTCGATGCGGCTATATCTCCCACGTGTCGAGGCACGACTTAGAGGCATAACCGCATTGAAAGCAATGTCGCAAGTGAGGTAATCTTCACACAATCCATGTAATAAATAAGGGGAAAAGATACATAGTTGGCTTACAATCGCCACTTCACACAAGTACATAAATAACATCCATCAAACAGATTACACTCAAGGTCCGACTACGGTACCAAAATGAAAGAAGACTACCCCAAATGCTAAACAGATCCCCGGATCACCCAACTGGGCTCCACTACTGATCATCTAGAAAAGAAACATAGTAACGGCCACGTTCCTCATCGAACTCCCAAGTGAGCTCGGTCGCGTCATCAACACTGACATCGTTGGTACCTGCAACTGAGGTGATAATATCTGTGAGTCACGGGGACTCAGCAATCTCACACCCGCGAGATCAAGACTATTTAAGCTTAAAGGTGGGAAAGGGGTTTGTGAGGTGGAGCTACAGCAGGCGACTAGCATATGGTGGCTACAGCGCAAAAGAGAGCGAGAAGAGAAGGCAAAGCACGGTCGTGAAGCTAGAAGTGATCAAGAAGTGATCCTGAAACGACCTACGTCAGACATAACTCCAACAACCGTGTTCACTTCCCGGACCCCGCCGAGAAGAGACCATCACGGTTACACACGCGATTGATGTGTTTTAAATAAGGTCAACTTCGGGTTTTCTACAACCGGACATCAACAAATTCCCATCTGCCTCATAACCGCGGGCACGGCTTTCGAAAGATAATACCCTGCAGGGGTGTCCCAACTTAGCCCATGATAAGCTCTCACGGTCAACGAAGGATATTCCTTCTACCGGGAAGACCCGATCAATCTCGGAATCCCGGACTACAAGACATTTCAACAGCAATAAAACAAGTCCAGCAAAGCCGCCCGATTGTGCCGACAAATCCTGATAGGAGCTGCACATATCTCGGTCTCAGGGCACATCCGGATAAGCTAAGCGTACAAGAGCCAACATAACCCAAGTTACCAAGGGACGGCCCTGCACGGTGCTCTAGTTTGGACCAGCAATCGAAGGAGAACTGGCCCGGGGGGGTTAAAATAAGATGACCCTTGAGTCTGCAGAACCCAAGGGAAAAAGGCTAGGTGGCAAATGGTAAAACCAATGTTGGGCCTTGCTGGAAAAGTCTCATTCAAAGCGAACTGTCAAGGGGTTCCCATAAATCACCCAACCGTGTAAGGAACGCAAACTCCGGGAACATAACACCGGTATGACGGAAACTAGGGTGGCAAGAGTGGAACAAAACACCAGGCATAAGGCCGAGCCTTCCACCCTTTACCAAGTATATAGATGCATTAATTAAATAAGAGGTATTGTGATATCCCAACAAGTAAACATGTTCCAACAAGGAACAACAAGTCCATGTTCCAACAAGGAACAAACTTCATCTTCACCTGCAACTAACAACGCTATAAGAGGGGCTGAGCAAAAGCGGTAACATAGCCAAACAACGGTTTGCTAGGACATGGATGGTTAGGGGCTGACATGGCAATATAGGAGGCATGATATAGCAAGTGGTAGGTATCGCAGCATAGGCATAGCAAAAGAGCGAGCAATCTAGCAAGCAAAGATAGAAGTGATTTCGAGGGTATGGTCATCTTGCCTGCAAGAGTCTCAGAGTTGTCGAAAGCTTGGTCCTCGTAAGCGTTCTCAACAGGTCCCTCGTTCACGTACTCGTCTCCCGGCTCTACCCAAGACAAGAAAACAAGCAAAGGAACCAAATATCAACCACGATGCAATGCGCAAGCAACATGATGCAAAACATGGCATGATATGCGAGAGGTGATATGCAATGCGTATGCATGCTCCGGAAGGACAAGGGTGAACAGGGCATAATCTTGGCAAACCAAGCATGACACTGGATAGATGAGGTGATTTCGGTTGAAATCGATATAAAGATCACCGGAATCGGATGCACGGTTTGCAAATGGCAAGCAATACAAGAATGACACGAATCTGCCATAAACAGCATGATGCTACTTAGCAAGCAACAAATAATTTAGCTACTGCGCTCAAACATGGCAACAAGGCGTATGACAGTAATCTACACAAGATGAACGATAAAAGATGAACACTGAGCTACGGCTAAATCACATCATAACAGGTTCAAACAAGCATGGCAAAAGTGCAAACGATAACAGGTTCTCAGACTTGGTGAAAATATCAACAAGCAGAAACTGACATCAGGATGGCATGTTCAGAGCAATGAAACAACATGCTACAGGTTCATAACATAGCAAAATAAGGCATGGCATGAATCTACACATAGCACTTGACAAAAGTATCTTATTGACCATAAGCCAAAAAGGACCAGAAAATATGATTACACCCATGTCAATTAAGCAAGTATCGTTACAGGTTTCAGACTTAGCAGAAAACTGGACATGGCAGAAAACTAATAACGACTAGGCATGTTCGTGAGCTCGATGCACTCACTACAGAGCATTTCAAGATTAACTAAGCATACATACATCAAGAAGACATGGCATAGTAACAAAACATGGCAAGAATAACATAATATCATGCAAGGATCAACTACACCAAGCTTGGCAAAATCGAATAACACGTAAACAATCTGCCAGCAATATTTTGAAGCAAAAGTAGGGCTCGATTGACTCAAGCTATGGCACTCCATAATTGCAAACAAAGGCATGGATGGATTAACCAAATACTCAAGTTCAAAACTCCTTTACTGATCATGCTCAAATTATGCATGGATCTCTCAGAAACAACATGAACACATGGCATAAAAATCACAGCAGTCAGGGACTTAGTGAAATCACCAAGTCTCTGAAATCAGCAACATCAAGATACCTAGTTTGCATGCTTGTGCTAGTCACCACATTGATCACAAAAATACATGGCAAAATCCTATGGATAGGTAACATGGCATATTACAAAACTCATGTAGTACTTAACTTCATAGGAGGTACACATCAATCATGGAAAAAATGACAAAAGTGCATGTTCAGATAAGATCCAGCAACTAACATCAACTAGCCCTCTTCTAACAGCATTTCGGGCATCGAGATGACCTCAAATTAAAATGACGCAATGGAACAAAATGATGTACTCTTCGAGGAGGACAATTTGACATATTATACGCGTGAAACGGAGCTACGGATGCAAAGTTATGGCATGCGAAACAGGTGATGATCATATGAAATCTTGAGGACTTAGAGAAAATAGGGGAGAGGGAAAAACTCAACCCTAGCCCGACCCGATCGGATCTGGCCGGCGACGGCGGCGGCGATACCGGCGACGGCCGGCGCGGGCGACGCGCGGGATGGCGGCGCGGTGGCGGCGGCGAGGGGCGGCGAGGGGCGGTGGCGCGCGGGAGACGGCGGCGCCGGGATCCGGCGGCCGCGGCGGCCGCGGGTGGCGTCGGGCGGCGCGGGCGGAGCGGCGGGACGGCGGCGGAAAGCGGCGCCGGCGCGGGGTCGCGGCTGGCGGGCGGCGCGGAGCGGGCCGGGGCGCGGGAGGCGACGGGCGGCGGCTCGGGCTCGGGGGGCCCCGCCTGGGCCCCGGCGGGCCGGCGCGGCTTGGTGGGAACGGCGGCGGGCGGCGACACGTGGCGAGGGGCGGTTGGCCCGGGCGCGCCGGCGGCGGGACAGGTGGCGGCGGAGCACTGTGCGGGCGCGGATTTCGAGGAGGGATTAGGGTTTCGGGGTGCCTCTCTTAGATTTGGACGGGGGAGGCATTTTTATAGATAGGAGGAGCTAGGAGGCTCCAAACGGAGTGCGGTTTTCGCCCACGCGATCGTGATCGAACGGCGGAGGACATGGGAGTGACTTAGATGGGTTATTGGGCTGTTTTGAAGGGGTGTTGGGCTGCAACACACATGAGGCCTTCACGGTTACCCGGTTAACCGTTGGAGTACCAAACGAACTCCGATTGACCCGAAACTTGACAGGCGGTCTACCGGTGCTATACCAAGGCCACATGTCAAACCTCGGTCCATTCCGAGAATGTTTAATACCCGCTCACGAAGAAATGTAAAAGGGGACGCCGAGAGACATAGGAGCGCCGGATTGCAAAATGGACAACGGGAAAGATGCTCGGATTTATGAGACGAACGCGTATGCGAATGCAATGCACATGATGACATGATATGAAATGCATGACATGACCAAAATGCAAAAAGGAGAGAACCCAACCACGGAGGAAATATCATAACACATAGCCGGAAATGGCAAGAGTTGGATTACAAATATGGCAAGTTACATCGGGGGCGTTACAACACACCACCACTACGAGAGGATCTCGTCCCGAGATCTAGGACTGAAAGAACTCCGGATACTCAGAACGTAGGTGGTCTTCACGCTCCCAGGTGGCCTCTCGGTCTGAATGATGTGACCATTTCACTTTGAGGAATTTGATTGACTTGTTGCGAGTCTTGCGCTCAGTTGTCTCAAGAATAGCAACTGGATGCTCATGATAGGACAAATCTTCTTGAAGATCAATCTCTTCGAAGTTGATGGTGCGCTCAGGCGTCTTGAAGCACTTGCGAAGCTGTGACACGTGGAAGACATCGTGCACATTTGCAAAGTTGGAGGGGAGCTCAAGTTGATAGGCGAGATCGCCTCGTTTGCCGATGATCTTGAAGGGACCGACGTATCTGGGAGCAAGTTTCCCCTTGATACCAAAGCGGCGAGTTCCTTTCATTGGCGAGACACGGAGGTAAACATGGTCTCCGATCTCGAATGCCACATCTCGGTGTTTGCTGTCGTAATAGCTCTTCTGGCGCGACTGCGCTGCTTTGAGGTTCTCACGAATGACCTTGCACATGGCCTCAGCCTCTGAGATCAAATCGTTGCCGAGCAATTGGCGTTCACCGGTTTCAGACCAGTTGAGAGGAGTACGGCACTTTCTGCCATAGAGAATCTCGAATGGGGCTTTGCCCGAGCTGGCTTGAAAGCTGTTGTTGTAAGAGAACTCAGCATAAGGAAGACAATCCTCCCACTTCATGCCGAAAGAGATAACACAGGCTCTGAGCATATCTTCAAGAATTTGATTGACACGCTCAACTTGTCCACTAGTCTGAGGGTGGAAAGCTGTGCTGAAGCGAATGTTGGTGCCCATGGCCTTCTGAAAAGAATCCCAAAATTTGGAGGTAAAGATGCTGCCACGGTCTGAAGAGATCAATTGCGGAATGCCGTGCAAAGAGGCAATTCTGGAGGTGTAGAGCTCTGCCAGCTGCGCTGCTGTGATAGCCTCTTTGATAGGAAGAAAATGAGCCACTTTGGTGAGCTTGTCGATGACAACGAAGATAGCATCATTTCCACGCTTAGACTTAGGAAAACCAGTCACGAAGTCCATTTCAATATGATCAAACTTCCATTCAGGAATAGCAAGAGGTTGGAGAAGTCCAGCTGGTCGTTGGTGTTCTGCTGTCACCCTTCTGCAGACATCACACTCATTCACGAATTGAGCGATCTCACGCTTCATTCGAGTCCACCAATACGACTGCTTGAGGTCATGGTACATCTTCGAACTTCCAGGATGAATTGACAGGAGAGAATTGTGCGCTTCATTCATAATGACTTTACGAAGATCACCCTTTGGAACCACGATCCGGTCCTCGAAGAAAAGAGTATCTCTGTCATCAACTCGATAGCACTTGTATTTGGGGATGCTCTTTTCAATACCACGTTTCACCTTCTTCACCATGGTATCCAACAATTGAGCCTCACGAATCTGATCTTCCAAAGTAGGAGAGACAATGAGGTTGGCAAGAACACCTTGAGGAACAACTTGGAGATTCAACTTGCGAAAAGCCTCACAGAGATCCGGTTGAAAAGGCTTGAGGATTAAGCTGTTGCAATAAGCCTTTCTGCTCAAAGCGTCTGCAACCACATTAGCCTTGCCTGGAGTATATTCAATACTCGGATTATACTCTTGAATCATTTCGACCCATCGAGTTTGCCTGAGGTTGAGATGAGGCTGAGTGAAGATATACTTGAGACTCTTGTGATCGGTGAAGATGTCCACTTTCCTTCCCAACAGGAGATGTCTCCATGTTATTAGTGCGTGGACCACTGCCGCCAACTCAAGATCGTGAGTGGGGTAGTTCCTTTCATTGGGCTTCAACTGGCGAGAGGTATAGGCAACAACCTTCTTCTCTTGCATTAGGACAGCACCGAGGCCCTGGAGAGAAGCATCACAGAATACTTCATAAGGCTTGGATTCATCAGGAGGAGTCAAAACTGGAGCAGTGATGAGTTTCTCTTTGAGAGTGTTGAAAGCAACGTCACACTCAGGAGACCATACATATTTCACATGCTTCTGGAGGAGGTTGGAAAGAGGCTTTGCAATCTTGGAGAAATTCTCAACGAATCTTCTGCAATAGCTTGCAAGTCCAAGAAAACTGCGAAGCTGCTTGACATTCTGAGGAGGATTCCAATTCAAAACTGCAGACACCCTCTCTGGATTAACAGCGATGCCCTTGGCAGAGATGATATGGCCAAGATAAAGAACTTCATCAAGCCAGAATTCACATTTGGAGAACTTCGCATATAATTGATACTCTCTAAGCTTGTCGAGTACCAATCGCAAATGTTCGGCATGATCCTTCTTATTCTTGGAGAAGACCAAAATATCATCAAGATAG
This sequence comes from Aegilops umbellulata, assembly GCA_032464435.1. NCBI lineage: Eukaryota > Viridiplantae > Streptophyta > Magnoliopsida > Poales > Poaceae > Aegilops > Aegilops umbellulata. The sequence goes on along the minus strand of CP136055.1, from coordinate 269,503,163 downwards.
ACCAAGACAAATTCGTTGATGTAGGGGTTGAAGATGAAATTCATCAATCGAGTGAAATACGGAGGAGCATTGACAAGGCCGAAGGACATGACAGTATATTCATAAGAACCAAAACTTGTTCTGAATGCTGTCTTGGAAATATCTTCTTCACGAGTGCGAATCTGATGATAACCCATACGAAGGTCAAGCTTGGAGAACACCTTAGCACCTTTGAGTTGCTCAAATAGCTCATTGATGTTGGGAAGTGGGTACTTGTTCTTGATAGTCTTCTTGTTCAATGGACGATAATCGACGCAAAGTCGGTCCGTGCCATCCTTCTTCTTGACAAAAAGAACACCACAACCCCAAGGAGAAGAACTCGGTCTGATCAGACCCAGACGTTCTTGTTTATCGAGTTGAATCTTCAATTCCTTGAGCTCATCTGGTCCAAGCTTCTAAGGACGCTTGCAAACGGGTTCCGTGCCAGGCTCAAGCTCAATAACGAATTCAACTGGCCGACGGGGAGGCATACCCGGAAGCTCTTCTGGAAAAACATCTTGGTACTCACAAACGACTGGAATCTGAGAGATAGCCTCCATTTCACCCATCTCATTGAGAGAAAACAACCGAATGGTATCATCACGAGAAGCATAGATGATCACATCGTTAGAAGAGTGAGTCAATTTGATTTCCCTGGCAGCACACTCAAGCTGAGCCTTGTGCTTAGAAAGCCAGTCCATCCCGAGAATAAGATCAATATCAGAATCACCAAGCACCATTGGAGAAGATAGAAATTTATAGTCGCCCATCTTGATAGAAACATTCGGAATCATTGTGGTGGCCCTCATAAGCTTGGCCGGAGAAACAACCCCCAAGGGTTTAGCCAATAATTCAGAAACGAAGTCATGCTTTGAAACAAATGATCTGGACATGAAACAATGCGATGCACCAGTATCAAATAAGACTTTGGCAGGAATATCATTAACAGGAAGATTACCCATGATCACTTCAGAAGAATCCTCTGCTTGAGCTGCATTCAACATGTTCACCTTGACGTGCTTAGGATTATGCTTGACCACTGCATTGCTGGAAGATTTCACAGGAGGAGGAGGCGGAAGGCGCCTCTGGTTGAAGCACTTGTTCGCATAGTGACCCTTCTGCTGACATTTGTTACAAGTCACTTCTAAGAGCGGACGATGGTAAGGAGCACTTGGCCTTGGAGCTTGGTTCTGAGACTTGTTCTGATAGCCAGGGTTGGGTGGGTGGGAAGATCCACGGCCACTTGAGTTCTTCTATTGATAAGGCTGACGGAACGGAGGAGGAGGAGGCAACCAGAACTTCTGTTGCTTAGCTGCCACAAGTGAGGAAGAAGAAGACTGGACTGCGTCTCTGACTCTCTTCTTAGAAGCCTCACACTTGAGCTGAGCAGCTTCTTGTTTCAGCGCCATGTTGTAGAATTCATCATACTTTAATGGCTCGAAAAGCACGAGAGCAAGTTGCAGATCTTCTCTGAGACCACGCCTGAACTGGTAGATCGTACTCTTCTCATCAGGAATGTCTTGCCTTGCAAAACGAGAGAGCTTCTGGAACTGAGTGTTGTATTGATAGACAGTCATGTTGCCTTGCTTGAGATTGCGGCATTCCTCACGCTTAAGCTCAACAACACTTTCTGGAATGTGGTGCGCTTTGAAGTCACGACGGAAATCATCCCAAGTGATCACACGACCTCCTCTGGAATCTTTGTATTGCTGGAACCACTCAGCAGCTTGATCTTTGAGTTGAAAAGAGGCAAACTTGACAAAGTCCTCAGGTCTGACATTGCTGCACTCGAAATGCTTGCTGATGTCCACGAGCCAATCATCGGCGTCTGTGGCCTCGACACAGTAGCTGAAGGTTTTTGGCTGATTAGCAAGGAACTGGTTCAGTGAAGCGAAATGCGGCTGATTGTTGCCTTGGCCTTGATTCTCTTGATTAGCTTGCCCTTGGTTGCGATCTTGCAAGAGCTGAATCAGAATCTGAGCATTGGCATTTGTAGCAGTCATCAGGGCCTGCCAAGTTTCCGGAGGCGGAGGTGGTGGCGGAGGGTTAGCCTGATTCCCGTCATTGCGTTCCGGATTCTGACGCGTTGGTGGAGCCATCCTGAAGAGGGTGACATCCATTAGCATCTTGACAGAGATATATTGAAGCTGAATCAAAGGAACGGCATTGCAACATATAGTCTTCACAATTAACATTCGAACGGGAATGAACGAATGAATTCCAATGTAAAACATCACACTTCCAAAGCTGAGAAGCCACTTAGAACATGGTAAGGAATAAAATCAACAAGGTACGGAAGTGAACAAATACTTGGTAAGGATTACCCAATCACAAACCAAATACCTGCGGAAGAAATACTAAAGCTACAAGAATTCCCACTTATAAACTCCCGAAACTTTCTGGTTATGCAATCAGGTGTTGGGGATACAGGGGAAGCATAATATCTCACCCAAACTAGCAAATCCTACAACCAGCTGTATCCATCCTTCAACACATAACCAAGAAACCTTCGGAAATCGTCTACCTCAACCTTCGAAAACACATCCGTTATACAAGTCATGGCAATACTCCTGCACTCGCCACAGTACTGGGCTATCAGGGTTATCTCACCAACAACTGTACAAAAGAGATTTTCAATGTCGGTCGTACTAAACTCAGGTATTCCAAAACCGCAACGATAAGATTATGACGACAACACCTCGGAGCTCAACTCCCCGGGACACTGCCACAACCCCTAAATGTCAGGAGGCAACCAAGACAATGTTGTCATCATAAAACCATCGGAACGATTGCAATATACCCGCGTGATCCTAAATTTTTTTTTAGTGAAATTTGAGAAGAGAAGAGTCAAAACTCTACGTCAGGATGCCTTACCAGAAGGTCGAAGGGACTGGGAAGTAAAAAGAATTCCTAAACTCTCCGATATATAATTCCTAAATGACTCAAAATATTTTTCTAGACACAACTCGGCCACTAAAGACGATCAAACAGTGGGGGCTCCTAAGGTCGGGAAAGGCTCTGATTACCAACTTGTAACGCCCTCGATGCGGCTATATCTCCCACGTGTCGAGGCACGACTTAGAGGCATAACCGCATTGAAAGCAATGTCGCAAGTGAGGTAATCTTCACACAATCCATGTAATAAATAAGGGGAAAAGATACATAGTTGGCTTACAATCGCCACTTCACACAAGTACATAAATAACATCCATCAAACAGATTACACTCAAGGTCCGACTACGGTACCAAAATGAAAGAAGACTACCCCAAATGCTAAACAGATCCCCGGATCACCCAACTGGGCTCCACTACTGATCATCTGGAAAAGAAACATAGTAACGGCCACGTTCCTCATCGAACTCCCAAGTGAGCTCGGTCGCGTCATCAGCACTGACATCGTTGGTACCTGCAACTGAGGTGATAATATCTGTGAGTCACGGGGACTCAGCAATCTCACACCCGCGAGATCAAGACTATTTAAGCTTAAAGGTGGGAAAGGGGTTTGTGAGGTGGAGCTACAGCAGGCGACTAGCATATGGTGGCTACAGCGCAAAAGAGAGCGAGAAGAGAAGGCAAAGCACGGTCGTGAAGCTAGAAGTGATCAAGAAGTGATCCTGAAACGACCTACGTCAGACATAACTCCAACAACCGTGTTCACTTCCCGGACCCCGCCGAGAAGAGACCATCACGGTTACACACGCGATTGATGTGTTTTAAATAAGGTCAACTTCGGGTTTTCTACAACCGGACATCAACAAATTCCCATCTGCCTCATAACCGCGGGCACGGCTTTCGAAAGATAATACCCTGCAGGGGTGTCCCAACTTAGCCCATGATAAGCTCTCACGGTCAACGAAGGATATTCCTTCTACCGGGAAGACCCGATCAATCTCGGAATCCCGGACTACAAGACATTTCAACAGCAATAAAACAAGTCCAGCAAAGCCGCCCGATTGTGCCGACAAATCCTGATAGGAGCTGCACATATCTCGGTCTCAGGGCACATCCGGATAAGCTAAGCGTACAGGAGCCAACATAACCCAAGTTACCAAGGGACGGCCCTGCACGGTGCTCTAGTTTGGACCAGCAATCGAAGGAGAACTGGCCCGAGGGGGTTAAAATAAGATGACCCTTGAGTCTGCAGAACCCAAGGGAAAAAGGCTAGGTGGCAAATGGTAAAACCAATGTTGGGCCTTGCTGGAAAAGTCTCATTCAAAGCGAACTGTCAAGGGGGTCCCATAAATCACCCAACCGTGTAAGGAACGCAAACTCCGGGAACATAACACCGGTATGACGGAAACTAGGGTGGCAAGAGTGGAACAAAACACCAGGCATAAGGCCGAGCCTTCCACCCTTTACCAAGTATATAGATGCATTAATTAAATAAGAGGTATTGTGATATCCCAACAAGTAAACATGTTCCAACAAGGAACAACAAGTCCATGTTCCAACAAGGAACAAACTTCATCTTCACCTGCAACTAACAACGCTATAAGAGGGGCTGAGCAAAAGCGGTAACATAGCCAAACAACGGTTTGCTAGGACATGCATGGTTAGGGGCTGACATGGCAATATAGGAGGCATGATATAGCAAGTGGTAGGTATCGCAGCATAGGCATAGCAAAAGAGCGAGCAATCTAGCAAGCAAAGATAGAAGTGATTTCGAGGGTATGGTCATCTTGCCTGCAAGAGTCTCAGAGTTGTCGAAAGCTTGGTCCTCGTAAGCGTTCTCAACAGGTTCCTCGTTCACGTACTCGTCTCCCGGCTCTACCCAAGACAAGAAAACAAGCAAAGGAACCAAATATCAACCACGATGCAATGCGCAAGCAACATGATGCAAAACATGGCATGATATGCGAGAGGTGATATGCAATGCGTATGCATGCTCCGGAAGGACAAGGGTGAACAGGGCATAATCTTGGCAAACCAAGCATGACACTGGATAGATGAGGTGATTTCGGTTGAAATCGATATAAAGATCACCGGAATCGGATGCACGGTTTGCAAATGGCAAGCAATACAAGAATGACACGAATCTGCCATAAACAGCATGATGCTACTTAGCAAGCAACAAATAATTTAGCTACTGCGCTCAAACATGGCAACAAGGCATATGACAGTAATCTACACAAGATGAACGATAAAAGATGAACACTGAGCTACGGCTAAATCACATCATAACAGGTTCAAACAAGCATGGCAAAAGTGCAAACGATAACAGGTTCTCAGACTTGGTGAAAATATCAACAAGCAGAAACTGACATCAGGATGGCATGTTCAGAGCAATGAAACAACATGCTACAGGTTCATAACATAGCAAAATAAGGCATGACATGAATCTACACATAGCACTTGACAAAAGTATCTTACTGACCATAAGCCAAAAAGGACCAGAAAATATGATTACACCCATGTCAATTAAGCAAGTATCGTTACAGGTTTCAGACTTAGCAGAAAACTGGACATGGCAGAAAACTAATAACGACTAGGCATGTTCGTGAGCTCGATGCACTCACTACAGAGCATTTCAAGATTAACTAAGCATACATACATCAAGAAGACATGGCATAGCAACAAAACATGGCAAGAATAACATCATATCATGCAAGTATCAACTACACCAAGCTTGGCAAAATCGAATAACACGTAAACAATCTGCCAGCAATATTTTGAAGCAAAAGTAGGGCTCGATTGACTCAAGCTATGGCACTCCATAATTGCAAACAAAGGCATGGATGGATTAAGCAAATACTCAAGTTCAAAACTCCTTTACTGATCATGCTCAAATTATGCATGGATCTCTCAGAAACAACATGAACACATGGCATAAAAATCACAGCAGTCAGGGACTTAGTGAAATCACCAAGTCTCTGAAATCAGCAACATCAAGATACCTAGTTTGCATGCTTGTGCTAGTCACCACATAGATCACAAAAATACATGGCAAAATCCTATGGATAGGTAACATGGCATATTACAAAACTCATGTAGTACTTAGCTTCATAGGAGGTACACATCAATCATGGCAAAAATGACAAAAGTGCATGTTCAGATAAGATCCAGCAACTAACATCAACTAGCCCTATTCTAACAGCATTTCGGGCATCGAGATGACCTCAAATGAAAATGATGCAATGGAAGAAAACGATGTACTCTTCGAGGCGGACAATTTGACATATTATACGCGCGAAACGGAGATACGGATGCAAAGTTATGGCATGCGAAACAGGTGATGATCATATGAAATCTTGAGGACTTAGAGAAAATAGGGGAGAGGGAAAAAGTCAACCCTAGCCCGACCCGATCGGATCTGGCCGGAGACGGCGGCGGCGATACCGGCGACGGCCGGCGCGGGCGACGCGCGGGATGGCGGCGCGGTGGCGGCGGCGAGGGGCGGCGAGGGGCGGTGGCGCGCGGGAGACGGCGGCGCCGGGATCCGGCGGGCGCGGCGGCCGCGGGTGGCGTCGGGCGGCGCGGGCGGAGCGGCGGGACGGCGGCGGAAAGCGGCGCCGGCGCGGGGTCGCGGCTGGCGGGCGGCGCGGAGCGGGCCGGGGCGCGGGAGGCGACGGGCGGCGGCTCGGGCTCGGGGGGCCCCGCCTGGGCCCCGGCGGGCCGGCGCGGCTCGGTGGGAACGGCGGCGGGCGGCGACACATGGCGAGGGGCGGTTGGCCCGGGCGCGCCGGCGGCGGGACAGGTGGCGGCGGAGCACTGTGCGGGCGCGGATTTCGAGGAGGGATTAGGGTTTCGGGGTGCCTCTCTTAGATTTGGACGGGGGAGGCATTTTTATAGATAGGAGGAGCTAGGAGGCTCCAAACGGAGTGCGGTTTTCGCCCACGCGATCGTGATCGAACGGCGGAGGACATGGGAGTGACTTAGATGGGTTATTGGGCTGTTTTGAAGGGGTGTTGGGCTGCAACACACACGAGGCCTTCACGGTTACCCGGTTAACCGTTGGAGTACCAAACGAACTCCGATTGACCCGAAACTTGACAGGCGGTCTACCGGTGCTATACCAAGGCCACATGTCAAACCTCGGTCCATTCCGAAAATGTTTAATACCCGCTCACGAAGAAATGTAAAAGGGGACGCCGAGAGACATAGGAGCGCCGGATTGCAAAACGGACAACGGGAAAGATGCTCGGATTTATGAGACGAACGCGTATGCGAATGCAATGCACATGATGACATGATATGAAATGCATGACATGACCAAAATGCAAAACGGAGAGAACCCAACCACGGAGGAAATATCATAACACATAGCCGGAAATGGCAAGAGTTGGATTACAAATATGGCAAGTTACATCGGGGGCGTTACAACACACCACCACTACGAGAGGATCTCGTCCCGAGATCTAGGACTGAAAGAACTCCGGATACTCAGAACGTAGGTGGTCTTCACGCTCCCAGGTGGCCTCTCGGTCTGAATGATGTGACCATTTCACTTTGAGGAATTTGATTGACTTGTTGCGAGTCTTGCGCTCAGTTGTCTCAAGAATAGCAACTGGATGCTCATGATAGGACAAATCTTCTTGAAGATCAATCTCTTCGAAGTTGATGGTGCGCTCAGGCGTCTTGAAGCACTTGCGAAGCTGTGACACGTGGAAGACATCGTGCACATTTGCAAAGTTGGAGGGGAGCTCAAGTTGATAGGCGAGATCGCCTCGTTTGCCGATGATCTTGAAGGGACCGACGTATCTGGGAGCAAGTTTCCCCTTGATACCGAAGCGGCGAGTTCCTTTCATTGGCGAGACACGGAGGTAAACATGGTCTCCGATCTCGAATGCCACATCTCGGTGTTTGCTGTCGTAATAGCTCTTCTGGCGCGACTGCGCTGCTTTGAGGTTCTCACGAATGACCTTGCACATGGCCTCAGCCTCTGAGATCAAATCGTTGCCGAGCAATTGGCGTTCACCGGTTTCAGACCAGTTGAGAGGAGTACGGCACTTTCTGCCATAGAGAATCTCGAATGGGGCTTTGCCCGAGCTGGCTTGAAAGCTGTTGTTGTAAGAGAACTCAGCATAAGGAAGACAATCCTCCCACTTCATGCCGAAAGAGATAACACAGGCTCTGAGCATATCTTCAAGAATTTGATTGACACGCTCAACTTGTCCACTAGTCTGAGGGTGGAAAGCTATGCTGAAGCGAATGTTGGTGCCCATGGCCTTCTGAAAAGAATCCCAAAATTTGGAGGTAAAGATGCTGCCACGGTCTGAAGAGATCAATTGCGGAATGCCGTGCAAAGAGACAATTCTGGAGGTGTAGAGCTCTGCCAGCTGCGCTGCTGTGATAGCCTCTTTGATAGGAAGAAAATGAGCCACTTTGGTGAGCTTGTCGATGACAACAAAGATAGCATCATTTCCACGCTTAGACTTAGGAAAACCAGTCACGAAGTCCATTTCGATATGATCAAACTTCCATTCAGGAATAGCAAGAGGTTGGAGAAGTCCAGCTGGTCGTTGGTGTTCTGCTTTCACCCTTCTGCAGACATCACACTCATTCACGAATTGAGCGATCTCACGCTTCATTCGAGTCCACCAATACGACTGCTTGAGGTCATGGTACATCTTCGAACTTCCAGGATGAATTGACAGGAGAGAATTGTGCGCTTCATTCATAATGACTTTACGAAGATCACCCTTTGGAACCACGATCCGGTCCTCGAAGAAAAGAGTATCTCTGTCATCAACTCGATAGCACTTGTATTTGGGGATGCTCTTTTCAATACCACGTTTCACCTTCTTCACCATGGTATCCAACAATTGAGCCTCACGAATCTGATCTTCCAAAGTAGGAGAGACAATGAGGTTGGCAAGAACACCTTGAGGAACAACTTGGAGATTCAACTTGCGAAAAGCCTCACAGAGATCCGGTTGAAAAGGCTTGAGGATTAAGCTGTTGCAATAAGCCTTTCTGCTCAAAGCGTCTGCAACCACATTAGCCTTGCCTGGAGTATATTCAATACTCGGATTATACTCTTGAATCATTTCGACCCATCGAGTTTGCCTGAGGTTGAGATGAGGCTGAGTGAAGATATACTTGAGACTCTTGTGATCGGTGAAGATGTCCACTTTCCTTCCCAACAGGAGATGTCTCCATGTTATTAGTGCGTGAACCACTGCCGCCAACTCAAGATCGTGAGTGGGGTAGTTCCTTTCATTGGGCTTCAACTGGCGAGAGGTATAGGCAACAACCTTCTTCTCTTGCATTAGGACAGCACCGAGGCCCTGGAGAGAAGCATCACAGAATACTTCATAAGGCTTGGATTCATCAGGAGGAGTCAAAACTGGAGCAGTGACGAGTTTCTCTTTGAGAGTGTTGAAAGCAACGTCACACTCAGGAGACCAGACATATTTCACATGCTTCTGGAGGAGGTTGGAAAGAGGCTTTGCAATCTTGGAGAAATTCTCAACGAATCTTCTGCAATAGCTTGCAAGTCCAAGAAAACTGCGAAGCTGCTTGACATTCTGAGGAGGATTCCAATTCAAAACTGCAGACACCCTCTCTGGATTAACAGCGATGCCCTTGGCAGAGATGATATGGCCAAGATAAAGAACTTCATCAAGCCAGAATTCACATTTGGAGAACTTCGCATATAATTGATACTCTCTGAGCTTGTCGAGTACCAATCGCAAATGTTCGGCATGATCCTTCTTATTCTTGGAGAAGACCAAAATATCATCAAGATAGACCAAGACAAATTCGTTGATGTAGGGGTTGAAGATGAAATTCATCAATCGAGTGAAATACGGAGGAGCATTGACAAGGCCGAAGGACATGACAGTATATTCATAAGAACCAAAACTTGTTCTGAATGCTGTCTTGGGAATATCTTCTTCACGAATGCGAATCTGATGATAACCCATACGAAGGTCAAGCTTGGAGAACACCTTAGCACCTTTGAGTTGCTCAAATAGCTCATTGATGTTGGGAAGTGGGTACTTGTTCTTGATAGTCTTCTTGTTCAATGGACGATAATCGACGCAAAGTCGGTCCGTGCCATCCTTCCTCTTGACAAAAAGAACACCACAACCCCAAGGAGAAGAACTCGGTCTGATCAGACCCAGATGTTCTTGTTTATCGAGTTGAATCTTCAATTCCTTGAGCTCATCTGGTCCAAGCTTGTAAGGACGCTTGCAAACGGGTTCCGTGCCAGGCTCAAGCTCAATAACGAATTCAACTGGCCGACGGGGAGGCATACCCGGAAGCTCTTCTGGAAAAACATCTTGGTACTCACAAACGACTGGAATCTGAGAGATAGCCTCCATTTCACCCATCTCATTGAGAGAAAACAACCGAATGGTATCATCACGAGAAGCATAGATGATCACATCGTTAGAAGAGTGAGTCAATTTGATTTCCCTGGCAGCACACTCAAGCTGAGCCTTGTGCTTAGAAAGCCAGTCCATCCCGAGAATAAGATCAATATCAGAATCACCAAGCACCATTGGAGAAGATAGAAATTTATAGTCGCCCATCTTGATAGAAACATTCGGAATCATTGTGGTGGCCCTCATAGGCTTGGCCGGAGAAACAACCCCCAAGGGTTTAGCCAATAATTCAGAAACGAAGTCATGCTTTGAAACAAATGATCTGGACATGAAACAATGCGATGCACCAGTATCAAATAAGACTTTGGCAGGAATATCATTAACAGGAAGATTACCCATGATCACTTCAGAAGAATCCTCTGCTTGAGCTGCATTCAACATGTTCACCTTGACGTGCTTAGGATTATGCTTGACCACTGCATTGCTGGAAGATTTCACAGGAGGAGGAGGCGGAAGGCGCCTCTGGTTGAAGCACTTGTTCGCATAGTGACCCTTCTGCTGACATTTGTTACAAGTCACTTCTGAGAGCGGACGATGGTAAGGAGCACTTGGCCTTGGAGCTTGGTTCTGAGACTTGTTCTGATAGCCAGGGTGGGTGGGAAGATCCACGGCCACTTGAGTTCTTCTGTTGATAAGGCTGATGGAACGGAGGAGGAGGAGGCAACCAGAACTTCTGTTGCTTAGCTGCCACAAGTGAGGAAGAAGAAGACTGGACTGCGTCTCTGACTCTCTTCTTAGAAGCCTCACACTTGAGCTGAACAGCTTCTTGTTTCAGCGCCATGTTGTAGAATTCATCATACTTTAATGGCTCGAAAAGCACGAGAGCAAGTTGCAGATCTTCTCTGAGACCACGCCTGAACTGGTAGATCATACTCTTCTCATCAGGAATGTCTTGCCTTGCAAAACGAGAGAGCTTCTGGAACTGAGTGTTGTATTGATAGACAGTCATGTTGCCTTGCTTGAGATTGCGGAATTCCTCACGCTTAAGCTCAACAATACTTTCTGGAATGTGGTGCGCTTTGAAGTCACGACGGAAATCATCCCAAGTGATCACACGACCTCCTCTGGAATCTTTGTATTGCTGGAACCACTCAGCAGCTTGATCTTTGAGTTGAAAAGAGGCAAACTTGACAAAGTCCTCAGGTCTGACATTGCTGCACTCGAAATGCTTGCTGATGTCCACGAGCCAATCATCGGCGTATGTGGCCTCGACACAGTAGCTGAAGGTTTTTGGCTGATTAGCAAGGAACTGGTTCAGTGAAGCGAAATGCGGCTGATTGTTGCCTTGGCCTTGATTCTCTTGATTAGCTTGCCCTTGGTTGCGATCTTGCAAGAGCTGAATCAGAATCTGAGCATTGGCATTTGTAGCAGTCATCAGGGCCTGCCAAGCTTCCGGAGGCGGAGGTGGTGGCGGAGGGTTAGCCTGATTCCCGTCATTGCGTTCCGGATTCTGACGTGTTGGTGGAGCCATCCTGAAGAGGGTGACATCCATTAGCATCTTGACAGAGATATATTGAAGCTGAATCAAAGGAACGGCATTGCAACATATAGTCTTCACAATTAACATTCGAACGAGAATGAACGAATGAATTCCAATGTAAAACATCACACTTCCAAAGCTGAGAAGCCACTTAGAACATGGTAAGGAATAAAATCAACAAGGTACGGAAGTGAACAAATACTTGGTAAGGATTACCCAATCACAAACCAAATACCTGCGGAAGAAATACTAAAGCTACAAGAATTCCCACTTATAAACTCCCGAAACTTTCTGGTTATGCAATCAGGTGTTGGGGATACAGGGGAAGCATAATATCTCACCTAAACTAGCAAATCCTACAACCAGCTGTATCCATCCTTCAACACATAACCAAGAAACCTTCGGAAATCGTCTACCTCAACCTTCGAAAACACATCCGTTATACAAGTCATGGCAATACTCCTGCACTCGCCACAGTACTGGGCTATCAGGGTTATCTCACCAACAACTGTACAAAAGAGATTTTCGATGTCGGTCGTACTAAACTCAGGTATTCCAAAACCGCAACGATAAGATTATGACGACAACACCTCGGAGCTCAACTCCCCGGGACACTGCCACAACCCCTAAATGTCAGGAGGCAACCAAGACAATGTTGTCATCATAAAACCATCGGAACGATTGCAATATACCCGCGTGATCCTAAATTTTTTTTTAGTGAAATTTGAGAAGAGAAGAGTCAAAACTCTACGTCAGGATGCCTTACCAGAAGGTCGAAGGGACTGGGAAGTAAAAAGAATTCCTAAACTCTCCGATATATAATTCCTAAATGACTCAAAATATTTTTCTAGACACAACTCGGCCACTAAAGACGATCAAACAGTGGGGGCTCCTAAGGTCGGGAAAGGCTCTGATTACCAACTTGTAACGCCCTCGATGCGGCTATATCTCCCACGTGTCGAGGCACGACTTAGAGGCATAACCGCATTGAAAGCAATGTCGCAAGTGAGGTAATCTTCACACAATCCATGTAATAAATAAGGGGAAAAGATACATAGTTGGCTTACAATCGCCACTTCACACAAGTACATAAATAACATCCATCAAACAGATTACACTCAAGGTCCGACTACGGTACCAAAATGAAAGAAGACTACCCCAAATGCTAAACAGATCCCCGGATCACCCAACTGGGCTCCACTACTGATCATCTGGAAAAGAAACATAGTAACGGCCACGTTCCTCATCGAACTCCCAAGTGAGCTCGGTCGCGTCATCAGCACTGACATCGTTGGTACCTGCAACTGAGGTGATAATATCTGTGAGTCACGGGGACTCAGCAATCTCACACCCGCGAGATCAAGACTATTTAAGCTTAAAGGTGGGAAAGGCGTTTGTGAGGTGGAGCTACAGCAAGCGACTAGCATATGGTGGCTACAGCGCAAAAGAGAGCGAGAAGAGAAGGCAAAGCACGGTCGTGAAGCTAGAAGTGATCAAGAAGTGATCCTGAAACGACCTACGTCAGACATAACTCCAACAACCGTGTTCACTTCCCGGACCCCGCCGAGAAGAGACCATCACGGTTACACACGCGATTGATGTGTTTTAAATAAGGTCAACTTCGGGTTTTCTACAACCGGACATCAACAAATTCCCATCTGCCTCATAACCGCGGGCACGGCTTTCGAAAGATAATACCCTGCAGGGGTGTCCCAACTTAGCCCATGATAAGCTCTCACGGTCAACGAAGGATATTCCTTCTACCGGGAAGACCCGATCAATCTCGGAATCCCGGACTACAAGACATTTCAACAGCAATAAAACAAGTCCAGCAAAGCCGCCCGATTGTGCCGACAAATCCTGATAGGAGCTCCACATATCTTGGTCTCAGGGCACATCCGGATAAGCTAAGCGTACAGGAGCCAACATAACCCAAGTTACCAAGGGACGGCCCTGCACGGTGCTCTAGTTTGGACCAGCAATCGAAGGAGAACTGGCCCGGGGGGGGGGGTTAAAATAAGATGACCCTTGAGTCTGCAGAACCCAAGGGAAAAAGGCTAGGTGGCAAATGGTAAAACCAATGTTGGGCCTTGCTGGAAAAGTCTCATTCAAAGCGAACTGTCAAGGGGGTCCCATAAATCACCCAACCGTGTAAGGAACGCAAACTCCGGGAACATAACACCGGTATGACGGAAACTAGGGTGGCAAGAGTGGAACAAAACACCAGGCATAAGGCCGAGCCTTCCACCCTTTACCAAGTATATAGATGCATTAATTAGATAAGAGGTATTGTGATATCCCAACAAGTAAACATGTTCCAACAAGGAACAACAAGTCCATGTTCCAACAAGGAACAAACTTCATCTTCACCTGCAACTAACAACGCTATAAGAGGGGCTGAGCAAAAGCGGTAACATAGCCAAACAACGGTTTGCTAGGACATGCATGGTTAGGGGCTGACATGGCAATATAGGAGGCATGATATAGCAAGTGGTAGGTATCGCAGCATAGGCATAGCAAAAGAGCGAGCAATCTAGCAAGCAAAGATAGAAGTGATTTCGAGGGTATGGTCATCTTGCCTGCAAGAGTCTCAGAGTTGTCGAAAGCTTGGTCCTCGTAAGCGTTCTCAACAGGTTCCTCGTTCACGTACTCGTCTCCCGGCTCTACCCAAGACAAGAAAACAAGCAAAGGAACCAAATATCAACCACGATGCAATGCGCAAGCAACATGATGCAAAACATGGCATGATATGCGAGAGGTGATATGCAATGCGTATGCATGCTCCGGAAGGACAAGGGTGAACAGGGCATAATCTTGGCAAACCAAGCATGACAATGGATAGATGAGGTGATTTCGGTTGAAATCGATATAAAGATCACCGGAATCGGATGCACGGTTTGCAAATGGCAAGCAATACAAGAATGACACGAATCTGCCATAAACAGCATGATGCTACTTAGCAAGCAACAAATAATTTAGCTACTGCGCTCAAACATGGCAACAAGGCATATGACAGTAATCTACACAAGATGAACGATAAAAGATGAACACTGAGCTACGGCTAAATCACATCATAACAGGTTCAAACAAGCATGGCAAAAGTGCAAACGATAACAGGTTCTCAGACTTGGTGAAAATATCAACAAGCAGAAACTGACATCAGGATGGCATGTTCAGAGCAATGAAACAACATGCTACAGATTCATAACATAGCAAAGTAAGGCATGACATGAATCTACACATTGCACTTGACAAAAGTATCTTACTGACCATAAGCCAAAAAGGACCAGAAAATATGATTACACCCATGTCAATTAAGCAAGTATCGTTACAGGTTTCAGACTTAGCAGAAAACTGGACATGGCAGAAAACTAATAACGACTAGGCATGTTCGTGAGCTCGATGCACTCACTACAGAGCATTTCAAGATTAACTAAGCATACATACATCAAGAAGACATGGCATAGTAACAAAACATGGCAAGAATAACATCATATCATGCAAGTATCAACTACACCAAGCTTGGCAAAATCGAATAACACGTAAACAATCTGCCAGCAATATTTTGAAGCAAAAGTAGGGCTCGATTGACTCAAGCTATGTCACTCCATAATTGCAAACAAAGGCATGGATGGATTAAGCAAATTATGCATGGATCTCTCAGAAACAACATGAACACATGGCATAAAAATCACAGCAGTCAGGGACTTAGTGAAATCACCAAGTCTCTGAAATCAGCAACATCAAAATACCTAGTTTGCATGCTTGTGCTAGTCACCACATAGATCACAAAAATACATGGCAAAATCCTATGGATAGGTAACATGGCATATTACAAAACTCATGTAGTACTTAACTTCATAGGAGGTACACATCAATCATGGCAAAAATGACAAAAGTGCATGTTCAGATAAGATCCAGCAACTAACATCAACTAGCCCTCTTCTAACAGCATTTCGGGCAACGAGATGACCTCAAATGAAAATGATGCAATGGAACAAAATGATGTACTCTTCGAGGCGGACAATTCGACATATTATACGCGCGAAACGGAGCTACGGATGCAAAGTTATGGCATGCGAAACAGGTGATGATCATATGAAATCTTGAGGACTTAGAGAAAATAGGGGAGAGGGAAAAGTCAACCCTAGCCCGACCCGATCGGATCTGGCCGGCGGCGGCGGCGGCGATACCGGCGACGGCCGGCGCGGGCGACGCGCGGGATGGCGGCGCGGTGGCGGCGGCGAGGGGCGGTGGCGCGCGGGAGACGGCGGCGCCGGGATCCGGCGGGCGCGGCGGCCGCGGGTGGCGTCGGGCGGCGCGGGCGGAGCGGCGGGACGGCGGCGGAAAGCGGCGCCGGCGCGGGGTCGCGGCTGGCGGGCGGCGCGGAGCGGGCCGGGGCGCGGGAGGCGACGGGCGGCGGCTCGGGCTCGGGGGGCCCCGCCTGGGCCCCGGCGGGCCGGCGCGGCTCGGTGGGAACGGCGGCGGGCGGCGACACGTGGCGAGGGGCGGTTGGCCAGGGCGCGCCGGTGGCGGGACAGGTGGCGGCGGAGCACTGTGTGGGCGCGGATTTCGAGGAGGGATTAGGGTTTCGGGGTGCCTCTCTTAGATTTGGACGGGGGAGGCATTTTTATAGATAGGAGGAGCTAGGAGGCTCCAAACGGAGTGCGGTTTTCGCCCACGCGATCGCGATCGAACGGCGGAGGACATGGGAGTGACTTAGATGGGTTATTAGGCTGTTTTGAAGGGGTGTTGGGCTGCAACACACACGAGGCCTTCACGGTTACCCGGTTAACCGTTGGAGTACCAAACGAACTCCGATTGACCCGAAACTTGACAGGCGGTCTACCGGTGCTATACCAAGGCCACATGTCAAACCTCGGTCCATTCCGAGAATGTTTAATACCCGCTCACGAAGAAATGTAAAAGGGGACGCCGAGAGACATAGGAGCGCCGGATTGCAAAACGGACAACGGGAAAGATGCTCGGATTTATGAGACGAACGCGTATGCGAATGCAATGCACATGATGACATGATATGAAATGCATGACATGACCAAAATGCAAAACGGAGAGAACCCAACCACGGAGGAAATATCATAACACATAGCCGGAAATGGCAAGAGTTGGATTACAAATATGGCAAGTTACATCGGGGGCGTTACATCCTCCTGTTCCTGTATTCTCTCCGGGGAGTTTCCTCCCTTCCTCAGCACGTGCACACCTGTCGGCCAGGGCATACAGCTCACTGACGTCTCTGATCTTGCACATCGCCATCTCCTCCCGCATCCTGCGGTTACGCACGTTCTGATGGAACGCGCTGATGACTGCGGCAGGGTGGACATCTGGGATGTTGCGTTGCACTTGGCTGAATCTCTGGATGTACTTGCGCAGGGGCTCTCCTTCTTTCTGGGCAAGCAGATGAAGATCACTCTCCTGGCCATGAGGTTTGTGGCCGCCTGTAAAGGCGCCGACAGACTGATGGCATAGGTCTGCCCAGGAAGATATGGAGTTGTCCGGCAAGTGCATGAGCCAGGACCTGACGTTGGGCTTGAGCACCAGCGGGAAGTAGTTGGAAAGGATCTTGTCGTCGCGCCCCCAGCAGCTTGCACTGCGATGGTGTAGATGCTGAGGAACTCTGACAGATGCAACTTGCCGCCGTACTTCTCCGGTACGTCTGGCTTGAAATTCTTCGTGCTGGGCCACTGGACTTGCCGCAGCTCACGTGTAAACGCAGGGCAACCTACCGCATACGGCAGGTCGCCTGGTTCCCCTGGCGCATGCATGTCGACAGTGGGTCCAGCGCGCCGGTCTGATTGACGCCGCGCTTCTCTTCGGCGCGCGATGCCAGTACGAGCGTCTTCTTGCTGTCGTTCGTGAAGAACTTGGCGCTGATCGCGGCGAGCTCGCGGATCTGATGAAGCAGTGGAGTCGCTGTCGTGGTGGACCCGGCGAGTCGACGATCTTGGCCTTCGGGGCGGAGAGTGCATGGTGGTTGCACCCCCACCGGTCTTGTCGCCATCGGCTCGCACCTGGCTGGCTTGCCGCGGCTGCGATGTGGTCGGCTGCCGTGGAGTGTCGCCGTTGGCGAAGCCGATGAGACTCTGAATGGTGGCCCTCCAGTCATCGATCTTGTCCGCCGTTGGAGGGAAGTCTAGGAGCAGTTGAGCTCGCGCCAAAGCTTCTGCTGGGTTGGCGGGTAGCGGTGGCGAACGGTGCGAGGAGCGGGATATGCTCGGACTTCTAACTGCGTTAGAAGGAGCAATATCCCGTCCAGGCGACCGTGCCTCGCTCGCGCCAGCACGTTGGTGCGCATGTTGTCCTGGAGCATCCCGAGATCCGCTAGCTCGATCTGGGCCCAGCAAACGTATGGTACCGTGAGTACCACGACGCTGCCGGTCCTGCGCCTCCTGAGATGGGTGCGGTGCGTCTACGGACGCTCGGCCGTCGTGGGAGCCGGCTATACCGCCGATGGGCAGCGCAGCCTTGTCCTTCGACCTGGCGGCACCGTGGGCTCCCTCGTCGACGCCCGTTCTTTCGCCGGCGTCTTCCCCACCAGCTGTTTGCTTCGGTGGCGGTGGGTTCGACGCGGACGGAGCAGCCGCCTCCGAAGCCTTCTTCTTCGGTGGCATGTCGATGAAGTCGATGAAGATCTAGCTCATGTGAACGCCGGATCAGGTTCACACAACCTCGACGCCCCCTACCTGGCGCGCCAAAGATGTCGGGGAAACTGCCTCCACGAGCACCTACGGGGACGGAGCCCCTTTCGGTTCGGCGGGGGGCGGAGGTCGCACGAAGAGCAGATCGAGGCGGAGCACCCGAGCGGTTTACCCAGCTTCAGAGCTCTCCGGAGAGATAATACTCCTACTGCTGCTTTGTGGTTTGTATTGAGTTCTTGCTCGGGAGCGCTAAGTGCTACAGTACGCACCAGCAGCTAACGAGACCGAGCGTGAGCGTTCTACTGTCCTCTCCCTTCTACGTTGCGCACGGGCCTCCTTTTATATGCTCAAGGGGTCACCGACAGGTGGCAACGTAGGCAAGGGCAAAAATGGAAAAGGTGTTGCGGTAGGTATAGCTACCTACACAGTGTGTCATACCTAACCCTGACGGCAGGGGACAAGGGCATTAAATGCCTATCTACGTCGCCCAAACAGTGCAGAAAAGGGACCGTCAGGGACGCCACCGCTCGCCACGATGGCGATCTTTTCAGCGCCACTTGCCACAGTGCACCCCTGGCTGCACAGCCTCCCGCCACGTACGCTTGGAAGGGTCTCAGAGCGACACGTTGGTGGGTGTGCTGGAGCGCGGGTACAGAGTGGTTGCTAGCCGCGGCAAACGCCTTGCCGCGGCCGTTGTCTTGTTGCGTCCGGGAGCTTGTCGCTCGCCGGGTCTTGCCGGGACGCGTGGCGCGTCGCGGCGAGTTCCTTGAGATGCCTGGTTTGGCCTTCCCGGCAAGCTCCTCTTGCCGGGGTCTTGTGCCTTGAGTGGTCTTCCCGGCAAGCTCCTCTTGTCGGGGCTCCTTGGCTTAAATACTTTGTTCTTGAATGGCTCCAAAGGAACCACGGGGGTCCTTGGCGGTCACCCGGCAAGCCTTGCCGCGGGGCGCTGCGACTGCCCGTGCACAAGTTCGGGATACTAGGGTACCCCTACTCTAGTACACCGACAAAGGCGTTCCAAGAATTCGGAGTTTTTAGATCTTGATGATGAAATTGATAAAAGTGGGATTGAAGGAATCAAAACCCTAGATGTTGCTAAAACCACTATTTTGGATTTCAAGGAATTTAATTATGAAAATTGCTCTTTAATTGATTGTATTTCCTTGTTGCAATCCGTGATAAATTCTCCTCATGCTTATAGTCAAAATAAAGCCTTTACCAAACATATCATTGATGCCTTGATGCAATCTTATGAAGAAAAACTTGAGTTGTAAGTTTCTATCCCTAGAAAACTTTATGATGAGTGGGAACCAACTATTAAAATTAAGATTAAGGATCATGAATTTTATGCTTTATGTGATTTGGGTGCTAGTGTTTCCACTATTCCCAAAACTTTGTGCGATTTGCTAGATTTCCGTGATTTTGATGATTTCTCTCTAAACTTGCACCTTGCGGATTCCACTATTAAGAAACCTATGGGAAGAATTAATGATGTTCCTATTATTCTTGGTAGACCTTTCCTTAGAACGATTGGTGCAATTATTGATATGAAGGAAGGGAATATTAGATTCCAATTTCCATTAAAGAAAAGCATGGAACACTTCCCTAGGAAGAAAATAAAATTACCATATGAATCTATGATGAGAGCCACTTATGGATTGCCTACCAAAGATGACAATACCTAGATCTATCCTTGCTTTTATGCCTAGCTAGGGGCGTTAAACGATAGCGCTTGTTGGGAGGCAACCCAATTTTATTTTTAGTTTTTTTGCTTTTGCTTCTGTTTAGGAATAAATATTTGTTCTAACCTCTGGTTAGATGTGTTTTTATGTTTTAATTAGTGTTTGTGCCAAGTTAAACCTATAGGATCTTCTTGGATGATAATTATTTGATCTTGCTGTAATTTCCAGAAACTTTATGTTCACAAAAACAATTGTTAAAAATCACCAGAACGTGATAAAATAGTGATTCCAATTGCTTATGATCAATAAAAAAATTGCCTAGGTGCTCCTATTTTGGCTGATGTTTTGGAGTTCCGTAAGTTTGCGTTAGTTGCATATTACTACACACTGTTCTGTTTTTGACAGATTCTGTTTTTCGTGTGTTGTTTGCTTATTTTGATGAATCTATGGCCAGTAAAATAGTTTATAAACCATAGATAAGTTGGAATGCAGTAGGTTTAACACCAATATAAATAAAGAATGAGTTCACTACAGTACCTTTAAGTGGTCTTTTGTTTTCTTTCGCTAACGGAGCTCACGAGATTTCTGTTGAGTTTTGTGTTGTGAAGTTTTCAAGTTTCGGGTGAAATCTTTTGATGGATTATGGAACAAGGAGTGGTAAGAGCCTAAGCTTGGGGATGCCCATGGCACCGCCAATATAATCTAAGGACACCAAAAAGTAAAAGCTTGGGGATTCCCCAGAAGGCATCCGCTCTTTCGTCTACTTCCATCGGTAACTTTACTTGGAGCTATATTTTTATTCACCACATGATATGTGTTTTGCTTGGAGCGTCTTGTATTATTTGAGTCTTTGCTTTTTAGTATACCACAATCATCCTTCTGTACACACCTTTTGAGAGATCCATACATAAATTGGAATTTGTTAGAATACTCTATGTGCTTCACTTATTTCTTTTGAGTTATATAGTTTTGCTCTGGTGCTTCACTTATATCTTTTAGAGCACGGTGGTGGATTTGTTTTATAGAAACTATTGATCTCTCATGCTTCACTTAGATTATTTTGAGAGTCTTAAATAGCATGGTAATTTTCTTAATAATTTTAATATACTTGGTATTCAAGATTTGTAAAACTTTCTTTTGAGTGTGTTGAATACTAAGAGAAGTTTGATGCTTGATAATTGTTTTGAGATATGGAGGTGATAATATCAAAGTCGTGCTAGTTGAGTTGTTGTGAATTTTAGAAATGCTTGTGTTGAAGTTTGCAAGTCCCGTAGCATGCACGTATGGTAAACGTTATGTAATAAATTTGAAACATGAGGTGTTCTTTGATTGTGCTCGTTATGAGTGGCGGTCGGGGACAAGCGATGGTATTTTCCTACCAATCTATCCCCCTAGGAGCATGCGCGTAGTGCTTGGTTTTTGATGGCTTGTAGATTTTGCAATAAGTATGTGAGTTCTTTATGACTAATGTTGAGTCCATGGATTATACGCACTCTCACCCTTCCATCATTGCTAGCCTCTTTGGTACCGTGCATTGCCCTTTCTCACATTGAGAGTTGGTGTAAACTTCGCCGGTGCATCCAAACCTCGTGATATGATACACTCTTTCACACATAAACCTCCTTATATCTTCCTTAAAACATACACCATACCTACCTATTATGGCATTTCCATATCCATTCTGAGATATATTGCCATGCAACTTTCCACCATACCGTTTATCATGACACATTCATCATTGCCATATTGATTAGCATGATCATGTAGTTGACATAGTATTTGTGGCAAAGCCACCGTTCATAATTCTTTCATACATGTCACTCTTGATTCATTGCATATCCCGATACACCACCGGAGGCATTCATATAGAGTCATACTATGTTCTAGTATCGAGTTGTAATCATTGAGTTGTAAATAAATAGAAGTGTGATGATCATCATTTAATAGAGCATTGTCCCAATAAAAAAAGAGAAAGGCCAAAAGAAAAAAAAAGAAGGCCCCAAAAAAGGAAATAAAAAGGGGCAATGCTACTATCCTTTTTTCCACACTTGTGGTTCAAAGTAGCACCATAATCATCATGATAGAGAGTCTCTTGTTTTGTCACTTTCATATACTAGTGGGAATTTTCCATTATAGAACTTGGCTTGTATATTCCAACAATGGGCCTCCTCAAGTGACCTAGGTCTTAGTGAGCAAGCAAGTTGGATGCGCACCCACTTAGTTTCCTTTGTTGAGCTTTCATACATTTATAGCTCTAGTGCATCCTTTGCATGGCAATCCCAACTCCTTGCATTAACATCAATCGATGGGCATCTCCATAGCCCATTGATTAGCCTCATTGATGTGAGATCTTCTCCTTTTTGTCTTCTCCACATAACCCCCATCATCATATTCTATTCCACCCATAGTGCTATATCCATGGCTCACGCTCATGTATTCCGTGAAAGTTTATAAAGTTTGAGATTACTGAAGTATGAAACAATTGCTTGGCTTGTCATCGGGGTTGTGCATGATGAGAGCATTCTTGTGTGACGAAAATGGAGCATGACTAAACTATGATTTTGTAGGGATGAACTTTCTTTGGCCATGTTATTTTGAGAAGACATAATTGCTTAGTTACACTACAAAAAAATACACTTCCGTGATGACACGTGTTTGTCACAGTAGGTCGCGTTTTCTGTCATGCATGTACATCCATGACAAATTTATGACAGAATCAAGATAGTCATACATGTGCTGTCGTAGACGTGTTCCATGACATTACCAAAATTATCATCATGGAAGTGTCCACTTTCATGACAATAAATCACGCATCACAGAAGTGCTTTCGTCAAGGGTGACCAACACGTGGCATCCACCTTAACGGAACGCCGTTAAGCTATCGGGTCGGGTTTTGGATATGATAACCCGTTAACATCCCCGACCAATGGAAATTTTCCGCATGTAAAATCATCATTGGCTGGAGGAAACGTGTGTCGGCTCACCATTGGGACAGATGTCATACGCTCATTTGACCGAAGGCGCCTATGATACGGCGACACGTGGCACGGCCCCACAGAGGCCCATTCCTGTGAAAAGGCCGACCCGTTTGACTTGGTCAAAAGGTGGCGGGCCGGCCCACGGAAAGCCTGTTAATGGCATGTTCGCATATAGCCCATTTACAGCCCGCTAACCCAGGGCCCGTTACGCCCTATCCGAATTAGGCCCATTAGCGTCGTCTGGGCCGTCCAATATGATTCAGCCCGTTTTAACTTCCGGCCCATGTGTGGCCCATGACTTCTTTCGGCCCATATGAGGACCGTTGTAACTCTTGGCCCATTAACGGCCCGTGGTGAAACTGGCCCGTAATGAAGAGTGTATCACTTTATACCCATTAACGGCCCGTTATTCCATTGGGCCGTTTCCAGCCCAAGTTATCTTTCGCCTTCTCAGGGCCCATTGATTCTTGGGCTCATTTGCAGCATTCGATTACATATGACCCGTTACTGTCATTTTCTGCTTGTGGGCCAAATTCAGCCCGTCGCTACAGTTGGCCCGTTTGCGGACTGTTAATACGTTGGGCCATTTTCATGTCAAAAAAACCCGTTGGGCTATTTTCATAGAGTTATCAAATACGACCTATTAACGGCCCGTTATGGTCCATGAATAGTATGTCCCATGATTGGCAGAACGATGATACGCCCCATTGAAGGCCCATGGATCCTACGACCCGTATGAGGCCCATGGATAGTATGACCCATAGAAGGCCCATGGATCGTACGACCCATAGAAGGCCCATGGACCCTATGGCCCGTAGAAGGCCCATGGACCCTAAGGCCCGTATAGAAGGCCGATGGATCCTACGGCCGGACGAAGACCCATGGATCGTACGGCCTACAGGAGGCCCATGGTTACAATAGTCCGTGTGTTGCCATGATTATTTTGGCCTAGTTACCAAAAATAGGCTATTGCGGCCACTAGAAAAACAGAAAAAGAACTGCAGTGACTACAAGCAAACAACTAAACAAGACAATAAGGAAATAAATAAGCAAGCAATTAAAGCTAGCCTATTACCGCTATTACACATATTACATCCACTGGGCATCAAAGTTTGCCACCAGTGCAAATATAGGGAACAAAGCAGCACATCACATACACTAGCCGTCAAAATTGCCACCAGTGCAAATAAACGCGGCAGCAAAACAAGAGCATAACTGAAACAACTTCAGAAGAGCTCAATAAACATTATCCTGGGTATCCACCATGCTGGCAATAAGCTTAGCAAGCTGATTAGCTTTGTCCTGTTTGGCGCTAAAATCCTCCAACGCTTGCTATTGCACCAGAAAGTATGCATCTGAATGCTCTAGGGACTTCCGCAGTCCTTCCGCTTCTTGTCGCACCACAGCTAATCGATGTCTTTCAGTTTGTAGTTGAGACTCAAGAAACCGAACTGATTCAGACAGTGAGTTTGAATAGCTTGTGCAAGCGGTATTGGCCACTAACTCGAACACTAAACCAAGACAGGACTTTGGGGTTATCTCGCTGTCTTCAAGATAGTCTTCCTTAGCTGTTTTATCAGCTTTGTTGGAGACCAACAATGATGTGTCACTATCCTGAACCTTATCTGCATTACTTCCTTTACCATTGCTTAATAAGGCACTCTTCCCCAATATTCTGTCAACATTCTAAAAGAAGAAACAAGCAGACACATAACAAGTTTAGCATGTACTAGTATATGAAACTCATTTCGGTGAACCAGTTCATTAGTAAGGTGGACAGGATTAAACTACCAAGTCTTCTATTGCCAAGTACTAGTACATAATAAAAGCACCAAACAAACATATATCTATGTCCTATGGTCACTACATTGTCTTGCCAAATCAAAATAGAGACACGGTTCAAATCATATCAGTTCAAGACAAAGCAGCAGTGAAAGAATACAAAGCGTGAGAAACTACACGGCACAACAAGATTTCAGATGGGTACCACAGGTGTACATGTACAACAACACTATTGGCTCTGTTGTGATGCTAGTAATGTGCATGATATGAAAGTCAACTGTATACACAATTGAAATTGAAATCAACAGAGCTATTGCTAAGAGCAAACCTGTTAAAGAAACATGCGTGAACATACCTACTATCCCATTGGAGTTTCGATTGGATCCTTCAATTTAAAAATAAGTTTGTATGAGTAAATACAGTGATACAAGAGCAAAGCAATCATAGTTAAAAAAGGCGCGCCTAGGCTCTAGGCGTTGGCAAAACGCATTGCGCATAACTACACATAAACTGTGCATAACTGCGCATAAGCATGCGCTTTGGTCAGTAAAGCGCAAGGCGGTGGCAAAACACACAATTAACTGTTGGGGAACGTAGCATAAATTCAAAATTTTCCTACGTGTCACCAAGATCTATCTATGGAGAAACCAGCAACGAGGGGAAGGAGAGTGCATCTACATACCCTTGTAGATCGCTAAGCGGAAGCGTTGAAGTGAACGAGGTTGATGGAGTCGTACTCGTCGTGATCCAAATCACCGATGACCAAGTGCCGAACGGACGGCACCTCCGTGTTCAACACACGTACAGCCCGGTGACGTCTCCCATGCCTTGATCCAGCAAGGAGAGAGGGAGAGGTTGAGGAAGACTCCATCCAGTAGCAGCACAACGGCATGGTGATGATGGAGGAGCGTGGCAATCCTGCAGGGCTTCACCAAGCACCGCGGGAGAGGAGAAGGACTTGGGAGAGGGGGAGGACTGCGCCAGCACAATGGTGCGGTTGCCCTCCCACCCCCTTCATATATATAGGGGCAAGGGAGAGGGGGGGCGGCCCCCTCAGATCCAATCTGAGGAGGGGGCGGCGGCCCAGGGGGGGTTCCTTGCCCCCCAAGGCAAGGGGGCGCCCCCCCCCTTTAGTGTTCCCCCCAAACCCTAGGCGCATGGGCCCTAGGGGGAGGCGCCCAGCCCACTAAGGGGCTGGTCCCTCTCCACATACAGCCCATAGGCCCCCCCGGAGCAGGTGGACCCTCCCGGTGGACCCCCGGAACCCCTTCGGTGGTCCCGGTACAATGCCGGTAACCCCGAACTCTTCCGGTGACCGTATGATGACTTCCCATATATAAATCTTTACCTCCGGACCATTCCGGAACTCCTCGTGACGTCCGGGATCTCATCCGGGACACCGAACAACATTCGGTAACCACATACAAACTTCCTTTATAACCCTAGCATCATCGAACCTTAAGTGTGTAGACCCTACGGGTTCGGGAGACATGCAGACATGACCGAGACGTTCTCCGGTCAATAACCAATAGCGGGATCTGGATACCCATGTTGGCTCCCACATGTTCCACGATGATCTCATCGGATGAACCACGATGTCAAGGACTTAATCAATCCCGTATACAATTCCCTTTGTCTAGCGGTATAGTACTTGCCCGAGATTCGATCGTCGGTATCTCGATACCTTGTTCAATCTCGTTACCGGCAAGTCTCCTTTTACTCGTTCCGTAGCGCATCATCCCGTGATCATCTCCTTGATCACATTGTGCACATTATGATGATGTCCTACCGAGTGGGCCCAGAGATACCTCTCCGTCACAGGGAGTGACAAATCCCAGTCTTGATTCGTGCCAACCCAACAAACACTTTCGGAGATACCCGTAGTGCACCTTTATAGCCACCCAGTTACGTTGTGACGTTTGGCATACCCAAAGTATTCCTACAGTATCCGGGAGTTGCGCAATCTCATGGTCTAAGGAAATGATACTTAACATTTAGAAAAGCTTTAGCATACGAACTACACGATCTTGTGCTTGGCTTAGGATTGGGTCTTGTCCATCACATCATTCTTCTAATGATGTGATCCCGTTATCAATGACATCCAATGTCCATGGTCAGGAAACCGTAACCATCTATTGATCAACGAGCTAGTCAACTAGAGGCTTACTAGGGACATGGTGTTGTCTATGCATCCACACATGTATCTGAGTTTCCTATCAATACAATTCTAGCATGGATAATAAACGATTATCATGAACAAGGAAATATAATAATAACCTATTTATTATTGCCTCTAGGGCATATTTCCAACAGTCTCCCACTTGCACTAGAGTCAATAATCTAGTTCACATCGCCATGTGATTGCAATGATTCCAACACCCATGGGGTTTGATCATATCTCGCTTGTGAGAGAGGTTACTAGTCAACGGGTCTGAATCTTTCAGATCCGTGTGTGCTTTACAAATATCTATGTCATATCCTAGATGCAGCTACCACGCTTTATTTGGAGCTATTCCAAATAACTGTTCTACTATACGAATCCAGTTTAGTACTCAGAATAATCTGGATTAGTTTCAAAGCTTGCATCGGCATAACCTTTTACGACGAACTCTTTTACCACCTCCATAATTGAGAAAATTCCTTAGTCCACTAGTTACTAAGGATAACCTTGACCGTTGTCCTGTGATCCATTTCTAGATCACAATTGTACCCCTTGACTGACTCATGGTTTGGCACACTTCAGGTGCGGTACATAACATAGCATACTTTAGAGCCTACGACTAAAGCATAGGGGATGACCTTCATCCTTTCTCTCTATTCTGCCGTGGTCATGTCTTGAGTCTTGCTCAATACTCACACCTTGTAACACAGCCGAGAACTCCTTCTTTGCTGCTCTATTTTGAACTCCTTCAAAATCTTGTCGTGGTATGTGTTTGTTTGAAAGTACTATTAAGCGATTTTGATCTATCCTTATAGATATTGATGCTCAATGTTTAAGTAGCTTAATCCAGGTTTTCATTGAAAAATATTTTTCAAACAACCCTATATGCCTTCCAGAAATTCTACATCATTTCCGATAAACAATATGTCAACAACATATACTCATCAGAAATTCTATAGTGCTCCCACTCACTTCTTTGGAAATACAAGTTTCTCATAAACTTTGTATAAACCCAAATCTTTGATCATCTCATCAAAGCGTACATTCCAACTCCGAGATGCTTACTCCAGTCCTTAGAAGGATTGCTGGGGCTTTGCATACTTGTTAGCATCTTTCAGGATCGACAAAACTTCTGGTTGTATCACATACAACCTTTCCTCAAGAACAAGGAAACAATATTTTGATATCCTATCTGCAAGATTTCATAAATAATGCAGTACCTGCTAATTCCAACAGACTCTTAGCATCGCTATGAGTGAGAAAGTCTCATCGTAGTCAACTCCTTGAACTTGTCGGAAAACATCTTAATGACAAGTCGAGCTTTCTTAATGGTGACATTTACCATCATTGTCCGTCTTCCTTTTAAAATCCATCTGTACTCAACAGCCTCACGACCATCGAGCCGTTCTGCCAAAGTCTACACTTTGTTTTCATACATGGATCCTCTCTCGGATTTTTATGGCCTCGAGCCATTCATCAGAATCCGGGCCCACCATCGCTTCTCCATAGCTCGTAGGTTCATTGTTGTCTAGCAACATGACTTCCAAGACAGGATTACGTACCACTCTGAAGTAGTACGCATCCTTGTCATCCTACGAGGTTTGGGAGTGACTTGATCCGAAACTCTATGATCACTATCATAAGCTTCTACTTCAATTGGTGTAGGTGCCACAGGAACAACTTCCTGTGCCCTGCTACACACTAGTTGAAGTGACGGTTCAATAACCTCATCAAGTCTCCACCATCCTCCCACTCAATTCTCGAGACAAACCTTTCCTCGAGAAAGGACCCGATTCAAGAAACAATCCTTATTGTTTTCGGATCTGAATTAGGAGGTATACCCAACTGTTTTGGGTTTCCTATGAAGATGCAGTTATCCGCTTTGGGTTCGAGCTTATCATCCTGAAACTTTTCCATATAAGCGTCACAGCCCCAAACTTTTAAGAAATGACAGCTTAGGTTTCTCTAAACCATAGTTCATACGGTGTCATCTCATCGGAATTACGTGGTGCCCTATTTAAAGTGAGTGCGGTTGTCTCTAATGCCTAACCCATGAACGATAGTGGTAATTCGATAAGAGACATCATGGTACGCACCATATCCAATAGGGTGAAACTATGATGTTCGGACACACCATCACACTATGGTGTTCCAGGCGGTATTAGTTGTGAAACAATTTCCACAGTGCCAAACTCGTAACTCAGATATTCATTTCTATGATCATATCATAGACATTTTATCCTCTTATCACGAAGATCTTCAACTTTATTCTGAATATTACTTGAACCATTCAATAATTCAGACTTGTGTTTCATCAAGTAAATATACTCAGTATCTACTCAAATCATCTGTGAAGTAAGAGCATAACGATATCCACTGCGTGCCTCAGCACTCATTGGACTGCACACATCAAAATGTGTTACTTCCAACAAGTTGCTTTCTTGTTCCATTTTACTAAAACCGAAGCTTTCAGTCATCTTGCCCATGTGGTACGATTTGCATGTCTCAAGCGATTCAAAATCAAGTGAGTCCAAACGGTCCATCTGCATGGAGTTTCTTCATGCGTACATACCAACAGACACGGTTCACATGTCTCAATCTTTTCAGAAATGAGTGAGTCCAAAGATCCATCAACATGGAGCTTCTTCATGCGTTTTATACCAATATGACTTACATGGCAGTGCCACAAGTAGGTGGTACTATCATTACTATCTTATATCTTTTGGCATGAACATGTGTATCACTATGATCGAGATTCAATAAACCATTCATTTTAGGTGCAAGACCATTGAAGGTATTATTCAAATAAATAGAGTAACCATTATTCTCCTTAAATGAATAATCGTATTGCAATAGACATAATCCAATCATGTCTATGCTCAACGCAAACACCAAATAACAATTATTTAGGTTTAACACCAATCTCGATGGTAGAGGGAGCGTGTGATGCTTGATCATATCAACCTTGGAAACACTTCCAACACATCTCGTCAGCTCACCTTTAGCTAGTCTCCGTTTATTCCGTAGCTTTTATTTCGAGTTACTAACACTTAGCAATCGAACCGGTATCTAATACCCTGATGCTACTAGGAGTACTAGTAAAGTACACATTCACATAATGTATATCCAATGTACTTCTATCGACAGCCTTCTCATCTACCAAGTATCTAGGGTAATTCTGCTCCAGTAGCTCTTCCCCTCATTACCAAAGCACTTAGTCTCGGGTTTGGGTTCAACCTTGGGTTTCTCCACTAGAGCAACAACAGATTTGCCGTTTCATGAAGGATCCCTTCTTGTCCTTGCCCTTCTTGAAACTAGTGGTTTCACTAACCATCAACAATTGATGCTCCTTCTTGATTTCTACTTTCGCGGTGTCAAACATCGCGAATATTTCAAGGATCATCATATCCATCCCTGATATAGTTCATCACAAAGCTGTAGCAGCTTGGTGGCAATGACTTTGGAAAAACATCACTATCTTATCTGGAAGATCAACTCCCACTCGATTCAGGTGATTGTTGTACTCAGACAATCTGAGCACAAGCTCAACGATTGAGCTTTTCTCCCTTAGTTTGCAGGCCAAGAAAATCGTCGGAGGTATCATACCTCTTGACGTCTGCACGGGCTTGAAATCCCAATTTCAGCCCTCGAAACATCTCATATGTTCCGCGACATTTCAAAATGTCTTCGGTGCCTCAATTCTAAACCATTTATCATTACCGAACTATCATGTAGTCATCATAACGTGTATGTCAGATGTTCGCAACATCCACAGACCACGTTCGAGGTCCAGCACACCGAGCGGTGCATTAAGGACACAAGCCTTCTACTATCCGCATAATTGCTACTATCAACTTTCAACTATATTTTATCTAGGAACATATCTAAAACAGTAGAACTAAAGCGCGAGCTTACGACATAATTTGCAAAGATCTTTTGACTATGTTCAGGATAATTAAGTTCTTCTTATGAACTCCCACTCAGATAGACATCCCTCTAGTCATCCAAGTGATTACATGATCCGAGTCAACTAGGCCGTGTCCGATCATCACGTGAGACGGACTAGTCAACGTCGGTGAACATCTTCATGTTGATCGTATCTACCATACGACTCATGCTCGACCTTTCGGTCTTCTGTGTTCCGAGGCCATGTCTGTACATGCTAGGCTCGTCAAGTCAACCTAAGTGTTTGCATGTGTTCCGAGGCCATGTCTGTACATGCTAGGCTCGTCAACACCCGTTGTATTCGAACGTAAGAATCTATCACACCCGATCATCACGTGGTGCTTCAAAACGACGAACTTTCGCAACGGTGCACAGTTAGGGGGAACACTTTCTTGAAATTTTAATGAGGGATCATCTTATTTACTACCGTCGTTCTAAGCAAATAAGATGCAAAAACATGATAAACATCACATGCAATCAAATAGTGACATGATATGGCCATCATCACTTTGCTCCTTTTGATCTCCATCTTCGGGGCTCCATGATCATCGTCGTCACCGGCATGACACCATGATCTCCATCATCGTGTCTTCATGAAGTTGTCACGTCAACTATTACTTCTACTACTATGGCTAACCCTTTAGCAATAAAGTAAAGTAATTACATGACGTTTATGTTGACACGCAGGTCATAAATAAATTAAAGACAACTCCTATGGCTCCTGCCGGTTGTCATACTCATCGACATGCAAGTCGTGATTCCTATTACAAGAACATGATCAATCTCATACATCACATATATCATTCATCACATCCTTTTGGCCATATCACATCACATGGCATACCCTGCAAAAACAAGTTAGACGTCCTCTAATTGTTGTTTGCATGTTTTACGTGGCTGCTATGGGTTTCTAGCAAGAACGTTTCTTACCTACGCAAAACCACAACGTGATATGTCAATTGCTATTTACCCTTCATAAGGACCCTTTTCATTGAATCCGATCCGACTAAAGTGGGAGAGACTGGCACCCGCTAGCCACCTTATGCAACTAGTGCATGTCAGTCGGTGGAACCTGTCTCACGTAAGTGTACGTGTAAGGTCAGTCCGGGCCGCTTCATCCCACAATGCCGCTGAATCAAGATTGACTAGTAACAGTAAGCATATTGAACAAAATCAATGCCCACAACTACTTTGTGTTCTACTCGTGCAAAGAATCTACGCAATAGACCTAGCTCTGATACCACTGTTGGGGAACGTAGCATAAATACAAAATTTTCCTACGTGTCACCAAGATCTATCTATGGAGAAACCAGCAACGAGGGGAAGGAGAGTGCATCTACATACCCTTGTAGATCGCTAAGCGGAAGCGTTCAAGTGAACGGGGTTGATGGAGTCGTACTCGTCGTGATCCAAATCACCGATGACCAAGTGCCGAACGGACGGCACCTCCGCGTTCAACACACGTACATCCCGGTGACGTCTCCCATGACTTGATCCAGCAAGGAGAGAGGGAGAGGTTGAGGAAGACTCCATCCAGCAGCAGCACAACGGTGTGGTGATGATGGAGGAGCGTGGCAATCCTGCAGGGCTTCGCCAAGCACCGCGGGAGAGGAGAAGGACTTGGGAGAGGGGGAGGACTGCGCCAACACAATGGTGCGGTTGCCCTCCCACCCCCTTCATATATATAGGGGCAAGGGAGAGGGGGGCCGACCCCCTCAGATCCAATCTGAGGAGGGGGCGGCGGCCCAGGGGGGTTCCTTGCCCCCCAAGGCAAGGGGGCGCCCCCCCTTTAGGGTTCCCCCCAAACCCTAGGCGCATGGGCCCTAGGGGGAGGCGCCCAGCCCACTAAGGGGCTGGTCCCTCTCCACATACAGCCCATAGCCCCCCCGGAGCAGGTGGACCCTCCCGGTGGACCCCCGGAACCCCTTCGGTGGTCCCGGTACAATGTCGGTATCCCCCGAACTCTTCCGGTGACCGTATGATGACTTCCCATATATAAATCTTTACCTCCGGACCATTCCGGAACTCCTCGTGACGTCCGGGATCTCATCCGGGACTCCGAACAACATTCAGTAACCACATACAAACTTCCTTTATAACCCTAGCGTCATCGAACCTTAAGTGTGTAGACCCTACGGGTTCGGGAGACATGCAGACATGACCGAGACGTTCTATGGTCAATAACCAACAGCGGGATCTGGATACCCATGTTGGCTCCCACATGTTCCACGATGATCTCATCGGATGAACCACGATGTCAAGGACTTAATCAATCCCGTATACAATTCCCTTTGTCTAGCGGTATAGTACTTGCCCGAGATTCGATCGTCGGTATCTCGATACCTTGTTCAATCTCGTTACCGGCAAGTCTCCTTTTACTCGTTCCGTAGCACATCATCCCGTGATCAACTACTTGATCACATTGTGCACATTATGATGATGTCCTACCGAGTGGGCCCAGAGATACCTCTCCGTCACACGGAGTGACAAATCCCAGTCTTGATTCGTGCCAACCCAACAAACACTTTTGGAGATACCCGTAGTGCACCTTTATAGCCACCCAGTTACATTGTGACGTTTGGCATACCCAAAGTATTCCTACGGTATCCAGGAGTTGCGCATTCTCATGGTCTAAGGAAATGATACTTGACATTTAGAAAAGCTTTAGCATACGAACTACACGATCTTGTGCTTGGCTTAGGATTGGGTCTTGTCCATCACATCATTCTTCTATTGATGTGATCCCGTTATCAATGACATCCAATGTCCATGGTCAGGAAACCGTAACCATCTATGGATCAACGAGCTAGTCAACTAGAGGCTTACTAGGGACATGGTGTTGTCTATGCATCCACACATGTATCTGAGTTTCCTATCAATACAATTCTAGCATGGATAATAAACGATTATCATGAACATGGAAATATAATAATAACCTATTTATTATTGCCTCTAGGGCATATTTCCAACATTAACGCCTAGCGCTTTTTTGAACTATGATAGAAATGGAATCTTAAATTAGAACAGTTGTTCTTCAGGTTTAGGCACTTGTTCTACATGAACAGAGTACAGTAAGACGCAAGAATATAATACTTAAAAATAGAAAATGTGCTCATAGACCTTACCACATTCTTGGTTCGGGACCAGTACAGAACAAGGCGTTCCCAGTCATCGTCCAGTAAATGTGTCTCAGGAGAACGTAAGGGAATTTGACAAGTTTCTTTGCCGGTGAAGTACGTTTTCTTCAGGTAATTCCGATACTGCCACCAAGCATTCTTGAAGATAGCAGAGGTATTAGCACAGGTTACCTCATCCTGAGTTTCCAAATCGGTCCTTCTCTATAGAGAAAAATGGGATTTGCTGTATTATAACCATCATGGAGGTAGGATGTATGGGATGAAGCAAAGTAAATGCCATGAATAACATTACTTACACATAACTCCTGGACAAACACCTGCAACTGGCATTTTCCTTCATCTTCAGTATAATATTTCCAAGATGGGAAGATACGCACATACGATTTAACAACATCAAATGTGATAGATGCTAAACTACGACTAGCTGGTTGTGGTTCCTCCACAAGAATAGGCGTACTAACTAGTGGAGTTGGGGTTCACTGTGATAGTACTGGCCCTTTGGGCACTGGAGCTGCCTTACTAACTGCTCTTGTTTGGGAGCTCTGTGGTGGAGATGGTGCTGTGTCAACAGGAACTGGGATACTATCGGCTGGGGTTGGGATTAGATTGGGTGAAGCTGGTTCTTTGTCCATCACAGTAGGGGTAAAATCTGCGAGAGTTTGGGTTATGTGTGGTAGGGTTGGTTCTTGTGCATGTACAACCGGGGTGCTATCTCCACCAAGAGGTAGCACTGTTTTATTTGAAGACCGTGTTTTTAGTCCGCTAGATACTGGCATCACCCGCTCCAATTCAAATGGCTAATAAACAGGAAACATAGTTGAATGTACAGACATTGTATGAGACAGATGCAATAGATAGTGTGGAAAAAAGAGGGCATGAAATAGTTGACATGTATATTGTTTAACTAAAACGGATAACATGACATAATTTCACATATATGATGTCTATCTAAACTGGATAGCATAGCATAACACAATTCAAAGATATGATGAATAACTAAACAGGATCGCATGACATAATTCACCTACATGTTATCTAAGTAATCAGGATCGCATCATTTAATTCACATATGTGATTTATATGCTAAACAGAGGGCATTCAATATGATGTCTGAACTAAGAACATGGTGTTGAATATTGTGTATATGATGTCTAAACTATGCAATGCAAGACACCGTATGCATGATATGAGCAGTATAACCGTGCCAAGTTAGAGCATACACCTCAGTGGGGGAATAGGACTGGTCATCTATCTCTGAATCCATCTCTGAAGAGCTATCGGGACCCAACAAGAGATCTGCTTCGACAGGTAGCACTGTCTGCTCTGAAGGCCTTGTTTTCACTCCAGATTTTTCCATCTCCCACCCAAATGGCTGATTCACAGGAAGAGTAGTTTAATGTACAAACATTGTCGACAAATAGAAATGTAATGAAGAAAAGGATGGGCAAGATACATGCCAAGGTAGAGCGAACACCTTGGGGGGGGGGGGGTAAATAGGAGTGGTCAGCGGCGTCTGAATCCGCCTCAGAACAGATATCTTCCTCTGGATTACAATCTGGAGAGTGGTGGGGAGGGTTTGCCATTGAACCCACCATGGAGCGATGTTTGCATGACATTGTATTGCCGCGCAAAACTCTTCTCTTTTTCTCTACATGTTCAGCATGACTGTGTACAATATCTGACATGCATACAAACAAATATGGTGAGATTATGTAAGGAGAGCATGCAGAAATTTAGAGTGATGGTAACAACCAGTGGATCGATGTTTTTTCGTTGAACCAAAATAGCCCTAATGGATCGACGTGAATGTATAGTAATAAGTGATCCAACAAGAGTACAACCTCTTTGCCGTAGCCGTGTCGACCCCAACATCATTGGGTTGGTCGCTGAAGTAGTTGTGGCAGAGGTGGCTGTCGGAGGTGTGGAGGAAGATCTGAGGAATCTGTAGACGGCGTCCAGGGCACTGCTCTGTTGTGATGGATCGTTCTGTCGTTGGAGTAGCTCCAGTGAGCCGTAAGACGTCAAGGCTGAAGCAGCACAAGACAGACATCATCAATCTCAAGTGGGATTCTAATATCATCACCGACATAAAAACTGTTGACTCTGAACTTAACTGTCGAAACTGAAATATACTATGGAATCTGAATGCTACTGTCGAAACTGAACGCAATGGTAGCAGAGAGGCACTTGACATGTAGTTTAGGGAGGGCATGCAGTTCATCTTCAACCTGCACCCCCCTGAGCCGCCAGGCACCACCGGCCGAACCGCCGGCCCCAGCGCCGCCTCGCCGCCCCAAAACAACTCGCCACCGCCGCCCCGGCCAACCCTCTAGGCCCCCGCTCCCCACCCTGAACCCTAAGATATATAGTGGGGTACCTCTCTGACGAGCCCCCGTCCCCGCTGCGGGTGGTTCTTCCTTAACTCCGGCGAGCCCCCAACCCCTGAAAATCGACTGACCCAAAAGTCGATTCAGTCGACTGAAGTGTGGCTTAATCGGAGCAGAGCAGCAGCACGAGTGAGGGGGAGAGCAGCAGCAGCTGGGCGAGCAAGCGATCGAGCAAGAGCCGGAGTAGCAGCAGCAGCACGAGCGAGCAAGAGCCAGAGCAGCAGCAGCAGATCCGGTTGGTATGGCCGCCGCCGCCGAAGGGGCCTCGCACTGGGGGAGAGCTGTCGTGGAGATGTCGCCCGCGGCGCCGGCTTCAAGGTAGCCGCTCCATGGGGGTACGGGATGGAGCACCGTCGGCGCCGGGAGGTCGAGTTAAGGGGAAGGTGCGATGTGATGAGTGTACAACCTCTTTGGTGGCGCCGAGTAGGCCTCGGTTTCGTTCGAGGAGTTGGTGAGGATGTTGTGGTTCCGGTGGAGCAGGTTAAGGCGGCGCTGTGGGGATGGAGCAGCCGCGATAGACGAGGCGATCATCGGAGCAGCTCCTTGGAGGTGGAGGACAGGACGGCTGAACCGGCGAGACGGCAAGATGGACGACGGATCCTCATCCGGGGAGGTGGACGAGGGACGTCGAGCTGTTGCGGTGGACGACGTTGTCGGGGAAGAGGCTCCGGCTGGGCAGCGGTGACGTGGCAGATGGAGGAGGGTGGGGTTTCGCGGCTGGAGCGGAGAGGTTATGGCAGCCTAGGATTTC
Source organism: Aegilops umbellulata (assembly GCA_032464435.1). Classification (NCBI taxonomy): domain Eukaryota; kingdom Viridiplantae; phylum Streptophyta; class Magnoliopsida; order Poales; family Poaceae; genus Aegilops; species Aegilops umbellulata. The sequence goes on along the minus strand of CP136055.1, from coordinate 269,465,855 downwards.
GAATGGCGAAAAGGGGGCGATGGGAGGGGGTGAAGCATGACTTAGGGACGCGCTTGTCCAAAATGTAGGGTGTGTTACAAAATTACCCCCACCGATTTGAACTAGCGGCCCTTTCGGCTCAGGGTTAGAAGGGGGATTTCACGTGTTGGGATTTGGCAGCTAGAGGGAGTTTTGGCGCGCGTTGTAATTTTGGGATAGCAAGGCGCGGGTTGTGAAGGCGCCAGTTTTGGGAGCACGATATTTGAATTTTCGGGATATAGCAAGACGCGGGTTGAATTTTATGGACAAGCCTAACGTGTAGTAATATTGTACTTGTACGTACCAAATCAATTCGCACTTCCCTCAACTAAAAAGAAAACGAAAAAAATAAAACTATTCACACCACACAAAGAGAGAGCCTTGCCCCATTTTACTATACAAATGCTATTCAAAGCTACTCCCTCCTTCCATCTATATAGGGCCTAATGCGTTTTTCGATGCTAACTTTGACCAAATATTAGAGCAATGATATAGGACATGCAACTTACACAAAACACACCGTTAAATTCGTCTGTGAAAGGTTCTTTCAATGATATAATTTTCACATTGTGCATGTCATGTACTATTAATCTTGTCAATAGTCAAAGGCGGTCTTAAAAATCTCATTGCGCCCTATATAGATGGAAGGAGGGAGTTTGAATCCATGTTATGTCCGATTAAATTTTTTCGCTTGCTGTATAATGCATGTAACCTACTCATACCAACATTTTAGTGCATTCCAAATGTCTATACTACCGCTGCAATTCGAACTAAATTTGAATTGGTTTCTCTATTTCAATAAGAATCTACAATCATGATTGTTGCCAACTTCAACCATCATAGTTTCCTTGCTATCCGCCAGATATAAATCGGACGGCCTATAATGCAGGATGGCAGGCACACCTTCATCAACAACTCCGTTTTTTATAAGAGTAGAGATAAAATATATTAAATGTAGTATAACATGTTCATAACCACACCATGTGTATCACCATTATATATATTCACACATGCGTCGGTTTGAAACACTATGATAAATTCTTCAAATATCCGAATTCGCTTTTTATAATGAAGTATATATGATCTCTATTCGTCTTTTACACCCACACAACCCTCTTATCTTTGTAGCGAGCGCTAACTTTCTCTTGTGCATGCACACGCCCGCATCCCTCTCACCCTCCCTCAGCATTCTCTAGCTCCATCGAGCAAATTCGTCTTTTCACTTTAGGTCATTCACCCATGGTGTGTGTAGGCCCCCCGGCTCCTTTACGGCACACATCGATCGATATGCCTCTCTAGACAGGTGTGCCTAGCACAAACACAAGCTTCCCCTCTTCTCTTGTCACCGTCCATGCCTCACTCCCACCACTCTTTTCATCGTTCTCGTACTCGCACACTCCTCCCCCCTCGATATAGTATGCCTCTCGTACCACCTCCTACATGCATGCCTCTCTCTCTATCCTTCTCCTCGTGCCTCATTTGCTGCTAACACACACATGCATGTATACCGATCGATCTCCCAACATATACCTAGATCGACTTTAACTACCCCCCCATTGATCGACGTACCTCACAAGTTATGTCTCTCATTTCTCTAACAAATGGCGATTGATCTTCCTATGTAGTTATGTCTGCTTACCACAGCCACATCATCCCCCCTCATCATTCGTGCATGCCTCCTGACCCGTCTCTCACACGCACGTGCACAGACAACAAGCAGCCATCTCCTCTCTTATTGATATTGCGGGCATGCCCTCCGTTTGTCTAGCAAGCCTATCCCACCATTTGTTAGAAGCAACTCCACTACCACCCCCTCCAACACTCTAGCTTTGTCTCTCTCCCAACCTTATTCCTCTCCTACACATATGCATGGATGCCGATCGATCTCCCTTAATACATGAGGCAGATCGATCTCCTTAATACATGAGGTAGGCCTCTCTCCTCCTCCACACATATACCAGCCATTGTACCTCTATAGTCAATTGGGCCTCCCTCTTCCCCCACCACACACTAATAGTCGAGCGCTGCAGGTAGGTATCCATGCCACAGAGACAAACTGCACATGTCCCATTTCACGTTCCAGTAGGCCAGCCACTCTATATCTTTGACGTGGGCACACACAAATTCGATGGCACTCTTTATCGATCGCGCATGCGCACACACACACATCATCCCTCTCTTCGATTCTATGGACACCTCAAGCTGATGATACCTCCACTCTCTTCTCGTGGATCGCCCCCTCTATATATATGTTATATCCAGGACTCTATTTCACACACATTGCATATGTTACATTTTCTGATTGACCCCCCCAAAAAACTCTCAAGAACCAACACACTATATCTCTCTAGGTTTGTATCTGTCTCACACAACCCCACATAGGTGGTGTACGTATACAAGAAGAGAATAGGTGCACCGTGCACGTACTCATGCTTCGTGCCCAGCCACACCCGCGCGGTTACATGGTGGAGCTCATTTATTTATGAAATGGCAGCCCCCGTGCTAATTTGAACGCCTGTAGCGGTTGTTTACCTAGGGAGGTCGTGTACCACGCGTGCACGAAACAAAGTTCGACTTGACGCGTTGCCGCGTTATTTTTAAATAAAGTTATAGCGCTCAATGGCACGTACACAGAATATAAAACAATTTTTATGGAGAAAAAGGTAGTCCGCTCACTATATACAATGGAGCCTGCCTGCCTGGTTTGTCGCTCTTCAGAGTATCTCACACAAGGGTGCGGTGGCCTCTCTCTCGCTCTCACCGTTGGTCACTGATCCGGCCGCATCCCGTCCCCCGGGGGAAAGGGAAAGCGGTGGCCTCTCTCTCTCTCTCACCGTTGGTCACTGATCCGGCCGCATCCCGTCCGCCGGTGGAAAGGGAGGAAGTGCATCGTTTCTCCGCCCGACGGCGCCGAGGCACCACGTCCCGATCTGCAGTACACACCATTCTCTCTGACCAAGCTCCGGCGCGGTAGGGCCTATGCCACTTGCTCGCAGATTCTGCCCGCCGCCGCTCACCTAGTTACATCCCGACGACCTCCAGGTATCCCCTCCGGCCTTGCTCCACTGCCTGTCTTCCCACGTCGCTGCATGTGGTTCTTCCATAGTTCTTTGCCCAAAACGTAGCTCGTCCGGCGTACTTTCCATATTGCATTCTCGTCCTCACACCGTTTTAGACAAACACAACTGTGTTGTTATCTTCCCTTTGGACAAGGAATATGCTTATTTTTTGTCGTCGCATGTGTCATCAACTGTTATTGGCTAGTAATTGTTTCCTTTCTACCTCTTTTTTGTAAACAGGGCTATCCATTTCACCTTGTTGCTATTGCGACCTTTTGGTGAACTGCACAAATCACTTTTTTCTTAAGAGTGTTTTGTGCAGTTGTACTAAAATGTCACACGGGCAACGTCTCTACATTTCAGTGCGACTGCACAAAGGGAGATTGGTTTTGCTCTATCCTCCTCATCCAACTCCGAGCCTAATCTTCTCCAACTAGTTAGTCTTAAGAGAGACTGCAAAGGTGACCGGCTTATATTTGTGTGTTTATTGTTTCATCAGCAGTCCTCTATTATCGTAATCACACTTAATATCTTTGGAACAGGGACGCTCAGCTCTATTTTAGTGGAACTGCACAAAATGATCGGAATGTTGCATGCTCCAGACATCTACTTTTTTCCCAACATGCCTTGTTGATTTAGACAGAGCTGGGGGGACGTTGCTGCCAATGAAAGCATGGATCAACTTTAATTTAACACCTTCTCACAACTCTGGCTTCAGTTGTGATGTAATTATTAGCTCTGATATGCTAATAATTGACATGCGTTAGCAAGGAAGTTAGTTTTTTATTGTTTCCGAAAGAGCATCGATGGCAAGACACGCAAAACAAAAGCTGAAAGCTCACACCATTGTACAATTTCATGTCGCTGGAAAATTATTTGTATAGTACGTCAATTATGTAAACAAATGATGGAAGCTTGATAGCATTGCCAGAAGCCTCTTCATCATCTGGGTCCATGTGCCATGCACAAAATTATACTCCTTCGTTCCTAAATATTTGTATTTTTACAAATTTCAAACGGGCATATTTTAGACTGTAGATTCACTCATTTTGCTTCGTATGTGTACTCCCTCCGTTCCTAAATATTCTATTCGTCTTTCTAGAGATTTCAACAAGTGACTACGTACGGAGAAAAATGAGTGAATCTACACTCTAAAATATGTCTATATACATCTATATGTGCCAGTCCATTTGAAAACTCTAAAAAGACAAATATTTGAGTAGTCACTCGTTGAAATCTCTAGAAATACAAATACTCCAGAGTATATTTAAGAACCGAGGGGGTAGTGCACAATCGCATGGGAGACTCAGCCCGGTCGTTGCGCCGCATTAATAGTGAGTAATGAGCAGTCAAATCATAAGCCCCACCTTTCCCACTGTAAGTTGCTCTAAAGAAGCAACCATCAATACGCTCTTCTTTGAATCCGCTCATACTACTCCATCCGTCACTGTTTATACAGCGCGCTTCAGAAAAAATAAAAAAAATCTGTTGGACCAAGGCGACTAGCAATCGGTCTGAAAAATAGCATTGGTAGTCATAGCACGACGTCTATTACTAGAGGGAATAATGCGTACACACATGCATGCAGTGCTTCCACCCCGGGTACACACATGCATGCACTTACTCCACTCCGTAGTAGTACAGTACATGGAGAGAAAATTGTGGACTTGATTGCGGTTACCACACCCTAATTAATTGAGCATTAGACCAGACGCGCCTAAAGTCTCTCTAGCGGTGGAAATGCATTGAGAGAAATGCATCATAATGAAGCGCGCCCTATAAACCGTGACAGAGGGAGGAGTAGTATGAAGGTGCAAAACCAAGTACGCGTATGGCCAGTCGGTCAACGCACCTCCTCTTGGCATATCACTGACATGTGGGATAGGAGTGTAAGCAAACCGATCTCAATTGACAGCAAAGAGCCAACCTGCCGTTCCTTGAGAGAGACGAGGAGCGAGAACACACAGACGGGCTTGCACGGAGGCCAAGATATATTTGAGCATGGTTGGTTGATCGCTATCATTCATTACATGTTGGACTGCCGTTTTCCGCCCTTCTCCAAAATAAACATGTACTTTATCAGAGATAAAAAAATAAGAGTACAGATGCTCCACCATGCGGTTCTAGTAGTAGTACTACTCGTACTACTGCGCTTGGCTCTTCGCCTCTTCGTGAAGTCGAACAATGATGGTACTCCGCATGTTGGGTACTACAGTGTATGCCTCTGACAATCTGACACCGAATGGACTAATGCATGTCCACCGAGGGTAGGTTGCATTAGTCAAAAGGCGTAAGAGAGCTTCACCTTGTCCTGCAAGCTTCTCCTCGTTCTGCGAGTTGACGGGACACACCAAAAAGTAGTGCTAGTCCATACTCCCTCCTTTTCAGTTAATATGGCTTAATCTTTTTTGCGGATAAATGAGAGAGCTTTATTCATATATAAGCATTCTTAGGACGATCAACCAAGACACTGGTCACTAGGAAGCGAGGTACCCCGCAAAAAAAGAAGTAGGAAGCGAGGTGTTTCATCAAGCACTACAAAAAAAGACACATCGGAGACATTTTGGGCAGAACGAATTTTTTAATGTCATACATATGACACTTCTATGACGATAATTGTGACAAAACCCGGTATCATCATAGATGTGGTGGGCTCCTACTTCTATGACAGAAAATGGGCTTTTCGTCCTGGCGGGCCGGAGAAGCAGCTGCATGACATTCTTTGGGCCGTCCATGACGGAAAAAACCATGGTAGAAGCGAGGGGGAGGAAATTTTTTGGGAGTTCCCGGTTACGGTGGGAGGTCGGGGGCCGAGCGATGCGCGTTTCTCTCGTACATGTACGCGTGTGTGTGCGAGGCGTTGGCTCTAACTGAACCCGAGCGAGGCGTTGGGCTCTAACTGAACCCGAGCGATTGCACTGCAGGCTACGCATTACTGAACCCGAGCGATCGATCGATGGCTATTAGCTGAACCCGGTCGAGCGATTCCTTGGCTACTGCTGCTAACTGAAGTCGATCGATGGGATGAACAGTGAGCGTTGCGGGGGGGGGGGGTTGGATGAACAATGAGCGGTGGCATTGCCTCTGGATGAACAGGACCCCGTGGTGTGGTGGAGGGCTGGATGAACAGTAGGCAATGGAGGGGTGCCCGTGGAGGGGTGGATGAACAGGACCCCGTGGTGTGCAGGGCAGGATGAACAGTATACGGTGGAGGGGTGCCCGTGGAGGGTGGTTGAACAGGACCCCATGGTGTGGAGGGCTGGATGAACAGTAGACGGTGGAGGGGTGGTTGAACAGTAGCCGGTGGAGTAGCGCGCGGTGGAGGCTGGATGAACAGGAGCCCGTGGAGGCTGGAGGAGGTCGACGGTGGATAAACAGTAGCTCATGGAGGCTGGAGGGGGTCGACGGTGGAGATGAACAGTATCCCGTGGAGTCCCGTTTTGCGGTATGCCACACCCCTCCCGATGAACAGGACCCCCGTTTCGACCGTAGCGCTAAAACACAAGTCCGTTTCCTCCGTTTTGCGGTACGCCACACCCCTCCCGATCAACAGGACCCCCGTTTCGACCGTAAGAGGTCTGTTTCCTCCGTTTTGCGGTACGCCACACCCCTCCCGATCAACAGGACCCCCGTTTTGACCGTAGGAGGTCCGTTTCCTCCGTTGTGCGGTACGCCAGGCCTCGTTTCCATCGCCTCTTTCGTCCAAGCCCTCCCGATGAACACGACCACGCATTCCATTCCGACCTAGCCGGTTGGCTCCCATGCGTTCCGTTGCCTCCCGATGAACACGACCCATTCCGTTGCCTCCCCATGAACACGACGCATTCCGTTGCCTTCCCATGAACACGACATGAACATGACGACGACGTTGTTTCTCCGTTCCGACCCAGCCATGTACACGAGCCCTGGCCGTACGTATGCGCGAGTAGGCGTTCGAGACCCCGCCCGTATGTACACATACGTGGCCGTATTTTCTTTCTTGCACCCTAGCCGCTGTATGTACGTGTACATGCTACGTGCGCGCCTCTACTACGACACGTACGCGCCTCTACTACGACACATGCACGCCTCTACATCCACCAGTATATATGTACATACACGTTCGCGACCAGAATGACAACGCTACGTACGCTTCGACTAGGTGGGTCCCGACTGTCAGGCACTTCCTTTCCTATGAAGATGTAGCTGGCGGGTCCCAGCAGTAAGGGGGGCGAAATACGGTGGCCCGTCCGGTGGGTCCCCACTGTCAGGTGGAGGAATAATTATTTTGCATGTAATAAGGAGGCACTTCCTTGCTGCGGCCGTGGACCCAGCAGTCAGCCTCTCCACGTACAGCCCACGTCCGATGGAAGTCGTTCCTTGACCATGTTGACCACGCCGCACCGAGAGCACCAGGGCGGTGGACGACGGCGAGGCCTAGGAAGGGGACGACGCGGAGCCGGTGAAGACGCGGCAATGTATGCCCATGCGGAGAGGAGTATGAGGGTTCACTCATTCGGCTGCGGTGTGAGACTGTCGTCGCTGTAGGGCCTGGCTAGCGGTGGGAATAGTAGTAGGCAGTGAGGCCTCCGCGGCAGCACAGCCGGCCACGGGAGGCAGGAGCATGCGGCACGACCGGCGCTGCTTTGGGCGGCTGGAGCAAGAAGACCAGAGGTTGAAGAAGCACTATGGCCGTTGGATGGACATCGTACGGTCAGTGGAGCTAGAATCGTTCATATTGACTAAAGTTGGCAAAGGCCCCCGTCCCAGTCAACTTAGTAGGCCCACAAGTCAGCCTCCCACCATGGTGGGTCCCGGCTAGCAGGGGAAGTATTCATTTTTTTGTGCGTAATAAGGAGGCACTTCCGGTGGGTCCGAGATGACAGCGGGGGGAACGTTTTTTTCGCGAAATACGCTGGCTCGTCCGATGGGTCCGAGCAGTCAGGCGGAAACGTTTTTTTCGCGAAATAAGGTGGCCCGTCCGGTGGGTCCCTGCTGTAAGGTGGAGGAATAATTATTTTGCGCGTAATAAGGAGGCACTTCCTTGCGACCACCTAGACACAGCTGTCAGCCTCTCCACGTACAGTACTCTTCCAATGAAAGTCGGTCGTTGACCACGTTGACCACGCCGCACCGAGAGCACCAGGGCGGTGGTCTGGACGACGACGAGGCTTAGGAAGGGGACGACACGGAGTCGGGGAAGACGCAACAGTGGAAGACCGCGTGGAGAGGAGTACGAGGTTTCACTGGTTCGGCTGCGGTGTAAGGCTGCCGTCGCCACAGAATAACAGGGGGTGTGGGTGAGTAGAGGGATGGCCTGGCCAGCGGTGGGAGTAGTTGGGGGCGATGAGGCCTCCGCCGCATCGCAGCCGGCCACGGGAGGTAGGAGCGCGAGGCACGACCGGCGCTGCTTTGGGCGGCTAGAGCAAGAAGACCAGAGGTTGAAGAAGCACTACGGCCGTTGGATGGACATCGTACGGTCACTGGAGCTAGAATCGTGCATATTGACTAAGTTGACAAAGCCCTACATCCCCGTCAACTTAGTAGGCCCACAAGTCAGCCTGCCACTATACTGGGTCCTAGTTAACAGGGGGAGTATTCATTTTTTTGTGCGTAATAAGGAGGCACTTCCTTGCGTGCGAAGATATAGCTGGTGGGTCCGAGCTGTCAGCGGCGATAACATTTTTTTCACGAAATACAGAGGCCCTTTCGGTGGGTCCCAGATGTCAGGTGGAGGAATCATTATTTTGCGTGTAATAAGGAGGCATTTCCTTGCGTGCGGCCGTGGACCCAGCTATCGGCCTCTCCACCTAAAGTCCACTTCAGATGCATGTCGGTCGTTGACCACGTTGACTAGGCCGTGCCGAGAGCACCAGGGTGGTGGAAGACGGCGAGGCCTAGGAAGGGAACAACACGGAGGCAGGGAAGACTCGACAGTTGTTTCCCACGCGGAGGGGAGTATGACTGTACGAGGGTTTTCTGGTTCATCTGCCGTCGCCGGAGAATAACAGCAGGTGTGGGTGAGTAGAGGGATGGCTAGGCCAGCGATGGGAGTACAGTGGGGCGGTGAGGCCTGCGCGGCAGCAAAGCCGGCCGCGGGGAGGAGGGAGCAGGAAGTCCCGCCGGCGCCTGTTTGAGCGGCTGGAGTAGGAAGAGCAGAGATTGAAGAAGCACGACGGCCATTGGATGGCCATCAAACAGTCACTGCTTGTGCGTCAACCTTTTTTTACGAAAGCCTCAAATCTGTGGGAAACAACATACAACCCATCTTCCATTATTTCTAATAATTTACAGCCCATTTGCTAATTATTAAGATTTTTTGGAGCCCATATTCTTTTTGTTAGCATTACATCCCATATTGTGGCCACAGTTAAAAAATTATACGAAATTTTGCATATTTCGGTGCGGTCCGAACTGTTTTTAATCCCGAAATTTCGACTCACATTCATACTGATTTTAAAAATAAATGTATATCAATATAAAATCCAATCATTTCTCCACGCATAAAAATTAATGTAATTTCAAATCTCGAAATGAAAAAAAGATATTTGAAACCTATTGCCGGTTTGATGTGTTTAAAAAATGTGTAGCCGATTTCTCATTACTGATGGGCCATTTTCTCGGCCAGCAGAATGAAAGCTCTCCTCTTCATCTTGAAAGATTTGTAGCCCAACAGGCCTGACAAAGCGACTTACTTGGCAAATCACAAAAAACTGGGCTGTGGCCATGGACCCAGCTGTCAGCTTCTCCACGTACAGTACTCTTCCGATGGAATGTCGTTGACCACGTTGACCATGCCGCACCGAGAGCACCAAGGTGGTGGACGACGTCAAGGCCTAGGAAGGGGACGACGCAGAGCCGGGGAAGACGCGGCAGTGGATACCCACGCGGAGAGGAGTACGAGAGGGTTCACTCGTTCGGCTGCGGTGTGAGGCTGCCGTCGCCGCCGAATAACAGGGGGAGTGGGTAAGTGGAGGGATGGCCTGGCCAGTGGTGGGAGTAGTATGGGGACGGTGAGGCCTCCGCGGCAGCATAGCCGGCCACGGGAGGCAGGAGCATGCGGCACGACCGGCACTGCTTTGGGCGGCTGGGGCAAGAAGACCAGAGGTTGAAGAAGCACTACGACCGTTGGATGGACATCGTTGACCACGCCGTGCCTAGAGCACCAGGGCGGTGGACGATGGCGAGGCCTACGAAGGGAACGACACGGAGCCGGGGAAGACACGGCAGTGGCTGCCCACGCAGTGGAGAGTACGAGGGTTGACTGGTTCGGCTGCCGTCGCCGGAAAATAACAGGAGGTGTGGGTGAGTAAAGGGATAGACAGGCGAGGAATGTGAGTATGATGGGGCCGTGAGGCCTTCCCGGCAGCACTGCCGGCCATGAGAGGCGGGAGTAGGCGGTTTCGACGGCGCTGGTTTGGGCGGCTGGGGCAGGAGGATCAAAGACTGAAGAAGCACGATTGCCGTTAGATTGACATCTAACGGTCTGACGCTGGTAGAGTCGATTGTTGACTAAGTTTCCTTTTTGAGAAACCTTGTGTACGCATGAACTTAGTAGGCCCACAAGTCAGCCTCCAAATCTGTGGCAGACAACATAAAGCCCATTTGCTATTTTTTATAATTTGCAGCCCATTTGCTAATTCTTAAGTAATTTATTACAACCCATTTTCTGCCTAGGACCACAGTCAAAAAGTCCAACCTTATTTTGCATATTTCGTGTGGAGTCTGAACTGTTGTAATCCCGAAGTGATAAACATTTTTTAAGAACTTATTGATTTGCCAAAAAAATCATTTTGTTTTTGTAAGCAAATAAGACGTGGGACAAATTTAGTTGGTTTAAAGGAAAACCAGTGGTAAAAAAATCAGCGCTGGGTGGGAAAAAACAACAAAAATAAGGATGTAAATATGAAAAGGGAATTTTATGTGTTTTCAATATAATGATACGTGTATATGAACTAGTGAAACTATAGGTAGAGCTTAGAAAATGGATGTAGGACATGCGTTTCAAGAGGAAAAGAGAACTGGGTTGTGTGTTTGATTCTAGTAAAAAAAATTGCCTGCGGATGTTGTAAGACAAAATATAACTAGCGCTGGCGGGACAGAGGCCAGTAGATACCTGCTGGATCTTTGTGCCCCGTTGTCGTCATGGGCTGGGCCTATTAAAAAACAAAACAACCCTGGCAATCTACAGCCCAGTTGAAACTTGCTCGACCTGAAAAAACAATATACGTGCTCAATAAACGAGAGAATTCTGCAAGTACAGACTGATAACTGGGATGCAGCACGGATATTTTTTTATCGTGATAATAAGTGCATGCACTTGTTTCAAAAAAATTGGACAACTGGGAATTTGAACGGCGGGTGCTTATGCTACCCATCAAATAAAAATCAGGTGCCTGAAAATTCATTTCGAAAAAATGATTCAGCTTTATATCGACATCGACCCTCGGCATGATGGTTGGAAGCAAATGCAAGTTCATACCAAAAGATCGTTAACAACAATACCAACTTGCGGACGACAAGGTAGTACAACTACCAATACCAAACTAACTTATAATCTTTTTACTCCTGGCCCTAGTGTTCGTCTGGTAGAAAATCTTGCAGAGGACCAGCTCCCGCTCCTTCTCTTGCTCCAGGTCCCCGAGGTGGTACTGGTGCATCACCCGGTTGGTCCTCTGCTGGTCGAAGTTCTTGTTGGTGTGCAGCACCAGAACCTTTTTTGCTGCCCGTCTGCCGGCCGTTGACCATCACCGGCAAGGTATTGCCGGTCTTGTGCCACATCGCGTGCATGCCGCACTCCGACTGTATCTTGCGATGCGTCCACGCGCCCCTTTTGAACGCCCTGGAATTGCACTGGAAGAAATGCTTCCGGCCACTCAGTGTGATACCTGATGTATTGTGGAATATAGGATTTAGTGTACCTAGTTGGCATTTTCATAACATCTTTGGCATGTTGCAGTCACTTGTTTCACTTTTTATTAACTGTCAAATTGTAATTGCTTCACCAGGTCTGCGTGTAAAAAGAAAAATAGAGCTATAAACAAAGGAATATGTTTGTGCAAGTAGACGGTCGATCGGTGTCTTACCTGGAAGTTTCTCAAGTTGGGTGTAACATATGTCGTGCTCGCTGTCGATGGTTGGTATGAACAAATCAATGACAGACTGAAATCTTGCGCTGTCAGCACTCACTTTGGCCTCAAGGTGCTCGATCACCTCCTGATCCGTGGGATCGAACTTGACGCCAGCCGGCAGCACGGGCCAATCCTTCTTCGACTTGCATCAGTAATTCCAGTTATATGGTACTCAATGTATGATCAATCGACTGTTTTAAGTGAATGATGAAAGATTTCGACAGATAAGTGGTACTCCAAATCTAAAGTCCAGAATACTCGAACACGCCGCCGGGATTATTGTGTCACCTCACGCACAGTGTGTTGTCACGTCAATTCAATGTGTGGACATGATGAATAATTTGACCGACATATACTAGTACTGCTACTATACTACTTACTAGTCGTATTTAGTGTCACAATTTATACATAGGTTTAACTAACAAGTACGCACTTGAAGCCTAACTGATATATATATGGTCTGCAAATTATAAAAAATAGCAAATGGGCTTCTGCACATCATCTCCATCATCATTATCAGTACATCCTACACAGGTGAGTTAGGATGCACTTGATCCCAGGAAGGTATCTATCCTTCAAACCAGAGGAGTGCTTCAAACTAACAACAGTACATAATATCCAATAAAAGAGGGTCGTGCTATAGCAGCAGAATACATGGCTTAGTCTAGATATAAGAACGAATCAAGTTGTGCATATTTGCTGTTGGCATGAACCACATCGCCGCATGTCGGGTTTGCAAAAGCCATCCATCGCATGGAAGCTTGATGCATTTCACACACTGAAGATTATCTGGCAACAAGCTGTGTCGACAAATCTCTGGATATGGTGATTCATGAAACCCATGGTATGATGTGTAAACACAGCCCCCTCGCGAATGGAAGTTGCATAGCACAATCATCATCACCGGTGATATGATCGATGATTGGTTGGATGATCGGATAATTGAGCCCGAGGAACAAGGAGTGGTTGCCGAGGCTGTAAATCCGCCTCCAGTTGAATACGCCTGGCCCAACGGAGCTGGGATCTTTCTCGAACACGAAGCAGCCATAGCCATCAATGTCACGAACGCCCCACGCATTGTACTGCATGTGGTTTGATATAATGGTTTGGTCAATTTGGTACGTGCGAATGAGCATCAAATGACCGCCGTCAGCTGAACGAGCGATAAACCACCACCCATCGGCTGTTATGATTCCAGGTCCTGGAATCATGAAGGCTAGCGCATTTGCGTCTGCTGCAACAATTCAAATTGGAGACCAAAAGGACAAAAATAAACAATCATGTTCAGAGTATGTGTGGAATTAAGATTATTATAACAGTGACACATATCATAGACAGAGAATTGCAATGCCGTGGTCATAATCATACCCCAAGTTAAAAAAATAAGCCAATGGCTTTCATATTCTAGCAATGTGTCATGGTTCAAACATCATGTAACAATGAGAGGAAAACAGCTATGACAGCGCCTACTCATATTCTACCATAGCACTTACTACTACTGTTCTCATATCAACTCTAAGCAATAATATGCGTTGTTATAAAAATCTTGTAAACGAGAGTAACATATAGCAATCATTAGATGCCAATTGTTCTCATATCAACTCTAACAATAACATGTGTGGTCATAAAAATCTAGGAAATGAGTGGAACATATAGCAATGATGTGGTTATAGACATGCTATGCATTCTAAATTTGTAACAAATGAACAGGCAATCGTATTCATAAGGTAAAGATGAGATGAGATAGAACAATTACACGATGATAGATTCCACCAGTATAGGTAGCCAATCTGTGCGTCGATCACGTAAACGATGCCATCGTGCACTATAGCATCAGACAGAAATGTTTCCTCAACAGGATTGATGATGAGCCATAACCATGTATGGCGACCGAATTCCAGATAGACTAATCCCTTGTTGAACAAGGCAATGAGCTTGTAATCCATGTAGTCTTCTGATGGTGTGGGCACTTCGCAGATTACAACTTTTTGCAAACAGAGGTCGAGCCAAAAGCATGACGCGTCTCGTGCGTAGTAGGTAGGAGTGTCCGGCGGGCCGCGTGCCTCGATAGTGGCGGTATCCAAAGATGGAAGGGTGATCTCTCGCTGGGTGTAGATATCCACGAGACGCCATGGACTACCAGATTGGTGGATGAGGACGACCCAGTTGGCCTTCATGCCCGCCCAGTAGTGGACGCACATGAAGGGCAGGTGGACGGGTAGTGCTAGCATGTCGAGGGGCACCACGACAACCTCCATAGGATCGTCAAGTCGGTGTCTGGGCCACCTGCGAGGATCGGGCATCAACAAGCAGGGTGTCTTGGAAAGAGCCGGCCGGTTGCAGACGAGTAGACCGTACAAAGACACCGAGCATGCGGCCAGACGAACGGTGCTGAGTAGGTCCATACGACTACAGATTTGCTCCAAGAGAACATCGGGGAGGGAATTCCAATCGCGGCTCTGTGTGTCAGTCGGTTCTGCCATTGGGGTTTTTGGTGCCTACGAGCCAGCGGGGAAGTGGATTCGGGCGGGCGGGCGAAGAAGCTTCTCCTCGTGTGGCCGAGCAGTGAGCGGGGGGATATGGTACGCGCGAGCTACCAAGGAAGATGGCGCGGGCGGGCGAGCAGTGAGGGGGTGTAAATGGTGTGCGGCCGACGATGGGGAGGAGAGGAGGAAGAAGAAGAGAGGAGGAAGAAGAGTGGAAGACGGGGAAAAAAGTGCATTCAGTCTCAATTCTACTAGTACTACTACCAGGATATACCGTCCTTCGGAGTGTAAATAGTTACACCGATGACATGTGGGTCTACCACAACAGGGCCCATATGTCAGTTAATGGAGGACAGAGGTGCGTACGCGTATATGCGGAAGCGTGCTCTATTGGCAAACATGATGACAGTACTGGGCAAGGCTGATTTAGTAACACCAACACGCTGGTTCAGCTTATTAATTACGTGTCCCATCTGCTGCAATGCGTATTGTCACTTCACTGCGAAGACTAGTTGAATAGTTCTCTCTGACCGAGATGGGGAATAAATGGATTGCGAGGACTTCCTTTCTACAGTATCCCTATGCCTCTACGCTCACTTCACTCGTTTTGCTCCGTACCTAGTCACTTGTTGAAATCTGTAGAAAGACAAATACTCCATATTTGAGAACAGAGGGAGGCTTTTACTCCGTACTACTCCCTCCGTTCCAAAATAGATGACTCAACTTTGTACTATATTTGGGAACAGAGGGAGTATCACCATATGGAGGGAACAGAGGAAGCTTGAAATATGAACATGTCAATGGGAGGGAGTAAGCCCCATGCATGCATGCATGCATGCATGCAACATGCAACACTCACATGTACACATGGACGCACGCAACACTCATGCACCCATGCGGCACACATCACACGACGCAACACACACGCTCACGCTCAAGTGCTCAACCTACTCCCTACGTCCGTGAAAGACTGTACATTTAGAGATTTACACATTGACCAGGGCATAATTAACGCCCAAAAGTAGCAGACTTATGTGTGCATGCGACCATTGAGATAAGAAGATTAAATGAAGGCCGTTTCATGCTGTAATTAAGGATAGACATGTAGCCTATACCTACAACACAAGTTGGTGCATTAGTCAATCAATATCGATTTAGTAGATTAAAGGCTAAATGCATTGGAAGTGTAGATGTACATCATGTAGTACACTCTTTGTTGAAAGATCGAGGGAGGACACGTGCCTGCACTCACATACACAGCCAGGGCGGTTCGCGCGCAAGGGTTGGACTCGTGTCGCGCCTGCGTAAAGTTTTGTTTAACTGATTTCTTTACTCTGCCAACTGACAGGTGGGACCCAGAAACCAGGTGACAATTTAACCAATCAAAAAAGTGCCACGTTGACTATGTGGTCGGTCAGTAGGGTGCAATACGGTGCTCTATGATGAGCTAGTGATCGCATAATCGCTGCAAAACTATATATAGTGACCGTAAAGAGCGTACTGTTGCATACCTTGACCGCCAGTGTATTTTCTCATTTCAAATTAAGCCATATTAATCGGAAAGGACGCAGACTACTACTACTAGTACTAGTACTGCTTTTATGTGTCCCGTCAACTCGCCGAACGAGGAGAAGCTTGCTTACTATGCCTCTCCCTCGCCCACACGCGCGGTGGTTCGTAGGACGAGGAGAGGGTTTTGACTAAAACGCCCTCTCCCTCTCCCTCTCCCTCGCCCTCGCCCTCGCGGTGGATGTGCAGCAGTTCAATCGGTGTCAGATTGCCAGAAGCATATTGTACTGTAGTATCATCATTGTTGGACCTTCCGAAGAGGCGAAGAGCCAAGTGCAAGGTTCACACGAGTACGAACTGTTGAATCTCCCGAAGAGGCAAAGAGCCAAGCGCAAGGTTTTATAGGAGTTGACGTCCTAGTAGGAGTGTACTAGTACAACTATAGAGAACGATGCTACTATATGATGCCGCCACGTCACGTATATCCAAAGCTGTGCCACCTTTTTTTCTCAAAGAGCGTGTTGGAGCCCGTGCAACAACCACACAAGTTGCACATAGACATAACACATTTACTAGTAATAAATTCTAAAGGACAAATGCAAGTATGCCACACAAGTTCATCTCCAACTCATGTGATAAATTTGTGCACGACTAGTCTACATATATTCACAGCGCTACCATTCACAATTACCGTATTCCACTTACACGTTATAGATGGGCTACATGTCCTCCTCCACGTTCCAGTCCCAGGTATTCTTCATGGATGGCACGATCCATAGCGGTGGGCAATGGGAATCATTGTCGTAGCTTTCTAGTCCGGTTCCACACGATGGAAACTCATCCAAGCTGAAGCGGCATAAATCAGGGATAGCGTGTCCCAACATGTCGTTCATCCGGCGGTGCGCACTGAAGAGACAACCATGCTTCATGAATGGCAGGCCTTCCATGTCGTGCACAGAAGGTGGCATCCGCTTCACAATGGGGTAGATGTCCCCGATGAAAAGCCAGTACTCTCCAAGAGTGTTCCTCGGCACCCACGTAGCATCACGGGGGTCAAACTCGGCGCCGTTCATCTGGTACACGCGGTATCCCAGATCTGGACACATGGTGACGTACATAGTCAAGGTCCATGCATAATAATGTTGTGCTCAAATGTGGCTGTCAGTAATACTGTGCAGCAAATAGTACTACTCCGGTATAGAGGAAGTAAAATAACCGGCTTATTATATATAGCCACTCTTGGCTACATGCATGAGATAGTAAGACATGGAAAAACAAATATGGTGGCAGCTAGTGGGTTCAAGTCTTTAAGGGCCTAGCTAGCTATACGCATCCTCCAAGGTAAAAAGTACTCCTACTAGTACTACAAAGTATACTACTAGTACAACAATGAAAGAGAAGGCAAGAGGGTTGAAAAATGGAATACCTGGGTAGATGGTGACGGTCCGATCGTGGTAGATTATGTGACCATGTTGCACATCAGTGGTACCATGGGTAACGACTGCTAAGATAGTTGATCCCAATATGCCAAAGTCAGCTACAAGGTTCCAGGTTAGACCGAATCGCGGATGCAAATGCACATCCAGGATCGGCGATCTTATTTTGATCGGGGGATGACTGGTCCCTACAAAATAATGGAGTAACGTTAGGGATGCAAATGATGGTTTGTGCATTCCGTTTGTAATCTCCCGTACCGTAGGATGTCAACCAGATGAAACAAGTCCCCTGGCTTGTCACCGCGAAGATGTGGCCTAGATGGCGCACGATGTCTTCGAACGTGTAGGGGTACAAATCTGTCGCTGCCAACATGCGCCAGCCTCTGCCGTTACTGCCTCCTGCATTGATGCCAATCCTTATGTTGAACACCGCGATGAGATAGTAATCGTTGTAGCCGCTTCGCTTTGTCAGCGGGTCCGCAATTGCTATCTTCTTCAATCTCATGTAGGCATCATCATATGTATTCTTGCCCAGCCAGTCCGGAAGGCCGATCCCAATGGTGGAGAAGGGGTCTACCGGAACGGCCGCACTGCTGTGGATGTTGTGCAAAATCATGGTGGTATCCGGCCAGAGGTATGCAAGCCAATCTTCGTTGGCACCGACCCAGACCTATATATAAGATGGTGGGCAGTGGAGAAATTACGGGATGGAGATGGAATAACTAAGTACTACATGATCAAACTCCATTACTGACCTGCTCATCAGACAAAATCCAACTACCTCTCAACGTCGTCAACTCTAGCGGAGTCAACGTGCAACCATGGCCAGGGAGCGGTGGATTGTCCGAAGAATTGTCCCATAGAAGAACCTTCTCCTCGAGGACACATGGAAGACTAACAAGCATGGCCTTTTCCCAAGTCTGTTTAAGCAGCGTCTTGAAAAAGTTGGTGCAGGAAGCACCGAGTCTTGCGGCGGTGAGGACGTCGGAGCGGCGTGCGATTTCTCCCAGAGAATCGTCGTCCAAGGTCTCCCAGCCCCGACGAGGAGGAGAACCGCCTGGTGAATCCATGGGAGCAGCGACGAACTGCCTTCTCTTCGGGGGAAGGGGAACTGGCGAGGAGGAGATAAGAGCGTAGTAACCGTAGGGCCTCGTCCCTTCCAACTGTAGATCGTTCCTCAACGAAGGGGTGAGGTTATTATTTACTACTCTAAATAATAGCACTAGTAAGAAATTTTTGGCACTAGGCAGTAGTTTTTGGTACCATGGAGTACTAGTACTAGCATTATGGAACGTTATGGGATTGCATTATACTGTAAATAATAGCACTAGTAAGAAATTTTTGGCACTAGGTAGTAGTTTTTGGTGTGGATTAAGAAATTTTGGGTATGTTTTTGCCATTTTTCGTACACGCCAACTAGTGTCAAAGAACCCCGTACATTATGTGACGGAGGAGTACGTACTCGTACTGTAGCAGTACTAGTACTACTTTTCTCAACTACTCCTCAAAAAAGCACCCAATTAATGCTCTTGTTTTCCTCAAAAAAGTATGTTTACCAATGCATTAATTGCAATGCATGCATGCATAAATTACATTCATTGGTCAATTTTCTCTTAATACTTGCATGTAATGATTTAATGCACCTTGGAATCTGAACATGTGATGGGAAACAACCAAATTGAGCCTTATAAAATGGAAAAAGTAAAATTTTGAGATGAGCCCTATAAACCGGAAAGGAGGGAGTACTGTACTTCTAGTCTAGTCTTGTATAGTGCACCAGTTTTGAACTCTTGAATCTCAGGGCCAAGGAGCTACAGTTGGAAGTGGAGGGTACTACTGTTCTCAAGAACCATCGATGTACTATCAATGCAGGGGAAGTACACCTGCGTGGTGGCCTAGTGGGTACTCTCGGTGCTCTATTCAGCCGCTCCTCCCACGTAGCTAGCCTAATCAGCTGCTCCTCTCACTCACACACTAGCATCCTGTTTATCAGCAACGGTTACTGCGGGGGCAGAACATTTGAGTTATTTGATACAGCGAGACTAGGCTTTTCGCTTCCATTTGTGGAGGTGTAATGGATCTCGTCGAACTTTGTTAGTAGTTCCTTCTTTATGAATGAGATGAAGCAAAGCTTTTGCCTCCGTTTAAAAAAACACGTCAAGACGAATTTCTTTTATAGTAGAGCCGATAATGGAGTGAAGTCCATGCATGCAATGCCACAAGCTACAGAGTAGTAGTAGAGCACTTTACGTACAGAGCCATATTGCACAGTTCCCAATGCCCCGTCAGGCTTTTCCGGCTCCTCGGGCTTAATTGGAGGCGCTAGTTTAAATATGCTACTAGATGGAAGCTGCAAGCAAGGTGCGACTAGGGCGAGCACGCGAGCCACGGGATGCTGGGACGGAAAACCCGTTCACGTGGCTAGGCTGTCCAGTGCACCCAGATTGTGGGGCCGCACGTCCTTTTGACTTCAAAACTCAAACTACCCGTGTAAAATATTGGCTCATAGCAAAGTGTAGTACTCCCTCCGTTCCGAATTACTTGTCATAGGTATGGATGTATCTAGATGTATTTTAGTTCTAGATACATCCATTTCTGTGATGTATCTAGATAGTATACTATTTTAGAAAAAAGGCCGCCGTGCGTTCGGCCGGGATCAAACCCACAAAGCGAGGTATACACTCCCGCGACCACTAGTAGTACTCGTTGGAGTACAACGCAACCTAGAATTGCCTTTTGTCACTAGTAGTACGTACATTGTTCCTTACAAGAAACCCCTAAGAGCATGGTTAATAGTATAGCTAGCTGATGGCTATAAGCCAGTGCCATGTCATCTACAACCCATCTTATAGCTGTCAGGACCAGATTTTCGGGATATAATTTCCCAGAAAATGGCCCTTGTGCTCATCAGCCCCAGGATTACTGTTAGCTGATGAGGCACCAACTTGATACAGAAATTCCAAGAAAAGTACATAATATGTAGTACAAGACCATTCTGGCCTATGAGTACAACAAGTGGTTTCTTGTGGTTGATGGCGGAAGCGGTTTGCGGATCATCAGCATCTACGGGACTCCATTCTGCATAGGAACAGCTGACTAGGATAACTCCTATCTTCGTGAGGCTGCTATCTCCATTGCGTAGGTTCCGGGGCTGTCATCGCAACGCTCCTTTCCACGCAAGAGATCTCGCCAAGACAATAGCCAGGGACAAGCCAGTGAGTACTTTGAATGTACTCGCAAACATTAAGAACACAGGTATAATGTAGCCACTGATAATCATGCCTTCAAATATTCTATGATCACTTCGTCAGTTATGAAATAAGGTTCATGATGCACGCAAGTAGATCATTTAAATAAAACATGAGTTAACAATCAGGGTGTAGAAATGAAAAGCACCGATCGAGTGTCTAGAGCGATGCCTCGAAAGGGTAATAATATGAAGCATGCCTCAGTCGGGCGTCTGAGCGACACCACATAAAGGGCTTATATATAAAAGGAATAACAAGCATCCCACAGTCGGGCGTCTGTGCGACACCACATAAAGGGCTTATAAGTAAATGAAATAGCAGACATGCCTTAGTCGGGCGTCTGTGCGACGCCACATAAAGGGCTTATAAGTAATTGAAATAACAAGCATGCCACAGTCGGGCGTCTATGCGACACCACATAAAGGGCTTATATATAAATATAATCACGGTGAATATCCAGGAGGTAGTACCGTCCCAGGGATATTCATTATTTCAAATAATGCAAATGGTTAGTCCACAATGATAATAATCATAACCATCATATATCACAAGTCATAATCAATATTTGGGTTTAGTAGTTTCTCCTCCGAAGACCGACACTAAGACCGACACTTGACCCATCCCAGACTGCAGTCCTTAACCATGGACACGGCTATTCGAATAGGTTTAATCTATGCAGAGGGTGTACTCTTTACCCACTAGCCACAGATTCCTTTAGTCCATCAGGACTAATTCCGTCCACAGTCTTTCGTTCGAAAACACACCTGACCACACACACCAGCCTAACTTACCGGTGTCTCGAATCACCATTGTCACCTGTTAAGCAAACTCTAAGTGGGGAGGCTACAACCTCGACTAGCATGGGATCACAAAATTTATACCGCGCGCAAACTAGGGGAGCTACCCCTTCGGCTACAACCAAAACACCCATGCCCCCGGACCAGGTGGCATGCCTACCGGATGCAGCCGGTATCTTCTACCATGGCCTCTCTGTACGGTGTGTGCTAGGAAAGGGGTTGACAACTTACTGAACCGTACCCTACCTATGGCAGGGACAAGTGGTTGTACGAAACAAGTATGGGGTTTAACGGAACAAGACTCGATCTATGGTCGACTCAGGAGGTTTAGGCATTCCCTGCAGGATTAGTATAACAAATACATTTCAATCCAACAGACAGAATCACCACTCATCATACCTCATCATGCCATACCGGACACAACTGTCTGGACAAGGAACTGGAGACAAGCATCGTGTCTACCCAAGACAGAGGCTCCCCCGGTTTCCTTCCGATAGGCATGAAGGCTATATGGGGGTGACCGCTATCACAACATATCAATGCTCAAAAGCACGGCACCATTAACATGCACTCACGAGTAGGATCATATCACCCTAATAAATAACGGAAATTTTGAGACATGGTGGTGTTGTAACCAATTTGAACAATACACGGTAATATTATGCCCGGGTTCAGAATGCTTGCCTTCAAGGTGTGGAGAGGTGAGGTGCTCTCCAAAACTTTTGAAAGTTTTCTCCTCTCTCCAAAAATCCTATTTTCGAAAATATGCAAATAACACATACTTTAAAAACAGTACAAAAAGTTGTTCTAATTATTTTTCAAATAAATCATAAAATAAACTAGGTGAAATTTGAGAGTGGTAGGAAAAATAATCAATTCATTGGGACTTATATTTAAAAAGTTATAGCCAGTCAAAGTTTTGGTCAAATTTTGTTTTTAAAATAAAACAGAAAAAGAAAACGTTTCGAAAGAGAAAGCGTTTTCGGTGCAGCGAAGACGTACTCTGGGGGGTTACGTCTTCACTTATCCAGCGTGGAACGGCTTGTGGTCACTGACTGTCGGTCCACGGGGCCCACTGGTCAGGTTTGACCAGTCGCCTCTCCCTCCCTTTCCTCTGCCCGAGCGGGGGCGGGATTCCGGTGATCGTCACCGGCGAACGGAGGCTCCTTGAGTGCATCCGAGGCCAGGGATGGATCCGCTACTCCTAGGCGGTCCTCCCGGTGGTCGACTGGTCGGCGGGGACGGAGGGAATCGCCGGCGGCGACTCCGCGGCGGAGGGAGCTTCGGGCATGATTGGGGATTCTGGGCTGCGGTGGCTCTGGGTTGCGTTTGAGGGGTTGGGCAGCTCTGCGAGGTTGAGGGGAGTCGAGTGGTGGCGTTAGACAGACGGGAGGGGATCGGGTTGTGACTGGATGGACCGGAGTGCGGCGGCGGCTGTACTGGCCGGAGATGGGGAAGAAGACCTTCCCTGGTCGATTGCCTGCTATGGGGGTTTTAGGTGGGGTGGCTTGAGGTCGCGTGAGGTTTCGGAGAGGCTCGGGCTCCTTAAATAGGCGGTTGAGGTCGGATGCGACGATGGCCGTGGATAAGGACGCCGGCGACCGTCATTCTGTAGGGGCAGGGCGACGTGGCGGCGACGAGCGCTAGCGGACGACGTTGCGGATGAGATCGAGCTGTTCCACGGGCGAGCTGGTGCACTGGTGTGGTTCGGGCGGGGCCGTCCCCGGCAGAGCCCTGCTGCGGCCGTCGGCGGTTAGCGTCGGTGGCGCTGTGGGGCGCCAGGAGGAGGGGTCCGGGCGGCTTTGCGTTGAGGGAGGAGTCGGGGCGCTGGCTACGAGTGGGGAGAGGCCAGAGCAGGCGCGGGGAGGCAGCCGTGCGACACGGCGGCTCGGGCGCCCGCACGTGCAAAACGCGCGCTCTGGGCGCGCTCAGAGCACACACACGATGTGTTCGACCAAATGCCAGGGCATTCTAGAGTGCTCGAGCGAGGCGTGCAAACAGCAGACCTAGGTTATGGGTAGCTAGGAGCTTAGTGGACAAGCCTGTTGGGTCATAGGATCAAGTTCACAATGCAAACCAAAAATCCATGCCAAATCTGTCCATGCACTCAAGGTGTTTGCCAGAATGCCAATGGCATCTAGGCAACTCTTGGGGTGGCCCAAATTTCCAGATCAGTGTCTCCTTGGATGAATAAGAGGGTGGTGAAGTTAGTTTGACAAAAGCAGAAACTTGTTAGTGCAACTGCAGTTCTGGGCAGAAGGTAAATGGCATTGTTTCATGAACCAAAAATCTTCCAATGGGTCCACTCTTCTGTACTTAAGGGTTTTGCAAGATGGGCTATAAGTAGGAGAAAGCTCAAGGGCACTAGAGCAAATTAAACTAGGGTTGCAGTAGAAAAAGCCAATCTGGACCAGAAAGCAAAAGAGGTTGATTCACTCAAATTTTTCAAAGAACACCAATGGGTTTTTGCATAAAGTTGAATTACATACCACTACTAACATCCCATAATTTTGGTGGAGGCTAGAAAGAAATATTTAAAAGGGTTGTAGTGCAATACTGCCATCTGGACCAGTTTTGAAAACTTGGGGTAGAGCTCAAAATATTTAAGGAATGAAGTATATCTTTGCATAAAAGTGATTTAGACAGATCACATAACATCTCCAAATTTTGGTTGGGATTTTAGATAAATATATCAAGAGGTTGCAGTGCAAATTGGGTCCTGAAACTTAAGAAAATTCATTTTAAGGAATAAAGCTCAGAGAGAATTAATTATGCAATTAAATTCCACTTTTAAGAGATATGTTTTTCTTGAGGGGGAAAACCAGTCCAATAATATATTTTGGAAGTTTTCACTTGGGGTAAAAACTCCATAAAAATCCAAGAATGAAAGGTACCGAAATCAAAGAAAACCAGAAAATGAAAAGTTTAATTTCCTGGCAAAAATCTTAATCAATAAACAAGGATAAAATTTTTGGGGTGTCACAACACTACCCCCCTTAAGAAAAATCTCGTCCTCGAGATTTGCTAAAAGCTGTTTTTAGAAAAATATATGCAGTAAAAATGTGGCTACAGTGAGAGGGCAATAAGTGGTTTAAAACCACAGTGTGGATCACTGGCGCTGCGTGGAAAAATCTACGGTAAGAGATTCCTATGCTGGACACAGTAAATTTAGAATAAATTCTAAATTTAAAATACGCTGGTCGTACCCGAGAGCACACTGCTCTCCCTGGCTGACAGGTGGCCCCGGGGTCCATTGTCAGTCTCTTCTTCTTCCTCCGGTTCTCACTTCTTCCTCTCTCCCGCACGCTTTCCCGCGCTTTCTCCACCGGCGACGTTTAGCGCGTAGGGGATCTAGGCCGTACCGCGGTAGTGCGCGGCGTGCTAGCTGCCGGTGCAGCGTGCACTCACCTCGCGGGCCAGCGTGCTATCATCACTACTCACGGATTCGCCTCCGAACACCGGCGATCGGGCGACGAGTGGTGCTGGTGGACTTCGCCCACTGTACACCGAGCTCGAGCTATAAAATGACCGAGGTGCTCCTCTCTTCTTCCTCACACCCGGCCTCGCTTCTCCTTCTCCTTCTTCCTTCTCCATTTCCGTTTACAGAAGCTCAGGTGAGGCTCTAATGGCGGAGGCGATGCCGGACTGGTACGTGATCCTGGTGTGTGGAGGGCTGGCGGCATTGCTGGGGCTCTCCGTGCTCCTGTGCGCGATGATTCTCGATGATCATCGTGATGTTGCCGCTCGAGTGTTGGCTCTCCGCGGTGGCGGTGATCATGAGGAGTAGGTGGGGTGTCGGGTGCTAACTGTTGTCGGTGTGCGGGAGGTAACTTGCACCTGGATGATTATCCACAAATCTCTCCTTCAGAGGCTGTGGTGTGTTAGGGGTATGATCAGCCAGATGCAACACGGTTGTGTGATGTTGTAAGCAGTGTACGTGTTCGAGTGGTTGTGGCTGTGAACCTGCTGCCATGGTGCTGCGTGAATAAAAATACATGTCGTGAGGAGGTATATGCTGCAGCGGCTCAGGGAAAAGAAATCTCACTCCAGGATTTTTCGCGAGTGAAAACTTGTTAGTTTAAAATAACCGCAGCAAAGATTACTCATAATAATTTCAACCAAATAATTGACTCGCCGCACAAACTCAGGGTACCACGCATAAGTTACAACACAAAAATAAATGTTGCAATAATCAACATAGCAGTGACGCCTATAATGCAAACGGTAACTGGACGGGGTCCTGAGAAAACGTCTCTAGTACCGGGACACACTCTTCATCTATCGGGGGAAGCGGATTGACTAGTCGATGAACGTGTCTCTCTTGGTCGGGCCTCAGTGGTCTGCCGATGGCGATCTGAGGATTTAAATCAGAGAGGCTCTGGAGATAACCCATCACTCGCTGGGTCAGACGCTCTTGAGCGATGACATACTGGACAAGGTTGGCCAGTACTAGGTCTCTCTCAATTCGTCCCCCGGGAAAAGATGTTACTCCTCCGGGTGCTGCACGGCTCGGAAAGTAATAATACCCCCGTTCGTTGGCATACGGTACCGCGAATCGAAGGCGGACAATCGCCTCGTGTGCAGCTGCTTCTATGGCCATTCGCGGACTCGGCATAGATTTCCCCAGGAAGGAGACTTCCGTTGGGTCTTGGTTTGAGTTTACGGGAGGGATGTGTACTACTGCCCAATATTTCGAGGTGGAAGGGGTGATCCTCGATTTGAGCAGCTCGTACTGGGGTGGCTGGGTAGAACCCATGGTACTGCAGGTAAAGTCCCACAATATTTTAACGAAACTACCTGGGGTGGCACCTAGGGTTCTCAGATAAATGCTAGGGCTTGGCATGGCAAGAAACGATTGTGAGAGTGGTGCACAAGGTGAGTGGTACTTGGCAAGGTCACGAGGTGGCCTTTTATATAGCATCCTGGCTGGGTCATTTACCGCGGTGAGGGGCAACTGGTTTTGTCGGTTCTGCTCTCATGGGGGTCGGGGTCAAAGCCACAAATACACACATCTCACAAAAGCGACGTGTTAGTGTGGTGCCGTCAGGGTTGGTTTTCGGTAGCTGCTCCCGGAATTAAAAAATGCGACCGTACACCCACGCGCTTATGCATGGCTACAGTTTAATGTAGGGGCGCACAAGCGAACAACATTAATTATGGTGATACAGGGTTACACCATTACAGGGCGTGGACGAACTAAGGCTCGGTACTACTCGAGTGACTTAGTCTACCTCGTTCATATCTAAGCGGGCGTGCCTTGTGGACGCCGAGGCTTCTCCATTGGCTTCACCGTCGGGGTTATCTGCAGGGGGTTGAGGGGCTGCATGGTCGGGGTAGCGATGATGACCATCGCAGGGGTTGTTGGCCACAATCCCGTTGGAGTGTGTTCCCAAAAGGCGACGAAACACTTCTAGGGTCATCAAAGCACCTTGGTTGATGGCTGGGGCTGACCTCAAGGTCTCGATCGGTTGTTCGAACTGCACGACTGGGTTGTCGGCGTCGGGCTCAACTTCTCTTCTTGCTGGGGCTCGGCGAACCAGTTCTCCACGAGCTGCGATCAGATCAAGGGTGATTTGATTGAATAGTCCCTCCAGTGCACTTACATAGCGTACCAGATGCAATAGTGCGGGATCTGTCTCGTGGTCTCCGTTGGCAACTTGGGGTGGTCTACCATACCCGTCACGACTGGGGTAGTAGTAG
The DNA here is from genome assembly GCA_032464435.1 of Aegilops umbellulata. Lineage (NCBI taxonomy): Eukaryota > Viridiplantae > Streptophyta > Magnoliopsida > Poales > Poaceae > Aegilops > Aegilops umbellulata. The sequence goes on along the minus strand of CP136055.1, from coordinate 269,438,492 downwards.
AAGGAGCGACACTTAACTCTGGGTGACAAGTGCCGGGGTTGAACTATAGCCTCCCGAGCAGCTAGTTGGATGGCTTGTGGCTCAAAGGAAGTTGTCCTTCAAGTGAACCTGTAGGGGTGCTCTGGTGATAGACCCCTACCATAGATGTGCACAGTGGCCCAGAATTGACGGCTCTCACCGCTGATGGACCCTTGGTACACAACATATTATGGGGGCTCTTCTAACGCGAAGGCACGGCGGGTGAGGTTTGCTAGCACGGTCACAAAACCTCCAAGGTTGGTAGCTGTGGTCTCATTGTGAACAATGGGGCCATGCATTTTAGCTTGGTTTGGGGTAGAGGCTGTGCTGTGCTGGGTTGGGGCTAGCGTGCCCTTTTTATAGAAAAAGGGGACGGAGTCTTCCCTCGCACGCTTGCGAAAAAGACTATTTAGGGGCCGGTTACTAGCGCGTGATCGACAGGCTAGGCGGATAGGTTGGGCACCGACTGCCAAAAGGTGCCGGGTTCACTGGGTGGCTACCTTACGCGAGAAGCTTGGCTGAGGTCTGGTTAAGGTCTGGTGGGTTGGTTTCCTAGGTTTGTCTACTTGGCTAAGATAGGATTAGCCAGTGGTCAGCCTGGCTCTGATACTAAGTCTGTCAGGACCGGATTTTCGGGATATAATTTCCCAGAAAATGGCCCTTGTGCTCATCAGCCCCAGGATTACTGTTAGCTGATGAGGCACCAAATTGATACAGAAATTCCAAGCAAAGTACATAATATGTAGTACAAGACCATTCTGGCCTATGAGTACAACAAGTGGTTTCTAGTGGTTGATAGCGGAAGCGGTTTGCGGAGCATCAGCGTCTATGGGTGAAAGCACAAGTGCTCCCTGGGTGGTTTTGGTAATTAATGTCAACATATCTCTTGTTGGACTAACACTTTTACCTAGTATGATTCAGATAAGTTCAACAATGAAGTGACATGGACTAAAGGATGTGGAACTCCTTCAAGATGCTAAGGACATAGGATTGGCTCAAGCTTCAAGACCAAGACTCTACATTTTATATTTTAGTGATCCAAGATCAGATTGAGTCTATAGGAAAAGCCAATACTATCAAGGAGGGATGAGGTGTTGCTTAATGAGCCTCTTGCTTCATGTGCTTAGTGATATGCTCCAAAACCCTCAACTATCTTCCCACATCCACATATGACCTAAACCAAAAGTCAAACTCGGCCCCACCGATTTTTTCTATCCGGCGCCACCGAGTTTCACTTGTCATAGCCACTGCCACTAACCCTAGCAAATCGGTTGCACCGATAGGGATCTCGGTCTCACCGAGATGGGATTGTAATCTCACTGTGTATGTCCATTGCCAAAATCGGTCTCACCGAGTTTGAGCAATTGGTACTACCGAGATTACAATGCAAACTCTCTGGTTAGCTTATTACCAAATCGGTCCCACCGAGTTTGTGTAATCGGTCTCACCGAGTTTGCCTGACCAACTCTCTGGTTAGCTAATTACCAAAATCGATCCCACCGAGTTTGTGTAATCGGTCACACCGAGATTACGTTATGCCCTAACCCTAACCATATCGGTCCTACCGAGTTGCATCTCAGTCCCACTGAAAACCCTAACGGTCACTAGGTTTGCTAAATCGGTCCGACCGAGTTTAACGATTCAGTCCCACCGAGTTTGGCAGATTGTGTGTAACGGTTAGATTTTGTGTGGAGGCTATATATACCCCTCCACCCACTCTTCATTCGTGGAGAGAGCCATCAGAACACATCTACACTTCCAATACACATGTTCTGAGAGAGAACCACCTACACTTGTGTTGAGCTCAAGATAGTCCATTCCTACCATATGAATCTTGATCTCTAGCCTTCCCCAAGTTGCTTTCCACTCAAATCTTCTTTCCACCAAATCCAAATCCTGTGAGAGAGAGTTGAGTGTTGGGGAGACTATCATTTGAAGCACAAGAGCAAGGAGATCATCATCAACACACCATTTGTTACTTCTTGGAGAGTGGTGTCTCCTAGATTGGCTAGGTGTCACTTGGGAGCCTCCGACAAGATTGTGGAGTTGAACCAAGGAGTTTGTAAGGGCAAGGAGATCGCCTACTTCGTGAAGATCTACCGCTAGTGAGACAAGTCCTTCGTGGGCGACGACCGTGATGGAATAGACAAGGTTGCTTCTTCATGGACCCTTCGTGGGTGGAGCCCTCCGTGGACTCGCGCAACCGTTACCCTCCATGGGTTGAAGTCTCCATCAACGTGGATGTACGATAGCACCACCTATCGGAACCACGCCAAAACATCCATGTCTCCAATTGCATTTGAATACTCCAAACCCTTCCCTTTACATTCTTGCAAGTTGCATGCTTTACTTTCCGCTGCTCATATACTCATTGCATGCTTGCTTGATATGTATTGTATGTGTTAAATTTGTGTCTAAACTCCACCTAAACTTAAGAATATTAAAAATTGCAAATTTCGGCACTTAGTGTCTAATCCCCCCCTCTAGACACGTCTTCTCGATCCTTTCAATTGGTATTAGAGCTTTGGTCTCCATTGCCTTGGTTTAAACACCTTTGGAGGAAGATGGATGAGTCTACTTTAGGGAGTCTTAGACACAGAGTGCCCATTCTTGATGGAGAGTATTTTCATGAGTGGAAAAATGAAATGCTTGAGATTTTCAATGAATATCATTTGAACAAGTACATTGCTAGTCCTTGTGCACCTCATATTGATCGTTTGCACCCTACCCTAGATGAAGATATTGACATGATTCACAATCTTAGAACTGTTGAGCTCATCATTAGAGGATGGCCCAAAAATTTGATTGCTAGTTTTCCTACTCTTAATTGTGCCTATACTATATGGAAATTTCTTGAGGAACGATTTCCCGATTATTCCCTAAAGAATTTAGACGAAATTCTCCATAAGTCTATTGCTTTGAGTAAGATGATCTCTAGTGATCCTAATTTTGGTGATTGTCTGTTTGAGCTTACCAATCTCATGCATGCTAAAGGAAACGTTGGAATCATTAGCGATATCATATCCGAAGCTATTAGAATTCATAAAGGTAACCATTGTGATGATCATTTATCTAATGAATTACCCTCTCTAGGAATTGATCAATCACAAGATGATGTTGAACATGGATACTATGATGAAGATGATGATAGTGACTATGATCTTGATGATGCAATGAGGCATTTTGGTCTTATGGAAAATCTTCGTGGCTACATGGCTGGAGGAAAGGAATGGGTCCTTGATAGTGGATGTACTGATCATATGACCGGGGATGAAGAGATGTTCGGTGAGCTTGCTGAAAATGACGGCCCTCGAAAATATGTCACCTTTGGTGATAATTCAAAGGGTAAGGTGGTTGACCTTGATAAGGTGGCCATCTTACACGATAGCTCCATGCAAAATGTCATGCTCGTTGAATCCCTTGGATACAATTTACTTTCAGTTTCTAGACTTGCGGATTTTGGTTTCAATGTCCTATTCACTGAAGTAGATTGCCAAGTGTTTCGTAGAGACAATCATAAAATGTTCTTTACCGGTATACGTAGAGGAGATCTTTACATTGTTGATTTCACTAAAAGGGCTCAACCTAAAACTTGCTTATTTGCTAAATCTTCTAAAGGCTGGTTGTGGCATAGAAGACTAGGTCATGTTGGAATGTGAAATCTTGATAAGCTTATTAAAGGTGATCATATCCTTGGAATAAAAGATGTCGTATTTGACAAGGATAGACTCTGCAGTGCTTGTCAAGCAGGGAAACAAGTTGGAGGAAGTCACCGCGCAAAGAACATCATGACCACAAGAAGAGCACTCGAGCTACTTCACATGGATCGCTTTGGTCCAAATGCATACAAGAGTCTCGGTGGTAACTCATTTGGTCTAGTCATAGTTGATGATTTTTCAAGATTTACGTGGTTGTTCTTTCTTGATGACAAGTCGCAGGTCCAAAAGATCTTCAAAAACTTCGCTAGGAAGGCCCAAAATCAGTTTGACGTGAAGATCAAGAAGGTTTGGAGCGACAACGGAACGGAGTTCAAGAACGCAAATGTGGACACCTTTCTTGACGAAGAAGGGATTTCACACGAGTTCTCGGCTACGTACACAACTCAACAAAATGGAGTTGTTGAGAGGAAGAACCGGACTCTTATCGAGATGGCAAGAACAATGCTTGATGAGTACAAAACGCCAAAGCACTTTTGGGTGGAAGCGGTTGAGACAGCTTGTCATGCAACAAATCGCTTGTATCTTCACAAGCTACTCGGCAAGACGGCATATGAGCTCCTCACCGTAACAAACCCCAAGTTGGATACTTTCGAGTATTCGGCTCAAAGTGCTACATTCTTGATAAGCATCGTCGTTCTAAATTTGCTCCTAAATCTCATGAAGGTTTCCTACTTGGTTATGGCTCAAACTCTCACACTTACAGTGTCTACAACAATTTCACCCGAAAGGTTGAAGAGACGGCGGATGTGAAGTTTGATGAATCTAACGGCTCGCAAATAGAGCAATTGCCAATTGATGTAGGAGACAAAGACCCTTCGGAAGCAATTCAAGACTTGTCCATTGGCAAGATTCGTCCAACGGAAATGAAGGAGAGTACCTCGTCCGTCCAAGTGGAAGCTTCTACCTCACGACAAGGTGAACCAAGAATTGATACGGAAGCATCCACAAGTGGGACATGTCGGATCACGGGTTCCGGCAGACCCTTAAGGTTCGAACTCTGGGGTGCGCGCGGAGATTATGCCCTCTACCTCTCCGTCTCGCAAGGATCTAAACTACAGAAAGAACAGCACAAGAGACACAGGGTTTATACTGGTTCGGGCCACCGATGTGGTGTAATACCCTACTCCAGTGTGGTGTGTGGATTGCCTCTTGGGCTGATGATGATGATGAACAATACAAAGGAGAACAGCCTCGCGAGGGCGTGTTCTTGCTGGGACGATGAACTGCTAGGGGAGTTCAGCCGCCCTTCTCTCTCTTTCTCTACTTGTTCTCTGCTTGCTCTGCATACTGCATCCTCCTCCTACCCTGGGGGTGGCTGGTCCTATTTATAGGCAAAGGCCTTGGACCTCCTCCCAAATATTGAGCGGGAAGGGCGCCAACAATTGGCCAATTTGAAGGGGAACATCTGGTACACTTATCCTGACTAAAGTTGGTCCTCGCTTGCCAAAGGCCCCGTGGTGACGCCGTTCTGGGCTCCATGATGAGCTCATTCCCACCGTTGGACTGGTCTTGGTCTGGTTGCACCGAAATGGATGCCTTTGCTTGATCCTCTCGCCCGCGCTTGCCCCCTTTGCACCAAAGAGGAAAGGGAGGACACTGCGCGGTCTGGCACCCTTGGTCGTCATGGCTTGCATCATGGGTACCTTGCGAGGTACCCCGCCTTGATCTCTCCGCCTCCTCGTGAGCCAGCCTGAGGAGGCGCTGTGTCGTCCGCCCCGCGAGGCTCGGCCCCTCGCAAAGGTCTTGAGTCTTGTGTTGATGAAGATGGGCCGCGCTAGGCCCCCATTTGCGCCACGCCGCAGGCCGCAGGCAGGCAAGTCTGGGGACCCCCGTTCCTAGAACGCCGACAGTAGCCCCCGGGCCCAAGGCGCGCATGGACTTGGCCGTACCGTGGGGCGAAAGGGCAAGGGCGAAGCGCCGCGGGCCCTAACAGCCTGCGGCCTCGGGCGCCGCGTGGCGGTTGATTGGACGTGGGCGGTACTGTTTGCCCACGCTCCCTTAGTTTGCGCTGCGCTATGTTGCCCCACAGTTGTACACAGCCGCCCCTCTTCCTGTTGCTCGACTGTCCCCTGCTCTTCCTTCGTTCGAACTCTGACTCTTGCCTCTAATCCCATCTCTCATCTCCTCTCCCCCGTCCTCAGCCATGGCTCCGACGAAGAAAGAGAAAGGGAAGAAGCCTGTGCTCCCATCTCATCCGCTGCCGTCGGCCGCCCTTGCCGTCGGCTAGTCAATCATACTCAATCTGGAGTGCCTGGATAAGCTCAGCCCGGCTCTGGCCAGTATCTTCAACGAGTGTGGGAGGACGATGGCCTGGCCTACGTCTCACTTCCCCACTGACAGGATAATCACCGAGGTTCATTACTTTGCTGATGCCTTGTGGGCGGGTCTGGTTCCCCCCTTCTCTGATTTCTTCAACGCCGTCCTCACCCATTACCAGATCCACATGATGCATCTGGGCCCTGAATCCATTGCCCTCCTTTCGGTCTTTGCTTTTGTTTGTGAGGCGCTGATGGGCATCCCTCCTTCCGTTGCCTTGCTGCGCCACTTCTTCTCTCTGCGTCTTGCCGACCCCGCTCAATGCTCGGCATGCGTGAGCTTCGTCGCTGCGCCTGAGACTGCAGCTTCTGGCATTGACTTCAAGCTCCCCCCACCTTTAGCTGGGTTCCGTGAGTGGTGGTTGTACGTTGATGTCGGGGTGCCCAGCCCCCTGCTGGTGAAGCCAACTTTGCCTGCTGTACCCAACTCTGGCTGGGGCCAGGAGACGCTCGAGAGCCCTCGGCTCGCCTTCGTCTGGCGCCGCTTCACGTTCTTGAAAATGCTCGGCGTGACGGCGCCCAAGGTGGTGAAGGAATTTCTGTTGCGCCGCATTGCCCCTCTCCAGCGCCAATCTCGCCGGATGTGGGCCTTCAGCGGACATGGTGATCACATGAGGCTTCAGGAGGAAGACCTGACGCCTGGGGTGCTAAGGACAGTGCTCTTGGTCCTGACCGGCGACCCCAACCCGGGCAACATCCAGTGGGGAGGGGCTCTGCTATACCTTTGCCAGAATAGGGATGATTTCGTGAGGCAGATGCCCTCCTTCGACGAGTGGGGGCTACGCCCTGCCGGCTTCCAAGGGCCTCGCGAGAATCATGTGGTGGTGACCACCCTTCCGGTTGGTCAAGGCGAATCCTCCTCGAGTGGCGGGGTAGGGAGGCGTGAGATGGCGGAGACCGATAAGGCTCCCGAAGGGGAGACTGCGCCTGGCGACGCCCTTGAGGAAGCAGCTCCTGAGGCCCGTGCTGCAGAGGCTGTGGGTGGCAAGCTGTCGCTCCCAGCGCCTGGGGTCGAGGCCCCCGAGGCCCTGGCCGCGTCTTCTGCCGAGGTGACCGGCAGCACGCGCCAGGCAGGCGCCCCTGACGCTGATAGCTTCTGGCGCGGCGCGCCCGGCCGTCGTGGGGGCGTCAGCCCCCAGCCCCCTGCCCGGAGGGGGAGCGATGATTCGTGCCTCCAGGCGCTTGCCTGGGGCAGACGATGGTGTGGGAGACGTGCTCGAGCGGGCTCGGGAGTGCCGCGCTCGCCACTGCGAATTCCTTCGAAGGGCGAGCGGCGTAGTGGACCTGCTTGGGGAGGAGCTCGCTGATGAAGATGCGTGCCTGGAGGCCGAGAGCCTGCGCCTGGCCGTGGAGAGGCGCGAGCTGGAGGCCGCCGTCGCCCTCGCGCGCTGCCAGCGCGACCTTGAAGACGAAGAAGCGAAGGCGTCGCTGGAGGCCTCCCGGGCGGCCCGATCCCAGGCCGCTGAAGAGGCCCTGGGAGCCGACCAACAGCAAGAGGCGGCGGAGGAGTGGGCTCGGGAGCTCCTGGCCCAATGCCATTTGCTGGAGGAGCAAGTGGAACTGCGCGAGGCGGCCCTTGCTTCGATGAGGGTGGCCTCTGGCAACCCAGCCGGGCTCCAAAGACGTGAAGAGGCGCTGACGCTGGAGGCCGCCGAACATACCCGTGAGTACGAGCGGCTGGAGATGAGGGAGCGCCTGGTGACGCAGGCGGAAGATGAAGTTGCTGCTCGGGAGGCGCGTGTCCTAGAGGAGGTTGGTCGCCGGGTGGCGACAGCGCGCCAAGGCCTCGAGCGCGAGTTCGAGAGGAAGCTGGAGTTGATCCGGGTTCAGGCTGAGGGGAGAACCGCAACCCTGAGGGCCCAATGGGACGAGGCGACGCGGCGAGCCGACGCTTCCCGGGCTGCCCTTGAGGCAGCGCAAACGGAGTCGGCTGCTCTCCAGGCCGAGGTGCTCCGTCTTCGTCAGCAGGTGGAAGAGGCCGAGGCCGTCAAGCGTCAAAACGCTGATGAGATACGCCAACGGTAGGTCCTGGAGCACGTGCACGGCCCCGTGCTGGCTATGCTCAGGGAGAGGGCCAACACTGCCTTGGGCAACGTCTGCGAGGCGGCTGTCGGCGAGCCGCACACGATCAACTATGCTGTCAACCTGCAGTTCTTCACTGCCGTAGTGACGCAGCTGGAGGCGCGGTCAACCAGGGCCGACAGGTTGGTGGGGGAGAGGAGCCGTGCCCTGCTCGAGCGCGCTTTTTCCCGTGTCTTCAGCCATCTTCAGGACATGGATCCCCACTTTGACTTCGATGCCGTCATCGCCCCAGTCCCCCAGGCCGTCTGTGGCGACCTGGCGGACTGGGTGGAAAACAACGTGGACGCTCTTGTGAAGGCCTTCGCTTTGGATAACGACGACGTGATCGTGGCTGCCGAGGAAGGCGGTGTGGTGGATGGTCCCGGCGCCGCTGACGACGATGCAGGCAGCCGTGGCGAGTCCAGCGACACCAGCGGCAGCTCGGGAGGTGCTCCGGAGGACGCCTTGGGGGATTTGTCAGACTAACTGCGTGTTGGTCGTGTCTTTTTGCCCTACATGGATAGAACTCAGGTGTTTGGCCTGATGGTCGTGATAGCATTTTGGGAGGGGAAGCCCCTCATGTAAAACTTGTGTAGATCGTATTAGCAGCTATTATATTGTGCGAGCATCCGCGCCTGGCGGCTGGTTGGTTTACCTTTATTTTGCGCAGGCCTCGAGGCAGCTCGTGGTGTCCTGAGCGTTCTCTAGTTGAAATCATAGGACGCGCAAGTGCTGTCAGCGAGGGGCTTCATAGGCGCTGGCCCTCTTCACAGGCTCCGGGCCTTTTTATAAACGCGATAGCTTCACAGGCATTCGCCTTCTTCACAGGCTCCGGGCCTTTTCATAAACGCGATGGCTTCACAGGCATTCGCCTTCTTCACAGGCTCCGGGCCTTTTCATAAACGCGATGGCTTCACAGGCATTCGCCTTCTTCACAAGCTCCGGGCCTTTTCATAAATGCGATGGCTTCACAGGCATTCGCCTTCTTCACAGGCTCCGGGCCTTTTCATAAACGCGATGGCTTCACAGGCATTCGCCTTCTTCACAGGCTCCGGGCCTTTTTCCCAAAGGGACATCCTCCATAGGTACCAGAAAGTCCTCCCGAGGAGAGATAACGGCAGTCTGGGCTGCGCACGAGCCTGGCCCGGCCCGACTCACGAGGGGCTCGTGAGGGGAGGCGGCCGTGGTGAAGCGGTAAATCTCAAATTAGAATCCAACTTAAATCCAGCAGGGAAAAGTTACAACCAAAAGAAGAAGGCAATAAAAGCAGACAAAAGGCCGCGTCCGGCACCTAATCTAGTCTTGGACGTCTTCTCACCAGCGCGGAGCTAAGTGCTGTCCACTGGGCGTGGGAGGGAGCCCCAGGGCCTGAGGCCGGCACCCCTGAGACTCCGGGGCGTGTACAGCCCCACTCATTATTACGTGAGAGTGTCACGGGGCGGCGAGCTTCACAGGCACTGGGCCTTCTTCACAGGTACCGGCCTTGCTTCATATCGCCAGACGAGGGCCCCGCCTTGCGCCACACTCTAGTGCCACCAACGACGACCGGAAACCAGGACGCCGCCGGTGGGGTAGAGCGGTCGCCAGCGGTTCCCCCGATGACCACGGGTCCTCCGCCAGGGGCAGGCCCTCAGGCGCCTCCCCAGCGGAGGGCCTACCTCTTAAGAACGCCTTCCTCCGAACGCCGCGGTGGTGATGTGGGGTCCCTGCCCCTCTCCTGCAGCCCCCTGCGCCCTCCTCCCGAGGGGTAGGAGACCGTGGGAGCGGGGCAGACACTTGCCGCGGCGACCTGCACCTCCTGCGATCCATGATTAGCGTATGCCTGCTCCAGAGGGATTAGTGGTACCTGATAAGTGTCGCCTCCAGCGTGGCTGGCGGGGCCGCCCCGGGGTTCCTGGAAGAGCTCGGCTTCTGGTGCCTCGTCTCCCCAGCTTGGGCTGAGAAGCGAGCCTTGTTCGCCCTCGTGAGCGTGCCCTTGGTCCATCATGTGTGGCACGTATTCTTCTGGTGCCGCTACCCCGAAGGCTGCGCTGTAGTGCTCCATGCGCCATGCGGCGCTGCTTAGCGTTCCCACCACGGCGTGGTAGCGCGGCTGCCCGCCGGCGCCGTGGGCTGGGTCGAGTCCTTCTCCCTCACGCACCGGGGGCGGGGGTTGCGCCACTGCCAATCCGGCATCGACGGATTCGCCGGTGTCGGGGTAGCCAAGAGGTCCGCGGGAGCGCGCGGGGCCCCCGCGCGTGCTGCCCTGGGCTTGAGACGCAAGCTGGACGCAGAAGGGGTGAGCCCCCAAAGCGGCGAAGCCCAGGAGCTTGGCGACCCACTCCAGCAGCACGTCGCGGCCGCCTTCCAGCAGCCTACGCTGCAGCAGCTCTCGGGCTACCGTGAGCGCGACCCTCGAGTTCGCTTGTTCCCGACGGGTGTACGATGTCGTGGCCGCGGCATGATTGGAGGCCCTTGCTGCCGACCGCGCTTGCTGTGGTGTAAGGGTTGCTGAAGCCTGTCCGCGCCGCCCGCGGCCTGCAGCACCCTGCGGACCACGAGCTGCCTGGGGCGCGGGGTCTCCCGAGGCGGGAGGCTCCGCACGGGCGGGCCACGTCGCCCATGGATCTTGGTCGCCCGCCTGGTCGCCGGACATGGTGATGACGGTGCGATGGGTCGCGCAGCGGTAGAGAGGTGGACTCTGGCGCACCCCTACCTGGCGCGCCAAATGTCGGATCACGGGTTCTGTTGGGGATATTACTACTGAGCGTAAACCGGCCTATACGGGCCGGGTTAACTTCATCTGTAGTTCAAGAATGGTAAAGACCAGGAGGCTATGTAAAGGCCCGAGGCCGTAGTCGGTTTAACATCTGTAGCCGTAATCCGGCCTGTGTACAACTTGTATTATAAGTTAGGGATAAGGAAGAGACCAACCCGGGTACGAGTATAAAGCGGAGATTGGGACTCTATGAACCGACGGGCGTCACCCGTGTATATAAGGGGACGACCCGATATCGGTTCAAGGACAGACAACCAGAACTCGAGGCCTAGGCGAAGCTTATCTGCTCCCTAGCCATCGAGACTTCATCAATTCCACCACAAACTAGACGTAGGCTTTTACCTTCATCGAAGGGGCCGAACTAGTATAAACCCTCAGTGTCCCTGTGTCCGCTTTAACCCCTTCGAGTTAACCCGTTGCGATGGCTCCACGACTAAGTCCTTTGGCTAGGACATCTGCCGTGACAAACCCACGACAGTTGGCGCCCACCGTGGGGCTATCGCACGATGGTTTCAGGTTCTTGGAGGGCCGCTTTGAAGGACTCAAGGGATATGCCGTGGGCCGGATGACCAAGAGTCGCCGCGGCAAGATCTACATCGACGATGCAAGCTGGGGCCCTGAGGCCGGCTCAATTGAGTACGGGTACCGGGTCCCCTTTGGCGGAATACATGTTTTCATCGGCAAGATTGGTGAACCGGGCCCTCAGCTGGACACCTGCACCGACCTCATCGAGACAGCTCAGCGTGGGCGACCTGCCCGGGTTAAGCCAGTCGTAAAGCGTGCCTTTGTGGGAGTCATCCACGGGCGAGACTATGAGGACGGATCAGAATCTGGTCGCAAAACCGTTGTTTATTCCGGTGATGAGTCGTCAAACGGGGAAACTGAGTCCCTGTATCAAGTACATGATGATCGGATTGGGGGCTGTTCCGATGGCAACAGTATTCCGGAACCCTCCGATCTGCCTAGTCGGGTCGGCATATTCATGGCTGGCACCCAGGCAGCGCCTCATTCATCGACGGCCGCAGCAATGGTTTCCGGTTCAACGGCTGCCGGAGCAGGAGGTTCTGTGCGCCCCCCGGTTCAAGTATTACCCGATCTGTTCGACGCACTGGCGGCGCTCTTGACAGAGGCTAATCCGGCGGATCGGGATGCTCATAACGCAGAGATTGCAAAGGTGAGAGGGCAGATTAGTCAGGCCAAGGCCGATCTGGCAGCCGAGGAGGTCAGGATGACTACGGAATGGGCCGCTTTGGACGCGCAAGCCTATAAGTTCATGTTGGATCAGAACGCTTCGCAGGAGGTCATGAGGAGGAAATATTGGTCCCGCCTGCCACCGGTTTTTGAAGGAAGGGATCTTTTCAAAACTCCTGGACCAGGGACCTGTAATCAGCCAGTGGTAAACCGAGCAGAGGCGCCCGAGACAAGCGCGCCGGTTCAGCCCCGCGTAATAGATCTACCCCGTTATAACCCGGAGCCGCGGATTGTGACCACACCCCCGGATCATTACTCCAACCCGCTGGATAATCTTGTTGCTGCGGCAGCGCGCCTAGAGGCTATTCCGGTCGTAGGAGATTTGTTACAGGCCGTAGAGACGCGCCGGGTCAAGGAGCTCCTCAGAACGGCGCTGGTCCAACAGGAGGCGTATTCATACAGCCGCGAGCGGATTCATTCTACTCCACGTCCAATCCGGAGTTATAACAGGCACCTGGAAGAACAAGCCGAGTCCAGCAATGCACGACATGGAGGGCCCCACGGCGACAATCCGGCTCCTGATGCTCAGGAGTTGGTAGACCGGGCCCGGGCACGCAGAGAAGCCGCATTGGCAGCACATCAGACTACGTCGGTTCGTCCCACCACTTCGGTCGAACCAGGGCTTGCTTCTAGCGCTTTGGGGGTGCCTTGCCTTATACCGGCTTTGCGCAATGTTCGCCTGCCTAAGGATTTCAAGGGGCCGCGCAAGGTACCAAATTATACAGCAGATCAACCCCCGGAGGCGTGGGTGGAGAGTTATGAGATGGCCATGGAGATGCTTGACGTAGATGAAGCTGCATGTGCAAAATATTTCTCTATGATGCTTGAAGGAACGGCCCGCACTTGGTTAAAAAGCCTGCCGCCCAATACCATCGGTTCATGGGCTCCATTGCGAGCGCGGTTTATCAGTAATTTCAAAGATACGTGCAGGCAGCCCATGTCGATAGTGGACTTAGCCGCCTGCGTCCAGGCGGAAGGAGAATCAACCACTCATTGGGTGCGCCGCGTTTCGCAGATCTTGCATTCATCAGACCGCATCAATGCTGACACTGCAGTTGTGACTTTGGAAAGCAATTGCCGGTTTGGGCCCATGAGATTGAAATTAGGACGAATGAAGCGCCATTGCACTGACATAGGGATGCTCATGGCCGCTTTGGTAAAGTATGCTGATTCTGATAGTACCAAGGATCCCGAGTCTGATGATGAAAAGGCAGGGAAGGGAAAGAAGAACGGCAATTTCAGAGGACAGCAGCATCACCCAGGGAGCGGCGTTGGAGGCAAGCGTAAAGCGGATGGTTCCATGGATTTTGTGGCTAACACCAATGTGCAGAATAGGCGCCGGCCGCGTAGGGGCAAGGGCCGCGGTGGAGGACTCAGCCCCAATCCAGAGCGCTTGAATAGTTTGTTGAATCAGCCCTGCCCAAAGCATGGAACGACGGAGGAACCAGCAAACCTTGGTCAGAGCAGCCGATCACCTGGAGTAGAGAGGATCACCCTCCTCGGGTGGATAATCCGGGTTAACTGGCTTTAGTGGTGGCGCCTCAGGTAGGAGGTTATAAGTTCACCAAGGTGCTCATGGATGGGGACAGCAGTATTAACATCCTGTACTATGAGACCTTTCGACGTATGGGGCTCAAGGATAAAGATCTACGGCCTTCACACACGGTTTTTCATGGCGTGGTGCCAGGCAAGTCTGCGTATCCCATGGGCAATATAGCATTGGAGGTGGCTTTTGGTGATGATCACGATTCCCGGTCAGAAACACTGACTTTTGAGGTGGTGAAGATCCAAAGCCCGTACCATGCCTTGTTTGGTCGGCCGGCTTATGCCAAATTCATGGCACGGCCCTGTTATGTATATCTGCAGCTCAAGATGCCAGGCCACAAGGGAACCATCACGGTTCACGGGAGCCGCAGGATCGCTTTGGAGTGTGAAGAGGGAGATGCCTCCTATGCGGAATCGGTTTGTGCTGCGGAGGAACTCAAATACTACAAGGATAATGTTGATCCAACGGATATGACTCCTTTAAAGAAGCCTACCACAGAGCATGATCCGGTTTTAAAATTCACGTCAGCCGCGGAGACCAAGCTTGTTGATTTCGTAGCTGGTGATTCGTCCAAGCAATTCAGCATTAGTACCAATTTGGATCCGAAATAGGAAAGCGCGCTCATCGAGTTCCTCCGTGAGAATCGGGACATCTTTGCATGGAAGCCCTCTAACATGCCAGGTGTACCGAGGCGACTCGCTGAGCACACCCTTAATGTGGATCCTAAATACAAACCGGTGAAACAGTTCCTCCGTCGGTTCAATGAGGAGAGAAGAAAGGCTATTGGAGAAGAAGTGGCCAGGCTCTTAGCGGCCGGCTTCATCGTTGAAGTTTTTCACCCTGAATGGCTTGCTAATCCGGTGCTGGTCCTTAAGAAAAACGACACTTGGCGTATGTGTGTGGACTATACAGATCTTAATAAGGCCTGCCCTGCAGATCCTTTTGCCCTCCCCCGTATTGATCAAATCATTGATGCTACGGCGGGTTGCGAGCGTTTATGCTTTCTGGATGCATACTCTGGTTATCATCAGATTAAGATGGCGGTTAAGGACCAGGAGAAGACGGCGTTCATTACTCCCTTTGGAGCCTTCTGCTATGTATCTATACCTTTTGGGCTCAAAAGTGCCCAGGCAACTTATCAACGGTGTGTGCAAAATTGTCTCCACAAGCAGATTGGCCGTAATGTGCACGCTTATGTGGACGACATTGTGGTCAAGTCAAGGAAGAAGGAAACATTGGTCGATGATTTGAAGGAGACCTTTGATAACTTAAGGATATACAAGATGATGCTCAATCCAGCTAAGTGTGTCTTTGGTGTACCAGCTGGTAAGCTGTTGGGTTTCTTGGTGTACAACAGGGGAATTGAGGCTAATCCGGACAAAAGTACGGCTATCACCTCTCTAGCTAAACCGAAATGCATCAATGACGTCCAAAGTCTGGCAGGCAGAATTGCTGCGTTAAGCCGGTTTATTAGCCGCCTCGGAGAGAAAGCAATTCCTCTGTATCAAATGTTGAAGAAGACAGATCAGTTTATCTGGAATTCTGCTGCTGATCAGGCGTTCGAGGACTTAAAGCGACAGCTGGTCAATCCGCCCGTACTCGCTGCTCCCACTGATAAGGAACCATTGCTGTTGTATGTAGCTGCTAACGCTCGCGCGGTCAGTGTGGCTATTGTGGTAGAGCGGAAGGAGGCAGGCAAAGAATACCCGGTTCAGCGTCCGGTTTATTCTGATTGAATCCAAACAACGATATCCGCATTGGCAAAAGCTAGTATATGGAGTTTTTATGGCAAGCCGGAAGCTGAAGCAGTATTTACAAGGCCACCCTATCACGGTGGTCAGCTCTGCTCCTTTGGGTGATATCATCCAGAACCGGGAAGCGACTGGTCGGATTGCCAAGTGGGCTATAGAGCTTGGACCGCACGGTTTAAAGTATGTGCCTCGCACTGCGATAAAGTCTCAGGCATTGGTGGATTTTATCAATGATTGGACGGAGTTGCAAGTCCCTGAAGAGAAGCCGGATCACACTTACTGGACCATTCATTTTGACGGATCACGTCAATTAGAAGGATCGGGGGCTGGAGTCATACTAACTTCCCCACGAGGTGATAAGTTTTGTTACGTTCTCCGTTTAATGTTCCCTTGTACTAACAATGCAGCAGAATATGAGGCCTTGCTCCATGGTCTCCGGATAGCTAAGGAGATGAATTTAAGCCGGGTTAAGTGTTTTGGCGACTCTGATTTGGTGGCCCAGCAGGTGTCTGGTACATGGGATTCAAAAGATCCACTCATGGCTGCTTATCGTCGTGAGGTTGATGTGGTCGCAGGTCACTTCAAAGGTTATCAGGTGGACCATGTGGACCGACGAAAGAACGAGGCGGCGGATGCCTTAAGTCGACTGGGGTCACAGCGTAAACCGGTACCACCTAATGTGTTCCTTGATGTGCTTCACAACCCGTCGGTTCAACTGCCTGGCGAGGCAGATTTGGCGGTTCTTGACCCAGAGGCTCAATTGGTCGCGGCGTTACATGTCATCCCGGATTGGACGCTCCCTTACCTGGCGTACATGAACCGAGGGGAGTTGCCAGAGGATGAGGTTCTATCCAGGCAGATAGTACGGCGGTCCAAGTCCATGGTAGTGGAAAACGGCGAACTACATCATCGCAGTGTGACAGGAGCCTTTCAACGGTGTGTATCTCCTGAGGAAGGCCGTGAAATTTTGCGTGAGATCCACGAAGGAGATTGTGGTCACCACGCCGGTTCAAAGTCTTTAGTGGCAAAAGCTTTTCATCACGGTTTCTATTGGCTGACTGCTCATGCGGATGCGGAGGATCTGGTCAGGCGGTGTGATGGTTGTCAAAAATTCTCAAGACGCGCTCACGTCCCGGCTCAAGAATTGAGGATGATTCCAATTACTTGGCCGTTTGCAACCTGGGGGCTGGACATGGTTGGGCCTTTCAAACGGTCCAAGGACAAGAAGACCCACCTTCTGGTGGCGGTGGACAAATTTACAAAGTGGATAGAAGCAGAACCCGTTAGCAAGTGTGATGCGGCCACCGCGGTTTGGTTCATCAAAAAAGTGATTTTCCGGTTTGGTTTTCCACACAGCATCATCACAGACAATGGTACCAATTTATCTAAAGGTGACATGAAGGAGTTTTGCGAACGAGAGCACATCCGCCTTGATGTGTCTTCAGTGGCACACCCATAGTCCAATGGTCAAGCAGAAAGAGCTAATCAGGAGATCTTGAGAGGAATTAAGCCCAGGCTTATGGTTCCTTTGCAACGGACGCCGGGTTGTTGGGTCGAGGAGTTACCTTCTGTGTTATGGAGCATCAACACCACGCCTAACAGGTCAACTGGATATACGCCGTTCTTCATGGTTTATGGGGCAGAGGCAGTTCTTCCTAGTGACATACGACACGATTCACCTCGTGTGGCGGCTTACGTTGAAGCAGACAACAAAAGTTCCAGACAGGACGCTTTGGACTGGCTAGATGAAGAACGAGACATAGCAGCTGCCCGTTCAGCGATCTACCAACAGGATCTTCGTCGCTATCACAGTCGTCGGATCAGGACCAGAACCTTTCAAGAGGGAGATTTGGTGCTTCGACTTATTCAAGATCAAACCGAGATGCATAAATTGTCTCCGCCTTGGGAAGGGCCTTTCGTGGTCAGCAAGAATCTACACAATGGTTCATACTACCTGGTAGATGTTCGAGAGCACAAAGATTCACGCAAATCCGGACAAGAGACCGACAGACCGTGGAATATAGCTCATCTTCGGCCTTACTATACCTGAGCCACGGGCTCTGCTTATGTATATATCATGAATATGTATATATTATAATAAACCGGATCCTCAGCTAAAGCGGGGTATCTGTTCCTTTATATCATGTGTGGTTACACGGGGTTGTCTTTAAGCAACAGCCGGTTTACCCCTTGCAAGTCTTAACGAGATCACTTGAGGCTTACTGTTCAAACATAGGTCGTGTTCGAACCAAAGAGAACATGGCTATCCTTATGAGTCATTTGGGGGATCGGTCATGTTTGAAACGATGCAATACCTCTTGGCCGGCGAAAGCCACTAGAGTCATTTGGGGGCTCGGTCGTGTCCGAACCGATGCAATACCTCTTGGCCGGCGAAAGCCACTAGAATCATTTGGGGACACGGTCACGTCTGAACCGGTCACGCCTCTTGGTCGGCCTACGGGCCTTAGAGTCATTTGGGAGCTTGGTCGAACCCGAACCATAGCAATGCCACTTGGCCGGCATAATGCCACGCGTCATTTTGGGGTCCTGGCTGACTGGCACCATCGCTACACCTTAGGGGGGCTTGGTTGCGTCTGACCATGGTGATTCCGTCTGACCAAGCTCAATAGAGCTCTTCTTTTGCAAAAGGTTTTTGTCGCCGTATTTTGATCTCTTTCCTTTTTTGCAAAGAGTTGATAGTTTATTGCTTTTCTCTTAAACCAACAACATTCGGCACCGGTCCAACATAGCCAAGTTGGCAGGGACACGGCCCTCTTTTGCAAAAATCTGAGATTGTTGGTTCGGTTTGAGTTTTTTTCTGCTAAATATCCTCTTTCGAGCAACGAAAGGCTGCTGTTATTAAAAGACGGTTTACATTGTAAACCGGTGTTATATACACAAGGGTTCGATTCTCCCATGACGGTTTAAGAGTTATCAACTCCCGCTTCAATATTGGCTACGAACGCCTATTTCATGCCCATTATATGACAGGTATTTCGTATCACAAAAGTTTGATCATACTTGCACGTTTCCTTGCGTAACTATAATAATTCGCAAACTGGACGACGGTACAACCGCCCTGGTAGTTTAAAAATTTGTGATCGCAGGAGATATAAGTTGGCAGTAATGATTTTCCAAAGGAGGATATCAGTACTGATGCGCGAAGGCATCTCATGAAGCATAAGGTATGGTCTATCCTATTACAAGGCAACACGGTGCCCGAATAAGGTGATTGTTTCTTGACAAAGTATCAACAGGAAACCAGTTAAAACTGCCCTCGGTTCACGCCTGCGTGCCGTTCCGGTTTGATGGTTCTGGATCATCCTGCTCCACTTCAGCGTCCTCCTCCCTACCCAGCGGCTGGAAGTCAACAGTGGTCCAATCGATCCCCGTTAATGCTTGAAAAACGGCTTCCTCATGTATCAGTGACGACGGTTCAATATCAGGGGCATAAGTGTGCTTACGGATTGGAGGAATTAAGTTTTCCGCTTTAGGGATTGGCACAGCTACCCGCTTGTTCTGATCGTCATACTGGGCTTGATAATGAGACAAGGTTGCTTCTTCTACCAATTGGCAGGCCAGAGGGCGCACTGCCCGGTTTATCTTTCTCAATTCTTCTTTGTCGAATTCGGAGCCATCCTCCTTTAAGCTAGGATAGCCTTGAGCCGCTTCAACGGGATCAAAATCAGGCACCCATGCTTTGGCCCGAATTAAGGCATTAATGGCTCCGGTTCGAGCAGCAGATCTTTTTAGCTCTTCAATCCGAGCAGGGAGCATCGACAACCTCTTCAGTGTGTCCTGGATCAATGTGGGTGCCGGATTGTTGTGTGAAGCAGTGGTGATAATCCGCTGAGCGCCCGTATACAGCTGCTCGACTAAGGTATAGACCGCTTTCAGCTTCATACGCACGTCTAATCCCAAGTGATGGATGCGAGTGCCTGTAATACGATCAGCAGGTCGTAAACCGGAGAATCAAGGGCATTGCACATGTTATAGGAGGCTTACCAAAGATGGCTGCAGCCATTGCGTGCACCTGTCGCTTCACACTGGTCAATTCATCCGTTACCGTTTCAAGGGCAGCTTCTGTGGTTTCAATCTTCTTGGTTAAAGCGGCCTTTTCTGTAGCCCAGTCCGCCCGCTCCTTGTTAAAACCTTCCTTCAATTGTTCCATGCTGCCCAAAGCGCTGGTTAGTTCCTCCTTGGCTTTGGGAGATTCTGCTTGCTGGGACTTCACATTCTCTTGAAGATCAGCGATTTGGCTCTCTTTGACCTTCAGTTCAGCCTGCAGTCCGACAAGTTATACAGTTTAAGCAAAGAAAGTACCAAGCACATAACAAGTTAGATACTTTGTACTTGGGGGCTAATGCTTATTTGATCTCAAGTTCGCAGGTCATTATCAAAGTCCCAAGCTCAATACAAATATTCAACTTGGCACTTGGGGACTAATGGCTATTTGCTTTAATGATATTTCGGATGCTACGGTATGATGATTGCAAGTGTCGCTTCAAATATGATAAAGTTAAACCGACCCTTGGGGGCTACAGTGGTAAGAAGCAGGAGTGAGGGCATGGAAGTTTACCTCGAATTTGTCTTTCATCATCTTCACAAGATTGGCTTCATAGTCGCGGCTAGTATATAGCCGGTTTAAATAGCCAGAATGAATGTCTTGAGCGCCAAGAGTGGAGTACGTGGCCAGATCAACATCCCATTTACCTTTACTTAAAGCAGAAATCTCTTCTTTAGCAGTGTGCTTGGCCAAAGCGATGGGATTTCCCGGTTCAGTACGACCTACGCCGGTAATCATGACTTCATCATCGTTGTGGTCGTCGGACTGGACTGGCACGGTCGGTTTCTCGACAGGCTTTGAGGAACTAATGGTTTTCTCAGCACGAATCGGGCTGGCTGGTTGATTCGTTGGGCCGGAGGGGTTAACAGAGCCTTCTTCAGGAACAATGACTTCATCTCGGACTAATGGATCATCAATTACATCCTCAGGGGTGGTCGTTTCAACGTTCGGGGCAGTGTCCGGTTCAGGAGGAGCGTTTTCTTCTCCTGTTTTGTCTTGGCGAGCTTTTTTGCTCGGCCTTGGTTTAGCTCTGAAAGAAGCAGCAAAGTTGAAAACAGCATATGGTGAAGATTACAACAATGGACAACTTGATGAGAAAAGTAAGCTTACCCAAGCACGGTTTTGAGCGGAGGCAGCTGAGTACCAGTTGACTCGCCAGAGGATGAGTGCGAGGAGACCTGATGATCGGAGTCAGACGGATTAAGCGGTTGACGAAAGCAGCCCGCTTTAGGACAAAATTTGACAAGCAAGTTAGAGACCTCTGAACGACGTCTCTGAACCGGACTGTTCGGTAAACCGGCGGAGGTAACTACCTGACCGCTGTGTCGGGCTGTACGGCGCACCTCGTGTTGACGGGTCTTCATAAGAAAGTTGGGATCCAAGTAAGCAAGAGGATGGGAAAATTTAACTTTACGGTTCGCCTGACGGATTTTGTGGAAAGGCAGAAGGCTTGAATCAGAAGAAATGGTAATTACCTCTGCATCATCAGCATGGCTCGCTTCGGCATCATCCTGACAAATTGCATCGTCAATAAGCTGTACAAACAACAAACCGAGGGAGTCAAGATCAGCTTCAAAACCCGGATTACCCACCTCATCATCGGCAGGATCGGAAGAGGCCGTGGTTTTCCTCTTGTGAGCAGACTTTTTGACGACTCTCGTCTTAGGCCGGGTCGATTGCTCCGGTTTATCCGCCTTTCCTTGAGGGAGTTTTTTGCTCCAGAACGGGTCATCACCCTGCGTCAACAGATATTAGAATCAGTCATACGCGCACAAAATAACATCAGACTTAATGAAAAGAAATTTTTACCGCTGGTGGTTTGTTGATGGCGCAGTAGGGAAGAAGGCCAGTTCGTGCACAGACGCGTTCCGGTTCATTTAAAATTTTCTTTACGGCTTCGGTGACCTCGTCATCCGTAAGCTGGATGTTTACATGACGTAACGGATCATCAACACTGCCTGTGTATTCACACATCAAACCGGAGCGTTGACTGAGTGGCAGTATACTCCAAGATATCCAGCAACGAGCGAGGTCGACTCCTGTTAAACCGTTGGCCATGAAGGCTCTAAGCTTGGACAGTTGGGGAGCGTATTTACTCCTCTCTTTAGCAGTCAGCCTCTGAGGAAGGGGGTGAGTGTTGCTGAGCCGTTCTGGACGAAAGCCGGGCAGGATATTCTCATTCTCTGGAGATGTGTCTTTACAATAAACCCAGGAGTTATTCCACTCTTGGGGGTGACTATGCAGTTTCGCATGAGGGTAAGTGACCTCTTTCCTTTTATGGATTGACACGCCACCCAGTTCCATGTTGGAGCCATCAGTAAATTCTGTGCGGCGGTTTAGGTGAAAGCAATCTCGGAACAACTCAACTGTAGGTTCCTCTTGAAAAAACACCTCACAGAGCACTTGAAAGTGGCATATGTTAGTGACAGAGTTGGGGCCAATATCTTGTGGATGGAGTTGGAAATTAGCCAAAACGTCGCGATAAAATTTTGAACCGGGCGGGTTGAAACCGCGGGCTAAGTGATCCGCAAAAACAACGACTTCGCCGTCTTGGGGTGTAGGGGGCACTCTTTGCCCGGCACCCTCCAATGAATGGTTTTTCTGCTGCTCAAAGCACCGGTCAGAACCAGATTATTCAGTTGGGTTTCCGTGACCCGGGAAGGAGCCCAGTTGCACTCATACACTTGCTTAGCCATGAGGAAGTCTACAAAATGAAAATGATTCCGGTTCAGGACTGTGTGGTGCACAGGTTTTTCATGTTGACACTATCAATGTTAAACCGGAGGAAATCAATTACAAACCGACATTGGTAAAGCGGTGCGGTCTATCAAGGGATTACTGGCGGTTCAACAAGGGGACTAATGGTATGTACCGATTTGGTGATATTCTACAACAAGGTTAAACCGCTGGACCTAAGACCGTGAAACAGTGGAAATTGCAAAAGAGCAAGTGTACGGAAACAGGTTTCACATTATCTCAGTATGATATTGGATCTGGGGCGATCTCGTAAAAGGGGTAAAATACTCCTGATTTAAAGAAAATTGTGCAAGAACAGTAAGGTCAAGCTATGGATCAGATCTACGGTCCAGGTATATTGCAATGAAAACAGATGCCGAAAACTACTACTGAACGGAGCAAAGGTCGTGGGGTCATATGAAGGTGCATCTCAGTTTAAGTGCGAAGAACGCGAAGAACGCGAAGAACGCGAAGAACGTGAAGAACGCGAAGAACGTGAAGAACGTGAAGAACATAGTAAACCCTAGAGGCAGATCTGAGTTGAGAAGGTGGGGATCTCACCGGAGCTCGGAGGGATGCGGAAGCACGCCGCAGTTTCTCTGGTCCAGGCAGGTTGATGCAGCGGCCCGAGACGATGCGGAGGTCAGCGACAGCGGTGGAGCTACGAAGCGGACGGCGCGGAGAAGACGAAGAGGAAAGGGGTGAAGGGGAAAAAGAAATGACCCTTCGCCCCTATTTATAAGGCAAAACACAGGTGTCAGGCGCGCGAATCCAGGAGCCACAGATTTCGGAAGCAGAGCTGTCGCCTCGGTTATTGCGAATTGGTTAAACAAAGAAGGCGTCATAAAAGCTAGCTTCATGATGATGTCATGCCGGTTTACGGCCACCGACGAAGATGACGATGTAGCGGTTTAGCGACGAAGGGAAGGTGCTGAATATGAAGATTTATGCTAAGGGTTGACATGAACTCATTCAAATCAACCTGGGGCCTAATGTTGGGGATATTACTACTGAGTGTAAACCGGCCTATACGGGCCGGGTTAACTTCATCTGTAGTTCAAGAATGGTAAAGCCCAGGAGGCTATGTAAAGGCCCGAGGCCGTAGTCGGTTTAACATCTGTAGCCGTAATCCGGCTTGTGTACAACTTGTACTATAAGTTAGGGATAAGGAAGAGACCAACCCGGGTACGAGTATAAACCGGAGATTGGGACTCTATGAACCGACGGGCGTCACCCGTGTATATAAGGGGACGACCCGATATCGGTTCAAGGACAGACAACCACAACTCGAGGCCTAGGCGAAGCTTATCTGCTCCCTAGCCATCGAGACTTCATCAATTCCACCACAAACTAGACGTAGGCTTTTACCTTCATCGAAGGGGCCGAACTAGTATAAACCCTCAGTGTCCCTGTGTCCGCTTTAACCCCTTCGAGTTAACCCGTTGCGATGGCTCCACGACTAAGTCCTTTGGCTAGGACATCTGCCGTGACAAACCCACGACAGGTTCCGACAGACCCTTAAGGTTCGAACTCTTGGGTGCGCGCGGAGATTATGCCCTCTACCTCTCCGTCTCTCAAGGATCTAAACTACAGAAAGAACAGCACAAGAGACACAGGGTTTATACTGGTTCGGGCCACCGATGTGGTGTAATACCCTACTCCAGTGTGGTGTGTGGATTGCCTCTTGGGCTGATGATGATGATGAACAATACAAAGGAGAACAGCCACGCGAGGGCGTGTTCTTGCTGGGACGATGAACTGCTAGGGGAGTTCAGCCACCCTTCTCTCTCTTTCTCTACTTGTTCTCTGCTTGCTCTTAATACTCCATCCTCCTCCTACCCTGGGGGTGGCTGGTCCTATTTATAGGCAAAGGCCCTGGACCTCCTCCCAAATATTGAGCGGGAAGGGCGCCAACAATTGGCCAATTTGTAGGGGCACATCTGGTACACTTATCCTGACTAAAGTTGGTCCTCGCCTGCCAAAGGCCCCGTGGTGACGCCGTTCTGGGCTCCATGATGAGCTCATTCCCACCGTTGGATTGGTCTTGGTCTCGTTGCACCGAAATGGATGCCTTTGCTTGATCCTCTCACCTGCGCTTGCCCCCTTTGCACCAAAGAGGAAAGGCAGGACATTGCGCGGTCTGGCGCCCGCTTGGCACCCTTGGTCGTCATGGCTTGCGTCATGGGAACCTCGCGAGGTACCCCGCCTTGATCTCTCCGCCTCCTCGTGAGCCAGCCTAAGGAGGCCGCGCCTGAGGAGGCGTCGTGTCGTCCGCCCCGCGAGGCTCGGCCCCTCGCAAAGTTCTTGAGTCTTGTGTTGATGAAGATGGGCCGCGCTGGGCCCCCATTTGCGCCACGCCGCAGGCCGCAGGCAGGCAAGTCTAGGGACCCCCGTTCCCAGAACGCCGACATGACACACCAAGATGAAGAAAACGAGGAAGTACACCAAGATGAACATCAACAACCTCCTTCTCCACCACGAGAATAGAACGACAACGTCAACAATGAAGAAGGCCAAGAAGAAGAGCAAGATGAAGAGGATGTTCCACCCCGACCCAAGCAAAAGCTTTCACGAGTTCGAGCAAGAATTGCCAAAGATCGCCCCGTCGAACAAATCTACAATGACATCCAAACCGGGAGAATTACTCGTTGTAAAACTCGCTTAGTGAACATTACTCATTCATTTCTAAAATTGAACCCATGAAGGTTGAAGAAGCATTGAAGGATCCAGATTGGATAAACGCTATGCATGAAGAGCTACACAACTTTGAGATAAATCAAGTATGGACATTGGTCGAGAAGCCCGACAACAACCACAACATCATTGGTACCAAATGGGTGTTTCGCAACAAGCAAGATGAAGATGGACAAGTGGTTCACAGCAAAGCACGTCTCGTCGCCCAAGGCTATACACAAGTTGAAGGTGTGGACTACGGTGAGACATATTCTCCCGTTGCTACACTTGAGTCCATTCGCATCTTACTTGCCTATGCTAATCACCATGATATCACCTTGTACCAAATGGACATTAAAAGTGCTTTTCTAAATGGCAAAATTGAGGAGGAAGTTTATGTTAAGCAACCCCCCGGCTTTGTCAATCCTAAGAAACCTAATCATGTTTACAAACTTCACAAAGCCCTTTACGGTCTTAAACAAGCTCCTAGAGCATGGTATAAATGCTTGACCAAGTTCCTTACTGAAAAAGGCTTTGAAATTGGTAAAATTGATTCTACTCTTTTTACTAAAAGGGTCGATGGAGAACTATTTGTGTGCCAAATTTATGTTGATGATATCATATTTGGTTCAACTAACCCTCATTTTAGTGAGAAGTTTGGAAAGCTAATGTCGGAGAAGTTTGAGATGTCTATGATGAGTGAACTCAAATTCTTTCTCGGTTTGCAAATCAAGCAAACTAAGGAAGGTACATTTGTCTCACAAACGAAGTACACCAAAGATTTATTTAAGAAGTTCAATATGCAAGAATGCAAAGGTATGACTACACCCATGCCTACTAGTGGACATCTTGATTTGACCAAAGATGGTGAACCGGTTGATCAAAAAGTTTATCTCTCTATGTCGTGGATTTGTCACGGCAGATGTCCTAGTGAGAGGACTTAGTCGTGGAGCCATCGCAACGGGTTAGCTTGAAGGGGTTAAAAGTGGACACAAGGACACGGTTTTTATACTTGTTCGGCCCCTTCGATGAAGGTAAAAGCCTACGTCTAGTTGTGATGGGATTGATGGGTTTCGAGGGCTTAGGGAGCGATAAGCTTCGCCTAAACCTCGAGTTCTTCTTCTCTGTCCCAAACCGCCGTCGGGTCGTCCCCTTATATACACGGGTGACGCCCGTCGGTCTGCAAAGTCCCGACCTCCGGCTTATAAACGTGCCCGGGTCGGTCTCTCTATTCCTAACTTACAATACAAGTTTACCCCAGTCCGGTTTACACCATAAACCTTTAAACCGATTATAGGCCTTGGGCCCTTCTATTTCTCCTTGGGCTTTAACATCTCGGGTCTATTGACGGAGGTAACCCGGGCCCTGCAGGCCGGTTTACCCCAGATAGCAATATCCCCAACATTAGGCCCCAGATTGATTTGAACAGGTTCATGTCAACCCTTAATAAAAAAATTCTGTCTTTCAAATGTCTTCCAGTAACTGTTGAACCGCCGTTTTCTTCGTCTCCTTTTACTGCGGTGAACCGATATGACGTCAGTGTGAAGTTATCGTCTCCTTTTGCTAATCCGCAAGAATCAGGGCGACGGCTGGGCTCCCGAAATCTCCGGCCCCTGGATTCGCGCGCCTGACACGCGCGCCGCGCCTTATAAATAGGACTTGAAGGCCATCTTCCTTTCCTCCCTTTCGTCTCCTTCTTCGTCTTCCTCGCGACCCAGACCTCGGAGCTCCGCCGCCGCCGTCAGCCACCGCATCAACTCCGGCCGCTGCATCAACCTGATCGGTCCAGAGCACCGCGGCGACCTTCCACATCCGTTTGGATCCCGGTAAGGCCTCTGTTCTTCTGCTTTTAGATCTGTTCTAGGGTTCGTCATCCTGTTACTGTTTCTTGTTCATCCCCATAGCAGCTTTTGCGAACAAATGATGATACCTGTATCGTGATTTGTAGTCCCTCTCAGCAGTCGCCATAAATCTGTACTCATCTCCTTAGATCTCACTCTTTTTCCTGCTTGTCGAACTTACGTTGTTCTGCTGTGAGCCAAACTTCATATTTTTATTTCTTTTTCGCCCTAGCTGTAGATCCATTGCTTTGAAAGAATCCATACGGGATCTGTTTCTGCTTGCATATTCACAACTGTTAGATCTGGTCGGTTTAACTCTTAGCAAAGCGGACAAACCGATCCACACATCCATTAGTCCCCTTGATGAACCGCTGGCTGATATCATTGTAGATAACCTGACTCTATATAAGAGCATCTTCGGTTTACACTCACACTTGTTCTTAAACCGGAACACCTTTGTCTTGTAGATTTTCTCATGGCAAAACAGGTGTACGAATGCAACTGGGTTCCCTCTCGCATCACTGAGACCCAACTGAACAACTTAGTTCTGACTGGCGCTTTGAACAGCAAAAATGCCATTCATTGGAGGGTTCCAGGAAACGAATGTCCTCCTACCCCACAGAATGGAGAAGTGGTGGTGTTTGCGGATCACCTGGCCCGGGGTTTTAATCCGCCCGGTTCAAAATTTTATCGGGACGTCCTGGCTAACTTTAAGTTGCGCCCACAAGATGTTGGTCCAAACTCAGTCACGAATATCTGCCATTTTCAAGTGCTTTGCGAGGCGTACTTCCAGGAGGAACCTACTGTAGAGCTGTTCCGGGACTGCTTTCATTTGAACCGACGTACTGAATTCACCGACGGCCCTAATATGGAACTGGGTGGTGTGACGATTCAAAAAAGGAAAGAGGTGACTTATCCTCACGCCAAGTTGCATAGTCATCCGCAAGAATGGAATCACACTTGGTTCTATTGCAAGGATACTTCCCCTGCTGAAGAAAATCCACTGCCCGGCTTCCGTCCAGAGAGACTTAGCAATACACACCCCTTCCCTCAAAGGCTAACCGCCAAAGAGGGGAGTAAATATGCCCCTCAGCTGTCCAAGCTCAGAGCCTTCATGGCTAACGGTTTAACGGGGGTAGATCTTGCCCGTTGCTGGATTTCATGGAGCATCCTGCCTCTTAGCATCCGCTCCGGTTTAATGTGCCAATACACGGGCCGGGTTGATGATCCTCTGAGGCACTGCAACATTCAGCTGACTGAGGACGAAGTCACTGAAGCTGTGAAAAAGATGCTGAATGAACCGGAGTATGCTTGCGCCCGAACCGGCCTGCTTCCATTTTGTGCCACAAACAAACCACCTGCTGTAAGTATCTCCCCTCTGTTTGTTATAGAACTTATGATCTCCTTATACACATATTGCTAACTCCAGTCCTTTCTGAGACAGGGAGATGATCCATTTTGGAGCAAGAAGTTTCAAGAGCCGACCGAAAAGGTAACCCGACCCAAGACGAGGGTGAAGAAGCCCGCTCAGAGGAAAAGGAACACCGCTTCCTCTACTCCGGATTTAGAGGAGGATGATGTGGGTAATCCGGACCTCGGGGTAGACCTTGATTAAGTTGGCTTGCTTTTTATACGTCTTATTGATGATGATATTTGTCAGGACGACGCTGAAGCGAGCCATGCCGAAGGCCCAGAGGTAACTATTCTTTCTTCTGATGCCGTTCCTTTGCCTTTGAAAAAACCTCGCCAAGCAAACCGGAAAATTAAATTTTCTCACCCTCTTGCTTACTTGGATCCCAAATTTCTTGTGAAGACCCAGCAACATGAAGCTCGACGCACCACCCGGCATAGCGGCCAGGTAGTCACCTCCGCCGGTTTACCGAACAGCCCGGTTCGGAAACGCCGCTCAGAGGTCTCCGATTTACGCGCTAGCTTTCCTCCTAAAGCAGGTTTAACTCGTCAGCCTCTAAATCCATCTGACTCCGATTATCAGGTCACTTCCCATTCATCTTCCGGTGAATCTTCAGCCACTCAACTGCCACCGTTGAAGACAGTTATTGGGTAAGTTGGACCGATCACAACATATCTCTGTATGGGTCTCTTAATCCATCTTATACCGTTTTTTCAATCTTTGGGCTTTTTCCAGGGCTAAACCTAGACCGAGCAAGAAGGCTCGTCTGGATAACCCGGCTGAAGGAACTGCCGCTCCTGAACCGGAGAAAACTCCTGCTGCTGACGCTCTGGGTCGTGAAGATACTCAGAATTATCTATCTCCGCAAGATGACACCTGCGCTGAAGAAAGGACTACCGAACCTGCCAGCCGTACTGATCCGCCTGCCAGTCCTGTTCGGGTTGAGGAATCCATCCCCCCTTCTGGAACTGTTGATAAACCGACAGGGCCACTGCAGAGCAGCGATTCCAAGGATGATGATGTTGTGATTACCGGCATCGGTCACTCTGAACCGGGGAACACTGCTACTTTAGCCAAGCATACTGCCAAGGACGAAATCTCGGCCATAAAGGGCAAATGGGACCTTGACTCCTCTACGTACGCCGCTTTAAGCGCCCCGGATCTTTATTCTGGGTACCTGAACCGACTGTACACCAGTCGGGATTATGAAGCTGGCATGATCAAGATGATGAAGGAGAAACTTGAGGTAACTCCCTTGTGCTTCATTCCATTGCAACTTAGTTTATCAATATTTCCAAACCGAGATGGTAAACCGGATCAGGCTGCCTTGACAATTAAGGTCCAGTTTAGAAAACCCAAGGCTTCAACATAGGTCATAACCAGAAAACATCATCAGATAACCATTAGCCCCCAAGTGCCAAGTTTAAATACTTGTATTAATCTTGGGACTTTTTGTAATGGAAAACTTGCATTAAAATCAAGTATGCATTAGCCCCCAAGTATCGAGCACATAACTTGCTTGTGTGGTTGATACTTCCAAACCGTGCAATATTTTCTGAACACTGTTGACGACCTGCTGCAGGGGGATCTGAAGACCAAAGCGAAACAAGTCTCGGACCTTCAGGAAATCTTAAAAACCCAACAGGCTGAAACTGAAAAAACGAAGGATGAATTGGCCAATGCCTTAACCGTTATGGAACAGCTGAAAGAAAGCCGCAAAAAAGAACAAGCTGATTGGGCTACTGAGAGAGCTCTTTTGACGAAGAGGGCTGAAAATGCCGAAGCTGCTCTTAAACCGGTGGTCGATGAATTATCCACCGTGAAGCGACAAATACACTCCATGACCTCTGCCGTCTTTGGTAAACTTTTCGATGCCCTTCTTCCAATTTGTATCTTGTTTGCTACATCCTATGTCCGGTTTGTAATCCATCTTGAAACACTGCAGGCTCACGTATTGGACACTTGGGTTCTGATGTGCGGATGAAACTCAAAGCTGCTTATACTCTGATTGAACAGTTGTACACCGGAGCACAAAGAGCTATCACCACTGCATCGCATAACAACCCTGCGCCGTCTCTGATTCAAGACACGTTAAAGAGGCTGTCCATGCTTCCAGCCCGGATTGAAGAGTTGAAAAGATCAGCTGCTCGAACTGGAGCCATCACTGCCTTGATCCGGGCCAAAGCGTGGGTACCAGATTTCGATCCTGTCGAAGCGGCCCAAGGATACCCCAGCTTGAAGGAAGACGGTTCATACTTTGGTGAAGACGATTTGAGGGCGATAAACCGGGCGGTGCGCCCCCTAGCTTGTCAATTGGCTGAGGAAGCAGATCTGTCACATTACCAAGCCCAGTATGATAACCAGAATAAGCGAGTAGCTGCCCCGGTCCCTGAAGCAGAAAATCTTATTCCTCCAATCCGTAAGCATACCTATGCCCCTGACATTGAACCGTCTTTGCTGATTCACGAAGAAGCTGTCTTTCAAGCGCTAATGGGAATCGACTGGACCACTGCTGATTTCCAGCCAATGGGTAGCCAAGAGGATGCGGCGCAAGATGATCCCCAGCCTTCGAACCGAGGCGGCGAACAGGCGTAATCAACGCTCCGGTTCACCTTAATTGGTGACGTTTAATCCGTCAACGAACAATATACTCAGGCACTACGTTGCCTTGTAATAAGATAGTTTAATACCTCTGTATTTGAATGTGCCTTCGCGCACGGGTACTGATGCTCTTTCCAATGACGTTTTCCAACTTAGTTACCTGTCTTTACTGAGTACACAAGATCTTTCGACCCCATGAACCGTGCTGCGCCTTTGCCAAACCGGGCAACTTGCCTCCGGGTTAAAAAACGGACCAGGCTATGTCAGCTGAATCGGTTTAAAAATGCTTGACGTTCCGAAGAACAAAAAACACCACAATAAAGGCAGAAAACAAAAACCAAATATGAAAAGGCAACGCGATAGTAAAACGCATGCAAATAGTGGTTGCTATGAACCGTTTAGAAGGCGTGACCATCGTCAAGACAAAATAAACCAAGCCCCCAAGAGGTGTAGCTACGGTTTAGGTCGACTAGGTTCCTAACTGAATCGTGGCAAAATATGCCGGTCAAATGGCATTGCATTGGTTCGGATTCGACCAAGCCCCCAAGTGACTCAGTGGCCAAGGGCCGATCAAGTGGCATTGCGTTGGTTCGGACACGACCAAGCCCCCAAATGATTCATTGGCTAAAAAGCTGACCAGAAGGCATTACCATCATCAAGACATGACCGAGTTCCCATAAGGCATAATCTACGGTTCAAGTCGATTAGGTCCCCAACTGATTCAGTGGCAAATGTGCCAGCCAGAAGGCATTACCGTCGTCAAGACATGACCAAGCCCCCCGGAGGTGTAGCTACGGTTCAGGCCGACTAGGTCCCCAACTGACTTTATAGGGATAGCTATGTTCTCTTTGGTCCGAATACGACCTATGTTTGAACAGGAAGCCCCGTGTTTGAATAGCTATGTTCTCTTTGGTTCGAATACGACCTATGTTTGAACAGGAAGCCCCATGTTTGAATAGCTATGCTCTCTTTGGTTCGAATACGACCTATGTTTGAACAGGAAGCCTCATGCTTGAACCGGGATATTGAACCGGATCTTAAGAGCTTCACAGCCTTGTAGGAGACATCTTCCCTTGAACCGGCTTTTAAACCGGAACCTATAATTTGAACAACTGTGAAGTGACCTCCAGGGGTAAACACACATGATGTGAAGAACAGCAGAGACCCCGCTTTACTCGAGGCTCCGGTTTATTGTATTAATCATAATATATACATGGTCATGATATGTACATAAACAGAGCCCAAGGCTCATGTATAATAAGGTCGAAGATGAGCTATGTTCCACGGCCTGCTGGTTTCCTCCTCTGATGTGTGTGAATCCTTGCGCTCTCGAATATCAATCAGGTAATATGACCCATTATTCAGATTCTTGCTGACCACAAAAGGTCCCTCCCAAGGCGGGGATAATTTATGCTGATCAGACTGATCCTGGATGAGCCGAAGCACCAAATCCCCCTCCTGAAAGATTCTGGTCCTAACCCGACGGCTGTGATAACGGCGAAGATCTTGCTGGTAAATCGCTGAACGGGCAGCTGCCAAGTCACGCTCCTCATCCAACAAGTCAAGAGCGTTCTGCCGTGCCTGCTCATTGTCCGCTTCAACATATGCTGCCACGCGAGGTGAGTCATGTCGTATATCACTTGGGAGAACCGCCTCTGCTCCATAGACCATAAAAAACGGCGTAAACCCCGTGGATCTGTTAGGCGTGGTGTTGATGCTCCATAATACAGACGGTAGCTCCTCCACCCAACAACCCGGCGTCCTTTGCAAAGGGACCAGAAGCCGGGGTTTGATACCTCTCAAGATCTCTTGGTTCGCTCGTTCTGCCTGACCATTAGACTGTGGGTGCGCTACCGAAGAAACATCAAGCCGTATATGCTCCCGTGCACAGAACTCTTTCATGGCCCCCTTGGATAGATTGGTACCATTATCTGTGATGATGCTGCGTGGAAAGCCAAACCGGAAGATCACCTTCTTTATAAACCGAACCGCCGTGGCAGCATCACACTTACTGACAGGTTCTGCCTCCACCCACTTTGTAAATTTGTCAACCGCCACCAGTAGGTGGGTCTTCTTATCTTTGGAACGCTTAAAAGGCCCAACCATATCAAGCCCCCAAGTCGCAAACGGCCAAGTGATTGGAATCATCCTCAATTCTTGAGCCGGTATGTGTGCTCGTCTGGAAAATTTCTGGCAACCATCACATAACCTGACCAGGTCTTCTGCATCAGCATGAGCAGTTAACCGGTAGAAACCGTGGCGGAACGCTTTAGCCACCAATGATTTTGAACCGGCGTGGTGGCCGCAATCCCCTTCATGTATTTCTCGTAATATCTCGCACCCCTCCTTAGGGGATACGCACCGTTGCAGGGCTCCTGACACGCTGCGATGATGTAATTCTCCTTTGAAAATGGTCATAGACTTGGACCGTCGTACTATCTGTCGAGCCAAGCTTTCATCTTCTGGCAACTCACCCCGGTTCATATATGCCAGATAAGGGAGCGTCCAATCCGGGGTGATGTGAAGAGCCGCCACTAATTGAGCCTCCGGATCAGGAACAGCCAACTCCAGCTCACCGGGCAGCTGTACTGATGGGTGATACAATACATCCAAGAAAACATTGGGTGGGACCGGTTTACGCTGAGAGCCCAAGCGGCTTAAAGCGTCCGCTGCCTCATTCTTTCTGCGGTCCACATGGTCCACTTGATAGCCTTTGAAATGCCCAGCCACCATATCTACTTCACGTCGGTATGCGGCCATGAGCGGGTCCTTAGAATCCCAGGTGCCAGATACCTGCTGAGCCACCAGATCCGAATCACCAAAGCACCTAACTCTGCTCAGATTCATCTCTTTAGCCATCCGAAGACCATGAAGCAAAGCTTCATACTCAGCCGCATTATTTGTACAGGGGAACATTAAACGGAGGACATAACAAAACTTATCTCCTCGTGGGGAAGTTAAAACGACTCCAGCCCCCGAGCCTTCCAATTGCCTGGACCCGTCAAAATGAATAGTCCAATAGGTGTTATCTGGCTTCTCCTCAGGCGCTTGTAACTCTGTCCAATCGTTTATGAAGTCGACAAGTGCTTGTGACTTTATAGCCGTCCGGGGCACGTATCTTAAACCGTGCGGCCCAAGCTCGATAGCCCACTTAGCAATCCGACCGGTCGCCTCCCGGTTCTGTATGATGTCACCCAAAGGAGCAGAACTGACCACCGTGATGGGGTGTCCTTGAAAATATTGCCTCAGCTTCCGGCTTGCCATAAAAACACCATACACCAGCTTCTGCCAATGCGGATACCTTTGTTTGGACTCGATAAGTACTTCACTGATATAGTAAACCGGTCGCTGAACCGGATGTTCCTTTCCAGCCTCCTTTCGTTCTACCACCATCGCCACACTAACCGCTCTGGCATTCGCAGCAACATATAACAGGAGTGGCTCTTTATCTACAGGGGCTACCAAAACTGGCGGATTGACTAGCTGCCGCTTCAAGTCCTCAAACGCTTTATCCGCCTCCGCACTCCAGACAAATTGATCCGTCTTCTTGAGCATTTGATACAAGGGGATCGCCTTCTCACCGAGGCGACTGATGAACCGGCTTAACGCTGCAATCCGTCCGGCCATGCGCTGAACATCATTGACGCATTTCGGTTTGGCCAGGGAGGTAATGGCTGTGATCTTTTCCGGATTAGCCTCAATTCCTCTATGGGATACTAAAAACCCCAACAACTTGCCTGCAGGCACACCAAAAACACATTTCGCCGGGTTGAGCATCATTTGGTACACTCTCAAGTTATCGAAAGTCTCCTTCAAATCGTCAACCAGGGTCTCCTTCTTTCGTGACTTGACCACAATATCATCCACATAAGCATGCACATTACGACCAATCTGCTTGTGGAGGCAATTTTGCACACACCGTTGATAAGTAGCCTGCGCACTCTTAAGCCCGAAGGGCATAGACACATAGCAGAAGGCTCCAAAGGGAGTAATGAACGCCGTCTTCTCCTGGTCCTTAACTGCCATCTTGATCTGGTGATAACCCGAATAGGCATCCAAAAAACTCAAACGCTCGCAACCTGCTGTTGCATCAATGATTTGATCAATCCGGGGGAGAGCAAAAGGATCCGCTGGACAAGCTTTATTCAAGTCCGTGTAATCCACACACATGCGCCAGGTGCCGTTTTTCTTAAGAACCAGCACCGGATTAGCAAGCCATTCGGGATGAAAAACCTCGATAATAAAACCAGCTGCCAGGAGCCTGGCCACTTCCTCACCAATCGCCTTACGTCTTTCTTCGTTAAACCGCCGTAAGAACTGCTTTACCGGCTTATACTTAGGATCCACATTAAGGGTGTGCTCAGCGAGTTGCCTCGGTACACCAGGCATGTCAGACGGCTTCCATGCAAAGATGTCCTGATTCTCACGGATGAACTCGATGAGCGCGCTTTCCTATTTTGGATCCAAGTTTGCACTGATGCTGAACTGCTTGGATGAATCGCCAGGCACGAAGTCAACAAGCTTAGTTTCGGCCGCTGACTTGAACTTCAAGGCCGGATCGTGGTCCGTAGTTGGCTTTTTTAATGAAGTCATATCCTCCGGATCAACACTGTCTTTGTACTGCTTTAGCTCCTCCGTAGCACAAACCGATTCTGCATAAGTCGCATCTCCTTCCTCGCATTCCAAAGCGATTCGACGGCTGCCATGAACCGTTATAGTGCCCTTGTAACCCGGCATCTTAAGTTGCAGATACACGTAGCAGGGCCGTGCCATAAATTTCGCATAGGCTGGCCGTCCGAACAAAGCGTGGTACGGACTTTGGATTTTAACCACTTCGAACGTCAGCGTCTCTGATCTGGAATCGTGACTATCGCCAAAGACCACTTCAAGGGCTATCTTACCGACCGGATATGCAGACTTGCCAGGCACCACCCCGTGGAACACGGTATGGGTCGGTTTGAGATCCTTATCCACCAGTCCCATGCGACGGAAGGTCTCATAATACAAGATGTTAATGCTGCTCCCTCCGTCCATGAGCACCTTGGTGAGCTTATAACCTCCCACCTGAGGCCCTACCACCAGTGCTAACTGACCCGGATTATAAACCCTGGGAGGATGATCTTCTCGGCTCCATATGATAGGCTGTTCCGACCAACGCAGATAGTGAGGCGTGGCCGGTTCGACAGCACTGACTGCCCGCCTCTGAAGCTTTCTATCTCGTTTATCCAAGCTTGTAGTAAAGACATGATACTGTCCACCACTCAACTGTTTCGGGTTGTTCTGATAACCTGATTGCTGCTGTTCGTAACCACTTTGATTACTTTGATTATTTCGGCTGTCCTGTCCGCCCGGATTACCCTGGAACCCTGGACCGGAATTTCCGCCACCGTATCCTGATCCGGAACCTGAACCACCGCCGGAGCTGTGATCATATTGGAAAGTGTTTGAGCTTTTGAATTCCTTCATGATATAACAATCCTTCCAAAGATGGGTTGCTGGTTCCTCTTTTGTTCCGTGCTTCGGACAGGGCTGGTTTAAGAAAAAGTTCAAACGCTCCGGATTAGGACCGGGATTTGCGCGGAAACTTGGCTGTTTCCCCTTATGCCGCTGGCCTTTATTCTGTGCACTTGTGCTGGCCACCAAGTCCATGCTCCTGTCCGGTTTACGCTTACCTCCGCCTCCATTACCTGCCGGCCGATGTTGCTGGCCTTTGGTGTTGCTATTCTTCTTTCCCTTCCCTGCTTTGTCATCACCAGAGTCAGGATCCTTGGTACTGTCAGAATCCGCATACTTCACTAAAGCGGTCATGAGCGTTCCTATATCTGTACAATCACGCTTCATCCGGCCCAGCTTTAGCTTCAAAGGGCCAAACCGACAGTTGCTTTCCAACAGCACCACGGCGGTGTCTGCGTTGATGCGATCTGACGAGTGCAAAACTTCTGATACCCGCCGTACCCAATGGGTAGTTGATTCCCCTTCTTGCTGAACGCAGGCTGCTAGGTCAACTATCGACATTGGCTGTTTGCACGTGTCCTTGAAATTCTTGATAAACCGGGCGCGCAATTGGGCCCATGAACTAATTGAATTAGGCGGTAAGCTCTTTAGCCAAGTCCGGGCCGTTCCTTCTAACATCATAGTAAAATACTTGGCACACGCCGTGTCATCCACATCCAGCATCTCCATAGCCATTTCATAGCTCTCCACCCATGTCTCCGGAGGCTGATCTGCCGTGTAGTTTGGTACCTTGCGGGGGCCTTTGAAGTCTTTGGGCAGGCGTACGTTGCGTAAAGCGGGAACAAGGCACGGTACTCCCAAAGAACTGGAGACCACCCCCAGTTCAACCGTAGCCGCTGGGAAGATAGGTGTAAGCTGACAAGCCTGATGCTGCGCTGCTATTCCGGCCTCCCGCGCACGGGTGCGATCCACACTCTCCTGAGCATTGTCGACGCCTGCCGGGTTGTTGCCGCGGAGCGCTTCACGCCTGGCATTGCTTGAAACAGCCGGCTCCTCCATACGCCTACTATGGCTCCTGCTGGGGCGAGGGGTGGAGTGAATCCGATCACGGCTCTGTGAATATGCTTCTTGTTGGGCCAATGCGGTCCTAAGGAGCTCCTTGACCCGGCGTGTCTCTACGTCCTGCGGTGAATCGCCTTCGATCGGAATGGCTTCCAGCCGAGCTGCCGCCGCGACAAGGTTATCCATCGGGTTGGAATAATGACCTGACGGTGTTGGCACGGCCGGTGGTGTACCAGTGTTGTGACGAGGCAGGCTTATTATCCGGTGCTGAACCGGGGCGCCAACTGTCGCCTCCGCACGGTTTACCCCCGGGGTGTTGTAGAGATTTCGGGCGTCGAGGGCTGCAGGCAATCGAGATTGGGATTTCCTCTTCAGGACTTCCTGAGACGCATTCTGGTCCATCATGAGCCTGTAAGCCTGTGCATCCAAAGCGGCGCGCTCCACCGTCATCCTGATTTCTTCTGATGCCAGCTCCGCTTTAGCTTGAGTGATCTGCTCTCTCACTTTGGCAATCTCAGCATTATGAACCTCCTGATCCACCGGGTTGGCTTCCGCCATGAGCGCTGCCAGTGCGTCAAACAGGTCTGACAAAACTTGGGCTGGTGAACCCGTAGGGCCTCCCGCCCGCGCAGCCGTTGCTGCTGCCGATCCGGAGATCGCTGCTGCTGCAGTTGATGATCGTGGCGCCGCCTGTGTTCCAGCCATGAAGATCCCAACCCGATAGGGCAGATCAGAGGGGTCCGGAATACTGTTGCCATCGGAGCCGCCCCCAATCCGATCATCTTGTAGCTGGTAAAGAGATTCGGTCTCCCCGGTCGACGTTTCATCGCCGGAGTAGATGGCGGTTTCGTCACCAGATTCGGATCCTTCCTCGTAGCTTCCTCCGTGGATGACTCCCACGAAGGCGCGCTTCCTGGTCGGTTTAGCCAGGGTCGATCTCATGCACTGAGCTGTCTCGACGAGGTCGGCGCAGACGCCTAACTCGGGGCCCGGTTCTCCCATCTTGCCGATGAAAACATGGATGCCGCCAAAGGGGACCCGGTACCCGTACTCGATCGAGCCGGCGTCGGGGCCCCAGCCTGTGCTGTCGATGTAGAGTTTTCCGCGGCGGCTCTTGGTCATCCGTCCCACAGCGTAACCCTCGAGTCCTTCAAAGCGGCCCTCCAAAAACCTGTAACCATCTCGCGATAGCCCCACGGTGGGCGCCAACTGTCGTGGATTTGTCACGGCAGATGTCCTAGTGAGAGGACTTAGTCGTGGAGCCATCGCAACGGGTTAGCTTGAAGGGGTTAAAAGTGGACACAAGGACACGGTTTTTATACTAGTTCGGCCCCTTCGATGAAGGTAAAAGCCTACGTCTAGTTGTGATGGGATTGATGGGTTTCGAGGGCTTAGGGAGCGATAAGCTTCGCCTAAACCTCGAGTTCTTCTTCTCTGTCCCAAACCGCCGTCGGGTCGTCCCCTTATATACACGGGTGACGCCCGTCGGTCTGCAAAGTCCCGACCTCCGGCTTATAAACGTGCCCGGGTCGGTCTCTCTATTCCTAACTTACAATACAAGTTTACCCCAGGCCGGTTTACACCATAAACCTTTAAACCGATTATAGGCCTTGGGCCCTTCTATTTCTCCTTGGGCTTTAACATCTCGGGTCTATTGACGGAGGTAACCCGGGCCCTGCAGGCCGGTTTACCCCAGATAGCAATATCCCCAACACTCTATGATTGGTTCATTGTTATATCTATGTGCCTCTCGTCCTGATATTATGCTAATTGTGTGCATGTGTGCACGATATCAAGCTGCTCCTAAAGAATGTCATGTTAAGGCTGTGAAAAGGATAGTGAGATACTTAATCCATACACCAAATTTTGGCATTTGGTATCCTAAGAGGTCCTCTGTTGATCTTGTTGGCTACTCCGATTCGGACTATGCTGGAGACAAGGTTGATAGAAAGTCCACTTCGGGTACTTGTCAATTCCTTGGTAGATCTCTAGTGTCTTGGTCTTCCAAGAAACAAAACTCGGTATCCTTATCCACCGCCGAAGCGGAATACATTGCCGCTGGTTCATGTTGTGCTCAATTACTTTGGATGACCCAAACTCTTAAAGATTATGGGATATATGTGAAACATGTTCCATTGCTATGTGACAATGAAAGTGCTATTAAGATTGCTCACAATCCCGTGCAACACTCTTGAACTAAGCACATTGAAGTTCGTCATCATTTCATTCAAGATCATGTTGCCAAAGGGGACATTAACCTTAAGCATGTTCGCGCCGATAAGCAATTGGAGGATATATTCACTAAACCACTTGATGAGAAAGTGTTTTGCAGGTTAAGAGGTGAATTGAACATCATTGATGCTTCAAACTTGGAGTAGGAACTCCATTTGATACATGCGAGGCATGAGCCCATGACTAATCCTTGATATTTCTCTTATGATGCTATTCATATGTCTTGGATATATTTGTACCTTGCATGTTATCTAACCTGTGTAGGTACTTGGTTGAATCTAAATCTATGAGA
This sequence comes from Aegilops umbellulata, assembly GCA_032464435.1. Lineage (NCBI taxonomy): Eukaryota > Viridiplantae > Streptophyta > Magnoliopsida > Poales > Poaceae > Aegilops > Aegilops umbellulata. The sequence goes on along the minus strand of CP136055.1, from coordinate 269,398,705 downwards.
TTGCAAATCACTCACATCTTGAGGAATCTCTACATCACCAAGTCTCTACTCAATGGTGGTTGAAGACAAGGAAGCACGAAGACATTCAAACATATCTTTTTGACAAATTCTATGTTAAATCCTATAATTGTCATTTTGGATACACAAGTGCTCTTCCTTGCAAGACTAACCCATGTAGGTAGATGAACTCAAACTCCGAGTGGTGCTCCCAACTCTTGATGAACTACATCAACCTTGAGCTACCCACAAGTTCAACTACATGAGCAAGATCGATACCACCACCCAAGGTATGTTATTCCATCTTAGAGAAGCTTTACTCATAGTCATGAGCCAAAGCAACTCGACAAGATGTGAATACATCAAGATGCTTAAATGAAAAATGGTAATCCCATTTTGAGCTTAAACGATGAGTATGACCTATGATCAAGTGCTCTCACTTGACTCCTAAGTCAATATACTCTAACATAGGTGACTTTGTCGCCGCCCAATTCTAGATGAAGTTCTTTTGTGTTCTTTTATGTGTTATTGCATTTATCCTTTGCATATTTGTTTCCCCTTTTCAAACAAAAAAACTTCATCTAGATCATTAAGTTTATTTTCTTTTCTTTTTGTTCTGCATTTTCTGCATCCAATTCATTGCAAATCTTTCAGTTAATTCCTTGCAAATCCTTGTGAGATCTTACTTGTCTAGTGAGCTGAGATGACAAGTGGTTCCACTCTGATGAACTCGGTCACACGGTTTGTTTCCTTCGGTCTAACCGAAATCTTTCGGTGCAACCGAAGCACACAACTCGGAGTCACCGATTTCATAACAGGAAAACCAACTTGCCACTCATTCCTGATCTCTATTTTGCTCCAGCTCCACTCAATGATTCTTGTCCTCTACCAGCATCATGTTACACATGCTGCTTTGCTCTGTGACTAAGGACCAACCCATTTGTATCACATGTCCAGAAGACCCTTCTTGGAAATTGATGTCAAAGGGGGGAGAGAGAGAGATCACATCAAAGCTTAATCTTTCCTATAGGGGGAGAAAAATAGAATACTCAGGGGGAGAGGAAGTAATATCATGAATGACCCCAAGTGCTTGGTGTTCAAGAGGAGAGAAGATGTCACATGTCTTTAAGAGGGGAAAGACATGTTTACTTGTTTGCTTGTTTTAGCTCAAGCTCTGCTGTTTATTTTCTATTGCTCTGATTTTCTGTTCCCTATCTTCTTCCAATATCTCATGTTAGATTCAGGGGGAGCAAGACATCTAAGGGAAGGAAATCTCTGATCTTATTGCATATTTTTATCTTTGGGGACATGTCTATATCCAATGTAGTACTTAGTACTCACTCTACATGTCATCCCAGTCTTGGTTCTCTTATGGTTTTTCTTGTTCGCTCTGGTCAGTAGGTGTATCTGTGTTATCTAACCTTGTTTGCGCAGGTTCATCCCATTCTAAGCCAACTCAAGACCACAAGGTAAGTATATGCATCACAGTCATGTGAATGAGAAGTTCTTGCTGATGTACATACTGTTTGCAAGAAGGACTCATGAGCATGAAGGTACATTTCTTATACTCACACCATTTGCTCTGATGCATATAGCCAAGATACATGTAACACATTGCTTACTCTATCATGCTTATGCCTTCACATGCTCCTATATTCAATATTCATATGATTGCATACATGTAGGGGGAGCCTATGCATGTTACATGTCTTTCCAAAGCTTTACTTGCTATTCTCTATATTTTTATCTAAAGCTTTGATGTATGTTGTCATTAATTACCAAAAAGGGGGAGATTGAAAGCACAAGTGCTCCCTGGGTGGTTTTGGTAATTAATGTCAACATATCTCTTGTTGGACTAACACTTTTACCTAGTATGTTTCAGTTAAGTTCAATAATGACGTGGCATGGACTAAAGGATGTGGAACTCCTTCAAGATGCTAAGGACATAGGATTGGCTCAAGCTTCAAGATCAAGACTCTACATTTTATATTTTAGTGATCCAAGATCACATTGAGTCTATAGGAAAAGCCAATACTATCAAGGAGGGATGAGGTGTTGCTTAATGAGCCTCTTGCTTCATGTGCTTAGTGATATGCTCCAAAACCCTCAACTATCTTCCCACATCCACATATGACCTAAACCAAAAGTCAAACTCGGCCCCACCGATTTTTTCTATCCGGCGCCACCGAGTTTCACTTGTCATAGCCACTACCACAAACCCTAGCAAATCGGTTTCACCAATAGGGATCTCGGTCTCACCGAGATGGGATTGTAATCTCACTGTGTATGTCCATTGCCAAAATCAGTCTCACTGAGTTTGAGCAATCGGTACTACCGAGATTACAGTGCAAACTCTCTGGTTAGCTTATTACCAAATCGGTCCCACCGAGTTTGTGTAATCGGTCTCACCGAGTTTGCCTGACCAACTCTCTGGTTAGCTAATTACCAAAATCGGTCCCAGCGAGTTTGTGTAATCGGTTACACCGAGATTACGTTATGCCCTAACCCTAACCATATCGGTCCTACCGAGTTGCGTCTCAGTCCCATCGAAAATCCTAACGGTCACTAGGTTTGCTAAATCGGTCCAACCGAGTTTAACGATTCGGTCCCATCGAGTTTGGCAGATTGTGTGTAACGGTTAGATTTTGTGTGGAGGCTATATGTATCCCTCCACCCACTCTTCATTCATGGAGAGAGCCATCAGAACACATCTACACTTCCAATACACATGTCCTGAGAGAGAACCACCTACACTATTGTTGAGCTCAAGATATTCCATTCCTACCATATGAATCTTGATCTCTAGCCTTCCCCAAGTTGCTTTCCACTCAAATCTTCTTTCCACCAAATCCAAATCCTGTGAGAGAGAGTTGAGTGTTGGGGAGACTATCATTTGAAGCACAAGAGCAAGGAGTTCACCATCAACACACCATTTGTTACTTCTTGGAGAGTGGTGTCTCCTAGATTGGCTAGGTGTCACTTGGGAGCCTCCGATAAGATTGTGGAGTTGAACCAAGGAGTTTGTAAGGGCAAGGAGATCGCCTACTTCGTGAAGATCTACCGCTAGTGAGGCAAGTCCTTCGTGGGCGACAGCCGTGATGGAATAGACAAGGTTGCTTCTTCGTGGACCCTTCATGGGTGGAGCCCTTCGTGGACTCGCGCAACCGTTACCCTCCGTGGGTTGAAATCTCCATCAACGTGGATGTACGATAGCACCACCTACAGGAACCACGCCAAAACATCCGTGTCTCCAATTGCGTTTGAATACTCCAAACGCTTCCCTTTACATTCTTGCAAGTTGCATGCTTTACTTTCCGCTGCTCATATACTCATTGCATGCTTGCTTGATATGTATTGTATGTGTTAAATTTGTGTCTAAACTCCACCTAAACTTAAGAATATTAAAAACTGCAACTTTTGGCACTTAGTGTCTAATCCCCCCCCTCTAGACACCTCTTCTCGATCCATTCAATGGGACTCCATTCCCCACAGGAACAGCTGACCAGGATAACTCCTATCTTCGCGAGGCTGTTATCTCCATTGCATAGGTTCCGGGGCTGTCATCGCAATGCTCCTTTCCATGCAAGAGATCTGGCCAAGACAATAGCCAGGGACAAGCCAGTGAGTACTTTGAATGTACTCGCAAACATTAAGAACACAGGTATAATGTAGCCACGTATAATCATGCCTTCGAATATTCTATGATCACTTCATCAGTTATGAAATAAGGTTCATGATGCACACAAGTAAATCATTTAAATGAAACATGAGTAAACAATCAGGGTGTAGAAATGAAAAGCACCGATCGGCTGTCTGGAGCGACGCCTCGAAAGGGTAATAATATGAAGCATGCCTCAGTCGGGCGTCTGAGCGACACCACACAAAGGGCTTATATATAAAAGGAATAACAAGCATGCCACAGTCGGGCGTCTGTGCGACACCAGATAAAGGGCTTATAAGTAAATGAAATAGCAGACATGCCTCAGTCGGGCGTCTGTGCGACGCCACATAAAGGGCTTATAAGTAATTGAAATAACAAGCATGCCACAGTCGGGCGTCTGTGCGACACCACATAAAGGGCTTATATATAAACATAATCACGGTGAATATCCAGGAGGTAGTACCGTCCCAGGGATATTCATTATTTCAAATAATGCAAATGGTTAGTCCACAATGATAATAATCATAACCATCATATATCACAAGTCATAATCAATATTCGGGCTTAGTAGTTTCTCCTCCGAAGACCAACACTAAGACCGACACTTGACCCATCCCAGACTGTAGTCCTTAACCATGGACACGGCTATTCGAATAGGTTTAATCTCTACAGAGGGTGTACTTTTTACCCACTAGCAACGGATTCCTTTAGTCCATCGGGACTAATTCCGTCCACGGTCTTTCGTTCGAAAACACACCTGACCACACACACCAGCCTAACTTACCGATGTCTGGAATCACCATTAACACCTATTAAGAAAACTCTAAGTGGGGAGGCTACAACCTCGACTAGCATGGGATCACAAAATTTATACCACGCGCAAACTAGGGGAGCTACCCCTTCGGGTACAACTGAAACACCCATGCCCCCGGACCAGGTGGCATGCCTACCGGATGCAGCCGGTATCTTCCACCATGGCCTCTCTGTACGGTGTGTGCTAGGAAAGGGGTTGACAACTTACTGAACCGTACCCTACCTATGGCAGGGACAAGTGGTAGTACGAAACAAGTATGGGGGTTACCGGAACAAGACTCGATCTATGGTCGACTCAGCAGGATTAGTATAACAAATACATTTCAATCCAATAGACAGAATCACCACTCATCATACCTCATCATGCCATACCGGACACAACTGTCTCGACAAGGAACTGGAGACAAGCATCGTGTCTACCCAAGACAGAGGCTCCCCCGGTTTCCTTCCGGTAGGCATGAAGGCTATATGGGGGTGACTGCTATCACAACATATCAATGCTCAAAAGCACGGCACCATTAACATGCACTCACGAGTAGGATCATATCACCCTAATAAATAACGGAAATTTCGAGACATGGTGGTGTTGTAACCAATTTGAACAATACATGGTAATATTATGCCCGGGTTTAGAATGCTTGCCTTCAAGGTGTGGAGAGGTGAGGTGCTCTCCAAAACTTTTGAAAGTTTTCTCCTCTCTCCGAAAATCCTATTTTCGAAAATATGCAAATAACACATACTTCAAAAACAGTACAAAAAGTTGTCCTAATTGTCGGTGTTCTGGGAATGGGCGTCCCCAGACTTGCGAGGGGCTCAAAGGGGACCCAGTACGGCCCATCTTCATCAACACGGACCCAAGACCCTCGCGAGGGGCCAAGCCTCGCGGGGCGGACGACACGGAGCTTCCTCAGGCGCGGCCTCATCAAACTGGCTCACGAGGAGGCGGAGAGATCAAGGCGGGGTACCTCGCGAGGTGCCCATGATGCAAGCCATGACGACCAAGGACGCCAAGCGGGCGCCAGCCCGCGCAGTGTCCTCCCTTTCCTCTTTGGTGCAAAGGGAGCAAGCGCAGGCGGGGGGATCAAGCAAAGGCACCCATTTCGGTGCAACGTGAACAAGACCAGCTCCGTGACAAGGAGAAAATCACTATGGAGCCCAAGCCGGCGTCATCACCGGAGCCTTTGGCAGGCGAGGACCAACTTTAGTCAGGATAAGTGTACCAGATGTTCCTCTTCAAAATGGCCAATTGTTGGCACCCTTCCCGCTCAATATTTGGGAAGAGGCCCAGGGCCTTTGCCTATAAATAGGACTAGCCACCCCCGGGGTAGAGGCATCGAAGGAGAGATCGAGAGACCGAGAAATCTAACCAGCTAAGATCCAGAGAGAAGGGCGACTGAGCTCCTCCTAGCAGTTCATCGCCCCGGCCAAGAACAGACCCTTGCGAGGCTGTTCTTCCTTGTATTGTTCATCATCAGCCCAAGAGGCAATCCACCACACCACCACACTGGAGTATGGTATTACACCACATCGGTGGCCCGAACCAGTATAAACTCCGTGTCTCTTGTGTTATTCTTCTGGTAGCTTAGATCCTTGCAAGGTGGAGGGGTACAGGTAGGTAGGAAGCATAATCTCCGCGCGCACCCCAGAGTTCGAACCTCAAGGGTCTGCAGGAACCCGAAATCCGACATTTCGCGCGCCAGGTAGGGGTGCGCCGGAATCCTCCTTCCACCGCCCGTTCTCCTCCGACCATCGCGTCCATGTCTGACGCTCGTCGGGACCGCGCCGAGCGCCGAGCCGCTCTCGCTTCCCACATCGCCCAAACGGCTCCCATCGGCGGGCGTCCCCGCTGCTCCCCGTCGCCTGCCATCAACGCCGCCACCGGCCCGGCGGGGAACGAGCAGCAAGCATCGTCTCAGCATCCTTCCGTGCGGCAAGACGGCCGCACCGCTACTCCCTTGCTCACCCCAGCTGGTTCTTCGTCCCACGCGCTCCGCGCACCCATGGAGGCTCGAGCTGCGCTCATCGCGGCAAACGAGTTCCTGCGCTACCGTCCCGTCGACGACGTCTACGAAGAGTGGCTCGACCGCGTCGCCGAGCTCGTCCGCGCCGCAGGGGGCTCTCCTGCACCGTCCGTCCCACTACACCACGCCCCGCCCCGTGCGGGCGACGAAGCTCCGGGGGCGCCCCAGCCGCCTCCTCACCAAGAAGACGCCCCGGCCGCAAGGCGCGTGGCCCCTGGCTGGAACCCGCTTCGCCAGGCACCAGCGCGACAAGAGCAGAGCTGCCAAGAAGTCCCTCGCCCGCAAGAAGCCGCCTGGGCGATCCATGCTCCGGCACGTCGCGGCCACGCTCCTGCTCCTGCGCGTCAAGACCCCGCACTGCTCTCAGCTGCAGCGCGCGGGGACCTGCAAGATCAAGATCTCCGTCACCCAAGGCCTCCCGTGGCCACGGCGGGCTGCCGCGCCTTCACCACCGAGCTGTGCAGCATCGTGTGGCCCGACAAGTTCAAGCCAGACTTGCCTCCTCGCTACGACGGCACGGCCGACCCTGCGGAGTTCCTCCAGCTCTATGAGCTGGGCATCGAAGCTGCCAACGGAGATGAGAAGGTCATGGCAAACTGGTTTCCCATGGCGCTCAAGGACGGGGCCCGCACCTGGCTCCTGAACCTGGCCCCAGGCACGATCTCCTCCTGGGACGAGATGCGCACCCGCTTCATCGCCAACTTCCAAGGTACTCGCGATCGGCCACCCGCCGTGAGCGAGATGCACCGCATCAAGCAGCAGCCCGGAGTGACCCTGCAAAAGTACATCCAGTGCTTCAACAATGCACGCCTCAAGATTCCCAGGGTGTCCGAGGAGGCAATCATCTCAGCCTTCTCCGACGGCATGCGCGACGTCAAGATGAAGGAGGAGCTGGCGATGCATGAAGACCTGTGCACTTCCTTGGAGCTGTTCAACTTGGCGACCAAGTGCGCCAGGGCTGAGGAAGGGCGTCTCTCCCTCCTCGAGCTGCCTGCCGCAGACCCAGAAGAGAATAAGTCCAAGGCCAAGGATGTGAAGCGCAAGGGGGCTGCCGTGCTCGCGGCAGAACCGGACACCAAGCGAGGCAGAGATCAGCCTGAGTCTTCCAAGGGTAGTCGCTACTGTGTGTAGCATGACCTCCACACCCACAACACCAATGAATGTCAAGAGCTCCGAGCTGTGCGTGAAGGAAGGATCGGCCGTCGCCCCGACCATGCCGACCGGGGCTGCGGTCGAGGAGGAGGAAGGAACGCCGGACGCTGGGAAGACCGCGGCCCACGCAAAGGGTGGCGCGATCGACCTCGCGAGGACCGCTGGCAAGACCCGCCTCACGAGGGAGACTGGAGGGATCAGCCTCGCGAGGTTCGCCCACAAGGTAACGCATGCCTCCCTCTGTTGCCGCCGCATCCAAGAAGAAATGAGGACTGCCACCAGGACGAGGGGGCTGGGGGCTTCCAGGAGCCACGCGCAATCGTATGCATCCTGGGCGGAGCTCAAGCCCCAGCCTCTCAGCGCATCTTCAAGCAGTTCGGCCGCGAAGTAAATGCAGTCCTCCCCAAGCTCGAAGCCACACGTCCTCTCAGGTGGTCATCATGCGCCATCACGTTCAGCTCAGCGGACCAGCTCAAGTGTGCAGCCATAGCCGGAGTCCTCCCGATGCTTTGTTCCCCAATCATCAGCAACGTGGTGGTCACCAGGACCCTCATCAATGGCGGGGCAGGGCTCAACGTCCTATCCGTGGAAACATTCAACAATCTCCAAGTGCCCTACAACCAGCTTCAGCCATCCAGGGCTTTCTTCGGAGTCACAGACGGCTCCACGGTCCCGATCGGGCAAGTCCACCTCCCTGTCACCTTCGGAGCACGCGACAACTACCGAACCGAGCTCATCGACTTCGACATCGCTCACATTCGCCTGCCGTACAACGCCATCCTTGGGTACCCGGCGCTGGCCAAGTTCATGGCCGTGACTCACCACGGCTACAACGTCCTCAAGATGCCAGGGAGCGGCGGAGTCAACACGGTGCCCTGTGAAGAGAAGGACGCGGTGTGTTCTCTGGAATGAGCCTTTCAGGCCGCGTCATTGGAAGACCCGGATCGTGGAAGCAGGGGGCTTCTGGAGACCACCCCCAAGAAGAAGAGGACATCGTCTGGCCCGGTTGTTGGGGAACGTAGTAATTTCAAAAAAATTCCTACGCACACACAAGATCATGGTGATGCATAGCAACGAGAGGGGAGAGTGTTGTCTACGTACCCTCGTAGACCGAAGCGGAAGCGTTGACACAACGTAGAGGAAGTAGTCGTACGTCTTCCCGGTCCAACCAATCCAAGCACCGTTACTCCGGCACCTCCGAGTTCTTGGCACACGTTCAGCTCGATGACGCTCCCCGGGCTCCGATCCAGCAAAGCTTCGGGGAGGAGTTCTGTCAGCACGATGGCGTGGTGACGATCTTGATGTTCAACCGTCGCAGGGCTTCGCCTAAGCACCGCTACAATATGATCGAGGTGTAATATCGTGGAGGGGGGCACCGCACACGGCTAAGGAACGATCACGAAGATCAACTTGTGTGTTCTAGGGTGCCCCCTGCCCCCGTATATAAAGGAGCAAGGGGGGAGGCCGGCCGGCCCTATGGGGCGTGCCAAAGGGAGGGGGGAGTCCTCCTCCTAGTGGGAGTAGGACTCCCCTTTCCTAGTCCAACTAGGAAGAGAGAGGGGGAAGGAAAGAGAGGGAGAGGGAGAGGGAAAGAGTGGCCGCCCCCCTCCCTAGTCCAATTCAAAATCCTCATGGGGGGGGCGCCACCTCCTGGGCTGCTGCCCTCTCTCTCCCCTCAGGCCCCCTAAGGCCCAATACTTCCCCGGGGGGGTTCCGATAACCCCTCCGGCACTCCGGTTTTCTCCGAAATCACCTGGAACATTTTCGGTGTCCGAATATAGTCGTCCAATATATCGATCTTTATGTCTCGACCATTTCGAGACTCCTCGTCATGTCCGTGATCACATCCGGGACTCAGAACAACCTTCGGTACATCAAAATACATAAACTCATAATGAAACTGTCATCGTAACGTTAAGCATGCGGACCCTACGGTTCGAGAACAATGTAGACATGACTGAGACACGTCTCCGGTCAATAACCAATAGCGGAACCTGGATGCTCATATTGGTTCCTACATATTCTACGAAGATCTTTATCGGTCAGACCGCATAACAACATACGTTGTTCCCTTTGTCATCGGTATGTTACTTGCCCGAGATTCGATCGTCAGTATCCTATACCTAGTTCAATCTCGTTACCGGCAAGTGTCTTTACTCGTTCCGTAATACATCATCGCGTAACTAACTCATTAGTTGCAATGCTTGCAAGGCTTAAGTGATGTGCATTACCGAGAGGGCCCAGAGATACCTCTCCGACATTCGGAGTGACAAATCCTAATCTCGAAATACGCCAACCCAACAAGTACCTTCTGAGACACCTGTAGAGCACCTTTATAATCACCCAGTTACATTGTGACGTTTGGTAGCACACAAAGTGTTCCTCCGATAAACGGGAGTTGCATAATCTCATAGTCATAGGAACATGTATAAGTCATGAAGAAAGCAATAGCAACAAACTAAACGATCAAGTGCTAAGCTAACGGAATGGGTCAAGTCAATCAGATCATTCAACTAATGATGTGATCCCATTAATCAAATAACAACTCTTTGTCTTTGGTTAGGAAACATAACCATCTTTGATTAATGAGCTAGCCAAGTAGAGGCATACTAGTGACACTCTTGCTTGTCTATGTATTCACACATGTATTATGTTTGCGGTTAATACAATTCTAGCATGAATTATAAACATTTATCATGAAATAAGGAAATAAATAATAACTTTATTATTGCCTCTAGGGCATATTTCCTTCAGTCTCCCACTTGCACTAGAGTCAATAATCTAGATTGCACAGTAATGATTCTAACACCCATGGAATCTTGGTGCCGATCATGTTTTGCTCATGGAAGAGGCTTAGTCAACGGGTCTGCTACATTCAGATCCATATGTATCTTGCAAATTTCTATGTCTCCCACCTGGACTAGATCCCGGATGGAATTGAAGCGTCTCTTGATGTTCTTGGTTCTCTTGTGAAATCTGGATTCCTTCGCTAAGGCAATTGCTCCAGTATTGTCACAAAAGATTTTCATTGGACCCGATGCACTAGGTATGACACCTAGATCGGATATGAACTCCTTCATCCAGACTCCTTCATTTACTGCTTCCGAAGCAGCTATGTATTCCGCTTCACACGTAGATCCCGCCACGACGCTTTGTTTGGAACTGCACCAACTGACAGCTCCACCATTTAAAATAAACACGTATCTGGTTTGCGATTTAGAATCGTCCGGATCAGTGTCAAAGCTTGCATCAACGTAACCACTTACGATGAGCTCTTTGTCACCTCCATATACGATAAACATATCCTTAATCCTTTTCCGGCATTTCAGGATGTTCTTGACCGTTGTCCAGTGATCCACTCCTAGATTACTGTGGTACCTCCCTGCTAGACTTATAGCAAGGCACACATCAGGTCTGGTACACAACATTGCATACATGATAGAGCCTATGGCTAAAGCATAGGGAACATCTTTTATTTTCTCTCTATCTTCTGCAGTGGTCGGGCATTGAGTCTTACTCAATTTCACACCTTGTAACACAGGCAAGAACCCTTTCTTTGCTTGATCCATTTTGAACTTCTTCAAAACTTTGTCAAGGTATGTACTTTGTGAAAGTCCAATTAAGCGTCTTGATCTATCTCTATAGACCTTAATGCCCAATATGTAAGCAGCTTCTCCGAGGTCTTTCATTGAAAAACTCTTATTCAAGTATCCCTTTATGCTATCCAGAAATTCTATATCATTTCCAATCAGTAATATGTCATCCACATATAATATTAGAAATGCTACAGAGCTCCCACTCACTTTCTTGTAAATACAGGCTTCTCCAAAAGTCTGTATAAACCCAAATGCTTTGATCACACTATCAAAGCGTTTATTCCAACTCCGAGAGGCTTGCACCAGTCCATAAATGGATCGCTGGAGCTTGCACACTTTGTTAGCTCCCTTTGGATCGACAAAACCTTCTGGTTGCATCATATACAACTCTTCTTCCAGAAATCCATTCAGGAAAGCAGTTTTGACATCCATTTGCCAAATTTCATAGTCATAAAATGCGGCAATTGCTAACATGATTCGGACAGACTTAAGCATCGCTACGGGTGAGAAGGTCTCATCGTAGTCAATCCCTTGAACTTGTCGAAACCCTTTTGCAACAAGTCGAGCTTTGTAGACAGTAACATTACCGTCAGCGTCAGTCTTCTTTTTGAAGATCCATTTATTCTCAATTGCTTGCCGATCATCAGGCAAGTCAACCAAAGTCCACTCTTTGTTCTCATACATGGATCCCATCTCAGATTTCATGGCTTCAAGCCACTTTGCGGAATCTGGGCTCACCATTGCTTCTTCATAGTTCGTAGGTTCATCATGATCTAGTAGCATGACTTCCAGAACAGGATTGCCGTACCACTCTGGTGCGGATCTTACTCTGGTTGATCTACGAGGTTCTGTAGTAACTTGATCTGAAGTTCTATGATCATCATCATTAACTTCCTCACTAACTGGTTTAGACGTCACAGAAACCGGTTCCTGTGATGTGCTATTTTCCAATAAGGGAGTAGGTATAGTTACCTCATCAAGTTCTACTTTCCTCCCACTCACTTCTTTCGAGAGAAACTCCTTCTCTAGAAAGTTTCCGAATTTAGCAACAAAAGTCTTGCCTTTGGATTTGTGATAGAAGGTGTATCCAACAGTCTCCTTTGGATATCCTATGAAGACACATTTCTCCGATTTGGGTTCGAGCTTATCAGGTTGAAGCTTTTTCACATAAGCATCGCAACCCCAAACTTTAAGAAACGACAACTTAGGTTTCTTGCCAAACCATAGTTCATAAGGTGTCGTCTCAACGGATTTTGATGGTGCCCTATTTAAAGTGAATGCAGCCGTCTCTAAAGCATAACCCCAAAACGATAGCGGTAAATCTGTAAGAGACATCATAGATCGCACCATATCAAGTAAAGTACGATTACGACGTTCGGACACACCATTACGCTGTGGTGTTCCGGGTGGCGTGAGCTGCGAAACTATTCCGCATTGTTTCAAATGTACACCAAACTCGTAACTCAAATATTCTCCTCCACGATCAGATCGTAGAAACTTTATTTTCTTGTTACGATGATTTTCAACTTCACTCTGAAATTCTTTGAACTTTTCAAATGTTTCCGACTTATGCTTCATTAAGTAGATATACCCATATCTGCTTAAATCATCTGTGAAGGTGAGAAAATAACGATATCCGCCACGAGCCTCAACATTCATCGGACCACATACATCTATATGTATGATTTCCAACAAATCTGTTGCTCTCTCCATAGTACCGGAGAACAGTGTTTTAGTCATCTTGCCCATGAGACACGGTTCGCAAGTACCAAGTGATTCATAATCAAGAGGTTCCAAAAGTCCATCATTATGGAGTTTCTTCATGCGCTTTACACCGATATGACCTAAATGGCAGTGCCACAAATAAGTTGCACTATCATTATCAACTCTGCATCTTTTGGTTTCAACATTATGAATATGTGTATCACTACTATCGAGATTCATCAAGAATAGACCATTCTTCATGGGTGCATGACCATAAAAGATATTACTCATATAAATTGAACAACCATTATTCTCTGATTTAAATGAATAACCGTCTCGCATCAAACAAGATCCAGATATAATGTTCATGCTCAACGCTGGCACCAAATAACAATTATTTAGGTCTAATACTAATCCCGAAGGTAGATGTAGAGGTAGCGTGCCGACCACGATCACATCGACTTTGGAACCATTTCCCACGCGCATCGTCACCTCATCCTTAGCCAATCTTCGCTTAATCCGTAGCCCCTGTTTCGAGTTGCAAATATTAGCAACAGAACCAGTATCAAATACCCAGGTGCTACTGCGAGCATTAGTATGGTACACATCAATAACATGTATATCACATATACCTTTGTTCACCTTGCCATCCTTCTTATCCGCCAAATACTTGGGGCAGTTCCACTTCCAGTGACCAGTCTGCTTGCAGTAGAAGCACTCAGTTTCAGGCTTAGGTCCAGGCTTGGGTTTCTTCTCCTGAGCAGCAACTTGCTTGCTGTTCTTCTTGAAGTTCCCCTTTCTTTTCCCTTTGCCCTTTTTCTTGAAACTAGTGGTCTTGTTGACCATGAACACTTGATGCTCCTTCTTGATTTCTATCTCTGCAGCCTTTAGCATTGCGAAGAGCTCGGGAATTGTCTTATCCATCCCTTGCATATTATAGTTCATCACGAAGCTCTTGTAGCTAGGTGGAAGTGATTGGAGAATTCTGTCAATGACGCTATCATCCGGAAGAGTAACTCCCAGTTGAATCAAGTGGTTACAATACCCAGACATCTTGAGTATATGCTCACTAACAGAACTATTCTCCTCCATCTTGCAGCTGTAGAACTTATTGGAGACTTCATATCTCTCAATCCGGGCATTCTTTTCGAATATTAACTTCAATTCCTGGAACATCTCATATGCTCCATGACGTTCAAAACGTCGTTGAAGTTCCGGTTCTAAGCCGTAAAGCATGGCACATTGAACTATCGAGTAGTCATCAGCTTTGCTCTGCCAGACGTTCTTAACATCGTCAGTTGCATCGGCAGCAGGCCTGGCACCTAGCGGTGCTTCCAGTAGTAACTTTTCTGTGCAGCAATGAGGATAATCCTCAAGTTACGGACCCAGTCCGCGTAATTGCTACCATCATCTTTCAACTTTGCTTTCTCAAGGAACACATTAAAATTCAACGAAACAATAGCATGGGCCATCTATCTACAATCAACATAGACAAGCAAGATACTATCAGGTACTAAGTTCATGATAAATTTAAGTTCAATTAATCATATTACTTAAGAACTCCCACTTAGATAGACATCCCTCTAATCCTCTAAGTGATCACGTGATCCATATCAACTAAACCATGTCCGATCATCACGTGAGATGGAGTAGTTTCAATGGTGAACATCACTATGTTGATCATATCTACTATATGATTCACGCTCGACCTTTCGGTCTCCGTGTTCCGAGGCCATATCTGTTATATGCTAGGCTCGTCAAGTCAAACCTGAGTATTACGCGTGTGCAACTGTTTTGCACCCGTTGTATTTGAACGTAGAGCCTATCACACCCGATCATCATGTGGTGTCTCAGCACGAAGAACTTTCACAACGGTGCATACTCAGGGAGAACACTTTTACTATGATAATTTAGTGAGGGATCATCTTATAATGCTACCGTCAATCAAAGCAAGATAAGATGCATAAAAGATAAACATCACATGCAATCAATATAAGTGATATGATATGGCCATCATCATCTTGTGCTTGTGATCTCCATCTCTGAAGCACCATCATGATCACCATCGTCACCGGCGCGACACCTTGATCTCCATCGTAGCATCGTTGTCGTCTCACCAATTTCATGCTACTACGACTATCGCTACCGCTTAGTGATAAAGTAAAGCATTATAGGGCGATTGCATTGCATACAATAAAGCGACAACCATATGGCTCCTGCCAGTTGCCGATAACTCGGTTACAAAACATGATCATCTCATACAATAAAATTTAGCATCATGTCTTGACCATATCACATCACAACATGCCTTGCAAAAACAAGTTAGACGTCCTCTACTTTGTTGTTGCAAATTTTACGTGGCTGCTACGGGCTTAAGCAAGAACCAATCTTACCTACGCATCAAAACCACAACGATAGTTTGTCAAGTTAGTGCTGTTTTAACCTTCGCAAGGACCGGGCGTAGCCACACTCGGTTCAACTAAAGTTGGAGAAACTGACACCCGCCAGCCACCTGTGTGCAAAGCACGGCGGTAGAACCAGTCTCGCGTAAGCGTACGCGTAATGTCGGTCCAGGCCGCTTCATCCAACAATACCGCCGAACCAAAGTATGACATGCTGGTAAGCAGTATGACTTATATCGCCCACACACAACTCACTTGTGTTCTACTCGTGCATATAACATCAAACCATAAAAACCTGGCTCTGATGCCACTGTTGGGGAACGTAGTAATTTCAAAAAATTTCCTACGCACACACAAGATCATGGTGATGCATAGCAACGAGAGGGGAGAGTGTTGTCTACGTACCCTCGTAGACCGAAGCGGAAGCGTTGACACAACGTAGAGGAAGTAGTCGTACGTCTTCCCGGTCCAACCGATCCAAGCACCGTTACTCCGGCACCTCGAGTTCTTGGCACACGTTCAGCTCGATGACGCTCCCCGGGCTCCGATCCAGCAAAGCTTCAGGGAGGAGTTCTGTCAGCACGACGGCGTGGTGACGATCTTGATGTTCAACCGTTGCAGGGCTTCACCTAAGCACCGCTACAATATGATCAAGGTGTAATATCGTGGAGGGGGGCATCGCACACGGCTAAGGAACAATCATGAAGATCAACTTGTGTGTTCTAGGGTGCCCCCCTGCCCCCGTATATAAAGGAGCAAGGGGGGAGGCCGGCCGGCCCTATGGGGCGCGCCAAAGGGAGGGGGGAGTCCTCCTCCTAGTGGGAGTAGGACTCCCCTTTCCTAGTCCAACTAGGAAGGGAGAGGGGGAAGGAAAGAGAGGGAGAGGGTGAGGGAAAGAGGGGCCGCGCCCCCTCCCTAGTCCAATTCGGCCTCCTCATGGGGGTGGCGCGCCACCTCCTGGGCTGCTGCCCTCTCTCACCCCTCAGGCCCACTAAGGCCCAATACTTCCCCGGGGGGTTCCGATAACCCCTCCGGCACTCCAATTTTCTCCGAAATCACCTGGAACACTTCCGGTGTCCGAATATAGTCGTCCAATATATCAATCTTTATGTATCGACCATATCGAGACTCCTCGTCATGTTCGTGATCACACCCGGGACTCAGAACAACCTTCGGTACATCAAAATACATAAACTCATAATGAAACTGTCATCGTAACGTTAAGCGTGCGGACCCTACGGTTCGAGAACAATGTAGACATGACTGAGACACGTCTCCGGTCAATAACCAATAGCGGAACCTGGATGCTCATATTGGTTCCTACATATTCTACGAAGATCTTTATCGGTCAGACCGCATAACAACATACGTTGTTCCCTTTGTCATCGGTATGTTACTTGCCCGAGATTCGATCGTCAGTATCCTATACCTAGTTCAATCTCGTTACCGGCAAGTCTCTTTACTCGTTCCGTAATACATCATCCCGCAACTAACTCATTAGTTGCAATGCTTGCAAGGCTTAAGTGATGTGCATTACCGAGAGGGCCCAGAGATACCTCTTCGACATTCGGAGTGACAAATCCTAATCTCGAAATACGCCAACCCAACAAGTACCTTCGGAGACACCTGTAGAGCACCTTTATAATCACCCAGTTACGTTGTGACGTTTGGTAGCACACAAAGTGTTCCTCCGGTAAACAGGAGTTGCATAATCTCATAGTCATAGGAACATGTATAAGTCATGAAGAAAGCAATAGCAACAAACTAAACGATCAAGTGCTAAGGTAATGGAATGGGTCAAGTCAATCAGATCATTCATCTAATGATGTGATCCCATTAATCAAATAACAACTCTTTGTCTATGGTTAGGAAACATAACCATCTTTGATTAATGAGGTAGCCAAGTAGAGGCATACTAGTGACACTCTTGTTTGTCTATGTATTCACACATGTATTATGTTTCCTGTTAATACAATTCTAGCATGAATAATAAACATTTATCATGAAATAAGGAAATAAATGATAACTTTATTATTGCCTCTAGGGCATATTTCCTTCAGTCTCCCACTTGCACTAGAGTCAATAATCTAGATTACACAGTAATGATTCTAACACTCATGGAGTCTTGGTGCTGATCATGTTTCGCTCGTGGAAGAGGCTTAGTCAATGGGTCTGCTACATTCAGATCCGTATGTATCTTGCAAATTTCTATGTCTCCCACCTGGACAAGATCCCGGATGGAATTGAAGCGTCTCTTGATGTGCTTGGTTCTCTTGTGAAATCTGGATTCCTTCGCTAAGGCAATTGCTCCAGTATTGTCACAAAAGATTTTCATTGGACCTGATGCACTAGGTATGACACCTAGATCGGATATGAACTCCTTCATCCAGACTCCTTCATTTGCTGCTTCTGAAGCAGCTATGTATTCCGCTTCATACATAGATCCCGCCACGACACTTTGTTTGGAACTGCACCAACTGACAGCTCCACCATTTAAAATAAACACGTATCCGGTTTCGGTTTGCGATTTAGAATCGTCCGGATCAGTGTCAAAGCTTGCATCAACGTAACCACTTACGATGAGCTCTTTGTCACCTCCATATATGAGAAACATATCCTTAGTCCTTTTCAGGCATTTTAGGATGTTCTTGACCGCTGTCCAGTGATCCACTTCTGGATTACTTTGGTACCTCCCTGCTAGACTTATAGCAAGGCACACAGCAGGTCTGGTACACAGCATTGCATACATGATAGAGCCTATGGCTGAAGCATAGGGAACATCTTTTATTTTCTCTCTATCTTCTGCAGTGGTCGGGCATTGAGTCTTACTCAATTTCACACCTTGTAACACAGGCAAGAACCCTTCTTTGCTTGATCCATTTTGAACTTCTTCAAAACTTTGTCAAGGTATGTACTTTGTGAAAGTCCAATTAAGTGTCTTGATCTATCTCTATAGATCTTAATGCCCAATATGTAAGTAGCTTCTCCGAGGTCTTTCATTGAAAAACTCTTATTCAAATATCCCTTTATGCTATCCAGAAATTCTATATCATTTCCAATCAGTAATATGTCATCCACATATAATATTAGAAATGCTACAGAGCTCCCACTCACTTTCTTGTAAATACAGGCTTCTCCAAAAGTCTGTATAAACCCAAATGCTTTGATCACACTATCAAAGCGTTTATTCCAACTCCGAGAGGCTTGCACCAGTCCATAAATGGATCACTGGAGCTTGCACACTTTGTTAGCTCCCTTTGGATCGACAAAACCTTCTGGTTGCATCATATACAACTCTTCTTCCAGAAATCCATTCAGGAAAGCAGTTTTGACATCCATTTGCCAAATTTCATAGTAATAAAATGCGGCAATTGCTAACATGATTCGGACAGACTTAAGCATCGATACGGGTGAGAAGGTCTCATCGTAGTCAATCCCTTGAACTTGTCGAAACCCTTTTGCAACAAGTCGAGCTTTGTAGACAGTAACATTACCGTCAGCGTCAGTCTTCTTTTTGAAGATCCATTTATTCTCAATTGCTTGCCGATCATCAGGCAAGTCAACCAAAGTCCACACTTTGTTCTCATACATGGATCCCATCTCAGATTTCATGGCTTCAAGCCACTTTGCGGAATCTGGGCTCACCATTGCTTCTTCATAGTTCGTAGGTTCATCATGATCTAGTAGCATGACTTCCAGAACAGGATTGCCGTACCACTCTGGTGCGGATCTTACTCTGGTTGATCTACGAGGTTCTGTAGTAACTCGATCTGAAGTTCTATGATCATCATCATTAACTTCCTCACTAATTGGTTTAGACGTCACTGAAACCGGTTCCTGTGATGTGCTATTTTCCAATAAGGGAGTAGGTACAGTTACCTCATCAAGTTCTACTTTCCTCCCACTCACTTCTTTCGAGAGAAACTCCTATTTATTGATAGAAGGTGATAGAAGGTGTATCCAACAGTCTCCTTTGGATATCCTATGAAGACACATTTCTCCGATTTGGGTTCGAGCTTATCAGGTTGAAGCTTTTTCACATAAGCATCGCAGCCCCAAACTTTAAGAAACGACAACTTAGGCTTCTTGCCAAACCACAGTTCATAAGGTGTCGTCTCAACGAATTTTGATGGTGCCCTATTTAATGTGTATGCAGCCGTCTCTAAAGCATAACCCCAAAATGATAGCGGTAAATCTGTAGGAGACATCATAGATCGCACCATATCAAGTAAAGTACGATTACGACGTTCGGACACACCATTACGCTGTGGTGTTCCGGTTGGCGTGAGCTGCGAAACTATTCCGCATTGTTTCAAATGTACACCAAACTCGTAACTCAAATATTCTCCTCCACGTTCAGATCGTAGAAACTTTATTTTCTTGTTACAATGATTTTCAACTTCACTCTGAAATTCTTTGAACTTTTCAAATGTTTCAGACTTATGCTTCATTAAGTAGATATACCCATATCTGCTTAAATCATCTGTGAAGGTGAGAAAATAACGATACCCGCCACGAGCCTCAACATTCATCGGACCACATACATCTGTATGTATGATTTCCACGTGGAGGCGTGTTTCGAAGGACGTTTCCCTCAAGAAGGAGCAAGACAAGGAGGGTCAAACCCTCAGGAGTTCGTCAGCAAGGTCATTCAAGAGCTACGGGAGTCAAGAGTCATGAGAGGCGACCGCCACCTACTAGCTGTGGTTCCCCATCCAGGCGAGGATGGTGGGCTGCGCGTCTGCGTCGACGTACCAGGGCTCAATCGAGTCGCCACTCTGGAGCGCCTCTGGCCCTCGTGAGTGGGGCGCTGCGAAGGTTCACCCCACAGCTACGTTCGCATGCCTTACGGCTTGCCGAGCGTGGCTGTCACATACCAGCGCCTCATGAGGGGCATCATGGAACCTCAAGAGGCCAGGCGTTCCGCAGCCTTGGCGGAGATGGAGATGGTCCGCGAGGAGCCACCAGCGCCTCCGGAGCCTCCCGAGGCCCCGGGGCCTAGGGGTCGTGAGGATCGGCTTCTGCAGCCCACCGAGTCTGCTGCACCAACACTGCTTCATCCTCAACATCATCAGGTGACATCTTTCAAGTTTCATTTCCAGTTGGGAGCGCCCCCAGGGCATCATTATTCCCAGGCCGCATGGGTCCGTCCCAGCGGCATGTATCCCTTTTATTTTCGTGTCGTTAGCTTACTTTGTTGGGGGCGCCCCTCGGGCTGCATCATCCCCAAGTCGCTCGGGCCTGACCCAGTGATGCATGCCTTCCCAGCATCTATTTGAATGAATCCACTCCTTCGCGGCTAATGTGTTTGACCTAGTTTCCCACTCAACTGACGCCAACTGACGGAGCTGCTCCCAAACGGCATGACGCTTGCGCATGGGTCCGTCCCTGCAACGCCGACAAACCTGAGTGGCTGAGCTCTGGCAGCGGCAGCCCTGCACTGCGCCACCTCGTCAAGCCTTCACTGCCACACCACCCCTCGGAAGCAACCAACGGCTGACTGTCAATTGCCATGGCAACCCCTTGCTCTTTCTATGATGATCTGCAGGATCCCTAAAGGAGCCACGTCAGGCAAGGCTCTCGCAGAGACTCCTTCACTCTCACCCGCGCGAACCGCTTGCACGTTAAAGGGGGGGGTGCCTGAGCATCGTGACTCAGGGCTCCTACTGGCTCTCCAGCCCTCACCCTCTGGCCTTGACCACGGCATCTAGACCTGGCATACCAGCGACGGCTGAGACTCGCTCGAGGGCCGGGACCCAAGGATGTAGAGAAGAAAGGGGAGCAAAGGCGAGAGGGAAGGGACACGTGAGGACCTCGCCAAGAAACCTCACGCCTGCCAATGCACGGACCCGGCGAGACACTAGGGAGCGGTCCCTGATTCTCGAGATAAGTCACTACCCGGAAGCACCAGCTACCGTGGCACTGTCACCGCACCTAATGCAATCCCGTGTTAGCGATGCCGCTCACCTTTCTCACCAAACAATGGCTGCTTGAGAGCCAAGGGGGACCTCCTGAGCATCGCGACTCAGGGGCTCTTACCGGACCTCGGGTCTCTCACCTCCTGGCCTTGACCACGGCATCACGACCTGGCATACCAGTGACGGCTGAAGCCGCCTTGGGACTGGGACCTGTCGGCGCAGAGCACCAAGCCCTTGTGAGGTTCGAAAGGAAGGACTGAGCTAAAACGGAATGAGCAACTCGCACAATTCTACGACAAGGGTAGTATTGACAAACAGGATCACATACACCTTACAAGCCCCCGCGGGGCGTGACTTTGATTCCTCGC
This sequence comes from Aegilops umbellulata, assembly GCA_032464435.1. Classification (NCBI taxonomy): domain Eukaryota; kingdom Viridiplantae; phylum Streptophyta; class Magnoliopsida; order Poales; family Poaceae; genus Aegilops; species Aegilops umbellulata. Next base: position 269,377,073 of record CP136055.1, on the reverse strand, counting down.
AGGGAACGGGTCCTAGAGGGATGCTAACTACACGCGCCCCTGCAAAAGGCGCCATCATCAACAGTGGGCCGTCAAGCACCGGCGCCAACCCCATCCAGATCAGAGTCGGCGATGACCAGACGAGCACGCCCTGCTCCAGGAGCGGCGCTGGCTCGGGGGCTCGTAGTTGTCGTCACTCGTCTCTGGAGTCACGAAGAGTTCACGGAGTCGCTGGATCCTCCGATGCCTCCGTCACCCGAGGAGCCGCCAAGGGGGCGGTCGGTGGGCCCGGTCCTCGTCGAGGCAGGGTCTCGACCACCTCTCCTGGGGCAGCACTCCAGCCGGCGCCCGTTCATGTCAAAAACCTTGAAGAACATCACCGAGGCACCGTCGTACTCCAAGTGTCAGAGGGCGCCCCTCGTCCTACAAACCCGGGCGATTTCGCCCCAGCCACGAGTCATGAAGACCTCGCCCGGGGCAACGATTGCGACCTCCGCCTCGGTCGCAAGGGTGCTGCAGCCGGCGTGCTGTAGCCATAGTTCCAGGAGTTCTCCCTACGGGATGATGGAGGCGAAGAAGGGAGGAAGGCGAATCCAAGACTGAGGAGGCATGGCGGCGTGGAGCATGAACTCTCCGGAGGAGCCCTCGGTGTGGACCCCAGGGGGGACGACCCACACCTTCGTGATCCATCGGCACCGACGGCGGTGCCGCCCGTGGCGATCGGCATCAACCCGTTTAGGGCTCTCGATGTGGGCGTACAAGGGGAGCGGGAACCCCGGCGGTGCCCGCTCGCCCCAGGGCCTCGACACCACCTGAAGAGTCTCCTCATCCCGACGGCGGAGGGCGAGCCGTTTCTTCGGCGGGAGCGGGTCTGGTTCCTCTCGAGGGGCTTTTCCTTTCTCTGCCGCCGAGAACCGGCGGATCGGAGCCATCGTAGCAAGACGGAGCAAGGATCGGGAGGAAGGAGAAACAAGGGGGATGGACTGGAAGGGCGCGTGCCGTTCCGTACTTATAGCCGGCGAAGGCCAACCGTCGGCCTCCACGATCTCAGGTAATCATGACCCATTTTGCATGCAGGGACTTACCTAATCTGTGCAGATGCCGAGGCGTCGTGGGGAAGTGGAGACACCCACGTCCAATCAACTGCCACGCGGCGCCCAAGGCCGCAGGCTGTTAGGGCCCGTGGCGCTTCGCTCTTGCCCTTTCGCCTCCCTACACGGCCAAGTCCAGGCGCGCCTTGGGCCCGGGGGCTACTGTCGGCGTTCTGGGAACGGGGGTCCCCAGGCTTGCCTGCCTGCGGCCTGCGGCGTGGCTCAAATGGAACCCAGTATGGCCCATCTTCATCAACACGGACCCAAGACCCTCGCGAGGGGCCAAGCCTCGCGTGGCGGACGACACGGAGCTTCCTCAGGCGCGGCCTCATCAGGCTGGCTCATGAGGAGGCGGAGAGATCAAGGCGGGGTACCTCGCGAGGTGCCCATGACACAAGCCATGAAGACCAAGGGCGCCAGGCGGGCGCCAGCCCGCGCAGTGTCCTCCCTTTCCTCTTTGGTGCAAAGGGAGCAAGCGCAGGCGGGGGGATCAAGTAAAGGCACCCATTTCGGTGCAACGAGACCAAGACCAGCTCCGCGACAAGGATGAAGTCACTGTGGAGCCCAAGCCGGCGTCATCACCGGAGCCTTTGGCAGGCGAGGACCAACTTTAGTCAGGATAAGTGTACCAGATGTTCCCCTTCAAAATGGCCAATTGTTGGCGCCCTTCCCGCTCAATATTTGGGAAGAGGCCCAGGGCCTTTGCCTATAAATAGGACTAGCCACCCCTGGGGTAGAGGCATCAAAGGAGAGATCGAGAGACCGAGAAATCTAACCGTCTAAGATCCAGAGAGAAGGGCGACTGAGCTCCTCCTAGCAGTTCATCGCCCTGGCCAAGAACAGACCCTCGCGAGGCTGTTCTTCCTTGTATTGTTCATCATCAGCCCAAGAGGCAATCCACCACACCACCACACTGGAGTAGGGTATTACACCACATCGATGGCCCGAACCAGTATCAACTCTGTGTCTCTTGTGTTGTTCTTCTGGTAGCTTAGATCCTTGCGAGGTGGAGGGGTACAGGTAGGTAGGAAGCGTAATCTCCGCGCACACCCAGAGTTCGAACCTCAAGGGTCTGCCGGAACCCGAAATCTGACACTAATTATTTTTGAAATAAATCTTAAAATAAACTAGGTGAAATTTGAGAGTGGTAGGAAAAAGAATCAATTAATTTGGACTTATATTTAAAAAGCTATAGCCAGTCAAAGTCTTGGTCAAATTCTGTTTTTAAAATAAAACAGAAAAAGAAAACGTTTCGAAAGAGAAAGCGTTTTCGGTGCAGCGAAGACGTACTCTAGGGGTTACGTCTTCACTTATCCAGCGTGGACCGGCTCGTGGTCACTGACAGTGGGTCCACGGGGCCCACTAGTCAGGTTTGACCAGTCGCCTCTCCCTTCCTTTCCTCTGCCCGAGCGGGGGCGGGATTCCGGTGATCGTCGCCGGCGAACGGAGGCTCCTTGAGTGCATCCGAGGCCATGGATGGATCCGCTACTCCTAGGCGGTCCTCCCGATGGTCGACTGGTCAACAGGGACAGAGGGAATCGCCGGCGGCGAGCTCCGCGGCGGAGGGAGCTTCGGGCATGATTGGGGATTCTGGGCTGCGGTGGCTCTGGGTTGCGTTTGAGGGGTTGGGCAGCTCCGCGAGGTTAAGGGGAGTCGAGTGGTGGCGTTAGACGGACGGGAGGGGCTCGGGTTGTGACTGGATGGACCGGAGTGCGGCGGCGGCTGTACTAGCCGGAGATGGGGAAGAAGACCTTCCCTGGTCGATTGCCTGCTACAGGGGTGTTAGGTGGGGTGGCTTGAGGTCGCCTGAGGTTTCGGAGAGGCTTGGGCTCCTTAAATAGGCGGTTGAGGTCGGCTGCGACGATGGCCATGGATAAGGACGCCGACGACCATCATTCTGTAGGGGCAGGGCGACGTGGCGGCGACGAGCGCTAGCAGACGGCCTTGCGGATGAGATCGGGCTGTTCCACGGGTGAGCTGGCGCGCTGGTGTGGTTTGGGCGGCGCCGTCCCCGGCAGAGCCCTCCTGGGGCCGTCGGCGGCTAACGTCGGTGGCGCTGTGGGGCGCCGGGAGGAGGGGTCCAGGCGGCTCTGCGGTGAGGGAGGAGTTGGGGCGCTGGCTGCTAGTGGGGAGAGGCCAGAGCAGGCGCGGGGAGGCAGCCGTGCGACACGGCGGCTCGGGCGCCCGCATGTGCAAAACGCGCGCTCTGGGCGCGCCCAGAGCACACACATGATGCGTTCGACCAAATGCCAGGGCATTCTAGAGTGCTCGAGCGAGGCGGGCAAATAGCAGACCTAGGTTAGGGGTAGTTAGGAGCTCAGTGGACAAGCCTGTTGGGTCATAGGATCAAGTTCACAATGCAAACCAAAAATCCATGCCAAATCTGTCCATGCACTCAAGGTGTTTGCCAGAATGCCAATGGCATCTAGGCAACTCTTGGGGTGGCCCAAATTTCCAGATCAGTGTCTCCTTGGATGAATAAGAGGGTGGTGAAGTTAGTTTGACAAAAGCAGAAACTTGTTAGTGCAAGTTTTGCAAAACTGCAGTTCTGGGCAGAAGGTAAATGGCATTGTTTCATGAACCAAAAATCTTCCAATGGGTCCACTCTTCTGGACTTAAGGGTTCTACAAGATGGGCTATAAGTAGGAGAAAGCTCAAGGGCACTAGAGCAAATTAAGCTAGGGTTGCAGTAGAAAAAGCCAATCTGGACCAGAAAGCGAAAGAGGTTGATTCACTCAAAATTTTCAAATAACACCACTGGGTTTTTGCATAAAGTTGAATTGCATACTACTACTAACATCCCATAATTTTGGTGGAGGCTAGAAAGAAATATTTAAAAGGGTTGTAGTGCAATACTTCCATCTGGACCAGTTTTGAAAACTTGGGGTAGAGCTCAAAATATTTAAGGAATGAAGTATATCTTTGCATAAAAGTGATTTAGACACATCACATAACATCTCCAAATTTTGGTTGGGATTTAAGATAAATATATCAAGAGGTTGCAGTGCAAATTGGGTCCTGAAACTTAAGAAAATTCATTTTAAGGAATAAAGCTCAGAGAGAATTAATTATGCAATTAAATTCCACTTTTAAGAGAAATGTTTTTCTTGAGGGGGAAAACCAGTCCAATAATATATTTTGGAAGTTTTCACTTGGGGTAAAAACTCCATAAAAATCCAAGAATGAAAGGTACTGAAATCAAAGAAAACAAGAAAATGAAAAGTTCAATTTCCTGGCAAAACTCTTAATCAATAAACAAGGATAAAATTTTTGGGGTGTCACAATAGCCAACATGTAGTAGTAGTTTATTTCATATAGCCCGCGGACTCAGCTCTATTGTACTTGCTCTAATAATGCAAGAAACCACTAAAATGCCAAGAAACTACTACCACTTGCATACGTGGCAGACTTAAGATAAGACTACCTTATCAACCATTGTACATGCTCTTACCAACAAAAATCCTCGAGTGACCTCCTACCTCCGGCCTGTCCACCAAGTCATCCTCGGCCATGGGACGTAGCTACCGCCGCCGGCAGAAGGCGAGGTCAAAACCGCCGGCGGTGCAGAGCCCATGTTGCGGCAGCCCGGATGCCAGCTCCGTCCGGCGCTCGCGGCCGCTAGCTAGCCAAGATAGCTCCGTCCAACTGCTTGTCTGCAAGGTTTGCTAGCTAGATTGGCACGGCAGCGCGGCGGCTTGCTCGCGCGCGCCGCGCTAAGGCCAGCCATCTGGCTCGAGTGAAGGCCAGCGCGGCGGCTTGCTCGCTCGTGAGTCACGCTCGGGCCAGCCTGCCAACCCGTGCAGAGGCCAGCGCGGCGTCCGGCCCATCCAGCGGAGCGGCGGCCAACTCGCTCATCACCGGCGCCACCGACGAACACGCATCAGTACTGTTTGAAGTAATGTTCAGGAAAAATAATGATTTGAGGGGGAATAACAGGATAGAAGGTCAGATGTGGGTCCCTCGTGTCAACGGTCAAACAAAATGTGTTGGTTTAAGCTGCCTCGTCAGCACGGACATGTGGGCCAACCCTGTCATAAATGGGTTAAAACGAACCTAATCGGTAGGAGTACTAGGTAGTTTTTGGCATGGATTAAGAAATTTTGGGTATGTTTTTGCTATTTTTTGTATAATAGATTCCTCCTAGGGCTGGTTCAAAGTGGTAGTTTTTTGTTAAATACTCTACATATTGTAAGTAGGAGTGAAAGTTAAGCTTTGGAAGCCAATAAGCAAGGATAGTTACATAGTGCATATGTGTACATGATTGAAAGTAAATATCAACCATGAGTGACTAATATCTTGATGGAAAACTCAAAACTATGGAATACTAGGAAAAGAAATGCATGGTTGGAAATACTAGCAATGTTCATGTCCGTTGCAACGAATCATAATTAGAATAATACTTATTCACAAACTTGGTACAAAACACTCTAATTTTGATATACATATGTCACTAGAGATATATTATGTTCCAATTAGAATATATTCCTTGGGATGTTTTGGTGAGGTCAGGGAGGGATGTGGTTGGTTTTAAGATACTAAGTATGGGTTTTTCTGCAAATTGGTAGAAAAGTGGGATGTTGGTGAGAAAAGGCAACAATTTACCTCACAATCGTTAGATGTAGATCTAATGGTCAGAAACGACGGATGGCAGACACACCAGCACCACCAACTTAGTCTTGTGTAGGAGTACTAGCAAGATCCGTGCATTGCACGGAACATCAAGATGCATTTTTTTATAAAACACTTGTTGTGATTGACCCTTGCGGGAGTAATCCCATGTGTAAAAACTAATGATATCTCGAGAAATATGAGATAAGGTGAAGAGGAGTGGGGTGTGGTGGTGGTTGGTGGTCGGACTGAGCGGAGGCATGGGGATTGACGACGCCGACAGCGGCCACTAGGCCAGTTTGTTCCAGAGGCTTCCTTTATTAATTGCTCAACAATGAGGTTTGTTGGAGATAAGGATGAACGAGGGAAGGCCTTGTCTGCAAATGTGGAGAGGGTGCGGGTATCTTTTAGTTTAATTTCCATCCGTCAGATATAGATCGGACGGTCTATATTGCAAGATGGCACATGTACCATCATCACCAACTTGATTTTATATAAGATAAGAAATATAAGTATGGATATACAAATGTATTATCGATACTTGCTTCCGTAGATAGCATCTACATTCTATTCAACGCCTCGGCATGTGGGGCCTTAGCACAATGACTTCTCGAGTGTGTAAAACGAAGATTTTCCCGTCGCCGCCAAGGAGGGGGTGACGGCGGCGCGCTTTTTGGCTTGCTCTAGTCCTAGTAGTCATACTAGGTGGTCTAAGCACGTGTAGATTTATTATTTTTCACGTATCGTGTTCGCCGTACTTCCACGACTGTTCACGAATAGACGGTAAGTTATTCACGGGGAAACCCTTGTTGAGCGTGTTTGAGAGAGAGAGAGAGAGAGAGAGAGAGAGAGAGAGAGAGTGCGTGTGTGATATGTTAGAGACTGAGGCAATGATAACAGATTCTTTGTGTCTATGTGTGTGGAGGATAGAGAGAGACATGTACATGGGGCTTTGTGTTGTGTAACGTGGAGACACATATACATAATTAGAGAGTGAGTGCGTGAGATACACATGCGGACATGAGGAGAGATGAGGATCCAGGTAAATGGGTGTTTGTGCGTGTATGTGTGTGAGAGGCAGAGAGTGTATGTGGAGTAGAGAGACCACTCATGATGTAAACCTAGTATAAGGGAAGGGGGGATGGTGTGACATGTGTAGTAGCGAGATAGCACGGGTGCGGGCGGGGGGAGCAGACTATTTGGAAGAGACATCGAGTGTGTGTGTGGGAGAGGGGTGTGAGAGCGAGAGAAAGAGAGAGCTAGCGACGGAGAGAGAGAGAGAGAGAGAGAGTGAGAGGAAGAGAGGGGGCGAGAGGGGTCGTTTGTGTCCATAAATGGCGTATAGATAGGGAGACAATGTTGATGTTGTCCAAAATTGGCCTATGAACGGAGACGCAAGGGAAGCAAGTCATCGTGTGTGTGATAGGGACTTCATGAGAGATCTAGAATAGATGGTGTAGAGAACAATGTGCGAAATCGAGAATGATTATACATTAGGGAGCTATGCAAAGAGTCACGACATATATGTATACAGGGAAAGAGCTGGGGCGGGTCCTGTAACGCCCTCGATGCGGCTATATCTCCCACGTGTCGAAGCACGACTTAGAGGCATAACCGCATTGAAAGCAACATCGCAAGTGAGGTAATCTTCACACAACCCATGTAATACATATGGGAAAGAGATACATAGTTGGCTTACAATCGCCACTTCACACAATACGTGAGTAAAGCATTACATCATACAGATACAATCAAGGTCCGACTACGGAACTAAAATAAAAGAAGACTACCCCAAATGCTACACAGATCCCCGATCGTCCCAACTGGGCTCCACTACTGATCAACTGAAATGAAACAACACAATGAACAAGATCTTCATCGAGCTCCTCCTTGAGCTCGGGTGCGTCACCTGCACGGTTTCATCGGCACCTGCAAACTGGTTTTGGAAGTATCTGTGAGTCACGGGGACTCAGCAATCTCACACCCGCGAGATCAAGACTATTTAAGCTTATGGGTAGGAGAAGGTAGTGAGGTGGAGCTGCAGCAAGCGACTAGCATATCTGGTGTCTAACATATGCAAAAGAGAGCGAGAAGAGGAGGCAAAAGCACGGTCGAACAACTATGATCAAGAAGTGATCCTAGAACAACCTACGTCAAGCATAACTCCAACACCGTGTTCACTTCCCAGACTCCGCCGTGAAGAGAGCATCACGGTTACACACGCCGTTGCTGTATTTTAATTAAGGTCAACTTCGGGTTTTCTACAACCGGACATTAACAAATTCCCATCTGCCTCATAACCGCGGGCACGGCTTTCGAAAGATAATACCCTGCAGGGGTGTCCCAACTTAGCCCATTATAAGCTCTCACGGTCAACGAAGGATATTCCTTCTACCGGGAAGACCCGATCAGCCTCGGAATCCCGGCTACAAGACATTTCGACAATGGTAAAACAAGACCAGCAAGACCACCCGCTGTGCCGACAAATCCTGATAGGAGCTGCACATATCTCGTTCTCAGGGCACACCGGATAAGCTAAGCGTACAGGTACCAACATAACCCAAGTTGCCAAGGGACGGTCCCGCACGGTGCTCTAGTTTGGACCAGCACTCAGAGAAGTACTGGCCCGGGGGGTAAAATAAAGATGACCCTTGTGTCTGCAGAACCCAAGGGAAAAAGGCTTAGGTGGCAAATGGTAAAACCAAGGTTGGGCCTTGCTGGAGGAGTCTTATTCAAAGCAAACTGTCAAGGGGGTCCCATAAATCACCCAACCGTGTAAGGAACGCAAAATCCGGGAACATAACACCGATATGACGGAAACTAGGGCGGCAAGAGTGGAACAAAACACCAGGCATAAGGCCGAGTCTTCCACCCTTTACCAAGTATATAGATGCATTAATTAAATAAGAGATATTGTGATATCCCAAAATAATCATGTTCCAACATGGAACAAACTTCATCTTCACCTGCAACTAGCAACGCTATAAGAGGGGCTGAGCAAAGCGGTAACATAGCCAATCAACGGTTTGCTAGGAAAGGATGGTTAGAGGTTTGACATGGCAATATGGGTGGCATGATATAGCAAGTGGTAGGTATCGCAGCATAGGCATAGCAAAAGAGCGAGCATCTAGCAAGCAAAGATAGAAGTGATTTCGAGGGTATGGTCATCTTGCCTGAGATCCCGCAAGGAAGAAGAACGAGTCCATGAAGAAGACAACGGACATAGTCGAACGAATCCTCACAACTCCGGAACGAAAACCGAAGCTAACGAGAGAAGCAACCCAGAAACAAACAAACAACATAGTAAACAACCATCACATAAACATGGCATGATGCACAAACAAGAATGATGCATGTCCGTTTTAAAGACTCATGGCATGGCAAAGTGCAACAGGCAATTCTACAAATTAAGTGGAGTCCAATATGCAACTCCGTTGCATATTGACGAAACACCACGTGACTTATTTAGTTCTCTCTTGTTTAGGTACTCAACAAAATTAAATGTTGGTTAGCATGGCAAGAGGTGAAGCACAACAAAACTACCTACCTAGGCAAGTTTAACTGAGGCCGGAAACAACGAACACCAAGTCCGGAAAAACCCTCATATGCATATTATGAATTTGGTACTGTTCTGCCATAAACACAATTTTAATGTTGTTAAACAGCAAAATAAAGTGCACCACGTTAAACTAGGCATTTTTCCACCCCATATACATATAAAGTTTATTTGAATCGGAGCTACGGTTATTTAGTTATGAAATAAACCATTTTAACATGACATTTAAGCAAATTTAAGCAAACAACAATTTAAACATTTTAAACATGGATGAAAATTGGATATTATTAAACTACACAAATTTCTGAGCATTTTACATAGATGAAGTTTAATTTGGATGCAAGGATAATTACTTATTAACACATTAATATGATGGCATTTTTCTGTAACTATGCATGCACAGGATATTTAGCAAATTCGTCCAGGAAAAAAAACACTATAGGGCCGAATCTGCTGAACTGGGCCAACAGGGAGGAGGGGCTGCGGGGAGCTCACCCATGGGCCAAGGCCCGATCGGTGGGAGGCAAGGCTGGCAGGCTTCGGCAGCGGAGCTGGGCGCGACCCACGCGCTGGTGCTGGTCAACGCGCGTGCGAGCGGCGCGGCTGGGCCAGGACGCTGGACCAAGTCAACGAAGGGCAGCGCTGGCCGTCTCGTTCGTGAAGCAGGGGACGGCGGCTGGCGATGCGGGATGCAGGGCATGGCGGCGACCTTCGACGACGAGTGGATGGACAAGGGGGACGGATCCGGTGCGAAGGAGGTCGAGGAGGGCCGAGGCGAGGCGCTGGCATTCTCCTCTACTCGATGCAGAGCAAGCAGAGGCCGGCAGAACAAGCTCCAGGCGTAGGGGAGGAGCAGGGAAGACAGGAGGCAGCACGATGCAAGATGATGCAGGGGAGGCAGTGGCTGGTCGAGGGACTTGCGGAAGAGCAACAGCGGCGGTGTAGGGCGCGGTTAAGGCAAGCAGCGCTCGCGTTCTGAAACTGACAAAGCGGGCGGCGACAGCTTCGTTCGACTGATCGAAGCAGAAATGAGGCCCTGCGGCGGGAGGCGGGCACGTGTAGTCGGGGCGAGAGGAGCCGGCCCGATCCGGCGGCAGAGAAGGCAGGGACAGGAAGGACACACACGGCGGCTCCGGTCGCTGGCGGCCATGGCAGCAGGGGCGAGCCCCGTTCGTTTCCTGGCAGATAAGAAAACACCCGAGGAAGGGAGAGAGATTAGAGAAGGAAGGAGAGGGAAACAGGGGAGAGAAGGAGGAGACGGGCGGTGACTCATCTGCTCTTGGACCAGGTCGCCGGCAGCACGGCAGCAGGTCTGGAGCGAGACGAGGCGGCGAAGGCCTGTACGAGGAGGAGGCCGCGGACGAAGGACGACGACGGTTTGAGGCGCGTGGGACGCCCGGGCAGAGGAGCTTGAGCATCGGGCTCGCGAGAGGACCGGCGAGGAGCAGCTCGGGAGGCCTCGGGCACGAGGAGCGGGGCTGGCTGCTCTGGTTGGGTGGACGACGGGATCCAGGGGAGGCACTGGTTGGTTTGGCGTGGAAAATGAGGAGGAGCGGTGGCGACTGTGGTTGAAATCGAGGAGGGGAGGATTTGGATCTGGGAAGATCCCAAGGTGGAAGGAGAGACTGGGTGGAGTGGCGGCGCGGTGATGGAATGGATGGGACATTGCTACTAAAATTTAGGGTTAGGTGTCTATTTATAGGAAGGGGGTTAGAGGGTGACCCTCCGATTAGATCGGACGCTCGAGAAAAATAGGATAGGGAATCCAAATAGGAAAATGGAGATGTTTTATAGATTTTTGGGGATGATCCGGACCCAACGGTAATGACTGTCCGGGTCAGGTTCAGGGAAGTTTCGGACACGGGCAAGGGGCCGATGCACTGTGCAAAGAGACTCCGGTTTAGGCAAGAGGGAAAACGAAGAACAATGTTAGTCTTGGAACGGTCAACGAAAACAAGGGGGGACGCGACAACTACGAGGGGATGCAAATTTTAAAAACGATGACGGCAACGAGTGCCGATGCAATGCAAATGATGACATGATGAATGCAACAAACAAACGAAACACATGACAACGACGAAAAACATGGAAGTCCTCTGAAGCGTCGGTCTCGGGGCGTTACAGGTCCGCATGTGGGAGAGATAGAAAGAGGAGAGTGGTGCACAAGGAGACAAAGTGTGCTTGTTTGCAGTGGGGGTGGTGTGTGAGGTGAGTGCGCGAGAACCACATAACTAGGGAGATAGACGTTTGGGGGTGACGTTTTGTGTGTATGGGAAATGTACACTCTACATAGTGCGTGTGCCTGGGTAAGAGAGATAGCGGGAGACCTAGAGAGTGAGGGAAGACATGTGTGCATGCCCGAGAGATAAAGTCATAGAGACCTATGTTGGGGTCCGGACTTTACAAGAGAGAGGGGTGTTAATGTGCTCGTGTGTTGGTGTTTGGGGGAGAGAACGACTTCTCTCTCTCTCTGTGTGTGTGTGTGTGTGTCGTGGTGGTGGTGGTGGGGGGGTTGACTTCAGATAAAGAGTGAGGTGTCTATATTTGAGGGACTTTATCGTAATTGAGATATTGTGCACTCATGGTTGGTCAATTTGTTTCACAGTTTGTACTATGAGATAACGATACTTTTGAACATGCGTGATATACCTTGATGTACCAGAATTACAAACCTAAGATTAGAATTTTGGAATTCGACTCCATCATTAGCTTTTGTAATTCATTTAAACGGAGGTACATTTTTTAAGCCGGGATTTCGTGATTTCAAATTAATATATCAAACCTAGAGATATACACATACGGGCATGTCCAAACTTTATAATCATCCACTTTATTCATACACATACACATTTTTGCTTTTGTCATCATATTTAGGATAAACACATTTGGAATTTCATTTGAATTGGACCGTATGATGGTATTTTCATGTAATAGCTCAATGATCCATATTTGAATTGAATGGACAATCTAAGTTTCGAGTTGGAGACATTGATTTTCAAAACTTGCACATTTTTTTGCGTGCAAAACAAACAAATTGTCGGCCATGATATCATAGTCGGCCGTACGAGAGCAGAATACTTATAATTTTAGGCGCCAAAAGCTTTCAAACTTCCCGCTCACATCGAAATATCACGCGCCCGAAAGTTTAGCCCTGCGATATTCCTATTTTACCCCTGCCGCATGAACAGAAAAGGGCTGCTTTGGTAACTCCATTGTTTTCCCCTCTTTGCCCCCAACATTATTCCCTAGAGCCCCTCCCCTTCCCCTCCCCGACCCCCCCAACCACGGCAAGCCGCCGAATCTAGTCCTCCGCCGCAGCGGTGGACCTCACACCCCGCCGGATCTACGTTCCGCACCTTGGAACCCCCAACTGCCAACTCACCACTTCACCGGAGCCGCTTCAGCGACTGGCTTGTCCACCGCTCCAGATCTCCTTGACCGCCATCATGGTCCACCGCACCGGATCTGCTTAACCGGCGCCCTCGTCCACCACAGCGTAGGCCCTTCACTAACTCCCTCGTCCGCCCCTTCGCTGGCCCTCCATACAAGCCCTCGTCCGCCGCAACAGATCCGCCTCACCGAAAGCACTGTACAACGCGCCTGCCGAAGCCTTCGTCCACTGCACCGGACCCGCTCCACGGATGCCATATTCAACTCCACCGGCCCTGCTTTACCGACGCTGCAGCCTCATCAGGTTATTTCGATTTGTACTCCTTTCGGTTTTTCTCTTTATCGTGCAACTGTTCACTTACCACAGATGAGCTTTCTTGTATGTAGACAGGCGCCGCAACCGTAGCACCGGAGCCACTTCAGCGACGGCGACAGCCGGCGCAAACTCAACTGCAACACGAGCACCATCGACGATCCTTAGCTATCAAGTATGACAACGATACCCATACGCCGCCCAGAATCAGGTACTATTATCCAACGGCCGGCGCCTACATTCACTTTTCTAGCATAAGCAGTGCACCTTTGAATTTCTTCAGGGCATCATTCAGTTTTTCATGAGACGTGTTATTCTGCTTGCACCTGTAGGGCCATACTTCTGGCAGTGAACATGTTACATGTGCTAAATTACATACCAGTGCACATATAGTTAATATGCTTTAGTTTTGTTCTGATGCCACCTGTTGGTTCCATCAGACTGCTTAATGTTCTCTATGCTTAATTACACATCATCAAACTAGCACGTGGTTTCGCTGCTTTTTGTTCGTTTTACCCTACATTTTCTGATGCTAGCTATTACATCACTGCTCCGAGCCTCTGTTCATTACTTGTTTGTGTGTTCTTGATCTTCCCAAGTTGCATGACTAATTTGATGCTTCTATTAATTATGGAGCTGCCAACCCCATCAAGCAAAATATTTGTTCTTTTGGGGCTGGCACCTCGAACAAGCATAAAAATATAGGGAAGCAGATATACTCCCTCCGATTCTATTTACTCTGTGCATAACTCTTGACCCGCATACCAAGGAGGGCACTTGTTTAATTTTTCTAGACTAATTTGCCAATTAATTAGGGCAGAGGCGGATGGGGCGTGGCACAAAAGGAAACTAGCGCTAGGAATCGGCAACGCGCAGACTAATACAAGAAAACTGAGAAAACGTTATACGCAAAGTAAAAAGAATTGGAGGGAGTATTGTCGTGTATGCACACACCCTTCTTTCATTAGTTTAGATGAACCATTGATGATCAATTCGGACCAGTGCATGCGATTAAAATTAATTTTACCTAAATAGATGGTGCAAAATAAACTACAACAACTAGATTTGCAACCACGGGATGCTGAAGATATCTTCAAAGAACATTGCAACAGCAGCTAGGCTTCACAGCAACATATGGTAAGCCAGTGTGTTTTAGTACATGTGAAATGTAATGCGAGTGGGCTGCTTTCTTGGCTTGTGCCCTCAATGTGTAATCCTACCGAATTACAAATAATTCAGTTGTCTGCTTTGCTGTATTGCTTGATTCGAATGCTTATTTGTTGTTACGCTATACCTGAGTTGGCCAATATGTCAGCAGTGCCTGCTGTACTATCGTAAAGAAATGCATGCCTATTTCATTTGAGTCCTTAACTTTTCCTCTCAACTTCATCACAAGACTGTCTTCGTAGTTTATATGAGGCAACACTGTTAAGTGCTTTCTCAGATTATTTCAACTGCTTAGATGCCTTGGCAACTTAAATATAGCGGCTGTACACTCCCTTTCAACTACGGATGTCAACTGGGTCCGGTTTAATCCCGATTAAAGTCCACTAGTGGTATGATAGTTCAAAAGAGTTTTTGTTTTTTTGAGGAAAATGAACTAGGGAGGTAGCAAAAACTAACTAGATGGGACTGGCGGATTTCGTTTATTTGCCACTTACATCCCTAGTTTCATCTTACCATTTTAATTTCTTTTTGGCTGATGCTGCTTCGAACCATTTAAATATAGTTTGCCATGCTCGGCAATAATTCGTCCGTCGTTTACCATGAAAGCTTACTGCCTGGATCATATGATACCTATCTCTTACTGATGTCCGGCAGAAACCTTTCAGGATGCCGTTCACACTAGGACACAATGTACAACCCCAGAATCTATTTGTGGAAGCAATGCGCCATCCATGTTACCAGATGGTAGCAGTTCAGAGGCAACACCGTCGGAGAGCAGTCTGAGCATAGATATTATAGTGCTTGAGGCTCTACTAGAGGCAGAAAGAGATGGTGTGGCTGCCATGAATGAGGTAATCTTTATCTTGAGGCTGGAAATTACGGAATTAGCGGCACACATTATGCAAGCAACCCAATAATTGGAGGAAGTAAGAATGTTGCATTTGAAGACGGAGGAGGTCCTGCTATTTCTGCTATCTGAAGCCCAAGATAATCCCGGTTCTTCTTTAGATACCAGTTGAAATTTTCATTAGGTTATTGTACTTGCATGTTGTGTCATGTCTCTGAATGGATTATGTTGCAAGACCCCCTATGTTGTCCATGTGTTGTAATGATCCGAATTTTTTAGGGGAGGTAATCCTCAGTACTTGTATGATTGACACAAGGTGAACTGTTTTTCGTGTGAGCATATTGTATTGGATGAAATAACTGTTTGACTCAGAGTGTATCCAACCTACTGAATTTGAAGATCACGACATTTCTAAATCATAATCATATATAAAGGTGGAATAAATCTTTGTTGTGGTTTTGAAGAAATAAATAACAAAACGTATAATTATCTGTGGATATTCGTAATCGAATACAAATTGGATTTGAATTTAGTTTGCCAGGTCCCAGGGCAAACGTGAATGCTAATTCTCCCAAGTTTTGAGCGAAGCGGCTAAACACCCACTATAATTTGTGGGCTGCCCGAAGCAAGTGTTTGCAAGATGGAAATTATTGTCTACCCCTCACACTTGACATCCTTAGCAACATGATTTACACTGCTGTCGACAGGGGTAGACTAGTAACTTCAATCAGACGTGACACGACAGCCTCTGAGCCCATTCAGACACGGTGGGCGCCAAACGTGGGCAGCAAAACACATTTGATTCAAGCTCGTCCGAAAGACATGTGTCTCTTCCTCTATTTCCCCATTCATACACGGTGGGCGGCAAAACAAACTCTCCTCGTCCGAAATCGATGTAGGCTTATATTTTAAATAGGGGTAGATGTGTAACTTCCATCAGACGTGACACAACAGCCCTACCTGTCAGCCCCGTTCATACACCATGGGCGCCAACCGTGGGCGGCAAAACACCCTCTCCTCACCCGAAATAGTTACCGGCAAATATTTGGGAGATGCGAGATTACCGTCCTATCCCCAACCGACGCGATGTTCGAAATTTTAAACGGGGGATAAGTTCGTAACTGTCCCCCATTTCAGAGAAGCGCGTCCCAAAGTTTGAGATCCCCCCTCCCCTCCATTTCCCCATTCATACACCATCGGCGGCACGACAACCTCCGTGCTGCGGCCAGCCTCCTCCGTCCGCCACCCCATCCTCCACCTTGCCGGAGTGGCTACCCCTACCCCGTCGTCCACTGCAAGAGATGGACGTCTCTCATCCATGGCGCTGGACCAGGATCCTTTCATCACCTCCTCTTGCTTCATCGGTGCCGTCGTCCACCTTGCCGTTGCCGCTCCTACGACCGCCTCGTCCATGGCAACATGATATATCCCCCGACCCGGCCGTCTGCCGTCTAAAGTCTTCTTCCCCGCCGCCGACAGCCATCGCACCCGCAGCACCCCCAACGTATCAGCATAGGCCTACACGGCGTCGCAAGAGATCTGGTACTCTTCCATATGTGCTTAAGTTATTGATCTCAACCAGAAAATATATCATAATTTGTTTATTGTACTTTTCTTGTCCGTACCAAATCGTAGTGGCTAGTTGAAAGCAAACATTGGTTGCGAAGTAGCTTTGTCCGGTTTGCACCTCCAGATCCGCCATGGCACGGGAACTATACTCGTGAAGCTTATGGTTTCCCCCCTTTATATTCACTACCATCATCGTAGGTGCTTCGTGTCGTGCTAGCACTGCTCCTCAAGACCTCAACCCAAAGCTTACGTGTTGAAACACGAATCTGATATGATGCTCATATCACTAAAACAGAGAACGTTTAATTGGTCACCTAATGTTCCTATATTCGTTTTGAAAAGCATGTGCGCCACCCACTGGTCCAGCTAGTTCCATTTTCCTGATTTTTCTCTTGATGCTTAGGGTTTTCCCCTTTTATCTACTCTACTATGATCTGCGTAGGTGCTTTCTGTCGTACTAGCATTACTCCACCCTTGAAGCTAAACAACACAACACTCAGAATTCGAAAGCTTAGTTGTTCAAATATGATTGTGATATGATACTGATATTAGTTAACCAACACATTTAATTGGTTAGCTAAAGGTCCCACTTGAGTTTCCAAATGCATGTCGCGACATATAGAGAGACAGCATAATTGCATTTCTTTGTCACTTGTTGACCGTACTTTCTTGCCCATACCAAATCTTAGTTGTTATTTCAAAGCAAACATCGGTTGCTAACTACCTTTTGCGCGGTTTGCAGCTTCAGATCTGCCATCCCACTGCCACGGTCAACACTGTACTCATCATGCTTATGTTTTCCCCATTTTATGATGACCACAATCAGCCTACGTGGTTCGTGTCGTAATAGCACTGCTCCACCCATCGAGCTAAACAAGCTTAGTTGTACGAATTCATATATGGTATTATTGCTGATATTAGTAAAACTGAGAGATGTTTAATTGGTTAGCTAAATGTTCCTACTTTAGTTTCAAAATGCATGTGAGCCACATATGGAGAGACCGGAAAGAATAGTATTTCTCTATGTGCTCTGGTTCATCATGGGTGGCCAACCGGCATTGTATTAAAAGACTTGTAATATATTCAATCTGCTTGCTCTTCTGCTCTTCTTTAAGATGATACTCTTCTCTTGCGGTCGACTGGTCAGGTTGAGTTGTTCTCCCTTAGTATATTTTGAATCTGTCAAGTCAGGTCGACTTGCTCTTCTTTACTATATGTTGAAGCTATCATCTGCGAAGTGTCATCACTTCTGGAGCTCTCATATTTTGAGTAGTAGGCCACATTATATTAATGCACACAACAAATTACAGCATGCATGGCATCTTTTAAAAGAATTGTAGAGATAGCACAAAGGGGTTTACAGGGAGGCAATATTGGATTAGAATCACTTCTGCATTACAAAGAAAATCTCACTTGTTTTTATGTTTTCATGCATGTCAGATATTGAACATTATCAAAATGAATACGAGAATGGGCGCATGGGAGGAATATTGCGGAACGATCCACTGGCTATCAAACTTGGCATGGTGGAGGATGGCCTATCTTATTCACCCATCAAGGTGCTTGCTCTAACTTTGCAAAGTTGTATTGGTCGCACATATTTTGCATCTGACCTCTTGCATTACTTCTACTTTGTTACACCATCTGCTTAGTTTAAGCATCATATATGAGTATATGCCATACCTATCCATTTTCTGTACCTATTCCATGTGTCGTCAGACTATGTTTTTCCAGTCACATATTGTTCTTTCGTAATAGGTGTCCAAAAGGAAGAGGGTGAGTGCATGTCGTCAAGGAGTACAAACTAGGTATTTGGAAAAGGTAGTGATACCTGTTAAATCAGATAGATCAGCAGCCATAGAAAACACAGGCCCAACTGTAGCACACTTTACCCCTACTTCAGTGGCCAAACCCCTATTAGAACTACTAGGAGCCCAGCGTCAGGTACTGTCTCAATTCAAAATTTGAACTCCTACATTTCTGCTTGCGCCTTACCTTCTCTCTTGTATGAAAACTAATTTCAGATGAATCTCCTTGCTCAAAGGATCATACGATCTCAAAACAATAATGGACTCTGCATTGCTCTTGTCAGTACCTCTCTCCCTTTTGCCTTGTAACGCTGTACTTAATTAATTGCTATTTGATTATGTATCATCAGTCTGCACCTGAGCTTCATTATCCTCTGTTTCTTCCAATATTATTTGATCTATATTTACTCTTTGCAAAATGTAGAATAATGGCAACGCTTATAAAGAATTTTCTTTGGGGAATTTATTGAATTATCCTTCCATCAACATGGAGAAGGGCTTTGTCCAGCCCGTGTTAACATGTAATGTAAGTTCATCCTTCTCAAGCCTTCAAACTTTGTCCTAGTATAGATTAGGATAGGCATCATTTCCTCCACTGCTGTTTGCTTTGCTGTTTACATCTGATTGGATGTTTGCAACAACTACCAGTTTCAAATTGTAGTTGTAAAAACATGTTCCTTATGCAGAACAGATCCATTTATTTGCTTATATAATTGTGAAACCTGTTACGTGTCTCCTTGTTTCTCTTTCAGACTCGTATCTCTTACGCCAGGCAGAACTTTAGGGAAGATAGTGAGCCAAACCATTTTGAGGACAGCGAGATGACCCCAGGTCCTGTCTTGATGAAGATAGTGAGTTGAAGCTACTCACCAGCAGGTGTGAGACAACCTCTATGCAGTCGCTGCCTTAATCAGGTCGACTTCTTCAGTCTCAACTTCAAGAGGAAAGGCTTGCTTCAGCTCAGCTCCGACATGAAGTCAAATATGCAATGAAGATGTCAGAGGACTTCCGTGCACACCATCATGCCTTAAATCTAGTGTTGATGCATCTATCGTTGACACAACTGAGGTCTACTCAGCTTCTTTAGCTGTTTGGGGGGGCCCGACCTGGCCAGGCCTAGTGCCTTCTGAAGTGCTCTCAGTTTTGTATATTCTTTTGTCGGCGCATTTATTTGCACTGGTGGCGAACTTTGATGCCCAGTGGATGTAATATGTGTGATAGCCGTGATAGCCTAGCATAAGTTGCTTGCCTATTTATTTCCTTGTTGTCTTGTTTATTTGTTTGCTTCTAGTCATTGCGGTTCTTTTTCTGCGGTTTGCTAGTGGCTGCATTAACCTATTTTTTAAAACTAGGCCACAATAACCATGGGCTAATATTTACTGTAGTGACACTGGGCCTCCTACGGGCCGTAGAAATAGTGGGCCTTCTACGGGCTGTAGAAACAATGGGCCTTCTATGGGCCATAGAAACAATGGGCCTTCTACGGGCCGTATCATCAATGGGCCAAACATGGGCCAATAATAGGCCGCATTATGGGCCGACCATAACGGGCCATCGTTAATAGGCCATGTTTGATGACGCTATGAAAACGGCCCAACGTATTAACGGACCACAAACGGGCCGACTGTAACCACGGGCTGAATTTGGCCCACAAGCAGAAAATGACAGTAACGGGCCGTAAGTAAACGAATTCTAGAAATGAGCCCAAGAATAAATGGGCTCTGAGAAGGCCGAAAGATAACATGGGCTGGAAACGGCCCAACGGAATAACGGGCCATTAGTGGGTATAAAGTGATACACTGTTCATCATGGGCCAGTTTCACCACAGGTCGTTAATAGGTGTAAAGTGATACACTGTTCATTACGGGCCAGTTTCACCACGGGCCGTTAGTAGGCCAAGAGTTACATAGGGCCTCATATGGGCCGAAAGACGTCATGGGCCATACATGGGCCAGAGTGAAAACGGGCTGGAATCATATTGGATGGCCCAGATGATGCTACTGGGCCTAATTCGGATAGGGCGTAACGGGCCTTGGGTTAGCAGGCTGTAAATGGGCTATATTCGAACAGGCCGTTAACAGGCTTTCCATGGGCCGGCCCGCCAGCTTTTGACCAAGTCAAACGGGCCGCCTTTACACAGGAATGGGCCTCTATTGGGCCGTGCCACGTGTCGATGTATCATACGCCTATCCGACCCACTGATGAGCTGACACGTGTTTCGTTCGGCCAATAAGAATTTTACACATGGAAATTTCCCATTGGTCGGGGCTGTTAATGGGTTATCGGATCCAAAACCCGACCCGATAGCTTAATGACGTTCCGTTACGGTGGATGCCACGTGTTGGTCACCCTTGACGAAAGTACTTCTGTGACGCGCGATTTATCGTCATGGAAGTGGACACTTCCATGATCATAATTTTGGTAATGTCATGGAACACTTGTACGACAGCACAGGTATGACTATCTTGATTATGTCATAAGTTTTTCATGGATGTACATGCATGACAAAAAAGGCGACCTACTGTGACAAACACGTATCATCACGGAAGTGTATTTTTTTTGTAGTGAAGCCAGCTCTCGGCCACATTCAAAGTGCAGCAAGCACGGTTTGCACGAAGATGCGCCGTAAGGTTTGCCGACCTGTTTACATGCTGAATAACAAAAAAAGAGGAAATATTACCGAGCGCTACTATTTGTAACAGGATATGAGCCAGAATTAAGCAAGAATTGTGGCGAGTGTTCCATGCAATCAAATTCCATTATCACATGCGAGAACCCTCGAAGAGAACCAAATGTGTTGAAGATTGCTTTATCACATTTTGAAATTATAATAAGAGTGCAGACGCTCCTCCATCCGGTTCCTAGTAGTACTAGTATAGTACGTACCTTTATAGACTATAGTAATAGTACTAGTAAACTTTGCGCTTGGCTGTTCGCCTATTCGGGAAATCGAACAATAATAGCACTAGTAGTATAGTGTATGCTTCTGGCAATCTGACACCAAATTAACTGTTGCACGTCCATCGCCTGAGCGAGGGAGAGCTTGCATTAGTCAAAAGTTTCTCCTTGTCCTGCGAGCCATTGCGCACAAGCTTCTCCCGTCCTGCAACCTTCTCCTCATTCGGCAAGTTGACGGGACACAGCAAAGTAATGCTAGTCCATACTGCCTCCTCTCCGGTTAATATGGCTTAATTTCAAACGAGATAAATACACTGTCTGTCACTGTATGTTTGTAAAAATACGGTCAGTGGACTTCATAATATGCTCATTGCGCTCAATATATATATTTTCCGGTGTTTATACGGTCACTAGCTCACCCTGACTGAGTATGCGTGTGCATGCACGTGTAGGTTGAGCACTTGAGCGTGACCGTGTGTGTTCGGTCGTGTGCTCGTACATGCATGCATTAGGGCGTCGCGCGTGTTTTTGCGTCCATGTGTACGTGTGACTGTTGCATACACGTAGGGGGAGTACGTGTAGGGGCCACTAAGGAGCAGTCAAATCACACAGTAAGTTAGTCGGAAGAAGCAACCATCATTTCACTCTTGAATGACACGTACGCAATATAAAATGGTTGATATGGAGAGAAAAATAAAAACACTATATATACACTAACAGGAGCCTAAGCTACAAGCCTGCTTGCTTAGGTTGCTCCCTTCACAAGCATAGAACGACGGGCCTGATCCCGCAGCTGGGGGAAGGGAACAATGTTCTGCGTAGACGCGGTCGACATCGGCGAGGGAGAAAACCCATAGTCGGTGCGTCCCAATCGGGGGTCACCGCGGTATGGGCCGATGCCGCGTCCCAACCGCCATTCTAGCTACAGCCCGACGTCCCAGGTAGTCCATCTTCCTTTTGGAGCCGGCTTGCTCCACTATCGTAGCTCCATCTCCATGTCGATCTTTCTCTACT
Source organism: Aegilops umbellulata (assembly GCA_032464435.1). Lineage (NCBI taxonomy): Eukaryota > Viridiplantae > Streptophyta > Magnoliopsida > Poales > Poaceae > Aegilops > Aegilops umbellulata. The sequence continues at coordinate 269,354,833 of CP136055.1, read as the reverse complement.
TCTACCGTCTTCTACTTGTGATGAGTTTACGTCTCATGAACTAGTGCCAGTACTATTATTCTAATCACACTTCTTCAATATCTTTGCCATCAGGGATGCTCAGGTCGATTTTAGTGGAACTGCACAAAAGCATCGTATGATCCGAGGGTGCCAGCCGTCTTTCCTTCGACAGGTTCTACCTGGCCAGGAAATTAAATCATGTTTAGGGTTTAGGGTTTAAGTCGTAGTGACCCCATCAATAGTTTTTCTTTCGTACATGCTCTCACAACTTTTTTCTTTAGTTGTGAAGTAAATATTGGCTATGATCTGTGAATCATTGAGATGCATCAACATGCATGTTAGTTTTCCTTTGTATTTGATGGAATGTTGTAAAGGGGCAACCTTGGAATAGGTATGAAAATGGAGTGGAAAGTTTCCGTTTTTCCGGAGAAAAAATGGAAACGGAGAGAAACCAACGTTTCGTTTCGTTGGATCGCGCCATCGAGCAAAACCAACGTTTAAATCACGTCTGTCGTGTTCGTGTCTCACCCTCCTCCATGGCTCGACCCCACGCGGTCGCTCGGCATGCCACTCACCGCAAACCGAGTATGCGATAACTTTCCCGCCTGCTTGTCGATGGATCGCACCATGGAGTACTGGCACTACTAGAAGAGATTGACGAGTTGGGGGAGGACAGCTAGCTATAGCACAGACTCCCAAGAACTTTTTACATGCATGTTATAGCCGGCTATTACGACCTTTGAACGCAAAGCAGCCGCGTGCACCCGGAAGCGGCGTGGGCGATGCTCTCTCGCCCGGTGCGCCGCTTCAATGCCGGCGCCAGTGAGAGGTCGCGTCCGCTCTGGCCGGGCATGAATGCGGCACTGACTGTTTCGGGCGGGAAGCACGCGCTAGTGATGAAGAGGGTTCGGGTTGGTCAGGACCGGCCGGGGCCGCGGTCCGGACGTCCGCAAACAAGAGATGTTGTACGTTAATATTGCTGCTTATATAATTAACAACGTAAGTAATGTGCCAGTTGGACAAATATGATTGGAGATGGAGATGGAAATGGAATTTTATGTAAACACGGATATGCATGTCTATGTCTATGTGTGTGTGCGCGACAACTCTCGCGACCTGGAAGCGGGGGCATGTTTTTGATCGAGTTTTCTTTCTTGGTACATTAGAAAAACAGTTTGTCTAATTCACATCTAGATGTTATTTAAGGATATCACATCTAAGCTCTCACAACTATATAATGTAGCAACAAGAAACAAAAAAAACTAGGAAAAAAATAGACCACAAACAGAGTGGACATCAACTTAGATGTGACGTAACTATGTCACATCTAGATGTGTCCTAGACAAACCCTTAAAAAATTGTCCGCCAATTTTTGTTTCTTTTTTCTAGGAACGCGTGTATTCTATTTAAAACCACTGCTATGGAGAGATTTTTTAACTCCATTATAGCCTCTTGTTTGATAGAGTTTCTCGCGTATCGCTCTCTCACCCTCTCCATATCAAAACAAGATGACAGTGTCCACTCTATCTCTCTCCTCACCGGTGGTCACAGATCCGGCCGAATCCCGTCTGCCGCGGGAGGTGAGGAGGTGCAGCGTTGACATTGTCGCCGTCGGCGACGGAGGAAGCCGATGCGCACCGTCCTCTCGGAGCCGGCGCTGGCGCGGACGAAGATCCTCCGCGCCCTTGTTCGCTGCCGTCGTGTGGGCAGATCCCGCCCGCCCGCCTAAACGACATATCGCCCACCTGAGGTATAACTTCTTGTACTGGTCCAGCTCCCCAGGTCACTGCGTGCGGGTTTTCTTCTATGCGACTACTCCCCAGCTCCCCATGCATAGTAGCTAGGGTTCGTCGGCTGGTCCAGCATCACCTACTACTAATATTATAGAGGAAATGCCACTCAAAAAGTTGTCCTGATTTATGCCTTGGTGGAGGTATACATGTTGTTTCGACAAAAAGTACATGGTGGTTGTGCGGTGATTGTCCATATGGTGGTAGTACTATCACTGGTTAAATGAAGAAATGCTTTTTGTCTCGAGTATCCTGGTTTAGTTCCCATCAAGATAATTATGATGCTTCTGTTTGTTGGTGTACTTTTCATTAATTCTTATTGACAATTGAGATGTCGTTGCTAACCCTTTTTTATATTTTTGGAAACAGCGATGCGTGTCTCCTTACCTGGGCATGTCTTCCTCAATTTTAGTGGAACTGCACAAAATTGGATGGCCATTGTTGTTCCGCCTCACTGTCCTCTGCCACGTGGTTCTTCCTTCCTCGAGCTTGATTATTGAGAAGAAACAGACCACAATGAGGATTTGTCGAACTCCATAGGTGCCTCACCCAAACTTGATGCCAAATGGATGATGATGCATCACCACGATGACCTATCGGTGCTCATGGTTGCGCCTCATGGTTGCGTCGGCTGGTGAAGCTGATCGATTTTCAATGAAAAACAAGTTGTCTTCCATCAGTGCTCTTTGCTTGTTACGCACAAAGATGATATCCTTCGTCAGATCACCTTTGTTGCATTGGAGACGCAGTCGTCTTTCACGTTGGTGCAATTTTATCACACAATTGGCTATGAACCAAATGTTTCCTCGAAGAAGGATCGACGTTGGTACTAAGAGCATAAGTTTTGTATCGATTTCTAAGCCTTCTCACAACTTTGTCTCTGGCTCCCCTGTAATTTTATTTGTCCAACTATTAACTTTGATTCAAAAATGGTGTGGACTAAAAAACCGGATGGACGTAGTAGCCCTCCATTTTTATTTACTCCACATATTAGATTTGACTGAAGTCAAACTTTGTAATACTCTCAAACCTTTCCGATAATTGAAATTAAAATTCTTTATTTGTACACACTCTCACACGTTTCCAATAATTTGGCGCATGTGTGGTTGTTCACTTAAGGGAGGGTAGTGTACCACACGTGAAGGACATGAAGTGTGACCAGGACGCGTGGGCGTGGATCGTTAGTTCATCAGAAGTAGTACTAGTTTTCTTCACTATACATTAAATAAAGAGTTTCGTTTCGTACTTACACAATTTAAAATGATTGTTATGGAGAGAATAAGAAAACCACTCCACTATATATTAGTCGTATACACGAGATTACTATATGGACGCAGCTTCATTGACTTAGTGCACCTGCCTTTGGATTTATGACAGGTGGGCCCAAAATGTGGCTGGCTCACCTGTCATACAGCCAAAAGTAGGTGCAGTGAAGGCACTAGAGCTCAGTCCGTACTACAGTAGTATATATATAAGCGGGAGCCTCAACGCTTGTTCGCTAGGGTTTGCACTCTCCACACGCTCGCCGCACTACATATATGTTACATGCTGGAGGCTCAGCGTTCATTTGCTAGGGTTTGCTATATTCGCAGTCTCTCACCCTCTCTTCACTAGATCTAAACAAGACTGCGTTGGCCTCTTGTCTCTCTCTCCCCCCTCACAGCTGGTGAAGGAGGCGCCCGTATCCCGTCGCACCGGGAAGGGGAGGAGGTGCAGCGTTCACTCTATCGCCTTCGGCGAGGGCGGTAATCCAGTGCCGGCCACGCCGTTCTCTTTCACCCAGCGCCTGTGCAGGAGGGCCACCGACCCCTCTTCCTCGCTGCCGTACGTAGTGTGGGCATATCCGGCCTCCCGCCGCACGCCTTGCCACATCCCGATGACCCTAAGGTATAAGTTTCTTTGAAGCCGTCGTTGCTCTAGCTGCATGTGGATCTTTTTCGACCTGTAGTCGAATCTAGGTCTTGGTTCAAAGAGGAAAGAAGGGTGCGGTGGGCTGGAGAAAGAATCTAGGACGTGGTTCAATGAGGAAAGTAGGGGCGGAAAGTAGTATAGACTGGCTATCCAGCCGCTTTGTAGGTCGAAAAGGGAAATAGGAGGTAACCCAGTACACACATCTGTAAGGCACCGATCTCTTTGTTGAAAAGGGAAAGAAACTGGGGGGGGGGGTAGTTTGTGCAGGACTAGATTTGCTGCCCTCACATAGGAAGAAGGTTTAAAGAGAACAAATATGGGACCAGCGCATATATGTTGCTTGGCTACATACTCTGCATCACCCATTTATATGTGTGGACGCACATGGTGCTGGCATGTCCCATACAACTATTTTTCTATTGTTAATCTAAGATTGCCACCGGAAAATTGAAGCAATGCCATTGTTAAAAGTAAATTACATTTTTAAGGAATGTTGCTTCAAGAGAATGTCTCTGTTAATATGAATCAATGCAACCGTTTTAGAAATGCTACTGTCCTACTTTGTTATCCATCCAAGATAAGTTAGATGCTTCTTTCTGTCACCGTTTGTTTCATCCTCCTTTATCGGCAAGTAATTGTTTCCTTTTTGCCTCTGTTAAAACATGGGTATCGATTCAACTTGTTGCTATTGCTGTCTTTTCCCATTAAGTAGTGAACAAAATGGGACCAACCCAGACATCATGCTTGTTGCTTTGTAACAACAAATTCAGCATCACCCCCTTTATAAGCCAGTAATTGATGCCACTCTCAGAATTAACTACAGAATCTTATTTCAAAACTGCAACACTTGTTAGGGATTGGCGGGAATACCATTTTTGTGGCCGCATGTTTCATCCTCCTTTATTAGCCAGTAATTGATTCTTTTTTTGCCTCTGTTTAAACAGGGATATCTATTCAACTTGTTGCTATTGCGACATTTTGCTTCGCTACGCGAAACACTTTGCTTGATTTCAGTGCAAATGCACAAAACGAGATTGGATTTCCTATTCGTGTTGGCAGATTCGTATTTTATCTTGTCCGTCTCATGAAAGGTCAGTACAGGCCTTCATCTACATGATTGTGTAGTGTGCTTTGAGATGTTGTGCTACTTGTATTGGTACTGTTTTAAATAAATGTTGAATTGAAGCTATTATATTGCTGTCTTTTCCCATTAAGTAGTGAACAAAAATGGGACCAACCCAGACATGATGCTTGTTGTTTTGTTACAACAAACTCTGCATCACCCCCTTTGTAAGTAGATGGAAGCACATACTATTGTTGTGCCCACTCTCCCCTGGAACTGTTTATGCTTTTCGTTAATCTAATGCCACTGGTAAAATTAAGCAATGCCACTCTCAGAACTAATTAACTACTGAATCTTAGTTCAAAACTGCAACACTTGTTAGGAATGGTACTATCCTGCTTTGTAGTTCTTTCTACATGTTTAACAAAGGTATTGTTAAGATAATGCCTCTGTTAAAATGAATCAGTTGCATTGTTTTAGGAATGGTACTTTTCTGCTTTGTCGTTCTTTATACATGTTGAAACAAGGCATTGTTAAGATAATGTCTCAGTCAATATGTTCAGTTTAGAAGTAAATAGTTACTCTGCTGAGATATTCCTGTGTTAAGAGTTTGTTCTGAATATTGTCTATGTAATGCCAGGCCTTGTGTTTGATTGCAAAGTTGAGCTTGGAATGTTGTGGCATGCGGCATCACGAGCTGTTCACAGTGCCTCCTGAGAATAATGCTTCGTATTGTTTTGCATGTCGATCTAATGCCAGTGATTTGCTTGTTAAGAAGATCATCCTCTTATGTTGTTTCTGTGCTTAAGAAGTTCATCGTCTAATGTTTCATTCATAGCCTATACGACATGTCGGGTAGGTTAGACGTGAAACCATATGATCTTTCGACCAACTCATGATATTAGGCCGTGATTGGATCGTCGTTTTCCAACCAAAACCGCTTGTAAAACTGACGCTTGTAAATTAAAGCAGATGGTCTCGGGCGAAGGCGCTTGGTTGGTCGAGTTCGACTAGTAAAATATCGAAAGTACTTCACACACGATAAAAACGCTGAACGACACTCGGACGATTGCTAATCCAGCCGTTAGCTGCTGTTTCAGCCTTGCCCATGGATGGCATGATACGCACGTCGTGCATGTATCGTCTGGTAATGTCGTCCATATAGCAGTGCTCGTAAAATGTACACTGGTCTCTCAAATTACACGCGTAACCCGCCGGTTTTACTTGCAGACCTCGGGCCCTCGGTTTCATTACGCCTGTATTTTACGCGTTGTTTCTGATGATGAGTAAATTACACTTGTATGTTAATACAGGTTTGAAATAAACCAGAGCTCCCAAGCGCGGCCTTACCGTTTCATGCCGTCTCAGTTTCTCGAAGGTGCTCATAGGTGTCCGATGATCCTGGCTTCCTGAATGAGCAGCGGGCGTTGTATCAGACCATCCGTAGGGCCCACGAGGCCCTCTCCGTTGTCCTTCAAGTTGTTGCGCTCGCCGTGGCGCCGAGCATTGTTAACATCGACAACAAACATGAGGATTCAGGAGATGACTTTATTTTGACTGGATGACACTAGGGACCCACTAGGGCCATAGCCATACGTACGCAAGTGCCTCCTTATTATGTACAACTATATTTTTTTTTGCTTTCTCATAGTTTCCTGACATCACGGTCCCACACCATTGTCAACCTATGTAGTCAATATAAACGAATGAATTACACAATGTGCGGCCGACAGCTGGGACCAAGCAGCTCGAGTAGTATTTGTGTTTTTGAGGCGTGAGCACTGTAGAGTTTTTCTTGGCGATGATTTCGTTGTTGTTCAGAGGAGAGCAGGGTATTAACTTGGCGGGCTGTGGCCCGTCTAGTCCAGGCCAGATATCCAACCCAGATACTAATTTTTTCAAGATGAAAATGGCTAGCCCAGCTATACGTCTTTTTGAGGAATACCCAGGCAAGGTCAACTTATTATTCTCCGCCCCGCTGGGCTGCAAATCTGTCCTAGGAGGGATGCATTAGGCTTAACGGGAAAATGGGCTTGAAAAAATAATAATGGGATGTAATTATAAAAACTGGGCAGTAACTATAAAAAATGCACCAAACACGAAATTAGTTTATAAAATATTATTTATGGATTTTGAAAATCTTAAATTTTCATTGTTGCACGCCCAATGTTTCTTTGGATTTTTACGTAATACAAATTTATATTTAATCTGACTAGAAATTTCAGGATAAAAATATTTCGGATCCCACCAAAATGTGGGAAATTTTATTGCATTCTGTCTTCAACGGTTGGTTGAAATTATTAATCGTTGTCCTAGCTAGAAAATGGGATGTACTTTTAACAAACTTCAAGTGGGCTCTTGTAAATTCCATTAGAATTCAAGAATGGGTTGTACATTCTTACAAAACGCAAATGGGCTATAACTTCTCTGCCACACACTTGTGGGCCTACTAAGTGATGCGTCCCCTAAAAAATAAGTTGACACATATGCAAGGCTTTGTCAACTTATTATAGTCAACACACGGTTCTAGCAGCAGTGGCCGTTGGATGTCTATCCAACGGATGTCGTGCTTCTTCTTCAATCTCGGATATTCTTAGCTTCGACCACCCAAAAAATGATTCCTCCCCCTGACATCTGGGGCTCACCGTTTCGGAGGTTGGCCTGTGGGCCTACTAAGTTGGAGCGTACCAAGGGCTTTGTCAACTTAGTCAATATAAACGATTCTAGCTTCAGTGACCGTACGATGTCCATCCAACGGCCGTAGTGCTTCTTCAACCTCTGGTCTTCTTGGTCCAGCTGCCCAAAGCAGCGCCGGTCCTGCCGCCTGCTCCTGCCTCCCGTGGCCGGTTGTGCTGCCGCGGAGGCCTCACCGCCCCCATACTACTCCCACCGCTGGCCAGGCCATCCCTCCACTCACCCACACCCCCTGTTATTCTGCGGCAATGACAGCCTCACACCGCAGCCGAACCAGTGAACCCTCGTACTCCTCTCCGCGCGGGCTTCCACTGCCGCGTCTTCCCCGGCTCCACGTCGTCCCTTTCCGAGGCCTCGTCGTCGTCCACCGCCCTGGTGCTCTCGGCGCGGCGTGGTTAATGACCGACTTCCATCGGAAGAGTACTGTACGTGGAAAGGCTGACAGCTGGGTCCATGGCGGCCGCAAGGAAGTGCCTCCTTATTACGTGCAAAATAATTATTCCTCCACCTGACAGCGGGGACCCACCGGACGGGTCTCCTTATTTCGCGAAAAAAATGTTCCCCCTGACTGCTGGGACCCACCGGACGGGCCACCGTATTTCGTGAAAAAAACGTTCCCCCCGCTGTCAGCTCGGACCCACCGGAAGTGCCTCCTTATTACGCACAAAAAAATGAATACCCCCTGCTCGCTGGGACCCACCTTGGTGGGAGGCTGACTTGTGGGCCTACTAAGTTGACGAGGATGGAGGGTTTTGTCAACTTAGTCAATATAAACGATTCTAGCTCCAGTGACCGTACGATGTCCATCCAACGGCCGTAGTGCTTCTTCAACCTCTGGTCTTCTTGCTCCAGCCGCCCAAAGCAGCGCTGGTCGTGCCGCCTGCTCCTGCCTCTCGTGGCCGGCTGTGCTGTCGCGGAGGCCTCACCACCCCCTACTATTCCCACCGTTGGCCAGGCCCTGCAGCGACGGCAGCCTTACACCGCAACCGAATGAGTGAACCCTCTTACTCCTCTTCGCGTGGGCATCCACTACCGCGTCATCACCGGCTCCGCGTCGTCCCCTTCCTAGGCCTCGCCGTCGTCCACCGCCCTGGTGCTCTCGGCGCGGCGTGGTCAACGTGGTGAAGGAACGACTTTCATCGGACGTGGACTGTACATGGAGAGGCTGACAGCTGGGTCCATGGCGGCAGCAAGGAAGTGCCTCCTTATTACACGGAAAATAATGTTTCCTCCACTGACAACAGGGACCCACCGGACGGGCCACCATATTTCATGAAAAAAACGTTTCCCCCCTGACTGCTGGGACCCACCAGCTACACCTTCGCACGCAAGGAAGTGCGTCCGGGCAAAAAAAAACGATTCGCCCCCCTGACTGCTGGGACCCACCAGCTACATCTTCGCACGCAAGGAAGCGCGTCCGGGCAAAAAAACCAAAACGATTCGCCCCCCTGACAGCTGGGACCCACCAGCTACATCTTCGCAGGCAAGGAAGTGCCTGACAGTCGGGACCCACCTGGTCGAAGCATACGTAGCGTTGTCATTCTGGTCGCGAACGTGTACGTACATATATACTGGTGGATGTAGAGGCGCGCAGGTGTAGAGGCGCGCACGTGTAGAGGCGCGTATGTGTTGTAGTAGAGGCGCGCACGTAGCATGTACACGTACGTACATCGGCCAGGGTGCAAGAAAGAAAATACGGCCACGTATGTGTACATACGGGCGGGGTCTCGAACGCCTACTCACGCATACGTACGACCAGGGCTCGTTTACATGGCTGGGTTAGAACAGGGAAACAGCGTCGTCGTCGTGTTCATGGGGAGGCAACGGAATGAGTCGTGTTCATGGGGAGGCAACGGAATGCATCGTGTTCATGGGGAGGCAACAAAATGTGTCGTGTTCATCGGGAGGCAACGGAACGCGTGGGAGCCAACCGGCTGGGTCGGAACGGAATGTGTGGTCGTGTTCATCGGGAGGGCTTGGACGGAACAGGCGATGGAAACGAGGCCTGGCGTACTACAAAACGGAGGAAACGGCCTTGTGTTCGACCGGCCACGTTCGAAACGGGATCCTGTTCATCGGGAGGGGTCTGGCGTACCGCAAAACGGAGGAAACGGACCTCCTACGGTCAAAATGGGGGTCCTGTTGATCGGGAGGGGTGTGGCGTACCGCAAAACGGACGAAACAGGGGTCCTGTTGATCGGGAGGGGTGTGGCGTACCACAAAACGGACGAAACGGACCTCCTACTGTCGAAACGGGGGTCCTGTTCATCGGGAGGGGTGTGGCATACCGCAAAAAGGGACTCCACGGGATATTGTTCATCTCCACCGTCGACCTCCTCCAGCCTCCATGGGCTACCAACGACCTCCTCCAGCCTCCAAGGTCTCCTGTTCATCCCGCCTCCAAGGGCTCCTGTTCATCCAGCCTCCACCGCGTGCTACTCCACCGGCTACTGTTCAATCACCCCTCCTCCATGGGCACCCCTCCACCGTCTACTGTTCATCCAGCCCTCCACACCACGGGGTCCTGTTCAATCACCCCTCCACGGGCTCCCCTCCATCATCTACTGTTCATCCAGCCCTCCACACCACGGGGTCCTGTTCAACCACCCCTCCACGGGCACCCCTCCACCGTCTACTGTTCATCCAGCCCTCCACACCACGGGGTCCTGTTCATCTAGAGACAACGCCACCGCTCACTGTTCATCCACCCCCCCCAGCACTGTTCATCCAATCGACCGGCTTCAGTTAGCAGCAGTAGTGAAGGAATCGCTCGATCGGGTTCAGTTAATAGCCATCGATCGATCGCTCGGGTTCAGTAACGCGTAGCCTGCACTGCAATCGCTCGGGTTCAGTTAGAGCCCAACGCCTCGCACACACACGCGTACGTGTACGAGAGAAACGCGCATCGCTCGGCCCCCGACCTCCCACCGTAACCGGGAACTCCCCGAAATTTTCCTCCCCCTCGCTTCTACCACGGTTTTTTCCGTCATGGATGGCCCAAAGAATGTCATGCAGCTGAGTCTCCGGCCCGCCCAGGATGAAAAGCCCATTTTCTGTCATGATTTTTTGTCATAGAAGTAGGAGCCCACCACATCTATGATGATACCGAGTTTTGCCACAATTATCGTCATAGAAGTGTCATATGTATGATAGAAAAAAAATCGTTCGGCCCAAAATGTCACGGATGTGTCTTTTTTTGTAGTGTTAGTATGCTTCAAGTATTATTATTTTTATGTCAATATGAACTTTTATCTTGAATCTTTCGGATCTGAATATTCATACCACAATTAAGAAGAATTACATTGAAATTATGCCAAGTAGCACTCCACATCAAAAATTCTTTTTTATCATTTACCTACTCGAGGACGAGCAGGAATTAAGCATGGGGATGCCTGATACGTCTCCAACGTATCTATAATTTTTGATTGCTCCATGCTATATTATCTACTGTTTTAGACATTATTGGGATTTATTTTCCACTTTTATATTATTTTTGGGACTAACCTATTAACCGGAGGCCCAACCCAGAATTGTTGTTTTTTTACCTATTTCAGAGTTTCGAAGAAACAGAATATCAAAAGGAGTCCAAACGGAATGAAACCTTCGGGAACGTGATTTTCTCACCAAATATGACCCAGGAGACTTCGACCCTAGGCCAAGGAAGCTTCGAGGTGGGAACGAGGTAGGGGGCGGGTCTACCCCCTAGGGCGTGCCCTGTGGCGACCGGTTTTCCAGGGATTAAATTCCAGAAAATGGCCGTCGAGCTCATCAGCCCCAGGATTACTGTTAGCTGATGAGGCAATCAACTTGGTACAGAAATTCCAAGCAAGAGTACAAAATATGTAGTACAAGACCATTGTGGCCTATGAGTACATCGAATGGTTTCTAGTGGTTGAGGGCGGAAGTGGTTTGTGGATCACCAGGTCTATGGGACTCCATTTCCCACGGGAACAACTGACCAGGTTAACTCCTATCTTCGCGAGGCTGCTATCACCCCTGCTTAAGTACCGGGGGTGTCTTCACAATGCTCCTCTCCTAGCAAGCAATCTGGCCAAGACAATAGCCAGGGACAAGCCAGTGAGTACTTTCAATGTACTCGCAAACATTATGAACATAGGTATAATATCACAACGATATGCTGAAAATATTCTATGCTCATGACGTTAGTTCACAAAAGATAAATAAAACTCTGATGCGTGCAAACATGTTATTTATGAATAAGTAATAACATAGCAGTATTAATATTAATGAAATAATCAACAAGCATGCCACAGTCGGGCGTCTTAGCGACACCATAAAAAGGGCTTTGAAAGGAATGCCATAGTCGGGCGTCTTAGCGACACCACAGAAAGGGCTTTAAAAGAAATACCACAGTCGGGCGTCTTAGCGACACCACAGAAAGGACTTTAAAAGAAATACCACAGTCGGGCATCTTAGCGACACCACAGAAAGGGCTTTAAAAGAAATACCACAGTCGGGCATCTTAGCGACACCACAGAAAGGGCTTTAAAAGAAATACCACAGTCGGGCGTCTTAGCGACACCACAGAAAGGTCTTTAAAAGAAATACCACAGTCGGGCGTCTTAGCGACACCACAGAAAGGGCTTTAAAAGAAATACCACAGTCGGGCGTCTTAGCGACACCACAGAAAGGGCTTCAAAAGAAATACCACAGTCGGGCGTCTTAGCGACACCACAGAAAGGGCTTTAAAAGAAATACCACAGTGAATATCCGGGAGGTAGAACCATCCCAGGGATATTCGATAATACCAACAATATACGGGTTAGTCCATAAAATAATAATCATAATTACCACCTGTCTCAAAAACGTGGTTTCAGTTCGGGTATAACAATTTCTCCTCCGGGGACCGACTCTAAGACCGACACCTGACTCATCCCAAACTGTAATCTTTAACCAAGGACACAGCTATTCGAGTAGGTTTTTATCTCTGCAGAGGGTGTACTCTTTACCCACGAGTAACGGATTCCTTTAGTCCATTGGGACTAATTCTGTCTACGGTCTTTTAATTGAAAACACACTTGACTTGCACACACCAGTCTTGACTCACCGGCGTCTGGAATCACCCACGATACCTGTCAAGCAAACTCTAAGTGGGGAGGCTACAACCTCGCGTAGCATGGGATCAAACTTATATCGCGCGCTCTAAGGGGTGGCCTCCCCTCCCGGTCCCAACCGGAAACACCCATGCCCCCGGACCAGGTGGCCAGCCTACCGGTCACGACCGGTACCTTCCACTATGGCCTCTCTGTACGGTGTGTTCTTGAAAGGGATTGACGACTTACTGAACCGTACCCTACCTGTGGCAGGGACAAGTGTTAGTACTAGGCAAATGTGGGGTTTACTGGAACAAGACTCGATCTGTGGTCGACTCAGGAGGTTTACGAGTTCCTGCATGACATGGGGAATACAAATTATTTCAACCAATAAATCAACACCCAATATATCTTACCATGCCATACCGGGCACAACCGTCCCGACGGAGACCGGCGACAAGCTCACGCCTACCCAAGGCAGAGGCTTTCTCGGATCCTTCCCCGGCATGCATGTAAGGCACGTGAGTATGATTACCATCACAAATGTGTTCACATCCAACAGCAAGGAAAAAGCATCATTATGCATTCATGCAAAAGATCATAGCACATGAAATAACAATACCCCGAAATAAGCGGGGATTTAAAAAAACGTGTCAGCCATCACATCGCAATATTATCCGAGGTTCAGAATGCTTGCCTTAATGGTGTGGAAAGGCAAAGTGCACTCCAAGATTCTTGCAAGTCTCCTATCCTCTCTCCAAAACTCCTATTTTCAAAAATATGCAAATAACACATATTTCAAAAACAGCACAAAAAAGTCGTTTGGAAAATTTTCAATTAAATCTTAAAATAAACTAGACAATATTTGAGAGACGTAGGAAAAAGAATTAATTCATTTGGAGTTATATTTAAAAAAGATATAGTCAGTCAAAGTTCTGGTCAAAACTGATTTTAAAATAAAACAGAAACAGAAAAACGTTTCAGAGGGGAATACGCTTTCGGAGCGGGGAAAACGTACTGCGGAGGATTATGCCTTCACTTAAACACGTGGACGGCACGGTGCGTCACTGACGGTGGGTCCAGGGGGCCCACTAGTCAGGTTTGACTATTCTTCCCTCCCTCTCCTTCCTCTGTCCCGAGTGGAGGCGGGGCTCCGGCGATCGTCGTCGGCGACTGGCGGCTCCTCGCGGGGCCCCGAGGGCGGGGATGGATCCGCCACTCAAGGGCGATCCTCCCGGTGGTCGCCAGGCTGGTGGGGACGGAGGGAGCTGCCGGCTGCGAGCTTCGCGGCGGAGGAGGCTTCAGTGGCAGAGTGGTTTTTGGGCGAATGTGGTTCACGATCAAAATCGAGTAGGGGGTTGGGTTCCTGGGAGGAAGGAGGTGTTCTTGGTCAAGAGAAATGGGAGGGAGAGGCCCTGATGGCGCTGGGAGAGCTGGGGCCATGGCGGCGGCCGCTGCTGCCGAAGGTGGGGAAGATGACCTCCCCGGGTCGATTGGCTGCCCCAAGGGGTCCTAAGGGATGGCTTAGAGTCGCCTGCGTGCTCGGGAGGTTTCGGGGCGTCCTTTTATAGCGCGACGAGGTCGGTTCCGCGGCGGTGGATGAGGACGCCGGCGAACCGCCCCTCTGTAGCTTGCAGGGCGTCGTGGCGGCGACGAACGCTAGCGGACATGCTTGCGGATGAGTTCGGGCTGTGCCAGGGGCCAGGTGGCGAGCCGGGGTGGCTTGGGCGGCGCTGAACGGAGCAGAGGCTGTCGGCCGACGCCGGCGTGCTGCCAAAATTGCTCTGGCGGTGGCGCTATAGGGTGCTAGGGCGGGCTGGCGTGTAGCGGTTAGGCGGGGAGTGCGTGGCAGCTAGCTGCAGGTGGTCACGAGTCGGAACGGGTGCGGGGTGAGACGCGGCGGCTCGGGTGCACGCGTGCGCCAAACGCACGCTCTGCTCGCGCTCTGGGCGTGCACGGGACATGCTTGATGAAATGCCAGCGCATGCTGCATAGCTTGGGTGAGGCTGGCACTTAACAGATCCAGGCTAGGAGCAACTGGGAGTCTAGTGGACATGTTAGTTCGATCAGTGGTGCAAGCTCACAGTGCAATGTCAAAAGTTATGTCAAAACAGATCATGCTCACAAGGTGTTTGACAAAATGCTAAGGGCACTTAGGCATTTCTTGGAGTGGCAAAATTCTCCATATCAGTGTCTCTTTAGAAGGAAGAGAAGGTGGTAAGGTCATATGGACAAATGGAGAAACTTGCTAGCGCAGGTTTTGATGAACTTCAGTTCTGGATAGGAGATGGATGGCATCATTTCATGAACTAAAAATGATCCAATAAGTGCATTCTCCTGGACTTAGGGGTTTTGCAGGGAGGACTATAAGCAGGAGAAAGCACAAGGTCATTGGAGCGAGATTAAATGGGGTTGCAGTAGAAATCACAAGACTGGACCAGAATGAAAAAGAGGTTGGTTCACTCAAAATTTTCAAAGAACAACACTGGGTCTTTGCACAAAGTTGAATCTCATGTTATTACCAACATCCCATAATTTTGGTGGAGACTAGAAAGTATTATTTAAAAGGGTTGCAGTGCAAAATTGCTCTCTGGACCAGAGAAGAAAATTGGGTGCACAGCTCAAAATATTTTATGAATAAGTTATTTTAGTATAAAAGTGATTTAAAGACACCACATGACACCTCCAAATTTTTGTGGGAATTATGAGTGAATTTATCAAATGGTTGTAGTTCAAATATGGCCATAAAACCTGAATAAGCTCATTTTTCAAGAAAAGGAGATCAAGTAAATTAATTATGTAATTAATCCTGCTGATTTAAGAAAAATGTTTTCTTGAGAGGTTATACTAGTCAAATAACATATTTGAAAAGTTTTCTCCTTGGGAAACACTCATCACAACAAGGAAGAAATTGATTTAAAAATCAAGATGGGGGTCAGAAATTCAAAGTTTTAATTACTGGCAAAAAAATTTAAATCATTAAAACAAGGCTAAAATTCACACGCCCCCACCCTCGTGGGGCCCACGAAGCTCCACCGACGTTGCTTCTTCCTCCTATATATACCTACGTACCCCCAAACGATCAGATACGGAGCCAAAAACCTAATTCCACCGCCGCAACCTTCTGTACCCATGAGATCCCATCTTGGGGCCTGCTCCGGAGCTCCGCCGGAAGGGGCATCCACCACGGAGGGCTTCTACATCATCACCATAGCCCTCCGATGAAGCGTGAGTAGTTTACCTCAGACCTTCGGGTCCATAGTTAGTAGCTAGATGGCTTCTTCTCTCTTTTTGGATCTCAATACAATGTTCTCCCCCTCTCTCGTGGAGATCTATTCGATGTAATCTTCTTTTTGCAGTGTGTTTGTTGAGACCGATGAATTGTGGGTTTATGATCAAGATTATCGATGAACAATATTTGAATCTTCTCTGAATTCTTTTATGTATGATTGGTTATCTTTGCAAGTCTCTTCGAATTATCAGTTTGGTTTGGCCTACTAGATTGGTTTTTCTTGCAATGGGAGAAGTGCTTAGCTTTGGGTTGAATCTTGCGGTGTCCTTTCCCAGTGACAGTAGGGGCAGCAAGGCACATAATGTATTATTACCATCGAGGATAAGAAGATGGGGTTTTTATCATATTGCATGAATTTATCCCTCTACACCATATCATCTTGCTTAAGGCGTTACTCTGTTTTCTTGAACTTAATACTCTAGGTGCATGCTGGATAGCGGTCGATGAGTGGAGTAATAGTAGTAGATGCACGCAGGAGTCGGTCTACTTGTCTCGGACGTGATGCCTATATACATGATCATACCTAGATATTCTCATAATTATGCTCAATTCTGTCAATTGCTGAACAGTAATTCGTTCACCCACGGTAGAATACTTATGCTCTTTAGAGAAGCCACTAGTGAAACCTATGGCTCCTGGGTCTATCTTCATCATATCAATCTTCCTACACTTTATTATTGCCTTTGCTTTTTTACTTTGCCTTTTATTTTACTTTGCATCTTTATCACAAAAATACCAACAATATTATCTATCATCTCTATCAGATCTCACTCTCTTAAGTGGCCGTGAAGGGATTGACAACCCCTATTCGCGTTGGTTGCGAGGAGTTATTTGCTTTGTGTAGGTACGAGGGACTCGCGCGTAGCCTCCTACTGGATTGATACCTTGGTTCTCAAAACTGAGGGAAATACTTACGCTACTTTGCTGCATCATCCTTTCCTCTTCAAGGAAATCCAACGCAGTGCTTAAGAGGCAGCACTCCATCACACATAAGCCTCATTATAAACTTCCTCAAAACAACCACCATACCTATCTATCATGGCATTTCCATAGCCGTTCTGAGATATATTGCGATGCAACTTCCACCATCCTCATCTACATGACTTGAGAATTCATTGTACATTGCTTTGCATGATCGTAAGATAGCTAGCATGATGTTTTCTGGCTTGTCCTTTTCTTGATATCTTTGCTATGCTGGATCATTGCACATCCTGGTAAATTGTTAGAGGCATTCATATAGAGTCATATCCTTTTAGTTTATTGAGTTGTATGTAAATAAAAGTGTGATGCATTCTAAATTGTTGCCCCTACCTGTGCGGATATAAAAGATCCCACCAATAAAAAGAGAGAAGAAAACAAAAAATGAGAGAAAAAGAGAGAGGGGGACACACTACTATCCTTTTACCACACTTGTGCTTCAAAGTAGCACCATGTTCTTCGTATAGAGAGTCTCCATGATTTGTTACTTTCATATACTAGTGGGAATTTTACATTATAGTACTTGTCTTGTATATTACGATGACGACCTTCCTCAAATGCTCGAGGTCTTCATGAGCAAGAAATTTGGATGCACACCCACTTAGTTTCCATACTGAGCTTTCATACACTTATAGCTCTAGTGCATAAGTTGTATGGCAATCCCTACTCCTTGCATCAATATCGATTGTAAGGCCTTTCCATTGCCTAACGATCTGCCGAGTTGATGTGAGACTTTCTCCACCTTTTATATTCTCATAAACCCCCATCGTCGTTCTATTTTGCCACCCGAAGTGCTAAGTCCATGGCTCACGCTCATGTATTGAGTGAAGTTGAAAATGCTGAAGCGCATGAAGAAGTATGATACAATTGCTTGGTTTGGCACTGGGATACTCTTGATTTGATATATCTATGCAGGGAAGAACGAGTGTGCCATGCTTACCACAACTAAGTGTATAGAGGTTCCTTTCTTTAGCTTCATTATTATGAAAGGCAATGACGAATTACGTGCATGTTCTGTATTAAATATCAAATTGCTAGACTATTTCCTTGAATCACTCGTATCTTAATATTCATGCCATGGCTATATTATTTGATCAAGCTTATGTTAGGTATGTAGCATTCCACATCAAAATATATATCATTTTATCATTTATCTACTCGAGGACGAGCTGGAACTAAGCTTGGGGATGCTGGTATGTCTCCGTCGTATCTATAATTTTTACTGTTTCGTGCCCAAATTTTAGTACTTCCACATACTTTTGGCAACAATTTATATGATTTTCTTGGACTAACCCCACTGCCAGTTCTTGTTTGTTGCATGTTTTCTGTTTCGCAGAAAATCCATATCAAACAAAGTCCAAATGCAATAAAATTTTACGAAGATTTTTTGGAATATATGTGATTTTTGGGAAAAAGAATCAATGCAAGATAATGCTCGAGGGGCCCACAAGCTCACACGGTGCGCCCCCTACCCTCGGGCGTGCTAAGCAAGCCTGCGGCCATCCCGTAAGTCGGTTGGGGCCCTTCTTTCACCGCAAGAAAGATAATTTCCGATTAAAATCATGTTAACATTTTATCCCAATTGGAGTTATGGATCTCCAAGAATATAAGAAACATTGAATTGGCAGAAAACAAGAACATGAAACAGAAGAAAAACATAGAGAGATCCAATCTCGGAGGGGCTCCTGCCCTTGGGGAGCCATGACGGCCAAGGACCAGAGGGAAACCCCCCTCCCATATAGGGGGAGGCCAAGGAAGAAGAAGAAGGAGGGGGATCTCTCCCCCTCTCCCCCGCCGGTGCCGGAGCTCCCGCGGGGGAACCATCATGGAGGCGACCTACTCCAACAACTCCACCGTCTTCCTCATCCATCACCTTCCCTCATCTATCATCAGCGGTCCACTCTCCCGCAACCCATTGTACCCCCTACTTGAACATGGTGATTTATGCTTCATATTATTTTCCAATGATGTGTTGCCATCCTATGATTTTTGAGTAGATTTTTGTTGTCCCATGGGTAATTGGTGAATTCATTGGTACAACGAGCTGCTATACAAACGGTTTTTAACCCTTTTCCACAACGGCATTTTAAACCGTCGCCTAGTGAGTGTGGGCGATAAGGGGGTCCTTCCCACACGACCCAAAAACCGTCGGGGATAGGCCCTCCGGTCACACACGCTGCGCAAAATGAGCTCATGTGCGATCGGGCTAGCCATTGCATACAATTATACAGACCCAATCGTTTCTGTTTGTAAGAACACCCCACACAGTGAATCCTAGAGAAATGTTTCCCTTCGTATGTACATCCCACACAATCAATCCACGGAATATGTTTCTGTTTGTATGTACTTCCCTCATAGTCAATCCAAGAAGAACGTTTCCGTTCGTATGTACATCCCACACGATGAGTCCCAGACGAACGTTTCTGTTCGCATGTACATCACACACAATTTTCCCCATTAAATTGTCTGTGATAGCGCTGCCATCACCGGTACAACGAGGTGCTATGCAAACGGTTTTTAACTCCTTTCCGCGACGGCGTTCTGAACCGTCGCCTAGTGAGTGACTGCGATAGGGGGGGTCCTTCCCACACAACCCAGAAACCGTCGGGGATATGCCCTCCTAGCACACACGCTCGGCAAAATGAGGCCATGTGCGACCGGCGAGCGATCGAATACAGTTATACGTATAGTTGTGCTAAAAAATACAATTATATAGGCGAAATCATTTCTGGTCATAAGTACATCCCACACAGTGAGTCCCTGCTAAACATTTCGGTTCGTATGTACATTCCACAGTCAATCCAAGGAATACGTTTCCGTTAGTATGTACATCCCACACAGTTAATCCAAGAAGTACGTTTCCATTCGTATATACATCCCACACAATCGCTCCAAGGAAAACATTTCCGTTCGCAGGTACACCACACACAATTTTCCCCATTAAATCGTTTGTGATAGTGTTGCCATTGCACATGATATTAACAATTTTATCGTTTGCGTTATTGAATGCATCACACACGAAGCGTAGAAGAAACTGTGTGGCAAAGGCTGTCCATCACACACACTTTTTATGTGGTAAATGTTTGCGCAAGGTGGCCTAACGCAAACAGTTTTCAAGAGGATGTCGTGTGTGATTGTTGATCCAACACGGTTTATTCCTAGAAACTATGTGCGTTGCGTGAGGTCATCGCGCACAGTGTTTTCTCAATAACCGTTTGCAATAGAAAACCCCAATTAGCAGGCTAATTGGCCATTAGCTGGCTAATTGACCTATTATTAATAATCCATTTATTAATCTAATTGACGTTTAATATTAAGCACACAATATATTTCATTTCCATATTAAGGAAGCATGATTTAATAATTAAATACGTCAGAGTTCAACATCATATAGCTTCAGCACTCAGCTACCCCATTACACCACTGCACCAGCATCAAGTTTCACATGCAACATCTAGAACCTTCTAAAATTAGCATCATAGACGGTACATAAACAAATGCATCTCATCTGAAAAAATGCTGAAGCGGAGGGCGAATATTGAGCCTTCATTGATGTTGAAGGTCTTTGCAACTTTAGGCTAGTGCCTGTGGATGATTGACCATCCATCCTTCGTCCTCTTCAGGAACACTTCAATATAGAACCGTGGGTGTTGGATGAAAACCTTCCTCGCCTCCTGACCATAGAGGTGGTTTGAGAGGTAATCATTAGTGAACTGCTTTGAAAGGGCCTGAAAACAAGGATGTGCATAGATATCTTCTCTATATTGGAAATGGGGCAAAGGAATTAAAAAAGGCAAGGTGCAGACAAAGACCTTGTTGTTTTTTGTCACTAATTTCTTTATCCTAATAATCTTTTTGAGTTTCTTGACTTGACTGATATTCATGGACAACTCATTTCTCCATATGCAAAAGGGTCGAATAGTGGGTCAAAACCTCTGACAGCAGGACCTACATGTGCAAGACCAAATTGTTAAAAACCTAAATATTAGAATGGTTCCTGCAATTGCACAATAATGTGCTATTATACAAAGGACCATGCATGTGCTAACCTCAATTGTAAACCTCAGTGCTTCCCATTGTTTCCCCGCAACACATATAAGGTAGTCATCAGGTTAAGTGAGGGTTCACATTGCAGAACTGAACCAAGCAGTTAACTAAACACCACAACAAATGAACCAAACATTAACTGAGCACCACATTGCACAGTATAACATACTCCTAATAGAAGATCAGACAGTTAACCGAACCAAGAATGCTTAACAACTTGGAAATATAGCAATTGTATTTGTTTCTCATGTATTTAGTACAAACAAATTCAATTTATTTCTCACATGGTATACAATAACATAATGCACCCGCAACAATTGAACATCGCATTGCAGAATTAAAGCAAACAGTTAACTAAACACCACAACCAATGAACCAAATGTTAACTAAGCACCACATTGCACAATATAACATACTCCTAATAGAAGATCAGATACTTAACCAAACCAAGTATGCTTAACAACTTAGAAATATAGCAATTGTATTTGTTTCTCATGTATTTAGTACAAACAAATTCAATTTATTTCTCACATGGTATACAATAACAGAATGCACCCACAACAATTGACATCGCATTGCAGAATTGAACCAAACAGTTAACTAAACACCACAACAAATGAACCAAATGTTAACTGAGCCCACATTGCACAGTGTATAACATACTAGAAGATCAAACAGTTAACCAAACCAAGCATGCTTGACAACTTGGAAATATAGCAATTGTATTCGTTTCTCATGTATTTTGTAAAGATAAATTTGATTTATTTCTCATATGGAAGAAAATACAAAATTGCAGCCTGATGAATTGAACATCACATTTGCAGAATTGAACCAAACAGTTAACTGAAGATGCCAACTAATTAACCAAACAGTTAATAAGTGAGCACCACATTGCACGATATATAGAACATATACAATAGAGCAACAGATTGCATGGTAAAATTAGATAGCACAATTCACTAGAATTTGTTAAGGAAAGGCAGGAGCAGCACATGCAACAGGTAAACCAAGCATGCTTAACCGGTGTAGCTAGCAAACTGAACATGGGTCCTTATAGTGAGCTAATAAGACAAGCTACTCCTCATCGTCGGAGACATCGATGATGATTGGCTCCCTGGACATGGAAGAGGGCGAGGCCTCCACATCGTGGGTGCCCTCCACATTGGCTCCTTGGACATGGATGATGGGTCGGCGCGTGAGGCATCGACGGTGGCCTCGACGGTGAGGTGCTCCTCCAAGATATGGGGGTCTGCACGAATGGCAACCATCGCGACCTCATTCACGTGTGCGGCCATGATTTGCTTCTTCGCTACCAAATGCTCCTTGAGCTCCTGCCTATACTGTGTGCCCCATGGCTTAGGGTGGTGCTTATTTGGTGGAGTGGTCGGTGATTTGGGTGGAAGGTGTCGCGCCGACGGTTGGGGCATGTGGGATGTGGAAGGAGGAGGAGGATGGGGGTCGGGTGTGGACTACCTGCCTGGATAGACGAGGTCGAGTAGCGTGAAGGAGGGTCACCGGCGAGGAGGCGGCGCTGCAAGCAAGGAGTGAAGGTTTCAACTTGGAAAGGAAGGTGGAAACAGGGGAAATGTGGCTTTTGGTAAGGGGGAGGGGGCGGGGAGGTAGATATTTCCGCGGAAGCCGAAAATTTTGAATCAGTGCAGCAAAAAAACTAGCGCGCAAAGTGTCATCAGACACGGTTCCTTATTTAGAACTGTGTATGACATGTGAGCATCACAAACGATTGAGATAGCTCAACCCGTATGTGATGAGTTTGAAAGTCAAAAAATCTGGTTAGAATTTCCCTGGTTACAGTGGTTATCCACGTCATTGCATAATTTGGGTACACAAAGGAGACTACAGCACATCCACACTTCTTAATCGAGCAAGTTCAGTAATTAAACAGAGCTAGCTGACCTAAACATTACTCTAACAAATTAAAGACTGGCGCTCTTAATTAAACAAAACAAAGAGTACTACTACGGCTAGTGCTCGTCGATCTCTGCCGCCTCCTCCATGTCCAGCTCGCGCCCGACGGTCTCCTGGGGAAGGGGCTACATGGCATCCATCGCACCATACTCGGCAAGCATCTCACCATCCGCGTCCGCCATCTCTTTGGAAAAGGCCACCACGAGCTGGGCATGGGCGGCCGCAATCTAGACATGGACGGGCTCCGTCGTGGTTGGGTATGTGGCAGAGGAACTGGTGTCGTTTTGGTACCCCTTTACTTGTGCGCGAGCAGTCACAGCCGCCCCTACGACCATGCTTGGCGGGGCAGAGGAAACAAGGACACAAGGCCACCAGAGCAGCACTCCAACCAGGGGTGCACAGGACGAGGCAACAAGATGGGCTTCCCCCGGCAAGACCCTTGCCGGGGCGGCCCATGCAGCCCAGGCAACAGCCTTGCCAGGGCAACTTGCCCAACACCAACGGGGCCGCCACCCTTGAGTCTAAAGGTTCTGACACCATCAACCACATTGGAACCAAGGCTCAGGAGGCGCCTCCATGGTGGCATGCAGATCTTTCTGAAGACAAAGGGCCTGCGAGGCCTAGGTAGGAACCAGAAAACAAGAAAACAGCAAGGCTCCATGCCGAGGATGCCCATGAGGCCCCGGCAAGGCTCCTGCCGAAGATACCCACAAGGCCCCGGCAAGACTCTTGCCGAGGGTGCCTACAAGGCCCCGGCAAGACCCTTGCCGGGAATATTAGCAAGACCGCGGCAAGGCCTTGCTACCCCGTCCCCAGCCCAGCTCAACGGCCGACCCACCAACTGAGCAGGTACCTGATAACCCACAAGTATAGGGGATCGCGACAGCTTTCGAGGGTAGAGTATTCAACCCAAATTTGTTGATTCGACACAAGGGGAGCCAAATAATATTCTCAAGTCTTAGCAGCTGAGTTGTCAATTCAACCACACCTAGAAACTTAGTATCTGCAGCAAAGTGTTTAGTAGCAAAGTAATATGATAGTGGTGGTACCGGCAACACAAGTAAAGACAACAAAAGTAAAGTTTTTGGTATTTTGTAGTGATTGTAACAGTAGCAACGGAAAAGTAAATAAGCGAGAACCAGTATATGGAAAACTCGTAGGCACCGGATTAGTGATGGATAATTATGCCGGATGCGGTTCATCATGTATCAGTCGTAACATAGGGTGACACAGGACTAGCTCCAATTCATCAATGTAATGTAGGCATGTATTCCGTATATAGTCATACGTGCTTATGGAAAAGAACTTGCATGACATCTTTTGTCCTACCCTCCCGTGGCAGCGGGGTCCTATTGGAAACTAAGGGATATTAAGGCCTCCTTTTAATAGAGAACCGGAACAAAGCATTAGCACATAGTGAATACATGAACTCCTCAAACTATGGTCATCACCGGGAGTGGTCCCGATTATTGTCACTTCGGGGTTGACAGATCATAACACATAGTAGGTGACTATAGACTTGCAAGATAGGATCAAGAACACACATATATTCATGAAAACATAATAGGTTCAGATCTGAAATCATGGCACAAGGGCCCTAGTGACAAGCATTAAGCATAGAAAAGTCATAGCAACATCAATCTCAGAACATAGTGGATACTAGGGATCAAACCCTAACAAAACTAACTCGATTACATGATAAATCTCATCCAACCCATCACCGTCCATCAAGCCTACAATGGAATTACTCACGCACGTCGGTGAGCATCATTAAATTGGTGATGGAGGATGGTTGATGATGATGACAGCGACGAATCCCCTTCTCCGGAGCCCCGAACGGACTCTAGATCAGCCCTCCCGAGACGATTTAGGGCTTGGCGGCGGCTTCGTATCGTGAAACATGATGATTTCTTCTCTCTGTTTTTCTCTCTCCGAAAGCAGATATATAGAGTTGGAGTTGGCGTCGGAGGGTTTCTAGGGGGCCCACGAGGTAGGGGGGCGCGCCCTAGAGGGGGGGCGCCCCCCACCCTCGTGGACAGGGTGTGGGCCCCCTGGCCTTCATCTTTGGTGAGGATTTTTTTATTGTTTTTTCTAAGATGTTCCGTGGAGTTTCAGGACATTCCGAGAATATTTGTTTTCTGCACATAAAAAAACATCATGGCAATTTTGCTGAAAACAGCGTCAGTCCGGGTTAGTTCCATTCAAATCATACAAGTTAGAGTCCAAAACAAGGGCAAAAGTGTTTGGAAAAGTAGATACGACGGAGACGTATCAACTCCCCCAAGCTTAAACCCTTGCTTGTCCTCAAGCAATTCAATTGACAAACTGAAAGAGAAAAAGAAAAACTTTTACAAACTATGTTTGCTCTTGTTGTTGCAACTATGTAAAGCCAACATTCAAGTTTCAGCATATATCATAACTAACCACATTTGCAATAATTCTAAGGTCTCATAATTACTCATATCAATAGCATAATCAACTAGCAAGCCATAATAATAAATCTCGGATGAAAACACTTTCTCAAAACAATCATAATATAATATAACAAGATGGTATCTCGCTAGCTCTTTCTGAGACCGGAAAACATAAATGCAGAGCACCTTTAAAGATCAAGGACTGACTAGACATTGTAATTCATGGTAAAAGAGATCCAATCATAGTCACATCCAACATAGATTAATAGTGATGAATGCAAATGACAGTTGTGCTCTCCAGCTAGTGCTTTTAAATAAGAGGGTGATGACTCAACATAAAAGTAACGCAGAGGGAAGCAGGGATTTGTAGAGGTGCCAGAGCTCGGTTTTGAAATAGAGACAAATTATATTTTGAGCGGTATACTTTCATTGTCAATGTAGCAACTAAGAGATGGCGATATCTTCCATGCTAAACACATTATAGGCGGTTCCCAAACAGAATGGTAAAGTTTATACTCCCCCTCCACCAACAAGCATCAATCCATGACTTGCTCGAAACAACGAGTGTCTCCAACATACATCAGGTCCCAGGGGGAGTTTTGTTTGCAATTAATTTTGATTTAGTTTGCACAAAGCATGGGACTGGGCATCCCGGTGACCAGCCATTTTCTCGTGAGTGAGGAGCCGAGTCCACTCCTCTTGAGAATAACCCGCCTAACACGAAAGATAAGGACAGCCTTGGTTGATACATGAGCTATTCGAGCATACAAAACAGAATGTTTATTTGAAGGTTTAGAGTTTGGCACATACAAATTTACTTGGAACGGGAGGTAGATACCACATATAGGAAGGTATAGTGGACTCATCTGGAATAACTTTGGGGTTTAAGGGATTGGATGCACAAGCAGTATTCCCGCTTAGTACAAGTGAAGGCTAGCAAAAGACTGGGAAGCGACCAACTAGAGAGCGGCAACAGCCATGTACATGCATTAAAATTAATAAACATTGGATGCAAGCATGAGTAGGATATAATCCACCATGAACATAAATATCGTGAAGGCTATGTTGATTTGTTTCAACTACATGTGTGAACATGTGCCAAGTCAAGTCACTCAAATCATTTAAAGGAGAATACCACCCCATCATACCACATCATAACCATCTCAATAGCATGTTGGCACGCAAGGTAAATCATTATAACTCATAGCTAATCAAGCATGGCACAAGCAACTATGATCTCTAATTGTCATTGCAAACATGTTTATTCATAATAAGCTGAATCAAGAATGACGGACTCATCATATTTACAAAAACAAAAGAGGTCGAGTTCATACCAGCTTTTCCCATCTCTGTCAGTTCATCATATATCATCATAATTGCCTTTCACTTGCACGACCGAACGGTGTTAATAATAATAAGAGTGCACGTGCATTGGACTAAGCTGGAATCTGCGAGCATTCAATAAACAGGAGAAGTCAAGGCAATATGGGCTCTTGGTTAAATCAACAATAATGCATATAAGAGCCACTTCAACAATTTAATCATGGTCTTCTCCTACTGACCCCCAAAGAAAAGAAAAAGAAATAAAAACTATTTACACGGGAAAGCTCCCAACAAGCAAAATAAGAACGGGAAATATTTTTGGGTTTTCTTTTTACTTACTACTACAGCAAGAAGGTAAATTACTACTAATTTTTTTGTTTTTCTTAAGGTTTAACAAACACACAAGAAGAAAGCAAGAAAAAGAAAATAAACTAGCATGGATATTACAGTGAAAGAGTATGAGCACCGACATCTAGCAATGAGTGTGTGTGAACATAAATGTAATGTCGGTGAGAAATACGTACTCCCCCAAGCTTAGGCTTTTGGCCTAAGTTGGTTTATTGCCAGGGATATCCTGGCGGATACCCGTAAGTATAGCTGGGGTCATACTGTGATACAACAGTTATCGCGTGCTGAGCTGCAGCGTGGAGGCGGGCTGCTTCCGCTCTCCTCTCGTAACCATCTGCCTCCTCTCTGGTAATTTTTGCACAGTAAATCCTCAAATATTCCCAAAAAAATCATATTAAATTGGCATGTCATTCTGAGGACTTCTATTTTCGGGATATTTTTATATTGCATGGGTAAGACAGGAAACAGACAGAAAAAATACTATTTTTACTTTATTTCTACTAAAGAACAGAAAGTATAAAGAGGGTACAGAAGGATGTGCTTCTAGTTTCATCCATCTCATGCTCATCAAAAAGAATCCACTAACAAGGTTGATCAAGTCTTGTTAACGAACTCATTCCGATAATCATGAAACCGGAGAAATTTCAAATACCACTAAGTTACCTCAACGGGGATATGCACATCCCCTATAATAAGTATATCATATTTCTTTTTGACAGTAGGAAGAGGAAATTCAAAACCTCCAAATATAATCGATGGAATTTTTCCAATAGAGTTGATACTATGGACTTGAGGTTGTTTCCTCGTAAAGTGTACCGTATGCTCATTACCATTAACATGAAAAGTGACATTGCCTTTGTTGCAATCAATAACAGCCCCTGCAGTATTAAGAAAAGGCCTTCCAAGAATAATAGACATACTATCATCCTCGGGAATGTCAAGAATAACAAAGTGCGTTAAAATAGTAACATTTGCAACCACAACAGGAACATCCTCACAAATACCGACAGGTATAGCAGTTGATTTATCAGCCATTTGCAAAGATATTTCAGTAGGTGTCAACTTATTCAAGTCAAGTCTACGATATAAAGAGAGAGGCATAACACTAACACAGGCTCCAAGATCACATAAAGCAGTTTTAATATAATTTCTTTTAATGGAGCAAGGTATAGTAGGTACTCCGGGATCTCCAAGTTTCTTCGGTATTCCACCCTTAAAACTATAATTAGCAAGCATGGTGGAAATTTCAGCTTCCGGTATCTTTCTATTATTAGTAATGATATCTTTCATATATTTAGCATAAGGATTCGTTTTGAGAACATCAGTCAATCGCATACGCAAGAAGATAGGTCTAATCATTTCAGCAAAGCACTCAAAATCCTCATCATCCTTTTTCTTGGATGGTTTGGGAGGAAAAGGCATGGGTTTCTGAACCCAAGGTTCTCTTTCTTTACCATGTTTCCTAGCAACAAAGTCTCTCTTATCATAACGTTGATTCTTTGATTTTGGGTTATCAAGATCAACAACAGGTTCAATTTCTACGTCATTATCATTACTAGGTTGAGCATCATCATGAACATCATCATTAAAATTTTCACTAGGTTCATGTTCATTACCAGATTGTGTTTCAGCATCAGAAATAGATATATCATTTGGATTATCAGGTGGTTCAGCAATAGGTTCACTAGAGATTTGAACAGTTCTATCATTTTTCTTTTTCTTCTTCTTAGAAGAACTAGGTGCATCAACATTATTTCTCTGAGAATCTTGCTCGATTATCTTAGGGTGGCCTTCAGGATACAAAGGTTCTTGAGTCATTCTACCAGTTCTAGTAGCCACTCTAACAGCATAATCATTTTTCTTACTATTCATTTCATCAAGTACTTCTTTTTGAGCTTTAAGTACTTGTTCTACTTGAGTGGTAACCATAGAAGCATGTTTGCTAACAAGTTTAAGTTCACCTCTAATATTAGCCATGTAATCACCCAAGTGTCTAATCATATAAGAATTTTCTTTTAATTGTCTACCAAAATAAGCATTGAAGTCATCTTGCTTAAACATAAAGTCATCAAACTCATCCAAGCACTGACTAGCAATTTTTGTAGGAGGGACTTCAGCTTTATCGTATCTATAGAGAGAATTTACCTTTACTACGAGTGTCAGGATATCGGGATCGGGAGGTTCTTCAGTAAATAGGTGATTAAGATCATATATTTCTTCAATAGGCGGTAAATTAAGACCATGCATTTCTTCAATAGGAGGTAAATTCTTAACATCTTCAGCTTTAATACCTTTTTCTTTTATAGATTTCTTTGCCTCTTGCATATCTTCGGGACTGAGAAATAGAACACCTCTCTTCTTCGGAGTTGGTTTAGGAATAGGCTCAGTAATTGGAGCAGGAGCTGGCTCAGGAGCTAGCTCAGGAGGTGCCCAATTATTTTCATTTGTCAACATATTATTCAATAGAATTTTAGCTTCATCCGGTGTTCTTTCCCTGAAAAGAGAACCATCACAACTATCCAGGTAATCTCTGGAAGCATCGGTTAGTCCATTATAAAAGATATCAAGTATTTCAGGTTTCTTAAGAGGATGATCAGGCAAAGCACTAAGTAACTTGAGAAGCCTCCCCCAAGCTTGTGGGAGACTCTCTTCTTTAATTTGTACAAAGTTGTATATTTCCCTTAAAGCAGCTTGTTTCTTATGAGCAGGGAAATATTTAGCAAATAGTAATAAATCATATCCTGGGGACTACGCACACAACCAGGATCAAGAGAATTAAACCATATCTTAGCATCACCCTTTAATGAGAACGGAAATATTTTCGGTATATAAAAGTAACATGATCTCTCATCATTAGTGAACAGGGCGGCAATATCATTTAATTTAGTAAGATGTGCCACAACAGTTTCAGACTCATAGTCATAAAAAGGATCAGATTCAACCAAACTAATTATATCTGGATCAACAGAGAATTCATAATCCTTATCAGGAATACATATAGGTGAAGTAGCAAAAGCAGGGTCAGATTTCATTTTATCTCTAAGTGATTCTTTGTTCCACTTAGCTAATAACCTTTTTAGCTCATATATATCTTTGCAAGCTAAAATAGCGGCAGAAGATTCTATATCAAAAAGATAACCCTCAGGAATAACAGGCATATTTTCATCATCACTGTCATCATCGTATTCAGATTCAATAATTTCTTTTTCTCTAGCCCTAGCAATTTGTTCATCAAGAAATTCACCAAGGGGCACAGTAGTATCAGGCATAGAAGCAGTTTCATCATAAGTATCATGTATAGCAGAAGTGGCATCATCAATAACATGCGACATATCGGAACGAATAGCAAAAGCAAGTTTAGGTGTCGCAAGCTTACTCATAACAGAAGGTGAATCAGGTGCAAGGCTAGATGGCAGTTCCTTACCTCCCCTCGTAGTTGAGGGATATATTGTTGTCTTAGCGTCTTTCAAGTTCTTCATAGTGTCCAGCAGATATAAATCCCAAGTGACACAAAGAATAGAGATATGCTCCCCGGCAACAGCGCCAGAAATTAGTCTTGATAACCCACAAGTATAGGGGATCGCGACAGCTTTCGAGGGTAGAGTATTCAACCCAAATTTGTTGATTCGACAAAAGGGGAGCCAAACAATATTCTCAAGTATTAGCAGCTGAGTTGTCAATTCAACCACACCTGGAAACTTAGTATCTGCAGCAAAGTGTTTAGTAGCAAAGTAATATGATAGTGGTGGTAGCGGCAACAAAAGTAAAGACAGCAAAAATAATGTTTTTGGTATTTTGTAGTGATTGTAACAGTAGCAACGAAAAAGTAAATAAGTGAGAACCAGTATATGGAAAACTCGTAGGCACCGGATTAGTGATGGATAATTATGCCGGATGCGATTCATCATGTATCAGTCATAACATAGGGTGACACAGAACTAGCTCCAATTCATCAATGTAATGTAGGCATGTATTCCGTATATAGTCATACATGCTTATGGAAAAGAACTTGCATGACATCTTTTGTCCTACCCTCCCGTGGCAGCGGGGTCCTATTGGAAACTAAGGGATATTAAGGCCTCCTTTTAATAGAGAACCGGAACAAAGCATTAGCACATAGTGAATACATGAACCCCTCAAACTATGGTCATCACCGGGAGTGGTCCCGATTATTGTCACTTCGGGGTTGCCGGATCATAACACATAGTAGGTGACTATAGACTTACAAGATAGGATCAAGAACACACATATATTCATGAAAACATAATAGGTTCAGATCTGAAATCATGGCACTCGGGCCCTAGTGACAAGCATTAAGCATAGCAAAGTCATAGCAACATCAATCTCAGAACATAGTGGATACTAGGGATCAAACCCTAACAAAACTAACTCGATTACATGATAAATCTCATCCAACCCATCACCGTCTAGCAAGCCTACGATGGAATTACTCACGCACGGCGGTGAGCATCATGAAATTGGTGATGGAGGATGGTTGATGATGACGACGACGAATCCCCCTCTCAGGAGCCCCGAACGGACTCCAGATCAGCCCTCCCGAGAGGTTTTAGGGCTTGGCAGCGGCTCTGTAACGTAAAACGTGATGATTTCTTCTCTCTGATTTTTTCGCTCCGAAAGCAGATATATAAAGTTGGAGTTGGCGTCGTAGGGTTTCTAGGGGGCCCATGAGGTAGGGGGCGCGCCCTAGAGGGGGGGCGCGCCCCCCACCCTCGTGGACAGGGTGTGGGCCCCCTGGTCTTCATATTTGGTGAGGATTTTTTATTGTTTTTTCTAAGATGTTCCGTGGAGTTTCAAGACATTCCGAGAATGTTTGTTTTCTGCACATAAAACAACATCATGGCAATTCTGCTGAAAACAGCGTCAGTCCGGGTTAGTTCCATTCAAATCATACAAGTTAGAGTCCAAAACAAGGGCAAAAGTGTTTGGAAAAGTAGATACGACGGGGACGTATCAGTACCCACGTGGCAGTATGTGGCTCCTAAGCCAACTAGTCAAGCACCTACGTGGTGGCATGCAGATCTTCGTGAAGACCCTGCCACCACACCAGCTCAGCAGCCTGCCAGCCTACATGGTGCTGCATGCCTCATTGTCCTGGACGCATGGCGAAGCGGCGACGGACGTGACGTGCCTCATTACCGTCCCCGATAAAGCAAGAGGATACCCCAGTAGCGCATTTAATGCGTTTTGTCCTACGGTTCCAGGAGATAGACTCGACTACTATAGAACTTTCCACCTCCCGTGTGCCACTGTGGCAGCCCCTTTTGACTAGAAAAGAAGGCCCGCGGCGTACTGTGAGAGGATTCAGACTTTTGGACCTTGCACGATTTGCAGCTAGTCCAAGCACACCAGATAAACACAAACCAGCAGGGTATTATGCATCACTTGCGGCCCGAACCTGGATAACCCCCCCCCCTCGCCCCCCCCCCCCCCCCCCCCGCGTGTTGATCTTCTAATCCCGCTTTTTCCACAGCCCCGCGCCCGCCGACCGTAGAAGGGATTCCCCGTGATCCCGTAGGTGTCGTTTCCACCGACATCTTTGGCGTGCCAGGTAAGGGCCGTGAGCTGTGAAAATCCGGTCTGAAGGTCAGCATAGCGATAGAACGAAGCAACTAGCATATCAATGATAGTAATGAGATCCAAGGTGACGTTCATCTTGCCTGAAATCCCGCTAGGAAGAAGAATGAGTCCATGAAGAAGATGAAGCCACGAAGACGAACCAAGCGTAGTCGAACGAATCCTCACGGTCGCAACGAAACGGGAACTACCGAGAGAAGCACACAACACGGTAAACACACCACACAAGAACAAGGCATGATGCTTAACCAAGTATGATGCATGACAAGGCTACATGAAGCTACGCATGGCAAGAGATGATGCATACAAGAGCAACACATCAAAGCAAGTTTAAATGAGGCCGGAAACAACATATGACAATTCCGGTAAGTCCCCATATGTAAATTTCGAAATTGGTCCAGATCTGAATAAACCTTATGTTCAAGTTGTTAAACAGCAAGTTAAGATGCACCATGATGATCTACACGGAATTCTAGTCAAGTTTCATATAAAGTTCATTAGATTCGGTGCTACGGCCTAGAAGATATGAGCAAAACAAGTTAAACATGGCATCGATGCAGAATGCATACAAACAACAAGCAAACACATCAAAACATGGATGCAACAAGGTAATATGAAACTACATGCAAAACTAATAAAGTTTCATATAGAGCACACTCAAAACGGAGCAACGGTTCAACACATACACTAAATACAAGTTTAAAGGGCATGCTGTCCAAAATAGCAACTAGGCGTCTTGCAAGCATCAAAACAACATGTTACAGGATCTCAACATGAAAACAGAAGGCATGGACATATGTACAGGTAAAGCATTACAAAACATGAACACTGAGATATCTCCATAAACAAATAGAACATGCTCAAAAGGACATGACAAGATTGCAAATAATAACAGGTTCACAGACTTAGCAGAATTCACAGGACATGGCAGAAATAACATCAGGTTACAATGTTTAGAGCTATCAAACAACATGGTAAAGCAAGCTATCATGTCAAACTAGAGAAAGGTATGAATCTACTCAAAGCATATAACAAAAGTCCCTTACTGACCATGAGCCAAAAGGGCAAATAAGATATGATGGCAACCATGTAAACATAGCAAGTTTCGTTATAGATTCAGACTTAGTGAAAAACTGGAGCATGGCCAAAACAGATAACTAGTAGGCACGTTTACGAGCTCGATGCACTCACTACGAGGCATTGCATGAAAAAAATATACAACCAGCAACTAGACATGTCATAGAAGCTAGAAATGGCAATAACAATAACATATCATGCACGGATCAACAACAACAAGCTAGGCAAAATTGCTAAACATATTAACAATCTGCCTGGAACATTTTATAGCAAAAGTAGAGCAAGATTAAGGCATCCTAAACCACTCTATAAATGCAAAAGGAGGCATGGATGGATATAGCATGACCATATGTCCAAAACATCCTTACTGAACATACTCGAAAGAGGCATGGATATCTCTCCAGCAACATGAATGCATGGCATAAAAATATCCGCAGAACAAAGACGGTAAAATTCTAAGTCCCTGAAATCAGCAACATCATGGAGGCTAATTTGCAAGCTTGAAACAATCAACACATGGCATATCATGAAGAATAGATTGCACCATAGCAAATATGGCATGTTGTAGCTCATAACACATGTAGACCTGATGCTCAAAAGAAAATCACGCAAAAGGATACAAAAATGACAAATGAGCATGTTCTGATAAACTACAGCAGACAACATTATATAGCACTCTTGCAATGATGATTAAGGCATCAATATGAACTCAAATGAACTTGGCGCAATGGAAAGAAATGAAGAGCACAACCAGATGAACATTTCGATATATCATGCACGCAAAACGGAGCTATGAGCAGGAACTTATGGCATGATGAACAGACCAACATAATGCAAAAGTTTTGGGACTTAGAGAGAAAACAACCTCCGGGAGAAGTCAACGGGTCGGTCGCGGATTGGGTCGGGAGGTGGATCCGGGTCGGGCTGACGCGGATCCGTGCGGCGAGGGATCTCCGGCGAGGTTGCCGGGACGCCGGCAAGCTCGGCAGGCGGCGCATCCAGCGGAACCGGCGAGGGAGAGGGCGGCTCGGGCCCAGGCGGCGTGTGGGCAGCACCGCGGTCATGCGCGGCGGCGGCGCCGGCTTGGTGCGGCGGCGGCGAGCGGCGCGGGTCGGTCGGGCGACGGGGAGACGACCGGGTTGCCCGGGGCGGCGGATGGGCCTTGGGGGCCCTCCTCGGGCCCTGGCGGGCCGCGACGCGGGAGGCGGCCGGCGGGACACTTGGCGGCAGCGGAGTGGATCCAGGCGGCGCGAGGCTGACGTGGCAGCCACCGATTGGACGATGCGAAGTGTCTGGTGGACATGTTCGGCGCGGATGGACATGTCCGGCGGCGCGAGGAGGAAGAAGCCTAGGGTTAGGGCGGATTCATCCGCAAATTTCGGGGGAGAGGGTCTATTTATATATAGAGGGAGCTAGGAGGCTCCAATTGAGGTGCGGTTTTTGGCCACGCGATCGGGATCGAACGGCCGAGAGGATGGAGGGGGTTTGGATGGGTTTTGGGCCACTTTAGAGGGGTGTTGGGCTGCACACAAAAGAGGTCTTTACGGTTACCCGGTTAACCGTTGGAGCATCAAACAGACTCCAAATGAAACGAAACTTGACAGGCGGTCTACCGGTGGTGTACCAAAGCCGCTTGACAAACTTCGGTCCATTCCGACAAAGTTTAACACCCACCCACGAAAAGACGCAAAAGGGGGCGCCGGGTGACATAGGAGTGTCGGATTGCAAAACAGACAACGGGGAAAATGCTCGGATGCATGAGACGAACATGTATGCAAAATGAGATGCACATGATGACATGGCAAAAATGCAACACGCAAGAAAATGACATGGCAACGCTGACGAATAACTGGCGAACACCTGGCGCATCGGATCCGGGGCGTTACATGCATGGATTAATCATTTCATTCAAGTAAGAAAATCACAAATATTAAAATGGCACCATGAAAATGTTGCTGTGGCTTACCTTAGTGCAGATGAGGTTCACAAGCCTTCTGGTGATCCTCAAGACAAGCCTCACCCTCTGAAAATAAATTTAAACACAAAAAGCAAATATCAAGAACACTTCTAAAAATTACCAGAAATTCTAAACAGCTCAGAAAAATCTCATCTTTGGTGAGCTCCTAGATTTCTTTTCAAAGAACACAATGCAAAAAGAACCAATTCATTTGGACTTATGGTTGAAGAGTTATAACTATTTGAAGCTCTCTGGAAATAAAATGATTTTTAATTTAAATAAACAGCTGAGGGGGGTGACGTCGAAGGCGTAAACCTCAGGGGCGCCACCACTCGTACCGCTTCGCGCGCGTACAGAGTGGCTGACTAGCGGGCCCCGCTAGTCAGGTGGGGGAAGGGGGAGAAGGAAACAGAGGAGGCCGCACCTTCGCCGGAGCTCTTGCCGGCGACGAGGGCTTCTTGACCAAAATGAGAGGGAGGGATTTAGAGAGGGGACAGTGGCGCACCTGCCCATACCCGTAGCATGGCTAGGGGTGGTCGAACGGCGTCGGAAACAACCTCGCAAGCGGAGGCAGAAGACGGTGGTTGCTGGAGTTTAGGAAGACGGCGAACGGAGGCCACTCCATGGGCTCCAAGCGGGCGAGACGGCCTCACCGGAGAGAGGCGGACGCCCTGGAGGGGTCGCCCAGGCCTGGGAGGGGCTGGAGCTACCGAGGCGACCAGAGGGGATCGCCGGCGAGCTCGAGCTCGGGGACGGCGGCCCGCGGCCTGCCCGGCCGGGCTACGGCTTCCTACGCGATTGTGGAGTGTGTGGGAGTGCTGGATGGTGCTCGAGGAGGCCGAGGGTGGCTCCTTTTATAGGCGAGCGTGAGGGGTGGATCGGGGCTCCGCCGGCGACACCTGGACACTACGCCCGGCGACGAGCGGCGTCAGTGAGAGGGGGAGAAGGCGACGTAGGTCACGCGAGGACTGTGGGCAGACGGGGACGAGTACATGATCAATAGGAAGGCGACGAGCATAGTGCAGAACGCACTGTGGCGTTGGCTGGACCGTGTTCGTGCTCGCTGCGGCGAGCTCCGGCGTCAGCGAGCGCCAGAGGGGAGTTAAGGGAGTCGGGACGAAGATGGTGGCAAGGTTTGGCATGCTCGGGCAGGAGAGCGAAGCGAGCATGCGTGAACAGAGCGCTCGGCGGCACTCAGAGCGCGTCGACACGCATGCCAGCACGCCTGGACGTGGTCACAGCGTGAACTATGACATCAAGCCGATCTAAGCCTAAACTTCATGTTTAGCATGTTGTTCGTGGTAGTTTTGAGTGTTACCACGGTTTGGTTTGGATCCAGGTGCAGCAGAGAGGTTTTTACAAGCCAGTTAAGTTTTTGGTCAGTAACTTTGAGTAGTTAATGTGGTCAAATGGCTGGGAGTTGGAGGCTGTGCTTTGGAGGCTAGCCATGAGTTACTAAGGTGAATATGCACAAGAAAGTTCAGGCCAAATGGAGTAAGTAAAATGGTAGTTGCTGCAGAAACCACCATTTCTGTCCAGAACAGAAAATATTTTATGTAGCAAAAATATTCCAAAAAGTGATGAAATATTTTTGCTCAAGGGGGTGCCCTAGGGTTCACAGAATATTTGTGAATTATCTCAGATTTGTATGAGCCATAAAAATTAGGGTTGCTTTGGAGCATACTGATCTGGCTAGGGTTTTTGAGAGAAAATGAATATTTTTCATTTAAGAAAAATATTCCAAAGATTATTTTGGGGTGGATCAGAAAAGAAATGATGATTTAGGAAGAAGTGAAGCACTAGGGTGAAAGCCAAGGATGCCCAAGTGTTTAAGTCCATATGAAAAGATTCAAAAACTCCAAGTTTCAGAAAAATTTCAAATGAAGATCAAGAGTGCAAAAACCAGGCTGTCACAAACCTCCCCCACTTAGAATGAATCTCGTCCTCGAGATTCGGTTGCTTGGGAAAACCACTCTGGAAACTTATCCCTAAGGAATTCTTCCCACTCCCAAGTCGCTTCTGATTCTGTGTGATGCTCCCACTGAACCTTGTAAAATTTTCTGACTTTACTGCGAGTGACCCTTTCCATCTGATCCAAAATTTTAAACGGTCTCTCTTGATAAGTTAAATCTTTTGCCAACTCTATCTCAGCCATAGCAGTCCTTTTCTTAGGCGGGGATATGCATCATCTCTTGGGAATGGACCAATAAATCTGGGGGCCAGCTTTCCACGAGTTTGAAATCTCTTGACTCCTTTCATAGGAGTGACTTGGAGGTATATGTGTTCTCCGGGTTCAATACTGACCTGTCGGTGCTTTGCATCATAATAACTCTTCTGTCGAGATTTGGCCAGTTACAATATGTCTCTGATTTCCTTAACTTGTCTCTCAGCTTCCATCATGAGATCCGTTCCGAAGATACTGCTATCTCCAGTTTGAGACCAAATTAGACGAGTGCGGAACTTACGGCCATACAGAGCTTCATATGGTGACATCTTTAGACTGGTGTAGAAACTATTGTTATAAGAAAACTCGGCATATGGCAAGCGATCTTCCCATTTAGCTCCTTTGGCTAGCACAAAGGCTCACAACATATCTTCAAGTATTTGATTTACCCGCTCTGTCTGTCCATCTGTCTGAGGATGATAGGCAGTACTATATTTCAGCGCTGTCCCGAAGGCTTGATGGAGACGGGACCAAAAAGCGGAGGTAAACAAGGACCTCGGTCGGAAGTGATAGTTCGGGGTACTCCATGAAGACTGACAATTCTGGATACATACAGCTGTGCAAGTTCATTTGCCCTGTATCTGGTGCTGATGGGAATGAAGTGAGCGACCTTGGTTAGGGTATCCACTATAACCCAGATTGCATCCTTGCCTCGCTAAGTCTTAGGAAATCCTGTAATGAAATCCATACAAACGTCATCCCATTTCCATTGTGAAACCGGCAGTGGTTGGAGGAGTCCGGCTGGCTTCTGATGCTCTGCCTTCACCTTGTTGCATATGTCGCAACAGGCTACGAAATAGGCAATGTATTTCTTCATTCCATCCCACCAGAATATTTGTCTAAGATCCTCATACATTTTCGTACCTCCCGGATGAATGGAATATGAGGATTCGTGTGCTTCTGACAGGATTTTCTTCTTCAAGTCCGGTTGATTGGGCACACAAATTCGTCCACGAAATCGGAGGGTACCGAATTTGTCCTTGGAGAAATCAGGGGCCTGCTCTGCCATCTGGCCCTTGGCACGTCTTTGTAGCTTGGCGTCTACGGGCTGGGCCTTGCGGATCTCTATCTCAAGTGTGGGCGTAACTTCCAAAATATTAGCGAGGCCAGCATCCACTATGATCAAGTTGAGCTGAGCGATCTCCTCTTGGAGTTCGGGAGGCAATGATTTCAATATGACATTTAAGCTGACGGGCTTTCGACTGAGTGCATCTGCAACCACGTTGGCCTTACCCGGGTGGTAATTTATTCCAAGGAAATAATCCTTGACCAACTCTAGCCATTTTCCCTGACGGAGGTTTAGGTCTGGCTAAGTAAAGATGTATCTGAGACTCTTGTGGTCGGTATAAATTTGGCACCTTTTTTCCAATGAGATAGTGTCTCCAAATTTTTAACGCATGAACCACCACAGCCAATTCCAAATCATGAGTAGGGTAATTTCCCTCGTGGGGTCGTAGCTGTCGCGATGCATATGCCACAACCTTGCTGTCTTGCATAAGTACGCAACCAATGCCTTGCCTGGAGGCGTCACAATACACATCAAAACTGTGGTAAATGTCTGGAAGAGTCAATACAGGTGCGGTTGTCAGACGTATCTTTAACTCATTAAAACTTTTCTCACAGTCCTCCATCCATTCAAACTTCTTATCCTTCTTGGGCAGCTCCGTCATGGGTTTAGCAATCTTGGAAAACCCTTCAATAAAACGACGGTAATATCCCACCAATCCAAGAAAATTCCGGATCTGCGTCACAGTCATGGGAGGCACCCAATCAAGCACATCCTTTACTTTGCTCGGGTCCACGGCTATACCTTCGGCGAATAGTACTTGTCCGAGAAATCCAACTTGCTTGAGCCAAAATTCGCATTTACTAAATTTGGCGTATAGCTGATGGTCGCGGAGTCGTTGCAGCACTGCTCACAGGTGATCCTTGTGCTCTTCTTCACCCTTGGAATAAATGAGGATGTCATCGATGAAGACTACCACGAATTTGTCGAGGAAGTCCATGAATACTTTGATCATCATATGCATGAAGAAAGCAGGGGCATTGGTGAGACCAAAGGACATCATGGTATATTCGTAAAGACCGTACCGAGTAGTGAATGCGGTCTTAATAATATCCTCCTTTTTAATCTTGAGCTGATGATATCCAGTCCGTAAATCAATTTTAGAGAATACTTTAGCCCCACTAAGGTGATCAAACAGATCATCAATCCTTGGCAGCGGATATTTATTTTTTATGGTAACCTCATTCAGCTGGCGGTAATCTATGCACATGCGGAGACTACCATCCTTTTTGTCCACGAAAATAGCAGGTGATCCCCATGGTGAAGAGCTGGGACGAATATAACCTTTCTGGAGCAATTCATCAAGCAGTATCTTTAGCTCCACTAATTCTGATGAGGGCATCCGGTAATACTTCTTGTATAGTAGTGCGGTTCTGGGTACAAGATCTATTGCAAACTCTAGTTCCCGATCTGGTGGCATGCCTGATAGTTCTTCCGGAAATACATCAGGGTACTCGTTGACCACAGGAATAAATTCCAGTTCAGCCACAGTGGTGCAAACCAATTCTTGCTTGGGTATATTCTTGCGAGCGTAGAATTTGGTAGGCTGCCCATTCAGACTGATCAAAGTGACTTCTCGGGTTGCACAGTTTATGCAAACTTGATATTTTTTCAACCAATTCATACCCAATATAATATCCAACTTTTCAGACTCAATGATGATTAGAGAGGTTGGAAAGTAGACTCCGTTGATATTGATTTCCAGATCACGGCAGACCAGATTGCTCTTGATTATAGATCCCAGGGTTTGTACCAGCATATTTTTTCCCAAAAGTGTACAAGGAAATTGGTTTTGGGTAGCAAAACTCCGAGAAATAAAAGAAGGGGAAGCCCCAAAGTCAAATAAAATTACGGCAGGTATGTCATTAACAGAAAACATACCAATGACGACTTCTGGCTTCTCTTGGGCTTCATTGGCAGAAATATGATGCACGTGTCCAGTGAAGTTTTGCTGGGTTGGCCACGACTCCATAAAGTTGACTTGTGACCTGCTTAGAGCATTCGTCTTGTTGTTCTTGGGGCACTGTCTGGCATAATGTCCGTTCTGCCCACAATTGAAGCAAGAATTATTGCGCTGACACTCCTCATGTGTTGGGTTGGTCACGACATTATTGACTTGAGTGGTGGTCTTGTTAACATTCTGCTGCCAATTTGGCTTGTATTCAACCTGAGTCTGCTGCCAGGTACGAGCCTTTTGCACGGGTTGCCCATCCTTCTTTGGCTCAAACTTACGCTTGTTGTCGTTGTTAACAGGCCTATTATCTGCTATAAGCTTGTGCTCTCGTTCAGCAATGAAAGCCTTGTTCACCAGAGTTTGGAAATCTGGGAAATCAAGCATACTGAGAGTACACCGGAGTTGCGGGTTTAGGCCTCCAAGAAATCTGTCAATCTTTCTTTCTTCGGTGGCCATGTCATAAAGAGAGTAACGGGCCAGATGATTGAATTTTTGCAAATATTCAGCCACAGACTGATTTCCTTGGACGAGTGCGAGAAATTCACGTTGCTTGGTCTTCATAACTCCAGCAGGGATATGATATTTTCGGAACTGGTCTTTAAACCTTTCCCAGGTGATTTCCTCATCAACCGGCCACATGGCTTTTGTATTTTCCCACCATATGGCAGCTGCGCCTTCAAGATAATGAGTTGCAAATGGAACTTTATCATTTTCTTTAGTACGAGCAATCTCAAGCTTTTTCTCAATGGTGCGCAACCAATCTTCTGCATCCAATGGGTCAACAATCTGACTGAAACTGGGTGGCTTGGTCCTTTGAAAATCTGACAGCTTTGAGTGATGACCGTTCTGATTTCCATTCTGTCCAACATAGCTTGCACACTTCTCAATATTTCAATCAGATCATTGTTCCTTCTTTCCTCAAACATACGCAGAATTTGCTCGGTGGAGGGCGCATTTGGCGGTGGAGGTGGTGGTGGAATGTACGGTTCGGGAGAATGTCCTTCCTGTCGTGTGGAACGACGAACGGGGGTTCCCTCACGAACGTTGCTACTGCTGCCTCCCCGCGTCATCCTATTGTGGATTTTTCCCAAGACAACGCAATCGAGATGACAAACATCCAAGAATAAAATTGGGGAATAGCCAGCGACAAATCCCGAAAGAAAACAAAAGAGCAAAGAAA
This sequence comes from Aegilops umbellulata, assembly GCA_032464435.1. Taxonomy (NCBI): domain Eukaryota; kingdom Viridiplantae; phylum Streptophyta; class Magnoliopsida; order Poales; family Poaceae; genus Aegilops; species Aegilops umbellulata. The sequence goes on along the minus strand of CP136055.1, from coordinate 269,312,940 downwards.
ATACAGTGAATAAATTCTCAACATAATTATACATAGACTCATACATGAAAGATAAACAACATGACTAGTTCAACTACTCTCATACATGCAACGAAACATCATGACTCATACGACTACATCCGTACATCATCCAGACGACTGCGAATACTCAAAGATACTACTTCTCTGCTTGTGCTTGCGGTGTCCTCCCCTGAAGCGGTCTCGGATCCCGAACTGACATGGTTAACGGAAACCTCCGGGTTAAAGGTAAAACGACGGCGCTGCCTCGAGGGCTCTCCCTCAGGGGCAGGGGTAGGATGAAGCATCGGGGCTACAGGAGTAGTGAGAAGTGAAACCCACTCGGCAGGAGTACTGAGAGGGTTCACGGCCAAGACGCCCGTGCTACTTGGAGGAGTAACCGGTGAAATAGGGGAGGTAGAACTGACTGGAATATAAGGGGTAAATCCCAGAGAAGATGGAGTAGTGGCGGATCTAGAACTGACTAAAGTAGCGGCTAAAGCAGTACGGGCACGAGTCAGCTCTCGAGCCAGCTCGTGGATCATCAGATAGCTAGCAGTGACATAACGAGCAAGGTGGCTAGCTACAGTATCAGACTCCGGAAATGAGAGGGAAACGAACACGACCGTTGTCGTGCAGAGATGGGTAGTAATAGAAACCTGGGTGGTTCTGCATCCGGACCTCGTTGTAGCGAAGCTCGACAAGGACCTCGAATGCAGCGAACTGGACAGCCTAAGCAGCGGTGGAGGTGTAACCACTCTGAGAAGTATGAGTGTAAGAGCTGGAATCGAAACTAGTGCGCAGAGTCACCACTGCGTGATACTCATACACTGAATCAGCTAGATGCTCCCGGTACACATGATAGATTGGGTCGTCTCCAAGAGGGTACAGCCAACGCCACACGTTGCGAAGGAGGTGCGGTGATGTGTACGACATCAGCTGCAACTGGGACGGATACGGCACCAGAGCCATCTACACCCACAACCATTAGTAGGTTAGCATAAATATATATATAAACCGAATGCATGCAACACAACAATCAGCACAAATTACTACCAGCACTCAACTTAAACTCGTATCTAACATCCAGTTAACACGTCGCAGTCTAGCGTGGCCTACAGTCAGCGCGGCTCTGATACCAAGCGTTGTGGCACCCCGGCTCAGAGCGACCGGTTTACCATGCATTGCCAGCCCAGAGACCATGTCTTCTAGCAACACACACCATCTTGGTACAAAATCCAACTGCTTTATTGATGCTGGCGGAACATGGTTTATATTACAACAGTTGTCGAGGCCAAGCGGCACACCCGGTGCAGCTGAACAATATCTACATTATTTAGTGAACATAAAGGGACCTCGATCAGAACGCCTACATGGCAGCGGAATAACGTCGTAGAGGAAGCTCCATATCACAGGGACACCGATGTGGACACGATCTAGACTCGAGCATCGCTCCTCTCCAACAAGACTTTCCTGAAATCTGGCATGATACGCCAGGTCAGTACATTGAATGTACTTGCAAGCTCACAACAAGCATAATCATAATGGCAAACAATATCATGATACTTAACCAATTATTAATAATGCAACACTATATGTCAAACATGCTGTGATCATGCTCGAACGTCCCTCGGGACATCTTACCAACCATGATCATTCCAGGTTCACAAACAAACCACCAACCTGGTCTTAACAAGTGTAATTCATGATCCTTATGGCGATCACAACCATGACCAATATCTGGTCTGAATATCTCGATGGCCTTTCTGCCATCCTCAACAATGCAAAGTTCATAGCTTAGTGTGCAATTTTTTATTAAACGTTGACTCATGGTGGGACCTACTACAAGGTGTCCGTGACCGTGGACTCGGCTATCGATAGATTATACACTCTGCAGAGGTAGCACACTGTACCCACACCACAGAACCCATGGCCTCGCACTCCCATTCGGGTGGACCAACGGCATTCCGACAAAACCCTTCCATTGCCATGACACTCTCCCGGCCACTCTGACCCAATCCCCAACAGGCTAGTCCTGGGTGGCCCCGTGTCTACCAAAGACACACCAACCACCGTCGTGGCCAAAACAATCCCACTCAGGGACCCGGTACCATAATCTCAACAACGGGCACACAAGGTTATGCCTGCTTACCGGGCCAGGGTGAGCACGACACAACCTTCCCTAGTTGGAGGCACCGGCCAGAGGCAATGTCAATGGACCGAATCAAGGCCTTCCCAAAAAGGCAAATGTGGCTGCACAGGGAAAAACTCGATTCAGCGGCACCATGACCTAGTCAATAGTATATTCAAGTTGAGTTATAATCAGATTCAACTTAAAAGGAAAATGACCGGTGTCATAGCATGCCATGAAATGCAAAACTACACATGCATCGCTTAATAATGAAAATGACCGATGTCGTCCATATTTACACCAAGCATAAACATCAACAACTCATATTACTTTGCTGATCAGTACAACTCACATATTAACCTAAATATTTTGCAGCAAGTTTTATTTTCTCAAGCAAGAAAGTAACTCCGATTAATTTCTCACATGCATAGCAAAGATTATACCACAACCAAATCCTAATTTCTTTACCATCCAAGTTAGGTTCAAACATTCTGCATGTCAAGTAAAATGACTAAACAAGTACTTAAAAATATTTTCTAGCAAATTGTTACCATTTTATTTATGTAAGAAAGTCACTTTAAATATTTAATACATGCATAACAAAATTTATTTCTATCATCACCACAAATAAATCTTAACTTTGCTCTGCCAACTAAACTAGTTTCAACCTTCTGTAAATCAAGCATAATAACTAACAAACATTTAACAGAATAAAAATAACATAATAGTTATTTAAATGCATGGATTAATCATTTCATTCAAGTAAGAAAATCACAAATATTGAAATGACACCATGAAAATGTTGTTGTGGCTTGCCTTAGTGCAGATGAGGTTCACAAGCCTTCTGGTGATCCTCAAGGCAAGCCTCACCCTCTGAAAATAAATTTAAACACAAAAAGCAAATATCAAGAACACTTATGAAAATCACCAGAAATTCTAAACAGCTCAGAAAAATCTCATCTTTGGAGAGCTGCTAGATTTCTTTTCAAAGAACACAATGCAAAAATAATCAATTCATTTGGACTTATCGTTGCAGAGTTATAACTGTTTGAAGCTCTCTGGAATTTAAATAATTTGAATTTAAATAAACAGATGAGGGGGGGTGACGTCGAAGGCGTAAACCTCAGGGGCGCCACCACTCGTACCGCTTCGCGCGTGTACAGAGTGGCTGACTAGCAGGCCCCGCTAGTCAGGTGGGGGAAGGGGGAGAAGGAAACAGAGGAGGCCGCGGCTTCGCCGGAGCTCTCACCGGCGACGAGGGCTTCTTGGCCAAAATGAGAGGGAGGGATTTAGAAAGGGGACGGTGGCGCACCTGCCCGTACCCGTACCCGTAGCCTGGCTAGGGGTGGTCGGACGGCGTCGGAAACAACCTCGCAAGCGGAGGCAGAACACGATGGTTGCCGGAGTTGAGGAAGACGATGAACAGAGGCCACTCCAGGGGCTCCAAGCGGGCGAGAGGGCCTCACCAGAGAGAGGCGGAGGCCCTAGAGGGGTCGCCCAGGCCTGGGAGGGGCTGGAGCTACCGAGGCGACCAGAGGGGATCGCCGGCGAGCTCAAGCTCGGGGACGGCGGCCCGCGGCCTGCCCGGCCGGGTTACGGCTTCCTACGCGATTGTGGAGTGTGTGGGAGTACTGGATGGTGCTCGAGGAGGCCGGGGGTGGCTCCTTTTATAGGCGAGCGTCGGGGGTGGATTGGGGCTCCGCCGACGACACCTGGACACTGCGCCCGGCGACGAGCGGCGTCAGTGAGAGGGGAGAAGGCGACGCAGGTCACGCGAGGACTATGGGCAGACGGGGACAAGTACAGGATCAAGAGGAAGGCGACGAGCACAGTGCAGAATGCACTGTGGCGTTGGCCGGACCGTGCCCGTGCTCGCTGCGGCGAGCTCTGGCATCAGCGAGCGCCAGAGGGGAATTAAGGGAGTCGAGATGAAGATGGTGGCGAGGTTTGGCACGCTCGGGCAGGCGAGGGAAGAGAGCACGTGCGAACAGAGTGCTCGGCGGCACTCAGAGCGCGTCGACACGCATGCCAGCACCCTTGGACGAACGTGGTCACCGCGTGAACTATGACATCAGGCTGATCTAAGCCTAAACTTCATGTCTGGCATGTTGTTTGTGGAAGTTTTGAGTGTTACCACGATTTGGTTTGGATCCAGGTGCAGTAGAGAGGTTTTTTACAAGCCAGTTAAGTTTCTGGTCAGTAACTTTGAGCAGTTACTGTGGTCAAACGGCTGGGAGTTGGAGGCTGTGCTTTGGAGGCTGTGCTTTGGAGGCTAGCCATGAGTTACTAAGGTGAAGATGCACAAGAAAGTTCAGGCCAAATGGAGTAAGTAAAATGGTAGTTGCTGCAGAAACCACCATTTCTGTCCAGAACAAAAAATATTTTCTGTAGCAAAAATACTCCAAAAAGTGATGAAATATTTTTGCTCAGGGAAGTACCCAAGGGTTCACAGAATATTTGTGAATTATCTCAGATTTTTCTAAGCCATAAAAATTAGGGTTGCTTTGGAGCATACTCATCTGGCTAGGGTTTTTGAGAGAAAATGAATAGTTTTCATTTAAGAAAAATATTCCAAAGATTATTTTGGGGTGGATCAGAAAAGAAATGATGCTTTAGGAGGAAGTGAAGCACTAGGGTGAAAGCCAAGGATGCCCAAGTGTTTAAGTCCATATGAAAAGATTAAAAAGCTCCAAGTTTCAGAAAAATTTCAAATGAAGATCAAGCAAATAAGAGAGGGCAAAAACCAGGCTGTCACAATCTTCAGTCAAAGTCTTCTAACAGATATGAACAAGTGCACAACAATGTTATGAGGAAACGAAGGAGTTGAGGAAATAGAACCAGTAAGCTTGGTGAAGACAATGATTTGGTAGACCAGTTCCAACTATTGTCTCGGTTCTACATCTAGTTGGGGCAGCTAGATATTTAAACCTGAGGACATCCAGTCCCGGACACACAGTCCTCACCGTATTCTCCTTGAGCTAAGGTCACACAAACCTCGCCCAATCACTCATGGTAAGTCCTCAGGTGACTTCCAAACCTTCACAAATTCGGTCACTCGGCGATCCACGGTTTCCTCTTGGATGGTCTAGACCATGACGCCTAACCGTCTGGAAGAAGCACAGTCTTCAAAGGTAACGAGCGTCAAATCCACGCAGGATCAATCTCTTGAGTGATGCTCAATCATTTTGGGTTTGTAGGTGTTTGGGTTTGGGTTTTCCTCACTCGATGATTTTCACTCAAAGTCCTCAGAGGATGGGATGCTCTCAAATGGCAAGTGTCAGTTTCTCTCGGAGCAGCCAACCAGCTGGTGGTTGTAGGGGGCGGCTATTTATAGCCTAGGGAGCAGCCCGACATGATAAGACATAAATGCCCTTCAATGATATGACCATTAGGTGGGTAGATATTTTGGGACAGCTTGCACAAGGCACAACAACGGTCGGAAATTTGAGTATCAAATTCCTCAGGGCTATCATGTTCCTCACTGTGTAGGCAATCCACACTGACGAATTCCTAACTCCTCATTCAGAACAAATTCCTCAGCGACCAGAAGAACTTCGTCTCTGTCTCTGAACAAATTGACTGAACTGTATGAGATTTCCAATGGCTTCACTCGAAGGGATTAGTAGGTGTAGGATTTTGAGTTGAGCATCACATGGAAATTTTTCCTTAGTATTTCCTCGACCCCCTTTAACAGTATGGTGTTTCCTATGACTCAAGAAAGAGAAAATGAAACTACGAAAACAGGAGTCTTCACGCTTCATGTTCCTCGAATGAATACCAAGTCTTCAAGGTCACACCAACTTCTTCACTTTCAGAGTCTTCAGAAAGTCTTCAGTCGAAGAACTTCATTTTTAGGGGTTGACTTTATCTGTAAATATCAAACTCCTCATAGACTTATAGACCTGTGTACACTCATAAACACATCAGTCCCTTAACCTATAAGTCAATACACCAAAATCACTAAGGGGCACTAGATGCACTTACAATCTCCCCCTTTTTGGTGATTGATGACAACATAGGTTAAGTTTTCAATGGGGATAAATATATGAAGTGTAAATACTGATATTGAGGAATTTGATTGCAAGATATAGAAGAACTCCCCCTGAAGATGTGCATAGTGAGGAATTTGCTTTTGAAGCAATGCACACTTGAAGAGTAGAATCAAGGAGATCTCCCCCTATATCTTATAATTCATACACGCATTTGACATATAATATGAAGAATTTGAAATGCATGATGAAATATGGTGACTGATGTAATTCAACATGCGTGCATTAACATTACTGAGGAATAAGCATGCAGAAAATCACAGCAAAAGTATCAGGCCACCATAGAGTTTAAGTTTACAACTCGATCCAGCAAAGTCATCAAAAGAACGAGAGTTGTAACTTAGAAAAAATGCCCATATAAGATAGACCCGCTTGAAGACTAACTCAAGACTAACTCAAATTTCTCCCCCTTTGTCATTGAATGACCAAAAGGGTTGAAAATGAGGACTAACGCCCCTGAAGAATATCATGTTGATGGAGAAGCTCCAGCGTTGTTGGGGTCGTTTGTCGTAGTAGGGCCTGCCGCAGTGTCGTCCAAGTCTTCATGCTCGTCGGTTTCATGCGATGAAGAATATGAGTTGGCCACCAAAGAAGGAACCTTGACCTTCTTGTATTTCTTCGGTGGAGGAGCAGACCAGTCAAAATCTTCCTTGAGACCCATTTTCTTCAGATCTTCTTCACCATATACATGTGACAGAATAGCCCAGGCGCGACCGAAGACTTCATGGAGGTAGTAATGGTTTTTCTTCACTGCATTGTGTCTAGCAATTATGTTGTGAAGAATTAAACCAAACTGACGATTAACCCATTTATGGTTTTGATCCACCTTCTGGTGAAGACTAAGCAGAAGCTCACGGCTAGTCATCACACGAGGAGCAGTGGCTTGAGGATTTGGCTTGGAGGCATGGGCAGCAGAATCATGAGTGGCAGAGTCATCATTGGTGGAATAAGATGCAACTTTGCGAAACTGACCATCCAATGGACGAATGCCTTCATCAATAACAGTTGGTGCCTTGCTCTTTTCATCAGATGAGGAATAGGTCCGCTTGAGGACTTCAATCGGGGGCAAGTAGCTGAGGTGATTCTGAAAATCAACCTTGTAGTTGAGTGAAGACCTTGTCCTGACGAATCGCATAATCCAAGGTGCACAAGGCTTCAGCTCAAACGGAGAAAGTGCAACATGTGCTAGAGTCCTCATGAAGAAATCATGATAGTTGACGGGTATGCCATGAATGATGTTGAATACCAGATTCTTCATGATGCCAACAATTTCCTCATCACAGGAGTCGTGGCCTTTGATTGGACTCATAGTCTTCGTCAGAATGTGATAGATTGTTCTTGGTACATACTGCAATTCCTTCACGAGGAATTTGGTCCTTGAGGCTTGACCAGGTTTCAGAGGCTTCATAAGAACTTGCATATAATGGGCAGTCAGTTCAGGCTCTTGGCACAGGCAACGAGCTCCTTCAGGTGGAGGGCTGATGGGCAGGGCATGAAGTAATTCAGAGGCCGGTGCTTTGTAGTGAGTGTTTTCGGTCATCCAATCCAAAACCTAGGAGTTCACATCGTCAGCATCTCCTGTGATGTGCAGTGTTGCGTAGAATTGAAGAATGAGCTCTTCATTCCAATCAACTATGCCTCTGCAAAAGTTGAGGAGGCCTGTGTCATGAAGCACACTAAGGACAGGTGTGAAGCATGGTAGTGATTCCATGTCTACATGAGGAATATGCTCGTGGTCGAAGAGTTTGTCCTTGTTGAAGAGCAGTGAAGAATAGAAGTTGGTCTGGCTTGCGGTCCATAAGCGCTTCCTTCTAAGACGACCAGAATCATAGGGATTGTAGTCTGTGAAGAACACGTGCTCGCCGAAGAAATCATCAGCCTTGAATTTTTGCTTCTTTGAGAATGGATCCTTTGGCTTGGGCTGAGGAGTGCCAGTCAATTGCATTATCACCTCAAGAATCGCAATCTCAGGTTGCATAGGCTGAGGAATTTCAGCTTCTTCTTCAGTGACAGCCTGGGTCTTCAATTCTTCATTTTCACTTTCATTTTCTTCAGCACTAGTGGCTGGAATTTCTTCATGGACAGACGGTGTGGCATGTGGTTCATTAGAGCCCATTTGTACTGTAGTAACTAGGGACTAAGGAATTTGTTGCAATGGTGTGAACAGTGGAGAGTTGGGGTGCTGACTTTCCCAAAAGTCATCATTCAGCACAGGTGTGGTACAGCCAATGTCCACATCTTCATCTTCCATTCCTTCGACGCCGACCTCTTCAGCAGTAAACTGAGGCATAGGCGAGGAAACAACTGGAGTTGAAGGGATTGCATCCACTTCAATTTCTTCATCCAACAGCTGTGACGAAGCAGCAGAAGGATTTTCTTCATCGGATTCGCTAGGAATCACGTATTCTTCATCATAAGGAACAAGGTCCTTTGATGGCATGGTTGAGATAGGAACAACATCAGTGGGGTTTGCAAACGAGTTGGTCAAAGGCTTCATCTTCTTCGGGGCTGAAGAATCTGATGAAGTTGATGCCTTCCTTTTTCTTCACTGCTGCACGCTCTGCAGCCTTGGTCTTCTTCACATCTGATGCAGATGGAAGGATCAGAGTTGTAGTAGGCGCAGGAGGAGCAGAGGAACTTGGTTGAGTTTCTTCAGGCACAACTGTTTCAGTTGCTCTCACTTCTTCATTTTCTTCAGGCGCACCACAAGTGGATGCTCTGGCAATTTCTTCAGTGGCTGGAATGCAGTCATCAGCCCTGGTCCTTTCATTTTCTTCAGCAGCCTGATTTTCATCAACGGTGCTGGCGTGCTCTTCAGTTGGTTGAGCAGAGGCTTCGGCTTGAGGAATTTCTTGCTGCATTGGAGCTGCAACATTGGAGGTGAACTTTTCAGACAATTTCACAAACCTGACTTTGGCTCCAAGCCAGTCAGCATAGTATGCGTCAAATTCATCACTGAGTTTCTTGATCTCAGGTTTAATAGTTACAAGTTCTTCAGTTGTCATAGAGACAACATTTTTCTTCACGAAGCGCTCCTTCCTGTACTGCGCTTTCTTGATTTGCCTGGCCTTTTCAAATTTCCATTTCTCTTCTTGAATGAAAGCAGTCAGCATATGACTTTGGCCAGGAGTCAACTTGAAATCAGGCATAGGAGTGTTGGGGTCCTTGTGCAAGAGATCAATGTAGCCGAGGATCAACTTTGGATCAAAAAGCAGAGGCACATGTGTGCCCTTGGCTCTAGCGGCCCTGACCTGCCTGTCTCTGATGATTTCAGCAAGTTCCTTATCATCAGCTTAGTCTTTATCAGACGGCACTTGGAAGGCGACCTGCTTCTTGTGAGGACTTGGGCGAGAACCTCGTCTAGTAGTGGCCTTTGTCTTCAATAGAGAGGGGCCAGTTGAAGAATTTGGTGCAGCTGAGGAACTAGTAGAAGCTCCTGAGGCAATAGCGATGCATGTCGTCCTTTGGCATGTGGCAAGATGCACAGGTGCTGAGGATTTGGTCGGAGCAGCTGAGGACTTGAGTGGAGGAGCTGAGGACTTTGGAGGAGCAGGAGCAGTTTGAGGAGTTGGCCGTGAGGGCTTTGAGGAATCTGGCCGTGAGGGCATAGCTGAGGAGCTCGGCCGTGAGGGCATTGAAGAAGAAGCACTTGGCTTGTGAGCAGGCTTCTTTGACATAGCCTTCTTCGGTTTGACAGAGGCCTTAGTAGCAGTAGTAGAGTCTTCGTTGAATTTCCTCACTGCTTCTCTGGCTTGTCTGGCCAATTTGGCCTGACGCTTGGCCCATTCATTAGGATAATCCTCACCATGCTTGAGGCTGGTAGATATGCTTCTTGGCCAGGTGCCAATGGAGGTCTTGGGCATGGAGGATTTAGAGCGAATTTCTTCATGTATTTGGGAGTAACATATCTGTACTCCCTCCACTCTCTTGCCCATATCCTTTCTATCCTCTGTATGCGCACCTTAAGCTGATTCTTGTCCTCCTTACCAAACTTGGCCTCATCAGGAGTGCAATAGTCTTTCTATATGTCATCAGGGATTTCAAAAGCAGTATTGATTTCAGGCTTCTTTCCTCCCTTCTATGGCTTCTTACCATCAGCCATTTTCTTCAGATGAGGAATTTGAATAATGAAATTCTCAGAAGATGTATGCAACTTTTCTTCGAGGAACGCTGCAAATGAGTTAAGTTGATGGGAACCTAGTGATTCAGCAGCGGGCATGTGTACCTGTGAACAGAGTATAGTTGCGAGGAATTTGGAGAGGTCATATGCGTTCTCAGAGGTTTTTCAAAAAGAACAAGTTTGAGGAATTTGACCAGAAGTTGAAGAATTTCACTAAGCATTCTTTGTCTTAGGTTCCAGAGTTGTATAGATCAGAAATCCACACAATTGAGGAATCTTGAGGAAAAATAGCTTAGAGAAACGAATCAAGAATAGTGTGTGAAGATTTGAAGAAAAACACCTTTGAAGATTTTGTAGAGAACATTTGAATCAAAGAGGGCAGTAAAAGTAACTTTTAATTACCCTGGACGAAGAACACGATGAACTGAGAGGTGTAGATGTGAAGCTCGTCAGTTCAGATCTTCCACACCCTAACTTGGCTGAGGAAGACAGCTACGGCAGCGGCGGAGGGAAGAAATCCGCAGCCGACGCGAGTACGACGGCGACGAGGTCGAGGCAGTGAAGCTCTTCCTCACCGGCGATGATGAAGTAGCGGCGACGCTAGGGTTTGAGAAGCTCGAGCTGGAGTGAGGTCGAGCGGAGTAAAAGAGAAGTGAGGAAGGGGGGGGTATTTGTAGCCACAGCGAAAAACTGTTCGCCCGAAGAAATTTGACGAACGTGCCTCTGACCCTTGTCATTCGCTTGACATGTGTCACCCATGTACTGAGAAGTGGAGATCGTGTGAGATTGTGGGTGAATAGATAAGTATTTAGTGGAATGTGGAATGGTTTGAGCAGCAAAGCCGAAAACTTTGGATAAGATAAGTTTTAAAGTTCCGTTCGCAAATTCTTCAGCTGACAAGGACACAGTGAAGATTTTGAACGAGTTTCAAATAGAACGCACATGAAGAATTTGTGAATAGATTGGGTTGAGTATAGCCTAGAGGGAGAAGGGTCCGATCACATTCACTTACAAGAAAAACCAACTTGAAGAATTAGCCATAAGTGAATGCTGTAGAGGACATAAACTCATATATATATATATAGCCAATGAAGAAAAACGACAGAAGTGGTGAAGACAACGCAAAGTTGAAGAATTTGAACAACCGAGGAATTTCAAAACGAGGAAAAACTCAAATTTAAGATTTTCAACTTTTGTGGTGGCGTGTCCCACCGTATAAGAATGATGATTTCAAACACCGTGTACAATTGTTGTAGGGCTCTGAGAATCAAATTCTTCGTTAATTTCTTCACACTTACAGTGTTATTCTTCATTGATTGAAGAAAAACGTTTCTTCATGTATTGCACATATAAGTCATCAATTTTGCATAAGTGTTAGGATGAGTGTCCTTTTCAAAGAACATTCGAAGATTCTAAGATATTTAGCTCACACTGCAACTTGCTAAATCTCTTCTCATCCAAGGGCTTTGTGAAGATATCGGCTAGTTGTTCTTCAGTCTTCACATGCTCAATAGAAATGTCGCCCTTCAACACATGATCATGAAGAAAATGATGACGAATCTTAATGTGCTTTGTCTTCGAGTGCTGAACTGGGTCGTGAGCAATCTTGATGGCACTCTCATTGTCACAGAAGAGAGGCACATTCCTCATGTTGATGCCATAGTCGTTGAGAGTTGGCTTCATCCACGACAATTGAGCACAGCAAGAACCAGCAGCAATGTACTCAACTTCAGCAGTAGACAGTGATATGCAGTTCTGTTTCTTCGAGGACCAACAGACCAAAGATCTTCCGAGGAAATGGCATGTGCCAGATGTTGACTTGCGGTCCACACGATCACCAACATAGTCAGATTCAGAATATCCAATGAGATCAAAAGCCGAGCCCTTGGGGTACCATAATCCAAGTGTTGGTGTGTGAGCTAGATATCGAAGAATATGCTTCACAGCCTTATGGTGTGCTTCCTTCTATGTAGCTTGAAATCGGGCACACATGCAAACACTAAGCATAATATCTGGCCTAGATGCACATAAATACAATAAAGAACCAATCATGGAGCGGTATACCTTTTGATCGAAGTCAGTACCATTTTCATCAGTGCATAGATGGCCATTTGTGGGCATAGGAATTTTGATGCCTTTGCAATCTTGCATGCCGAATTTCCTCAGTACATCCTTGAGGTATTTATCCTGAGATATGAATATGCCATTGCGCTGTTGACGAATTTGAAGACCTAAGAAGAATTTCAACTCTCCCATCATAGACATTTGATATTCTTCACTCATCATATAGGCAAATTCATCACTATAACGTTGGTTAGTACAACCAAAGATAATATCATCAACATATATTTGGCACAAAAACAATTCACCATCATAAGACTTAGTGAAAAGAGTTGGGTCAAGTGAACCGGGTTTGAAGCCTTTCTTCACGAGGAATTCCTTCAAAGTATCATACCATGCCCGAGGGGCCTGCTTGAGGACATAGAGGGCTTTATTGAGTCTCAAGACTTTGTCAGGATGCTTTGGATCTTCAAAACCTAGGGGTTGAGCAACATATACTTCTTCCCCAAGCTTACCATTGAGGAATGCACTTTTCACATCCATTTGATATAAGGTGATATGATGATGGTTAGCATAAGAAAGTAATATGCGAATAGCCTCAAGTCTAGCAACAGGTGCAAAAGTTTCATCAAAATGAATTCCTTCAACCTGTGTGTAGCCTTGAGCTACAAGCTGTGCCTTATTCCTCACCACAAGGCCATTTTCATATTGCTTGTTGCGGTAGATCCACTTTGTGCCAATGATACTGTGCTTGCGAGGATCTAGACGTTTGACCAGTTCTGTCGTGGTTTTGTCACGACAGATGCCCTCATGAAAGGACTTACTCGTGGAGCCATCGCTACGGGTTAGCTTGAAGGGGTTAAAGCGGACACAGGGACGCAAGGGAGTTTTATACTAGTTCGGCCCCTTCGATGAAGGTAAAAGCCTACGTCTAGTTGTGATGGAATTGATGGGGTTTCGATGACTAGGGAGCAAACAAGCTTCGCCTAAGTCTCGAGTTGTTGTCTATTGTCCTTGAACCGCCGCCGGGTCGTCCCCTTATATACATGGGTGACGCCCGTTGGTTTACAGAGTCCCAACACCGGCTCATAGACGTGTCCGGTTTGGTCTCTACTTATTCCTAACTTACAATACAAGTTACAGACCGTCGCCGTTTTACGGCTACATGCCTTAAACCGATTATGGGTCTTGAGCCCTCATCTACCTTCATGGGCTTTAACATACTTAACTACTGATGAAGTTAACCCGGCCCAAATAGGCCGGTTTACGCCCAGTAGTAATATCCCCACATTAGGCCCCAGATTGATTTGAACAGGTTCATGTGAATCCTTAGCAAAAACTTCATCTTCAACATCTTCTTGTAGCTTGGTGAATCACCATGATGTCAACTTCTCTGATTGCTGTAAACCCGAGTGACGTCATCTGTCATAAAGAAACTATCCATGATACCTTCTTGTTTAATAGATCTGCGATAATCGAGGCGACAGTTCTGTTTCCAAACTCGCGGCCCCTTGATTCACGCGCCTGACACATGTCCCTTGCTTTATAAATAGGACCGAAGGGTCATTTCTTTTTCCCCTTCGTGCCTTTCTGCTTCGTCTTCCTCGCGTCGCCCAGCTTCGGAGCTCCGCCGTCGTCGTCAACTTCTGCACCAACCTTGGCCGCCGCATCACCCTGAGCATACCAGAGCACTGCCACAATCTTCCGCGTCTTCCTCAGCTCCGGTAAGTCTCCTTCATTATAGATCTATTCTAGGGTTTCCATGTTCTCTAGTGTTCATCGCCTGCTTCTTGTTCATCTACTAGATCTTTAGACGAGTATGTGAATCTTTGCTCTTGTGTAGCAGTAGTTTTTATCCTCCGTTTTTACTTTCGCATGCTAAGACCATAGATCTTATCCGTACCTTCACTCATTGATTCAGCACTGTTCCTTTTGGGCCTTGAATATTTATCCCTTTAATGAGCATGTTCCAGATCCAAATCTGTAGTATAATCTTGTGAAATCTGTTTTTGTGTACTTACTCATCTGCAATCTTGACTGTTCAATGTTTAGACCGAGCGGTTTAACTTTGTAGAAAAATGGACAAACCGGTACATACCATTAGTCCCCTTGTTGAACCGCCGGAGTTCCTTATCCAGGCACTACCACTTTGTAAAACTCCGGTTTAGAAATAACTGCCTCCGGTTTAGTAATATATGCATCAGGGTATACCTTTCCAACATGTTCTTGAACCAGTAATTACCACCTTGCAGACTGCCCTATGGCCAAACAAGTGTATGACTGCAATTGGGTTCCTTCTCGTGTGACCAAGACTCAATTGAATAATTTAGTCAAAACTGGCGCTTTAAGCAGACAAGATGTTATTCATTGGAGGGTCCCTGGCACAGAATGTCCTCCCAAGCCTCAAGAGGGAGAATTTCTTGTTTTTGCTGATCATCTAGCCCGGCGCTTCAATCCTCCCGGTTCAAAATTTTACCGGGATGTCCTAGCCAGTTTCCAGCTCCGTCCGCAAGACATTGGCCCAAACTCCGTAACCAACATCTGTCACTTTTAAGTGCTCTGTGAGGTGTTCTTTCAAGAGGAGCCCACAGTTGAATTATTCAGAGATTGCTTCCATCTAAACCGCCGCACTGAATTTACTGACGGTCCCAACACAGAGTTAGGTGGTATGGCGATTCAAAAGAGGAAAGAGGTCACTTACCCTAACGCTAAACTGCATAGCCATCCCAAAGAGTGGAATCAAACATGGTTTTACTGCAAAGATACCTCTCCTTCTGACGAAAATCCTTTGTCGGGTTACCGTCCGGAGCGGCTAAGCAACACGCATCCTTTCCCACAGAGGCTGACTTCTAAGGAGAGAAGCAAATACGCTCCTCAACTATCCAAGATCAGGGCCTTCATGGCTAATGGGTTGACAGGGGTAGACCTTGCTCGTTGCTGGATATCTTGGAGCATATTGCCCTTAAGCCAGCGCTCCGGTTTGATGTGCGAATACACAGGAAGTGTCAAGGACCCTCTACGACACATTGATATCTAGCTCACAGATGATGAAGTTACGGAGGCTGTGAAGAAGATATTGAATGAACCGGAAGCTGCCTGTGCTCAAACCGGCCTGCCTCCCTTTTGTTCCATTAACAAACCGCCTGCTGTAAGGCTCATACCTTATACTTTTATGGAATCTGACTATGTCCAAAGCACCCTTTGCTGACATTTACATCTTTCCCACAGGGCGATGATCCGTTTTGGAGCAAGAAGCCTCCACAAGAGAAACCAGAGAAGCCAGAGAGACCAACCCGGCCATAGACCAGAGTTGTCAAGAAACCGGCTAATAGGAAGAAAACCACTTCATCCTCTGATCCACCAGCTGATGATGATGTGGGTAATCCGGACCTTGAGGTAGATCTTGACTCACTTGGTTTATTTTCACACGCCTTATTGACAATGATCATTGTCAGGACGACGCTGAAGGCAGTCATGCTGATGCTGTAGAGGTAATCACTCTCTCCTCTGATTCAAACCCTTTGCCTTCACTAAAAATCCGTCGGGAAAACCGGAAAGTTAAATTTTCTCATCCTCTTGCTTATTTGGATCCAAACTTTCTTGTGAAGACACAACAACACGAAGCCCGCCGCACAACCCGGCACAGCGGCCAGGTAGTTACCTCCGCCGGTTTACCGAACAGCCCGGTTCGGAAACGCCGTTCAGAGGTCTCTAACTCTCTTGTAAATGCTTGTCCTAAAGCGGATTGTTTTCGTCAACCTCTTTATCCATCTGACTCCGATTATCAGGGCACTTCTCATTCGTCTTCTGGCGAGTCATCAGCCACCCAGCTTCCACCACTCAAAACGGTGCTTGGGTGAGCCATATCCCTTATAATATTGCTGATGTATTGTTTTTTAATATATGTTGTACTAATCCTTCTTATTCTTTTCAGGGCCAAGCCTAGGCCAAGCAAGAAAGCTCATCTGGACAAAGCGGCAGAAGAAAATACCGTTCCTGAACCGGACAGAATACCAGATCAAACAGCTATTCGTGAGGATGTGCCGAACGACCCACCACCGCAAGACCATGACTTAGTCGCTGAAGAAGCACATATTGATTCCACATGCCCTATTGATCAGCCCACAAGCCCTGTCCGGATTGATAGAACAACTAGCCCGTCGAAGCAAACTGACAAACCGGCGAATCCAGTACAAACTGGCGAAGCAAAAGATGATGATGTTATTATCAATGGCATTGGTCGTACCGAGCCAAGCAACCCTGTCGCTTTATCCAAACACACTGCCAAAGATGAATTTGCTGCCATTGGTAAAGGCAAGTGGAATGCCGATTTGGCAACCTATGCCGCTCTGAACGCCCAGGATCTCCATTTCGGCTATCTAAACTGGCCATACACCAGCCGTGACTATGAAGCCGGTCTGGTTAATATGATGAAGGACAAATATGAGGTAATTTCCATATGCTTCTCTGCTTGTATACTTCTATCTGTCAACTCCAATAGCCCCCAAGTGACGGTTTAAGATATCAACTTAAACCGGGACTTTCCAATGTGAACTTCAATGTATCTGAATTTTGCTGATGTAGCCCCCAAGGGCCGGTTCAACTTAATGCAGTTAAACCGGGACTTTAGGTAATAAAGATATCAACAATTATTGACCAAATAGCCATTAGCCCCCAAGTGCCAAGTTTAATACTTGTATTGAGCTTGGGACTTTATAAAAATGTGTAGGATGAAGAGCAAATAGGCATTAGCCCCCAAGTACCGAGGGCATAACTTGTTATGTGGTTGGTACTTCACTTCTGTACCATCATCTGAATCATATTATTGTCTGTATGTAGGCTGAGCTGAGCAAAAGAAAAAACCAAATCGCCGATTTGCAACAAAATCTGAAGTCCCAACAAGATGAAACCTCTAAGGCAAAAGAGGAATTAACCAGCGCTTTAAGCGTCATGGAAAAGCTCAAGGAGGGCTATAACAAAGAGCGGGCGGATTGGGCCACTGAAAAATCCACTTTAACTCAACGAGCAGAGAATGCCGAGGCTGCACTCAAACCGGTAGTGGATGAATTGACCAGTGTAAAGCGGCAGGTGCATGCCATGACTGCTTCTGTATTTGGTAAGCCTTCTTGATTTCTGAAGTAACGAGGCCATCTCATGTAATTTCCGGTTTATTAATCCTTTGGATGATATAGGGACACGCATCGGTCACTTGGGATCAGATGTGCGGAAGAAATTGAAAGCTGCCTATACATTGATAGAGCAATTGTATACTGGTGTGCAGCGGATCATCTGTACTGCTTCCCACAACAACCCGGCACCCACCTTGATCCAGGACACTATTAAAAGGTTGTCTATGCTTCCTGCCCGGGTTGAAGAGCTGAAGAAATATGCTGCTCGAACCGGTGCTATCAACGCCTTAATCCGGGCAAAAGCGTGGGTGCCGGATTTTGATCCTGTTGAAGCGGCCCAGGGCTACCCCAGTCTGAAAGAAGACGGGACAAAGTTCAGTGAAGAGGATCTTCGAGCGATAAACCGGGAGGTGCGCCCTCTGGCTTGTCAATTGGTTGAAGAGGCAGATTTGTCTCACTATCAAGCCCAATATAATGACCAAAACAAACGAGTGGCTGCATCAATTCCTGAAGCGGAGAACCTTATACCCGCAATCCGTAAGCATACTTACGCTCCTGACATTGAACCATCGTTGTTGATCAATGATGAAGCTGTCTTTCAAGCATTAACTGGAATCGACTGGACAACTGTTGATTTCCAGTCGCTGGGTAGAGAAGCAGAGGTTGAAGCGGCGCAGGATGACCCGCAACCATCAGGCCAAGTGGGTGACCAAGCATAATCTGGAAACCGGTTTAAATTACTGCTCCTTCGTGTTCTGCAGAAAAACAATGATCTTATCTGGGCACCGTGTTGCCTTGTAATAGGCTAGTTGATATACTTGGGTTTGATATGCCTTCGTGCATAGTTATTTGCAACTTATGCTTCCTTTGAATTATCAATCTCCAAACTGTTTTCTGCGGTCAAAAAACTTAAAGCGCCGCCGCGGTTGTACCGCCAGGCGGGTCATGATATCTATGGATATGAAGTCAAAGATAATATCTTAGACTTAAGCATATGATCAAATATTGTGATACATAATACCTGCCATCATGGGGCATGAAGCTGGCTGAGCCAATCTTGAAACTGAGTTTTTTTTTAAAACCCACACTATTGAAGGAGAAAACAACGCATGTGCATATAATACCGGTTTACCAAGTAAACCGTTCCGGGTTATGATAGACATCGGTGTTACTCCATAATAGGATGTTAACAAAAAATATCAAACCGGGCAGATAGTCTCCAGATTAAGAATTGACCGTGTTTCGTCAATTGACAGTCGAACCGGTTTAAGAATTGTCGGTTTAAAACGCAACAAAAGAAATATTTATCAAAAGAGAGAACAAAATTCAAGCAAAGGCAAAAACAAATTCAGTTGTAAAAAAGAGGCTTTTTAGCCGATCAAGTGGCATTACCATGGTCGGACACGACCAAGCCCCCGATAGGCGTAGCTATGGTTCGAGTCAGCCAGGTCCCCAAATGATGCATTGGCATTACGCCGATCAAGAGGTGTAGCGATGGTTAGGGTTCGACCAAAGCCCCCAAGTGATTCTGTGGCCCTAGGCCGATCAAGAGGCATGACTGGTTCAGACGTGACCAAGTCCCCAAGTGATGTTGTGGCTTTCGCCTATCAAAAGGTGTTGCATTGGTTCGGACACGACCAAGCCCCCAAGTGATATGATATAAAGCTTTGAGAAGCTAACTCAAGGGATAACCCGGAGGCCGCTTTAAGACAGAAAATTCCGTGTAATCACTCAGGATGTAAAAAAGAACAGAGACCCCGCTTTAGTTGAGGCTCTGGTTTATTGCATTGATCATAATATATACATTGTCATAATATGTACATAAGTAGAGCCGATGGCTCAGGTATAGTAAGGCCGAAGATGAGCTATGTTCCACGGCCTGTTGGTCTCCTCCTCTGATGTACGTGAGTCTTTATGCTCTCGAATATCGATCAGGTAGTATGACCCATTATGCAGATTCTTGCTGACCATGAAAGGTCCCTCCCAAGGTGGGGATAACTTATGCATATCAGTTTGGTCTTGGATGAGCCGAAGTACCAAATATCTTTCTTGAAAGGTTCTGGTTCTAACTCGGCAGCTGTGATTGCGGCGGAGATCTTGCTGATAAATCGCCGAATGGGCGGCCGCTATATCTCGCTCCTTGTCCAATACGTCCAAAGCATCTTGCCGTGCTACCTCGTTATCCGCTTCAACATAAGCCGGTACACGAGGTGAGTTATGACGGATGTCACTTGGGAGAACCGCCTCCGCTCCGTAGACCATGAAGAACGGCGTGTATCGTGTCGATCTGTTGGGGGTGGTGTTGATGCTCCATAATACAGATGGTAACTCTTCAACCCAACAACCCGGCGTCTGTTGCAAAGGAACCATAAGCCGGGGCTTGATGCCTCGCAAGATCTCCTGATTAGCCCTCTCTGCTTGTCCATTGGACTATGGGTGAGCCACTGATGAGACGTCAAGCCGGATGTGCTCACGTTGACAGAACTCCTTCATAGCACCCTTGGACAGGTTGGTACCATTATCAGTGATGATGCTGTGTGGAAAGCCAAACCGGAATATCACCTTTTTGATGAATTGAACCGCCGTAGCTGCATCACACTTGCTAACGGGCTCTGCCTCTACCCACTTTGTGAACTTGTCAACCGCCACTAAAAGATGGGTTTTCTTGTCCTTAGACCTTTTGAAAGGCCCAACCATATCCAGCCCCCAAGTTGCAAACGGCCAAGTAATTGGAATCATCCTCAATTCTTGAGCCGGCACATGAGCGCGTCTTGAGAACTTTTGACAGCCATCACATCGTCGGACCAGGTCTTCTGCATCAGCATGAGCAGTCAACCAATAGAAGCCATGGCGAAATGCCTTAGCCACCAAATACTTTGAACCGACGTGGTGACCACAATCTCCTTCGTGGATCTCACGCAAGATTTCACAGCCTTCCTCAGGAGACACACAACATTGAAACGCCCCTGACACACTGCAATGATGCAACTCACCATTGATAATAGTCATGGACTTGGATCGCCGGATTATCTGCCGGGCCAGAGTCTCATCCTCTGGTAACTCACCCCGGTTCATGTACGCAAGATAAGGAACCATCCAATCCGGTATAACATGAAGAGCCGCCATCAATTGAGCCTCCGGATCTGGAATAGCCAAATCCACTTCACCAGGGAGCTTGACAGACGGATTATGCAGAACATCCAAGAAGACATTAGGTGCGACCGGTTTATGTTGAGAGCCCAACCAGCTTAAAGCGTCCGTCGCTTCGTTCTTCCGTCGGTCCACGTGATCCACCTGATAACCTTTGAGTTGACCTGCAACAATATCCACTTCACGACGATGTGCTGCCATGAGCGGGTCCTTGGAATCCCAAGTGCCAGACACTTGCTGAGCCACCAGGTCCGAGTCACCGAAGCACTTAACTCGGCTTAGATTCATCTCCTTAGTCATCTGGAGACCATGGAGTAAAGCTTCATACTCAGCTGCATTGTTAGTACAAGGGAACATTAAACGGAGAACGTAACAGAACTTATCACCTCGTGGGGAAGTTAACACGACTCCAGCCCCCGAGCCCTCCAATTGCCTGGACCCATCAAAATGAATAGTCCAATATGTATGATCGGGCTTCTCTTCAGGTGCTTGCAGTTCTGTCCAATCATTGATGAAATCCACAAGTGCTTGAGACTTGACCGCCGTCCGAGGTACATATTTCAACCCGTGAGGTCCAAGTTCTATAGCCCACTTAGCAATCCGGCCAGTTGCTTCCATGTTCTGGATTATATCTCCCAAGGGAGCAGAGCTGACCAGTGTGATGGGATGACCTTGGAAGTATTGCTTAAGCTTCTGGCTTGCCATGAAAACTCCATATACCAGCTTCTGCCAATGCGGGTACCTTTGCTTGGACTCAATAAGCACCTCGCTCATATAGTAAACCGGACGATGAACCGGATATTCCATACCCGCCTCTTTGCGCTCTACCACGATGGCTACACTGACTGCGTGAGCATTAGCTGCCACATATAATAGTAGCGGTTCTTTGTCAATTGGAGCAGCGAGAACAGGCGGATTGGCTAACTACCGCTTTAAATCCTCAAACGCTTTATCAGCAGCAGCACTCCAGACGAATTGATCCGTCTTCTTCAACATCTGATACAAAGGAATCGCCTTCTCACCGAGGCAGCTGATAAACCGGCTCAACGCAGCAATCCGGCCTGCCAAGCGTTGAACATCATTGATACACTTCGGTTTAGCCAAAGAGGTGATAGCTGTGATCTTCTCCGGATTAGCCTCAATTCCCCTGTTGGACACCAGAAAACCCAACTGCTTGCCCGCCGGTACACCAAAGACGCACTTATCCGGGTTGTGCATCATCTTGTATGTCCGTAGGTTATCAAAGGTTTCCTTCAAATCATCAACCAGAGTTTCCTTCTTCCTTGACTTAACCACAATATCATCCACATAGGCATGCACATTACGTCCAATCTGCTTATGAAGGCAATTTTGTACACACCGTTGATAAGTTGCCTGGGCACTCTTAAGCCCAAAGGGCATAGACACATAGCAGAAGGCTCCAAAAGGAGTTATGAACGCCATCTTCTCCTGGTCCTTAACTGCCATCTTGATCTGATGATAACCAGAATATGCATCCAGAAAACACAAACGCTCACAACCCGCCGTAGCATCAATAATTCGATCAATACGGGGTAGGGCGAAAGGATCTGCTGGACAAGCCTTGTTAAGGTCTGTGTAGTCCACACACATGCGCCAGGTGCCATTGTTCTTAAGGACCAGCACCGGATTAGCTAACCATTCAGGATGGAAAACTTCAATGATAAAGCCAGCCGCTAAGAGCCTAGCCACCTCCTCTCCAATAGCTTTGCGTCTTTCTTCATTAAACCTGCGGAGAAACTGTTTCACCGGTTTGTACTTAGGATCAATATTAAGAGTGTCCTCAGCGAGTTCCCTCGGTACACCTGGCATGTCAGAAGGCTTCCATGCAAAGATGTCCCGGTTCTCACGGATGAACTCGATGAGCGCGCTTTCCTATTTCGGATCCAAGTTTGCACTGATATTGAACTGCTTGGACGAATCGCCAGGTACGAAGTCAATAAGCTTAGTCTCAGCAGCCGACTTGAACTTCAGGGCCGGATCATGGTCCGTAGTTGGCTTTTTCAACGGAGACATGTCTGCCAGATCAACATTATCTTTGTAAAACTTTAACTCATCCGTGGCACAAACCGACTCAGCATAGGCCGCATCACCGTCTTCGCACTCCAAAGCAATCTTGCGGCTTCCATGAACAGTTATCGTTCCTTTGTGACCCGGCATCTTGAGCTGTAAATAGACATAGCAAGGCCGTGCCATGAACTTAGCATAAGCCGGTCGTCCAAACAGGGCATGGTACGGGCTCTGAATTTTCACCACTTCAAAGGTCAACGTTTCTGATCTGGAGTCATAGTCATCTCCAAAGGCCACTTCCAGGGCTATCTTACCAACAGGGTATGCTGAATTGCCAGGTACCACCCCGTGGAACACCGTATTGGACGGTTTAAGATTTTTATCTATTAACCCCATACGGCGGAAGGTCTCATAGTACAGGATGTTAATACTGCTCCCTCCATCCATGAGCACCTTAGTGAATTTATAACCTCCCACCTGAGGTGCCACCACCAACGCTAGCTGACCCGGATTGTCATCCTGGGGAGGGTGATCCTCTCTGCTCCATACGATTGGCTGCTCGGACCAGCGTAAGTATCGGGGCACTGCCAGTTCAACAGAATTTACTGCCCGCTTATGCACCTTTCGGTCACGCTTATCCAGGCTGGTGGTGAAAACATGGTACTGCCCACTGTTTAACTGCTTCGGGTGACTCTGATAACCCGACTGCTGTTGTTGATTGTAACCACCCTGGCCGCTTTGATTACTTTGGTTATTTTGTCCGCCCTGATTACCATTGAAGCCTGAACCGGAATTTCCTCCACCATAACCCGGCCCATGGGATCCGGATCCTGAACCGCCACCTGATCCATGATCATACCGGAAAGCGTTGGAATTTTTAAACTCCTGCATGATGTAGCAGTCCTTCCAGAGGTGGTTGGCCGGCATCTCCTTTGTCCCGTGTTTGGACAGGGTTGATTTAACAGGTAGGTCAAGCGGTCCGGGTTAGGGTTAGGCGCCCCGCTGCGATTCGGCGGTTTACCCTTTCATCGTTGGCCCTTGTCTTGTGCGTTGGTGTTAGCCACAAAGTCCATGCTGCTATCCGCTTTACGTTTGCCTCCGTTTCCATGACCCGCCGTGTTGTGTGGCTGTCCTTTGGAGTTGCTGCTCTTCTTTCCCTTCCCTGCCTTATCATCGTCAGACTCGGGATCCTTGGTACTATCAGAGTCAGCGTACTTCACTAGTGCAGCCATGAGGGTTCCCATACATTGCAATGGCGCTTCAACCGCCCCAATTTCAACTTCAGCGGCTCAAACCGGCAGTTGCCTTCCAAAGTTATCACTTATGTATCGGCATTGATGCGGTTTGATGAATGCAAGATCTTCAAGACCCGGCGCACCCATCGGGTTGTCGATTCTCCTTCTTCCTGGACACAAGCTGCTAAGTCCACTATCGACATAGGCTGTTTACATGTATCCTTGAAATTCTGGATAAACCGGGCTCGCAATTGGGCCCATGAACTGATAGAGTTGACCGGTAAACTTTTTAACCAAGTACGGGCCGTTCCTTCGAGCATCATGGTGAAGTACTTTGCACACGCCGCATCATCCACATCAAGCATCTCCATGGCCATCTCATAGCTCTCCACCCATGTTTCTGGAGACAAATCGACAGTGTAATTTGGCACCTTGCGCGGGCCCTTGAAATCCTTGGGCAGGCGCACATTGCGTAAAGCGGGGACAAGGCACGACACCCCCAAAGAGCTAGAAGTAACTCCTGGCTCGACCGATGTGGTCAGATGAACTTGCGTAAGCTGACGAGCCTCATACTGCGCTGCTAACTCGGCCTCCCTACGCGCTCGGGCCCGGTCCACCACTTCCTGGGCATCACCAATACCACCTGCCGGGTTGTTGCCACGGGGCGCTTCATGGTTTCATGCATTGCTTGACACGGCCGGTTCATCCATACGCCTGCTGTAGCTCCGGCTTGGGCGAGGGGTAGAGTGAATCCAGTCACGGCTGTATGAATATGCTTCCTATTGAATCAAAGCTGTTCAAAGAAGCTCCTTAACCCGGCGCGTCTCCACCGCCTGCGGAGAATCACCTTCGATCGGGATGGCCTCCAGTCGTGAAGCGGCAACAACAAGGTTGTCCATCGGATTGGAATAATGACCTGGAGGTGTCGGGACAGGCTGAGGTACAATAGTGTTCTGACGAGGCGGATCCATCAGGCGAGGCTGAACTGGCGCTCCCGTCCCAGGTGCTTCCGCCCGGTTTGCCATCGGCGGGTTACTGGTTCCCGCTCCTGGGGTATTGAAGAGATCTCTAGCTTCGAAAACCGTAGGCAAGCGAGACCGGTGCTTCCTCTTCAGGACTTCATGCGACGCGTTCTGATCCAGCATAAGCCGGTAAGCTTGCGCATCCAAAGCGGCCCGCTCTGCAGTCATCCTGGTAATTTTAGCTGCTAGGTCGGCCTTAGCTTGAGTAATTTGATCCCTCACCTTTGCAATCTCCGCATTATGGGCGTCCTGATCCGCCGGATTAGCTTCTGCCATAAGCGCAATCAATGCATCAAACAGATCGGACAAGACTTGTGCTGGCGGGCGCACAGGGCCTCCTGCCCCGGCTGCTGTCGCCGTTACTGACCCGGAAATCATCGCTGCCACGGTCAAAGAGTGGATCGCCGCTTGCGTACCAGCCATGAATATTCCAACCCGGTTTGGCAGATCGGAGGGGTCTGGAATACTGTCGCCATCGGAACAGCCCCCAATCCGGCCATCTTGTAACTGATATAACGATTCAGTTTCTCCGGTTGAGGACTCGTCACCGGAATAAACGACGGTCTCGCCACCAGATTCTGAACCGTCCTTGTATTCCCCTCCATGGAAGACTCCCACGAAGGCACGCTTCATGGCCGGTTTAACCTGGGCGGATCGGGCACGCTGAGCCGTTTCGACGAGGCCGGTGCAGATGTCCGGCTCAGGGCCCGGTTCACCGATCTTGCCAATGAAGACGTGTATGCCACCAAAGGGGACCCGGTACCCGTACTCAATCGAGCCGGCCTCGGGGCCCCATCCTGCATCGTCGATGTAGAGCTTGCCGCGACCACTCTTGGTCATCCGACCCATAGTGTAGCCCTTGAGTCCTTCGAAGTTGCCCTCCAAGAACTTGAAACCATCATGCGATAGCCCCACGGTGGGCGCCAACTGTCGTGGTTTTGTCACGGCAGATGTCCTCATGAAAGGACTTAGTCGTGGAGCCATCGCTACGGGTTAGCTTGAAGGGGTTAAAGCGGACACAGGGACGCAAGGGAGTTTTATACTAGTTCGGCCCCTTCGATGAAGGTAAAAGCCTACGTCTAGTTGTGATGGAATTGATGGGGTTTCGATGACTAGGGAGCAAACAAGCTTCGCCTAAGTCTCGAGTTGTTGTGTGTTGTCCTTGAACCGCCGCCGGGTCATCCCCTTATATACATGGGTGACGCCCGTCGGTTTACAGAGTCCCAACACCGGCTCATAGACGTGTCCGGTTTGGTCTCTACTTATTCCTAACTTACAATACAAGTTACATACCGTCGATGTTTTACGGCTACAGGCCTTAAACCGATTATGGGTCTTGAGCCCTCATCTACCTTCATGGGCTTTAACATACTTAACTACTGATGAAGTTAACCCGGCCCAAATAGGCCGGTTTACGCCCAGTAGTAATATCCCCAACAAGTTCCCAGACGTTGTTGAGCTCGAATTGATGTAATTCTTCTTGCATGGACTGAATCCACTCAGGCTCCAGAAGTGCTTCATCTACCTTAGCAGGCTCCGTGATAGAGACAAAAGCAAAGTGCCCACAAAAGTTAGATAAATGTGAAGCTCTTGAGCGTGTGAGAGGACCTGGTGCTTCAATGTCATCGATGATCTTCTCAATTTGCACTTCTTTTGCAACGCGATGATGAGCTGGTTGTCGTCGAGGAATTTGATCAGCATTTTCTTTAGCACCATTTTCTTCAGGTGCCTCATCTCGACGTTCTTCATGTTCTGGAATTAATTCTTCAGCAGATTCTTCGGTCGGAATGACATCCTCAGTAGCGTTGAACTTGATAGATTCCTCAGGTGTTGGTTCATCTATCACAGAAGGTATGTGCTCTCTTTGCGAGCCATTAGTTTCATCGAACCGCACATCTATAGTTTCAACAACCTTGTGAAGAACGTTGTTGAAGACTCTGTAGGTGTGCGAGTCCTTTCCGTAACCAAGCATGAAACCTTCATGTGCTTTCGATGCAATTTTAGAGTTGTGATGAGGATCTCTAATCCAACATTTTCCACCGAAGACTTTGAAATAGCTCACATAGGGTTTGTTGTCAGTGAGGAGTTCATATGCAGTCTTCTTGAAGAATTTGTGAAGATATACTCTGTTGATGATGTGGCACGCAGTATCAATTGCCTCAATCCAGAAACGACGAGGCGTCTTGTATTCATCAAGCATAGTGCGAGCCATCTCAGCAAGAGTCTTGTTCTTGTGCTCCATGATGCCATTCTGTTGAGGAGCATAAGGAGCAGATAACTCATGAGTAATACCAAGTTCATCAAGATAGTCATCAAGACCAGAGTTCTTGAACTCAGTTCCATTGTCACTTCTGATGTGCTTGATCTTCACACCAAAGTTGGTTGAAGCCCTCGAAGAAAATCGTTTGAAGACTTCCTACACTTCATGTTTGTAAGTAACAATGTGTACCCATGTGTAACGAGAGTAATCATCAACAATAACAAAGCTATATTGAGATGCATCATTTGAAACGGCAGAATAATGATTAGGACCAAAAAGATCCATGTGAAGCAATTCAAATGGTCGAGTAGTGGTCATGATAGTCTTCGCTGGATGCTTGGCCTTGGTCATCTTTCCAGCTTCACAGGCTTCACATAAGTGATCTTTGAGGAATTTGACATTTTTAATGCCAATGACATGCTTCTTCTTCGCAAGCGTGTGCAAATTCCTCATGCCTGCATGACCAAGTCGTCGATGCCATAGCCAGCCTTCTGAAGCTTTTGCAAGTAGGCACACAGCTGGTTGTGGTCCTGTAGAGAAATCAACAATATACAAGTCTCCTCTCCTAAAGCCTTCGAAGACTTTGGAATTGTCTGCTTCCATGATCACAACACAATGATACTTGCCAAAGACAACGATCATATCAAGATCACAAAGCATTGAGACAGACATGAGGTTGTATCCTAAGGACTCGACAAGCATGACTTTGTCCATGTGCCGATACTTTGAGATAGCAACCTTACCTAGACCCAATACATGACTTTTGCCTTTGTCAACAAAGATGATATGCTTCAGATGCGATGGAGATAAGGGAGCATCCATCAATAGATTCTTGTCACCAGTCATGTGATTTGTACATCCACTATCGAGGACCCACTCAGTGGCTTTGGGTTGATCATCCTACAGATGAATCAGTGCAACTTACGAACTCATATACTTCATCAGTGAAGAATATGACATCAATTCATCAGATCAATTTCATCAAGCAATAGAACAGATAAAGCAGTATGAGGACGTGAGAAATGAAAGTTCATTTCTTCATGATTAGCCTGCGTCCTTTCAGGCACTTTCAGGTCTCCAACAAATTCTTCACACGTTTAAGCACGTCTGGAGACCTGATCCTGCATAAGAGATTAGTTCTTTTTCTTCACCACCCACATCTGAAGGGGTGGCAAAGAGTTCATCACTCTGCGAGCTCCATACGAGAAAGGTGGCATAGAAGCCAGTCCATTTCGTTTCACATAAGAGGAGTTAGGGTAAGCATATGAATAAGCAGATAAATTCTTCGAGGACTTATGAACATAATGGTTAGAAGAGTAATGCTCATATTCATATCCCTTAGCTCTTCCCTGCGAAACAGAGGGGTTAGCACGATGATGATCATATGAGGACTTTGATCCTTTTGAGGAATTTGATCTACGTGAGGAATTTGGTATGTATGAGGACTTGGATCCATATGAGGAATTTGGTCCATATCAAGAATTTGATATGGGGTTCCTATTACTCACAGGTGGTGTCATGATGATATTCACCTGAAGATATTGAGGACACCTTTTGGGAACCTAGATTTTCTTCATAGGGGAACCATTCCTGCAGTTAGTGCCAACATATCTAGCAAATACTTCACCATTCTGATTTTTGAACAGTTTATAGTTGGAGTCAAATGACTCATCAGAAGAATGAGGAGATTCACATGTAAAGCCAGATAAATTGGATGGATCAACTGGAGGTCCCTTTGTAGCAACCCATGAGGTTTTGGGGTACTGCTCAGGCTTCCAATATGTACCATCAGCATTGAGTTTCCTCTCAAAGGCAATACCCTCTTTCCTAGGGTTCCTGCTGAGGATATGCTTTTTAAGCACATCACAAAGAGTCTGATGCCCTTTGAGGCTTTTGTACATGCCTATCATGTACAATTCCTTCAGCCCTACATCATCGGTGATACTAGCACTGTCCTCAGATGAGGAATTAGTGATAGCAGAGACAGTTGAAGAATTTGTAGCCTTTGCAGCATTTGAACATTTAGGTGAAGAATTAGCTGATTCACGTTCAATGCACTTCAAGCATGGAGGAACAAATTCTTCCTGAGAAGCGCTGATTTGTTGAGCAAGTAATGAATCGCGCTCCTTCTGAAGATCTTCATAAATCACTCTTAGCTTTTCACGATCTTGCTTTCTCTGAAGAAATTCATAAGAAAGCTTCTCATTATCAGATAAGAGAGTGTTATGATGACCTTGAAGGTTGTCAAACCTAGACTAAAGTCTCTAAAGACTCTCAGCCAAAGCTTTTGACTGATCCATTTCTTCACCCAACATATCATCGCTCTTATTTAGCATGTATTGAACTTTTTCCAAAGCTCTTTGTTGTTTAGTGGCAAGGGAAGCAAGTTTGACATAGTTGGGTCCAAATTCATCACCAGATTCATCATCACTGGATTCAGATAGATAGCATTCAGTTACCTTGCATCTTTTGCCATAAGGCATGGTGTAGAAGATGATGATTCTGGTTTGAATGTCATTGCTTTGAGAGATTCCTTGAAGTCCTCAAACCAAGGATCATGACGGGTACGATGACCTTCATAGACCTCAGAGAGACGGTCCCAGATAAGCTTCGCATGATCGAGATGCATGATGTTCCTAAACTGATTTTGAGATAGACATGAGCAGATGACGTCCTTCGCTGTTAGGTTGAGAAGGGTGAACTTGCGAATGTCATCAGCTTCTGCCATCTTGCACAGATCGGTAAGACCAATCTCAGTGACAGTCCACAGCTCATTGTTCATCGCCATGAGACGCTTATTCATCATGGCCTTCCACTTGGGATACTCGTGACCGTCAAAGATGGGGCATGACACGGTCTTCATTCCTGTTGTCGACATAACTAAAACTCCAGGCGGTTAAACCAAAATCACACAGAACAAGGGAGTACCTTGCTCTGATACCAATTGAAAGTGCGTTATATCGACTAGAGGGGGGTGAACAGGCGATTTTTATGAATTCTTCGCTGAGGAATTTGCGGGTGAGGAAATTCCTTAGCGAAGAACTACTTGCAGCGGAATAAGTACTCAAAAGTAAGCATAGCAGAACACAAGCATGGTCATCATGATGAAATGAAGACAAACACAGAGTATAGAAAGCGTAAACACAGGATAACACAGGATGAAGACAAACATACTGAAGAAATTGAACTGAGGAAATTGAGAAAGTCTTTAGTAAAAGTCTTCTAACAGATATGAACAAGTGCACAACACAGTTAAGAGGAAATGAAGGAGTTGATGAAATAGAACCGGTAAGCTTGGTGAAGGCAATGATTTGGTAGACCAGTTCCAACTGCTGTCTCAGTTGTACATCTGGTTGGAGCGGCTAGGTATTTAAACCTGAGGACACACAGTCCTCACCGTATTCCCCTTGAGCTAAGGTCACACAGACCTCGCCCAATCACTTGTGGTAAGTCTTCAGGTGACTTCCAAACCTTCACAAACTCGGTCACTCGGCGATCCACAATTTCCTCTTGGATGCTCTACACCATGACGCCTAACCGTCAGGAAGAAGCACAGTCTTCAAGGGTAACAAGCGTTGGATCCACGCAGGATCAATCTCTTCAGTGATGCTCAATCACTTTGGGTTTGTAGGTGTTTGCGTTTGGGTTTTCCTCACTCGATGATTTTCACTCAAAGTCCTCGGAGGATGGGATGCTCTCAAATGACAAGTGTCAGTTTCTCTCGGAGCAGCCAACCAGCTAGTGGTTAGGGGGAGGCTATTTATGGCCTAGGGAGCAGCCCGACATGATAAGACATAAATGCCCTTCAATGATATGACCGTTAGGTGGGTAGATATTTTTGGACAGCTGGCACAAGGCACAACAACGGTCAGAAATTTGAGTATCAAATTCCTCAGGGCTATCATGTTCCTCACTGTGTAGGCAATCCACACTCACGAATTCCTAACTCCTCAGTCAGAACAAATTCCTCAGCGACCAGAAGAATTTCGTCTCTGTCTCTGAAGAAATTGACTGAACTGTATGAGATTTCCAATGGCTTCACTCGAAGGGATTGGTAGGTGTAGGATTTTGAGTTGAGCATCACATGGAAAATTTTCCTTAGTATTTCCTCGACCCCCTTTAATAGTACGGTGTTTCTGTGGAATTCATATTATGATGGAGTTGTCCCTCATGCCACGGTCCTTTGTGGTTCCTTTTGGTGGAAGGACATTTTTAAGTTAGCTGATAATTATAGAGCTCTTGCCTCTGCCTCAGTTAATAAAGGGGACTCAGTTTTGTTCTGGTCTGATGCCTGTACTTTGGGAGGTTCAATGATGCCTTTGAGACAAAGATTGCCACGGTTGTTCTCATACGCTTTGGATGACAAGATTTCTGTGGCAGATTTCATTGACAGCCAGGATAGGGCTTCATTCTTTCAGCTGCCTATCTCCTAGTAGGCTGCTATTGAACTTGATTTGCTCACAGTCTGGGTGAACAATTTGGATAGGGACCCGTTGGCTAATGATGTTTGGTCTTGGGTAGGACCCTCGGGAGCTTACACATCAAAGAGTTACTATACCATCATGCACTCTCATAGGGTGACCATTCAGCCGTGCAAATGGTTACGGAGTAGTCGATGCACGCTGAAAATCAAGGTTTTTGCCTGGCTCCTATTCTTTGACAGGATCAATACCAAGGACTTGCTGGTGAGGAGACACTAGCGGGCCGGGGATGCCGATAATCTTTGTGTGTTGTGCCACCAGCAGATTTATGAGGATCGTCAACACCTGTTTTTTTCCTGCAACTTCAGTATAAGGATCTGGACTTATTTACAGATTGACTGGTCTGGTGGTTCTAACATCCATCAATGTATCTCGTCGGCCAGACAAAGATTTGGTAAATGCTTTTTCTTTGAGGTGGTGTTCACAGCAGCTTGGAATATTTGGATACTCCGAAATGGAAGGACTTTCAGAGGGGAACGACCTACGTTTAGTGCTTGGCATTGTAAATTTGTACATGACCTAACTTTGCTTTCTCATAGAGTGAAGGCTCATGTTAGACCTATCCTTCTAGCTTGGTTGGATGGGTTGCCTTGAGTTCTTCTTTGTATAGGTAGGTTTAGGTAAGTCTGCCTTCTTTGGCACTCTTCTGTTTCCTCTTTTGTATATAGTTAACTTGTACTGGATTCCTGCTTTCTTTTGAATAAAGGACTGTGAGGCTGTGCCTTGCAGTAGATAGTCAAAAAAATAGTACGGTGTTTCCTATGACTCAAGAAAAAGAAAATGAAACTACGAAAACAAAAGTCTTCACGCTTCATGTTCCTCGGATGAATACCAAGTCTTCAAGGTCACACCAACTTCTTCACTTTCAAAGTCTTCAGTCGAAGAACTTCATTTTTAGGGGTCGACTTTCTCTGTAAATATCAAACTCCTCATAGACTTATAGACCTGTGTACACTCATAAACACATTAGTCCCTTAACCTATAAGTCTTCAATACACCAAAATCACTAAGGGGCACTAGATGCACTTACAGTTGGTCTTCCTAGAAGGATCTTGTTCCTTGTATGGGAAACCTGCACGCAATGGGAACCTTCCGCCATTGGCAATGCCCTTGCTCTGTTTTGAGCCTGCTCAACAGTTCAAGCGGCCGCGCTGAGAACGGCAAGGTGGCCTACCCGCTATTAGCAACGCCCTTGTCTCTGTCTTGAGTCCACTCGACAGTTCAAGAGGCCGCGCTGAGAACGACAAGGTGGTTTTCCCGGAAGCAAGCGCCCCCCGGCAGGATGCTAAGGATCCGTCCTCAAAGCACCACGGCATGGGTTTACGCACCGGCAGCCTTATCCAACCAAGCGTAGGGTGCAAACATACAAAGAAAGATCTAATAGTAAGATAGCATGCTTGCTCTTGAAGTACTGCAAAGTTATGTTACATCAAATAATCGTTGCGGTTCTAACTTAAGATAAAATTGTCTTGGTCTTGAACGCGCAGCGGCAACGAGAAATAGGGTGCCTTGTCCCGGCGCTGGCCCTCCACCCTTTGGACTCCGTTGACGCAGTAAATGATGGGCTTGATATGCTCCTTGAGCGACGCGAGGTCCGCCTCCTCCGGCAAGCTCTCCAACGCGTCAGCGAAGTTGACGGTGGGGGTTCTGGAACGCCTCCTTGGTGAGCACCTTGGTCAGGGCACCCCAGCAGAGCCTCCAGGCCTCGTTGGCCAGATAAGTTGCCCGGTTGGAGTGGAGCTACTCCAGGGCGTCGAGGATGCGCTCGAAGAACAAGGTTAGCCTGACGTTGGGGCTTCTGTTCCGGTCCTCGAAGAGCCTGACGTCCGGCATGCCCATGACGGCTAGCTGGGCGGTGAGCCTCCCTGCGACGTCGATGAGGCGGCCGATCCAGAGGTTCACGCCCTTCGCGTACTCCTCGTACTCGGCGGCACCATCCCTCCGCAGCCATTTCTCCTCCTCCAGGTCCTTGTTCAGGGTCTCCTCGCGAGCCCTGGCCTCTGAAAGCTTCCCCTCCAAGCCCTCCAGCTTCAGCTTCAGGTCATTGATGGAATCGTTGGCCTTGGAGAGTAGCTCGGCCTTGCCGAAGACTATGGACTGCGCTTCCGCCAAAGTGCCGCTGGACGTGTCCCTTTCCTTCGCCGGCTCCGAGGCCACCTTCATCAGCTCCTCCGGCTCCAGCTCCAACTTCTTCACCTTGTCGGCATGGACCAAGGCCAGAGCATTGAGTGCCTCTTTGTGGCTCTGCTCTAGCTCCTGGGTCCGCTGTATGATGAGCTTCTCGACCACCTCATCCTTGCCACGGAGTGTGGCGGCGAGCGCCTCCTCACGGGCAGCGAGGTCCTCCTCCTGGGAGTTCAGCGAAGCCTGCGCTGCCGCCGGGCAGCCTCGTCCTTGGTGGCCTGTTCCTTTGCCACCTCCTGGGCCTTCTCGACGTCAGCCTGCTTCAGGACGAGCTCCCGTTTGCGCTCGGCCAGCTTGTCCTGGGCAGCCTTCAGTCCTTCCTGAGCCTCGTGGAACCAGGCCTGCATCTCAGCGACGCGCTCCTCAAGATCCGCCTCCGCCTTGTCCGCCGCTGCCATCTTGGATTTTGCCTTGTCCAGGTGGGCACGGTGGAGCTCCTGGAGCTTCTGGAAGGTGACACTCATGGCTCGAAGAAGCTGCTCCTCTTGGGAACCGCCACCGCCGGTGCTCGATTCATCAACAACCTGAAGCCCGGTGGAGGTGAGCACCTCGTCGTCAAACACCTCCCCCTGGGTTGGCGCCCTGGTGCTCGCCATTCCTGGGAGGTGGACGAACAGGTCGTCGCCCACCTCCAAGTACTTGCCCGAGCCAGAGGAAGCAGAGGAGGAAGGTTGGTCGTCAACCACCCCCTCCCTGGCAGGCCCCTTGCCGGCCTCCTCAGCAGCGGCTTTGCCGGCTTCCTCGACAGCGGCTTTGCCGGCCTCCTCGGCAGGCCCCTTGCCGGCCTCCTCGGTAGCGGCCTTGCCGTCCTCCCCGGTAGCCCCCTTGGCGGCCTCCTCAGCAGCGGTCTTGGCGGCCTCCTCGGCAGCAATCTTGTCGGCCTCGACTTCGGCGTCCTTGGTGACCTCCTCGATGATGGTGTCGATATGCTCCCGGTCCGCCGAGGAAGGGTCTATATACCAAGAAGAGGAATGAGACGGGGCCAAGGTCAAGGTTCGAAAAGAAGAAGAAAGAACAGGGACGGGAAGCAAACGACTTACCAACACCGAGCTGGGAAGGAGTGGCGCCCTCCCTGCCATCATTTGTTGCCAGGGCAGAACCACCGGCACCCAAGCTTTCCCCCTCCTCCTCCATATGCGTGGGCTCGGCGGTGGATGCCCTTGCCGGGGACACCCCTCTGGGCGGCGTAGTCGAGGGGGGCGGCGTGTTGGGAGTGGCCCTTGGCCGCTCCTCCTGCTGCCGCTCCCCTCCTGCAAACTCGGCAATGTCAGCATCAAGAATTCACACTCCAATGTTCATCAGTGGAGGAGTGAATGGTGAACCCACGCTGGGGGCTGAAGCGGGGGCTGCGTCGGGGGCTGTTGTCCGGGCTGATCTCCACTACCACCGGCGTGCGCGAAGTGCTCGCCGGGGGCTTGCCACCCGTCGACATCCTGGACCTCTTCGCCACCCTCTGAGCCAGCGTCTCCATGTCCCTGCAAGCACAAAATCATATCAAAGGGGATGACACCAGCTGAGGGTCAAAAATGATGAAAGGCAACGTGCTTACTCGTCCTCTGCCTCTTGCCTCCTGTTTGTCTTTGGGATGAAGGACCCGAGGTCGTACTCGGCCTCTAAGGCGCTGTCCGAAGGAGGAGGAGAAGGGGATGGGGTCCGGCACCGCTTGGACGAGGAGGAAGCAATCGCTGGCCTCTTCGCCACCGCGGCCTTCACCGCCTTCTTCGCTACCGCGGCCTTCATCGCCCTCATCTGGCGCACGAGCTTCTCCTGAGCTGGTTACCGTTGCACGGTCCTGCCGGGCTGGACCGGCTCGCTGGAGATGGCCCATCGCAGGAAGCGCTGCCTCCCCGCAGCCGGGGGGTCATCCGCCTCGGCCTCCTCTTTGGGCGACTCGTCGCCCGCGACTTCAGTAAGGGGGTCCCTGGCGCCGGCGCTGCTGGCCTCCCCGGCAGACTCCGCCCACTAGGCGAGCTCTTTCTCCTCCGCGGCCGCGTGACCTGATCCTCCATGGCGCCGGTGCTGCTGGCCTCCTTGGCAAGCACCGCCTCCACCGCCCTGGCGGCGATGTAGTCCAGCTCCTCCTTGGTGGTGTCGCGGATGAGCAGCAGCTCGTCACGGACATAGCCCTCTGACAAGTTGTCGAAAAACTCCTACACCTTCTCTGCTGGCGGCTCGGCCCAGGTCGGGTCGAGGCTGTGCGCGTTGAAGTCCGGCATCATGGCGATGATGGCGGACTGGAGAGAGTTGTTGCTTAGCGAGACCACTCCCGCTGGCAACCCAAATAGAGGCCCCTTAATGGCCTTGCTGATCCTCTCAGCCCTGCCGTCGGCGTCAACGTTGAGCTGAAAGAGCCTTCGGAAGAAATGGGTGTGCCCCATCACCGTGAGGCCAGGGTGGAGCCTCATGATGTCGGCCGCGTTCCTGAAATCCCAGGCCGGCCTCCCCTTGTTGTGCAGTGGGGCGATTTGGCGACGGATGAAATCGGCCCCAATCATCTCAAGGGTGAGCCCGGCCATGGTGAGGCGATGGATCCTGGTGGTGGCGACTGTTAGTTTCTTGTCGTTGGCATCGAGGTCGCTCCAGTCCATGCGGCGGGTTGGAGGGCTTTGACGAACTCGGCAGAACTCCCGTGGATCCTTCTCCTCGATCCAGCACCACTTGCCCCACCATTCCTCCCACCTCTCCTTCTGGGCGCCCTCCGGGTACGTGCCCTTCTCCTGGGTCCTGAGGATCCAGGTGATGCACCCAGAAATGGCATCCCCTAGCTAGATGCGGGGATAGAAGTAGTGGCGGAAGAGCACCGTGGTGGGGAGCACTCCGGCAAAGCCCTCACAGAGATGGGTGAAGAAGGCCATGCACGCCACGGCATTCGGCGTAAAGTCAAGGAGGTGAAAGCCGTAGGTGTGCATGATGTCGTTGAAGAAATCAGAGAAAGGGGGGCAGAGCCCGCAAGCAAAGTAGTCGATGAGGAAAGGGTACTTGTCTGGGCCAGCCTTGGCGAAATTGGCAGGAACGATGCGCGTGGTGGGGTGCCCCATCGTCGCCCTCCCCCACAGGGGCCTGAAGTAGTCCCTGAGGTGGACCGCGTCGACCATCGAAGGGAAGTAGGCGTGCTGCATCCGAAGTGCCTCCAGCTCACTCTTCGGCACCTCCCTTTCCCTGTCGACCTTGCCCGCTCCCTTGCCCTTGCTGGTTTTGAGTGCCATGGCGGCTGGGAGAGGGCGAAGAATCGAGAGCAATGGGGGCGCGGTGGCAGTGAGCAGAGGCGAGAGCTTCGAATCTTTTGCCTGAGGAAGAAGAGGGGAACGACGGTTCCGAGATTGGAAAAGGCGCAGAGGGTAAATGAGCAGAGCGCCTGCGGTTATTCCTTTTTATGGGGAAGGCGCAGGCCGCCTCTTTACCATTTACCACGATGTGATGCACGCGTGCAGCAACCGCCCCACGCACGACTCCCACGTTACACATTCAATGCTGATCGTGGGGAAGCGCAACTGGCGAGGGAAGTTACTGCAGTAAAAACTCTGCCTCCCGTGCCCGCGCACCGCTCTAGGCCTGGCCCAACAATGCTCTGCGCTTATGTGTGGCCCAGGCCTGGGGGCTCCTGTCGGTGTACAAAAGTAGGGGTCCTTTTGGTAACCCTTTACTTGTGCGCGAGCATTCGTAGCCGCCCCTACGACCACGCTTGGCGGGGCATAGGAAACAAGGACACAAGGCCAACAGAGCAGCACTCCAACCAGGGGCGCAGAGGACGAGGCAACAAGATGGGCATCCCCCAGCAAGACCCTTTCCAGGGCAGCCCACACAGCCCCGGCATGAGCCTTACCGGGGCCACTTGCCCAACACCAATGGGGCCGCCACCCTTGAGTCTAAAGGTTCCGACGCCATCAACCACATTGGAACCAAGGCTCGGGGTCGCCTCCATGGTGGCATGCTGATCTTTGTGAGGACAAAGGGTCTGTGAGGCCTTGGTAGGAATAGAAAACAAGACAACAGCGAGGCTCCTTGCCGAGGATGCCCATGAGGCCCCGGCAAGGCTCCTGCCGAAGATACCCACGAGGCCCCGACAAGACTCTTGCCGAGGGCGCCCACAAGGCCCCGACAAGACCCTTGCCGGGAATATTAGCAAGACCGTGGCAAGGCCTTGCCGCCCTGTCGCCGCCCCAGCTCAGCGGATGACCCACCAACAAAGGAGGTACCCACATGGCAGTACGTGGCTCCTAAGCCAACTAGTCAAGCACCTACCTCGTGGCATGCAGATCTTCGTGAAGACCCTGCCACCACACCAGCTCAGCAGCCTGCCAGCCTACATGGCGCTGCATGCCTCGTTGGCCTAGACGCATGGCGAAGCAAGGCGAAGCGGCGACGGACGGGACGAGCCTCATTACCGTCCCCAATAAAGCAAGAGGACACCCTAGTAGTGCATTTAATGTGTTTTGTCCTACGGTGCCAGGAGATAGACTCGACTACTATACAACTTTCCACCTCCTGTGTGCCACTGTGGCAACCCCTTTTGACTATAAAAGGAGGACCGCAGCGTACTGTGAGAGGATTCAGACTTTTTGGACCCTGCATGCTTTGTAGCTAGTCCAAGCACACCAGATAAACACAAACTAGTAGGAGTAGGGTATTGCGCATCACTTGCGGCCCGAACCTGGATAATCCCCCCCCCCCGCGTTGATTTTCTAATCCCACTCTTTCCACAGCCCCGCGTCCGCCGACCGTAGAAGGGATTCCCCGTGATCCCATAGGTGTCGTTTCCATCAACAACGGGCGGCTTCTCGAACGCTCTTGGCGATTGCCAACACTTCGGCCGTGGGTTGTCGACCATTGTCGGAGAAGCCTCGTTCGATTTTTGCGGTGACCGCCACGAGCTGGGCATGGGCAGCCTCCATCAGGGCTAAGGCCGCCGCTGCGGAACGGACAACTACTATGCCGCTCTCGCCAGTTGCTATCCCCGAGGCAGATGTTGCTGCTGCCACCTGAGAAGAAACAACGGCCATTTGGGCTGCCTTGGCCGCCCGGTTGCAGATTGCGGCCGCGCTCATGCACCTTGTTAGCACGCACATGGCGGCTGCTGCCGCGCTCTCGCCGAAGTGGGCCGCCGAAGTTGCCCTCACGATGCGGGTCCACGTCCCCATCTTTCACCGGCGATGATTGAACAGTGAAATGATATTTGGGGAGCGAGCTAGTGTGCTTGACACGCCAGCTGTGGAGTATAGCCGACACACCTTCTCGCGTAAGCCATAGGCGTACTATACTACGACGGTGGTCCAAGATATTTTGTACTGCATCTCACATCGTTGGTGATAATAAACTGTGTGCGATCTACTTGATTTTTCATCTTGATTTGAATTACATAATGGGGTCGCAGCGACAATGGAGGGTGTTTGAATTGCTAGAACTTTTATCTGTAGTGAACATGCAACTATATGTGTGTCATAAAAAAATTAGAATTATTCAGGGTTCCTTTGGACATTTTATATATTAAATTGGTTTTGTAGCCATTCAGGTGCACAATTGAAAATTAAACTACATGCACATGCTCCGGTGCACCAAAATGGGTTGTAGAATCATATAGGTGTCAATGGGTTTATGCTTATGTCCCATGCAAGAAATGGGGATGAATTTTGAACGCCACGACACCGTGGCTCTCCGACAAACGTTGAGGTACTTGCTTTTGTAATTCTAGCAAATCCAAACCCCATCTAAAATTCATGAACCTTGGAATGCTATCATGGAATGGCATCAACATGCTGGGGTAAAAAATATTGTCCCATCTGGGCATGTTATGGCATAAGCTTCTCACAAACTAGAGCTTCTCACAAGAAGCCTCATGGTTCCGTGAGGGAAACGTGTCACCTTTGTGGACAAAACAATATTGGTCGCCTCTTCTTGCTTTCGATTTTTCCTGGTGTCAACATAGAACAACAGGAGTGTCGTGTTAAATTTTGGAATTTTTCAGGGATTGTTTGGACATTTTTATACGTTAACTGAGTTTTCTAGGCATTTATGTGCATAATTCAAAATTGAACTACATGCACATGCTCCGGCCCATAAAAACGGGTTGCAAAATCAAATGTGTGTCCTTGGTTGCAAGCTTAGGTCACATGCAAGAAATGAGAATGAATGTCAAACCCATTGCCACAGTCGCTCGACCGCTAACATTGACATACATGGTTTTTAAATTCTAGTAAATCGAAAACGCATATGAAATTTATGAAACTTTACGTGCTAGCATGGAACGACATGAACATGTCGTGGTAAAAATATTGTCCCATTTGGGGTAGGTTGGCATATAAGCTTCTCGCAAACCAGAGCTTCTAAACAATAAGCCTCATAGTTATGGTAGGGAACATTTCACCTTTCCGGATGAAACGATGTCCGTTCCCTCTTCTTGATTTCAATTTTTTTCTAGTGTCAACATAGTACAACATGAGTGTTGTGTTAATTTTAAGATTTTTTTTGGGGTTTGTTTGGACATTTTTATACATTAACTGAGTTTTCTATGCATTTATGTGCATAATTCAAATTTGAACTACAAGCATGATACGTCTCCAATGTATCTATAATTTTTTATTGTTACATGCTATTATATTATCTGTTTTGGATGTTTTATATGCATTAATATGCTATTTTATATGATTTTTGGGACTAACCTATTAACCTAGAGCCCAGTGCCAGTTTTTGTTTTTTTTCTTGTTTTTGAGTTTCACAGAAAAGGAATATCAAACGGAGTCCAATCGAGCTGAAACTTTCCGACGATTTTTTATGGACCAAAAGAAGCCCCCGAAGCAAAAGAGTTGGGCCAGAAGAGCCACAAGGCCTCCAGAAGAGTGGAGGGCGCGCCCTTCGACCTTGTGGGCTCCTTGTGGACCCCCCCTGACTTGAAACCGATGCCAAAAATTCTTATAAATAGGGAAACCCCCGAAAATAAACCTATATCGGGAGTTCCGCCGCTGCAAGCCTCTGTAGCCACCAAAAACCAATTGGGACCCTGTTTCGACACCCTACTGGAGGGGGAAATCATCACCGGTGGCCATCTTCATCATCCCGACGCTCTCCATGATGAGGAGGGAGTAGTTCACCCTCGGTGCTGAGGGTATGTACCAGTAGCTATGTGTTTGATCTCTCTCTCTCTCTGTCTCTCTCTCTCTCTCTCTCTCTCGTGTTCCTGATTTGGCACGATCTTGATGTACCGCGAGCTTTGCTATTAGGATCTTCTGATGTTTCTCCCCCTCTACCTTCTTGTAATAGATTGAGTTTTCCCTTTGAAGTTATCTTATCGGATTGAGTCTTTAAGGATTTTAGAACACTTGATGTATGTCTTGCATGTGCTTATCTATGGTGACAATGGGATATTTACGTGATCCACTTGATGTATGTTTTGGTGATCAACTTGCGGGTTCTGTGACCTTGCGAACTTATGCATAGGGGTTGGCACACGTTTTCGTCTTGACTCTCCGGTAGAAACTTTGGGGCACTCTTTGAAGTTCTTTGTGTTGGTTTGAATAGATGAATCTGAGATTGTGTGATGCATATCGTATAATCAAACCCGCGGATACTTGTGGTGACATTGGAGTATCTAGGTGACACTAGGGTTTTGGTTGATGTGTGTCTTAAGGTGTTATTTTAGTATGAACTTTAGGGCTATTTGTGACACTTATAGGAATAGCCCAATAGATCGATCAGAAAGAATAACTTTGAGGTGGTTTCATACCCCACAATAATCTCTTCGTTTGTTCTACGCTATTAGTGACTTTGGAGTGACTCTTTGTTGCATGTTGAGGGATTGTCATATGATCTAATTATGTTATCATTGTTGGGAGAACTTGCACTAGTGAAAGTATGAACCCTAGGCCTTGTTTCTAAGCATTGCAATACCGTTTTCGCTCCATTTTATTACTTGCTACCTTGCTGTTTTTATATTTTCAGATTACAAAAACCTATATCTACTATCCATATTACACTTGTATCACCATCTCTTCGCCGAACTAGTGCACCTACACAATTTACCATTGTATTGGGTGTGTTGGGGACACAAGAGACTCTTTGTTATTTGGTTGCAGGGTTGTTTGAGAGAGACCATCTTCATCCTACACCTCCCACAGATTGACAAACCTTAGGTCATCCACTTGAGGGAAATTTGCTACTGTCCTACAAAACTCTACACTTGGAGGTTGCCTCAACACCCTGTCAACTAAGCTCTTTTCTGGCGCCATTGCCGGGGAGGTTAGTGCTTGAAGGTATATCTTTAGATCTTGCAATTGAATATTTTAGTTTCTTGTTTTATCACTAGTTTAGTTTATAAAAGAAAATTACAAAAAAATGAAATTGAGGTTGCCTCAGATGCTTCATCTTTTTAATGTCTTTCGTGAAAATGATGGAAAGGAAAATTGTGCTCAAGTGCTAGAAGAAGAAGTCGATAAAATGTTTGGCATTAAATATTTGAATGATGAGCATGATTGCAATGTTGTTAGTATGTATTCCTTGAATATTCATGATGCTAATGATATGCAAAGCCACAAGCTTGGGGATGCTATGTTTGAAGAAGATGGTATTTTTTGTCCCCCAAGTTTTGATGAGCAAATTTACTATGGTGAAACAATGCCTCCTATCTATGATGATTATTGTGATGACATTTATGCTATAAGTAATAATGATAACCATGAAACTTGTCATCATGATTTTAATTTTCAATTGGATTATGCCTCACATGATAGTTATTTTGTTGAGTTTGCTCCCACTACTATTGATGAGAATAAATTTGCTTATGTGGAGAGTAATAAAATTTCTATGTTTGTGCATCATGAGAACAATGCTTTATGCGATGGTTATATTGTTGAATTCATTCATGATGCTACTAAAAATTATGATGAGGGAGGAACTTATGCTTGTAGGAATTGCAATAATATCAAGTTTCTTCTCTATGTGTTGAAAGTTTTGAAGTCATGCTTGTTTTGCCTTCCTATGCTAGTTGATTCTTATTCCCGTAAGTTGTTTGCTCACAAAATCCCTATGCATAGGAAGTGGGTTAGACTTAAATGTGCTTGTCATATGCTTCATGATGCTCCCATTATGTTTCAATTCTTATCTTTTATGTGAGCATCATTGAAATCATCATGCCTAGCTAAAAAGGCATTATAGAAAATCGCTTGTTGGGAGACGACCCAACATTTATACCTACTGTTTTGAGTGTTAACATGATTAAGATACTATAGTAATCATGTTTTATATCTTTTGTTTCAATAAAGTGCCAAGTAAGACCTTTGGGATAGCTTACGGTAATAGTTGATTTGATCTTGCTAAAAAATAGAAACTTTTGCGGTCAGTCCCAGAATTGTTAAAAATCACAAGAGCGTGATAAAATATTGATTCTTTTTGCAAAAGATTAGTAAACAAATTTCTTAGGTCGTCCTAATTTTTAAGAATTGTTGGAGTTACATTAGTAAGATTTCAATTCAGATCTTTACAGATTGTTTTGTTTTTGACACATTCTTTTTTTTGATGCATAGTTTGCTTGTTTTCTAGTTTCTATGGCTTATATTTCTTAATATAAAT
Organism: Aegilops umbellulata; assembly: GCA_032464435.1. Classification (NCBI taxonomy): domain Eukaryota; kingdom Viridiplantae; phylum Streptophyta; class Magnoliopsida; order Poales; family Poaceae; genus Aegilops; species Aegilops umbellulata. The sequence continues at coordinate 269,269,535 of CP136055.1, read as the reverse complement.
TGTAGAAATGATAGGGTACAGTAAGCATCATGTGAGAAAAATTATGAATCTTGTCTTGACAGTAGTAAAATGAATGATTTGTTTTATTATACTAACGGAACTCACGAGTTTTCTGTTAAGTTTTGTGTTGTGAAGTTTTCAAGTTTTGTGTAAAGTTTTGATGGACTACGGAATAAGGAGTGGCAAGAGCCTGAGATTGGGGATGCCCAAGGCAGACCAAGGTAATATTCAAGGACAACCAAGCATCTAAGATTGGGGATGCCCCGGATGGCATCCCCTCTTTCGTCTTTGTTCATCGGTAACCTTACTTGGAGCTATATTTTTATTCACCACATGATATGTGTTTTGCTTGGCGCGTCATTTTATTTTATTAGGTTTTGCTTGCTGTTTGAATAAAGTACTTAAGATCTAAAATTTTATTTATGTTAAGGAGTCTTCACATAGTTATATAATTATTCAACTACTCATTGATCTTCACTTATATCTTTTGGAGTAGTTTGTCATTTGCTCTAGTGCTTCACTTTTATCTTTTTAGAGCACGGCGTTGATTTTATTTTGAAGAAATTGTTGAACTCTCATGCTTCACTTATATCATTTTGAGAGTCTCTAAATAGCATGGTAATTTTCTTTGGTTATGAATTTAGTCCTAATATGATAGGCATCCAAGAGGGATATAATAAAAACTTCCATATAAAGTGCATTGAATACTATGAGAAGTTTGATTCCTTATGATTGTTTTGAGATATGAAGATGGTGATATTAGAGTCATGCTAGTGAGTAATTGTGGATTGTAGAAATACTTGTGTTAAAGTTTGTGATTCCCGTAGCATGCACGTATGGTGAACCGTTATGTGATCAAGTCGAAGCATGCTTTATTTATTGATTGTCTTCCTTATGAGTGGCGATCGGGGACAAGCGATGGTATTTTCCTACCAATCAACCCCCCTAGGAGCATGCGCGTAGTACTTTGTTTTGATGACTAATAGATTTTTGCAATAAGTATGTGAGTTCTTTATGATTAATGTTGAGTCCATGGATTATACACACTCTCACCATTCCACCATTGCTAGCCTCTCTAGTGCTGCGCAACTTTCGCCGGTACCATAAATCCACCATATACCTTCCTCAAAACAGCCACCATACCTACCTATTATGGCATTTCCATAGCCATTCCGAGATATATTGCCATGCAACTCTTCACCGTCCCATTTATTATGACACGTTCCATCATTGTCATATTGCTTTGCATGATCATGTAGTTGACATCGTATTTGTGGCAAAGCCATCGTTCATAATTCTTTCATACATGTTACTCTTGATTCATTGTACATCCCAGTACACCATCGGAGGCACTCATATAGAGTCACTAGAAAAGTTGCACGTGCATTGCAATGGGAGAAAAAAAATCTTCCATGTTTAGAGTGTCTGTGCGTTGTCATGGGAGCACACTCACATATATGATGCTATCAAGATTCGGCTTAACCAAGAACTAAATTATCCATTTGTTAAAGTATCTTGCATGCACAATACATCCATTTGTCTACGTAAAGAGATGCTTGTGTAATGAGGGGCTCCTTAAAGAGATCTGTAGCACATACACGCGCTTGTAATGAACTAATACAACTTCAAACTAGTGCTTCTGGAGCTTTGTGGATGTTTCAGAGACAATAACAACAGTATGTGGCCACTGAAGTTGAACGCCATGTTAACGGGCGTGCTCGCACCTGATCCTGTATGTGCGGCTGTGCCATGAGAGCCAGAACTTAGCACGCCTAGCGAATTAGCGTCCACCCATACTACCCACGGTGGGAAACACCTACAAAACATCACGCCTCAAAAACTTCCAGTTCCCCAGGTGAGGGAGTCCTGGACTAAGGGGTCCTCGGGCATCCGGCCTATTGGACATGGGCCGGACTGATGGGCTATGAAGATACAATGCCCGAAGACCCTCTCCCATGTCCGGATGGGACTCTCCTTGGCGTGGGAGGCAAGATTGGCGTCCAAATATGAATATTCCTTTCTCTGTAACTGACTTTGTACAAGCTTAATCCCCTCCGGTGTCTATATAAACCAGAGGGCTTGGTCCGTAGGGGCAATCATAATCATACAGGCCAGACTTCTAGGGTTTTATCCATTACGATCTCGTGGTAGATCAACTCTTGTAATACTCATAATTATCAAGATCAATCAAGTAGGTAGTAGGGTATTACGTCCATAGAGAGGGCCCAAACCTGGGTAATCATCATGTCCCCTGTCTCCTGTTACCATCGACCTTAGATGCATAGTTCGGGACCCCCTACCCGAGATCCGCCGGTTTTGACACTGACATTGGTGCTTTCATTGAGAGTTCCGCTGTGACCTCAAGGACAGGATCGATGGCTCGCCTTGTTATCAAGGACACTATCACCTTCGGAGGAGCACTGGCCCCAGGCCAAATCCTCCGGCTGGGCGGCTTTACCATGACCGCCCGTTTGGCCGTTAAGCCGACGATGACTTCTCTAGGGTCATCGAAAACTCCCTCTGTATTGACTCGAAATACTCCAAGCAGATGGATCCGGCGGAGTTGTCGTCTTTAAACGAGCTCCTAGATCGCGTCGCCGCCCTAGGGGTCGCTACAGACTACAATAGGATTGGGCTTAAACCCGACCAGAGAGAAATCAAATCTCCACCGATCACCCATCAGATAACGGTAGTAGAGGAGCAAGACGACAACTCTTCCTCTATACTTAGGACAAATTATGTTTGGATCTTCGAGCTTGAAGAGCAGGACACCCGCCTGCGGAAAGACACGCTCTGCCCTCCGAACCTAGAATCGGACGACGGGCGTAAAAAATCAGTTGACATCCCGAAGCCCGAACTATTAAGTTCGGAAGTTTTTCAAACTCTGGATCCCAAATTGGGTTAGGGTTCGGATTTAAATCCACCCACCCACCCAGATATAAGCGATCTCATACACGACAGCAGTCTCGGGAAGCGGTCCATCACTTCTGGGCCAGATTCCTCCTTGTCAAAGACAAGATTGAAGATTGTCACAACGAAGACGCGATCTCTGTATTCCGCAACAACCGCACGGACGAAGGAATCCTCAACGCCATCAACCGCCATCGCGTATTACACTTTGCTGACTTGGCAACCATAGTACAGAAGTACTGCGCAATGGAAAGCACCTGGAAAACTCAGGCAGCTCACTGGGAACCACAGGTTTCCACTGAGCCCCTCGTCCGGGCAAAAAGGATGCACCCTCGTGGGGCGCCTGAACCAACAGTAAAGAAATCTAAGCCCATTACGGGGCGCGGAACCATTCTGGAGGGATGGCTCGATTGCCCATGCAAAATACACACAACACCGTATACCACACTAACCCACAGAATTAGAGCATGTTGGATATTCCGGCAAGTGGCCAAGAGCGGCGACGATCTCCTCACCAAAAACACCTCGGAACAATACGCCCTGGAAGACGACGGCCTTAAAGTATTGACAGTCTTCGAGACTTTCACTTCAAACAATAGGCCCAAAAGGGCACTCCGCGACCTCGCTGAAGTCTGCCAGGTCACAGCAATAAACCCCTGGAACGACACGGCTATAACTTTCAATGCCGGTGATGAACCAAAACTCAGGACAGTGTGGGCACCAGCCATCTTGGTCCTTAGTCCAATAGTGGACGGCTTTCGTCTTACCAAAGTGCTCATGGACGGCGGCAGCGGATTAGACCTCATCTGTGAGGACAAACTCAACAAAATGGAAATAGACAGGAGCCGCATCGAGCAAAGTAGCACGACCTTCCGAGGAATTATTCCCAGTCGGGAGGCGCGATGCGCGGGAAAAATCACACTTGACGTGGTATTCGGCACGCCGGAGAATTATTGGTCCGAAGAAATAATCTTCCAAGTGGCCCCTTTCAACAGTGGATATCACGCCCTATTGGGGCGAGACGCATTCAGACGCTTCCAAGATATACCTCATTACGGGTACATGAAGCTCAAGATGCCTAGGCCCAATGGCATAATCACTCTCACCAGTGATCCGGATATAGCACTTCGCTCGAAAATAAAACCGCATCCCTAGCCCTCGAGGCCTTGTCTGAAGCTCTCACGGCCAAAGAATTAAGCGCACTGCGCTCCACGGTGGATAGAGATGATGTAATCCTGGATAAGCGGCCCAAATCCACCTCCTTTAAACCAGCAGATGAAATAGTCAAATTTCAAGTCCACCCAACGGACCCCAAGAAGATAGCATCCATCAGGGCACAACTAGACCCAACAGTTGACGCCGCGCTACAAGAGTTCCTACGCTAGAACTCGGACATATTCGCTTGGCATCCTTCTGGTATGCCAGGAATCCCACGCAGGTTGGCCGAACATAGCCTCAATATATTGAAGGGATATAAACCGGTCAAACAAACACTGCGACGCTTTGCCGAGCCCAAATGTCAGGCCATGGGGGAGGAGCTAGCCAAGTTAATCGAGGTCGGATTCATTAGAGAAATAAAACACCCGGACTAGCTAGCAAACCTGGTGATGGTGCCAAAAAAGGATAAATCCTGGCGCCTGTGCGTCGATTTCAAAGACCTTAATAAGGCTTGCCCTAAGGATCCCTTCCCCCTCCCCTGCATCTACCAGATTATCGATGCTACTGCAGGACACGACTCATTGTGCTTCCTCGACGCATATTCCGGATACCATCAAATCAAAATGAAGGAATGCGACCAAGCCGCAACGACATTCATTACCCCATATGGGCCATTCTACTTCAACACTATGCCCTTCAGGCTGAAAAAACGCCGGGCCTACCTACCAATGCATGATTCAAACATGCCTGGAGAAATAGATCGGCAAGACAGTCGAAGCATGTGTGAATGACGTCGTCATAAAAACCAGGCACGTCCAGTCATTGATAGACGATCTACATCTCACATTCGATAACCTCCGTACATATGACATCAAGCTCAATCCGGAAAAGTGCGTTTTCGGCATCCCCGCTGGAAAACTGCTGGGCTTCATCGTTTCCAATAGAGGAATTGAGGCAAATCCAGCCAAAATCCGAGATTTGTCACAATTGGCTATGCCAACAGACCTTAAACAGGTCCAAAAACTCGCCGGATGCGTGGCAACTTTAAGCCGCTTTATCTCCAGATTGGGAGAAAAAGCATTGCCACTTTATCACCTTCTCTGATGCGCCGACCACTTCGAGTGGACGGATGCGGCAACGGCTGGACTGGAAGAAATAAAGGCCCGTTTAGCAGCAACCCAATCCTGGCCGTGCCAAACATCGGTGAACCCATGTTATTATACATATCGGCAACACACCAGGTGGTGAGCGCCGTGCTCATCATTGAGCAAGAGCAGGACGGACACAAGTTCCCGCTCCAGAAACCAGTATACTACGTATCCACTGTCCTCACACCATGCAAATCCCGATACCCTCATTACCAAAAGATAGCATACGCGGTCTTCATGGCATCCCGGAAGCTGCGATACTACTTCCAAGAGTGCTCGATTATGGTGGCTCCCAAGGTACCACTCAACGACATAATAAACAACCGTGATGCCATGGGCCGGATTACCAAGTGGGCCATTGAGCTCCTTCCATTCGACATAACATACAAACCGCGCCGAGCCATTAAATCCCAAGTACTGGTTGACTTCATCACCGAATGGACAGAGGCCGAACTCCCTAAAGAGATGGCACATATTCCAACCGGGTTATGTATTTCGATGGTTCCAATATGTTGGCGGGGTTAGGGGCGGGCGTTGTTTTAACATCCCCCACTAGAGATGTAGTTCAGTACGTACTCCAAATATTATACACAGACTCCAACAACGCAGTGGAATATGAGGCCTTATTGCATGGTCTTCGGATGGCAGTCTCCATGGGCATACAACGCCTGGAAGTGTGCGGGGACTCAAACCTCGCAATATCTCAAATAAATGGAGATTTCGATGCCAAAGGTCGGAAGATGGCAGCTTAACGTAATGTTGTTCTCAAAATGTCAGCTCGGTTCGAGGGGCTCGAGTTTCATCATGTGGCTTGAGAAAGCAATCAAGCGGCGGATGTCCTTGCTCGCATCGGCGCCAAGCGCGACCCCATTCCGCCTAACATCTTTCTGGAAAGGCTTTTCAAGCCATCCGTGGTGTGGCAAGGGGAGAGCGGCAACACAAGTCCGGATCCAACCATAACCCCAGATTCCGAACACATTGATATCATTGGGGGCTCAGCCACCGAAATAACATCGTCGGCGCATCTCATCATGGCAGTCATTGCCCCATGGACTGAACCCTTCTTGGCCTACCTTAATAGGCGAGAACTCACTAAGGATCAGAATGAGGCTCGCCACATTGTCCGGTGTTCGAAAGCCTTCAAGGTTCACGACGGAGAACTCTATAAGAAAAGTGCTACCAGAGTACTTCAATGATGTATCTCTAAAGAAGAGGGGCGGCAGCTCTTGGCTGAAATTCATGCCGGTCTTGGTGGTCACCATGCCGCTGCTTGGGCCCTTGTAAGCAAGGCCTTCCGTACAGGTTTCTATTGGGCGACGGCCCGAGCAGATGCACAGGACCTTGTCCAACGTTGCGTCGGATGCCAGATTTTCGCCAACCAAAGCCATATGCCACCCACTGCTCTACAAACGATCCCCATCACTTGGCCTTTCGCGGTCTGGGGGCTTGATATGGTCAGACCCCTTAAAGGAGGAAGCCATAAGAAAAAGTATCTGCTGGTCATGGTGGATAAATTCACTAAGTGGATAGAGGCCAAACCAGTTAAAGCGGCCGAAGCCGGGCCAGTGATAGAATTTATATCCAGTGTTGTACACCATTATGGTGTTCCACACAGCATCATCACCAATAACGGCTCCAATTTCACAGCCGATGAGGTGAAAACCTGGTGTGCTAATCTGGGCATTAAGCTCGATTACACCTCTGTCTATCACCCGCAAACAAACGGTCAAGTCGAACGGGCCAATGGTCTTATTATGAGCGGCATTAAACCAAGACTAGTGCGGTCTTTGAGAGAATCAGACAAGCACTGGGTTGAGGAGCTCGACTCCATACTCTGGGGGTTGCGGATCACGCCCAACCGCACTACTGGATATACACCTTTCTTGATGGTGTACGGCGCAGAGGCTGTGTTACCCTGCGATATTATTCATGACTCACCTCGAGTGCGCATGTACGAAGAGAGAGAGAGGCCGAGCTTGATCGGCATGACAACCTAGATGCCCTGGAGGAGGAGCGCGATGTTGCAAAAGCCCGTTCCGCATTTTATGAACAACAGGCCCGCAGATATCAAAGCAGAGAAGTACGGGCCAAGACTTAGAATGTTGGCGAACTCGTTCTACGCTTGCCGGAGAAGAAAAAGGACAAACTCAAGCCCAAGTGGTAGGGTCCCTTCATCATGGACGAAGTTCTCACTGGAGGAGCGTACCGCCTGTGTGATGCATCAGGCAATCGCTTAGAGGCGAACCCCTGGAACGCGTCCAGACTCCGAAGATTCTATGCCTAGCGCCGAACTCTTTGTTCGTCTCCTTCTCCCTATTGTTTCCATTATTTTTTCCTCTCTTTTTGCTTTTCTTTTTTTAGCCTTAAAGCTTTCGTGTGGCTAAACAGTGCACTTGTGACGTACACATCCTCAAATATGTACGTCCATTATACCTGGGGGCTTCTTGGACAGAAGCTTATTATTATTATTTTCCGAGCATCAAGCTCATCACATATGCGTTTTTCCCCATATGTACCTTTTCTTCGCCATTATATGCATCGATATGATTTAAGTTTTCGCCAAGTTGGGTTGCCTGGCTCCTGTGCTTATGCCCTACGTTCCCGTTAGTTCGGCTAGGGCATAAAGGGAGCACCTCTGCGATTGGTACTATTGGGTCATCCGGATGTGTACCTCAGACTGGGTGAAGGCGAAAGCTAGCGTTCTTAAGGGAATATTCGGTTGGCGGACTAAAGACGTTTTTGCATTCACCCCATTGTGAACCCCAGACATTACGTATACTGCGATTTTTTCAATCACAGTTCGTGCATGCACATTAACGCATGTACACCCAGGGAAAGGAACCCTTAACGGAACTATACTCTCTCGAAGATGTTTCTTACAATCACGATGTAATATAACACAACTAGCCGGATTCCACTTGTCTGTTCAAGTAACAATGACCCCTATGCCTGGTTTCCACGCATACCCTGGTCTATTTTGCCGCTCAGGTATTCAGAAACACTCCGCATCTTTGGGTCCAGAGGTCGAAGCAAAAAGATCTGCCATGACAGTCGTTTTACAATTCGACTAGGGACAAATATGTCAAGGAAAGTACATAGTCACTTGGACTCAAAAATTTCCTCCTCTATATCGTCTAGCAGGCTGTCTAACTTACAATACTGTTGGGAGTAGTTGGCGGCTACTTCCACTTGGTCATATACCAAATTAATGGGAATTTCTTTTCCATCTGACCCTAGAGGTCCGACCCGGGCCATATGATTCAGATCAAGCTTGGTATACCATGTTTTCAGCATGGCCCAGGCCTCTCGCGCACCTTCCCGGCAGGCCGATATCTTCCATAATTGGAAACGCCGCCGCGCTCCCTTGAATAGTTGTATAAGATCCTCCATACTTCCTAGAGGGGAGGCGGATGGCCATAAGGCCTTGGCAACACTTTGCATCGCCTGTCGAGCTTGCTCGTGCATTTGCGACAACTCTTGTAGCAGATCGCCCGAGGATCCGGACATCTCCTCTTCAGGACGGCCAGTCAGCATACCTACAGACATAGCTCTGTCATTTCCTTTCGTCTCTGGTTTACACGGCGGTAAGTTTGAACACATACTAAATATGCCGCCTCGCAACCTCTTATTTTCCTGCATGGAGTCAGCCAGCTGGGCCCGCACATCTTTCAGTTCTTCACCCAGCTGGGTATTGTAATCCTGGAGCTTGTTTTTCTCCTCCCTGACTCGTGTCAACACACGTTCGCCTGTGGCCAGTAGCCTTTTGGCTTCTTGTTCTCTTGCTTGAACGGCTTTTAGTAGCTCCTCCAGTTGGTCAGACGATCCTGCCTTGAGACGAGCAACAATGTTAGCATTGCTGGTATATAATTATGTTTTCTCGATGGAGGGGAACATTACCAAGTGACGCCTTCTTGGATTTCTCCAGTTCGGCCGCAGCAGCAATTAGCTGGGTCCGATACTTTTATAGTTCTTGAGACAACAGGTTATTCTTCTCCGTAAGCACCTGGTTATACAACGATCCTTAAATCAGTCGTATCAACTGCTTCAAGTCTCAGGGGCTACTGGTATATAATTATCATATTTGGACAATGTAAACTTACCCGCATATCTTTAAATGCTGGTCTATGGCTCTATTAAGCCCATCTCGAGCAGCTAGGATGTATGCATCAGCTGAGCTGAAGGCAAAGAATGCCTCTTTTGTAAAGCTAGGGTCGCGTAGAACGGCCCTCCGACACTGATGATTCAGGGTGCTCTCCACTTCTGAGTTTGTGACGGATACATCATCCGAATCCTCTGCCAAAGGACAATCCAGCGTCACTCCTGTATCAACCCCCGTCTTTACGGCAGGATCTGGATCCCAGCTGTTGGGAGTATGACTGGCCGGACCCCCGGACATAGTCCGGCAAACTCTTTTCCTGATACAGGACAAACGGAAAAGTCACAGTTGGATGCGACTGCCAAGGTGCATATTTACAAAGCCATACCTCTTCGATGAAGGCTCGGTCGTGTCTTTGTTTGCCTTCCTCTTCGAAGGCTTGCCCGGCGTGGGGGCCACTCTCTTTGGAGTTGCCTCTGGTGTAGCATGGCATGCCGAACGCCTCCCCTTTGGAGCACGAGACAATGCCGTGGGTGAGACAGAATGAGGAAGCTCTTTCGGATGAGATGTCTCCTGATTACTTACGTGTGAGACAGGGAGAAGACCGGGATAGTCGGCGGTGATGGCCACTTCCGTGCCATCATAGCTCGCCTGGTAGAACACCCCATCCTCGAGCACCACGAATATGTCCGGATCCTCTTTGAATCCGGGGTCAAGGTCCCGGTTGTGGTCCTCTGGCTGTGGGGCGAGGCTGTGGAGCCCCTCGGTGATCTTTCGCCATTTCTGTTACAAATGGACGGGTTAATGTTCATTAAAAGTGACTCAGGGAGTAGAGTGAGTAGAGCAGAGGGGTTGGGACTCACCCAGCTAGGAGGATTGTACATGGAAAATCCAACTATTCGCTTAATACCAATAAATTCCTCCTCCTCTCGTTTGAACAGCTCGGCCAATATTTTGGCCAAAGGGGCGGGGGTGTCCGGACCCTTCCGACCACAGCGGAGGCGTCATCTTCCCCATTATAGTGCCACATGGGAAGCCCTCTGTATTGGAGTGGCTGAACCCCTCGTACTATGGAAGTCACCTCGACTATTGATAATCTGGACTCGGCAAGCGTCTTTATCTTGCTCATCAATTAACGGACTTCCGCACTATCTTCCTCCTCGAGGCTCTGAGGGCGCCAGCTGTGGCTTTTCTTCAACAGAACACTTGTAAATTCGGGAAGACCCCTTCGGACTGGGTCAGGAAGGGTGACGTCCTCAATATAGAACCATTTGGAAGCCCACTCTTCGGATGCCTTCTTCGGTGTGCAAGACAGGTATCCGGTCTCGGCCATGCGCCATACCTTGGCTCCGCCCACTTCAAATATTGATACCTCTTGGTTACGCGGACGAGGCAGAATAGCTTCCTCCACAATTCAAAATGGGCCTCGGTACCCAGGAATAGCTTGCAAAGAGCGACATAACCCGCGATGTGCAGGATGGAGGCAGGAGCGAAGTTGTGCAGTTGGAGGCCATAATAATCCAGAAGCCCTTGGAGGAACAGATGGATTGGAAATCCGATACCTCTTTGCAAGTAGGGAACGAAGCACACTCGTTCCCCCCTAGATGGGTTGGGAAAATTCTCCGCCTGAGCCCCGCCATTGAAAGAAGTCAGTCCTGCCCGAACAAGGACCAGATCTGCGGAGGGAAGAAATCCTTGTGTTTGCGGCTTCACCAGCTGACCGTGGGATACAGAACATCTCTCCCAATCGCCTTTTTCTGGGTCGTAGGGACGGGAGGAAGAGCTGGGAGCGCTAGCCATGTTGGAGTGGTTTTTCCTAGCAAGACCTGAGGATTTCCCGTGTGGTGCTGAATGGATCTAAGATCCAATCTCTTTAAATAGACGCTTTTCCTTATATGGCCGGGGTGTTATGTGCAAAAAATACCTCGACCTCTCGTATTCGCTTGACACGTGGAAGCCGAAGTCATGGATGCACAGAAGCCGAGGGGTATTACATTAAATGAAATGTCGGACACATCTCTTTGAAGTCATCGGAGGAAGAACCCACCTTGCAATGTCGAAGACAATCCGCGTGACCAGACACATAGTCATTGAAAGCCTGGTACGGGGGCTACTGAGGGAGTCCTGGACTAAGGGGTCCTCGGGCGTCTGGCCTATTGGACATGGGCCGGACTGATGTGCTGTGAAGATACAAGGACCAAAGACCCTCTCCCGTGTCCGGATGGGACTCTCCTTGGCGTGGGAGGCAAGCTTGGTGTCCAAATATGAATATTCCTTTCTCTGTAACCGACTTTGTACAACCCTAATCCCCTCTGGTGTCTATATAAACCGGAGGGCTTGGTCCGTAGGGGCAATCATAATCATACAGGCTAGACTTCTAGGGTTTTAGCCATTACGATCTCGTGGTAGATCAACTCTTGTAATACTCATATTCATCAAGATCAATCAAGTAGGAAGTAGGGTATTACCTCCATAGAGAGGGCCCGAACCTGGGTAAACATCGTGTCCCCTGTCTCCTCTTACCATCGACCTTAGACGAACAGTTCAGGACCCCTACCCGAGATCCGCCGGTTTTGACACCGACACCAGGGCCGTCTCCCTTCGGTTTAGATCCATTCTGCTCCTTCCCTTGCTTCCCCACAAACAACACCACTGTCATGGATCCGCCGCCGCGTGGTCTTCCTCGGCATGGCTGGGAGACCATCGATGATGATTCTCTGAGACAGATCTTAAATCGCATGGACTTCCTTACCGCCACAAGATTAGCCAGTTCCTGCGCCACCTTCTACAGGACGCTTGTGTGTAAAAATGCCAACGACATGCTGATGATAGTTGATCTTCCATGCATCTTTGAGGAACACGTCTTTTGGTGGAGAGGTCGAAAGGAGCATGGACGAAGATGCAATATTATGCCTCTAGTGTGCCCTACCTTGGAAGGAACGGGTCAAGGATTGGAAGACACTAGGATTTTGTCCAACGATGAGGTCAGTGTGATATGCACTTCTATATTCCGCGATCCAGATGTACTTTCTGAATATACTTTCCAAATCTACAGTTCTGCTATCTCGATGTACTTTTTGAATATGCAGTTGAATAGATGTGCTTTCTGAATGTACTTTCTTAATATGCACTTGAATAGTTCGTAAACAAAGCATGGGTTTCTGAATACACTTACTTGTTCAATCATGCATAAAGCACATAGTTTCGGAATCTACTTGTCCAATCATGCATATACTTACTTGTTCAGTCATGCGTAGCTTTGGGTTGGCACAAATGGAGATTGGCTTGTTTACATAACGGAGGATATCGAGGTGAAGATTCACAACATCTATACCGATGTCGACGTTGACGTAGCCCCAATGTCCACTGTCGGGTTCGACCGTGCTAATTTGGTCAAGAGGCACATGTATTACCATGGCGCCACTACCAAATTGAGGAAGATAGCACTCGCCAAACCCCCACTAGGTTGCATGCGTACACGGACTTTTGTCTCATCGCGGTGTTCGACATCAGGATAGCCATGACGCAGCCTGAGGAAGATGGGAATAGCTGGTATGTGTTGCCTGTAGCGAGCTTATACCGATACAGGTACAAAGACGTCGTGTACCATGCAGGCCGGGTCTTCGTGGTAACAAACCAGGGAAGTTGCTTCGTATGGGATATGTCATACAATATGTAATACATCAAATCAAATTCAGTCCTCTTGTACATACATTCCTCTTCAAATTTGAATCGGGTATGAAATATTTTGCAGGGCTGAGCCACCCCCTATTATAATAGCTCCGCCTGATGGGGTTGGACATGTTATTACATGGAACCTTGTAACCGACCTTCACCTCTTGGGGTGTAATATATTATTAGTCCATGTCAATAGTCCCGGCGTAGGTGTTACCACAAACTACTCCGATCGGACCCTTACAATGCACCCATGTATTACTTCAGGACCGAATCCTTAAAATCATGAAACCTCAATCTGACCTAACGCATGTGACATTTCCTTTTAGGTATGCTTTGTCAGCTATAGTAGATGGATGGCATAGCGGTAGACCTTCGTGATGCTATCTGGGAGCCAGCAAACAATCTAGGCGAACACCCTATTTTTGTTGGGGACAACTACCCACTAGTCAGAAGGATGCCACCTTCAGTGCACAATGCCGAAGGTTTGCCGTTCATGAAGCATGGTTGCGTATACGCAATGCACCGCCGTAAACAAACCTGGGACGGTCCTCTTCCTGATTTATGTTGTTTCAGCTTCGATGGGACTTCTTCATGGGGTATGGAACTAAGCAGTTGTGAATCATATATATTCCCGATGCCCTCCAGTGTGGATAGTGCCATCTGTGAGAAACTGCTTGGACTGGAACTATGAAGGCCAAACTAGGTCACCAAAATATGACTCCTCCCAAAGTTCGAGACTGAACACTTAATAATTTGTTCGATCAGTCTGAACATGCTCTATATTGGTGTCTGCATGGGGACATGCCGTTACTAATTACCTGTGTAACTAAATGTAAGACAGTCTTGTACTTAGAGCCATCGTATACAACTATGGATGCACAAACTGCTGGCATTTTTTAAAGATAGGAAATTGCAGTGGCGTTAGTCGGAATCACCACAATTCAAGTGGCATTTATCCAATTAAGAACACTGTCGGATTTCGGGCTCCGCAAAACCCTTAAGATTCGAACACAGGGGCACGATGAAGATCTCTCCCACTACACGTCTACCTAGCGCCTCGCTCTTCTCCTGGTGGTGGGAATGGGATGCAAGCAAGCAAACAAACAAGTAGAACACACAAGAGTTTACCCAGGTTTAGGCCACCTTGCGGTGTAAAACTCTACTTCCTGCTTTGGTGGATTGGCCTCGCGAGGGCACAAGTATGAACAAGTACAGTGGTTTTTTGAGCTTAGGAGGCGAGCCCAAGAAGGATGAGGAGGTCGATGTTCTTACTCCTTTGCTTTGCTAAGTGCTAATGGGTTGGTCCTCCCCTTCTCTATGCTAGGAACCCTAGCTACTTATATAGACGGCCAGGGTCCTCTTCCCCCGAAATGTTTAGGCGGGAAGGGAATCCCACAACGGCCATTTGAGCGGGAACACAAGGACGCTCCTGTCCTGACAAAAGGTGGTCTTCGCCTGCAAAGAGGGCAGGCAGTGATGCGGTGGTGGGCTTGGCGATGACATCCTTCCTGCCGTCCTTGCGGTCTTCGGTCTTGTTGCACCAAAGTGGAAACCTTTGTCTCGCCCCTCGGGAACCTGTGCCTGTGTGGTCTCCTTTGCACCGATATGGAAACTGCGCCCGCTGGCGCCCGCTGGCACGGTTCGTCATGGCTTGCGTCACTGCCTCCTCCTGAGGTAGCCCTTGCCTTGAGATCTCCGCCCTCCCGAAGCAGCGTAGCTGAGGCCACTCTTGGGAGAGGTCTTGGTCGCCCCTCCAGAGCAGCCTAGGTGAGGCTGCTCCCTGAGGAGGTATTGGTCGTTCTCCTCGCCAGGGCTGGCACCCTCGCGAGGGTCTTGAGCAGCTGGTCGATCGGCTTGGCTTTACCGGGCCATACCAGGAACGCGATGTGGGCTGCAGACAGGCAAGTCTGGGTACCCTGGTTCCCAGTACGCCGACAGTAGTCCCCGGGCCCAAGGCGCGCGCGGAGTTGGCTTCTGGGCAAAGCCTAGCCGAGAACGAAGCGCCGCGGGCCCCAAAGACTACGGGCCAGGCTGGCGTGTGATGGTTGGATAGGACGTGGCGACTCCACTCCCCACGCAACCTTGGTAACTGTGTGACTTGACAACTCCTTGGCGCAGGCGACAGAACCAGTGCGCCCACGCCCGAGTGGCTGGCGGTTTGCCTTATCAGTCTATAAACGGGGGACGACACGCCACCCCCGCTCATTTGACTGTTCCCGGCCAAAAACCCCAGTTCCTCTTCCTCCGGCGCGGGTTTTTCGATGGCGCCAATTTGCAGGTTCTCCGCCGCAGAGAAAGGGAAGGGCCCGCTGGTGGAGCCTGAGCAGCTTCCGCCGAAGAAGAGGCACCGCGATTCGCCAAGGGCGCCCCGGAGGCCGGCGGATGCTCGCACGTGGTGCATGCGGGCGCCACCAGGGCTTCCACCCCACACGGCCGCCCCGACGGCGGTCGTGCGTGGCGAGGGCGGCGGCAACAGGGGCGGCGCAGGTAACTGCCCGGCGGGGCGAGTGACGCCACGCCTCCCACCGCTGCCCTATGCTGAGGACGACGTCCGTGCGTTCATTGTGTGGGCGGGAGCTCCCCCGCACACTTGGATCCTCCTTCCCCGTTTCTGAGGGAGGTGCTTCCGGCCCGCGGACGAGTGACGATGCAGCTTCGGCATGATGGATGCCATCTCCCTCAGTCGTACGCCTACATGGAGGTGATCTCCTCTGGCCAGGTCTACATGACCTGGGGCTGGGGCATGGTGTGCCGCGTGTGCGCCCCCGCCGGGAGGCACGTTATTCACTTCAGGTTGGATGGGCTGGCCTCGCTGACCTTTAAAGTCTTCGGGGAGGATGGCCGGAGACGAGCGTGCAGCGAAGAGGAGGGGCTTGCCGACGACCATTTCCGGTGCTGCCTGGGCGCCGAGGCCTGGGGCGAAGTGTTCGCCGTTGGCTCCACCCCGACTCCCCTAGTAGCAGCTCCGCCTCTCCCGCGACGGCCTCGAGCTCTGACGAGAGCTACGAGCCGCCGAGCCACCGCCCTCGCTGCCGGAGGGATGCGGTGTCCTCCGACCGTCGTCGCCGCTGAGGGAGCTCGAGTGTTACTCCTCCGGAGGCGGTTTTCTTTTGCTTGGTCCCTGCGAGGCAACCATGAATGGCCCCCCGAGGGTGTGTAAATGTTTGCAACTTTCTTTTGCTGTCGAACAAGCGTCGTAACCCGGGTTCCTCATGAGATCCTTTGTTAGAGCAAGACCTTCCTTCTCTTTTGTCCCTGTGGTAGCTTAGTTCCTAGGCAGGCTTCACCCGTCGCTGGTATGCCAGGTCGCGACATCGTGGCCAAGGCCAGGAGGTGAGCGGCCCAGAATCCTGTAAGAGCCCCCGAGCCCTTAGCCGAGCGGGCGGTCGTGGTGGCGCCCCCTCGTCAGTAGGTGAGGTCTGGTCCCGAGGATCTGGAGGCAGCCTGTGCTGCGTTGAACTAGCTCCGCACTGTCTTTCGGGACGGAGATGATCGTGTGGTGGACGCCCACTTGGGCCTACTCTCGGGGTGGCTGCAAGCGGAGGAGTCCGTGCAGGCCACCTGGAGTCAGGCTTCGGCGGCCATAGCCGAGGGTCGGGAGGAGGCTGCCTTGGCTGCACGGGCGCGAGAGACCACGAAAGCCCAGGCAACGACCTCCGAGAAGCGTCGTCAGGAGGCGGAAGACGAACTTAAGACCCTCTGTAAGGAGAGCGCGAAGCACGCCCAGGAGCTTGAGAGGTTGGAGAAGGAGCTCCAGGGCGAGAAGGCCGAGACATCGCGGTTGCAGGAGGAGCAGATCGCCGACCGCGCGAGCCTGGAGAAGCTGAAGTCGGAGGCCGAGGAAGCCAAGGCATCCCAAGCCAAACGCGAGGATGAGCTGAAGGCCAGGGAGGACGCCCTTGCAGCCTTGAAGAAGATGGCGACGGTGGGTCGTGAGGCCCTCGCCGCCTTTGAGCTTGAGGCCCGCAGGCTACCGCGGATCGCCTATGGGGAGGGGTTCGAAGAGCCGCTGTCCAACCCGGAGGATGGCGCCACCGGGTTCCTAGCTGCACTCGTGAAGGCCCTGGGCGACGTGGCATCTGCAATCGGTCAGTTAGCTGATACTGAGGGCCAATCGCTTCTTACCTCTGCCTTGGCGCACGTGTGCGGCCATTTCTTCCTTCGTGACCCCAGCTTCGACCTGTCCACACTGTCCCAGCCGCTGGCCGCGAGCCTGGAGGGCGCGGCTCCTGAGTGTGTGTTGGAGAAGGTCAAAGAGCTGGTGGAGGCGTTCCTTCCGGCTGCTGCTGATGCGTCTAAAGAGGCAGAAGCTGATGCCGGTGCGTCTGGCGATGCCTGACCTGTTTTTGCTGAGGAGAATGCGAGTGCCTCGGGGGTGCGTGAGACTTGTTTGAATTTGATGAACTTGAGCTTATTGTAATAGCTAGGCTTTAAATTCTATGATTTTAGTGCTTGCTTCCATTCATGTTTGCTTAAGTGCTCTGCGTCGGCAGGGCCCAGCCCCGCGCATACCTCGATCGCCATTGATCCCTCCGGGTCACCAGGGCAGGCTCAAGGAATGAGGGGCTACGTGACTAGTGAGGCCCCTGGGTCGCGATGCCCAGGGGTCCCCTTAACGCTCAAGCGACCCGTTTGCGTTCTGCGTTGGCAGGGCCCAGCCCCGCACATACCTCGACCGCCCTTGAGCACCGGGCCCAAGGAGTGAGGGGCTATGTGACTAGTGAGGCCCATGCGTCGCGATGCCCAGGGGTCCCCCTTGACGTACGAACGACTCTCATGAGGGAGAACGAGCACCATACCTTGCTCACGAGCCTTCGCCTAGGATGGGGGCGCGAGAAAGCCAGGTGTCTGGGCACCTGGTAGGGTGGCATCTGCCAGGCGTGACCTGAGCATAGCCCCCGTGCCTAGCCCCCCTCGCGATACCCTTCCAAGGAGAAGTTGTGAGCGTCGTGAGCTGAAAAGCTCCCTGAGGTTGGTGCGACCACTGGGGGTCGCCCTCAGTTGTTTATAACTAGCGGGAGCATAGAGCTACCACACTTGCGCAGAGTGTGGGCATAACCGCTCCTCGGTCGTATCGGCCAGCGCGGAGCTTGGTGCTTCCACTGGTTCGTGGGCACAACCGCTCCTCGGTCTTGCCAGCGCAGAGCTAAGCACTTCCACTGGATCGTGGGAGGGGAGCCTCCCACCGGGAGAGACTCCCGGGCGTGTACAGCCCGTCCGGACACGTGGCTTGCATAGCGGGACAGCCAGGGTGTATATGGGCCCTCCTCAGGACGAGCTGAACGACTCTGAGGAAGTTCTCGCGAGCTTACGCATCACTCGCGAGACCCTACCCTGAGGCGGGTTGTGCCTAAGTCTTCTTCTGCAAAATGTGAAAAGAGATGGGTTGCATGGACCTGCGCCGAATGCATCTCCAGAGGGCATTGCATGAGAAGGCCGCAGCACCAACGACCCCAGGAGGTGACGTTAGCAGGACTGGCCCGTAAGACAGAGCTCGGCCGCTAGATTTATCGACGCTGCAGGGACGGACCCGAGCACAGACGTTGTGCCCAGTCTTCTCATGCTATAGTCCAAAGGATAAACAACCGGCGCGCGGTTTCCACGGAAGCGAGGCACCTGCCACGGGCCCCTACTTGCCCACCAACGATTAGCCCATGCGAGAACAAGGCACCAAGGACCACGGGAGGTGACGTCACAGGAATGCTCGCGAGACAGAGCTCAGCCCTTGGGTTTAGCGACGCTGTAGGCACGGACCCGAGCACAGATGCCGTGCCAGTCCTTAATCATGGGGCGGTCGCGGATGGATCACAAGGGATCATGACCTTAGTGGCGGTTAGGATGCCAACCATATAGATAATGCGAAAGGAAGCAACCAGTTCTAATTCATGCGCAAAAAGGAGACGGTTGTGGGGGTAAGCCCCCAATGGCTCGAGGATGATGCAGCCCGAGGGGCGCCCTCGACGGAATACATGAGACATCACCTGGTACTTGCCTCTGAAAAGGAGTTGGGGTAGCTGGAGTCGCGAGCCATGCGGGTTGCTCCTGAGGAGAGCCGAACTCCCAAGGCCCAGGGGCTCCGGAGGCCCTCAGCGGTCGTGGGGGTCCTAGTCCTGCTCCGTTAGGACCGCCTGCCGCTGAGCTTCCTGAGCCCCCACGGCCTGTTGTACGAAGTGCTGGTATGTGGCGGCCGCGTTGCGGAGGCCATAGGGGAAGGCCCTCCTCCAGCCAACCGCCATCGGCTAGAAGAGGCCCTGGGTTGCAGCCCTGTTGAGGCTCGAGATGTTAATACAGACGCGAAACTGGTTGCTTTGGTCTTGAGTAGGTGGGTAAGGTTCCTTGGTAGCTTGGTCGATGGGGTCCTGAGCCCCCAGCGTTATGAGGCTCATGCTGGGCTCAGGACGACGCACGGCGGGGCGCGCCCGCGAGTGGTGCCCGGGCACCCTCCTCACGACCAGGCCCGGGGCCCCCCTGAGGGGAGCCCACGAGCCCGTCCCAAGAGGGGCGCCGGGCTCGCCTCCCTATGCGAGGGCGGAGGGCGCCTCGTCAGCAGGCGCGGAGCTTGAGGTGGTACCGTCGGGAGCCCCCGAGGCCTAAGAGTCGGGCAGTTGCTTCTTCTTCTTGGGGGCGGTCATCATGGCGAAGACGGCTCCGTCTCCGTCGGAGCTCTCTATCGCCGCAGTTTGGTAAGCGCGCTCCAGAGAACGTACTTCTTCCTTCTCGTCGCAGGCGATCGTGATGACTCCGCCACTTCCAGGCATCTTGAGGACGTTATAGCCGTGATGGGTCGCCGCCATAAACTTGGAGAGGGTCGGATACCCTAGGATGGCGTTGTACGGGAGGTTGATGTTGGCGACGTCGAAGTCGATGAGCTCGGTGTGGTAGTTGTCACGGTCACCGAAGGTGACGGGGAGGCAGACCTGACCCATCGGGAGGGTGGAGCCATCTGTGACTCCGTAAAATGGCTTGGTCGGGTGTAGCTATTTGTAGGGTACTTGAAGAGTCTCGAAGATCTGGATGGAGAGGACGTTGAGCCCTGCCCCACCGTCGATGAGGGTCTTGGTCACGCGGACGTTACTGATGGTCGGGGTGCAGAGCATCGGGAGAGTGCCTGGCGCAGCGGTGCACCTGAGCTGATCCTTGGGGTCGAAGGCGATGATCTGCTTGGCCCACCTGAGGTTGCGCGCGACGTCAGGCCTGGGGAGCGCCGCGTTCACCTCATGAGCAAAATGCTTGAAGATGCGGTGAGAAGCCGAAGCGTGGGCTCCTCCCAGGATGCATGCGACCCCGCGTGGCTCCTGGAAGCCCCCCGCTTCGTCTCCCTGGCGGTCGTCGTTGTTCCTTCTTGGTGGTGGTGGAAGCGGAGGCAGGCCCGCGTTGCCCTGAGGGTGACCCTCACGAGGTTGGTCACGCCAGGGGGCGTCACGAGGCTGCTCCTGCCAGCGGTCTTCACGAGGCTGATCACGCCATCCTTGGCGCGAGTTCCTGCCATCCCAGCATCCTCCGCCATGGCCTCCTCCACGGCCGTAGCCACGATTGTCGCGCTCAGGGCGCTGCACGCCGTGCCCGCCGCGCATCACCCTGAGCTCTTGGCAGTCGGTTGTGTTATGGCTATGGACGTCGTGGAAGACGTAGTACGGACGGTTGTCTCTTGGAGGGTCGTTGTAGCCGCAGCCGCGCTTCACTTCTGGCTCCACAGCCAGCACGGTAGGTCCCTTGCGCTTTGCTTCCTTGGCCTTGGTTTTCTTGAGGTCGGCTTCCGCCTCAGGTTGTTCCAGGAGGGGGAGGCGGCCTTCCTCTGCCCTGGCGCACCTTGCCGCGAGATTGAACATCTCGAGGGCCATCCACAGGTCCTCATGGATGGCAAGCTCCTCCTTCATCCCGATGTCACGAACACCATCGGAGAATGCCGAGATGATGGCCTCGTCGGAGACCCTGGGGATCTTGAGCCGCACGGTGTTGAAGCGTTGGATGTAATTCTGCAGGGTCTCCCCAGGCTGTTGTTTTACGCAGCGCAGGTCTGCGGCCGCTGGAGCTCGGTCGCGGGTACCTTGGAAGTTGGCGATGAAGAGCTCGCGAAGCTCCCCCAAGAAGAGATGGATCCTGGAGGAAGGTTCAGGAGCCAGGAGCGCGCACCGTCCTTGAGGGCCATGGGGAACCAATTCTCCATGACCTGCTCGGTGCCGTTCGCCGCCTCGATGCTGAGCTCGTAGAGCTGGAGGAACTCCGCCGGGTCGGCGGTGCCGTCGTAACGCGGAGGCAGATCCGGCTTGAACTTGTCAGGCCAGACGAGGCGTCGTTGCTCAGGAGCTAGGGCGCGGCATCCAGCCACGCTCATGATTGCTGGCGCCCCCCGCACCTGCGGTGCTGGATCTTGGGGTGCGGGCGCCACCACCTCTTGTGGGGCGCAGTTCTGGTGCTGCTGAGCGGGGAGCACACGCGCTTTTGCCTGGGGGTGCAGGACCACCTGGCAGCTCTCCTCGTTGCGCGCGGGGGCCCTGCGGGGTTGTTTGCGCCGTGGAGCCTCGCGCCTGAGCCCCTAGCCGGCGCCGCACGATGGAGGTAGGGGCGGAGCGTCGTGATCTTCGTTCCCCGCCATGAGCGACGGAGGGCGAGAGGAGTGGGTCGGCGCGGGCGCCTCCCCGGCGGCGTTGACGAGCTCGGTGATGCGGTGGAGCCACTCGTCATAGAGGTCGTCCGCCGGACGGTAGCGTAGGAGCTCCCGCGCCATCAGTAGCGCAGGCTGCTGGTAGACCGGCCCGCGGCGGACCAGCGAGGACGACGCCGCGGTCGTCGTAGGTGACAGGGTCACCGTGCGGCCTTCACGCCGCACGGACAGCGGCAGCGATGAGTCCTGCTGCTCGTGGACGGCTGGGTCCGTGGC
Organism: Aegilops umbellulata; assembly: GCA_032464435.1. NCBI lineage: Eukaryota > Viridiplantae > Streptophyta > Magnoliopsida > Poales > Poaceae > Aegilops > Aegilops umbellulata. The sequence continues at coordinate 269,247,664 of CP136055.1, read as the reverse complement.
CGCGTTGGCGACCGGCAAGTTGGGGCGGAGTGGTGCGCCGTTACCCGCGGGCGCCGTCTGAGCGACGTTGGCGGCGCGGTGGGCAGTGTGTGCTCGGCGAGTGTCCACCATGGCGGTGAAACGAGGTTGACGGAGAAGAGCGGAGCGAGGTCATCGGAGAAATGAGATCTCGACACGCCCCCTACCTGGCGTGCCAAATGTCGGAATTCGGGCTCCGCAAAACCCTTAAGATTCGAACACACGGGCGCGACGAAGATCTCTCCCACTACACGTCTACCTAGCACCTCGCTCTTCTCCTGGTGGTGGGAATGGGATGCAAGCAAACAAACAAACAAGTAGAACACACAAGAGTTTACCCAGGTTCAGGCCACCTTGCGGTGTAAAACCCTACTTCCTGCTTTGGTGGATTGGCCTCGCGAGGGCACGAGTATTAACAAGTACAGTGGTTTCTTGAGCTTAGGAGACGAGCCCAAGAAGGATGAGGAGGTTGGTGTTCTTGCTCCGTTGCTTTGCTAAGTGCTAATGGGTTGGTCCTCCCCTTCTCTATGCTAGGAACCCTAGCTACTTATATAGACGGCCAGGGTCCTCTTCCCCCGAAACGTTTAGGCAGGAAGGGAATCCCACAAAGGCCATTTGAACGGGAACACAAGGATGCTCCTATCCTGACAAAAGGTGGTCTTCGCCTGCAAACAGGGCAGGCGGTGACGCGGTGGTGGGCTCGGCGATGGCATCCTTCCTGTCGTCCTTGCGGTCTTCGGTCTTGTTGCACCAAAGAGGAAACCTTTGTCTCTCCCCTCAGGAACATGCGCCTGTGCGGTCTCCTTTGCACCGATATGGAAACTGCGCGTGCTGGCGCGCGCTGGCACCCGCTGGCATGGTTCGTCATGGCTTGCGTCATTGCCTCCTCCTGAGGTAGTCCTTGCCTTGAGATCTCCGCCCTCCCGAAGCAGCCTAGCTGAGGCCACTCTTGGGAGAGGTCTTGGTCGCCCCTCTGGAGCATCCTAGGTGAGTCTGCTCCCTGAGGAGGTCTTGGTCCTTCTCCTCGCCAGGGCTGGCCCCCTCGCGAGGGTCTTGAGCAGCTGGTCGATCAGCTGGGCTTTACCGGGCCGTACCAGGAATGCGACGTGGGCCGCAGACAGGCAAGTCTGGGTACCCTGGTTCCCAGTACGCCAACAAACACTATCTTCTAAACTAATGAAAGAAGCAACAAGAACCATGCAAGTCACAGACTTTATAGGTAACAATTCTGGCAGTGCCATCTAAGGATAAGGATTACAGAGTTGCATCCCCTAACTTAACAACAATAGCAGGTAATGATAATAAGTATAGTAGTTGCACCGCTCTCGAACAGAACAATCTTCTTGCATCATGGAGCATGCTAATCAGATAGTTCCCAAACCAGTGCGCCTATGTTGTCATAAACAGAACTCCTCACACAAGGATTCGCCAAGAAAGTGTTGTAGATTTGCTTAATGGAACCTACAAACTCAGGCACAAGTTGCACACACACTAACTTAAGCCTTGGCGATGATTTGAATATGATTTTTAGGAAATCATGTTCATGATCTTCTCCAGTGAAGTCGTTGACCTGCACTACTTCAAGACGGGTGAACGAGATACTTTGGCATCTCCAATTCTTTGGCTCCTCACAACGGTATGCTATCCTCTAAAGCAGATGAACAGTATTAACATGCATTTTATTTATGATCTAGAGTAGTATTTAATAGGTGGCTATTACTACTATTTTTGCCTCCCTGAACAAGGAAAAGAGCACGTACTGCAATGTATATCCCTGTGAACACAAGAAAAAATGAAAGAACATGTAGCATGAATTCAGGATGGAAGCCAGGGGAAGAACTACCTCCTCCCAAACTGGAATGACGATGACAAGCGTTTTTGTCACGGCACAAATCTGATGCAACCAAAAGAGACGCAACACAAATGGTCCAAAAACATGCCCAGGCGATGCAACATTTATGTACAATAGCGAGAAGTGGGTAACCGGAAGCTTCTCTAGCTCTTGTGCAAACAGCATGCCTTCTGCACACTCCCACTCATCATCCAAATTATTCTGCAAAACAATACAATTCAGTAGGATACCATGCATAAAAAGAATTGAAGTTTTGATGTGCAAATTTAGCAGACTGGGTATGGACACGAAATACTAGATGCTTACAGGGAGCGATATATGCAGTTGGAGGCCATGGACTGGAGGACGGCACTTTGCCAGTACTCAGGCATGAAGACCGTGATTTTGTCCACACGCCAACAACTGAACACATGAGCCAGGTTTGTGAAGCAGCAGTTTTCGGTGTCAAAACCGGCGGATCTCGGGTAGGGGGTCCCGAACTGTGCGTCTAAGGTCAATGGTAATAGGATACAGGGGACACGACGTTTACCCAGGTTCGGGCCCTCTCTATGGAGGTAATACCTTACTTCCTACTTGATTGATCTTGATGAATATGAGTATTACAAGAGTTGATCTACCACGAGATCGTAATGGCTAAAACCCTAGAAGTCTAGCCTGTGTGATTATGATCGCCCCTACGGACTAAGCCCTCTGGTTTATATAGACACGAACTAGGGTTGTACAAAGTCGGTTACAGAGAAATGAATCTTCATATTTGGGCGCCAAGCTTGCCTTCCACGCCAAGGGGAATTCCATCCAGACACGTGAGAGGGTCTTCGGTCTTTGTATCTTCACAGCCCATCAGTCCGGCCCACGTCTAACAGGCCGAACGCCCGAGGACCCCTTAGTCCAGGACTCCCTCAGTAGCCCCTGAACCAGGCTTCAATGACGAGGTGTCCGGCGCGTAGATTGTCTTCGACATTGCAAGGCGGGTTCCTCCTCCGAATACTCCAAAATAGTCTTCGAGTGCAACGAACGTTGAAAGATCGTGGATGTCTCCTAGAGGAGGGTTCAATAGGCACTTTAAAATAATTATGCTTGAGGCTTGAACAAATGCGGAATAAACCTAGCAGTTAATTTGTCAAGCACAAAATCTACAACAACTAGGCTCACCTATGTGCCCCAACAACTTATGCTAAGCAAGAAAAACTACTTAGGTGATAGCAAGATATATGACAAGAAACAATATGGCTATCACAAAGTAAAGTGCATAAGTAAAGGGCTCGGGTAAGGGATAACCGAGGCACGCGGAGACGACGATGTATCCCAAAGTTCACACCCTTGCGGATGCTAATATCCGTTTGGAGTGATGTGGAGGCACAATGCTCCCCAATAAGCCACTAGGGGCACCGTAATCTCCTCACGCCCTCGCACAATGCAAGATGTCGTGATTCCACTAAGGGACCCTTGAGGGCGGTCACCGAACCCGTACAAATGGCAACCCTTGGGGGCGGTCACCGAACCCGTACACTTTGGCAACCCTTGGGGGCGGTCACCGGTACCCATCAAATTGCTCGGGGCGATCTCCACAACCTAATTGGAGACCTCGATGCTTGCCCGGAGCTTTACACCACAATGATTGAGCTCCGAACACCACCAACCATCTAGGGTGCCCAAGCACCCAAGAGGAACAAGCTCAAGGGTACCAAGCACACCAAGAGTAATAAGCTTCTCAACTTGTAACTTCCACGTATCACGGTGGAGAACTCAAACCGATGCACCAAATCCAATGGCAAGGGCACACGGAGTGCCCAAGTCCTTCTCTCTCAAATCCCACCGAAGCAACTAATGCTACGGAGGAAAATGAGAGGAAGAACAATAAGGAGAACACCAAGAACTCCAAGATCTAGATCCAAGGGGTTCCCCTCACATAGAGGAGAAAGTGATTGGTGGAAATGTGGATCAAGATCTCCTCTCTCTTTTCCCTCAAAAACTAGCAAGAATCCATGGAGGGATTGAGAGTTAGCAAGATCGGAGAAATCAACAATGGGGGAAGAACATGAGCTCAAAGGATAAGGTTGAATGGGGAAGAAGACCCCCTTTTATAGGGCCTCCTGAATCCAACCGTTAAGGCTCAGTCCACACACGAGCGGTACTACCGCTTAGGGGAGCGATACTACCACCCAGGCGGTAGAACACAAAGAGCGGAGCAAAGTAGAGGGCGAGGCAGAGCCGTATGAGCGGCACTACCGCTGGAACCAACGGTACTGCCGCTTGGCCCAGCGGTACTGCCACTGGGACCGTGCACAGCGCCTACCACGCGCACAGGGAGAAGGAACAGGGAGGAGGGCCAGCGGCACTAGGGGCGGTGGTAGCCGTGGTACTACCGCACATGAGCGGTACTACCGCTCCTACTGCTGCTCCTACTGCCGCTGAACCCAACGCGAGAAAACCACGTCTCGAGTCGAGGCGGTACCAGCGCGGAACCGAAGCCGTACTACCGCTTATGGCCATGGGCGGTACTACCGCTGTGGGACGGCGGTACTACCGCTGGCGCCATCCTTATGCCACTTCCACGAAAGCAAGTATACTCCACGGAAAACCAGAACTGCCATAACTCCTGCATATGACCTCCTAATTGAGCAAACTCAAGCTTGTTGGAAACAAGATGATGAGTACCATCAAATGGAGGAGTGAAACCTCCAACAGAGAAGAATGGGCATAACCTCCAACATCGAAAACATCATAGAAGATGCAAGTGAACTCCGTTTTCGATAAACTCGAGCTTGTCATCAAGATGACCATAAGCTCCAAAACTCTCAAAGAGAACCAAACAAGAACCAAGAAAGATTATGCAAGGATGCAATGGTTTGAGCTCTCAACGAATGATACGATCAAGCTACTTATCGAGAGCCCCCCTTGATAGTACGGCAATCGATCCTATAACCCGGTCTCCCAACTACCACTATGAGACCGGTAAAATAGAAAACCTATCAAGGGCAAACCTTTGTCTTGCACATAGTCCACTTGAGCTAGATGATAACGATCTTGACTTCCTCGAGTTGGACCACCTTTCTTGATTGTGTTGGCTCGATGAAGACTAGTTGATTGCTCCCCCATACTCCACTATGGGTGAGCCACTCTTCGGCATATCTTCATAAATCCATTGTTACCATAATGGACAGCAGGCTTCAAGCATTTGATCTCTTCATGATGCTCCACTTGAACTTGCACATCGCCACCTAACCCCACAAATAACTCTCACGAAAACCATGGGTTAGCAAACAAAGCGTAATGGACAATGCTTACCATACCATGGGATCACTTGATCCCTCAGTACATCTTATATGCTTTGTGTGTTGATCAACTTGATTCATTCTTGATCAACCTTGAATCTTTCCAATTCTCTTCATTTGGATGATGTCTTGAAGGTAGACATGAATGATCATACAATCTTCTTCTTCAAGACATGCTTGGAATAAGCTCAACACTCACATGACCAATCTTTGGATAATTCCTTGAATAGCACCTTGGTCGACACAAACTCTCCTTGAAACCAACACATGTACTCCAAGAAAAGCCTATGGACAAAACCTTCAAAAATAACTCAAGGCAACCATTAGTCCATAGAGATTGTCATCAATTACCAAAACCAAACATGGGGGCACCGCATGTTCTTTCAAACATGTCCGGCTCTATAACACAAGTACCACAGACAACCGCAGAGAGTATAATATTTCTCGAGTCCAATATGCTGACAACTTTTGTAGCGTGACATCACGTCTCCGCCTAGTCATTATCTCAAACCATTTTCGTCCTTCCGTTCTACGTTTCGAGACTCGGTTTTTATTGGCACGTCTTGCTGAAGCAGAGACCGTGCCCCCTTATTACGGGATTTCTCATCAATACGGGCTTGGGTAATCCAACCGTGCCGTCTGCACAGCCCTTGGGAATAGGCGAGTTTTGAGGTGAGTGGGGAGGCGCTTGATATTCACTGCCTCTATAAGGAGATAAGGATTCCTCTCTTTCACCCATGTCTTCTCTCTCTCTCTCTCTCTCTCTCTCTCTCTCTCTCTCTCTCTCTCTCTCTTTCTCAGCCCTCACATTCTAGAGTCCAGCGCCCAAGTCCTCATCTTTTCTGCCTCAAGAAAGCACTCGACCATGTCCGGATCTGGAGCGCAAGGCAAGTGGATGGCTCCTCCGTCAGGGAGAAGGACATCACCAAGCTTCGGGAGGCCGGGTACCTGGCCAAAGAAATCGCCCACCGGCTTCCGACCAAGGGGCAGATAGTCCCCACCCCGAAGCCCAATGAGGGTGGTGTTCATTCCCCACTTCGTCTGTGGGTTAGGGTTTCCTCTCCACCCCTTCGTCCGTGGACTCATGTTCTATTATGGGCTAGATTTCCATGATCTAGCCCCAAACTCCTTCCTCAACATCTCGGCATTTATTGTCGTCTGCAAGGCCTTCCTCCGCATTCCACCCCACTTTGGACTGTGGCTTTAAATCTTCAACGTGAAGCCGAAGGTGGTGGATGGCCAACACGCAGAGTGCGGAGGGGCCATGGGTGAGCAAGATGCCAACGTCACATGGCCCAAAGGTACCTTTTTTGAGACTACCAAAGAGTGGCAGAAACTATGGTTCTATATCACAGAGCCCCACGATGCCACCTGGGCCGCGGCTCCCGAATTCAAGTCCAGAGCCCCAATGTAACTCACCTCCTCGCTAGAGAAGGTCCTGAATTGGTCTTTGTTGGACGAGCTGATAGCGCTACAAACACGCATCCAGGGCATGGTGGACAAGAACATCAAGCTTGTCAATGTGATCCAGGTGATGCTAGTTCACCGGATCCTTCCATGCCAGAGCCGGACTTGCCATTTATGGGAGTTCAATCCGGCAGAGCACCAGACCTTGCAACAGTTCTTCAGAACTACGCACGAAGATATCTGGAAAGTGCTCTTCGAGGGCAATGAGACGCCACCGGAGACGACCGAGGACCGTGGGCATGACCTGGCCCATCCCGCCAGTGCGGTAAGTATTTCATGTTTTAAGGTGTATCCTTTACTCGCTTGTTCAGGGAAGATACACCTAAGCCTCACCATTCATTTTTCAGGGATGGACAAAGAAGGCAAAGCGGATTCGGTGTCCGGCTCCGCTGCCCGAGGAACCAGCCATCCCTCTTCTGACGAAGATGCTGGTCCCGAAGCCTTACCAGGCGCCGGAGAAGAAGGCCAAAGGTGCCAGAGGTGGCCTCCGCCGCAAGGGCGCTTCGGATGTGACGTCCGAAGACAACAAGACTCACTCCTCCACCGCCGAATACGTCGAGGAGGAGGAGGAAGAAAGCAACTCCCCCCCCCCCTGAGGGGGGAAGGAAGAAGAGGGCGGCCTCCACAAATCTAGAGGCGGAGGCGTCCAAGAGGGGGAAGGGCTCCCTCACAGATAACTCTGCGTGGGACGTCGACAGCAGCCCAGAGCCGCGCCCCCGAAACAAGCCCCTGGCCGAATCGTGAGTACTAAAAAACCCGGATGCGTCCATATATCTGGCCTCTCTACTTCATAGTCTTAACATGTTGAATTATGCAATTGCAGTCTGGCTCGGTCCAACCTCGAGCGATCCGCATCCTCAGGGAATTTTTGCTGGACTCGAAGGCAATGGATAGTGGGTCCCATCCGGAGGCCTCCACTCATAAGGCCATGGATGACACCAAGGTGTTGTCCCGAAGGATCCCAGGCCAGGGTGAGACTCAGGAGGCCGCCAGGGCGGCACCAGAGGGTAAAGCCTCGGCCACCGGACACATGGGGGAGCAAATCCCCATGGAGGCTGGCGATAGGGGCCATATTCAGTTCGGACCCGAGCCGAATACGGTCCCGGAGGACTATATAGCTCCGAAATCTGGCGAGCAGCCTCCTTCGAAAGAAGGAGGTGTGCCTATTCCTCCGGTGACCTCTGTCCAACCAGAGGCACCGGATGCTCTCTTGGAAGCGCTACAAAGTGCTTTCATTTTGGAGGAACATCGTACCCTCATGGGTACTGTGATTGAGAAGATTCACTTCGCGAAAAGCGGACTGACCGAAGCCTGCACAAGCCTTCTAACAGGCTTTCAGGTAAGAAGCGCAATTGTGTAAAAAATGTCACAGTATAGACGGTAGCCCCTGAGACTCTGTCCGGTGTTTGGAAAGAAGAGCCAGACAGAGGATCAAGTAGTTTTTAGCAGGAGACTAACCATATGCATCTATGCGATTAAGCAGGCGTGGTTGCTGATTGCGGCCTCCCATGCTACCGAAGTCTCCGGACTGAAGCAGAGACTGGAGCGGGCCGAGGAGGAGCTCGGCCAAGCGAGGAAGCAGCTAGAGGATAAGCAAGGTATGTATATTCAGAAAGAATAAATGATGTGTATTGACCATAGCGCCATGATATTTGTAGGAGCAGAGACCGAGGTCAAGGCCCTTAAAAAGGCGTTGGCCGAGGCCGAGGAAAAAACTGCCAAGGAACAAGCCGCCCGTTAAAAGCATGAGGCCAGGCTCGATGAGGTCCAGCAAGAGCTCCGGGATGCCGTGAAGAAATGTGAGTCCTTGGAGCGCGATGTTCCGGCTCGAGAGACCGAACTCGCCAAGGCCCAGCAAAGCGCACAAAAGGCTTGGGTTGAAGCCCAGGGCATCCTCCAGGAAATCTAGGAGGCCAAGAAAATCGCGGCGGGTAAGGCTTTTAGTATGCAAAGCAAGTATGTGAAGAAGAGGTATCTCTTACTAACCCGGATTTGGAGTTCTCCAGGGGTGTTTGTGGATCTGCGGCGCAATGTTTCTGATGCTGCGGAATTATTCTGAGCCAAAGAGGGGAGCTCAACGGAGAAACTGTTTTGGCCGCAGTACCTTGCGCCAGAACATCTGGTGCCCTCTAGCGACCAGCTAAAACAGCTGGTCGAGCTGCATAGGGTGGCCGAACTAGCCATGAAGGATTTAATAATCCGGCAGTGGCCTGCGGAAGCTATACCTAGTAGCTACTTCAGGCTCGTGAAGCGGCTAGTCGATGCCTGCCCTCGGCTTGACGTTATCAAGCGATCGGTCTGCATCGAGGGTGCACGGATGGCCTTCGCCCGCGTCAAGATCCAGTGGGCGAAGATGAACGCCGTCAAGCTCGTGACCAAGGGACTGCCCGAGGGCAAGGAACACTGCACGCCCGAGCTATATTTTGAAAATGTCCAAGAGGTATCTCACGTTGTGGTGGAGCAGTGTGCGAAAGATGTGATCTTTGAATGAATACATTCATATTATCTCGCCCTGTATTATGAAACAAAGTCAATTGTGTAATATATTGCTCGTTAAAAAATTTACCTCCTGTGCGTCCGTTTTTATGAAATCTAAAAGTTGGTCAGTCGTCGGCTTCCGCCCCAACGTAGGTAGTACGAGGGTGTTCGGGATGGAATCTAAACACTATTGATCCAATTGTTTGGTCCTTAAAGGAGGTGTTTAGCACAACGAACCTGGCAATTGGACTATATGGCTTTTTCACCCTCACTTAGACATAGGGGTTTGACAAGAAAATTTTAGGCGCAGCCCCTGGTATTCGAACTAGGGTGTTCTAAACACTTGATTGGGTAAGAACCGATTCATCGCATAATGCGGAAAAAAACACTAAAGATTTGAAACCTTCGAAGAGCTGACTGGCTCACGCCGCATCATGACAGTCAGTTTTCGGCTTTCTCTACTGAGGTGCTCATCCGGACAAACCAGGACACAATCACAATAGTTCTCCCTTTACTACCCTAGTCGATATAGCGGAATGAAAGGTAGCAAGCACAGGAGCCGGGCAACCGAACTATTAACCAAATACATTATTCGGAGCCAATGCATATAATGCTAAATTCAGGGTGCTGAACTATAAAAAAGTGTTCAGACTTTGTTGCCACATTGTGGGGCACAATGAAGCCCCTGGCGGATTAAAGCGTACCAAAGTATACGGGTGCAATAAGATTATCAAAAAGAAGGGCAGCAAGCTAGTGCCGCAGAAGTTGGGCCGCAAACTGTTTCCATTATAGTTTGACTAATACGTCAAAGTGTATTTGTACAAGTAGTGCAATAAGCAGGGCTATTTAATATGCCACGACCAAGGGAGAGCTGGGTGCGGGTCCTGAAAACAGGTAGAGTGATCATTTAAAGAGACCACCTAGAAATTCCCCTATACGTCTGTGCTTCTTGCCATCTTGGCGTATCTATCCTTCGAAAGGACCGATGATCAGGCCGTCGGAGAAGGCTGTGGAAAAGAAACCTGAAAAAGGAGAAAAAGGAAAAGTGAAAGTATGCGTGTCCAGGGGCGGTCGAGCCGTACTATGGATCACAAGCTAGTTATGCCTCTGTCTATGCCCATGGTATTTTGAGTGCGTAGTTATGTACGCGCGGTACGAATGCCGCCACTTGGTCGGGACTGGGATGGAGGTCAAATTGCTAGTTGAGATCTTGACGAGCTGGGCTGTCCTGCTGCAGAGTAGCCGAACTCGTTTGACAGTGTCCGGGAGCTCGGCCGCCGAATTAAGGTTCTGCTTGAGAAGTCCGCTCTGTACTTCTGCTGCTAAAGCAGTGGTGTGCTCCTCAGTACGGAGGGAGGGTTTCGTGTTTCCATTGACTGTTATGACGCCGCGTGGTCCGGGCATCTTGAGCTTGAGATAAGCGTAGTGTGGCACCGCATTGAATCGAGCAAATGCAGTTCGTCCAAGCAGTGCGTGATAGCCACTGCGGAAGGGGACGATATCGAAGATCAACTCTTCGCTTTGGAAGTTGTCCGGGGATCCGAAAACAACCTCTAGTGTGATTGAGCCCGTACAGCGGGCCTCTACACCTGGTATGACTCCTTTAAAGTTAGTCTTTGTGGGCTTGATCCATGATGGATTAATGCCCATTTTGCACACTGTATCCTGATAGAGCAGGTTGAGGCTGCTGCCACCGTCCATGAGGACTCGCGTCAGGTGCAATCCATCAATTATTGGGTCGACGACCAGTGCGGCTGAACCGCCATGATGGATACTGGTCGGATGATCCCTGCGATCGAAGGTGATCGGGCATGATGACCATGGATTAAATTTTGGGGTGACTAGCTCTATCGCACCGACCTCCCTGAGCGCGCGCTTGAGCTCCCTCTTGGGGATGAGCGTAGCGTATATCATGTTCACCGTTTTGACCTGAGGGGGAAACTTTTTCTGTCCCCCTGTGTTCGATGGACGGGGTTCCTCATCATCGTCATTGCTTTGTGACCCCTTCTCCTTATTTTCGGCATTTAACTTGCCGGCCTATTTAAAAACCCAACAGTCTCTGTTGGTATGATTGGCTGGTTTGTCGGGGGTGCTGTGTATCTGGCACGGGCGATCGAGTATGCGGTCCAAGCTGGATGAGCCCGAATTGTTCCTTTTGAACGGCTTCTTCCGCTGGCCAGACTTGGAGCCACTGAATCCGGCGTTAACTGTCGTGTCATCGGTATTATCACCGTTGTTTCGACACTTGTGTCTGTTGCATCGGGGCTTGTCGTTGCTATTTCTGGCTTCCGCAGTGCCAGGTTCGCTTGCATTTTTATTGCTATGGGCTAGCCAGCTATCTTTGCCCGCGCAAAAGCGGGTCATAAGTGCTGTAAGGCCTGCCATCGACTTCGTCTTTTCTTGGTCGAGGTGTCGGGTGAGCCATTCGTCCCTGATGTTGTGTTTAAAGGCCGCCAGGGCATCTGCATCCAGACAGTCAACGATCTGGTTCTTTTTGGTTAAGAACCTAGTCCAGAATTTCCTGGCTAACTCTTCGGGCTGTTGAATTATGTGACTTAAGTCGTCGGCATCTGGAGGTCGAACATATGTACCTTGGAAATTGTCAAGGAAGGCCTCTTCCAAGTCCTCCCAGCTGCCAATGGTGTTTTCGGGCAGACTGTTCAACCAGTGTCGGGCTGGTCCTTTGAGTTTTAGTGGGAGGTATTTGATGGCATGGAGATCAACACCGTTGGCCATATGAATGTGAAGAAGAAAATCCTTGATCCATACCGCGGGGTCTGTTGTCCCATCATATGATTCGATGTTTCCGGGTTAAAACCCTTCTGGGAATTTGTGCTCCATTACGTCGTCAGTGAAGCAAAGGGGGTGTGCGGCGCCTCTATATCGGGCCACGTCGCGACGTAGCTCGGATGGAGTCCGTCTGTGGTTCTCGGCCTGGGCGTGAGTATGATTGTTGCATGTCGGGGCGCGTCCCCGTGATCCATAGATCGATCTGTTCTGACCTGGTCTACTGTCCAAGTCCTGCTGCAGGTCATATGTATGTCCCCGAGCTATTTTATCTCTGCCCTTACGGTGAGGTAGGGCGGGCTGGTGTTCGGCCTGAGTTGCCGCTTTGTCCCGACCATGTGGTGGTCGGTCAGCCGCATTGTGTGATGATAGTACGGGCTCCAGCGCCTCATCATCGAACTAAGGTAGCAATTTGCGCTTCGGGTAACTTTTTGCTGGGCGCTTGAGGCTATATTCCTCGGCTGCCAGGACATCAGTCCATCTATCGTTGAGCAGATCTTGATTAGCTTGAAGCTGCTGCTGCTTCTTTTTTAGGCTCCTTGCAGTGGCTATTAGCTGGCGCTTAAAGCGCTCCTGCTCGAGATGTTCCTCAGGCATAATAAAATCCTCGTTGCTAAGGCTCACCTCATCCTTGGAGAGCGGAAGATAATTACTGTCCTCCGAGTCTTCGTGTATGGCCAGTTCATCAGGGCTAACTTGCCCGTCTTCCCGTTAATCCTGTTCGGAAGTTGCCTCGACGGGGTCTTCATTTTCTTCGGCATCGTCCGGAGTATTGTCTTTTCCTATGCCGGTATTGCTGTCTTTTCCACGGCATGGCTTGGAGCGGCACCGCTGACATCGGCGCTTTGGTTGTATCTCAGGAGGTTTATCCTCGACTGGGTCTTCCTTGTCGTCGCAGCTATTCTCTTTGGGTGTGTCCACCATGTATACGTCATACGAGGAAGTGGTCGTCCAACATCCGGTAAACGATGGGTTTTGGGCCTCCTCTTCTCCGGCATTGTCGTCCATATCGTCCATGTCTTCGGAGCCGTAATCGAGCATGTCGGTTAAGTCCTCGACAGTGGCTATGAAGTGGGCGGTGGGTGGGAAGCGAAATTCTCCGTCATCAGCCTCCAGTTTGAATCGGATATAATTCGGTTGTGAGTCCCCCGCTAAGGACAGTGTTTTTAATGAGTTTAGCACGTCGCCTAAAGGCGAGTGCCAAAAGATGTTCGCGGAGCTGATTCGACGATCAATGCTTGATCAAGCTCGACGTACGCGGACACACATGGTTTGGAACCTGTAGCCGGAAACGAGTCCGAGGTTCCGGTGACACAGATTCCACTCGAGGTTTGGTCTGTGTGCGGCTCCGACACCGCTAAGTCTGCGGCTTTTGTGGCGGGGTTGAGCCTCCCGTCCTCGGATGGCACGATCTGCTCCGGATCTAGGGCCAGAGCAATTACAGGTGCTATCTCCTGGGTATGGTCTGATGATAGATTTAAGTCATGTTCATCGCGGTGACAGGGAGCGGCTGCCGTGGTCGAATCCTTCGAAGATCAAGTCTCCGCGGATGTCCGTGACGTAGTTCAAGCTTCCAAATCTGACCTGATGGCCAGGGGTGTAGCTATCGATCTGCTTTAGATGGCCAAGCGAGTTGGCCCGCAGTGCGAAGCCGCCAAATACGAAGATCTGTCCGTGGAGGAAGACTTCTCCCTGAACAACATTGTTGTAGATGATTGACGGGGCCATCGAACCTCTTGACGAAGGCGTAGCGTAACTCTCAATGAAAGCACCCATGTCGGTGTCAAAACCGGCAGATCTCGGGTAGGGGGTCCCGAACTATGCGTCTAAGGTCGATGGTAACATGAGACAGGTGACACGATGTTTACCTAGGTTCGGGCCCTCTCTATGGAGCTAATATCCTACTTCCTACTTGATTGATCTTGATGAATATGAGTATTAAAGAGTTGATCTACCACGAGATCATAATGGCTAAAACCCTAGAAGTCTAGCCTGTGTGATTATGATCGCCCCTACGGACTAAGCCCTCCGGTTTATATAGACACCGGAGGGAACTAGGGTTGTACAAAGTCAGTTATAGAGAAAGGAATCTTCATACTTTGACGCCAAGCTTGCCTTCCATGCCAAAGGGAATCCCATCCGGACACGGGAGAGAGTCTTCGGTCTTTGTATCTTCACAGCCCATCAGTCCGGCCCACGTCTAATAGGCCGGACGCCCGAGGACCCCTTAGTCGAGGACTCCCTCAGCAGTCCCAGTCAAAAATCTTCAGCATTGGCACCGAGATGGAGACGCTGAACTCCAGGCCGGCCTCGAATTCCATTTTAAAATGCTTAAGCATTGGCGTCATGAAGTTGATGCTACTACATACTATGTCACTTGTGAGAAACTAGCGTCCCCAGCGACCCGGAGTGGACCACGATGTCGTATGCAGAAGATGTCACCCTCAGCAAGCGCAAACGAGGGTAGAGGGTGATCACGGTGCTGACATCCATGACGCAGCAACCGTCGAGGCATAGTACCTCCACCGCCGGGGACACGCTGGCCAGCAGCCGTGTTAAGCAGATGGGCATATACGAGGTGATCTGTACCACCGAGGCAAACTCGAAGCAGGGCAGCTCTGCTTCCATGTACATGTCGTATTGGTAACTCAATCCGAGCAGATCCATCGAGAACCTGGCCGCGGAGGACAGAAGGGACGATAAGGTAACTTCCTCGCAACAGTTGTTGCGAGAGATCTTGATGTAGAGGGCATTCGACACCCAAGGCAAACCGGCCAAGGCGGCGAGCGCAGCTTCGACCTGGGCGGGCGCGACATCACGGAAGACGAAATCCAGGAGGGACGTCCACAGGCCGTGCCACCGGTCCGACAGGACGCCGGTGCGAGCGGTGCTGCAGAAGCACCACAACCGGTCGAGGACTAGGAGGAGCATGTCGTCGGGGAGGGTGCTGAGGCGGTCAGGTCCTCTGTCGGGACCATGCCGAAAGCGAACTCGATGCGGCGACCGCGACGAGCACCTCAGAGGACAGCCCGTCACCTGGGCATCTGGGTGGCGCATCTCTCCAGCCTCTTCCATGGATCTGTGGATTCTCCATGAGGAATACACTTGAACACTCAAAACAGAGGAGAACGCTCGAACATTCAGAACTACCAAGGCCAAGATGCAAGTTGGAGACTCGATCCGACTGCTCCCAAGGGTTGGACTTCAGGATTGGTCCCACCTGTCATTCATAATGAGAAAGGTTCGGTCCATCAGAAAGAATTGATGTCGCACCAAGCGAATAGGCAAGACAGGTGAGAAGAACCGGTTAAAACAGTTGGACGGTCCGGCTGGTATGGGCCGACTGACTATTAAGCACGTACACAATGCATGTAACGAGGGGCTCCTTAAAGAGATCTGTAGCACATATGGGCGCCTGTAATGAACTAATACAACTTCAAACTAGTGCTTCTAAAGCTTTCCGAATGTTTCAGAGACAATAACAACTCAGGTTCTTATGTATCCATTAGCACTCCATGGATGCTTGTTTCAGAGATAATAACGTCCACACTTGTAGTTATTCACGCCTGCAAGATAGACGCTGCTAATGCAACCATTGATACTCAATAGACGCTTGCTTAGACTGCTCATAATGGAAAGTAACATAGAGTAGTAACTTGCCGATGTTACTAGTTTATGTTACTACCTCCGTAGTGGGTAGTAACATATGAGTGGTGTCATGAAAGATTTCATTTATTAACCTATAGACTCATTATGTCTTGAAATGTGTGATGTTACAGTAACTAGCTAAGTTACTACAAACCTCTCTCTCCTCATTAATTAGCTGCCACATAAGCAATCTTGTATTGAAATGTGTGATGTTACTTGTCAAGTTACTCCCATTGTGACTAGTCTTAACTGCGGTTGTAATTATTCCATCATGCAGGGAACACGCTGGCACTGCAACCTATGTACTAACCATTTGTACTCCATACACGAGTGTTTAACTGCCGTTCTACGAAACTGCTACTACGAAAGTTGATTACACGCATTGGGAGAAGGCGTCTATAAAGGGTTTTTTGGTTGCCCACCGCGTACTTGTTAGATGTGGGAGCAACTACCCCACGCGTGTTGACCAATAGAAGTTTACAACTCCCAACTTAAAGTTACAACTCCCAAGTACTTATCAAAGCATGCATGCACACTTCCATTTCCCAAGTCCCCATGGAAACGCCAAATGCTCTGACGTCCTATTGTCGGCATACACGCCGAATCAAAATACGCGGCTAGAGCAGACGAATCGTCCAGCCATCTTTAAATTAGTACGTCCGTGTGCTCGGGAATCGCTGCACATTCATCCTCCTCATCATTCAACAGAACAAGCCATCCTTCTCTGTGCTTGGGTCTGCCATTGCCCATGAGGGGAGCTCTGGATGGAAAAACATCCAAGGAGTTTTGACCAAGGCTGCGGAAGCAGAAGAGAGGTATAGACGCCTCGCGGCTGCCACAGGGGCAGGCGAGAGCTCTAACAAGCACACTCGTCCCGGGGCGAGCAGGCACGCGAGGCCTCTGAGAAGCGGAGTCGTCCCAAGGCCGACCGGCTGGCGTATGCCTCTAACAGGCCCGCTGAGGACATCGCCGACTGGGCAAAGCTGAGCAATGACGCAATGGACAAGGCGACAACTCTCATCCACAAACTTATGGATGGCAAGGAGAAGGCAGCCGCTCTGATCGTCAGACTTATGGATGAGAAGGAGAAGCTATGCATCGAGCGAGACCTCCTCAAGGAGGAGATCGCCGGAATGGAAAAGCTACACGACGACAGAAAGGCCTTACTATAGGACGCAGCCGCGTCATTGTCGAACTGATGGATGAGAAAGAGAAGATCAGCATCGAGCACAACCTGCTGATGGATGAATCCATCACAACTTTGAAGCAACATCGTGAAGACATCAAAGAGATTATTCGAGCTCGTGTCGACAAGGACAAAGCCATGGACGCAGTGAAGAAGATGGCGGAAGACAATCAAGAGGAAATGATGTTGGTGGAGGAGCTGAAGAAAAAGATTCCGGAATTTCACGCCGATCAACCCATCATGAACGTGGCTGTAAAAATGGAATAGAGCATCCACCCCTATATGTCTAAGGGTTTAGCAAATCTGCCATCCTATTAAAGGTTAACTGATGTTAAAAGTAACATCTGCAGTTAACTGAATTTGTCCTAGTGATCAACTATAACTCCTTTACAGTTAACTCAATCTGCCCTAGTGTTAAAACTTTACTGAAGTTTTTAGTTAATTGAAGGAGACATGATGTTAATACTTTACTGCATTTTTAGTTGACTGAAATTGTCCAAAAGTTTACTGCATCTATCCTCGTGTTAAAAGTTTACTACATTTATCCTCGTGTTAAAAAAAATTTGAAGGTCACCGGGGGAGGGCAAAGCCCTCCACCTAAATCTTTTTCTTTTTTTATTGCATCATACCCTTGGGAGGGGGAAGAGTTCTACACATGAGAGAGAGGGAGGGGGTGGCACAAGCGCCACACAAAACCCCCGAGGCTAACTTGCGCGCGAGAACGCGCGTAGCCACCTATCTACGCACGGTCGGTCAGCCACTTTCAAACGGCCTTTCCAAAGGACCGAGTCTTCCAGGCAGCACCCGAGCAAACGGGCCAGGGAAGGCTGAGAGCCTTGGAACACCACGGCATTTCTATGTTTCCATAGTTGCCAACAGCATAGGAGAGTGAAGGAGGCATGGGCAGCTTCACCGGCCACACCCCGCACATCGAGCCCCTGGAGCGCCCCAACATGGTAGCCCCTTCCCGACCACATCAACCCCCACAGTCAGCAGAACGACCGGGCGAGGGGACAATCGAAGACCAGGTGGTCAGCCGTCTCGAGTGCATGCGCACAAATGGGGCATGCAGCCTCCTCAGCCGTCAAAATGATCTTCCTAAGTAGAACGTCTCTTGTATGAATCCTCCGTTGAACGAGGAGCCACCCGAAGAACCGGACACGGGACGATGCAGGGCACCCCCAGAAGAAATAGGCGAAGGAAGCTTGCGTGCCACCGAAGCGTTCCAGGGCGTAGACGGCCACCGTGGAGATGCCCCCACGCGTGCCCCGGCACAGCAGTGGGCAGCGTTGTCACATCCCTAGCATCTGGTGCTGCCTAGTGTTTGCATCTTGCTTGCATCATGTTTAAATTTCTGAAAGTTGAATTGAGGATAGTTGAAACCCTCACAAATCACTCCAGAAATAACCAACAATAAAATCTCTTCAAAGAAGTCCAAGGAAATGTTCCTGTTACAATGTGAAAATATTGGTAAGAGGTAAGATTCAAACCAATATTTTTGGAATCACAGAAATATTTATTTGGGGCCTTTGAATTAAATCAATGACATATTTGAGTTGGATTTATTTCTGTTATATAAGAAATAAAGTTCAAATATTTTTGTAAGTTTGCATGTGACCTTGGACTACCTCCCTAAGCTCACATAAAAATTTACAGAAAGTTTTAAAATGGTTTGGTTTGTAAATCAAATCAAAACAAAGAAAGAAAATAGAAAACAGGAAATAAAAGAGCGAAAGAGACTTACTGGCTTACCTGTGCAGCCCACCTGGCGGCCCAAGTGGCCAGCCCAGCCCACTGGCCTGGCACTGTTGGCCAGCCCACCAGGGGCACCGCTGTCTTCAACCTCTGCCTACTGGCAGAGGCGTGTCGACGCGCCCGTGCCCGAGCCTCCACCTCCTGCTTGCTTGCTGCCCTCTCCCCGACGCGTCTGGATGAGCACCACGCGACCCTCCCCGGCTCTCCCTCTCTCTCCCTTGCCCGCAACCTCTCCCCTCCCCTCTGCTCTCTCTCCCATGGCCAACCAAACGAGCCGGAGCGCACCGACGCCTTTCGCCGCGACCACAAGCACTCCCTCGCTCCCAATCCGCGACCCCGAGCTCCGCATCTTCGCCCTCCTTGTCCACGCCGAGCCAAACAACCAGGGGAGCACCGCATCGCCGTCCCGGACGTCTTCTTCAACCTCGGTGCTGGCGATCCCCGCTGCTTGATTCGTCACCATCAGGTTGTCCCCGAGCCCGCTGAGACCACCGTCCGACTCCCTGTGAGCTCCGCCGTCGTTACCCGCTCATCCCCGCGTCGATTCCTCGCCTTAGCGTCGTTCCCCGCCATGACCGAAGCTCACCGTCGCCTGGCTTTGTCGCCGTTGTGGCCTAAGCTCAAACCACCCGCGCCCTTGCACCGCATCGCGCTCCTGGTGCCTCCAGGATGCCGCCTAGCCCCTCTACTCGCTCGCCTGCTTGCTGCAGCCCCGCGCCCACAACCGGCCGAGCTCCGGCCGCCGCCCAGCTCACTGCCGTCGCTGCCACCGGCACTCCAGCTCGCCCCGCGTGCTCCAGCAGATGCTCCTTGCTCCCAGTGTTCCATAGCCGCAAGCCGCACGTGAAACGATGCCCCGTAGTGCGAGTCTGGCGAGCTCTCGCCGTCAGTTTGGTCATCGCAGGCGTAGATCCGGTGATGCTGACGTGGCAGATTGGCTTAGGACTAATGACGCGGTTAGTTAACACCTAGTGACACTGACAGCCGGGCCCCACTGCCTAATTAAACCCGGTTTAGTTTCTGCTTAGGATTAACTAACCCCTGTGGCCCCACGCGTCAGCTCGGACCGTGCTGACGTGGACGTTTACTTGGCCCAAATGTCAGCGACACAAATGACACTGGGTCACTGACTAGTGGGTACACTGGTCAGGTTTGACCTGGACCCGCCCCTGTTGACCTGCTGACGTCACCACGACATCATGCTGACGCAGTTAACCTTTTTCTGGATTTATTTTTATTCAGGAAATTCCAAAAAATAGTGGTAACTTCTAAAATTCATAGAAAATCAACCGTAACTCCAAATGAAATAAGTTATGTATGAAAAATTATCAGAAAAATCCAGTCTATCCATCTGTACTGGTTTCATGCATGTTAGAACACTTTAACCTTGCTGTTTAGGTGAAACAAGTTAATGCACTAATATGACTTCATGAAATGGGTTTGCATTTGAATCTTTGGTTCAAATGGACTCATTCCAATCTGTTCTAGCTTGCATTAGCCCAAAACACATTCATATTTCCATGTCATGATCATGCATCATATTGTTGCATTGCACTGATTGTATTCTTCCTTGTTTGCCGGTAATTGCCCCCTCTCAGTAGACGACGTTTCAACGATGAGTTCGATGACACCGATGAAGAACTATACTATCTTCAGAAGTGACAGGCAAGGAGAACCCCCTTGTTCATTCTGATACAATCCCACTCTCTCTCTCTCTCTCTCTCTCTCTCTCCTGCTCTCTTTTACTGCATTAGGACAACAACGATTCAACTGTTACATGTTGCGGTAGTTGAACCCCTTTCCTCTGCAGGACCTTTCATTGCCACAGTAAATATGAAACCCACTAGCATGAGTAGGAGTTGTTTGAGCCCTGATGTGCCTACTCATTCATGCTTGTTTGTCATGCCTGCTACTGCTTAGAGTTGAGTCAGGTCTGATTCATCGGGAATGAATTGGAAGGTGTGAACATGTCCTAC
The DNA here is from genome assembly GCA_032464435.1 of Aegilops umbellulata. Classification (NCBI taxonomy): domain Eukaryota; kingdom Viridiplantae; phylum Streptophyta; class Magnoliopsida; order Poales; family Poaceae; genus Aegilops; species Aegilops umbellulata. Next base: position 269,227,222 of record CP136055.1, on the reverse strand, counting down.
TGATGAGAGCTAAGTGTGTGAACACGATTTGGTAAAGGTAGCGGTGAGAGGCCATGTAGGAGTACATGGTGGGTTGTCTAATTGCAGCCGTCCTCAGGAACTGAGTTCTGTGTTTGTGATCCATGAACAGGTACTACCACACATTGGGCTCCGGGCGCTCCAAGCTCTCTCGGCTTATTAATCAACCTGATCTCTGTCCAAGAGTTGCAACTAGTTTCTGGTGTTTGTAGGTAGTGTTAGTAGTCTACCAAGTGGTACCCGGTACAGGTGGGCTTGGGACAGACTAGGCACCGTGGCATGGTGTACCAAGCGTAGATCCACCCGTCGAGGTGGGCTTGGGAACCCTTCACACATCGTTTGGGGCCGTGAGCGACACCCCGGCTGGATCTCCTTCTGGATGGAACCCTAATAGGCGATAAACCTGGACTAGAGAGACTTGTGTGGTTAGTCAGGTCGTGGCCGACTCCCTCGCCAGGCTTCCGCTTGAAGGTTGCCGAGATACACGATGTGTACATGGTGGTAAGTGGCGAGAGCGTGTGTGAAGAAGTACACCCCTGCAGGGTTAACATCATCTATTCGAATAGCCATGTCTGTGGTAAAGGACTTCTGGGTTGCCTGTACAGTTCATAGCCAAGTGAAAGTGGATACTCTAAAATGCGCAAGATAAGCGTGAGTGCTATGGATGGCGTTCTCGTGGGGAGACGGGAGCGGATCCATAGTGGTGCATTGATATGGTTAATATGTGGACTCGTGTGCGCCACCTCAAAATAGTTAGTTGCAGTCATAGTTCAGGATAGCCACCGGGTCAAAGCTGGCTTGCTGCAGTCAAACTCCACCACCCCTTTATTGATACCGATGCATATGTAGTTAGTTCTGATGTAAGTCTTGCTGGGTACATTTGTACTCACGTTTGCCTATTTTATGTTTTGCAGACAGACGTCAGTCTCGCTAGTAGTTCCGTGTGGACTTCAACGTTTAGCTTGATACCTCAGCTACGATCTTGTGCCCTCGGCAGGATCTGGTAGATAGTTAGGCTTCTCAGCCTTTTTTCATTTGTAGTTGTCTGTACTCAGACATGTTAAGCTTCCACGTGTGCTTGACTTGTATGCTCTGAATGTTGGGTCATGAGACCCATGTTCGTAATATCTCGCTCCTCGGAGCCTATTGAATAAATACTTGAGTCGTAGAGTTATGTTGTGATGCCATGTTGTATTTACACATATCGAGCATATTGTGTGTATGATTGAAATGCTTGGTATCTGTGGGATCCGACAACCTAGTTGTTTATCCTTGGTAGCCTCTCTTATGGGGAAATGTAGTCTTGTGCTTCCATGAGCCATAGTAGTCCGCTACAGCCTGGTTCACCGGAGTCCTGCTAGCCCAGCACTACTGCTCCGGAACACTTGACTGGCCGGCATGTGATTCACTTCGTTCCTGCGTCTGTCCCTTCAGGGAAATGTCACGCAGTGACATCCGGAGTCCTGCCTAGCCTGCTACAGCCCGGGTTCCCGGAATCCTGTTAGCCCAGTGCTACAGCCCGGATTCGCACGCTGCTGACCGACATGCTCGATGTTGATTCATGTATGCCTGTCCCCGTAAGTTAGTGCCACTTTGGGTTCACGACTAGTCATGTCGGCCCGGGTTCTCTGTCATATGGATGCTAGCGACACTATCATATACGTGAGACAAAAGGCGCAAACGGTCCCGGGCCATGGTAAGGCGACACCCGTGGGAATACCGTGCGTGAGGCCGCAAAGTGATATGAGGTGTTACATGCTAGATCGGTGTGACTTAGAATCAGGGTCCTGCCAGCTTTGGTATCAGAGCCTGACTGCCTGCAGGATTAGCAAGCCAATATGGTCGAAGTTGTGTCTAGAAATGCTTTAGTTATATGTAGGGGAATTGATTGTGGATGGCAACGTAAGGCTCTTTTTACTCCTTTACCTTATGCCCTTCTGATCTGAATCATCCTCTTCTCTTCTACGGGGATTAAGAACTATGCCTTCTCATCTATGCATCAGGATGATGTGTTACTAATCCATAGACTTATAAGATTGTTGGATTTAAGCCCCAGTTCAGTTTCTACTACTTCTGTATCTTGATAGTTGGTCTTGAAACCTTGATATTGTGATGTTGAGTGGTTATGCGCCATTTTTGCAGGATGTCTCAAATCTTTTGAGCATTTATAGCTTTATGTTGTCCGAGTCATCCCAGGTTTCTAAATAGTCTGATGCATTTGCAAATCCCTTCTTTCCATTCCCGATGTCCCTTTGGGCCAGTTCAACCACACTAATCGGTGAGTTGAGGTACTCTATTGCCTCGACATATATGTTGGAGCTATTATTATGACCCTAGGTGTTTTAGGGAGTCACCTAGTAATCTAGCAATGCTTTGTATCCCCAGTGTGATGATTCTGGCCACCATTCTCGAAAGCATCCCGTGATGTTATTAGTTAGTAGGTATTCTATTCCTGGGTTCTTGAACCCAAGATTCACCCTACTTCATGTTGTTAGTATTTGCTAGTTCCCTTAGGATATTAGTAACCTTTGAGATAGAACTCGAGGTCCATGGTATTTCCTTCTTCCAAATACTATGAACCACTTATGGCAGAAGTTTGTTGGATCAAAAGATCACAATAGGAGGGCTCTCGATGAGTTTCCCATTCTATATTGTGACTCTGCCAATCCTACCTCTCTGCATGGGCTATCCAGAAGAAATGTTGAGCTTTGCTCGACATACTAACCTATGCATCCACAACTCAGAAATATATATGCCCCTTTGAGTTGTCCCTCTTTAGTTGTTATCTAACCTTCGTCTATCGATTGTTGGTCAGGACTAATTGTGTATTCGTGTTCTTCGATGCCTTTCACTCTTGTGGTCCGTCAAGCCATTCTATTCCAGAATGACTAGGAGAAACAAACTCCAGTACCTCATTCATTTCTAGGATTGGGTCAAAGTAGTTGTATTCCGCAGATCAAATGTCAAACCATCTTTTGTTCTATTCTACATTAGAGTGTTACCATCTTTATGTCAAGAATTTCATGAGAATTGCACCACCTCTTATGGATTCTTGCCGCAGTGATACTTCTTGCCATCATCATTCATTCATTGGTTTCTGTGTTATTGTAACCGGAATGCCGACAAGTGTATTGTGATGTGTGAAATCAATACTCCTAGTAACTCCGTTGCTTGGCAGCTAATGGACAATAATTTCATTCTTAGCATGTTGGTTATTGAATCATCATCCTAAGATTGGTCGTGCTACCTAGTCCATATTTCCTGGTGCACTCTTCGATCAAAGAGTTAGGATTGTGTCAGTACCTTTCTTATTTGATCATATCGTCTTGCCCTAAAAAGCAAGATTGTTCCCGAGCTTAGTAACATATCGGTGGTTCGTGATTTTCCGAATATCTTCTCGGAGGTATCACCAGGTTGTCACCTGACCGCTATGTTGAGTTCGTGATCAAGTTGGTTTCCTGTAAACCACCTCCTCTTCAAGAATCTGTGTTGGATACCCCTGAGCTAGTTGGTTGAGCTAGACAACAACTTGGAGAGTTGGAAGATGAAAGCTTGTCTCACTTAGTTCATCTCCAAAGGGATATCCTTGTGTTTGTGTGTTTGTTGAAGAAAGATGATATCTTCATCGATTGATCCTCGCAATCAATTGTCGGTGCTATTGTCTTATCCCATCTTTGATTTGTGCATGGGCTATCATCAAATCAAATCAGAACCAATGATGATCGTAATGTTGTCTTACTCGTGGTTGATCCCTCGAGCATACACCATTACATCTTTTGGTCTGACCAATGTTATCACCGTGTTCACATGATGGTGGAAGTCCAGTGATATGGAAATTCCGATGAGTTGCTGTTGAGCCCATCAGCAGCATCTTGTCTCCTCCATGATTCATGTTGAACATTGAGCTAGTGTTGGAAACTTTGTAAGCATTGCCTTCGTGTCCCGTTCATGAAGCATATGTCCGGTTGAAAGATGTGACTTCCTCTAATTCATGTGCATCTGATGCAAGTTGCCGCCATGAATTTGAGAAAGTTAGTTTCGCTTCCCCTGGAATCGTCCCAAGTCAGTCATGCATGTGGGAAGTATTCTGTGGTTTGGTAGATTAATTACCTCCATTCCATATGTAATCCCTAGCACACCAAGCCACTGGCTAATTTGTTCAGGGAGAAGAAGTTTCTTCATAAGAGCTAATCATATGACTTATGCAAGGACTTCAATATCCTTGATGATGGTTCCCAACTAGGACTTGGTAGTGTTTCATTGTAAGACTACTGTGTGGTCATGCTTGTCTGGGACAGCATGTTCACATGTGTTTAGCAGAACCAGCTCATGTTTTGGAGCATGCTACCGTAGTCCATTTCCCGAGAATCTCGCAACGTCATCTCGTCGGTTTGTGTTGCAAACTTTCTTTTCAGACATGTTGTCTAAAATATCATGTTACCAACCAGATCTGAATCTCAGGAAGATATGATGGTTGGAACTTTTCCAAGACCTATGATGTAGGGCCCGACAAGGTTGATGTTCTGGCCGACACATCTAGCCGAAGTTCTATCATTGTAGTATCTTGATTGAGCTACTTGACTATCTTCTCCATGAGGATTTCGTGCGACTTATTCTAGAAGTTGCTTCTTAGGGATCCTTGTGTTCTCGGTTTCCTCGGTTATGTTATAACCTTTCCAAACAGTGGGCTCACTCTCTACTGTTGAGTTTCTCCCCGTTACTAGAATCATTCCCAGCATTAGCATTTTGTTCTTAGCTTGCACCACCATTGTGCCATTCAACCATGTACTACCCTTCTCGGTAATTTCTGGTTAGGATCACCTTCAAAAGTGGACTTACCATGGGTCCCATCCATTTTCGGTGATAAGCAAAAAATCATTCGTTGCGTTGTCTTCAACAAGGTAGTCCACATCATCCATTCTAGTCCGAGTGTGTCATTCTTTCGAACTCCTTCAAAGATCGTTTGTGATGGCCTTAGGCTGGTATAAAGAGTTTCAGTGATCTTTGTATCTAAAGTAATTATTTTTGCCACTTAGGGGAATAATTCCACGAGTCACCTTTCCTGAGGTGCCCCATTATGGAATCATGGCAAATTTTCCTCACTACTTTGAAACCCACGTCAAATTGTTTCTTCCGTCCCTCCTGATACATTTTTTGCCTATCAGCTCCAGAGATGTTTCTACGTCTCATTTCGAGAGTTGATCTTGTGATCATTAAGATGATCCTAAGTTGCTCGAACCTCAGGAAGATCGATTCTTCTAAAATTCCCCCTTTCTACTTGTTGTCATGTTGGATGTAGTTCTCAAAGCAAGACGTCGAGATCAAGGTGATGTAATGAATCAACATCCTCGAGAAAGACATCTGGATCATCAAGATTGTGTTAGCTTGTGTCCCTCTGTCTTCTTACCTCGCGACTTGAATCTCGGGACGAGATTCTTGTTTAGTAGGGGTGAGCTGTCACATCCCTAGCATCTGGTGCTGCCTAGTGTTTGCATCTTGCTTGCATCATGTTTAAATTTCTGAAAGTTGAATTGAGGATAGTAGAAACCCTCACAAATCACTCAAGAAATAATCAACAATAAAATCTCTTCAAAGAAGTCCAAGGAAATGTTCCTGTTACAATGTGAAAATATTGGTAAGAGGTAAAATTCAAACCAATATTTTTGGAATCACGGAAATATTTATTTGGGGCCTTTGAATTAAATCAATGACATATTTGAGTTGGATTTATTTCCATTACATAAGAAATAAAGTTCAAATATTTTTGTAAGTTTGCATGTGACCTTGGACTACCTCCCTGAGCTCACATAAAAATTTACAGAAAGTTTTAAAATGGTTTGGTTTGTAAATCAAATCAAAACAAAGAAATAAAATAGAAAAGGGAAATAAAAGAGAGAGAGAGAGAGAGAGAGAGACTTACTGGCTTACCTGCGCAGCCCACCTGGCGGCCCAAGTGGCCAGCCCAGCCCACTGGCCTCACACTGTTGGCCAGCCCACCAGGGGCACCGCTATCTTCAACCTCTGCCTACTGGCAGAGGCGTGTCGACGCGCCCGTGCCCGAACCTCCACCTCCTTCTTGCTTGCCGCCCTCTCCCCAACGCGTCTGGACGAGCGCCACGTGACCCTCCCTGGCTCTCCCTCTCTCTCCCTCGCCCGCAACCTCTCCCCTCCCCTCTGCTCTCTCTCCCATGGCCAACCGAACAAGCCGGAGCGCACCGACGCCGTTCGCCACGGCCACAAGCACTCCCTCGCTCCCAATCCACGACCCCGAGCTTCGCATCTTCGCCCTCCTCGTCCACGCCAAGCCAAACAACCAGGGGAGCACCGCATCGTCGTCCTGGACGTCTTCTTCAACCTCGGTGCCGGCGATCCCCGCCGCTTGATTCGTCACCATCAGGTCGTCCCTGAGCCCGCTGAGACCGCCGTCCGACTCCATGTGAGCTTCGCCTTCGTTACCCACTCTTCCCCGCGTCGATTCCTCGCCGTAGCGTCGTTCCCCGCCATGACCGAAGCTCACCGCTGCCTGGCTTTGTCGCCGTTGTGGCCTAAGCTCAAACCACCCGCGCCCTTGCACCGCATCGCGCTCCTGGTGCCTCTAGGAGGCCGTCGAGCCCCTCTACTCGCTCGCCTGCTTGCTGCAGCCCCGCGCCCGCAACCAGCCGAGCTCCGGCCGCCGCCCAGCTCACTATCGTCGCTGCCACCGGCCACCCCAGCTCGCCCCGCGTGCTCCAGCAGATGCTCCTTGCTCCCAGTGTTCCGTAGCCGCAAGCCGCACGTGAAACGGTAACCCGTAGAGAGTCCGGTGAGCTCTCGCCGTCGGTTTGGTCATCGACGGCATAGATCCGGTGATGCTGACGTGGCAGATTGGCTTAGGACTAATGACGCGGTTAGTTAACACCTAGTGACACTGACAGCCGGGCCCCGGTGCCTAATTAAACCTGGTTTGGTTTCTGCTTAGGATTAACTAACCCATGTGGCCCTACGCGTCAGCTCTGACCGTGCTGGCGTGGACGTTGACTTGGCCCAAATGTCAGCGACACAAATGACACTGGGTCACTGACCAGTGGGTCCACTAGTCAAGTTTTACCTAGACTCGCCCCTGTTGACCTGCTGACGTCACCACTACGCCATGCTGACGCAGTTAACCTTTTTCCGGATTTATTCTTATTCAGGAAATTCCAGAAAATAGTGCTAATTTCTCAAATTCATAGAAAATCAACCGTAACTCCAAATGAAAAAGTTATATATGAAAAGTTATCAAAAAAATTCAATCTATCCATCTATACTAGTTTCATGCATGTTAGAACACTCTAACCTTGCTGTTTAGGTGAAACAAGTTAATGCACTAATATGACTTCATGAAATGGGTTTGCATTTGAATCTTTGGTTCAAATGGACTCATTCCAATCTGTTCTAGCTTGCATTAGCCCAAAACACATTCATATTGCCATGTCATGACCATGCATTATATTGTTGCATTGCATTGATTGTATTCTTCTTTGTTTGCCGGTAATTGCCCCCTCTCAGTAGACGACGTTTCAACGATGAGTTCGATGACACCGATGAAGAACTATACTATCTTCAGAAGTGTCGGGCAAGCAGAACCTCCTTGTTCATTCTGATACAATCCCACTCTCTCGCTCCTGCTCTCTTTTACTGCATTAGGACAACAACGATTCAACTGTTACATGTTGCGGTAGTTGAACCCCTTTCCTCTGCATGACCTGTCATTGCCACAGTAAATAGATGAAACTCACTAGCATGGGTAGGAGTTGTTTGAGACCTGATGTGCCTACTCATTCATGCTTGTTTGTCATGCCTGCTACTGCTTAGAGTTGAGTCAGGTCTGATTCATCGGGAATGAATTGGAAGGTGTGAACATGTCCTACCGATGAGAGCTAAGTGTGTGAACACGATTTGGTAAAGGTAGCGGTGAGAGGCCATGTAGGAGTACATGGTGGGTTGTCTAATTGCAGCCGTCCTCAGGAACTGAGTTCTGTGTTTGTGATCCATGAACAGTTACTACCACACATTGGGCTCCAGGCGCTCCAAGCTCTCTCGGCTTATTAATCAACCTGATCTCTGTCCAGGAGTTGCAACTAGTTTCTGGTGTTTGTAGGTAGTGTTAGTAGTCTACCAAGTGGTACCCGGTACAGGTGGGCTTGGGACAGACTAGGCACCGTGGCATGGTGTACCAAGCGTAGATCCACCCGTCGAGGTGGGCTTGGGAACCCTGCACACATCGTTTGGGGCCGTGAGCGACACCCCGGCCGGATCTCCTTCCGGATGGAACCCGAATAGGCGATAAACATGGACTAGTGACTTGTGTGGTTAGTCAGGTCGTGGCCGACTCCCTCGCCAGGCTTCCGCTTGAAGGTTGCCGAGATACACGATGTGTACATGGTGGTAAATGGCGAGAGTGTGTGTGAAGAAGTACACCCCTGCAGGGTTAACATCATCTATTCGAATAGCCGTGTCCATGGTAAAGGACTTCTGGGTTGCCTGTACAGTTCATAGACAAGTGAAAGTGGATACTCTCAAATGCGCAAGATAACCGTGACTGCTATGGATGGCGTTCTCGTGGGGAGACGGGAGCGGATCCATAGTGGTGCATTGATATAGTGAATATGTGGACTCGTGTACGCCACCTCAAAAATAGTTAGTTGCAGTCATAGTTCAGGATAGCCACCGGGTCAAAGCTGGCTTGCTGCAGTCAAACTCCACCACCCCTTTATTGATACCGATGCATATGTAGTTAGTTCTGATGTAAGTCTTGTTGGGTACATTTGTACTCACGTTTGCCTATTTTATGTTTTGCAGACAGACGTCAGTCTCGCTAGTAGTTTTGTGTGGACTTCGACGTTTAGCTTGATACCTCAGCTACGATCTTGTGCCCTCGGCAGGATCTGGTAGATAGTCAGGCTTCTCAGCCTTTTTTCATTTGTAGTTGTCTGTACTCAGACATGTTAAGCTTCCGCGTGTGCTTGACTTGTATGCTCTGAATGTTGGGTCATGAGACCCATGTTCGTAATATCTCGCTCCTTGGAGCCTATTTGAAAGCACAAGTGCTCCCTGGGTGGTTTTGGTAATTAATGTCAACATATCTCTTGTTGGACTAACACTTTTACCTAATATGTTTCAGATAAGTTCAACAATGGAGTGGCATGGACTAGAGGATGTGGAACCCCTTCAAGATGCTAAGGACAAAGGATTCGCTCAAGCTTCAAGATCAAGACTCTACATTTCTAGTTTAGTGATCCAAGATCACATTGAGTCTATAGGAAAAGAAAATACTATCAAGAGGGGATGAGGTGTTGCTTAATGACTTGCTTGCTCAAAGTGCTTAGTGATATGCTCCAAAACCCTCAACTACCTTCCCACATCCACATATGACCTAAACCAAAAGTCAAAATCGGCCCCACCCATTCTTTCTATCCGTCCCCACCGAGTTTCAGATGTCTTAGCCACTGCCACAAACCCTAGCAAATCGGTTTCACCGATAGGGATCTCGGTCTCACCGAGATAGGATTGTAATCTCTCTGTGTATGTCCATTTCCAAAATCGGTCTCACCGAGTTTGAGCAATCGGTACTACCGAGATTACAATGCAAACTCTCTGCTTAGCTTATTACCAAAATCGGTCCCACCGAGTTTGTGTAATCGGTCTCACCGAGTTTGCCTGACCAACTCTCTGGTTAGCTTATTACCAAAATCGGTCCCGCCGAGTTTGTGTAATCGGTCACACCGAGATTACATTACGCCCTAACCCTAACCATATCGGTCCTACCGTGTTGCATCTCAGTGCCATCGAAAATCCTAACGGTCACTAGGTTTGCTGAATCGGTCCGACCGAGTTTAACCATTCGGTCCCACCGAGTTTGGCAAATTGTGTGTAATGGTTAGATTTTGTGTGGAGGCTATATATACCCCTCCACCCACTCTTCATTCGTGGAGAGAGCCATCAGAACATACCTACACTTCCAATACACATTTTCTGAGAGAGAACCACCTACACTTGTGTTGAGGTCAAGATATTCCATTGCTACCATATGAATCTTGATCTATAGCCTTCCCCAAGTTGCTTTCCACTCAAATCTTCTTTCCACCAAATCCAAATCCTGTGAGAGAGAGTTGAGTGTTGGGGAGACTATCATTTGAAGCACAAGAGCAAGGAGTTCATCATCAACACACCATTTGTTACTTCTTGGAGAGTGGTGTCTCCTAGATTGGCTAGGTGTCACTTGGGAGCCTCCAACAAGATTGTGGAGTTGAACCAAGGTGTTTGTAAGGGCAAGGAGATCGCCTACATCGTGAAGATCTACCGCTAGAGAGGCAAGTCCTTCGTGGGCGACGACCATGATGGAATAGACAAGGTTGCTTCTTCGTGGAACCTTCGTGGGTGGAGCCCTCCGTGGACTCATGCAATCGTTACCCTCCGTGGGTTGAAGTCTCCATCAACGTGGATGTACGATAGCACCACCTATCGGAACCACGACAAAAACGTCTCAAATTGTGTTTGAATACTCCAAACCCTTCTCTTTACATTCTTGCAAGTTGCATGCTTTACTTTCCGCTGCTCATATACTCATTGCATGCTTGCTTGATATGTATTGTGTTTGTTAAAATTGTGCTTAAACTCCACTTAAAATTAAGAATATTAAAAGGTGCAACTTTAGGCACTTAGTGTCTAATCACCCCCCCTCGAGACACCTCTTCTCGATCCTTTCAATTGGTATCAGAGCTTTGGTCTCCATTGCCTTGGTTTAAACACCATTGGAGGAATATGGATGTGTCTACTTTGGGGAGTCTTAGACATAGAGTGCCTATTCTTGATGGAGAGTACTTTCATGAGTGGAAAAATGAAATGCTTGAGATTTTCAAGGAATATCATTTGAACAAGTACATTACTAGCCCTTGTGCACCTCATGTTGATCCTTTGCACCCTACCCTAGATGAAGATCCTGACATGATTCGCAATCTTAGAACCATCAATCTTATAATAAGAGGATTGCCCAAAAATTTGATTGCTAGTTTGCCTACTCTTGATTGTGCCTACACTATATGGAAATTTCTTGAGGAACGATTTCCGGATTATTTCTTGAAAAATTTAGATGAAATTCTCCATAACTCTATTGCCTTAAGTAAGATGAACTCTAGTGATCCTAGCTTTGGTGATTGTCTATTTGAGCTTACCAATCTCATGCGTGCTAAAGGAAATGTTGGAATCATTAGCGATATCATATCCGAAGCTATTAGAATTCACAAAGGTAACCATTGTGATGATCATTTATCTAATGAATTACCCTCTCTAGGAATTGATCAATCACAAGATGATGTTGAACATGGATATTATGATGAAGATGATGATAGTGACTATGATCTTGATGATGCAATGAGGCATTTTGCTCTGATGGCAAATCTACGTGGCTACATGGCTGGAGGAAAGGAATGGGTCCTTGATAGTGGATGCATTGATCATATGACCGGATATGAAGAGATGTTCCGTGAGCTTGCTGAAAATGACGGCCCTCAAAAATATGTCACTTTTGGTGATAATTCAAAGGGTAAGGTGGTTGGCATTGGTAAGGTGGCCATCTCACACGATAGCTCCATACAAAATGTCATGATCGTTGAATCCCTTGGATACAATTTACTTTCAGTTTCCAGACTTGCTGATTTCGGTTTCAATGTCCTATTCACTGAAGTAGATTGCCAAGTGTTTCGTAGAGACAATCATGAAATGGTCTTTACCGAAATACGTAGAGGAGATCTTTACATTGTTGATTTCACTAAAAAAGGCTCAACCTAAAACTTGCTTAATTGCTAAATCTACTAAAGGCTGGTTATGGCATAGAAGACTAGGTCATGTTGGTATGCAAAATCTTGATTAGCTTATTAAAGGCGATCATATCCTAGGAATAAAAGATGTCATATTTGACAAGGATCGACTTTGTAGTGCTTGTCAAGCAGGAAAACAAGTTGGAGGAAGTCACCGCGCGAAGAACATCATGACCACAAGAAGACCACTCGAGCTACTTCACATGGATCTTTTTGGTCCAAATGCCTACAAGAGTCTCGGTGGTAACTCATTTGGTCTAGTCATACTTGATGATTTTTCAAGATTTACGTGGGTGTTCTTTCTTGATGACAAATCGCATGTCCAAAATATCTTCAAAAACTTCGCTAGAAAGGCCCAAAATCAGTTTGGCGTGAAGATCAAGAAGGTTCAGAGCGACAATGGAACGGAGTTCAAGAACGCAAATGTGGACACCTTTCTTGACGAAGAAAGGATTTCACACGAGTTCTCAGCTACGTATACACCTCAACAAAATGGAGTTGTTGAGAGGAAGAACCAGACTCTTATCGAGATGGCAAGAACGATGCTTGATGAGTACAAAACGCCAAAGCACTTTTGGGCGGAAGCGGTTGAGACAGCTTGTCATGCAACAAATCACTTGTATCTTCACAAGCTACTCGGCAAGACGGCATATGAGCTCCTCACCGGTAGCAAACCCCAAGTTGGATACTTTTGATTATTCGGCTCAAAGTGCTACATTTTTTATAAGCATCGTCGTTCTAAAATTGCTCCTAGATCTCATGAAGGTTTCCTACTTGGTTATGGCTCAAACTCTCACACTAACCGTGTCTACAATAATTTCACCCGAAAGGTTGAAGAGATGGTAGATGTAAAGTTTGATGAATATAACGGCTCGCAAGTAGAGAAATTGCCAATTGATGTAGGAGACAAAGACCCTTCAGAAGCAACTCAAGACATGTCCATTGGCAAGATTCATCCAACGAAAGTGAAGGAGAGTACCTCGTCCGTCCAAGTGGAAGCTTCCACCTCACGACAAGGTGAACCAAGAGTTGATACAGAAGCATCCACAAGTGGGACACGCCAAAATGAAGAAAACGAGGAAGTACACCAAGATGAACATCAACAACCTCCTTCTCCACCACGACAAGAGAACGACAACGTCAACAATGAAGAAGGCCAAGAAGAAGAACAAGATGAAGAGGATGTCCCACCCCGACCCAAGCAAAAGCTTTCACGAGCTCGAGCAAGAATTGCCAAAGATCATCCCGTCGAGCAAATCTACAATGATATCCAAGCCGGGAGAATCACTCGCTCTAAAACTCGTTTAGCTAAATTTGGTGAACATCACTCATTCATCTCTAGCATTGAACCTATGAAGGTTGAAGAAGCATTGGAGGATCTGTATTGGATAAACGCTATGCATGAAGAGCTACACAACTTTGAGAGAAATCAAGTGTGGACATTGGTCGAGAAGCCTGACAACAACCACAACATCATTGGTACCAAATGGGTGTTTCGCAACAAGCAAGATGAAGATGGACAAGTGGTTCGCAACAAAGCACGTCTCGTCGCCCAAGGCTACACACAAGTTGAAGGTATGGACTATGGTGAGACATATTCTCCCGTTGCTAGACTTGAGTCCATTCGCATCTTACTTCCTTTTGCTAATCACCATGATATCACCTTGTACCAAATGGACATTAAAAGTGCTTTTCTAAATGGAAAAATTGAGGAGGAAGTTTATGTTAAGCAACCTCCCGGCTTTGTCAATCCTAAGAAACCTAATCATGTTTACAAACTTCACAAAGCTCTTTGTGGTCTTAAACAAGCTCCTAGAGCATGGTATAAATGCTTGAACAAGTTCCTTATTGAAAAAGGCTTTAAAATTAGTAAAATTGATTCTACTCTTTTTACTAAAAGGGTTCATGGAGAACTATTTGTGTGCCAAATTTATGTTGATGATATCATATTTGGTTCAACTAACCCTCATTTTAGTGAGAAGTTTGGAAAGCTAATGTCGGAGAAGTTTGAGATGTCTATGATGAGTGAACTCAAATTCTTTCTCGGTTTGCAAATCAAGCAAACTAAGGAAGGTACCTTTGTCTCTCAAAGGAAGTACACTAAGGACTTATTCAAGAAGTTCTATATGCAAGAATGCAAAGGTATGACTACACCCGTGCCTACTAGTGGACATCTTGATTTGACCAAAGATGCTGAATCGGTTGATCAAAAGGTTTATGGATCTATGATTGGTTCATTGTTATATCTATGTGCCTCACGTCCCGATATTATGCTAAGTGTGTGCATGTGTGCACGATATCAAGCTGCTCCTAAAGAATGTCATCTTAAGGCTGTGAAAAGGATAGTGAGATACCTAATCCATACACCAAATTTTGGCATTTGGTATCCTAAGAGGTCCTCTTTTGATCTTGTCGGTTACTCCGATTCGGACTATGCCGTAGACAAGGTTGATAGAAAGTCCACTTCGGGTACTTGTCAATTCCTTGGTAGATATCTTGTGTCTTGGTCTTCCAAGAAACAAAACTCGGTATCCTTATCCACCGCCGAAGCGGAATACATTGCCGTTGGTTCATGTTGTGCTCAATTACTTTGGATGACCCAAACTCTTAAAGATTATGGGATATATGTGAAACAAGTTCCATTGCTATGTGGCAATGAAAGTGCTATTAAGATTGCTCACAATCCCGTGCAACACTCTCGAACTTAGCATATTGAAGTTCGTCATCATTTCATTTGAGATCATGTTGCCAAAGGGGACATTAACCTTAAGCATGTTCGCACCGATAAGCAATTGGCGAATATATTCACTAAACCACTTGATGAGAAAGTGTTTTGCAGGTTAAGAGGTGAATTGAACATCATTGATGCTTCAAACTTGGAGTAGGAACTCCATTTGATACATGCGGGGCATGAGCCTATGACTAATCCTCGATATTTCTCTTATTATGCTATTCATATGTCTTGGATATATTTGCACCTTGCATGTTATCTAACCCGTGTAGGTACTTGGTTGAATCTAAATCTATGAGATTGTGACTCACTCACATCTTGAGCAATCTCTACATCCCCAAGTCTCTACACAATGGTGGTTGAAGACAAGGAAGCACGAAACCATTCAAACATATCCTTTGACAAATTCTATGATTAAATCTTATAATTGTCATTTTGGATACACAAGTGCTCTTCCTTGCAAGACTAACCCATGTAGGTAGATGAACTCAAAGTCCAAGTGGTGCTCCCAACTCTTGATGAAATACATCAACCTTGAGCAACCCACACAAGTTCAACTACATGAGCAGGATCAACATCACCACCAAAGGTATGATATTCCATCTTAGAGAAGCTTTACTCCAAGTCATGAGTCAAAGCAACTCGACAAGATGTGAATACATCAAAAGGCTTAAACGATGAGTATGACCTATGATCAAGTGATCTCACTTGAATCCTAAGTCAATATACTCTAACATAGGTGACTTTGTCATAGCCCAACTCTAGATGAAGTTCTCTTGTGTTCTTTGTTGTTTCATTTCATTTGTCTCTTGCATATTTGTTTCCCCTTTCTCACAAAAAAATTACTTCATCTAGATCGTTTAGTTTCTTTTCTTTGCTTTTTGTTCTGCATTTTCTGCATCCAATTCGTTGCAAATATTTTAGTTAATTCCTTGCAAATCCTTGTGAGATCTTACTTGTCTAGTGAGCTGAGGTGACAAGTGGTTTCACTCTGATGAACTCGGTCCCACCGGTTTGTTTTCTTCGGCCCAACCGAAATCTTTCGGTGCAACCGAAGCACACAACTTGGAGTCACCGATTTCACCACAGGAAAACCCACTTGCCACTTATTCCTGATTTCTGTTTGCTCCAGCTCCACTCAATGATTCTTGTCCTCTACCAGCATCATATTAGACATGCTGCTTTGCTCTATGACTCAAGGACCAACCCATTTGTATCACATGTCCAGAAGAGCCTTTCTTGGAAATTGATGTCAAAGGGGGAGAGAGGGATCACATCAAAGCTTAATCTTTCCTATAGGGGGAGAAAGAGAGAATACTCAGAGAGAGAGAGAGAGTTTCTCAGCAAGGAGAAATTAATATCATCAAAGACCCCAGATGCTTGGTGTTCAAGAGGAGAGATGTCACATGTCTTTAAGAGGGGAAAGACATGTTTGCTTGCTTGCTTTAGCTCAAGCTCTATTGTTTCTTTTCCGTTGCTCTGATTTTCTGTTCCCTATCTTCTCCCAATATCCCATGCAGATTCAGGGGGAGCAAGACATCTAAGGGAAGGAAATCTCTGATTTTATTGCATATCTTTACCTTTCGGGACATGTCTATATCCAATGTGGTACTTAGTACTCACTCTACATGTCATCCCAGTCTTGGTTCTCTTGTGGTTTCTCTTGTTTGCTCTGGTCAGTAGGTGTATCTGTGTTATTTAACCTTGTTTGCGCAGGTTCATCCCATCCTAAGCCAACTCAAGACCACAAGGTAAGTATATGCATCTCAGTCATGTGAATGAGAAATTCTTGCTGATGTACATACTATTTGCAAGAAGGACTCATGAACATGAAGGTACATTTCTCACATTCACATCATTTGCTCTGATGCATATAGCCAAGATACATGTAACACATTCCTTACTCTGTCATGTTTACGCATTCACATGCTCCTATATTCAATATTCACATGTTTGCATACATGTAGGGGGAGCCTATGCATGTTACATGTCTTTCCAAAGCTTTACTTGCTATTCTCTATATCTTTATCTAAAGCTTTGATGTATGTTGTCATCAATTACCAAAAAGGGGGAGATTGAAAGCACAAGTGCTCCCTGGGTGGTTTTGGTAATTAATGTCAATATATCTCTTGTTGGACTAACACTTTTACCTAGTATGTTTTGAGATAAGTTCAACAATGGAGAGGCATGGACTAGAGGATGTGGAACCCCTTCAAGATGCTGAGGACAAACGATTGGCTCAAGCTTCAAGATCAAGACTCTACATTTCTATTTTAGTGATCCAAGATCACATTGAGTCTATAGGAAAAGCCAATACTATCAAGAGGGGATGAGGTGTTGCTTAATGACTTGCTTGCTCAAAGTGCTTAGTGATATGCTCCAAAACCCTCAACTACCTTCCCACATCCACATATGACCTAAACCAAAAGTCAAACTCGGCCCCACTGATTCTTTCTATCCGGCGCCACCGAGTTTCAGATGTCATAGCCACTGCCACAAACCCTAGCAAATCGGTTTCACCGATAGGGATATCGGTCTCACCGAGATGGGATTGTAATCTCTCTGTGTATGTCCATTTCCAAAATCGGTCTCACCGAGTTTGAGCAATCGGTACTACCGAGATTACAATGCAAACTCTCTGGTTAGCTTATTACCAAAATCGGTCCCATCGAGTTTGTGTAATTGGTCTCACCGAGTTTGCCTGACCAACTCTCTGGTTAGCTTATTGCCAAAATCGGTCCCACCGAGTTTGTGTAACTGGTCACATCGAGATTACGTTATGCCCTAACCCTAACCATATCGGTCCTACTAAGTTGCATCTCAGTCCCACCGAAAATCCTAACGGTCACTAGGTTTGCTGAATTGGTCCGACCGAGTTTAACCTTTCGGTCCCACCGAGTTTGGCAAATTGTGTGTAACAGTTAGATTTTGTGTGTAGGCTATATATACCCCTCCACCCACTCTTCATTCGTGGAGAGAGCCATCAGAACATACCTACACTTCCAATACACATTTTCTGAGAGAGAACCACCTACACTTGTGTTGAGGTCAAGATATTCCATTCCTACCATATGAATCTTGATCTCTAGCCTTCCCCAAGTTGCTTTCCACTCAAATCTTCTTTCCACCAAATCCAAATCCTGTGAGAGAGAGTTGATTGTTGGGGAGACTATCATTTGAAGCACAAGAGCAAGGAGTTCATCATCAACACACCATTTGTTACTTCTTGGAGAGTGGTGTCTCCTAGATTGGCTAGGTGTCACTTGGGAGCCTCCGACAAGATTGTGGAGTTGAACCAAGGAGTTTGTAAGGGCAAGGAGATCACCTACTTCATGAAGATCTACCGCTAGTGAGGCAAGTCCTTCGTGGGCGACGGCCATGATGGAATAGACAAGGTTGCTTCTTCGTGGACCCTTCGTGGGTGGAGCCCTCCGTGGACTCGCGCAACCGTTACCCTCTGTGGGTTGAAGTCTCCATCAAAGTGGATGTACGATAGCACCAGTTATCGGAACCACGACAAAAACACCCGTGTCTCAAATTGCGTTTGAATACTCCAAACCCTTCTCTTTACATTCTTGCAAGTTGCATGCTTTACTTTCCGCTGCTCATATACTCATTGCATGCTTGCTTGATATGTATTGTGTTTGTTAAAATTGTGCTTAAACTCCACTTAAACATAAGAATATTAAAAACTGCAACTTTAGGCACTTAGTGTCTAATCACCCCCCCCCCCCCTCTAGACACCTCTTCTCGATCCTTTCACTATTGAATAAATACTTGAGTCGTAGAGTTATGTTGTGATGCCATGTTGTATTTACACATATCGAGCATATTGTGTGTATGATTGAAATGCTTGGTATGTGTGGAATCCGACAACCTAGTTGTTTATCCTTGGTAGCCTCTCTTATGGGGAAATGTAGTCTTGGGCTTCCATGAGCCATAGTAGTCCGCTACAGCCCGGTTCATAGGAGTCCTGCTAGCCCAGAACTACTGCTACGGAACACTCGACTGGCCGGCATGTGATTCTCTTCATTCCTATGTCTGTCCCTTCGGGGAAATGTCACGCGGTGACATCCGAAGTCCTGCCTAGCCTGCTATAGCCCGGGTTCCCGGAGTCCTGTTAGCCCAGTGCTACTGCCCGGATTCGCACGCTGCTGACCGACATGCTCGATGTTGATTCATGTATGCCTGTCCCTGTAAGCTAGTGCCACTTTGTGTTCACGACTAGTCATGTCGGCTGGGTTCTCTGTCATATGGATGCTAGCGACACTATCATATACGTGAGCCAAAAGGCGCAAACGGTCCCGGGCCATGGTAAGGCGACACCCGTGGGAATACCGTGCGTGAGGCCGCAAAGTGATATGAGGTGTTACATGCTAGCTCGATGTGACTTATAATCGGGGTCCTGGCAAGCGTTCGTCGTCGCCAGGTGTCACACAGACGCCAGCGATCAACGCCAAGAGGGCGCCCCGCTCGGCGGCCCCGGCGGTGGTGAGTCTGGGGACAAGCACACGGTCGAGCCCGCGGGGACGCACCTGCCACACAGTGACCTCCGTATCGGTAGCGTGCGAGAGAAGAGCAGGGAAGGCCGCAGAGACCGCCCCGCATGACAGCCAATGGTCGAACCAGAAGGACGTCCGCCGTCCGTCGCGGACCACAACCATCATCAGACCGCGGTAGAGCGGGAGCATCTTGGACATCGACTTGCCGTGCTCCCCGGCCAACAGGTAGCCCGTAGCGGAGAGCAGGGAGCGCCCGTCGTGCTCCGCCCACACCCACATCGCCCACCGCGAGGACGTGGGAGCCGCGTGGAGACGGTGCAGCATCTTGATCAACAAGCACCGGTTTTGCGTCACGAGGTCCCACACGCCAAGGCCCCCCTCCTCCTTGGTTCTGCAGACACGCTCCCAGGCCACGAGGCATTGCGCGCCGGTAGCCCGGCCGGCAGCATTCCAAAGGAAGGCGCGGCGCAGCGAGTCCAACTTTTTGAGCACCGCCAGCGGGAGGAGCATGGCCGCCATCGCGTATGTAGGGAGAGCATCCAGAACTGCGCTGATTAGGACCAGCCGCCCGGCAGGGGAGAGGAGACGGGCCCTCCAGCCCGACAGGTACTTGTCCACCTTTGCAATCATGGGGAGGAAGTCGGCGAAGGTGATCTTTTCCCATGACAAAGGAAGCCCGAGATAGGCCTGCAGGAACCCTGGACGGCACATCCAAGAGCGCCAACAGTCTCCTCCAACATCTCAGCAGGCACGTGCATGGGGACGAGCGTGCTCTTGGAGAAGTTGATGTCTACAAAGTCGTCAAGGATGCAGCGAAGGCGGGCAGCCGCACCGCGCTCTGCCCTGAGGATGACCAACGTATCGTCGGTGTACTGAAGCACCAGGGGAGGGTCCTCCTCCACGAGCGGGTGGCGGAGCTACTCGTCCTATCGGATCATCTGTTGGAGGACGTCGACGATGATGAGGAAGAGGTAGGGCGAGCTCGGGTCCCCCTGACGCAGCCCACGGTGCACCGTAAACCACTTCCCAGGCACGCCGTTGAGAAGAACCGCCGACCTGGAGGACCGGAAGATCAAGTCCATCCAGGTACACCATCGGTCGGGGAAGTCGCGCACCGTGAGAATTTGCCGGAGCACCCCATAGTCGACCGAGTCGAACGCCTTGGCGAAGTCGAGCTTGAAGACGAGGGCAGGGGCGCTGTGTCTATGGCCGCACTGGATCACCTTGGCAGCGTACATGAAGTATTCGGAGATGCTTCTTCCCGCCAGGAACCCAGATTGGTCGATGTCGATGATGCCCCCGATCTGCTGCTGCAACCTCGAGGTGAGGCCGCGACATAGGATCTTGACATCTCCATTTTGTAGGGAGACAGGGTGGAAGGTGCCAGGCATTAGCACACCCACCCCCATGGGCAGGAGGGCGATATACGCCCGGTTGATCGTGTCGAGGTTCACGGTCCCGGCGTGGACCACATCAAAGAGACGCTGCAGGTCCCTGGAGACGGCTCCCTAGGCGGCCTGGTAGAACGCAGGGCCGAGGCCATCCGGGTCGGGCGCGCTGGACCGATCAAGGAGACCGGCCGCGTCCTTGATCTCCTCGGACGAGAACGGAGCAACCAGAGCCGCCGCGTTGACCTTCGCGGCGTTGCGGTACAGGGCGGCCAAGTCAAAGCGCCAGATGGAGGGGCGCGCCCTGCCCAACAGCTCGGAGTAGTAGGAGAGCAGCGCCGCCGCCTTCCCCGTGTGGTCGAGCACAGTCACCCCGCCCACGTCCAGGGCACGGATCATGTTGGCCCGACGGCGATGGGAGGCACTCGCGTGGAAGAAGCCGGTGTTTTCATCCCCTTCGCAGACCGCCTTGCACTTCCCACGCTGCTTCCAGTATGAGCTCTGGCGGCGACTCCAGGCAAATTCTTGATAGACCTGGTGGATTTCTGGGAAGAATGATGCCCCTGCCCTCTGATGAATTGCAGCTCCGCGGCACGTGTTAAAATTTAAATCAACCTTTTCAGTTCACTTAATCTCTCCGGGTGTTAAAAGTTTACTGCATCTGTCCTCATGTTAAAAGTTTAATGAATTTGTACAACAACTGAATATTCCAATTATCTATCTCAATCTGGGAGTTCAGAGTTAACTGAATATTCCAGTTATCTATCTCAAGCTGGGAGTTCAAAGTTAACTGAATATTCCAGTAGTCCTGGGAGTTCAAAGTTAACTGAACTTTTGGGGTAAACTAAGTTTGTCCTCGTGTCAGTTCTGAATTTAACTCAATATGTGCTGGTGTTCAAATTTAAGTCAATTTGTCTTGGTTAAATAATTTTGTATCAGAGTTCAAATGTAACTAAATAGCAAAATAATAAAATTAGCAATGTAACTTGTTAACTGCATACCAAAGGCACGAACCCAAGTTCACAGCATACATAAGCAACGAAACCAACATTGATAAATTGCTAACTTATATGTTGAATGTATACCTAATCAGCATACCTAACTAGCCTTCACTTTGATATGCAACTTCTTCAATTCTTCCGAGCCTCCATGATGCTTAAACAAGTCACAACAATCAACAGTCAAACCAAACCTTCTTCAGTTCTTCAGAACTTTCTGAGGGCACAAACTAAACAAGGCCAAAACAAGTGATGCCAATCAGTAATCATACCAAACCACTGAAGTTACTCAGTTTCTCCAGGTGAACAACGGTGGTAAGGCAGGGAGCCACTACCCGCAGAGCCCGCTCCCGGTCCACGGGAGCCAGCTCATCGAAGACGGCATCGAATGGCATGAATGGACTGCGGTGATGAAGTCCAGACAGGATTCGACCGCCAACGGCGACGGCACCATGAACCCCCTCCTTGTCCAGCGCCTCACCCACTGCTGCAAGGAGATGGTTCAGCTCCTTAGAGAGATAACTGAAGAAGGAGACTAGGTCAGGAAGCCGGATCTTGTGGAAGTCGATGGGGTGACCGAACGGGTTTATCCCGATGGCCAGCATGGTCGTGATCGCATGACGGTACAAGTCGCGAAGCCTCACCACCTGCATGGTGACATGATCCAGCAAGCGGTCCAGGCAACCCTGGAGATCCTCACAATTGGAGCGCTCGCGCACCAGCCAGCTGCCGCTTCCTTCAACAACGCCGACGATGCCACAAGCATCTTAGTTTTCGACTCCTGACGCTCATGAAGCTCCGTCAGTTGACGCTCATTACGGAGGAGCAAATCACTCTTCTCCTCCCAGAGCCGATGGAGATACACATCATTGGCCATGAGCTTCTCTCTAAGGCACCTCACCTCTGACACCGTGATATCGTGGGCACCCATGGAAAC
This sequence comes from Aegilops umbellulata, assembly GCA_032464435.1. Classification (NCBI taxonomy): domain Eukaryota; kingdom Viridiplantae; phylum Streptophyta; class Magnoliopsida; order Poales; family Poaceae; genus Aegilops; species Aegilops umbellulata. The sequence goes on along the minus strand of CP136055.1, from coordinate 269,204,811 downwards.
CGGTACAAGGAATGGGGGGCAAGCAGGAGGAGGGGCAGAAAGTATGAAGATGGAGGAGGTGGCGGAAAGGATGAAGATGGAGGTCTGCAGCGAAGATCGATCTAAATCTTTTCTTTTCCCCAGTGCATGCCCTTTCACATTAGCGGGATTCCCCAGAACGGCCGCCCTAAAGATGCAGCGGTGATATTTTCATTTTACCTAGCAGTCAAAAGCGACAAACGCATGGGCGGTCTAACGACGGAACACGTCTGACGCCTAGGCGTCTCACCTGTGGCTGGATACACACCACACAAAAACACATGACTACTGTTAGCATGTGCACGCCATATTAATAGGCATTTCTCCGATTGTGGTTACACGACGTATTGACAAGCGCGTCTGTCGGCGTCCTGGGAACGGGGGTCCCCAGACTTTCCTGCCTGCGGCCCACGGCGTGGCTCCACCAACGGCCTGGTACGGCCCATCTTCACCAGCAAACACTTAAGACCCTCGCGAGGAGCCAAGCCTCGCGAGGCGGGCGACACAAGACCTCCTCGGGGGCAGCCTCGCTAGGCTAGCTCGCGAGGAGCGGAGAGATCATGGCAGGGGCGCCTCGTGAGGTTCCCGTGATGTGAGCCATGACGACCAAGTCCAGGCGGGCGCTAGCTAGCGCAGAGTACTGGTTTCCTCTTTTGTGCTAAAGGAGCAGGCGCAGGCGAGGAGTCCCGAGGCATCAGGCAAAGGTTTCCATATCGGTGCAACAAGACCAAGACTAGCAGGACGGAGGTCACCGCGGAGCCCACGACGTCGTCACCACCAGAGCCTTTGGCAGGCGAAGACCACCTTTTGTCAAGATAGGTTGTACTAGTTGTGCCCCTTCAAATTGGCCGTTGTCGGATCCCTTCCCACCTAAACATTTGGGAAGAGGGACTAGGGCCTCTATAATAGGACTAGCCACCACCATAGGAGTGGGGGGAACCTTGGATCAGATCCATTCCATCCTCGCACACACAAGATCATTGAGCTCTAGACACCTCTCCTCAGGAGGCTGTTCTTCCCTTGTACTTGTTCATCCTCAACCTACAAGGAAATCCACCACACCACACTGGAGTAGGGTATTACACCACATATGTGGCCTCAACCAGTATAAACTCTTGTGTTCCTTGTTCTTCGGGTTCGATGAGCTAGGCCTTGAGATCGTGGTGAGTGTGTGAGCTTGGGGGAGAGAGATCTTCGTGCGCACCCTAGAGTTTGAACCTCAAGGGTTTTGCCGGAACTCGTGATCCGACAGCGTTAGAAGCGGCAACGCCTTCGGGCGAGGCGCATTTGAGCAGTCCACGGAGAAGCAGTACTTCATTGTCTAGGAAACTCGCAAGATGGAGGTGGCAGGTGTCATTCGCGAGGTCCGATACCCGGAGTGGCTGGCAAACCCCGTCGTCGTGCCAAAGAAAGGCGGGAATGAACGCATGTGCGTCGACTTCACCAACCTCAAGAAAGCCTGTCCCCAAGACCCGTCCCCGCTTCCGCGCATCGACCAGATCGTCGACTCCAGAACCGAGCGCGACCTGCTGTGTTTCCTGGACGCATTCTCGGGCTACCACAAGATCAGGATGGCAGTGGAGGATGTGGAGAAGACCGCCTTCTTGACCCCATGCAGAGTGTACTGCTACACCAGCATGTCGTTCGGACTGCGCAACGCCGGGGCGACCTTCCAACGGCTGATGCATATCGTGCTAGGTCAGCAGCTCAGGAGAAACGTTGAAGCCTACGTCAACGACATCGTGGTAAAATCTCGGGAGGCAAGAACCCTGGTTCAGGACCAGGAGGAGACCTTCGCTAGCCTGCGCCAGGTGGATTTGCGGTTCAACCCAGAGAAGTGCGTGTTCGGTGTCCCCTCTGACAAGCTACTGGGTTTCCTCGTGTCTCACAGGGGGATCGAGGCTAACCCCGAGAAGGTCAAGGCGATAGAAGACATGAGCCCACCGCAAACTCTCAAGGAGATGCAGAAGCTTGCAGGCTGCGTGACCTCGTTGGGGCGCTTCATCTCCAAGCTGGGGAAGCGCGCCTTGCCATTCTTCAAGCTGATGAAGAAGAAGGGCCCATTCGAATGGACCCCAGAGGCCGGCCTGGCATTTCAAGACCTCAAGAGATACCTAACCAGCCCTTTGGTGATGGTGGCGCCTCGTCCCCTCGAGCCCCTGGTGCTCTACCTGGCCGCCACTCCCCACTCCGCCAGCGCAGCGTTAGTGGCGGCCCGGGAGGAGCCAGACCAAGAGTCCGCCGTGCAGTGCCACACCCTCGACATGAACGAAATGACACCAAGACGGCACCACAAAGGCCACAACAGCGTCGGTAAACGATCAGACCTTGCAAGACGGCGCTCCCGGGCTCGCGGAGACCCAGACGAGCGACCAGGCCCTGAGGTCCCCCCACCTCAGGGGGCACAACAACCTCTGGAGGGTACAGGCTCCGCCAATGCTCACGCCCTCGTCGAGCACACGGTATACTTCATCAACACAATGCTATGAGACGCGAGAGCGCGGTATCCCATGCCGCAGAAGCTCCTGCTCACGCTCTTGGTGGCCTCACGCAAGCTGCGCCATTACTTCCAAGGCCACCCGATCAAGGTCGTCTCAGCTTACCCACTAGAGAGGGTGCTCCAGAGCCCTAATGCCGCAGGAAGGGTCGCCAAATGGAACATCAAACTTCAGGCATTTCAGCTCGAGTTCAGCACAACCAGGGTCATCAAAGGGGCCGCCCTTGCTGACTTCGTGGCCGATTGGACCAATGCCCCGGAACCTGAAGTTGGCCAGAACCAATCTCTCTCGCCAAGAAGTGAAGCACCAGATGGTTGGGTCATGTACTTCGACGATGCCTTCGCACGCCAAGGCGCGTGGGCTGGAGCCGTGCTTAACTCGCCTACCCAGGACAAGCTCTACTACGCCGTGCAACTCTGCTTCTAGTGGGGCGAGAAGGTCTCCAACAACAATGCTGAATACGAGGGGTTGATCGCCAGCCTCAAGGCAGCATCAGCCTTGGGTGTGAAGAGTCTCACCATCAAGGTCGACTCCCAGCTACTTGTCAACTTCTCTAACAAGGTGTACGAACCAAGGGACGAGCATATGGAGGCGTACCTCGCGGAGGTGCGCAAGATGGAGAAGCAATTCTTGGGCCTGGAACTACAGCATGTAATGCGCGGCACCAACAAGGAGGCCGACGAGATCGCCAAGAGGGCTTCAAAGCGCCAGCCGCAAGAGCCCGGCGTCTTCGAGGAGCGACTCTTCAAGCCTTCAGCAGCCCCGCGGCCGCGGAAGCCACCCCTTCTCAAGAGGAACTTCCCCAGTCACCGACCATGGACCTCAGGAGCACACCTTCTCCTGGCGCTCGAGCCTCAGGAGGGGTGCTGGACCGAGGAGTTCAAGGCGTACTTGCTGCAGGGGACACTGCCGGAGAAGGAGGAGGACGCAGAGCGTGTGGCCCAACAAGCCACGACATACTACATGTCCAGGAAGCAAGGGGCGAACTGCTAGCCGACATACACTGCCGAAATTGTGGGCATCACTTGTCATCGCACACCTTGGTTGGCAAGGTGTTTCGCAGCGGGTTCTACTGGCCCACGGCACTCAATGACGCAGCCGAGCTAGTGAAATCCTGTGAAGCCTGCCAATTCCACGCCAAGCAGATCCATCAGCCAGCTCACTAGCAATCTCTTCAAGACATATTGTGCTAACCTTGGAACGCAGATATGCTACGCCTCAGTGGCACACCCCAAGAGGAATGGCTAGGCTGAGCGCACCAACGCGGAGGTCCTGAGAGGCCTCAAGACTAGGACCTTCAAGAATAAGCTCGAGGCTTGTGGTAGGGGATGGCACGACGAGCTCCAGTCCATGCTATGGTCCATACGCACCACCGCCACCAAACCGACAGGCGAGACCCCGTTCTTCCTCGTCTACGGAGCTGAAGCAGTCCTCCCCCACGAGGTCAAGCATCGCTCCGTGCGGGTCCTGGAGTTCGACGAAGCGCACCAGGACGCCATGCGGGGGATGGACCTCATGCTGGGGGAGGAGCGCCGCCGTCAAGCCTCGCTTCGGGCAGCAAGGTACTAGTAGGCGCTGCGACGGTATCACTGCCGCAGCATCCGCTACAGGACGCTCGAGGTGGGCGATCTCGCCCTAAGGCGGGTGCTCTCCAAGGAAGGGCTGCATAAGCTCTCACCCATGTGGGAGGGCCCATTTAGGGTTGCCCACGTCTCTAGGCCTGGCGCCTTGCGCCTAGAGATGCAGGATGAGATCCCCATCCAGAACGCCTGGAACATTCAGCACGTCCGGAAGTTCTACCCATGAAGCAAGGCCCAGTGCCTGTAAAGGTCTCCGCCCGTGACACTCTCACGTAATAATGAGTGGGGTTGTACATGCCCCTGAGTCTTCGGAGTGCCGCTGAAAGTGCAACTATACCTAGGTGGTTTTGGTAATTCCTAACAACATATAGCTCACTGAGCTATTACTACTTCAAGAATCAAGATTAATATTTCAGGAAAGCTCAATGATTGGCATGGCATGGATGAGAAAAGTGGACCCCTCAAAATGCTAAGGACAAAAGTATTGGCTCAAGCTCAAAGCTCAAGACTCTACATTTTCTATTTTAGTGATCCAAGATCACATTGAGTCTATAGGAAAAGCCAATACTATCAAGGAGGGATGAGGTGTTGCATAATGAGGCTCTTGCTCAGAATGCTTAGTGATATGCTCCAAAGCCCTCAAATACTTTCTCACATCCACATATGACGTAAACCAAAAGTCAAACTTGGCCCCACCGATTCTTTCTATCCGGCGCCACCGAGTTCAGATGTCATAGCCACTGCCACAAACCCTAGGCAAATCGGTCTCACCGATAGGGATCTCGGTCTTACCGAGATGGGATTGTAATCTCTCTGTTTCCCTTCGTAACGTTTCGGTCCCACCGAGATGAGCGATCGGTACCACCGAGATTGCAATGTAAACTCTCTGTTTCTCCTTCGTAACATTTCGGTCTCACCGAGATGAGCGAATAGGTCCCACCAAGTTTACGTGACCAACTCTCTGGTTAGCTTATTACCAAAATTGGTCTCACCGAGTTTGTGTAATCGGTCTCACCAATATTATGTTATGCCCTAACCCTAACCATACCGGTCCTACCGAGTTGCGTGTCGGTCCCACCGAAAATCCTAAAGGTCACTAGATTTGCTGAATCGGTCCGACCGAGTTTATCAATTCGGTCCCACCGAGATTGGCAAGTTGTGTGTAACGGTTAGATTTTGTGTGGAGGCTATATATACCCCTCCACCTCCCCTTCATTCGTGGAGAGAGCCATCAGAACGAACCTACACTTCCAACTTGCATTTTCTGAGAGAGAACCACCTACACTTGTGTTGAGGCCAAGATATTCCATTCCCACCATATGAATCTTGATCTCTAGCCTTCCCCAAGTTGATTTCCACTCAAATCTTCTTTCCACCAAATCCATATCCTGTGGGAGAGAGTTGAGTGTTTGGGAGACTATCATTTGAAGCACAAGAGCAAGGAGTTCATCATCAACACATCATTTGTTACTTCTTGGAGAGTGGTGTCTCCTAGATTGGCTAGGTGTCACTTGGGAGCCTCCGACAAGATTGTGGAGTTGAACCAAGGAGTTTGTAAGGGCAAGGAGATCGCCTACTTCGTGAAGACCTACCGCTAGTGAAGCAAGTCCTTCGTGGGCGACGACCATGGTGGGATAGACAAGGTTGCTTCTTCGTGGACCCTTCGTGGGTGGAGCCCTCCGTGGACTCGTGCAACCGTTACCATTCGTGGGTTGAAGTCTCCATCAACGTGGATGTACGATAGCAGCACCTATCGGAACCATGACAAAAACATCTATGTCTCCTATTGCGTTTGAATCCTCCAAACCCTTCCCTTTACATTCTTGCAAGTTGCATGCTTTACTTTCCGCTGCTCATATACTCTTAGCATGCTTGCTTGAATTGTGTTAAGTTGCTTGACTTGCCCAAAGTTGCTAAAATCTACCAAGAACTAAAATTGGGAAAAGGCTAGGTTTTTATTTGGTCAGGTAGTCTAATCACCCCCCCCCCTCTAGACATACTTTCGGTCCTACAAGTGGTATCAGAGCTATGGACTCCATTTGCTTTGATTTCCATAGCTTTTGGTAGTCATAGCCTTGGTTTCACAACCTAGGAGAGTATGGCGTCTAGCGAGGGAAACTACCACCGTATAGGTCCTTACTTTGATGGTACTAATTTTGCTAGTTGGAAGCATAAGATGAAAATGCATATTCTTGGACATAACCCCACCGTTTGGGCTATTGTGTGTATTGGCTTGCAAGGTGAATTCTTTGATGGGAGAGAACCGAACCGTGAAGCTATCGCGGAAGAGTTGAAGATGCTGCAATACAGTGCTCAAGCTTGTGATATCCTCTTCAACGGATCGTGCCCCGAAGAATTCAACAAAATCAGCCGTCTTGAGAATGCAAAGGAAATTTGGGATACTTTGATTGATATGCACGAAGGTACCGACTCCATCAAGGAATCCAAATAGGATGTGCTTCAAAGTTAGCTTGACAAGTTCAAAATGAAGGATGGTGAAGGTGTTGCTAAAATGTACTCTAGGCTTGCTCTTATCACAAATGAGATCACCGGCTTAGGAAGTGAAGAGATGACCGACAAATTCATTATCAAGAAGATCCTAAGAGCTTTGGACGGAAAATATGATACCGTATGCACATTGATCCAAATGATGCCCAATTACAAAGATCTCAAGCCAACGGAAGTCATTGGAAGAATTGTTGCTCATGAGATGTCACTCAAGGATAAGGAGGATCTCCATAACAAGTCAAGTGGTGCTTACAAAGCCTCATGTGAAGCTCCCACATCATCAAGTGAGAAACAAACCTTCAATGAAGAATTGAGCCTAATGGTGAAGAACTTCAACAAGTTCTACAAGAGGAGAAGCAAAGAGAGAAGTTCCAAGTCAAGGTCCTATAATGACAAAAGATCTTCTAGTCGAGAGCGAAACTGCTACAATTATGGAAGACCCGGACACTATTCCAATGAGTGTACGACACCCTACAAAAGAAGAGAAGATTCTCCCAAAAGAAGGAGTAGAAGAGAAGAATCACCATCAAGAGATAGAAGGAGTAGAGATGATCGTTATGAACGAAGAACATCCCGAAGAAGCAAGGATTCAGAAAGGAAGGACAAGTCATCAAGGAGCTACACAAAACAAAGACATCAAGCTCATGTTGGTGTATGGGTATCCGGCTCCGACTCCGACAACCACTCCGAGAGAAGCTATCACTCCGACTCCGAATATACTCGAGATGAAGGTGTTGCCGGTCTAGAACTTGCGTCAACCAACTCCTACGACATATTTGATTCACCAAATGAAGGAATTGGAAGATGCTTCATGGCCAAATGTCCAAAGGTATCACACACCGAGTATGTTGATTTCAATAGTGATGAAGATGAATTGTTAGGTGATGATGATTTACTTGTTGACAACTCTAGTGATGAATACTATGATGAAATGTCAATTAATCATGCTAATCAAGATGAAATGAATGACAATGATAAGGAGAAGATTGATTTTCTAACTAAAGAACTAAACACTCTTAAGTTGGCTCATGAAACTATCTTAGGAGATCATCGAGAACTTTTAAGGACTCATGAGAAATTACGTTTTGAGAAGCTCAATCTTGAGCAAGAGCATGAGTTCTTAAAGGCAATCAATGATGATCTTCGCAAGAAAAGTTCTTCTTACATTGCCAAGTGTTTACTCTTATCCACTTACATGCCTCAAGTCAAGTCTAGTAACAAGAACAAGAAAGATTCTTCCTCTAGTAGTAACAATAATCATGCTAAATCCAACGTTGTTACTTCTAGTAGTTCTCTTGATTCCACTAATGATTCTCCTAGCCAAGTTACACTTGAGCAAGAAAATAGCTTATTGAAGGGAATTATAGAGAAAGCTGTTTACAAGAGCCTTGCCAGGAGTAAGCAATTCGAGGAAATTGTACGCAAATAAGGAAGGCACCGGAAGAACCAAGGTGTTGGTTTTGAACGGAAGTTCAATGCCAATGGAGTTGAGTGGGAAGAAGATCAATACCCCAAGACGAAGTTTGTTCCTCAACAAGAGAAGTATGATCCTACTTCCTTCAAAGGGACACAAGCTCAAGATGATCTTCCACCACAAGACCACAAGCAAAAAGGCAAGGATAAGCTTCAAGAGGAAATTGATGCATTTGAAGAAGCTCCTAAAGCCTTGGTCAAGTGGGTTCCCAAGACTACATCAAGTTCCACTTCATCAAGTACAACTCTGAGGATTCCCATCAAGATGGTGTGGATCCAGAAGAAGAAGAACTAGAGAGTTCTTGAGGGTGACTCCGCCAACATACTTCACACTTATCATTTTGGCAATAACAAGTGCAATCAACTTCCACATCTTGCACTAGTTCAAGGAGTCACAAACCCTCTTGTTGGTAAGACAAGGGACAAGGTAACCTAATGCTTTCATAGACATCATCTTGTGTGTACATCACTCTATGTCTATGGATATCCTTGCTTGTTCCTAGTGGGACTAACTCGTGTAGGTATTGAAAGTGCAAATCACTCCAAAGGATTGCTCCAAATGATCTACATGAACATTGAGCATCCACATCTTCAACATCTACATGAAGTCATCATCGACAAAACCCAAGGTTAGTTCATCCCTCTTAGGGGGGATCTCACATATAGGGGGAGCTTTACTCTAAGAACTGAGCTAAAGCAACTCTAATGGTGTGAACACAACAACGCTTTTATGTAAAAGTGGTAACCCCACTTGTGCTTAAACGATGAGTATGACCTATGATCAAATGTTCTCATTTGACTCCTAAGTCAATACACTCATATATAGATGACCTAGTCATCGCCAATTGCTTGATAGATGCTAGAATTGGTTGTGCATGCTTTGCCACATATTTCATTTGCCATTTTATTGTGTGAGCATGTTGGTTGCATAATTCACTCATTCGAGGACATCCACTTGTTGTTTTGATTGCTTGGTTCCTTTTTTTCCAAGTGGATGGACAAAAATGCCTAAGAACCTTCTCTAGCTATCTATGTGTTTCTCGTCTCAAACTCTATTCATACTACATCACAAAGTTTGATCAAGTCAGATTCGAACCACTCTGTGTGAGGAGCACTCGGAGTCCCCGATTCGTCATAGACTTAAACTTCCAAAACTTCTTTGTGCATTTTGGTCTGACCGATTCATCCATTTCAGTCATACCGAGATCACTAGGTCGATCTAGGTTTTCAATCTCGGTGCAACCGATTTGAAATTTTCAGTCACACCGAGTTGCAGTAAATGCTTGCAGTTATGCATCTCGGTGCCACCGAGTTGTTCCACTCGGTCACACCGATAGGGTCAGGCTATATATATCCCCGAGCCAAAATTTGGAAAAATTTCCGAACCTCTTCGCCCGCGCTCAGCCTGCTCTGCCTCCCTGGGTCTATGGATCGTCCTCCTCATCGCCAGCTGCCACCCGCCGCTGGTCTCTGCCGCCGTCAACGGGAATCGTCTCCGCCGTTGCCACCGTAGCAGGTCCATCTCCGCACTTAGGGTATGGACTTGATCTTTGTGCTAATCTCACTTCGATTCCTAGTACATTGTTTTGCCATGAATCTTGCCACGATTGAGATCACTCTATCCAACGAAATCACTCTGTAGTTTAGTTGTGGATTGAAAATTTAGGGTTAGGTTTCCGCCGAAATCATCTCGGACCAACCGAGTTGTTGAAATCGGTTCCACCGATTTGGCTAAGGCCATTGCACATGTGATTCTCGGTCTGACCGAGAATTGCAAATCGGTGTGACCGAGTTTAATTATTTGTGAAACCCTAGCAGTCTCGGTGCCACCGAACTGTGACTCAGTCTGACAGAGTTCACCAGTTTAGGTTCCAAAAGCTGCTTCGGTATCACCGAGATTTCAAATCGGTAGATCCGAAATGCTTTCTGTGGAGAACTAAAACTAAGTTTTGACTCATTATTTTGCAAAAACCTCTGCACTTTGTGATGCTCATCCAATCTATCTCATCCATAATCTACTAGTTGACCAATTGCGCCAAATGGCGCAGAGACCCACTAAAGACATGTTGTCGATGAAAATAAGTTCATTTTGCAAGGACATATTGAATATTGGCGTGTTAAATCATGCTATATTCGAAATATGTTTTATCACGTTCAAACATCTGACATTTGAAAATAAAATCATATTTGGACAACATGCATAGACCAGTTAAGGAAGCATTTTTTTAGTTGAAAATATGGTTATCATGATGAGAAATCTAAGATTGAAAAAAACATATTTGTATAAGATGTATAGACCAGTTATGGATGTATTTCGATTTGTCAGCAACTCTACTTTAGAATTTAGATCTTAGTCACATTGAAAACCATATGGCCTTAGTTATGCTGTTTCGAAAGACAAATGGTTAAGACAGCAAGGACTTTTAACAGAATCATCATCAGCTCTCACAACCTGGGTAAGTCTCAGTTTTGCACCTACTCTAAACAGAAGAATAATAATAACTTGAGGCAAACCTCTGCCTCTAAGGTAAACAAAAAGGAGCGAAACACACCATAATTCTTAAAGGACCTATCCTAGGATGCATTTTACGGCGGTACCATCCTAAAAGTCCTTCCTGATGCTTCTTAGCTTGTTTTGTGCCACCTTCTCAACACTGATAAGAGTTACACTGATAAGCTGATATCATGTGATGCATCTCAACTGACTGATTGTTTCATTTCTGCTACTATAAATCAAGTCTTCAGAAGGTTGTGGAGCTCTGAAATTCTCTCGAATAGCTGCAAAAGAAAAGAATAAACAATACCATACTCAAGTTGACGTTGACTAGTGCAAAGCTCGTCATAAAACAGAAACTTCAAATGCCATATTAGGTAATATGCTGATAGGATTTAGAAAACAATGGATGGAAAAAAGAAAAATCTTGGTACAGAACAAACTAAGAAAAACATTTCAACACTAAAATAAAACTGCAGCAAGCACAATGGTTCCACTACACTGTGTAGATACCTAGTTGCTAATTTAGGTTGTACAGCTAATGGAATCAAACAACATATAAAGAATCCCCTTGCAAGTACTCCCTCTGTAAACTACTATACAAAAATGTTTACATCACTAAACTTACCCATTTCAATACATAACATTTGATGTGTCGTTAATTGCCAGGTTGTTTAAATTTCTGGAATAGAATCATGTGGCCCAAACATATCTTGTATTGTAGTTTACGGAGTAAAGGAAATTCAAAAATATTTTAACATTAATTTATCTTCCATCCTAACAATAGCCTCATACAGCACTGAGCACCACATCTCCAACCTTAAGCTTTTTTTTAAACATCATAAAAATATTTTGAACAAAATAAATGGCAAATGAAGAAGTAATATATACACATAAAATTCATGTTTACTGGTTTACTATAAATCACTTGATGAAGGAACCAATTGATTCAGTATGGAAATTAGAATTTTAACTCTAAGAATGATCATATATTGATCGTACTCCTAGTGGCTCCATGGTCAAGGTGAGGTAAGACGTCTGTGGTGACGGGTGAAGCAATACATGTAAGAAAATATGGTGCATGGCAAAAGGAGCATCAAAAATATGCGGCTAAGGCTCAAAACTGATGACCTATGCATTATGTTTCATTTCATGAAGCACACTGAACCATCGATACTGCATTAAATGGCTAAACAACCATAACCTGGAAAGCTGTCATGGTGACCACATAATTCAATTTCCAAAACATGTGGCTCTTTTTGGTAATGTTAGCCTATTTCAGAAAGGTACAAAAAAATGGCATGCAAATATCATAATGTGAACTGAAGGTCTAGAATTTACAGAGAAAATAGATATGATAGTCGAAGCATCAACAAAAAATGCTTTTAGGGACTTGGCACAAAATTATAAACCCATAACTGATATCCAAAGGCCACTATTTACTCTCATAGAGATAGCTCGCATGCATGTATGCATGTAAGAATGATTAGAGATAAGTATTAGTTTTTGAATCATTAGGCGTCTATATATAAGGCACATCTACTTCATATTCATAATCCCTAATCTGAACCCTCTCACCACTGGTAATTACTCTCATAAAACCATATCAGACACACGACACTCATCATTAGTAATGAAGAAAAGAGGCATGAGTGTGTTTAAATAACCTGAATGATTGCTTAAACCAGAAAAGCAATTCCAACAGAAGGCATGATCCTCTTCATTTTTTGATGAACTAAAGGACGAAAGAAGAAGTAACCAACAGAAACTTTAGCCTATGTAATAAGCGCCTTCTCCCTAAGTTCATATGAAAGAAATGCTAGATTAATGTTTCTCAAATTAATCTTTCAATGCACTGATTTTATGCTTCAGTATTTAGGATATGCCGAACCCACATAACATATAGGAATCCGATCATGACTAACTTTATATACCTATATATGACTACTCTACTACAAAAATTAATATTGTTGTACTTATTGAAGTACAAGATTCTACAAATTGCTCGAGCTAAATAATCCAGATAGGTGAAGTATGGGTGATATAATTGATCAAAACACCAGTACATCACATCTATATTGGTACTTCCAAATTCTTATTAATGGGTCTCATTATCAGGAAACTCATGATTCCCAATAACAGACCCACAATGTTAATTTCTGTAGTAACATAATACAGGAAGTACCTTCAAATGTTGATTTTAGTTGCTTTCTTTTAGATTTTCCTGCATTGACCAGCTTATCCCTGAAAGTAAAGTTGAATATCATATTAGCAAATTAAAGACTGGAGCATCAGATTAGCAGCTATATGTTGCAAGCATGAATTTTTAACTGTAAAAGAACTAATAAAGTGTTCACTTCAAGAAAATACAGTAGGCCAAGCAAAAAATGTGTATCTAAATGGTTAACAAAAAATTAAATATCAATCCTAATTAGGGTTTGCAGGACCAAATAATTAATATGCCACTCTGGGAAGAAACCTTCAAAACATACCAGCGATTGTGTTCACATGGCACAATTCGTTCCTCTCATCATCACATGAAAAAAGTACTCCCATAGCCTCACATATGTACCCGGGATGCTGCAAGAAGCAACAAGCAACCAAAAAAAGATAAATTTGCATATGTAATACAAAAACATTGAAATTTGACAGTGGAAGAAACATGTAGTGATATACTGAGCCATAAACTACTTGGCAATTATATACTGAACCATAAACGTGTCATTAGCATAAAACACTTATGGAAAAGAAGATAGAACGACACGGGATGGATTCAATGGGAAGTTCCAATTTAACAAGGATGAATTACACACGAGCTTTGGTTGTACGAAAGTGATAAAAGTTCCCACAGATTAATGACCGTGTACAATAGCGATTATAAATTCTAATATTTCTCGCTATAAGAAAAATCTAGAGAGGTAATTACAACAACAGAAGAGTCAAACACATCCAACCTTTGCTCAATGAAAACTGAGGAAGAATTCTATAACTATCCTACTCCGCACTGATCATTGCATGATAGCAATATGTGTCTTCTACAAAACTAAATTTCAACAAGCATGTAAGCACCCAATTTTTTCCGAACAGCAACAGTCAATATCCATTGCATCCACACTTATATCGAGGGAGAGAGTAGACCCCCTCCCCTGCGCACAAAACTGGGAAAGAAAAACTGAGGATAAAGTAAGAGCAGAGTCATGATCAGAGTATTGAGGAATAAGCAGACACAAAGGGTTTTTTATTAAAAAAAAGATGAATAAAGACAAGCAGCTGTATTTCTTTGGAAGAACAAAACGAGACTCTCAAATTGATAAAGAGGGGGGAGAGCTTAGGAACAAGGACCAGGAGAAGCTCATCTTGGACGAATGACAGTGAAAAAGATGACAAAGTTTATGTTTTTATGAAATTTGTTCTGAACCTGCTATGCACATGGAAACCAGTAACTGGAAATAAAAATATTTTGTGCATACCCAATGGAAAGCACCAAGAAAACTGGTTTACATTAGACATTTCTGAAAAATAGAAAAACTGATATTCAATTCAGTGTTTTGTTAATCTCACTTCTGTGCCAAGCATCGATGCTATTTAAACTCCCAACATTTTCATGAAACTAATAAAACAAAACCATCCTTTGGACATGCTTATTGGTTTTACAGTCAAAGAGAGCTTATTAGGCCAATAAACAGTACAATGTGATTTCTTAGGCCAATAAATCACAGCATTATGCCACTTTCCACATGATTACCATCCTCTCAAATTGTTTGCTCCTTTTGAGTTAAAAAAAACTCCCTGCGGAGCAAATGGTCGAGCTCGCCGTAGGAATACACCAAAACATGCTAAGAAAAGTGCATTGGTAAAAATAAAACATTACCATCCATGATTCTTATATGCATTCAGTTTCTGCAAGAAGGTAGTACTATATAATCACTAAACAGAGGGACTAACCTGATACTGAATTTATAGAATAAGTGCAAACCCTTTGTTAAGTCATCTGCAATCTCACACGTTGGATCCAACTAATGTGCTTGTCTTGCCCTGCGAATATATACATGATTCAATCTATTTTCAGAAATTAGGATTTCTATTTTATGTGTGATCCACATAGAACATGAGGACTCACCTAAGCTTAGCTGATGTATCAGCCCCAGAACATTCTGCAAACCCTTTGTTGAGTCCTCTGCAATCTCACACGTTGGATGCAACTAATGTGCTTGTCTTGCCCTGCAAATATATACATGATTCAGTCTATTTTCAGAAATTAGGATTTCTATTTTATGTGTGGTCCACATAGAACATGAGGACTCACCTAAGCTTAGCTGATGTATCAGCCCCAGAACATTCACTAATGCAGTTAAATATCTGCAAAAATATAAAAAACATGAACATACACATACACATGACAAATGGGTGGCTTGTTAGGAAGTAGGGACACTTTGATTACATTAGAAAAATTCAAATCAAGCGCTTGAAAGGCCAAATAATGGTGCAAGGTAACTCACTGTATATCATCAGTTCTTTAAATAATAGATCTATAGAGCAGCGAACAAATCCAGAACCACAACTCCTAAGAACGCCAATATGCCATATACAACCATGGAAAAACCTGCAGTAGTAGAAATACCGTCATATATTGTCTGTTTAGAGAAACCTACTCGAGGGTGGTAATCTCTAGCAGTTATTTACCTACAGTACTCGCATCGATATCCATGAGCCAAAAAGGTGGAGAGATAAATTAATTTTAGTGGGGACTAATTGGCAAGATGCTTTATCTGCCATACATACAACAACTACATACACTTGCATGGATTGTATGTCGTCCCAACTTGAAACAGATGCCCATGCTAGGCGCCAAATCAAGCAAAGGAATAAAATACTCCTCTATAAAGAGGAAAGGAACTCCAGGACAAATCTATTCCTTCTCGACGAGGAAAGATCAAGGTACCAAACAAACCAAGAAAGCCAACAAAAAAACTTATAGGAATATAGCTAGATCCAAGAGCATCTCCTGGGCAGTAACAAATCTCAGCATCTGGTCAACTGAAAGAAAAAATTCCCTTTATAGGAACCTAGCTAGACATGACCATCTCCTTCACAAGAAGGGTGAAGAAGCTTACCCAACAGAAGAGCCAAAGCACGAACCTGGCACAATCACCGTGCATCCTTGGATCCACCGCTAGCATGCTAATTTTCATCAGGATCTCCTATTTTCCCTCCAAATCTGTCCGTGGCTGAGCACCATGGAAGGACAAGCCCCCTACTACATAGAGAAGATGAACATCAGCAAGGGTGCTGTTCTCCAAAACAAAGATGAACACCATGTATGAAAGAGAAAATGAATGCATCAAAAGGCACACCCCTTCACTGGAGATGAATCAATCAAGATGAGCAGAAGCTCATCACCACACAAAAGTTTCAGATTTCAAAAGGACTTGCATATGTAACTTAGCAAACTCTGACTGGCTGCCATCGAGTTGCCCTAAGCCCTAATCCTTCAAAGACCTGAGAACAATCACATAGAACAAAAGGTTAAAAGCCAATAGCAAAAAGGAGTTGATCTTCCTTAGCTTTGGGCTGGTGCTACTGCCACTCTCCTGCTACTGACTCTCCCTTCGATGCTTTTTTGAATAGTCATTGGAAGTTCTAGGGAAAAATGGTGAGTGGGAAGCTAACCTTTTTATTGAGGTAGTGGCAAAGGAGGGTGTCAGGGAAGCCTCGGAGGCCGAAGTTGGTCGGCGTCGTACTTCAGATCGCGCACGTGCCATCCTTGGCGACGAGCAAAGGCACCACTGACGCCTCAACCAACTCGCCCCATTGCTGAACGTTCGGCGGCGACTCACCGTCATCCGCAGGCGCCCAAATCATTGTCGTACGCTGGCGCCTGGCTTCCTTTCGTTGCGCTCACCAATGCTCATCGTCCCCCAGTCGGCGAGCCTTCCCCAACCGCAACCCTGCTCACATCTGCCGCTCCTTCAAACCCTGCTACTTCCGCCAGCAGCAGCCGTGCCCTTCATGGCCTCCTACTTTTCTGCCCTGGCCCGACCCGGCCGCCATCATGGGCCCTAGCGATGGGAGGTGGTCGGCCGTGGTGACGACGAACCCCACTCGGCCCGCGTCATAGACAAAGAAGCCGTCGGCACCCTGGAACCGAACCCCCCAGATCGGGGCCCGGAGCAGTCGCTCCCGCTTCTGCCGTCTCGCGCCCGAGCCCCGCCGCTTCGCAACTCGACGCCGCCATAGGAGCATCTCCGCCGCCGCTGCTCCTCTCGCGCTACGACCGACACAGAGATCAGGAAGGAGGAGTTAGCTAGAAGAGAGAGGAGGAGACGAGTGGGTGTGGCGGTGGTAGGGATCCGGGAAGGAGGAGGGAGGCGGAAGAGAGGAATGGGGTGTGGCGGCTGTGAGAGGGAGGAGGGAGAGGAGTGCGTGGCTGTGGATCGGGAGCTAGGGTTGGTGCGATCATGCACAATGGGCTCCTCGCTCCAGCCCCAAGCAAGCCACGGGACGCGCGACGCGGGGCGTGGGAGGAAAGACTCACCCGGCCAAAAATGACCCGCTGCTGACCTAGCCACTACAAGCGTGAGACGAGCCCACTTGTCATTGGGCAGTAAAATGACTGCAAGGTGAAAAATGATTTAACTGCAAGTGAAGATCCAATGGTGCAACTAAGTTGGAGGGGCAGATCGGACGGCCAACGAGGCCCCAATCGGGGGAGCTCCGTGGAGGCAAGTTGGCTAGCATCTTTATTGGTTTAAATTCACAGGGTCAGCTGTCAGTGTTTGCATTATGTCAGATCAGAGTGACAGTCAGAACAAGTCTGAGGAGCAAGTTCACATGAGTGAGGGCACTAGTCCCTCTAGAAGCTATGATGAAGGCAGCAGGAGTACACCCAACAACTTGCCTAAGGCAGCCACCAGGGCCAGAAAGAAGAAAACCTCAGATTCTGAGGATGAGGACTATGTGGCTGTTGAGGAAGAGGCCACCTCAAAGAAGAAAGTGCTGAAGAAGGAATATGGCACAGCTGCTGCAACTAAGCGAGGTCTGAAGACTAAGATGCCAGCAAGAAGACAGTCCATGTCTAAGGCAAGGAAAGTTGCCACAGGAGAAACAATGGAGTTCACTCTTGAACCCAAGGAAACTGGAGATGGCAAGAAGAGGAAAGAAAGGGTCAAGAAGACCACTGCCAGAGTTCTTGGCAAGCCCTCTATGATGAGAGATTCTGAAGAGGAAGAGGAAGAGGATGCTGCACCAGCACCCAAAGCTCAGAAGCTTATGGGAGATGCTATCAAATCAGGGGCTGCTCCATCTAAGCCCAAAGCTGCTCCCAAGACTGCTGCTCCAGCTCCAACACCCAAAACTGCACCCAAGAGGAGTACAAGGAATATTCCAGCTACAGAGAAGAACAAGGCCCAGTGCCTGAAGCTGCTGTAGAAGAAGAAGATGATGAGTCACATGTCTTGAGAAAGTTGAAGCCAAAAATTCCAGATCACAATGATGCTCATCCAATAGCTGAGAACATGAAAATCAGGAAAGATTCGGGATTAAGGCTATGGAGAGAGTCTGATCCATATGCCACTAGGAGAAGAACTGTTGTGGACTACAGGTTCCATACAAAGGAACATCAGGACTTCTATGAGACAGTCTTGCTTGACAAGAAGCCTATAGTCTGTGATATGAGATGGGTGGATTGGGAGTACATCAAGGAAAATGAAGAACACTATCCTGGAGTCTATGACAGTTTCAAGTCTTGTGGAGTAGAGGACTTTGTTGGGCAGAAGCTCACAAAGTGGAACGATGAGCTTATTATGCAGTTCTACTCCACGGCTCATTTCTACCCAGATGGAAGGATTATCTGGATGTCTGAAGGTACTAGGTACCAGTTAATAGTTGATGAATGGGCAAAATTGATCAATGCTCCTGAGGAGAATGAAGATGACTTGGATGTCTATGCCAAGAAGAATAAGGATCATAACTCAATGGCTAGCATGTACAAGGAGATTCCTGATGTAGATCAGACTCACCAGTTTGGTTCTGTGAAACACTTGCTGTCAGGCCTGCCTACAATCAACTGGATCCTCAGGCACACTTTATTGACAAAATCAGGAGATCACAGAATGATCAGAGGACACTCCATCAACTTGCTGCACATATTTGATGTCCCACAGAAGTTCAAAGTCATGAGCCTAATTGCGGAAACTATAAAGAGAGCAGCTGCAGATCAGAAGAGAAGTTGTGGGTATGCCCCACAAATCCAGGAGCTAATCAACTCCAAGATCGACACTGGCACATATCTGTTGGACAAGGAGCACCTGCCCATCTACCCAGACTTTGAGGACAACACTGTGGTGATGGATGAAAATGAACCATCTTCTGTGCAAGCACAAGCAAAGAGGGAGAAGGCAAGGACTAAAAAGGCTGCAAAGATGCCAACCATGGATGAGGCATCTCAGTATCTTCTGAAGGGCAAGCAAGATCAGCTTGGCTACTTGATTGCCTCCACTCTGAGGATTGAGAAGGAACTGGCCACCCTGACTCAAAACCAGGAGAGCTTGGAGAGGATCATGGAGCAGAAGTTCTATGACCTATGTGAAGGTCACTGAGATACAGTTAGTTGTTGAGCAACTTCAGGATGAAGTGCAGGAGAAGAAGGGAAAGTCTACCATTGATGCTTTTGCTAGAGTGCCCAGAGGTCAGAGATCTGCTGCAATGCCAGTTACAGACACCAGAGCAACTGCATCTGCACCAGCTACAGCTTTAGTGCCACCAGCTCCAGCACCCACTCCTCCAGCTTCATCTACATCGACTGACGCCTTCGTCCTTGGAGTTCTATCTACACCACCACCTAAAGACCAAGCATGAGAGTCGATCTAGCACTATGCATTTTTATGAACTTTTTGGTAACTTGTTGCAAAGGGGGAGAAAATGTATAGATCATAGGCTTCGAGAGAGAGTGTTGCTCTTTGTTCTCTCTTGTTTTTGGTGGTTGAACTTTGTTATTTGCTTGTTTGAGATACTTTATGATTGTGTGTGATACTTGGATGATCATGTGTTTGATCATATGCAACCTTAATGCTTGTTGGATGACATTATCCTTTTTTATCCCCATATGATCATTCACTTGCTTGGTGACGAGTGCATGTATCTAATTATTATCATTTTGAGCGCTCCACCAAGTTGTATGTGACATGGAAGAGTAACCCATGATCCTAACTCATTGTGCATTTGCAGTCCAAAGCAAATCTTAAACTATGCACAAATTTAGGGGAGCTCTTGCTTTTCACATACTTCTCAAAGTGACAATGTTTTTCACTCCTATTATCATTTATCGAAGCTTTGATCTATATGTTGTCATCAATTACCAAAAAAGGGGAGATTGAAAGTGCAACTATCCCTAGGTGGTTTTGGTAATTCCTAACAACATATAGCTCATTAAGCTAATACTACTTCAAGATTAATATTTCAGGAAAGCTCAATGATTGGCATGGCATGGATGAGAAAAGTGGACCCCTTAAAATGCTAAGGACAAAAGGATTGGCTCAAGCTCAAAGCTCAAGACTCTACATTTTCTGTTTTAGTGATCCAAGATCACATTGAGTCTATAAGAAAAGTCAATACTATCAAGGAGGGATGAGGTGTTGGTTAATGAGGCTCTTGCTCAAAATGCTTAGTGATATGCTCCAAAGCCATCAAATACTTTCTCACATCCACATATGACCTAAACCAAAAGTCAAACTCGGCCCCACCGATTCTTTCTATCCGGCGCCACCGAGTTCAGATGTCATAGAAACTACCACAAACCCTAGGCAAATCGGTCTCACTGATAGGGATCTCGGTCTCACCGAGATGGGATTGTAATCTCTCTGTTTTCCTTCGTAAGGTTTCGGTCCCACCGAGATGAGAGATCGGTCCCACCGAGACTGCAATGTAAACTCTCTGTTTCCCCTTCGTAACATTTTGGTTTCACCGAGATGAGCGAATCGGTCCCACCGAGTTTACCTGACCAACTCTCTGGTTAGCTTATTACCAAAATCGCTCTCACCAAGTTTGTGTAATCGGTCTCACCGAGATTACGTTATGCCCTAACCCTAATCATATCAGTCCTGCCGAGTTGATATAGGTGATACAAGTGCAATATGGATGGTAGATATAGGTTTTTGTAATCTGAAAATATAAAAAACAGCAAGGTAACTATTGATAAAAGTGAGCACAAATGGTATTGCAATGCGTTGAAACAAGACCTAAGGTTCATACTTTCGCTAGTGCAAGTTCTTTCAATAATAATAACATAATTGGATCATATAACTATCCCTCAACATGCAACAAAGAGTCACTCCAAAGTCACTAATAGCGGAGAACAAAGAAGAGATTATTGTAGGGTATGAAACCACCTCAAAGTTATTCTTTCAGATCGATCTATTCAAGAGTTCGTACTAGAATAACACCTTAAGACACATATCAACCAAAACCCTAATGTCACCTAGATACTCCAATGTCACCTCAAGTATCCGTGGGTATGATTATACGATATGCATCACACAATCTCAGATTCATCTATTCAAACCAACACAAAGTACTTCAAAGAGTGCCCCAAAGTTTCTACCGGAGAGTCAAGACGAAAATGTGTGCCAACCCCTATGCATAAGTTCACAAACGGAACCCGCAAGTTGATCACCAAAACATACATCAAGTAGATCACATGAATATCCCATTGTCACCACAGATAAACACATGCAAGACATACATCAAGTGTTCTCAAATCCTTAAAGACTCAATCCGATAAGATAACTTCGAAGGGAAAACTCAATCCATTACAAGAGAGTAGAGGGGGAGAAACATCATAAGATCCAACTATTATAGCAAAGCTCACGATACATCAAGATCGTGCCAAATCAAGAACACGAGAGAGAGAGAGAGAGAGAGATCAAACACACAGCTACTGTTACATACCCTCAACCCCGAGGGTGAACTACTCCCTCCTCGTCATGGAGAGCATCGGGATGATGAAGATGGCCACCGGTGAGGGATCCCGCCTCTGGCAAGGTGCCGGAACAGGGTCCCGATTGGTTTTTGGTGGCTACAGAGGCTTGCGGTGGTGGAACTCCCGATCTATTCTGATCCACGATGTTTTTAGGGTATATGGACATATGTAGGCGAAAGAAGTCGGCCTGGGGAGCCATGAGGGGCCCACGATTGTGGGGGGCGTGCCCAGGGGGGTAGGCCGCGCCTCCCTGCCTCGTGGCTTCCTTGAAGCTTCCCTGACGTCTACTCCAAGTCTCCTCGATTGCTTCCGTTCCAAAAATAACTCTCCCGAATGTTTCAGTCCATTTGGACTCCGTTTGATATTCCTTTTCTTCGAAACACTGAAATAGGCAAGAAAACAACAATTTGGGATGGGCCTCCGGTTAATAAGTTAGTCCCAAAATGATATAAAAGTGTTTAGTAATGCCCATAAACTTCCAAAAGAAATAATATAATAGCATGAATACTTCATAAATTATAGATACGTTGTTGACGTACCAGCATCCCCAAGCTTAGTTCTTGTTCGTCCTCGAGTAGGTAAATGATAAAAGAAATAATTTATGAAGTGTGAATACTAGCAGGTGCACAAGTTTGATCAATGATAATTTCAATCACCTTTTATAGCATAATTATATATCATAACAGTAGCTCAACTCAGAAAACTTCTCATGATCAAGTAACAAACTATTCACATGTTAAAGTATAGATCATAAACTTTCTTGAAAACTAACAAACCGTGTTATTAGTCATCAGAAAATTACAATTCATCTTATTTTCAGGATGGGTCTATGTCAGAGCTTTGATTCAGCAAACTTCACATACTCAACTATCATTTAGTCTTTCACAATTGCTAACACTCACGTGATATTTATGGGTTCAAAGTTTTAATCAGACACAGAGAAAGATAGGGGCTTATAGATTCGCCACCCAACCTTTTACCTCAAGGGTGATGTCAACAATAATAGTTCATGATGCCTTACATCCAATTGGATATATATATATATATATATATATATATATATATATATATATATATATATATATATATATATATATATATCAGGATCTTTCCAACACAATGTGCTTGCCGAAGGATAAAATGTAAAAAGGAAAGGTGAAGATCGCCATGACTCTTGCATAAGGTATAAGACAAGAATAAAAGATAGGCCCTTCGCAGAGGGAAGCAGAGGTTGTCATGCGCTTTTATAGTTGGATGCACAAAATCTTAATGTGAAAGAACGTCACTTTATATTGCCACTTGTGATAGGGACCTTTATTATGCAGTCCGTCGCTTTTATTGCTTCCACATCACAAGATCGTATAAAGCTTATTTTCTCCACACTAATAGATCATACATATTTTGAGAGCAATTTTTATTGCATGCACCAATGACAACTTACTTGAAGGGTCTTACTCAATCCATAGGTAGGTATGGTGGACTCTCATGGCAATAATGGTTTAAGGGATGTTTGGAAGCACAAGTAGTATCTCTACTTGGTGCAAAGAATTTGGCTAGCATGAGGGGGAAAGGCAAGCTCAGCATGTTGAATGATCCATGACAATATACTTTATTTCGGATATAACGAAACATAACCCATTACGTTGTCTTCCTTGTCCAACATCAACCTTTTAGCATGTCATATTTTAATGAGTGCTGACAATTACAAAAGATGTCCAAGATAGTATATTTATATGTGAAATCTCTCTTCCATCAATATTCTCTCATGAATTGTTCAAGTGACCAATACAATGTTTGCTAACCTTCAATAAATTTACCACCTCTACTTATTATATGTAAAGTCATTACTCCCCATGGGATAAGTATATGAAACATATATAATTTCATATTTATGATATTCAAATCATTCAACTATTTACTCGTAGGATATAAGTGAAGCATACGAGTAAATGACAAACTACTCCAAAAAGATATTAGTGAAGATCAATGAGTAGTTAAATAATTATGTAGCTTTGTGAAGACTCTCTCTCATTTAATAATTTCAGATATTGATATTTTATTCAAACAACAAGCAAAACAAAATAAAATGACATTCTAAGAATAGCAAACATCAAGTGAATAAGCAAAAACTTAGGATCAACGAAACTAACCGATAGTTGTTGAAGAAGAAAGGTGGGATGCCAACCAGGGCATCCCCAAGCTTAGACGCTTGAGACTTCTTGAAATATTACCTTGGGATGCCTTGGGCATCCCCAAGCTTGAGCTTTTGTTTCTCTGTCGGATTTCGGGCTCAGCAAAACCCTTAAGATTCGAACACAGGGGTGTGACGAAGATCTCTCCCACTACACGTCTACCTAGCGCCTCGCTCTTCTCCTGGTGGTGGGAATGGAATACAAACAAGCAAGCAAACAAGTAGAACACACAAGAGTTTACCCAGGTTCAGGCCATCTTGCAGTGTAAACCCCTACTTCCTGCTTTGGTGGATTGGCCTCGCGAGGGCTGGAGTATGACAAGTACAGTGGTTTCCTGAGCTCGGGAGGCGAGCTCAAGAGAGGTGAGGAGGCTGATGTTCTTGCTCCTTTGCTTTGCTAAGTCCTCATGGGTTGGCCTCTCAATCATGGGTTCCTTCCCCAATCTATGCTAGGAACCCTAGCTACTTATATAGACAGCCAGGGTCCTCTTCCCCCGAAATGTTTAGGCGGGAAGGGAATCCCACAATGGCCATTTGAGCGGGAACACAAGGACGCTCCTATCCTGACAAAAGGTGGTCTCCGCCTGCAAAGAGGGCAGGCGGTGACGCGGTGGTGGGCTCGGCGATGACATCCTTCCTACCGTCCTTGCGGTCTTTGGTCTTGTTGCACCAAAGGGGGAACCTTTGTCTCGCCCCTCGGGAACCTGCGCATGTGTCGTCTCCTTTGCACCGATATGGAAACTGCGCGTGCTGGCGCCTGCTGGCATGGTTCGCCATGGCTTGTGTCACTGCCTCCTCCTGAGGCAGCCCTTGCCTTGAGATCTCTTCCCTGCCGAAGCAGCCTAGCTGAGGCCACTCTCGGGAGAGGTCTTGGTCGCCCCTCTGGAGCAGTCTAGGTGAGGCCGCTCCCTGAGGAGGTCTTGGTCGTTCTCCTCACTAGGGCTGGCCTCCCCTCGCGAGGGTCTTGAGCAGCTGGTCAATCCGCTGGGCCTTACAGGGCCGTACTAGGAACGCGACGTGGGCCGCAGGCAGGAAAGTCTTGGTACCCTAGTTCCCAGTACGCCGACAGTAGCCCCCGGGCCCAAGGCGCGCGCGGAGTTGGCTTCTGGGCAAAGCCTAGTCAAGCACGAAGCGCCGCGGGCCCCAAAGACTGCGGGCCAGGCTAACGCGTGACAATTGGATTGGTCGTGGTGACTCCACTCCCCACGCAGCCTTGGTAACCCTGTGACTAGACGACTCCCTGGCGCGGGCGATGCGACCATCATGGCCATGACCAATCGATGGTTGGCCTTCCTCACCCTATAAATGAGGCCCGGGGGGAGCCCCCGGGCCATCTTCAAGCCAGCGCCACCATCCTCTCTTCTCCCTTTGTTCTCCTTCGCCCCCAAGATTTCCATGGCATCGCTGAGGAAGTCCTCCGCCACAGAGAGGGGCAAGGGTGTGAAGGAGTTGGTCTAGCCGCCGCCGAAGAGGGGCCGTGGCGTCCCCGTAAGCATGCCGCCACAGCCGTGACAGCTCCTCGGGAAACGGGCGCGGCTTCTCGGGCTCCGACGGGGTCGCCGGCGAGAGGCGTGGAGCTTCTCCTCTCGGTGGGGGCGGCCGTGGCCGCGGTGGTCGAGGTGGCGCAGGGGGGCGACCGGTGCCTATCTGTCCCCCACGCCGGCAACTCCACTCCTCCAACGCGGCCTCCGAATTCATATGTGGGTGGAGAAGCCCGATAGCATGTGGCTCCGGCTTCCCCGCTGGTTCCCCGCCGAACTGCCGGAAGAAGGGCCCGACGGCATTTGGCTGTAGGCCGCCGGGTGCTGCAACGGAGCCTTCTGGGTGGAGGTCGAGGTCCTTGCTTCAGGCGACGTGTTCCTTGGTCGTGGCTGGCAACCCTTCGCACGTGCGCGCCGGCTGCGGGGAAAGTGCACCCTCCACTTCAAGTACGACGGGGTGTCGTCGTTGCTTGTTAGGGCCTTCTCGGAGGAAGGAAGGCGCCTTGGGTGTTGCCCAGAGGTGGACGACGACGAGGAGAGTGGCGACGGCGTCTTGAGGAGCAGCTCTTCCTCTGAAGACGAGCTCGGCCTCACCAGGCTCCGCAGGTCCCCCCTCTGTGGCAGCAGCAGCTCCTCCAGCAGCGACAGCTATCCTGGGTGGCCGCTCCGCCGCGCACAGCTCGCCGAGGAGGAGGGGCCCTCGCGCCGCCGCTCTTCGGTGAAGCGCGAAGAGTAGGGCCCCGACTTGGTTGAGGTGCTGACTACGCCGATCCACGGGCTCTGAATCCGCCTGGCCCTTGTTTTTGATTTTCTTCATTTCCTTCCTGCATTTGGTTTAAGCTGCCTCGGGCGGGCGTGTAATGAACAATGGCATGTATGCATGAAATGGAAGTCTGCTGTTATTTTCGTTCTGGACAAAATTACTTAGCTTGTGAGTTGCGCATGTCGTGAGACAAAGTCCTGAGGCGGGTGGCCTCCTGATGTCACGAGCCCCCAGGCGAATCATGAGGACCACCGGGCTCGGAGCCCCCGAGCGTAGATGAGCCTTGGTGAGTTGAGTAGGGCTCGCGCCCTTGAGCTCACCTGAGAGCGCGGAGCGAGTACTGATATGCCAAGGCCTGAGCAGGCTTGGCGAAGTAAGTCATGAGGGCTGAAAAGCCTGACGCCAGAGTGAAAGCACAAGTGCTCCCTGGGTGGTTTTGGTAATTAATGTCAACATATCTCTTGTTGGACTAACACTTTTACCTAGTATGTTTCAGATAAGTTCAACAATGGAGTGGCATGGACTAAAGGATGTGGAACCCCTTGAAGAAGCTAAGGACAAAGGATTGGCTCAAAGCTTCAAGAACAAGACTCTACATTTTACATTTTTAGTGATCCAAGATCACATTGAGTCCATAGGAAAAGCCAGTACTATTAAGGAGGGATGAGGTGTTGCTTAATGAGCCTCTTGCTTCATGTGCTTAGTGATATGCTCCAAAATCCTCAACTACCTTTTCATATCCACATATGACCCAAACCTAAAGTCAAACTCGGCCCCACCGATTCTTCCTATCGGGAGCCACCGAGTTTCCCATGTCATAGCCACTGCCACAAACCCTAGCAAATCGGTTTCACCGATAGGGATCTCGGTCTCACCGAGATGGGATTGCAATCTCACTGTGTATGTCCATTTCCAAAATCGGTCTCACCGAGCTTGTGCAATCGGTACTACCGAGATTACAATGCAAATCCTCTGGTTAGCTTATTACCAAATCGATCCCACCGAGTTTGTGTAATCGGTCTCACCGAGTTTGCCTGACCAACTCTCTAGTTAGCCTATTACCAAAATCGGTCCCACCGAGTTTGTGTAATCATTCACACCGAGATTACGTTATGCCCTAACCCTAGCAATATCGATCCTACCGAGTTGCATCTCAGTCCCGCCAAAAATCCTAAAGGTCACTAGGTTTGTTGAATCGGTCCGACCGAGTTTAACGATTCGGTCCCACCGAGTTTGGCAAATTGTTTGTAACGGTTAGATTTTGTGTGGAGGCTATATATACCCCTCCACCCACTCTTCATTCGTGGAGAGAGCCATCAGAACAGATCTTCACTTCCAATACACATTTTCTGAGAGAGAACCACCTACAGTTGTGTTGAGCTCAAGATATTCCATTCCTACCATATGAATCTTGATCTCTAGCCTTCCCCAAGTTGCTTTCCACTCAAATCTTCTTTCCACCAAATCCAAATCCTGTGAGAGAGAGTTGAGTGTTGGGGAGACTATCATTTGAAGCGCAAGAGCAAGGAGTTCATCATCAACACACCATTTGTTACTTCTTGGAGAGTGGTGTCTCCTAGATTGGCTAGGTGTCACTTGGGAGCCTTCGACAAGGTTGTGGAGTTGAACCAAGGACTTTGTAAGGGCAAGGAGATCGCCTACTTCGTGAAGATCTACCGCTAGTGAGGCAAGTCCTTCGTGGGCGACGGCCATGATGGAATAGACAAGGTTGCTTCTTCGTGGACCCTTCATGGGTTGAGCCCTCCGTGGACTCGCGTGACCGTTACCCTCCGTGGGTTGAAGTCTCCATCAACATGGATGTACGATTGCACCACCTATCGGAACCACGACAAAAACATCCGTGTCTCCAATTGCATTTGAATCCTCCAAACCCTTCCCTTTACATTCTTGCAAGTTGCATGCTTTACTTTCCGCTGCTCATATACTCATTGCACACTTGCTTGATATGTATTGTGTTTGTTAAACATGTGCCTAAACTCCACCTAAACTTAAGAATTTTAAAAACTGCAACTTTCGTCACTTAGTGTCTAATCACCCCCCCCCCCTCTAGACACCTCTTCTCGATCCTACAATTGGTATCAGAGCTTTGGTCTCCATTGCCTTGGTTTAAACACCTTTGGAGGAATATGGATGTGTCTACTTTAGGGAGTCTTAGACATAGAGTGCCCATTCTTGATGAAGAGTATTTTCATGAGTGGAAAAATGAAATGCTTGAGATTTTCAATGAATATCATTTGAACAAGTACATTGCTAGTCCTTGTGCACCTCATATTGATCCTTTACACCCTACCCTAGATGAAGATATTGACATGATTCGCAATCTTAGAACTGTTGAGCTCATCATTAGAGGATTGCCCAAATATCTGATTGCTAGTTTGCCTACTCCTAAGTGTGCCTATACTATATGGAAATTTCTTGAGGAACGATTTCCCGATTATTCCTTGAAAAGTTTAGATGAAATTCTCCATAAATCTATTGCCTTGAGTAAGATGAACTCTAGTGATCCTAGTTTTGGTGATTGCCTATTTGAGCTTACAAATCTCATGCATGCTAAAGGAAATGTTGGAATCATTAGTGATATCATATCCGAAGCTATAAGAATTCATAAAGGTAACCACTTTGATGATCATGTACCTAATGAATTACCCTCTCTAGGATTTGATCAATCACAAGATGATGTTGAACATGGATACTATGATGAAGATGATGATAGTGACTATGATCTTGATGATGCAATGAGACATTTTGGTCTTATGGCGAATCTTCGCGGCTACATGGCTGGAAGAAAGGAATGGGTCCTTGATAGTGGATGTACTGATCATATGAACGGAGATGAAGAGATGTTCCGTGAGCTTGCTGAAAATGACGGCCCTCGAAAATATGTCACCTTTTGTGATAATTCAAAGGGTAAGGTGGTTGGCCTTGGTAAGGTGGCCATCTCACACGATAGCTCCATACAAAATGTCATGCTCGTTGAATCCCTTGGATACAATTTACTTTCAGTTTCTAGACTTGCGGATTTCGGTTTCAATGTCTTATTCACTGAAGTAGATTGCCAAGTGTTTCGTAGAGACAATCATAAAACGGTCTTTACCGGTATACGTAGAAGAGATCTTTACAATGTTGATTTCACTAAAAAGGCTCAACCTAAAACTTACTTAATCGCTAAATCTTCTAAAGGCTGGTTCTGGCATAGAAGACTAGGTCATGTTGGAATGCGAAATCTTGGTAAGCTTATTAAAGGTGATCATATCCTTGGAATAAAAGATGTCGTATTTGACAAGGATAGACTTTGTAGTGCTTGTCAAGCAGGGAAACAAGTTGGAGGAAGTTACCGCGCGAAGAACATCATGACCACAAGAAGACCACTCGAGCTAATTCACATGGATCTCTTTGGTCCAAATGCTTGCAAGAGTCTCAGTGGTAACTCATTTGGTCTAGTCGTAGTTGATGATTTTTCAAGATTCACGTGGGTGTTCTTTCTTGATGACAAGTCACAGGTCCAAAAGATCTTCAAAAACTTCGCTAGGAAGGCCCAAAATCAGTTTGACGTGAAGATCAAGAAGGTTTGGAGTGACAATGGAATGGAGTTCAAGAACGCAAATGTGGACACCTTTCTTGACGAAGAAGGGATTTCACACGAGTTCTCGGGTACGTACACACCTCAACAAAATGGAGTTGTTGAGAGGAAGAACCGGACTCTTATCGAGATGGCAAGAACGATGCTTGATGAGTACAAGACGCCAAAGCACTTTTGGGCAGAAGCAGTTGAGACAGCTTGTCATGCAACAAATCGCTTGTATCTTCACAAGCTACTCGACAAGACGGCATACGAGCTCCTCACCGGTAACAAACCCCAAGTTGGATACTTTCGCGTATTCGGCTCAAAGTGCTACATTCTTGATAAGCATCGTCGTTCTAAATTTGCTCCTAAGTATCATGAAGGTTTTCTACTTGGTTATGGCTCAAACTCTCACACTTACCATGTCTACAATAATTTCACCCGAAAGGTTGAAGAGACGGTGGATGTGAAGTTTGATGAATCTAACGGCTCGCAAGTAGAGCAATTGCCAATTGATGTAGGAGACAAAGACCCTTCGGAAGCAATTCAAGACTTGTCCATTGGCAAGATTATTCCAACGGAAATGAAGGAGAGTACCTCGTCCGTCCAAGTGGAAGCTTCTACATCACGACAAGGTGAACCAAGAGTTGATACAGAAGCATCCACAAGTGGGAGACGTCAAGATGAAGAAAACGAGGAAGTACACCAAGATGAACATCAACAACCTCCTTCTCCACCACGACAAGAGAACAACAACGTCAACAATGAAGAAGGCCAAGAAGAAGAAGAACAAGATGAAGAGGATGTTCCACCCCGACCCAAGCAAAAGCTTACACGAGTTCGAGCAAGAATTGCCAAAGATCATCCTGTCAAGCAAATCTACAAAGATATCCAAATCGGGAGAATCACTCGCTCTAAAACTCGTTTAGCTAACTTTTTTGAACATTACTGATTCATTTCTAAAATTGAACCTATGAAGGTTGAAGAAGCATTGAAGGATCCGGATTGGGTAAATGCTATGCATGAAGAGCTACACAACTTTGAGAGAAATCAAGTGTGGACATTAGTCGAGAAGCCCGACAACAACCACAACATCATTGGTACCAAATGGGTGTTTCGCAACAAGCAAGATGAAGATGGACAAGTGGTTCGCAACAAAGCACGTCTCGTCGCCCAAGGTTATACACAAGTTGAAGGTATGGACTATGGTGAGACATATGCTCCCGTTGCTAGACTTGAGTCCATTCGCATCTTACTTGCCTATGCTAATCACCATGATATCACCCTATACCAAATGGACATTAAAAGTGCTTTTCTAAATGGCAAAATTGAGGAGGAAATTTATGTTAAGCAACCTCCCGGCTTTGTTAATCCTAAGAAACCTAATCATGTTTACAAACTTCACAAAGCCATTTATGGTCTTAAACAAGCTCCTAGAGCATGGTATAAATGCTTGACCAAGTTCCTTACTGAAAAAGGCTTTGAAATTGGTAAAATTGATTCTACTCCTTTTACTAAAAGGGTTCATGGAGAACTATTTGTGTGCCAAATTTATGTTGATGATATCATATTTGGTTCTACTAACCCTCATTTTAGTGAAAAGTTTGGAAAGCTAATGTTGGAGAAGTTTGAGATGTCTATGATGAGTGAACTCAAATTCTTTCTCGGTTTGCAAATCAAGCAAACTAAGGAAGGTACATTTGTCTCTCAAACGAAGTACACCAAAGACTTATTTAAGAAGTTCAATATGCAAGAATGCAAAGGTATGCCTACACCCATGCCTACTAGTGGACATCTTGATTTGACCAAAGATGGTGAACCGGTTGATCAAAAGGTTTATCGCTCTATGATCGGTTCATTGTTATATCTATGTGCCTCACATCCCGATATTATGCTAAGTGTGTGCATGTGTGCACGATATCAAGCTGCTCCTAAAGAATGTCATCTTAAGGCTGTGAAAAGGATAGTGAGATACTTAATCCATACACCAAATTTTGGCATTTGGTATCCTAAGAGGTCCTCTTCTGATCTTGTTGTCTATTCCGACTCGGACTATGTCGGAGACAAGGTTGATAGAAAGTCCACTTCGGGTACTTATCAATTCCTTGGTAGATCTCTTGTGTCTTGGTCTTCCAAGAAACAAAACTCGATATCCTTATCCACCGCCAAAGCGGAATACATTGCCGCTGGTTCATGTTGTGCTCAATTACTTTGGATGACTCAAACTCTTAAAGATTATGGGATATATGTGAAACATGTTCCGTTGCTATGTGACAATGAAAGTGCTATTAAGATTGCTCACAATCCCGTGCAACAT
Source organism: Aegilops umbellulata (assembly GCA_032464435.1). Classification (NCBI taxonomy): domain Eukaryota; kingdom Viridiplantae; phylum Streptophyta; class Magnoliopsida; order Poales; family Poaceae; genus Aegilops; species Aegilops umbellulata. Next base: position 269,172,930 of record CP136055.1, on the reverse strand, counting down.
TCTCGAACTAAGCATATTGGAGTTCGTCATCATTCCATTCGAGATCATGTTGCCAAAGGGGACATTAACCTTAAGCATGTTCGCACCGATAAGCAATTGGCGAATATATTCACTAAACCACTTGATGAGAAAGTGTTTTGCAGGTTAAGAGGTGAATTGAACATCATTGATGCTTCAAACTTGGAGTAGGAACTCCATTTGATACATGTGAGGCATGAGCCTATGACTAATCCTTGATATTTCTCTTATGATGCTATTCATATGTCTTGGATATATTTGCACCTTGCATGTTATCTAACCCGTGTAGGTACTTGGTTGAATCCAATTCTATGAGATTGCAACTCACTCACATCTTGAGCAATCTCTACATCACCAAGTCTCTACACAATGGTGGTTGAAGACAAGGAAGCACGAAGCCATTCAAATATATCCTTTGACAAATTCTATGTTAAATCCTATAATTGTCATACACAAGTGCTCTTCCTTGCAAGACTAACCCATGTAGGTAGATGAACTCAAACTCCAAGTGGTGCTCCCAACTCTTGATGAACTACATCAACCTTGAGCAACCCACACAAGTTCAACTACATGAGCAAGACCCACACCACCACCAAAGGTATGTTATTCCATCTTAGAGAAGCTTTACTCCAAGATATGAGTCAAAGCAACTCAACAAGATGTGAATACATCAAGATGCTTAAACGAAAAATGGTAACCCCATTTTGAGCTTAAACGATGAGTATGACCTATGATCAAGTGCTCTCACTTGACTCCTAAGTCAATATACTCTAACATAGGTGACTTTGTCACCGCCCAACTCTAGATGAAGTTCTCTCGTGTGTTCTTTTCTGTGTTATTGCATATGTTCCTTGCATATTTGCTTCAACAACAAAAAAACTTCATCTAGATCTTTTATTTTCTTCTCTTTTTTTATTATTCTGCATTTTCTGCATCCAATTCATTGCAAATCTTTCATTCAACTCCTTGCAAATCTTTGTGAAATTCTACCTGTCTAGTGAGCTGAGGTGACAAGTGGTTCCACTCTGATGAACTCGGTCACACCGGTTTGATTTCTTCGGTCTAACCGATATCTTTCGGTGCAACCGAATCACACAACTCAGAGTCACCGATTTCATCACAGGAAAACCATCTTGCCACTCATTCCTGATTTCTGTTTTGCTCCATCTCCACTCAATGAGTCTTGTCCTCTACCAGCATCATGTTAAACATGTTGCTTTGCTCTGTGACTCAAGGACCAACCCATTTGTATCACATATCCAGAAGACCCTTCTTGGAAATTGATGTCAAAGGGGGAGAGAGAGATCACATCAAAGCTTAATCTTTCCTATAGGGGGAGAAAAAGGAGAATATTCGGGGGGAGAGAAAGTAATATCATCAATGACCCCAGATGCTTGGTGTTCAAGAGGAGATATGTCACATGTCTTTAAGAGGGGAAAGACATGTTTGTTTGCTTGCTTTAGCTCAAGCTCTGTTGATTATATTTTCTATTGCTCTGATTTTCCGTTTCCTATCTTCTCCCAATATCTCATGTTAGATTCAGGGGGAGCAAGACATCTAAGGAAAGGAAATCTCTGATTGTATTGCATATATTTACCTTTGGGGACATGTCTATATCAAATGTAGTACTTAGTACTGACTCTACATGTCATCCCAGTCTTGGTTCTCTTGTGGTTTCTTTTTGTTTGCTCTGATTGGTAGTGTTATCTAACCTTGTTTGCGCAGGTTCATCCCATCCTAAGCCAACTCAAGACCACAAGGTAAGTATATGCATCACAGTCATGTGAATGAGAAGTTCTTGCTGATGTACATACTATTTGCAAGAAGGACTCATGAGCATGAAGGTACATTTCTCATATTCACATCATTTTCTCTGATGCATATAGCCAAGATACATGTAACACATTGCTTACTTTGTCATGTTTATGCATTCACATGCTCCTATACTCCATATTCACATGATTGCATATGTGTTGGGGGAGCCTATGCATGTTACATTTCCTTCCAAAGCTTTACTTGCTATTCTCTATATCTTTATCTAAAGCTTTGATGTATGTTGTCATCAATTACCAAAAAGGGGGAGATTGAAAGCACAAGTGCTCCCTGGGTGGTTTTGGTAATTAATGTCAACATATCTCTTGTTGGACTAACACTTTTACCTAGTATGTTTCAGATAAGTTCAACAATGGAGTGGCATGGACTAAAGGATGTGGAACCCCTTCAAGAAGCTAAGGACAAAGGATTGGCTCAAAGCTTCAAGAACAAGACTCTATATTTTACATTTTTAGTGATCCAAGATCACATTGAGTCCATAGGAAAAGCCAATACTATTAAGGAGGGATGAGGTGTTGCTTAATGAGCCTCTTGCTTCATGTGCTTAGTGATATGCTCCAAAATCCTCAACTACCTTTCCATATCCACATATGACCCAGACCTAAAGTCAAACTCGGCCCCACCGATTCTTCCTATCCGGAGCCACCGAGTTTCACATGTCATAGCCACTGCCACAAACCCTAGCAAATCGGTTTCACTGATAGGGATCTCGGTCTCACCGAGATGGGATTGCAATCTCACTGTGTATGTCCATTGCCAAAATTGGTCTCACCGAGTTTGCGCAATCGGTACTATCGAGATTACAATGCAAATCCTCTGGTTAGCTTATTACCAAATCGGTCCCACCGAGTTTGTGTAATGGGTCTCACCGAGTTTGCCTGACCAACTCTCTTGTTAGGCTATTACCAAAATCGGTCCCACCGAGTTTGTGTAATCGGTCACACCGAGATTACGTTATGCCCTAACCCTAACCATATCGGTCCTACCGAGTTGCATCTCAGTCCCACCGAAAATCCTAACGGTCACTAGGTTTGCTGAATCGGTCCGACCGAGTTTAACGATTCGGTCCCACCGAGTTTGGAAAATTGTGTGTAATGGTTAGATTTTGTGTGGAGGCTATATATACCCCTCCACCCACTCTTCATTCGTGGAGAGATCCATCAGAACAGATCTTCACTTCCAATACACATTTTCTGAGAGAGAACCACGTACACTTGTGTTGAGCTCAAGATATTCCATTCCTACCATATGAATCTTGATCTCTAGCCTACCCCAAGTTGCTCTCCACTCAAATCTTCTTTCCACCAAATCCAAATCTTGTGAGAGAGAGAGTTGAGTGTTGGGGAGACTATCATTTGAAGCACAAGAGCAAGGAGTTCATCATCAACACACCATTTGTTACTTCTTGGAGAGTGGTGTCTCCTCGATTGGCTAGGTGTCACTTGGGAGCCTCCGATAAGATTGTGGAGTTGAACCAAGGAGTTTGTAAGGGCAAGGAGATCGCCTACTTCGTGAAGATCTACCGCTAGTGAGGCAAGTCCTTCGTGGGCGACGGCCATGATGGAATAGACAAGGTTGCTTCTTCATGGACCCTTCATGGGTGGAGCCCTCCGTGGACTCGCGCGATCGTTACCCTCCGTGGGTTGTAGTATCCATCAACGTGGATGTACGATAGCACCACCTATCGGAACCACGACAAAAACATCTGTGTCTCCAATTGCGTTTGAATCCTCCAAACCCTTCCCTTTACATTCTTGCAAGTTGCATGCTTTACTTTCCGCTGCTCATATACTCATTGCACACTTGCTTGATATGTATTGTGTTTGTTAAACATGTACCTAAACTCCACCTAAACTTAAGAATTTTAAAAACTGCAACTTTCGGCACTTAGTGTCTAATCAACCCCCCCCCTCTAGACACCTCTTCTCGATCCTACACAGAGCCTGAGCAGGCTTGGCAAGGTGAGGTCGTGAGGTCACGATAGCCGAGAGCTGAGACCGGCCCTATCCCAGCCCCCACGCGCGAGGCGCGCGAGGGAGGACAAGCGGCGCAACCTGGCCCGAAGAACTGAACTCGAGAGCAGTGCGAAAAAAACGAGCGAAACCAGAGCAAATCGCAATAAACTCGAAAAACTTCATAGCACGGGGTAGTGGAAGGGCTGACAGCCAAGGAAGTAGAAAAAGCTGACAGCCGAACACCAAGGTGAAAAAGGAAAAAAGGTCGCGTCCAACCCCTAGCTACGTCTTCTTCCCAGCGCGGAGCTAAGGAGTGCCACTGGGACGTGGGTGGGAGCCCGATCTGAGGGCTCGTAAGCAACGCAGAGGAGACTCCGAGGCGTGTACAGCCCCAACTCATTATTACGTGAGAGTGTCACGAGCGGAGACCTTGACGGGCACGGAGCCTTGATTGTCTTCACGGGCAGGGAGCCTTGATTATGGATAGAACCTCCTGAGGTGTTGAATGTTCCAGGAATTCTGGATGAGTATCTCGTCCTGCGTCTCCAGGCACACAGTGCCAGGCCTAGAGACACGGGCGATTCTGAACGGGCCCTCCCACATAGGCGAGAGCTTGTGTAGCCATTCCCTGGAGAGGACCCGCCTCAAGACCAAGTCACCAACTTCCAATGTTCTCGAGCGGACGCTGCGGCAATGATACCGCCGCAGCGCCTGCTGATATCGCGCTGCCCTGAGCGCAGCTCGGCGGCGGCCCTCCTCGCCGAGCACGAGGTCCATCCGCCAGGCAGCGTCCTGGCGTTCCTCATCGAAAGCCAAGACCCATGGGGAGCGACGCTTTACCTCATGAGGGAGGACCACCTCCGCACCATAAACGAGAAAGAACGGGGTTTCTCCCGTAGGTTTGGTTGCGGTGGTGCGGATTGACCACAGCACGGACTGGAGCTCGTCGATCCAGCCCCTACCGCAGGCCTCGAGCTTTTTCTCGAAGCTGCGCGTCTTGAGGTCGCGCAGGACCTCTGCATTGGCGCGTTCGGCCTGCCCATTGCTCCTGGGGTGGGCCACTGAGGCGTAGCAGATCTGCGTTCCAAGGTTAGCACAATATGATATGAAGAGATTTCTCGTGAACTACGAACCGTTATCCGTGATGATGCGGTTGGGGACGCCGAAGTGGGTCACGAGGCCCTTGATGAACTTGACTGCCGATCCTGCGGGAATCATGCGGATCGGCTCCACCTCGGCCCACTTGGTGAACTTGTCGATGGCAACATAGAGGAAACGGTAGCCTCCTGCCGCTCGGGGGAACGGTCCCAGGATGTCCAGCCCCCAGACCTCGAAGGTCCAGGAGAGCGGGATGGCCTGAAGACCTTGCGCTGGCTGATGGATCTGCTTGGCATGGAACTGGCATGCCTCGCAGGCTCGCACGAGCTCCGTGGCGTCGTCCAATGTTATGGGCCAGTAGAAGCCGCTGCGAAAAACCTTTCCCACAAGGGTGCGGGACGATGAATGATGGCCGCAATCCCCTCTGTGGATGTCGGCCAGCAGCTCTTGTCATTGCCTCCTCAAGATGCATTTTAGCGAGACACCGTTAGGGTGCCTCCTGTAGAGCTCACCGTCTTGGATGTAGTAGGCCGAGGCCTGCCGAGCCATGCGTTCAGCGTCTTCCTCCTTCTCCGGCAAGGTGCCGCACAGTAGGTATGCCTTGAGCTCCTTAGTCTAGCAATCTTCCTCAGGTTCGGCGGCGAGCAGCAGGCGGGCTCCGGAGGGCGGCCCACAGGGTGGTGCGCCGACCTCGGGAGCCGCTGGTAGCCCCTCACGCGTGGATGCCAGCTCCGGAGTAGGTGGTGCTGCGGATGGCCTAAGCAAGCGCTCCTCGAAGACACCTGGTTCTTGTGGCTTTTGTCGGGAGGCCCGCTTGGCGATGTCGTCTGCTTCCTTATTCGTGCCCCTCGGCACGTGCTGCAGCTCCAGTCCTAGGAACCGCTTCTCCATCTTGCGCACCTCCTCCAGATATGCTTCCATGTGTTCGTCTTTGGGCTTGTAATCTTTGTTAGAGAAGTTGACGAGGAGCTGCGAGTCGCCTTTTATGGTGAGACGCTTCACCCCTAGTGCGGCCGTGGCCTTGAGCCCGGCGATTAGGCCCTCATACTCTGCGATGTTGTTGGCGACCTTTTCGCCGTGCTGGAAGCAAAGTTGCACAGCGTAGCGGAGCTTGTCCTGAGTGGGTGATACCAGCACGGCGCCAGCCCCTGCGCCGAGGCGCGAGAAGGCACCATTGAAATATACCACCCATCCATCTGGAGTTTCGTCACCCGGGGCCAGTGAGCGGTGCTCGCCAGCCCCCTGGTCCGGAGCGTCGGTCCACTCTGCCACGAAATCATCCAACGCTGCCCCCTTGATGACCCGCGTGGTGCTGAACTCCAGCTGGAATGCCTGCAGCTTGATGTTCCACTCAGCAATCCTCCCGATGACATTCGGGCCCCGAAGCACCTTCTCCAGGGGGTAGGCTGAGACGACCTTGATGGGATGGCCTTGAAAATAGTGGCGCAGCTTCCTGGAAGCAACAAGGAGCGCTAGCAGCAGCTTCTGGGGCATGGGGTAGCGCGAGCGAGCGTCGCGGAGCACGGTGCTGATGAAGTACATGGATGCTCCACGAGGGTCAGTGATGTGGGATCCTCAGGCGCTTCTGATGGCTCACGAGCCCTACATAGGCCGGCGGGGTTGCCAGACGTTGCAGCCGTGTCAGCCCCGGAGGTTGTGTCGTGAGGCAGCGGAGTTCCGGCGGGCATCGGGTCATTCCGCGAGCTCTGTCCCCTGACCCTTTCCTCTCGTGCCACTACCAGCGCCGCGCTGGCGGAGTGAGGCGTAGCAGCGAGATAAAGGATCAAGGGCTCCTGAGGCCTTGGCGCCACCATAACCGGTGGGCTAGTGAGGTACTTCTTGAGATATTGGAAGGCAGCGTCGGCCTCCGGAGTCCACTCAAAAGGCCCCTTCCTCTTCATGAGCTTGAAGAAGGGGAGGGCGCGCTCGCCGAGCTTCGAGATGAAACGCCCCAAAGACGTCACACACCCCGCAAGTTTCTGCATTTGCTTCAAGGTCGTGCGCGGCTCCATTCTCTCGAGGGCTTTGACCTTCTCCGGGTTGGCCTCAATGCCCCGGTGCGAGACCAGGAATCCCAGCAGCTTGCCCGAGGGGACCCCAAACACACATTTTTCTGGATTGAGGCATAAGTTCACCTTGTGCAGGTTGGCGAATGTTTCCTCAAAGTCCCCAATAAGGGTCTTGGCCTCCTTGGACTTGACCACGATGTCGTTGACGTAGGCCTCGATGTTCCTCCCGAGCTGAGGGCCGAGGGTGATGTGCATCAGCCGCTGGAAGGTGGCGCCTGCGTTCCTCAGCCCGAAGGGCATGCAGATGTAGCAATAGGTCCCGCATGGGGTCAGGAACGACGTCTTCTCTACGTCTTGTACTGCCATTTTGATCTGGTGGTAGCCCGAGAAGGAGTCGAGGAAGCAAAGCAGGTCGCACTCGGCCGTTGAGTCCACGATCTGGTCGATGTGAGGGAGAGGGAACGGGTCCTGAGGGCAGAACTTGTTGAGGCTCGTGAAGTCGACGCACATGCGCTCTTTGCCTCCTTTCTTCGGGACGATGACGGGGTTGGCCAACCATTCTGGGTGGCACACCTCCCGGATAACGCCTGCTTCTTCCAGCTTTCGAACCTCCTGGACGATGAAGGCCTGCTTTTCCGGAGCCTGCCGCCTCTCCTTTTGCTTGATAGGTCTTGCGTTCGGGCACACCATGAGGTGATGTTCGATGACGTGCCTGGGCACCCCGACCAGGTCGGTCGCCTTCCATGCGAACACGCCCTTGTTGAGGAAGGCCACCAACGCCTCCTCTTGCTCTGGAAGCAGGCCCGCACCGATGGTGAAAGTGGAGCTCGCGTCTCCCTCATTGATGGGTACCTGCTTGGTCTCGGCGTGATCCTGAGAGAAGGGCTGCTTCTTTTTGGCTGGAGCGGCTCCGGCGACCTCCGGAGCCCCCTCTACGCTTGGGCGAGCTGCGGCAGCGGCTCGATAAGCGTGCTCGAGGACCTGAAGGGCGGCCTTGGTGTCTCCTTTGATGGTGATGGTGCCACTGCTCCCGGGCATCCTGACGATGTTGTAGCCCGGGTGAGTCGCCGCCATGAACTTGGCCAGGGCCGGGAAGCCGAGGATGGCGTTGTAGGGCAAGTGGATAGGCGCGACGTCGAGTCGATGAGCTCGGTCCGGTAATTGGCGTGCGTCCCGAAGGTGACGGGGAGGCAGACCTGCCCGATCGGGACGACCGAGCCCGCGACTCCCGAGAAGGGTGTGGTGGGGAGGAGCCGCCCGTAGGCCACCGGCAGACGGCCAAAGGCCTCCGCGGAGAGGATGCTGAGCTCGGCGCCGCCGTCGACGAGGGTCCTTGTGACGGCCATCCCACAGATGGTGGGGCTACATACCGCAGGGAGGAGGCATGTGCCGGTTGTAGCTCTGGTGTGGTCGCTGGGGCCGAAGACGATGGCGTGCCCCTGCATGTCTAGCCCCCGCGGGGCCTCCTGCGGCCGCGTGGCAGCCCCCAGCCATCAAAGGTGTGATTTAGCGTGACGGGGCGACGACGGCGCCTGGGATCCTCCGATGATGCAGGCGACCCCGTGGCATGGTGGCGCCCCACCGGCAGCGTCCAGCAGCTCGCCAAGGCGAGCCACCCAAGCGTTAAGCCCCGCCGCAGGCGGCCGGTGTCGGAGCATCTCCTGGGCCGCTAGAAGCGCCGCCGGCGAGGCCAGGGGAAGTGGGAGTGGCGTAGCAGGCTGCTTCCCAGTGGTCGGGCTGGCGATGGGGTCGTCGGCATGGAGGACGAAGCGCCCGTGAGCGTCGCGGTCCACCGCCGCCGCCCGGGCAACGGGGACGGCTCCAGCCTCTGCGCGGATGCAGCAGGCAGGTGTCGCCATGGCGACGTAGGGCGGAAGAGGGGAGGCGAGGTCGTCAGAGAGGCGAGATCTCGCCACGCCCCCTACCTGGCACGCCAAATGTCGGATTTCGGGCTCTGCAAAACCCTTAAGATTTGCACACAGGGGTGTGACGAAGATCTCTCCCACTACACGTCTACCTAGCGCCTCGCTCCTCTCCTGGTGGTGGGAATGGGATTCAAGCAAGCAAGCAAACAAGTAGAACACACAAGAGTTTACCTAGGTTCAGGCCACCTTGCGTTGTAAAACCCTACTTCCTGCTTTGGTGGATTGGCCTCGCGAGGGATGGAATATGAAAAGTACAGTGGTTTCCTGAGCTCAGAAGGCGAGCTCGAGAGAGGTGAGGAGGCTGATGTTCTTGCTCCTTTGCTTTGCTAAGTCCTAATGGGTTGGCCTCTCAATCATGGGTTCCTTCCCCCCCCCTTATGCTAGGAACCCTAGCTACTTATATAGACGGCCAGGGTCCTCTTCCCCCAAAATGTTTAGGCGGGAAGGGAATCCCACAATGGCCATTTGAGCGGGAACACAAGGACGCTCATATCCTGACAAAAGGTGGTCTCCGCCTGCAAAGAGGGCATGCGGTGACGCGGTGGTGGGCTCGGCGATGACATCCTTCCTTCCGTCCTTGCAGTCTTCGGTCTTGTTGCACCAAAGGGGAAACCTTTGTCTCGCCCCTCGGGAACCTGCGCCTGTGCGGTCTCCTTTGCACCGATATGGAAACTGCACCCGCTGGCGCGTGCTGGCGCCTGCTGGCACGGTTCGTCATGGCTTGCGTCACTGCCTCCTCCTGAGGCAGCCCTTGCCTTGAGATCTCTGCCCTCCCTAATCAGCCTAGCTGAGGCCACTCTCGGGAGAGGTCTTGGTCGCCCCTCTGGAGCAGTCTAGGTGAGGCCGCTCCCTGAGGAGGTCTTGGTCGTTCTCCTCGCTAGGGCTGGCCTCCCCTCGCGAGGGTCTTGAGCAGCTGGTCAATCAGCTGGGCCGTACTAGGAAACGACGTGGGCCGCAGGCAGGCAAGTCTGGGTACCCTGGTTCCCAGTACGCCGACAGTCTCCTTAATTACTCTCATATCACGGTCTCCCTAAATCTCAAAAGATTCATCCACACAAAACTCAACAAGGACTCGTGAGATAAGTTAGTATAAACCAATGCAAAAATCTTATCATACTCTACTGTAGCAAATCACAAAAATTATCATTCAACATTCAATACTAAATGCCTCTGCATATTTAATAGTCCTATCCTCAAATAGAATCATTAAACAAGCAAACATGTGCAAACAATGCAAACATAACAGCAATCTGCCTAAACAGGACAGTCTGTAAAGAATGCAGCAAGATCCATACTTCCCTAGCTCCAAAAATTATGAAAGAAAATCCCCACTGTAGTAAACTTATCAGAGATTACTATGCAAAATGTTTCAACATTTTATCACATTCTGACTTTTCTAGGGAATTTTTGCAACAGCGGTAAACTTTCTGTTTTCAAACAGCAACATGTAGACTTGTAAAATAGGCATAGTAAAGGCTATCAATGCCACTTTTATTGAAATAAAAGATGCAAAACATTATTCTAAATAACATCAAGCAAATCCTAACAAAATAGATTGACGCTCCAAGCAAAACACATATCATGTGGTGAATAAAAATATAGCTCCAAGTAAAGTTACCGATGAACGAAGACGAAAGAGGAGATGCCTTCCGGGGCATCCCCAAGCTTAGGCTCTTGGTTGTCCTTGAATATTGCCTTGGGGTGCATTGGGCATCCCCATGCTTAGGCTCTTGCCACTCCTTATTCCATAGTCCATCGAATCTTTACCCAAAACTTGAAAACTTCACAACACAAAACATAACAGAAAACTTGTAAGCTCCGTTAGTATAAGAAAATAAATCACCACTTTTGGTACTGTTGTGAACTCATTCTAAATTCATATTGGTGTAGTATCTACTATATTCCAATTTCTCTATGGTTCATACCCTCCGATACTACTCATAGATTCATCAAAATAAGCAAACAACACATAGAAAACAGAATCTGTCAAAAACAGAATAGTCTGTAGTAATCTGTATCAAACGTATACTTCTGGAACTCCAAAAATTCTGAAAAAACAGGAAGTCCTAGGTAATTTGTTTATTGATCTTCTGCAAAAGAATCAGTATTTTATCACGTCCTGGTGATTTTTAACAATTCTGGGACTGAGCGAAAAGTTTCTGTTTTTACAGCAAGATCAAATTAACTATCACTGTAGGTTATCCCATAGGTCTTACTTGGCACAAACATTAATTAAAACATAAAAACACATCCAACCAGAGGCTAGATGATTTATTTATTACTAAACATGAACAACAAGTAAGGAACAAAAATAAAATTGGGTTGCCTCCCAACAAGTGCTAACGTTTAACGCCCCTAGCTAGGCATGATGATTTCAATGATGCTCACATAAAATATAAGAATTGAAACATAAGAGAGCATCATGAAGAATATGACTAGCAAATTTAAGTCTAACCCACTGAGGGAGTCCTAGATTAGGGGTCCTCGGACTGCCGGACTATATACTTTGGCCGGACTATTGGACTATGAAGATACAAGATTGAAGACTTCGTCCCGTGTCCGGATGGGACTCTCCTTTGCGTGCAAGGCAAGCTTGGCAATTCGGATATGTAGATCTCCTCCCTTGTAACTGACTATGTGTAACCCTATCCCACTCCGATGTCTATATAAACCGGAGGGTTTAGTCCATAGGACAAGAACAATCATAATCATAGGCTAGCTTCTAGGGTTTAGCCTCTACGATCTCGTGGTAGATCAACTCTTGTAATACTCATATCATCAAGATCAATCAAGCAGGAAGTAGGGTATTGCCTCCATCGAGAGGGCCCGAACCTGGGTAAACATTGTGTACCCCGCCTCCTGTTACCATCCGCCTTAGACGCACAGTTCGAGACCCCCTACCCGAGATCCGCCGGTTTTGACACCGACATTGGTGCTTTCATTCAGAGTTCCACCCTGCCGTCAACATAAGGCCTGATGGCTCCTTCGATCATCGGCAACAATGCGATCCAGGGTGAGATTTTTCCCCCGGACAGATCTTCGTATTCGGCGGCTTCGTACTGCGGGCCAACTCGCTTGGCCATCTGGAGCAGATCGAAAGCTACGCCCCTGGTCGTCAGGTCAGGTTTGGAAGCTTAAACTATACTGCCGACATCCGCGGAGACTTGATCTTTGACGGATTCGAGCCCATGTCGGGTGCGCCGCACAGTCACGAAGAGCATGACTTAGCTCCGCCATCGGACGGTGTTCGAGAGATCACACCTGTGGCTACTCCGGCCCTCAATCTGGAGCAGATTGTGTCGTCCGAGGACGGGTGGATGGACCCCGCCACGGAGGCCTCACACTCAATGGCGATAGAGCCGAATACTGACTTCACCTCCTATGAGACCTGTGTTGCCGGATTCTTGGATTCGTCCCCGGCCACGGGCTCCGAACCGCCCACGTCAATGCCTATCGAATCTGATTGGGCACCGATCATGGAGTTTTCCTCCACGGATATCTTTCAGCACTCGCCCCTGGGCGATGTGCTAAATTCATTAAGGTCTCTCTCCTTGTCAGGAGGCCCTTGGCCGAACTGTGTCTGGCTTGAGTGGGAAGCGGACGATGAAGAAATTCGTTCCCCACCCACCACCCACTTAATAGCCACTGTCGACGACTTATCCGACATGCTTGATTTCGGCTCCGAAGACATCGACAGCATGGATGATGATGCAGGAGAGGAATAGGAACCACCGCCCACAGGGCGCTGGCCAGCCACTTCATCACACGATATATATATGGTGGATACACCCAAAGAAAACAATGACGAGGAACGGAGGGATGCAGCGAAGGATAGTTCCATCGAGAAGCAACCAAAGCGACGACGTAGGCGCCGCTCCAAATCCCGCCTCGGCAAAAACATCGATAATAGCGCAGGAAAAAATAATACCCCGGTCGACTCCAAAGGAAACAACGACCACATTGATCAAGCGATAGAACAGGATGAACCAGTGGACGGTGAACATAGTACGGACTCGCTGCCCAATCACGGCGACGCCAAGGGTAAAGCTAATCAACCTGTCTCCGGAGAGGAGAACAATCTAGACGACGACGAACACATCATCCCGGAAAGGCGCTTGGAGCAAGAGAACCTCCATAGAAGGCTTATTGCCACCGCGAGGAGTCTAAAGAATCAGAAGCAAAGGCTTAAGGCCGTGCAAAATACACTCAACAGTAGATGGAACAAAGTGCTCGACACTGAAGAAAAGTACGGTGGCATTCGCCACACAAAGAGCTATCCAAAGCGCAAGCTGCTGCCTGAATTCGATGACGAGGCCTTAGAGCCTATACAGCCGAAAAATAAAACGTCCAGTCAGTCGGATCGACCACCCTGTGGCCGCGATAGGGCGGCTAACGATGTCGCACATAAGTTAGCACACGATTTACATGAGGAATTGCCCCAAAAAGCCGGTATGACCAGGTCCATCTATGGATCTAGGAAGCGCGCTCTGGCACGGAATCAAAACCGAACACTACAACCGTCAGAATGCCATGACATATCCAAATACAGGGGTGCCACGCACCCCCTATGCTTCACTGATGAGGTGCTGGATCACGATTTCTAGAGGGATTCAAGCCCATGAACATAGAGGCATACGACGGAACGACAGACCCTGGGGTCTGGATTGAGGACTTTATCCTTCATATCCACAAGGCTCGCGGAGACGATCTCCATGCCATCAAATACTTGCCCCTCAAGTTGAAAGGACCAACTCGACACTGGCTGAAGAGCCTCCCCGAAAACTCAACTGGAAGTTGGGAAGAGCTCGAGGATGCTTTTAGGGCTAATTTTCAAGGGACCTATGTCCGACCTCTGGATGCAGACGATTTAAGTCATATAATTCAACAGCCCGGAGAGTCAGCCAGAAAGCTTTGGAACAGATTCCTCACAAAGAAGAATCAAATCGTTGATTGCCCGGACGCCGAAGCCTTAGCAACTTTCAAACACAGTGTCCAGGACGAATGGCTCGCCAGACACCTCGGCCAGGAAAAACCGAGGACAATGGCAGCCCTAACAAGCCTTATGACCCGCTTTTGCACGGGCGAAGATAGTTGGCTGGCTCGTAGCGGCACCAGCGACCCAGGCACATCCGAAGTCAGGGATGGCAATGGAAAACCACGACGCAACAAAAGCAAGCCTCGAAACAATGAAGACAGCCCAGACAACATGGCGGTGAACACCGGATTCAGGGGCTCACGATCCAGTCAACGGAAAAAGCCATTCAAAGGCAGTAGAGATGGACCGTCTAGCCTAAACAAGATTCTAGATAGATTATGTCAGATTCATGCACCCCCGACAAACCTGCAAATCACAAGAAAAGAGAATGTTGGGTCTTCAAGCAGGTCGGCAAGCTAAACGCCGAACATGAGGGGAGGGAGACACCAAGCAAAGACGAGGATGAGCCTCGCCAGCAAAACACTAGGGGACAGAAAAAATTCCCACCAGAAGTCAAAACAATGAACATGATTCACGTAACGAAGAGGAGGAGCAAACACGCACTCCGAGACGAATGCGCCGTGGAGCCCGTCACCCCCAAGTTCAACCCTTGGTCAACCTGCCCGATCACTTTCGATCGCAGGGATTACCCGACTAGTATCCGCCATGGAGGATCGGCTGCCTTGGTGCTAGACCCAATAATTGACGGATACCATATCACCCGAGTCCTTATGGACGGCGGCAGTAGTCTTAATCTGATATATCAAGACACGGTCCGCAAAATGGGGATAGACCCGACAAGAGTAAGCCAAAGCAATACTACCTTTAAAGGAGTAATACCAGGCCCAGAGGCCCACTGCACGGGCTCTCTAATACTAGAGGTTGTATTCGGTTCTCCTGACAACTTCTGAAGGGAAAAGTTAACCTTCGACATCGCTCCATTCCGAAGCAGCTATCAATCACTACTCGAAAGAACGGCCTTCGCTCATTTTAATGCATTACCGCATTACGCTTATCTTAAGCTTAAGATGCCTGGTCCACGTGGCATCATCATAGTTAGCGGGAACACAGAGCATTCCTTACGTACGGAAGAACGTGCGGCGGCTTTAACAGCTGAACACTGAACGACCTCTCCAACCAGCATAAATAATCGGTCGTCAAGACCGCAGACACGGCTAGACGAGTCCGGCGCACCACTGGCTATAATAGCTCAGATAAACCGGAGACTGGATATATGGATATACCCCCATAGGTGGTGCTAGGGGCTTCCCGCATGTAAAAAGAACTACAATTCAGCTTGACCTTATTTAGATTGAATTTTAATGGTCTATTAAGAATAATCAATTTTTCGCACGAAGACTTTAACCTAAGTTTTTCTCTTTTACAGATGACAATCGTGCTACACCCTTCCAGGATACGGCACAACGGAGACACAGGCGCAGACGTGCAACAGGGCCCCGCTCAAAGGTTTCTTTTTAGATTAAGACCCTGTGTAAACCTTTCTTACTGTCTCTTTTTGCTTCACACCCCCCGGATACTCAACACAACCGAGAGGGATGCTGGCGTTATTGGCATTTCGCCACGTCAGACCAATGCACGTACCTGGAAATTCAGGGTTCATTATCAAGGGCGTTACTCCGCCCGGTATATGTTGTAAAGACCGAATACCTTGGGGAGTGTTCGGCGTCGTGAGTTTGGCCTTATATGCATTAGCTCTGAATCAAGTATTTGGTCAATAGTTGTGTTTGCCCGGCTCCCGTGTTTTGCTACCTTACGTTCCACTAATCGGCTAAGGTGGCACCGGGAGAACTACTGCGATTGTGCCCTGGTTCATCCGGACGAGCACCTCAGTAGAGAAAGCCGAAAACTGACTGTCATGATAAAGCGCAAGACTGGTCAACCACTCGATGACTCAGCGGAATCTTCGCGATTCCTCTGCATTAACGAAGGGCCGGTTTCCCGGCCATGTACATACGCGCCCCGTATTTGGATGAGCGCGGAAGTACCAGGGGCTATATAGTAGCCCCACCGTCAAACTCCTATGGCTAAGTGAAAGTGTTAAAGCTATATAGACCGATTGCCTTGTTCGCTGCGCCATCACCTCCTTAATGGACCAAGACGTTGGATCTAGTGTGAATACACGCTTTTCTGAACACCCCCGCATTATATGCATGGGGGCTGAAGCCGACGACTGCAAACTTTCCGGTTATATACATACATAAACGGCCGCACAGGAGGCATCATAATACTTTCAGGCAAAAGTATAAACATAGCCTTTATAATCCAAATAACATTGTTTTTACAATCGGGATACATGTCACTCGAACATGATACTCGTCGAGCACTGCGCCTCTATTAAACGAGCACCTTCTAGGACTTCTTCAAAATAGTGCTTGGCCGAAACCTGGCCTATGGCCGGATTCTGGGTTGCAATAGCGGTGGCCTCCATCTCTGCCTAGTATGTCTTGACACGGGCAAGAGCCATCCGCGCACCCTCTATGCACGCCGACCTCTTTACAGCGTCGATATGCGATACAACACCAAGAAATCATTGCACTAAACCAAAATAACTATCCGGCCTTGGTCCTTCCGGCCAAAGATGATCCACAACCGACCTCATGGCAAGCCCGGACAACCTATGGAGCTCAGCCCACTCGACCATTTGCTCATTTAACAGCAACGGACGCGTTGGAGCACTGAACTGCGACCAGAACAACTTTTCCACTTCGTGATCTTTCTGATCTTTGAAAAACTCTGTCGCATCAACAGCACTCGTTGCCAAGTCCAAGTACGCATCTGCAGAACTCCATAATTGATCCAGAAGGGCATACTTTGGATCTCTGAACTTCGTTCGCAACAAAAAGGGCTTCCCAGCCGTGATATCTCCGGCTTGACGTAGCTCCTCCTTCACCGCTCTGATTTTAGAGCAGGTTTCCTTGGCTGCTACCATGGCTTTCTCCAGATCCGCCGTCTTTGTTTGGCTTTCCCTTTGAAGAAGCTCATACCGGTCGGCGGCATCCTTCAGCTCAATAGCCATCTTGGCTATTTTATCTTCGCTCTGGCGATGAGCAGCCTTTTCGGCTCTTAACTCTTCGACTGCCTTTAGGGCGGCCGCATCACTTCTCCGGGCTTGTTCCTTCGCTCGGGCAAGCTCCACCCGAAGGGTCTCCACGGCGGCAGCTCCATCTGCAGTCACAGAATATTATAGATACTAGCATCATGCTCCTCTTAATACTTGTTAACCACCGGAGAATACATACCCTGTGCCTCATCAAGCCGCTTGTTTACAAGCACGATGTCGGCATCTGCCGCATCAAGTTGCCGCCTCAGTTCGGCAAACTCACCAGTCCGGCCAGCCACCGGACCATCAGCCGCCTGCACGTGAAAGCAGCATGATCATTACCTGGGACTATGATCCCCTGTTTCCCGCCTTTTTTACAACAACCAGAGTCTCATGGGGCTACTATCTTCATAGGGCACACCTAGCGTGTTACGTACCGTCAAAATATATATATTACTTCTTGTACCTCAAGGCCTTTTAGTAGTCTCATAAAATCTTCATGCAACCCACTTTTGGCGGATGAAATCCTCTCAACCACCGTACCCACTAAAGTATGGTGCACCTCTGAGACAGCCGCTTGCTCTAGAAGACTCATCAGTGCGTCCGGTCGTGCACCGGATAGTCCCAGACTCTTTTTGTTGCTCTCCTTAGGAGCCAAATACTCCGGACTTCGGGTGGCCGAAGGGTTACCTTCTGGCCTCGATGGATCAGGAGAAATCCTCCATGACGACACCTCAGGGTCGTCCGCCTCATGAGGCAGAGAGACAGGGGGAGGCGTTTCGCTCTCCATCATCTCCGGAAGAAGATCCCCCGAAGACGAACTCTGTTGAGAAAGGCTACGATCCGAACTACAAGACATACATCCTGTTTATTGTCCTCAGAAATGAAGCAGGATACATTTACCAAAAGTGCTTTTGTTTACTTACAGCTCGGTGGAGGGCTGATCCCCTTGCGGGCACTGTGCGGTAAGGATGCCCTCCGGGGTAGGGCCCCCTGGCAAAGGTTTCTTCCCTCGTTTGGAAACCATCGTTTCCAAGTCTTCAGAGGCGATCCTCTTCCTTCCTTGGGGAGAGGGAATTTTAGATTCTTCTCCCCGGTTATCCTCCTTCGCGGAGACACTAATTCCCCCAGTTTGGATGAGTAATGAGTGAGGCCCGCTTTCGGCTTCTTTATTCCTCCCTTTATCTTCCCCTGATGGCACTTTATAAGGCGCGAGCTCAAGCATTCTGGCTAGTACTGGATCCGTTGAGCCTTCGGGAAGGGGGGCCAAACACCTGATCATCTTTGCTTTTTTTATCCAGTCCTGGTCAAAGAGCGACGTTTTAGAATGATGTTGTGATAGATAAAGAGACAGCATGTTCGGCCGAAGAATTACTTACTTGGGTGTCTGGACGATTGCAGTTTAGGCCCGCATCCTCGGTGGTGTCCGGACACTTTATTCGTGATCCGAAGAACAATCTATACATCTCTTCGAGCGTCACGTCGAAGAATTGTTGAATAGTTCGCGGTCCTTCCGGGTTGAACTCCCACATACGGAGAGGTCGACGTTGGCATGGCAGGACCCGACGAACTAGCATGACTTGCATTACCTTGACAAGGCTGACATCTCTCTTGAGGAGATCTCAGATGCAACTCTGCAATGTCGGCACATCATTAGCCTGCCCCCTGTCCATCCCCTTGTTAACCCATGACTCCAGTTGTGGCGGGGGGCCCGAACGGAAGGCGGGGGCAGCTACCCACTTAGTACTTCGGGGAGCCGTGATGTAAAACCACTCCCGCTGCCATAAGTTGGACATCTCCGGGAAGGTTCCCTTTGGCCATGGAGCATCAGCGCCTTTGCTTATTATGGCACCTCCACATTATGCATGTCGCCCATCGATCATCTTTGGCTTCACATTGAAGGTCTTGAGCCATAAGCCGAAGTGTGGGGTGATGCGGAGGAAGGCCTCACACACGACGAAGAACGACGAGATGTGAAGGATGGAATCCGGAGCCAGATCATGGAAATCGAGCCCGTAATAGAACATAAGCCCTCTAACAAAGGGATCAAGACTAAAGCCTAGCCCTCGGAGGAAGTGGGAGACAAATACGACACTCTCGTTGGGTTCGGGAGTGGGGATGACCTGCCCTCGAGCAGGCAGCCTGTGCGAGATTTCAGTGGTCAGATACCTGGCTTCTCTTAGCTTCTTGATGTCCTCCTCTATGACAGAGGAGGCCATCCACCGGCCTTGAAGGTTGGATCCGGACATGATTGAAGGTACGAAACACTTAGCCTGAGCCTTGGGTGTTGGAATTCAAGGTGGGGGAAGGGAAGGATCGAGCGCGAGAACAAAAGGACAGGCCTTGGCCTCTTTATAAAGAGGATGAGTATCAGGCGTCCTCCACGTGGCCGTTTGGAACTAGCCTAAAATCAAGGAGTCATACCAGCGGGCACGATTGGGTTACCCACACCCGTATTGATGAGAATCCCGTGATAAGGGGAACACGATCTCTGCTTCGACAAGACGTGCCAGTAAAATCGCCTCGCAACACGTGCAGTGGCAGGCTGGTTGAGAAAAACGGTTCGAATATTATACTCTCTACGGTGGTATGTGGAATTTGTTTTGCAGAGCCGGACACGATCCTGGTGTTCAAAAGATTCTATGGAGTATTCGGAGGAAGAACCCTCCTTGCAATGCCGAAGACAATCTGCACGCCGGACTCATGTCATTAAAGCCTGGTTCAGGGGCTACTGAGGGAGTCCTGGATTAGGGGGTCCTCGGACTACCGGACTATATACTTTGGCCGGACTGTTGGACTATGAAGATACAA
This sequence comes from Aegilops umbellulata, assembly GCA_032464435.1. Lineage (NCBI taxonomy): Eukaryota > Viridiplantae > Streptophyta > Magnoliopsida > Poales > Poaceae > Aegilops > Aegilops umbellulata. Next base: position 269,153,245 of record CP136055.1, on the reverse strand, counting down.
GATTGAAGATTTCGTCCCATGTCCGGATGGGACTCTCCTTTGCGTGGAAGGCAAGCTTGGCAATTCGGATATGTAGATCTCCTCCCTTCTAACCGACTCTGTGTAACCCTAGCCCCCTCCGGTGTCTATATAAACCAGAGGGTTTAGTCCGTAGGACAAGAACAATCATAATCATAGGCTAGCTTCTAGGGTTTAGCCTCTATGATCTCGTGGTAGATCAACTCTTGTGATACTCATATCATCAAGATCAATCAAGCAGGAAGTAGGGTATTACCTCCATCGAGAGGGCCCAAACCTGGGTAAACATTGTGTCCCCCGCCTCCTGTTACCATCTGCCTTAGACGCACAGTCGGGACCCCCTACCCGAGATCCGCCGGTTTTGACACCGACACCCACTTCCTATGCATAGGGATTTTGTGAGCAAACAACTTATTGGAACAATAATCAACTAGCATAGGGAGGTAAAGCAAGCACGACTTCAAAAATTTCAACACATAGAGAGGAAACCTGATATCATTGCAATATGTAGAAGCATACGATCCTCGCTCATAATAATTTTCAGTAGCATCATGAATGAGTTCATCAATATAACCATCACATAAAGCATTATTCTCATGATGCACAAGCATAGAAATTTTATTACTCTCCACATAAGCAAAATTCTTCTCATGAATAGTAGTGGGAGCAAACTCAACAAAATAACTATCATCTGAAGGATAATCCAATTGAAAATTAAGATCATGATGACAATTTTCATGGTTATCTTTATTCTTTATAGCATACGTATCATCACAATAATCAACATAAATAGGAGGCATACCATCATAATAAATTTTCTCATCAAAACTTGGGGCACTAAACATATCATCTTCATCAAACATAGCATCCCCAAGCTTGTGGCTTTGCATATCATTAGCATCATGGGTATTCAAAGAATTCATACTAACAACATTGCAATCATGCTCGTCATTCACATATTTTATGCCAAGCATTCTATGTAATTCTTCTTCTAGTACTTGAGCACAATTTTCCTTCCCATCATTTTCACGAAAGACATTAAAAATATGAAGCATATGAGGCAACCTTAATTCCATTTTTTTGTAGTTTTCTTTTATAGACTAAACTAGTGATAATACAAGAAACTAAAAGATTCGATTGCAAGATCTAAAGATATACCTTCAAGCACTCACCTCCCCGGCAACGGCGCCAGAAAAGAGCTTGATATCTACTACGCAACCTTCTTCTTGTAGACGTTGTTGGGCCTCCAAGTGCAGAGGTTTGTAGGACAGTAGCAAATTGCCCTCAAGTGGATGACCTAAGGTTTATCAATCTGTGGGAGGCGTAGGTTGAAGATGGTCTCTCTCAAACAACCTTGCAACCAAATAAAAAAGAGTCTCTTGTGTCCCCAACACACCCAATACAATGGTAAATTGTATAGGTGCACTAGTTCGGCAAAGAGATGGTGATACAAGTGCAATATGGATGGTAGATATAGGTTTTTGTAATCTGAAAATATAAAAACAGCAAGGTAACTATTGATAAAAGTGAGCACAAATGGTATTGCAATGCGTTGAAACAAGGCCTACGGTTCATACTTTCACTAGTGCAAGTTCTCTCAACAATAATAACATAATTGGATCATATAACTATCCCTCAACATGCAACAAAGAGTCACTCCAAAGTCACTAATAGCGGAGAATAAACGGATAGATTATTGTAGGGTATGAAACCACCTCAAAGTTATTCTTTCGGATCGATCTATTCAAGAGTTCGTACTAGAATAACACCTTAAGACACATATCAAACCAAACCCTAATGTCACCTAGATACTCCAATGTCACCTCAAGTATCCGTGGGTATGATTATACGATATGCATCACCCAATCTCAGATTCATCTATTCAAACCAACACAAAGTACTTCAAAGAGTGCCCCAAAGTTTCTACCGGAGAGTCAAGATGAAAACGTGTGCCAACCCCTATGCATAAGTTCACAAACGGAACCCGCAAGTTGATCACCAAAATATACATCAAGTAGATCACATGAATATCCCATTGTCACCACAGATAAACACATGCAAGACATACATCAAGTGTTCTCAAATCCTTAAAGACTCAATCCGATAAGATAACTTCGAAGGGAAAACTCAATCCATTATAAGAGAGTAGAGGGGGAGAAACATCATAAGATCCAACTATAATAGCAAAGCTCGCGATACATCAAGATCATGTCAAATCAAGAACAAGAGAGAGAGATCAAACACATAGCTACTGGTACATACCCTCAGCCCCGAGGATGAACTACTCCCTCCTCATCATGGAGAGTGCCGGGATGATGAAGATGGCCACCGGTGAGGGATCCCCCCTCTGGCAGGGTGCCGGAGCAGGGTCCCAGTTGGTTTTTGGTGGCTACAGAGGCTTGCTCCGGCGGAACTCCCGATCTATTCTGCTCCCAGATGTTTTTAGGGTATATGGACATATATAGGCAAAAGAAGTCAGTCAGGGGAGCCACGAGGGGCCCATGAGGGTGGGGGCGTGCCTCCCTGCCTCGTGGATTCCTTGAAGCTTCCCTGAAGTCTACTCCAAGTCTCCTGGATTGCTTCCGTTCCAAAAATAACTCTCCCGAAGGTTTCATTCCGTTTGGACTCCGTTTGATAATCTTTTTCTTCGAAACACTGAAATAGGCAAGAAAACAACAATTTGGGCTGGGCCACCGGTTAATAGGTTAGTCCCAAAAATAATATAAAAGTGTTTAGTAAAGCCCATAAACATCCAAAACAGATAATATAATAGCATGAATACTTCATAAATTATAGACACGTTGGAGACGTATCAGGCGCCCGCCTGGCCTTGGTCGTCATGGCTCACGTCACGAGAACCTCACGAGGTGCCCCTGCCTTGATCACTCCGCTCCTCGTGAGCCAGCCTAGCGAGGCTGCCCCCAAGGAGGTCTTGTGTCGTCCGCCTCGCGAGGCTTGGCCCCTCGCGAGGGTCTTGAGTGTTTGCTGGTGAAGATGGGTAGTACCAGGCCGTTGGTGGAGCCATGTCGTGGGCCGCAGGCAGGCTAGTCTGGGGACCCCCATTCCCAGGACGTCGACAGTAGCTCCCGGGCCCAAGGCGTGCTTGTCCAGCCCCCTCGCGAGGCATGCGAGGGAGAGCATCGGGCAAAACAGAGGAACGAGGGGAGAAACAGAGAGAAAAGGGGGAATCGAACCAAACCATCGAGAAACACCAGAATTCAAATTTCCATGAAAGAGGGGCAAGCCAACTATGGAAAGCAAATGAACAGCTGCGTCCGGCAACTAGTCTAGTCTTCTCACCAGCGCGGAGCTAAGTGCTGCCACTAGGACGTGGGAGGGAGCCCCCGAGGCTTGAGGGCGGCACTCCAGAGACTCCGGGGTGTGTACAACCTCACTAATTATTATGTGAGAGTGTCAAAGGCGGAGACCTTCACAGGCACTAGGCCTTGCCTCATGGGTAGAGCTTCCGGAGGTGCTGAATTTTTCAAGCGTTCTGGATGGGGATCCCGTCCTGTGTCTCCAGGCGCACGGCACCAGGCCTGGAGATGTGGTCAACCCTAAACGGGCCCTCCCACATGGGTAAGAGCTTATGCAGCCCTTCCCTAGAGAGCACCCGCCTTAGGACGAGATCGCCCACCTCGAGCATCCTGGAGCGGACGCTACGGTAGTGATACCGTCGCAGTGCCTGCTGGTACCTTGCTGCCCGGAGCGAGGCTTGACGGCAGCGCTCCTCCCCCAGCATGAGGTCCATCCCCCACATCGCGTTCTGGTGTGCTTTGTCGAACGCCAGGACCCGCGCGGAGCGATGCTTGACCTCGTGGGGGAGGACTGCTTCAGCTTCGTAGACAAGGAAGAACGGGGTCTCGCCTATCGGTTTGGTGGCGGTGGTGCGGATGGACCATAGCACGGACTAGAGCTCGTCGTGCCATCCCCTACCGCAGGCCTCGAGCTTCTTCTTGAAGGTCCTGGTCTTGAGGCTTCTCAGGACCTCCGCGTTGGCGCGCTCGGCCTGGCCATTGCTCCTAGGGTGTGCCACTGAGGCGTAGCATATCTGCGTTCCAAGGTTAGCACAATATGTTTTGAAGAGATTGCTAGTGAACTGCGAGCCATTGTCGGTGATGATGCGATTAGGGACCCCGAACCGGCTCACGAGGCCCTTGGTGAACTTAACTATGGACCCGGCTGGGATGGTGCGGACGGCCTCCACCTCTGCCCATTTGATGAACTTGTCGATGGCGACGTAGAGGTAGGGTAGCCCCCATGCGCTCGAGGGAACGGGCCTAGGATATCCAGCCCCCAGACCGCGAATGGCCATGAGAGCGGGATGATCTGGAGGCCCTGAGCTGGCTGATGGATCTGCTTGGCATGGAATTGGCAGGCCTCGCAGGATTTCACTAGCTCGACTGCGTCGTTGAGTGTCGTGGGCCAGTAGAACTCGCTGCGAAACGCCTTGCCAACCAAGGTGCGCGATGACGAGTGATGCCCACAATCTCCGCCGTGTATGTCGGCTAGCAGTTCGCCCCTTGCTTCTTGGAGATGCATCGTAAGGAAACATCATTCGGTCGTTTTCTGTAGAGCTCGCCATCTTGGATGTAGTATGTCGTGGCTTGTCGGGCCACAGGCTCTGCGTCCTCCTCCTTCTCTAGCAGTGTCCCCTGCACCAAGTACGCCTTGAACTCCTCAGTCCAGCACCCCTCCTAAGGCTCGAGCACCAAGAGCAGGCGTGCTCCTAAGGTCGGGCCGCAAGCGGGGGCTCCCGTGGTCGGTGGTTGGGGGAGTTCCTCTCGAGAAGGCGTGGCTTCCGCGGCCGCGGGGGCTGCTGAAGGCTTGAAGAGTCGCTCCTCGAAGATGTCGAGCTCTTGGGGCTGGCGCTTTGACGCCCTCTTGGCGATCTCGTCGACCTCCTTGTTGGTGCCGCGCGGTACATGCTGCAGTTCCAAGCCCAAGAATTGCTTCTCCATCTTGCGCACCTCCGCGAGGTACGCCTCCATATGCTCGTCCCTTGGTTCGTACACCTTGTTAGAGAAGTTGACAATTAGCTGGGAGTCACCCTTGATGGTGAGACGCTTCACCCCCAAGGCTGCTGCTGCATTGAGGCCGGCGATCAACCCCTCGTATTTAGCAATGTTGTTGGAGACCTTCTCGCCCCGCTGGAAGCAGAGCTGCACGGCGTAGTAGAGCTTGTCTTGGGTAGGCGAGATGAGCACGGCTCCAGCCCTCGCGCCTTGGTGTGCGAAGGCACCGTCAAAGTACATGACCCAACCATCCGGTGCTTCACTTCCTGGTGAGAGAGATTGATTTTGGTCAACTTCAGGTTCCGGGGCATCGGTCCATTCGACCACGAAGTCAGCAAGGGCGGCTCCTTTGATGACCCTGGTTGTGCTGAACTCGGGCTGAAATGCCTGAAGTTTGATGTTCCATTCGGCGACCCTTCCCGCGACATTAGGGCTCCGGAGCACCCTTTCCAGTGGGTAAACTGAGACGACCTTGATCGGGTAGCCTTGGAAGTAATGGCGCAGCTTGCGCGAGGCCACCAAGAGCGCAAGCAGGAGCTTCTGCGGCATGGGATACCACACTCTCGCATCTCGTAGCACTGTGCTGACAAAGTATGCCGGGTGCTTGATGAGGGCGGGAGCGTTGGCGGTGCCTGTGCCCTTCGGAGGTTGTTGTGGCCCCTGAGGTGGGGGGACCTCAGGGGCCTGGTCAGTCGTTTGGGTCTCCGCGAGCCCGGCAGCGCCGTATTGCAAGGTCTGATCGTCTACCGACGCCGTTGTGGCTGCCGTGGTGCCGTCTTGGTGATGCGTCGTTCCCATCGAGGGCGCGGCGCTTCGCGACGGACTCTTGGTCTGGCGCTCCTCCCGGACCGCCACTAACACCGCGCTGGCGGAGTGGGGAGAGTCGGCCAGGTAGAGCACCAGGGGCTTGAGGGGACGAGGCGCCACCGTCACCGGAGGGCTGGTCAGGTATCTGTTGATGTCTTGAAATGCCCGGTCGGCCTCCGGGGTCCATTCGAACGGGCCCTTCTTCTTCATTAGCTTGAAGAACGGCAAGGCGCGCTCCCCCAGCTTGGAGATGAAGCGCCCCAGCGAGGTCACGCAGCCTGCAAGCTTCTGCATTTCCTCGAGAGTTTGCAGTGGGCTCATGTCTTCTATCGCCTTGACCTTCTCGGGGTTAGCCTCGATACCCCTGTGAGACACGAGGAAACCCAGTAGCTTGCCGGAGGGGACACCGAACACGCACTTCTCTGGGTTGAGCCGCAAATCCACCTAGCGCAGGCTATAGCGAAGGTCTCCTCCAGGTCCTGAATCAGGGTTCTTGCCTCTCGAGATTTTACCACGATGTCGTCGACGCAGGCTTCAGCGTTTCTCCCGAGTTGTTGACCTAGCGCGATGTGCATCAGCCGCTGGAAGGCCGCCCCAGCATTGCGCAGTCCGAACGGCATGCAGGTGTAGCAGTACACTCCGCATGGGGTCAAGAAGGCGGTCTTCTCCACATCCTCCACTGCCATCCTGATCTGGTTATAGCCCGGGAACGCGTCCAGGAAACACAGCAGGTCATACTTGGCGGTGGATTCGACGATCTGGTCGATGCGCGGAAGCGAGAACGGGTCTTGGGGACAGGCTTTGTTGAGGTTGGTGAAGTCAGCACACATGCGTTCCTTCCCGCCTTTCTTTGGCACGAAGACGGGGTTCGCCAGCCACTCCGGGTATCGGACCTCGCGAATGACACCTGCCGCCTCCAGCTTGCGAGTTTCCTGGACGATGAAGGATTGCTTCTCCGTGGACTGCCGCCGCGCCCTCTGCTTCAGAGGGCGCACATTGGGGCACACCTTTAAGTGATGCTCGATTACCCCCTTGGGACCCCTACCAGTTGCTTGGGTTCTCAGGAGAATACCTCCTTGTTCGCGTGCAGGAACTTCACCAATGCCTCTTCTTGATCTGGGTCGAGGTTGGCGCCTATGGTGAAGGTGGCTCGTGAGGGTCCACCATCATCGACCAGCACTTGCTTCGTTTCAGCCCGATCTTGAGTGGACAGTTGCTTCTTCTTTGCCGGTGCAACCTCCTTGGCCCCTGGGGTGGCTTCGCTGGCCGGGTGTGCTGCCGCTGCGGCCCTGAAGGCAAGCTTAAGGATCGTAAGAGCCTCCTTGGTGTCTCCAGCCACGGTGAGGACGCCGCTGCCGCCCGTCATCTTCATGAGGTTGTAGGCCGGATGAGTCGCTGCCATGAACTTAGCCAAGGCAGGGTACCGGAGGATGGCGTTGTACGGGAGGCTGATGCGGGCGATGTCGAAGTCGATAAGCTCGATGCGGTAGTTATCGCGGGTGCCGAAGTTCATGGGGAGGCAGATTTGCCCTAGGGGGCTGGTGGAGCCGCTGCCGACACCGGAGAAGGGCTTGGTGGGATGGAGTCGTTCGAGCGGCACGTGAAGCAAGCCAAAAGCCTCCACGGAGAGCACGTTGAGGCCGGCGCCGCCGTCGATGAGGGTTTTGGTGACAACTATGTTGTAGATGGTGGGCATGCAAAGCATTGGAAGCACACCCGAGCCGGCGGTGGTGATGGGGTGATCCCCCGAGTGGAAGGTGAGGTCGGCCTTGGGCGCCGCCCATCCTGGAGGAGCTCCTTGCTGCACATAGGTGGCGCTGATCTGGCGGAAAAACTGCTTGGCATGGCGGTCCGAGGGTGGTGCTTGCGAGCCACCGAGGAGGGCCACGACGGCGACAGGCGCCGGTGCCGCGAAGTGTGCGACGAAAAGGCCGCGCAACTCTTCCCAAGTGGCCACAGAGGACCCTAGCAGGTTGAGCAGCCAGGCGTGCGGCACGCTAGTGAGGGTCATGGGGAACCAGTTTGCCATGACCTTGTCGTCGCCTCCAGCTTCCAGGACGGCCTCCTTGTACGCCAGCAGGAAGGCCGACGGATCCGCCGCACCATCGTAGCGTGGCGGCATCTCCGGCTTCAACTTGGGTGGCCACCGCACCCACTGCAAGGCAGGGGTAAAGGCTCTCAGCCCCCTGGGGCCGTCTCGGGCGTCCGTTGGCCCAGTTAGAGGAGCGACGCGGGCCATGGAGACCAAATGGAGAGGCGGTGCCCTGGTGGAAGCGCGGCCGGGGAGGCCTGGCGACCATGGCGCGCCTCCCCTCCTCAACGGGACCGCCACGCCCCAAGCAGCTTCCACCAGGCGGGGAAACGCCGCCTCTGCCACCTAGAGAAGCACCGGACCCCGAACAGGCTCGTCCTCACCCGCGAGGAACCACAGCAGGGGAGGCAGCATGCTTGCGAGGGTGACCGCGCCCCCTCTTGGGTGGGGGAGAACCAGGCCCCTCTTGGCGAGCCTTCCCCTTCTCCGCGACGGAGAACCTCTTCGTTGGTGCCATGGGTGTCACATCAAGGCAATGAAGCAAGCAAGGAAGAAGAAGCAAGAGGAACGGAGGAAGAGATGGGCAACGGGGGCTCCGCCCCCTCCCCATTTATAGCAGGAGGAGGACAACCGACGACCTCCACGATCGCAGGTAATGATGGCTTTTCTGCATGCACCAGGGACTCGTCAAGTCGGGCAGTTGCCGAGGTAGCATGGGGAAGCGGAGTGTTCCTCCGGTATTCGGGAGTTGCATAATCTCATAATCATAGGAACATGTATAAGTCATGAAGAAAGCAATAGCAATAAACTAAACGATCAAGTGCTAAGCTAACGGAACGGGTCAAGTCAATTACATCATACTCTAATGATGTGATCCCGTCAATCAAATGACAACTCATGTCTATGGCTAGGAAACTTAACCATCTTTGATTCAACGAGCTAGTCAAGTAGAGGCATACTAGTGACACTCTATTTGTCTATGTATCCACACATGTACTAAGTTTCCGGTTAATACAATTCTAGCATGAATAATAAACATTTATCATGATATAAGGAAATATAAATAACAACTTTATTATTGCCTCTAGGGCATATTTCCTTCAGTCTCCCACTTGCACTAGAGTCAATAATCTAGATTACACAGTAATGATTCTAACACCCATGGAGTCTTGGTGCTGATCATGTTTTGCTCGTGAGAGAGGTTTAGTCAATGGGTCTGCAACATTCATATCCGTATGTTATCTTGCAAATCTCTATGTCTCCCTCCTTGACTTGATCGCGGATGGAATTGAAGCGTCTCTTGATGTGCTTGGTTCTCTTGTGAAATCTGGATTCCTTTGCCAAGGCAATTGCACCAGTATTGTCACAAAAGATTTTCATGGACCCGATGCATTAGGTATGACACCTAGATCTGATATGAACTCCTTCATCCAGACTCCATCATTTGGTGCTTCCGAAGCAGCTACGTACTCCGCTCCACACGTAGATCCTGCCACGACGCTTTGCTTAGAACTGCACCAACTTACAGCTCCACCGTTCAATATAAATACGTATCCGGTTTGTGACTTAGAGTCATCCAGATCAGTGTCAAAGCTTGCATCGACGTAACCATTTACGACGAGCTCTTTGTCACCTCCATAAACGTGAAACATATCCTTAGTCCTTTTCAGGTATTTCAGGATGTTCTTGACCGTTGTCCAGTGATCCACTCCTGGATTACTTTGGTACCTCCCTGCTAAACTTATAGCAAGGCATACATCAGGTCTGGTACATAGCATTGCATACATGATAGAACCTATGGCTGAAGCATAGGAAATGACTTTCATTTTCTCTCTGTAGTGGTTGGGCATTGAGTCTGACTCAATTTCACACCTTGTAACACAGGCAAGAACCCTTTCTTTGCTTGATCCATTTTGAACTTCTTCAAAACTTTATCAAGGTATGTGCTTTGCGAAAGTCCAATTAAGCGTCTTAATCTATCTCTATAGATCTTGATGCCCAATATATAAGCAGCTTCACCGAGGTCTTTCATTGAAAACTCTTGCTCAAGCATCCTTTTATGCTATCCATAAATTATATATCATTTGCAATCAACAATATGTCATCCACATATAATATTAGAAATGCTACAGAGCTCCCACTCACTTTCTAGTAAATACAGGCTTATCCAAAAGTCTGTATAAAACCATATGCTTTGATCACACTATCAAAATGTTTATTCCAACTCCGAGATGCTTGCACCAGTCTATAAATGGATCGCTGGAGCTTGCACACTTTGGTTAGCATCCTTTGGATTGATAAAACCTTCAGGTTGCATCATATACAACTCTTCTTCCAGAAATCCATTCAGGAACGCAGTGTTTACATCCATTTGCCAAATTTCATAATCATAAAATGCAGCAATTGCTAACATTATTCAGACGGACTTAAGCATCGCTACGGGTGAGAAGGTCTCATCGTAGTCAAATCCTTGAACGTGTCGAAAACCTTTCGCAACAAGTCGAGCTTTGTAGACAATAACATTACCGTCAGCGTCAGTCTTCTTCTTGAAGATCCATTTATTCTCGATGGCTTGCCGATCGTCGGGCAAGTCAACCAAAGTCCACACTTTGTTCTCATACATGGATCCCATCTCAGATTTCATGGCCTCAAGCCATTTCGCGGAATCTGGGCTCATCATCGCTTCCTCATAGTTCGTAGGTTCGTCATGGTCAAGTAACATGACCTCTAGAACTGGATTACCGTACCACTCTGGTGCGGATCTTACTCTGGTTGAACTACGAGGTTCGGTAGTAACTTGATCTGAAGTTACATGATCATCATCATTAGCTTCCTCACTAATTGGTGTAGGAGTCACATGAACTGATTTCTGTGATGAACTACTTTCCAATAAGGGAGCAGGTACTGTTACCTCATCAAGTTCTACTTTCCTCCCACTCACTTCTTTCGAGAGAAACTCCTTCTCTAGAAAGGATCCATTCTTAGCAACAAATGTCTTGCCTTTGGATCTATGATAGAAGGTGTACCCAATAGTCTCTTTTGGGTATCCTATGGAGACACATTTCTCCAATTTGGGTTTGAGCTTATCAGGTTGAAGCTTTTTCACATAAGCATCGCAGCCTCAAACTTTAAGAAACGGCAACTTGGGTTTCCTACCAAACCATAGTTCATAAGGTGTCATCTCAACGGATTTAGATGGTGCCCTATTTAACGTGAATGCAGCTGTCTCTAAAGTATAACCCCAAAACGATAGCGGTAAATCAGTAAGAGACATCATAGATCATACCATATCTAGTAAAGTACGATTACGACATTCGGACACACCATTACGTTGTGGTGTTCCAGGTGGCGTGAGTTGTGAAACTATTCTGCATTGTTTCAAATGAATACCAAACTCGTAACTCAAATATTCTCCTCCATGATCAGATCGTAGAAACTTTATTTTCTTGTTACGATGATTTTCCACTTCACTCTGAAATTCTTTGAACTTTTCAAATGTTTCAGACTTATGTTTCATCAAGTAGATATACCCATATCTGCTCAAATCATCTGTGAAGGTTAGAAAATAGCGATACCCGCCGCGAGCCTCAATGTTCATTGGACCACATACATCGGTATGTATGATTTCCAATAAATCTGTTGCTCGCTCCATTGTTCTAGAGAATGGAGTTTTAGTCATCTTGGCCATGAGGCATGGTTCGTAAGTACCAAGTGATTCATAAGAAAGTGATTCCAAAAGTCCATCAGAATGGAGTTTCTTCATGCGCTTTACACCAATATGACCTAAACGGCAGTGCCACAAATAAGTTGCACTATCATTATCAACCATGCATCTTTTGGCTTCAATTTTATGAATATGTGTGTCACTACTATCGAGATTCAACAAAAACAGACCACTCTTCAAGGGTGCATGACCATAAAAGATATTACTCATATAAATAGAACAACCATTATTCTCTGATTTAAATGAATAACTGTCTCGCATCAAACAAGATCCAGATATAATGTTCATGCTTAACGCTGGCACCAAATAACAATTATTCAGGTCTAAAACTAATCCCGAAGGTAGATGTATAGGTAGCGTGCCGACGGCGATCACATCGACTTTGGAACCATTTCCCACGCGCATCGTCACCTCGTCCTTAGCCAATCTTCACTTAATCCGTAGTCCCTGTTTCGAGTTGCAAATATTAGCAACAGAACCAGTATCATATAACCAGGCACTACTGCGAGCATTAGTAAGGTACACATCAATAACATGTATATCACATATACCTTTGTTCACCTTGCCATCCTTCTTATCCGCCAAATACTTGGGGCAGTTCCGCTTCCAGTGACTAGTCCCTTTGCAGTAGAAGCACTCATTCTCAGGCTTAGGTCCAGACTTGGGCTTCTTCACTTGAGCAGCAACTTGCTTGTTGTTCTTCTTGAAGTTCCCCTTCTTCCCTTTACCCTTTTTCCTGAAACTGGTGGTATTGTTGACCATCAACACTTGATGCTCCTTCTTGATTTCTACCTCCGCAGCCTTTAGCATTGCGAAGAGCTCGGGAATTGTCTTATCCATCCCTTGCATATTATAGTTCATCACGAAGCTCTTGTAGCTTGGTGGCAGTGATTGAAGAATTCTGTCAATGACACTATCTTCAGGAAGATTAACTCCCAGTTGAATCAAGTGATTGTTATACCCAGACATTTTGAGTATATGCTCACTGACAGAACTATTCTCCTCCTTTTTGCAGCTGTAGAACTTATTGGAGACTTCATATCTCTCAATCCGAGCATTTGCTTGAAATATTAACTTCAACTCCTGGAACATCTCATATGCTCCATGACGTTCAAAATGTCGTTGAAGTCCCGATTCTAAGCCGTAAAGCATGGCACACTGAACTATCGAGTAGTCATCAGCTTTGCTCTGCCAGACATTCATAACATCTTGTGTGGCTCCTACAGCGGGTTTGGCACCTAGCGGTGCTTCCAGGACGTAATTCTTCTGTGCAGCAATGAGGATAATCCTCAAGTTACGGACCCAGTCTGTGTAATTGCTACCATCATCTTTCAATTTAGCTTTCTCTAGGAACACATTAAAATTCAACGGAACAATATCACGGGCCATTTATCTACAACAACATAGACATGCAAAATACTATCAGGTACTAAGTTCATGATAAATTAAAGTTCAATTAATCATATTACTTAAGAATTCCCACTTAGATAGACATCCCTCTAATCATCTAAGTGATCACATGATCCAAATCAACTTAACCATGTCCGATCATCACGTGAGATGGAGTAGTTTTCAATGGTGAACATCACTATGTTGATCATATCTACTATATGATTCACACTCGACCTTTTGGTCTCAGTATTCCGAGGCCATATCTGCATAGGCTAGGCTCGTCAAGTTTAACCCGAGTATTCTGCGTGTGAAAACTGGCTTGCACCCGTTGTATGTGAACGTAGAGCTTATCACACCTGATCATCACATGGTGTCTTGGCACGACGAACTTCCGCAACGGTGCATACTCAGGGAGAACACTTGTACCTTGAAATTTAGTGAGAGATCATCTTATAATGCTACCGCCGAACTAAGAAAAATAAGATGCATAAAGGATAAACATCACATGCAATCAATATAAGTGATATGATATGTCCATCATCATCTTGTGCCTTTGATCTCCATCTCCAAAGCACTGTCATGATAACCATCGTCACCGGCTTGACACCTTGATCTCCATCGAAGCATCGTTGTCGTCTCGCCAACTACTGCTTCTACGACTATCGCTACCGCTTAGTGATAAAGTAAAGCAATTACATGGTGATTGCATTTCATACAATAAAGTGACAACCATATGGCTCCTGCCAGTTGCCGATAACTCTGTTATAAAACATGATCATCTCATACAATAAAATTTAGCATCATGTCTTGACCATATCACATCACAACATGCCCTGCAAAAACAATTTAGACGTCCTCTACTTTGTTGTTCCAAGTTTTACGTGGCTGCTACGAACTGAGCAAGAACCGTTCTTACCTACGCATCAAAACCACAACGATTTTTCGTCAAGTGTGTTGTTTTAAACTTCAACAAGGACCGGGCGTGGCCACACTCGATTCAACTAAAGTTGGAGAAACTGACACCCGCCAGCCAACTATGTGCGAAGCACGTCGGTAGAACCAGTCTCACGTAAGCGTACGCGTAATGTCGGTCCGAGCCGCTTCATCCAACAATACCGCCAAATCAAAGTATGACATGCTGGTAAGCAATATGACTATTATCGCACACAACTCTTTGTGTTCAACTCGTGCATATAACATTTACGCATAGACCTGGCTCGGATGCCACTGTTAGGAAACGCAGTAATTTCAGAAAAATTCCTACGCACACGCAAGATCCATCTAGGTGATGCATAGCAACGAGAGGGGAGAGTGTTGTCTACGTACCCTCGTAGACCGAAAGCGGAAGCGTTATGACAACGCGGTTGATGTAGTCGTATGTCTTCACGATCCGACCGATCCTAGTACCAAAAGTACGGCACCTCCACGATCTGCGCATGTTCGGCTCGGTGACGTCCCACGAACTCTCGATCCAGCTGAGTGTCGAGGGAGAGCTTCATCAGCATGACGGCGTGATGGCGGTGATGATGAAGTTACCGATGCAGGGCTTCGCCTAAGCACTACAACGATATGACCGAGGTGGAAATCTGTGGAGGGGGGCACCGCACACCGCTAAGCAATCAACTTGTGTGTCTATGGGGTGCCCCCCTCCCCCGTATATAAAGGAGTGGAGGAGGGGAGGGCCGGCCCTCTATGGCGCGCCCCAAGGGGAGTCCTACTCCCATCGGGAGTAGGATTCCCTCCCCTTCCCTAGTTGGACTAGGAGGGGAAGGAAGGGGGAGAGAGGGGGAAGGAAAGGGGGGCCGGCCCCCCACCCAATTCGGATTGGGCTTGTGGGGCGCCCCCTCCTAGGCTCCCTTCTCCTCTCTCCCACTATGGCCCAATAAGGCCCTTATACATCTCGGGGGGTTCCGGTAACCTCCCGGTTCTCCGGTAAATGCTCGAACTCACCCGGAACCATTCCGATGTCCAAACATAGTCATCCAATATATTGATCTTTATGTCTCGACCATTTCGAGACTCCTCATCATGTCCGTGATCAAATCCGGGACTACGAACAACCTTTGGTACATCAAAACACATAAACTCATAATATCGATCGTCACCGAACGTTAAGCGTGCAGACCCTACGGGTTCGAGAACTATGTAGACATGGCCGAGACTCATCTCTAGTCAATAACCAATAGCGGAACCTGGATGCTCATATTGGTTCCTACATATTCTACGAAGATCTTTATCGGTCAAACCGCATAACAACATACGTTGTTCCCTTTGTCATCGGTATGTTACTTGCCCGAGATTCGATCGTCGGTATCTCAATACCTAGTTCAATCTCGTTACCGGCAAGTCTCTTTACTCGTTCCGTAATGCATCATCACGTAACTAACTCATTAGTCACATTGCTTACAAGGCTTATAGTGATGTGTATTACCGAGAGGGCCCAGAGATACCTCTCCGATACTCGGAGTGAAAAATCCTAATCTCGATCTATGCCAACTCAACAAACACCAATGGAGACACCTGTAGAGCATCTTTATAATCACCCAGTTACGTTGTGAAGTTCGATAGCACACTAAGTGTTCCTCCGGTATTCGGGAGTTGCATAATCTCATAATCATAGGAACATGTATAAGTCATGAAGAAAGCAATAGCAATAAACTAAACGATCAAGTGCTAAGCTAACGGAATAGGTCAAGTCAATCACATCATTCTCTAATGATGTGATCCCGTCAATCAAATGAAAACTCATGTCTATGGCTAGGAAACTTAACCATCTTTGATTCAACGAGCTAGTCAAGTAGAGGCATACTAGTGACACTCTATTTGTCTATGTATTCACACATGTACTAAGTTTCCGGTAAATACAATTTTAGCATGAATAATAAACATTTATCATGATATAACGAAATATAAATAACAACTTTATTATTGCCTCTAGGGCATATTTCCTTCATGCGGCCCACGGCGTGGCTCCACCAACGGCCTGGTACGGTCCATCTCCACCAGCAAACACGCAAGATCCTCGCGAGGGGCCAAGCCTCGCGAGGTGGACGACACAAGACCTCCTCGGGGGCAGCCTCGCTAGGCTGGCTCGCGAGGAGCAGAGAGATCAAGGCAGGGGCACCTCGTGAGGTTCCCGTGACGTGAGCCATGACGACCAAGGCCAGGCGGGCGCCAGCGGGCACAGAGTACTGATTTCCTCTTTGGTGCTAAAGGAGCAGGCGCAGAGGAGGAGTCCCGAGGCATCAGGCAAAGGTTTCCATATCGATGCAACAAGACCAAGACCAGCAGGACGGAGGTCACCGTGGAGCCCACGACGTCGTCACCACCAGAGCCTTTGGCATGCGAAGACCACCTTTTGTCAGGATAGCATGTACTCGTTGTCCCCCTTCAAATTGGCCGTTGTGGGATCCCTTCCCGCCTAAACATTTGGGAAGAGGACCAGAGCCTCTATAATAGGACTAGCCACCACCATAGGAGTGGGGGGGGGAACCTTGGATCGGATCCATTCCATCCTCACACTCACCAGCTCATTGAGCTCTAGAACACCTCTCATCACGAGGTTGTTCTTCCCTTGTACTTGTTCATCCTCAGCCTATAAGGCAATCCATCACACCACATTGGAGTAGGGTATTACACCACATCGGTGGCCTGAACCAGTATAAACTCTTGTGTCCCTTGTTCTTCGGGTTCGACGAGCTAGGCCTTGAGATCGCGGTGAGTGCGTGACCTTGGGGGAGAGAGATCTTCGTGCGCACCCCAGAGTTCGAACCTCAAGGGTTTTTGCCGGAACCCGTGATCCAACAACGCCAGAAGCGGCGACGCCTTCGGGCTAGGCGCATTTGACTTCTGCCACACTGGCGGCCGGTGGTCGTCATCGGTCAATGGCGCCTCGGTGGGCGCGCGGCGATGTGCAAGTGTGGCGCCTTACGGTCCGGCGCGAATAGGATCAGGTGACGAAATAAGTTTTTTTGAGAGGGGGGGGGGCTCAGCGGGCAATATAAGGCGGCCAGGGATCATTTAGTAAAAAATTATACCCTATAGTTTTTTTTAGGGGTACCCTATAGTTGTACTGCGGCTACACAGAACGAATGGTCGGCCTGCCACACCCCAGGCCACTCCTGTTGCCCCGGCCTGGCCTGGCTACGCCGCTGCCTATGAATCAACATAGAAAAAAAATCTAAGTTTAAAAAACCCAACATATCGAAACATAGAAAAAATTCCTAGGAATTTTAATCCTTCAAAATTCCTAAGGAGCCCTTAAAGAATTTCTGAAGGCCAGCTATCTGAGCGGCAGAATAGTATCTTGCTGTATTGTTGTTAAATGCAGTATTGCACAAGGGGTCCGTTGTTGGTCTCCGAGAGGATTTTGTATTTCATGACCTGTGATCCGTTGGCTGGCCATGGCCTATTTACTTGTGAGTTGCTAAATTATGGATGAAACTTTAGGTGTAATCGTTGTGAAAGTCCACAAAGGGATTGTTAATTCACTCCACGTAGGTACTCCCTCCGTCCGGTGAAGAGTGTACGTTTGGCTTTAAAATTTGTTCACAAAAGAGTATACTTCTACCTTCCACGAAGAGAGTAAGCATGAAAACCTGACGTGGTCACATTGCTAACTAAAAAAAAGTAAAAAGAAAAGACAGTGGAGCAGGCAAATCCAACCCTTCTGATTAACGAAAACCAGATGTTCTGATCACATTGCTAACCAACGAAATGATTGAACTAGACAGTGAGCCAAATGCTTGCCTATGGCAAGGCAGAATTCAGAGTGGTGAACCAACACGTTTCAGGATTCAGGACGCATTGTTAGCTAGCATGTTCCTCCTTGATCTCGTCGGCGCGGACGGCAGCCACCACGTCGCCGCAATCATCGGGGCGGTCACTGGTGTCGTCGGAGCAGTGGGCACCCTTCTTGGATGGCCTGCAGCCTGGCCCGGCGGGGTACTTGCGAGCGTTGAGCTCGATCTTGCGCAGCACGGCCTTGCCCAGGTCGACGCCGCACATGTCAGAGAGGCGGACGAGGTAGAGGAGCACGTCGGCGAGCTCCTCGCCGAGGTGCTCCGTCTCCCTCTCTTCCCACCCGGCAAGCCCCTTGGGCACCTCCCCTTTCCACTGGAATATCTCAGAGAGCTCCCCCACCTCACCCACCTGCACCCACAAGTATCACAAACCACATTACACCACCGGATGAGCTACAGGTGCTTACAAAGTAGCTACAGCCTAGAGACTTCCAACATTTGCCTTTTCTATTGGCAGCACAAATGTTGGCAAAACAGGGCAGTATGAATTATGGTACAGGCCTTTTAGTTGCTTCCTCCAGCACAGCTATGTAGTGGTACTATACTAGTACAGTATGAAAAAAAGGATCCCTGCTTTACTGAATCTTAGTTTTGCCTTCATATAAGCAAGAGCAAACAAACAAAAGAAGTAGTCCAGTATTATCATGATTATGATTTATGGGTAAACAGAGGACATTTCAACACGATGGGTGACGTTACCATACCTATTACAAACCTCTGTTTATATCATGATATAAATGGTTTCAGAAGGTACACATTATATGGAATTTGCGAGCAATTGTGCAGTTACTCCGCTTATTGTAGATGTTAATAATAAGTTTATAAAGTTTAATTTAAGACAAAGCTAATATGCAGAATAAAATAAAAATGAAGGGAGCATTTGGGTAGGTCAAAGGAATACAGGGTTATTACAACTTCAGGTGTGTTTTATGTGACAGTAAAAACACGAGCAAGCCAAATTTCAACAACTGATCCTCCCAAGAAGTCAAAATAAAGAACTCACCATTACAGTAAAAGGAGACTAGAAAGAGTTACAGAAGCAGCAAAAAAAATTCAGAATGACTAATTCACATTTAGATGTTTTTTAAGAATGTCACATCTAAGTAGTTCACCACATAATTAGGGGCTTCAAGATTTGTACAAAATGTTTTTTAAATTATTTTTTGCTGATGTTGTGTGATGACATACTTAGATGTGACATAGCTATGTCACATCTAGATGAGTCCTAGCCAAATCCAAAAAGATTTGGCCAAAAGAAGACAAACCTTTACCATTAATGATTTCCTTACCCCATGGAATAGGAAAAAAAAACACGCCCATTATTTGCTATTCCTAGAACTACAGTAAAAAACAGATCAAACGCAGAAGGATAAAAGTTAAAAAAACAGATCAAACGCAGAAGGATAAAAACAGCCGGTACAAACAATAATATGGATCATAAAGAATAAGATCTCCAACAGTAATTCGCCAAGAAAATTGCCCCCAGAGCCAAATGAATCTACAAGGACAAAAGAAAAAGGCTAAATAACCAAAGAGAGGTTCAGAGGGGAGAAATCAAGAAATGAGTCAGAGGGGCGGACCAGAGCAAGCAGGAGGTTCCTCGGGCTGTGGTACTGCTCCCAGTCCCTCTCCCTGGCGAAGTCGGCCATCTTCTTCCTCAGCTCCTCCAGGGTCACCGCCGCCGCCGCCGCCGCCGCCGCGCCCGCCTCCTCCGACGCAACAGCATTCATCTTCTCTGTAACACACACTCGCGCACACGGTAAAGACTTGCAGAGGCTGTGACAGTAGAATAGGGAGAAGACGAGGCGGCTTTATATGGGGTACCGGAGGAGAGAGGACGACAAGGGGAAGGGGACAGCCGGAGGAGCAACCCTAGATACTATGTTTTTATTTGGGGGTGGGAAGCTGAATGGTGCGCGAATTTAGTTCCGCCCGGTCCGGGTTCCGCTCGAGCGAAAAGCACGCTTCCGAGGAATTGACAACAGTCAAACGCATCAACCCGGTGCACCGAAAAAAGAAAAACCGGTGCACCAAACATTCGTCTTATCCAACCCGGTGCCATTGTGATTGTCGTCCGGCTTGCAGAGACGGTCGGAGACGGACTCCGGCCCGGGCCGCCCGCCTTGCCCTTGCCGACGCGGGCGGAGACCTCCTATGCGCCGCTATTTGCGTCCGATTCGCACGCGCCGCACAGGTACAGCCCCCCGAATGGGCCGGCCCATCGTCGCGACGAAACAGCAAAAAGATCACCTAAAATTATAACGCGGAGCGGGGGATCAATCCCTGCACCTGGAGCTAGTATACTCTTGTCGCTAACCAGGCGAGCTAACTATCTCCTTCGGTCATATGTAAAGCGGGTGCTTTAAAAGCTCATATACTACATATCTAACACCCCCACCTAGAAACCTTAAACATTGGATATATTCAAAAAATTTAAAAATTCAAAAATTGTTCGCGTTTGCTGAATGCTAGAAGAACAGCTAAAAAACTTGAACAAAGTTTTGATAAAATGAACACTTTGTAAAATCCCGAACATTTTTTGAGTTTAGAGAACAAAATTTTGTACGCAAACGTTATGTTTGAGAAAAAAAGTTAAGTTCGTATGAAAAATGTGAACATTCTTTAAAACTCCCGAGCAAAATTTGAAATATGTGAACAAATTTTTGAAATGGGAACATTTTACGAAACTCACGAACAAAAATTTCAACACACGAACATTTTCTGAAAAAATGTGAACAAAATTTGAAAAGGAACATTTATTGAAACTCACGAACAAAAACTGAAGAAACGAACATTTTTCTTAATTTGCAAACAAATTTTGCAAAGTTGTGAAATTGTGAAAAAACATAAAAAAGAACCAGAACTAAAAAGAGAAAAGAGAAACAAAATTTGAAGATGAGAACATTTTTTGAACTTTGAATAATTTTTGGAAAGCATGAACATTTTTTCAAGTCAGGAACAAAAATTGAAAATGAGAACATTTTGTGAAGTTTTGAACAATTTTTTTGAAAGGATGAACAAAATTTGAAATGAGAACATTTTGTGAAGTTTTGAACAATTTTTTGAAAGCATGAACAAAATTTGAAAAATGAGAACATTTTATGGAGTTTTGAACAATTGTGAGCAGCACAAAATTTTTTTGAAAAAAAATAATATAACTTTGAAAAGAGAAAAACAAAAAATGAAAAAATGAAAAAGAAACAGAAAACATGAAAAAAAGAAACATAAAAAACGAAAAAAGATAAAAAAGAAAACAGAAAAAGAAAAAAGAAATTAAAACGAAAAAGAAAAAGAAACAGTAAAAGAAAAGAAACAAAAAAGGGTAAAGGGGGAAATAGAAAAACCGGTTCAGTAACCTTCTAGAAGGTTCCCAAAACCAGAAAAACCGGCTGGGAACCACCTAGAAGATTCCCAAAACCGGATTCGCTTTAACGTTTGAACGGGCCGGCCCGTCCTAACGCGCTCGTCAATCTGCCTGTGTGTCCGGTCGACTACTTGCCGCAAAGAGCGGCAAATAGGAAATTCCACGCGGGCGGGGCGCTTGGACTTGGACTCGGCAAGCCCGATTTTGGCGCGGTTACCTCGGCCCAGGCCACACAAGTTTCGGGTCGACACACATCCAAACTGACGCGGGAGCTCTTATACGGCAAATCCTAAACGACGCTTGTAGCGCCCGTTATAGGGTTAATGGTACACAGCGCACACCCTTGGCTCAGAGAAGGATTCGATCCCGCGCCGTGTAGGTTCAGCTCAAGCCTCGCTAACCACGCGAGCCAATTTTGTTCTCTGATCAACTACAGCTTCTTCTTTCTTTTATTCCTGCCTTTTCTTTCTTTTCTTTTTCCTTTTCCTTTCCATTTTTATTTTTTCTTTTTATTTCTTCTTTCTTCTTTTATTTATTCTTTTCCTTTTTCTGATTTCTTTCTTCTTTTTATTTATTTCTAATTTGATATACCAAGTTCATCGGAGATTATGAACTTTAAATTCAATGAACTTTTTTTAAAATTCATGAACTTTTTTCAAATTCGATGAACTTTTTTAAATTTCAATGAATATTTTTTTCAAATTCAATGAACTATTTTTCAAATTCGATGAACTTCTTCTCAAATTTGATGAGCTTTTTTCAAATTCGGTGAACTTTTTGGAAATTCGATGAACTTTTCCTCAAGTTCAATAAACTTTTTTTGAATTTTGTGAACCTTTTTTAAAACTGATGAACTTTTTTAAAAGTCGGTGAACTTTTTTTCCAAATA
This sequence comes from Aegilops umbellulata, assembly GCA_032464435.1. Taxonomy (NCBI): domain Eukaryota; kingdom Viridiplantae; phylum Streptophyta; class Magnoliopsida; order Poales; family Poaceae; genus Aegilops; species Aegilops umbellulata. The sequence continues at coordinate 269,131,202 of CP136055.1, read as the reverse complement.
TGATGAACTTTTTTTCAAAATCGATGAACTTTTTTTTAGAATCGATGAATTTTTTCCTAATTCATATTTTGTTTGAATACATGAACTTTTTTTCTAAGTTGTGACTGTTGTAAAATTGTGTTCATATGTTGTTCCAAAAAAACACCTTTTTCCTTAAATGCATGTGCAAGAAATAGTGCGGCAACCTTTTAATTGTTTTGTAATGTATATGATCACTAGCTCGTACCTCATAGTAGCTCGAGTGGTGAAGCAACATGCGCAGGATATAAACCGTGGTAGTTCGAATCTTCGAGAGAGCACATTTTTTAGCGACCCAGAAACTGGGGTTTTTTTATCGAGCAAACCAGCTCGTGTACCATGGCAGCGTAGATGGGCCGGCCCACGCAAGCGAGCGTGTGAGCGCCGGCTTCATTTTGCGGCGCTAAAAGCGCTAGTTAGGAGCTCCCCTCCTATACGGCATTTCCTAAACGGCGCCCGATGTGTCCGTTTTAGTTGTTTTCCCTAACGGGCGCATACCCCTCGCAGCGATTTGGGCTCGGCCCATCTACGTTCTGGTTTTATTCCACAAAAAGGGAAATTGCGTGGGTGAGGGATTCGAACACACGAGTTCTGCATTCTACCTTCTTAGCTGCAGTAACCACCAGACCATCACATCAGATGTGTTCACTTACATCTTCTTCCCTTTTTTCTTTCGTCTCGCTGTTTTTCTTCATTTCTTTCCTTTTGCTTGTTCTTTTTCACCATTGTTGGAACGGTTTTGTTCCCTTTTTCCTTTTTCTTTTTCTTTGTTAAATGTGTGAACTCTTTTTTCTTATCAAAATCCGATGAACCTTTTCAAATTTGTGAACTAATTTTTCAAAATCGATGAACATTTTTTCAAAACCGATGATTTTTTTTCCAAAATCAACGCACTCTTTTCAAAATCGATGAACTCCTTTTCAAATCAATGAACTCTTTTTCAAATCGATGAACTCTTTTTGAAATCTTTTTCAAAACCGATGATCTCTTTTCAATATTGATGAACTCTTTTTCAAAACCGATGAACTTTTTCAAAATCGGTGAACTCTTTTACAAATCGATAAACTCTTTCAAAATCGATGAACTCTTTTCGAAATCTTTTTCAAACCGATGAACTTTTTTCAAGATCGATTATCTCATTTCAAAATTAATGAATTCTTTTTAAAAATTGATGAACTTTTTTCAAAATTGATGAACTCTTTTCGAAATCGATGAAATCTTTTCAAAATTGATGAAATTTTTTCCAAATCGATGAACTCTTTTCGAAATCCATGAACTTTTTGTCGAAATCAATGAACTCTTTTCAAAATTGATGAACTTTTTTCCAAATCGATGAAATCTTTTTGAAATCCATGAACTTTTTTGAATTTTGATGAACTTTTTTTCAAACTCGGTGAACTAATTTTCAATTTTTATGACCTTTTTTCAAAATTTGTGGCATTTAATGGCTGCATTGTTTGTACCCCAGGGACTAGTTTCCAGCTACCGTAATCATCTTACTTTCATCGATATTAGGCATAGCTTTCCGCTTGATAGAGGCAAAGATGTCCCGTCTTTCGATGAGACGGTAGTTATCGTTTCGGAGGAGTAGACTTTAACGATTCGACTACGAACGTGCGAGGACGTCGCGCCTTAGCAATCGCTAAATCAACTCCGAGAGCTTATTGACCACGCCGGAGCACGATCAACCTAACCACGAAGGTCTATTTTCTGCAAGCAAACGAAAAACAAGCAAGAAACTAAGATTGCAATCTGGATATTGCGAATATAAGATGAAAGCTTTATTGATCAAGGTGGGGTCATGTGACGTCTTGGTCTGGTCGTTGAACACAAACGAAGTACGCGAAATTGCAGCTATGACGAACTTTTAATCTAAACAAAACCCGAAGTCTAAATGACTCCCTAAAGGTTGTATATATGGAGGAAAAGAGGGAAATTTTGTGACCCTTGGAGGAGGGGTCCAAAACCAACCCTAACTCTTGTTTCCCCACACATACAGACTCTAAAAACAACATATACTCAAGTATTTTGAAATTACATGGGACTGCCCCAAAACTAAGGTGGCGCGGCACCTAAAATAAGCTATGGATGAAATTTATGAAGGGGCATCTTGTATATTTCGTCCATGTCCTTGTATGTCATCACGGAGGCTTCAAAGTGCTGAAATATGCACTAGAAACGCCATTCTGGTTCCCTTCGCGCGCGCCTTCATCTCCATGCTTGATCCTGCTCCAGTGTTCATCCCTCTTGTCCATGCTAGGCCCTTCATTAGTAATCAACACAAATATATCCAATTTAGGCAGCATCATATTCTCCTGAATATTAGAGTTGTTACCAAGAAACAAAAGTACCTAGTAATTCAATTGGCGTGCGGGAGCTCTAGTAATTGATCCAATATGTATAACACCAGGGGTTGTGGGTGTAACAATGGTATTGTTGTCCTCATCATCCTCCCGTTCTTGAAAAGAAGTCATCCTCGACGGAAGCTCATCATCCTCACCCAAATAAGGCTTCAAATCTGCAATGTTAAAAGTGGGACTAACCCCAAAATCTGCAGGCAGCTCAAGTTTATATGCATTATCATTTATTTTCTCTAACACCTTAAAAGGACCATCAATGCGTGGCATTAGCTTTGATTTGCGCAAATCAGAAAATCTATCCTTACGCAAATGTAACCAAACAAGATCTCCAGGTGCAAACACAACGCGTTTTCTACCCTTATCTCCAGCAAGTTTATATTTAGCATTCATACGCTCAATGTTCTCCTTAGTTATCTCATGCATTTTTAAGATCAATTCAACACGGTGTTTAGCATCAATATTAACCTTCTCTGAAGATGGAAGAGGCAACAAATCAATAGGTGCACGAGGTAGGAAACCATACACAATTTCAAAAAGGCACATCTTAGTAGTAGAATGCAGCGAACGATTATAAGCAAATTCAATATGAGGAAAGCATTCTTCCAACATTTTCTTGTTATTCTTCAAAATAGCCCTAAGCATAGTAGACAATGTTTTATTGACTACTTCAGTTTGTCCATCAATTTGGGGGCGACAAGTAGTACTAAAAAGCAGTTTAGTCCCCCAACTTAGCCCATAAACATCTCCAAAAGTGGCTAAGAAATTTGTATCATGATCTGAAACAATAGTATTTGACACACCATGCAAGCGAATAATTTCATGAAAGAACAAATCAGCAACATTAGCAGCAGCATCGCTTTTATGACATAGTATGAAGTGTGCCATTTTCAAAAATCTATCGACGACAACAAATATGCTATCCCTCCCCTTCTTTGTTCGAGGTAATCCTAAAAAAATCCATAGATATATTCTCCCAAGGAACACTAGGTACAGGCAAAGGCATATATAAACCATGAGGATTGAGTCGTGACTTAGCTTTTTGACATGTAGTGCAGCGAGCAACAAAGTGCTCAACATCCCATCTCATCTTTGGCCAAAAGAAATGTGTAGCAAGTATATTCTCTGTCTTCTTCACGCCAAAGTGTCCCATTAATCCTCCTCCATGTGCCTCCTGTAACAACAAAAAATGAACGGAGCTAGCTGGAATGCATAGCTTGTTAGCACGAAACAGAAATCCATCGTTAATGACAAACTTGTTCCATGTTCTCCCTTCTTTACAATTCTGCAATACATCTTTAAATTCAGCATCATGCACATATTGATCTTTGATGGTCTCCAAACCAAATATTTTAAAGTCAAGTTGTGAAAGCATAGTATAACGACGAGACAATGCATTAGCAATAACATTTTCTTTACCCTTCTTATGTTTAATGACGTAAGGGAAAATCTCAATGAATTCAACCCATTTAGCATGTCTATGATTCAGTTTTGCTTGACTTTTAATGTGTTTCAAAGATTCATGATCATAATGTATAATAAAATCTTTGGTCCATAAATAATGTTGCCATGTTTCTAAGGTCCGAACAAGAGCATATAATTTTTTTATCATAAGTAGAATAGTTCAGACTAGGCCAACTCAATTTTTTAGAAAAATATGCCACAGGTTTGCCATCTTGTAATAACACACCTCCTAATCCAGTTCCACTAGCATCACATTCAAACTCAAAAGTCTTATAAAATTAGGAAGTTGGAGTAAAGGAGCATGTCTCAACTTATCTTTAAATATTGTGAAGGCAATCCTGTGCGGTACCCCAAACAAAAGGCACATCCTTCTTTGTAAGTTCATTGAAAGGTGCAGTAGTGGTGCTAAAGTCTCTCATAAAACGCCTATAGAAACTAGCGAGTCCAAGAAAACTCCTAAATTGTGTGACCATTTTGGGCTGCGGCCAACTCTCAATAGCTTCAATCTTGGCTTAATAAACTTCAATTCCCAGTGGAGTAACAACATGGCCAAGAAAAGGTACTCGGTTAGTGTAAAAGGTGCACTTCCCAAGGTTACCAAAAAAACGTGCATCACGTAGAGCAATAGAAACATCACGCAAATGTTCGAAATGTTGCTCCAAAGATTTGCTATAAATCAGTATATCATCAAAATAGACTACCACAAATCATCCAATGAAAGCACGTAAAACTTCGTTCATTAATCTCATGAAAGTACTAGGTGCATTAGTTAACCCAAAAGACATGACTAACAACTCATATAACCCAAACTTAGTTGTAAATGTTGTTTTTCATTCATCTCCCAATTTCATATGGATTTGATGGTATCCACTACGCAAATCAACTTTGGAGAATATTGTAGAACCACTCAATTCATCAAGAATATCATCTAGCCTAGGAATAGGATGACGATAACGAATAGTAATATTATTAATGCATCTACAATCAACACAAATACGTGACGTACCATCCTTTTTAGGCACTAGTATAACAAGAACAATACAAGGACTAAGAGATTCACGTATATAACCTTTGTCGAGTAGCTCCTGTACTTGACGCATAATCTCCTTCGTCTCCTCTGGATTGGTACGGTATGGCGCACGGTTTGGCAGCGATGCAACGGAAATTAAGTCAATCTGATGCTCAATCCCTCGAATAGGTGATAATCCTGGTGGCACATCTTGTGGAAAGACGTCAGCGAACTCCTGCAAAATGTTAGTGACAGCAGGAGACAAAGAGGAAGGCACGTCCTCGAATAAAAATAATGCCTATTTGCACACAAAAGTATAGCAAATAGATTTGCTAAAATCTAGATTATCAATATCAGATTTGGTGGCAAGTAAACATGCACTTTTCAATTTAATTTCAGAAGCAACACTAGATGGTTTATTATTAGGCTTCATTTGTTGCTCAAATTCTTTTGCCATAATTTGATTTTCACTCTTATTTTTCTCATGTTTTGCTTTATTAGCTCTATTAATATCATCTTTCAAAATGGAATCAGGAGACATAGGAAGCAAAGTAATATGCTTATCCTTATGAACAAGAGTATACTTATTGTTTCTACCATGGTGTACAGAATTTATATCAAATTGCCATGGTCTACCAAGTAATAAGGAACATGTTTGCACAGGTACCACGTCACAATCAACATAATTAGCATATGTAGAGATACTAAAATCCACATGAACATCACTTGTTACCTTAACCTTGATGTTGTTGTTGAACCATTAGATGTAGTAAGGATGTGGATGTGGTCTTGTGGTGAGAGATAGTTTCTCCATCATCTCCATGCTAGCCCAGTTGTTGCAGCTCCATCCATCTATGATGACACGAATAGAACGTTCCTTCACAACTCCCTTTGTATGGAACAAATTATGCCTCTAATTTTGCTCAGCTTGTGTGACCTGCACACTCAAAACACGTTGAGCAACTAAACTTTCATATCTATCAGCATCTTCAGCAACCATGTATTGCGTCTCATCATCAGAATCATCTCCACCGTGTTATTCACTTGTAATAAGAGCCAAAGTCTCCTCATCATAGTCACTAGCGGACTCATACTCACCATCCTCAGTAGCAATCATAACACCTGGAGATTTGCATTCTCTCGCAAAATGACCTCTACCCTTACAACGACGACAAATAATATCATGTGTGTGCCCTGCTGATGCCATGGATGAAGAAGAGCTCTGTGCAGGTCTGTTAGGTGTGCTCTTGGCCGATAGTGGTGGTAGTGCCTACTTTCTTGTATCACGGCTGGAGGTGGCAGCTGATGGAGGTGCTGGTGTAGCAGAACGTGTGAAGTAGAAGATGCACGCGGTGTCCATGCTGCAGAAAAGTTAGTGCGTGCCAATACATGTCGATCCCGCACTTCACGTTCAGCTTTGCAAGCAAGATAGAATAAACAAGTGATGTTGTTATACTCCTTATACTCTAAAATGGTTTGAATCTCTTTATTTAGTCCACCCATGAAATGTGCAAGCATAGCTTAATTATCCTTAACAATACTCATCATAGTCATAATTTTTTCCTTGTCTCAAACGCTGCAATTTTTGAAGTAATTCACGTTGGTAATATGGTGGAACCCAACGAGTATGCATAGCAATTTTCAAAGCATCCCAAGTAGTAGGGATATTAGCATGATATAATCTACAATGTTCAGACCACCAAACAGAAGCAAAACTAGTGAATTCACAAATAGCAGCAGCAACACGTCTATCCTCATGATATTGTAAGCATGTAAAACGTTGTTCAATTTCTAATTCCCAAGTAAGATATACATCGGGAATGTATCTACCCTCAAATGGTGGAATATTCAGTTTTAGTTTAGGAATATGGTCATAATCTCGTACCTGAGGTGGTGCTGCAGCCCTACCGTTGTGATTATAAGCATGAGGACGACCTGGTGGTGGTGGTACTGGTGGTTGCACGTGGTTCTGATTTTGATCAACCTCATCCTCGTAATAGTCCTCCACCTCTGCATTAGCACTAGGAGCTACAGAAGCATCAACAGTAGTAGCAGCGGCACCAGAAGTTTGTCCTGGCTCAAGAGGAACACGCTGCGCTCACCCTGCTGGATCGCGGCGTGGAGGTTGTGGTAGACGTGCGAGTACTGCATCGAACTTGGCGTCCAACTTGGTGTCAATTGTCTTCTCAACGTCATCAATCCTCTCTGGTGCATTTCCAAAGCTGGCCATCACGTCTTCCACCTGTTGACTCAACATTTGCTGAAATTTATCATGAAGCTCCTTCTTCTTCATGTTCTCCCAGTCAGTCTCGTCGGCTTGTGGTCCTGCCATGGTTAGTAGCAATAAAAACACACAATAATATGACCCTACAGACTACTAGAAAGTGGTTGTGGGGTGACACAAATCGGTCAAGCAAATCTCAAATTCTTACCAGTTCTTACCCAGCAGCAGGTAGTGATCGGCAACCGTTGTAGTCAAAACTCTCAAAGCTTGGACAGAGCGATTGCCAGGTGGTGTCAAAGGCACGATGTAGATGTATGTGGAGCTGGGAAGGCTTATGATATGGTAGCAAAAATGTCAGCCATAATCAATTCAGAGATGCAAAGTTGAATAAATGCTCAACGACGATACTGTGCTGGTCCTACACTAGATTGTGCTAGAGACGCGAGCCTAGAACACTAACAAAGTCACGGCGCAGCACGTAAACAAGGGAGGAGCAGACTGAATTATTTTGAAATTTTTTTTCACTTTTTTCCTCTTTTTTTTTGCTCCATAGCATTTTTTTTCCGAAAAAGTCAACAAATGGTCTAAAAGTTGCCTAGCCAGAATTGATACGTCTCCAACGTATCTATAATTTTTTATTGTTCCATGCTGTTATATTATCATTCTTGGATGTTTTATAATCATTTTATGGTCATTTTATATCATTTTTTGTACTAACCTATTGACATAGTGCCAAGTGCTAGTTGTTGTTTTTTGCATGTGTTTTACATCGCAGGAAATCAATACCAAACGGAGACCAAACGCTCGCGAAACTTTTTGTGGATTTTTTATGGACCAGAAGACATACAGTGGGCCGAAGAAGCACCTGGGGGTGCTCCGAGGGGAGCACAACCCACCAAGACGCGCCTGGAGGCCCAGGCGCGTCCTGGTGGGTTGTGCCCACCTCGGTTGCCTCCCGAACCGCCTCTTTACTCTATAAATACCTCAATATTCCAGAAACCCTAGGGGAGTCGACGAAAATCAATTCCAGCCACCGCAAGTTCCAGAACCACCAGATCCAATCTAGACACCATCACAGATGGGTTCATCATGTCCATTGGTGCCTCTCTGATGATGCGTGAGTAGTTCTTTGTAGACCTACGGGTCCGTAGTTAGTACCTACATGGCTTGCTCTCTCTCTTGTTTGATTCTCAATACAATGGTCTTTTGGAGATCCATATGATGTAATTTTTTTGCGGTGTGTTTGTTGGGATCTGATGAACTTTGAGTTTATGATTAGATATATCTTTTTATCCATGAAAGTTATTTGAGTCTTCTTTGATCTCTTATAGGCATGATTGCTTATAGCCTCGTATTTCTTCTCCGATATTTGGGTTTTGTTTGGCCAACTTGATCTATTTATCTTGCAATGGGAAGAGGTGCTTTGTGATGGGTTCAATCTTATTTTGCTTGATCCCAGTGACACAAGGGGAACCGACACGTATGTATCATTGCTATTAAGGATAACAAGATGGGTTCTATTTCTACATAAATAGATCTTGTCTACATCATGTCATCGTTCTTATTGCATTACTCCGTTTCTCCATGAACTTAATACACTAGATGCATGCTGGATAGCGGTCGATGTGTGGAGTAATATTAGTAGATGCAGGCAGGAGTCGGTCTACTAATCTTGGATGTGATGCCTATATAATGATCATTGCCTGGATATCGTCATGATTATTTGAAGTTCTATCAATTGCCCAGCAGTAATTCGTTTACCCACCGTTTGCTATTTTTTTGAGAGAAGCCACTAGTGAAATCTACGACCCCGGGTCTCTTCTTTATTATATTTGCCTTTGCGATCTATTTTATTTGCTTTTATTTTCAGATCTATTGAATCAAAAGTACAAAATACCTTGCTGCAATTTATTTTATCTCGCATTCCCGCGAGATCTATCTATCAAATTATTACAACTTTCTCACGCCTGTTTTCCAATTTCTGGCGCCGATACGCGAAAGGGATTGACAACCCCTTTAATACGTCTGGTTGGGAGTATTTTGTTATTTGTGTGCAGGTGTTGTTTACGTAGTGTTGCTTGGTTCTCCTACTGGTTCGATAACCTTGGTCTCATCACTGAGGGAAATACCTACCGTCCTGTGCTGCATCATCCCTTCCTCTTTGGGCAAATACTGACGTAGTTGAGCAGACATCAAAAGGAATTTATGGCGCCGTTGCCAGGCAGACATCACTTTGGTACAGTCAAAGATAGGATTCATAATTGTTCTAACACAGTAACTACTGTACCTTATCATTTCCACAATTTATATTGAGCAATATAAGCCAGCAACTAGGAAACAAGCAAACTATGCATTGAAAACAGAATCTGTCAAAAATAGAACAGTCTGTAATGATCTGGCCAACTACCATACTTCTACTACTAAAAACATTCTGAAAAATTAGGACAACGTAGAAAATTTATATATCAATCATTTGTAAAAAAATCAGAATTTTATAACGTTCCAGTGAATTTAAACAATTTTGTTTCTGGAAGCAAAAGTTTCTGCTTTTGCACATAATCAAATCAATATCATCCACATCATCCCAAAATCTTTACTTGGCACTTTATTGAAACAGAAGCTATAAAACATGATTATACAGTATATTAATCATGTGGACACACAAAAACAGTAGGTAAAAGTGTTGGGTTGTCTCCCAACAAGCACTTTTCTTTTATGCCTTTTAAGCTAGGCATGATGATTTCAATGATGCTCACATAAAAGATAAGAATTGAGACATAACAAGAGCATCATGAAGCATATGACTAGCACATTTAAGTCTAACCCACTTCCTATGCATGGGGATTTTGTGAGCAAACAATTTATGGGATCAAGAACCAACTAGCATAAGAAGGCAAAACAAGCATAACTTCAAGATTTTCAACACATAGAGAGAAAACCTGATATTATTGCAATATGTAAAAGCATACGTTCCTCTCTCATAATAATTTTCAGTGGCATCATGAATGAATTCAACAATATAACTATCACATAAAGCATTCTTTTCATGATGCATAAGCATAGAAATTTCGTTACTCTCCACACGAGCAAAATTATTCTCATGAATAGTAGTGGGAGCAAACTCAACAAAATAACTATCATGTAATTGAAAATTCAAATCATGATGACAAGTTTCATGGTTATCATTATTCAATATAGCATACATGTCATCACCATAATCATCATATATAGCAACTTTGTTTTCATAACTGATTGAAACCTCTTCCAAAATAGTGGATTCATCATTAAATAAAGTCACGACCTCTCCAAATCCACTTTCATAATTATTAAAATAAGATTCAACACCCTCCAAAACAGTGGGATCATCATTGCCTAGAGTTGATACTCTTCCAAACCCACTTTCATCAACATAATCATCATAATTAGGAGGCATGCTTTCATCATAATAAATTTTTTCATCAAAATTCGGGGGAGTAAAAATATCATCTTCATCAAATATAGCATCCCCAAGCTTGTAGCTTTCCATATTGATAATCCCCAAGTGCAGGGAATCATCGTAGCAATTTGCAAAGGTGGAAGTGATAAGTATGGAGTGTCGAACCCACAAGGAGCTAAAGGTAAGATCAATATTCTCTCAAGCCCTATATGCCACTGATATGACTCTACGTACACCGAACGTTTGCTTCCAACTAGCAACGAGAAATAAAACTACGTTGTGGGTATGAAGAGGATAACTTTGCATGATATCAGAGAGCTAAAACATAAAAGTATGTGCTGTTACCATAAAGTTAGAATATATTACTAAATATTATAAATAGCGAGTGTGGAATAATGGTGGATTGGTGTGCGGAATTGTCCTAGGCAATTGTTAACAAGACTGATAGTCGTCATTGCAATTTCATATGAGGGAGAGGCATAACCTAACATACTTTCTCTACTTGGATCATATGCACTTATGATTGGGACTCTAGCAAGCATCCGCAACTACTAAAGATCATTAAGGTAAAACCCAACCATAGCATTAACATATCAAGTCCCCTTTATCCCATACGCAACAACCCCCTTACTCGGGTTTATGCTTCTGTCACTCAAGCAACCAACTATAAGCGAATCATAAACGTATTGCAACACCCTACAACGGGAATCCCTCACGCTTACGCGACACGGAGGGCACCGTAGGACAGCACTAAAATAAAACATACAACTCGTACCAATCTAGATCATCAATCAACCCAAAGACAAAAGATATCTACTCAAAACATCATAGGATGGCAACACATCATTGGATCATAATATGTGGCATAAAGCACCATGTTCAGGTAGGGATTACAGCGAGGTGCGGGAGAGTGGACCGCGTAAAATAGATGAGGATGGTGATGTTGATGAAGACGATCACCGCGGCGATGATTCCCCTCTCAATGGCACTCCGGTGCCACCAAGAGAGAGGAGGAGAGGTTCTCCCCCTTGTGCTTCCTCCTCCATGGCCTCTCCCCTCTGGTCCTTGGCCTTCATGGTGATGATGGCCCCTCCGGGATCCTCCTCCATGGCCACCGGTAATGATGGCCCCCTCCGGCAGGGTGCCAGAGAGGGCCTAGATTGATTTCTCGTGGCTACAGAGGCTTGCGGCGGCGGAACTTCTGATCTAGGTTTCTTTCTGGAAGTTTGGGTATATATAGAAGAGTTTTGCGTTGATTTCACGTCAGGGGGGTCTTCGGGATGTCCACGAGGCAGGGGGCGCGCCCTAGGGGGGGGGGGCGCCCCCACCCTCGTGGGCAGCCCGGGACTCTTCTGGCCTGCTTCTGGTACTCCATGGGCTTCTTCTGGTCCAAAATGATCCCCGTCAAGTGGCACGTCAATTGGACTCCATTTTCCTTTTCTGCCATACTCTAAAACAAGGAGAAAACATAACCTGGCATTGGGCTCTAGGTTAATAGGTTAGTCCCAAAAATCATATAAAATATCATATAAATGCATATAAAACATCCTAGAAGGATAGTATAATAGCATGAATACTTCATAAATTATAGATACGTTGGAGACGTATCAGCATCCCCAAGCTTAATTCCTGCTCATCCTCGAGTAGGTAAATGATAAAAGAACTAATTTATGAAGTGTGAATGCTAGCAAGTGCATATGTTTGATCAATGATAATTCCAATCACTTTTTCTAGCATCATTATATGTCATATCAATAGCTTATCTCGTAAAACTTTTCATGATCAAGTAACAAGCAAGTCACATGTTTAAAGTATAGATCATAAACTTTCTTGAAAACTAACAAACAATATTCTTAGTCATCAAACAATTACAATTCATCTTATTTTCAAGAAGAGTCTATGTCAGAGCTTTGGTTTAGCAAACTCCACATACTCAACTATCATTTAGTCTTTCACAATTGCTAACACTCACGCGATATTTGTGGTTATGGAGTTTTAATCGGACACAAAGAAAGATAGGGGCTTATAGTTTCGCCTCCCAACCTTTTACCTCAAGGGTAATGTCAACAATAATAGTTCATGCTAACTTACATCCAATTAGATATATATATATCAGGATCCTTCCAACATCCTGTGCTTGCCAAAGGATTAAATGTAAAAAGGAAAGGTGAAGATCACCAAGACTCTTGCATAAGGTAGAAGATAAAAGTAAAAGATAGGCCCTTCGCAGAGGGAAGCAGAGGTTGCCATGCGCTTTCAGGGTTGGATGCACAAAATCTTAATGCGAAAGAACGTCACTTTATATTGCCACTTGTGATATGGACCTTTATTATGCAGTCTGTCGCTTTTATTTCTTCCACATCACAAGATCGTATAAAGCTTATTTCCTCCACACCAATCAATCATACATATTTAGGGAGCAATTTTTATTGCTTGCACCGATGACAACTTACTTGAAGGATCTTACTCAATCCATAGGTAGATATGGTGGACTCTCATGGAAAAACTGGTTTTAAGGGTATTTGTAAGCACAAGTAGTATCTCTACTTGGTGCAAAGAATTTGGCTAGCATGAGCAGGAAAGGCAAGCTCAACATGTTGGATGATCCATGACAATATACTTTATTTCAGATATAAGAAAACATAACCCATTACGTTGTCTTCCTTGTCCAACATCAACTCTTTAGCATGTCATATTTTAATGAGTGCTCCCAATCATAAAAGATGTCCAAGATAGTGTATTTATATGTGAAACCTCTCTTCCTTCAATATTCTTTCATGAATTGTTCAAGTGACCAATTCTATGTTTGCTAACTCTCAATAAGTTTACTACCTATACTTATTATGTGTGAAGTCATTACTCCCCATGTTATAAGCATACGAAACATATATAAATTCATATTTATGACATTCAATTTATTCAACCATTTACTCATAGGATATACATGAAGCACATGAGAAAATGACCAACTACTCCAAAAGATATGAGTGGAGAACACTGAGTAGTCAAATAATTAACTAGCCATGGGAGGATTCTTTTTCATTCAATAATTCAGATCCAATGATTTTATTCAAACATCAAGTAAAATTGAAAATATGCTCCAAGCAAAACACATATCATGTGACGAATAAAAATATAGCTCCGAGTAAGGTATACTGATAGTTTTGAAGACGAAAGAGGGAATGCCTTCCGGGGCATCCCCAAGCTTAGGCGCATGAGTCTTCCTTGAATATTACCTTGGGGTGGCTTGGGCATCCCCAAGCTTAGGGTCTTTCCACTCCTTATTCTCCTCATATCGATATCTCACCCAAAGCTTGAAAACTTCAGTCACACAAAACTTAACGAAACTTCATGAGATAGGTTAGTATGATAAAGAGTAAACCATTCACTTTGGTACTGTCAAAAACAAGGTTCATAATTGTTCTCACACAATTCCTACTGTACCATATCATTTATACGATTTATATTGAGAAATATAAGTCATAGAAACTAGAAAACAAGCAAACTATGCAATGAAAACAGAATCTGTCAGAAACAGAACAGTCTGTAATGATCTAAACATAAACCATACTTCTGCTACTCCAAAAATTATGAAATAAATTGGTGGACGTGAGGAATTTTTCTATTAATCTTCTTCAAAAAGAATCAACTCAAAAGCACTGTTCTGTAGAGAAATGACAGCTAATCTCGTGAGCGCAAAGTTTCTGTTTTTTACAGCAAGATCACATTGACTTTCTCCCAAGTCTTCCCAAAGGTCTTACTTGGCACTTTATTGAAACAAAAGCTATAAAACATGATTAATACAGTAGCTTAATCATGTAAACACACAAAAACAGTAAGGGTAAATATTGGGTAGTCTCCCAACAAGCGCTTTTCTTTAATGCCTTTTAGCTAGGCATGGTGATTTCAATGATGCTCACATAATAGACAAGAATTGAAACACAAAGAGAGCATCTTGAAGAATATGACTAGAACATTTAAATCTAACCCACTTCCTATGCCTAGGTATTTTGTTAACACAAAATTTGTAAGAACAACAATCAACTAGCATAGGAAGGCGAAACAAGTATAACTTCAAAACTTTAAGCACTTAGAGAGGAAACTTGATATTATTGCAACTCCTACAAGCATGTCTTCCTCCCTCATAATAATTTTCAGTAGCAACATGGATAGAAACTTTGTTCTCATACTCAATTGGAACCTCTTCCGAAATAGTGGGATCATTACTAGCTAAAGTTGACACTCTTCCAAATCCACTTTCATAAATATCACACTTAGATTCAACACCCTCCAAAATAGTGGGATCACTAATTCCTAAAGTTGACACTCTTCAAACCCACTTTAAATGATAGTACTATTCATACTCCAAAATATATAAGTGAAGTTCATGGAGCATTCTACGATTAATATATACTAACCAATATCCAAGCTTAAAATGTATAAGTGAAGCACACGAAGCATTCTATAAAACCATACTCAAAAGATTTAAGTGAAGCACAAAGAGCAATTCTATAAGATCATACTTAAAAGATATAAGTGAAGCACATGAAGTATTCTGTAAATTGATGAAGGGACATCTCATGCTAGCATGGTTCTTAAAGAAAAATAAAAACACAAAGGACACAAACCATGTGAACAAAACAAAAACTATGGTATACCGATATTTGTTGAAGAAGAAAGATGGGATGCCAACCGACGCATCCCCAAGCTTAAATGCTTGAGTATACTTTGAAATATTTACTTAGGGTTCCTTGGGAATCCCCAAGCTTGAACTCTTGCCTCTCTTTATTCTTCTCATATTGATAGCTCCTCGACCTTTGGACATTTCATCCACACAAAACTTTAACAAAAACTTGTGAGATACGTTAGTGTAATAAAGCAAATCACTACCTTTAGGTACTGTAATGAACTAATTATTTATTTATATTGTTGTTAAAACTACTTTATTACAACTTCTCTATGGTTCATACCCCCCGATACTAGCCATAGATTCATCGAATAAGCAAACAACACACGCAAAACAGAATCTGTTAAAAACAGAACAGTCTGTAGTAATCTGGAAGTTTGGTAAACTTCTATAACTCCTAATATTATGAAATAAATTTGAAAATTTGAAAAATTTGTACAGAAATAATGTGCAAAAAGTTTCAGACCCATTTTACTTTCCAGTAAATAATGTAAATTCATGCACTACAGCCAAAGTTTCTGTTTTTGTTCTGCACATAGTAAACAAGCAATCTAATCATCCTAAAACCAAAGCTTGGCACATTATTTTTATAATAAAATGGGTATATACAAGGGGATAATTATTTACAGAGAAACTTCCATAAAAAATTCTACATTGTTTCTGTGAGCATGAACACAAGTGCTCAAGGTCGACCCTCACTTCTTCAATGCATAACTTTCCAATCACTTCTCTTTTTGAAAAACTTTTTAGGCATGAGAGGCAAGTAATAATTTTTTTATTTTGATTTTTTTGTAAGTTTCACCCACAACTAAACAGAAACAAAAAGTAAAAAGAAAATCTACTTAGTGAAGAAAGCAAACAAACACACACGAGAATATTAACCCTGCGCTATTGCTCCCCGGCAACGGCGCCAGAAAAGAGCTTGATAATCCCCAAGTGCAGGGAATCATCGTAGCAATTTCCAAAGGTGGAAGTGATAAGTATGGAGTGTCGAATCCACAAGTAGCTAAAGGTAAGATCAATATTATCTCAAGCCCTATCTGCCGCTGGTACAACTCTACGTACACCGAACGTTTGCTTCCAACTAGCAACGAGAAATAAAACTACGTTGTGGGTATGAAGAGGATAACTTTGCATGGTATCGGAGAGCTAAAACATAAAAGTATGTGCTGTTATCATAAAGTTAGAATATATTACTAAATATTATAAATAGCGAGTGTGGAATAATGGTGGATTGGTGTGAGGAATTGTCCTATGCAATTGTTAACAAGACCGATAGTCGTCATTGCAATTTCATATGAGGGAGAGGCATAAGCTAACATACTTTCTCTACTTGGATCATATGCACTTATGATTGGGACTCTAGCAAGCATCCGCAACTACTAAAGATCATTAAGGTAAAACCCAACCATAGCATTAACATATCAAGTCCCCTTTATCCCATACGCAACAACCCCCTTACTCGGGTTTATGCTTCTGTCACTCAAGCAACCCACTATAAGCAAATCATAAACGTATTGCAACACCCTACAGCGGGAATCCCTCACGCTTGCGCGACATGGAGGGCACCATAGAACAGCACCAAAATAAAACATACAACTCGTACCAATCTAGATCATCAATAAACCCAAAGACAAAAGATATCTACTCAAAACATCATAGGATGGCAACACATCATTGGATCATAATATGTGGCATAAAGCACCATGTTCAAGTAGGGATTACAGCGGGGTGCGGGAGAGTGGACCGCGTAAAATAGATGAGCATGGTGATGGTGATGTGATGGTTATGTTGATGAAGACGATCACCGCGGCGATGATTCGCCTCTCAATGGCACTCCGGTGCCACCAAGAGAGAGGAGGAGAGGTTCTCCCCCTTGTGCTTCCTCCTCCATGGCCTCTCCCCTCTGGTCCTTGGCCTTCATGGTGATGATGGCCCCTCCGGGATCCTCCTGTTGGGGAACGTAGCAGAAATTCAAAATTTTCCTACGTGTCACCAAGATCTATCTATGGAGAAACCAGCAACGAGGGGAAGGAGAGTGCATCTACATACCCTTGTAGATCGCTAAGCGGAAGCATTCAAGTGAACGGGGTTGATGGAGTCGTACTCGTCGTGATTCAGATCACCAATGATCCTAGTGCCGAACGGACGACACCTCCGCGTTCAACACACG
Organism: Aegilops umbellulata; assembly: GCA_032464435.1. NCBI lineage: Eukaryota > Viridiplantae > Streptophyta > Magnoliopsida > Poales > Poaceae > Aegilops > Aegilops umbellulata. The sequence goes on along the minus strand of CP136055.1, from coordinate 269,113,834 downwards.
TACAGCCCTATGCCGTCTCCCATGCCTTGATCCAGCAAGGAGAGAGGGAGAGGTTGAGGAAGACTCCATCCAGCAGCAGCACAACGGCGTGGTGATGATGGAGGAGCGTGGCAATCCAGCAGGGCTTCGCCAAGCACCGCAAGAGAGGAGAAGAACTTGGGAGAGGGAGGGGCTGCACCAAAGGCAAAAGGTGTGTCTCAAGAGGCCCTCTACCCCCACTATATATAGGGATCCCAAGGGGGGGTGCGCCAGCCCTAGGAGATCCAATCTCCTAGGGGGCGGCGGCCAGGGGAGGATTCCCTCCCCCCAAGGCACCTGGGAGGTGCCTTACCCCCTTGGGACTCCTCCTTAGGGTTTCCCCCTTCACCCTAGGCGCATGGGCCTTAGGGGAAGTGGCGCCCCAGCCCACTTTGGGCTGGATCCCTTCCCACTTCAGCCCATGGGACCCTCTGGGATAGGTGGCCCCACCCGGTGGGCCCCCGGGACCCCTCCGGTGGTCCCGGTACAATACCGATGACCCCGAAACTTGTCCCGATGGCCGAAATAGGACTTCCTATATATAAATCTTTACCTCCGGACCATTCCGGAACTCCTCGTGACGTCCGGGATCTCATCCGGGACTCCGAACAACATTCGGTAACCACATACAAGCTTCCTTTATAACCCTAGCGTCATCGAACCTTAAGTGTGTAGACCCTACGGGTTCGGGAGACATGCAGACATGACCGAGATGTTCTCCGGTCAATAACCAACAGCGGGATCTGGATACCCATGTTGGCTCCCACATGTTCCACGATGATCTCATCGGATGAACCACGATGTCAAGGACTTTAATCAATCCCGTATACAATTCCCTTTGTCTATCGGTACGATACTTGCCCGAGATTCGATCGTCGGTATCCCGATACCTTGTTCAATCTCGTTACCGGCAAGTCTCTTTTACTCGTTCCGTAACACATCATCCCGTGATCAACTCCTTGATCACATTGTGCACATTATGATGATGTCCTACCGAGTGGGCCCAGAGATACCTCTCCGTTTACACGGAGTGACAAATCCCAGTCTCGATTCGTGCCACCCAACAGACACTTTCGGAGATACCCGTAGTGTACCTTTATAGCCACCCAGTTACGTTGTGACGTTTGGCACACCCAAAGCATTCCTACGGTATCCGGGAGTTGCACAATCTCATGGTCTAAGGAAATGACACTTGACATTATAAAAGCTTTAGCATACTAACTACATGATCTTGTGCTAGGCTTAGGATTGGGTCTTGTCCATCACATCATTCTCCTAATGATGTGATCCCGTTATCAATGACATCCAATGTCCATGGTCAGGAAACCGTAACCATCTATTGATCAACGAGCTAGTTAACTAGAGGCTTACTAGGGACATGGTGTTGTCTATGTATCCACACATGTATCTGAGTTTCCTATCAATACAATTCTAGCATGGATAATAAACGATTATCATGAACAAGGAAATATAATAATAACCTATTTATTATTGCCTCTAGGGCATATTTCCAACAGTCTCCCACTTGCACTAGAGTCAATAATCCAGCTCACATCGATATGTGATTGCAATGATTCCAACACCCAAGGTCACATCCCCATGTGACTAACACCCAAAGAGTTTACTAGAGTCAATAATCTAGTTCACATTACTATGTGATTAACACTCAATGAGTTTTTGGTTTGATCATGTTATGCTTGTGAGAGATGTTATAGTCAACGGGTCTGAACCTTTCAGATCCGTGTGTCCTTTACAAATCTCTATGTCATCTCCTAGATGCAGTTACCACGCTCTATTTGGAACTATTCCAAATAACTGTTCTACTATACGAATCCAATTTACTACTTAGTATAATCTGGATCAGTGTCAAAGTTTGCATCGGCGTAACCCTTTACGATGAACTCTTTTCCACCTCCATAATCGAGAAAATTCCTTAGTCCACTAGTTACTAAGGATAACCTTGACCGTTGTCCTGTGATCCATTCCTGGATCACACTTGTACCCCTTGACTGACTCATGGCTTGGCACACTTCAGGTGCGGTACAACATAGCATACTTTAGAGCCTATGTCTAAGCATAGGGGACGACCTTCGTCCTTTCTCTCTATTCTGCCGTGGTCAGGTCTTGAGTTTTACTCAATACACACATGTGTAATACAGCCAAGAACTCCTTCTTTGCTGATCTATTTTGAATTCCTTCAAAATCTTGTCACGGTATGTATTCATTTGAAAGTACTATTAAGCGATTTTGATCTATCCTTATAGATCTTGATGCTCAATGTTCAAGTAGCTTAATCCAGGTTTTCCATTGAAAAACATTTTTCAAACAACCCTATATGCCTTCCAGAAATTCTACATCATTTCTGATCAACAATATGTCAACAACATATACTCATCAGAAATTCTATAGTGCTCCCACTCACTTCTTTGGAAATATAAGTTTCTCATAAACTTTGTATAAACCCAAATCTTTGATCATATCATCAAAGCGTACATTCCAACTCTGAGATGCTTACTCCAGTCCTTAGAAGGATTGCTGGAGCTTTGCATACTTGTTAGCATATTTCAGGATTGACAAAAATCTTCTGGTTGTATCACATACAACCTTTCCTCAAGTAAATCGTCGAGGAAAGAATGTTTTGACATCCTATCTGCACAATTTCATAAATAATGCAGTGATCACTAACATAATTCCAACAGACTCTTAGCATCGCTACGAGTGAGAAAGTCTCATCGTAGTCAACTCCTTGAACTTGTCGGAAAACATATTAATGACAAGTCGAGCTTTCTTAATGGTGACATTTACCATCATTGTCCGTCTTCCTTTTAAAATCCATATGTACCTAACAGTCTTACGACCATAAAGTAGTTCTTCCAAAGTCTACACTTTGTTTTCATATATGGATCCTCTCTCGGATTATATGGCCTCGAGCCATTCATCGGAATCCGGGCCCACGATCGCTTCTCCATAACTCGTAGGTTCATTGTTGTCTAGCAACATGACTTCCAAGACAGGATTACATACCACTCTGAAGTAATACGCATCCTTGTCACCCTACGAGGTTTGGGAGTGACTTTATCCGAAGTCTCATGATCACTATCATAAGCTTCCACTTCAATTGGTGCAGGTGCCACAGGAACAATCCTGTGCCTTGCTACACACTAGTTGAAGTGACGGTTCAATAACCTCATCAAGTCTCCACCATCCTCCCACTCAATTCTTTCGAGAGAAACTTTTCCTCGAGAAAGGACCCGATTCTAGAAACAATCTCTATTGCTTTCGGATCTGAGACAGGAGATATACCCAACTGTTTTGGGTGTCCTATGAAGATGCATTTGTCCGCTTTGGGTTTGAGCTTATCAGCCTGAAACTTTTTCATATAAGCGTCGCAGCCCAAAACTTTTAAGAAACGACAGTTCAGGTTTCTCCAAACCATAGTTCAAACGGCTTCGTCTCAACGGAATTACGTGGTACCCTATTAAAGTGAGTGCGGTTGTCTCTAATGCCTAACCCATGAACGATAGTGGTAATTTGATAAGAGACATCATGGTATGCATCATATCCAATAGGGTGCAGTTATGATGTTCGGACACACCATCACACTATGGTGTTCCAGGCGGTACTAGTCGTGAAATAATTTCCACAGTGTCTCAATTGTGTACCAAACTCGCAACTCAGATATTCATCTCTATGATCATATCATAGATATTTTATCCTCTTGTCACGACGATATTCAACTTCACTCTGAAATTACTTGAACCATTCAATAATTCAGACTTGTGTTTCATCAAGTAAATATGCTCAGTATCTACTCAAATCATCTGTGAAGTAAGAGCATAACGATATCCACTGCGTGCCTCAGCACTCATTGGACTGCACACATCAAAATGTGTTACTTCCAACAAGTTGCTTTCTTGTTCCATTTTACTGAAACCGAAGCTTTCAGTCATCTTACCCATGTGGTATGATTTGCATATCTCAAGTGATTCAAAATCAAGTGAGTCCAAATGGTCCATCTGCATGGAGTTTCTTCATGCGTATATACCAACAGACATGGTTCACATGTCTCAATCTTTTCAAAAATGAGTGAGTTCAAAGATCCATCAGCATGGAGCTTCTTCATGCGTTTTATACCAATATGACTTACATGGCAGTGCCACAAGTAGGTGGTACTATCATCACTATCTTATATCTTTTGGCATGAACATGTGTATCACTATGATCGAGATTCAATAAACCATTCATTTTAGGTGCAAGACCATTGAAGGTATTATTCAAAAAATAACCATTATTCTCCTTAAATGAATAACCGTATTGCGATAGACATAATCCAATCATGTCTATGCTCAACGCAAACACCAAATAACAATTATTTAGGTTTAACACCAATCTCGATGGTAGAGGGAGCGAGTGATGCTTGATCATATCAACTTTAGAAACACTTCCAACACATATCGTCAGCTCACCTTTAGCTAGTCTCCGTTTATTCCGTAGCTTTTATTTCGAGTTACTAACACTTAGCAACCGAACCGGTATCTAATACCCTGATGCTACTAGGAGTACTAGTAAAGTACACATTCACATAATGTATATCCAATATACTTCTACCGACAGCCTTCTCATCTACCAAGTATCTAGGGTAATTCTGCTCCAGTGGCTGTTCCCCTTATTACAGAAGCACTCAGTCTTGGGTTTGGGTTCAACCTTGGGTTTCTTCACTAGAGCAGCAGCTGATTTGCCGTTTCATGAAGTATCCCTTCTCGCCCTTGCCCTTCTTGAAACTAGTGGTTTTACTAACCATCAACAATTGATGCTCCTGCTTGATTTCTACTTTCGCGGTGTCAAACATCGCGAATATTTCAAGGATCATCATATCTATCCCTTATATGTTATAGTTCATCACGAAGCTCTAGCAGCTTGGTGGCAATGACTTTGGTGAAACATCACTATCTTATCTGGAAGATCAACTCCCACTCGATTCTAGTGATTGTTGTACTCAGACAATCTGAGCACAAGCTCAACGATTGAGCCTTTCTCCCTTAGTTTGCAGGCTAAGAAAATCGTCGGAGGTCTTATACCTCTTGACGTGGGCACGAGCCTGAAATCCCAATTTCAGTCCTCGAAACATATCATATGTTCCGCGACATAAAATGTCTTCGGTGCCTCAATTCTAAACCATTTATCATTACCGAACTATCATGTAGTCATCAAATCGTGTATCAGATGTTCGCAACATCCACAGACCACGTTCGAGGTCTAGCACACCGAGCGGTGCATTAAGGACATAAGCCTTCTACTGTCCGCATAATTGCTACTATCAACTTTCAACTATATTTTCTCTAGGAACATATTTAAAACAGTAGAACTAAAGCGCGAGCTATGACATAATTTGCAAAATCTTTTTGACTATGTTCAGGATAATTAAGTTCATCTTATGAACTCCCACTCAGATAGACATCCCTCTAGTCATCTAAGTGATTACATGATCCGAATCAACTAGGCCGTGTCCGATCATCACGTGAGACGGACTAGTCAACGTCGGTGAACATCTTCATGTTGATCGTATCTTCCATACGACTCATGCTCGACCTTTCGGTCTTCTGTGTTCCGAGGCCATGTCTGTACATGCTAGGCTCGTCAAGTTAACCCTAAGTGTTTTGCATGTGTAAAACTGTCTTACACCCGTTGTATGTGAACGTAAGGATCTATCACACCCGATCATCACGTGGTGCTTCGAAACGACGAACTGTAGCAACGGTGCCCAGTTAGGGGAGAACACTTCTTGAAATTGTTGTAAGGGATCATCTTATTTACTACCGTCGTACTAAGCAAATAAGATGTATAAACATGATAAACATCACATGCAATCAAATAGTGACATGATATGGCCATCATCACTTTGCTCCTTTTGATCTCCATCTTCGGGGCTCCATGATCATCATCGTCACCGGCATGACACCATGATCTCCATCATCATGATCTCCATCATCGTGTCTTCTTGAAGTTGTCACGTCATCTATTACTTCTACTACTACAGCTAACGGTTAGCAATAAAGTAAAGTAATTACATGACGTTTATGTTGACACGCAGGTCATGAATAAATAAAGACAACTCCTATGGCTCCTGCCGGTTGTCATACTCATCGACATGCAAGTCGTGATTCCTATTACAAGAACATGATCAATCTCATACATCACATATATCATTCATCACATCCTTTGGCCATATCACATCACATAGCATACCCTGCAAAAACAAGTTAGACGTCCTCTAATTGTTGTTGCATGTTTTACGTGGCTGCAATGGGTTTCTAGCAAGAACGTTTCTTACCTACGCAAAACCACAACATGATATGCCAATTGCTATTTACCCTTCAAAAGGACCCTTTTCATCGAATCCGATCCGACTAAAGTGGGAGAGACAGACACCCGCCAGCCACCTTATGCAACTAGTGCATGTTTGTCGGTGGAACCGGTCTCACGTAAGAGTACGTGTAAGGTTGGTCCGGGCCGCTTCATCCCACGATGCCGCCGAATCAAGATAAGACTAGTAACGGCAAGCATATTGAACAAAATCAACGCCCACAACTACTTTGTGTTCTACTCGTGCAAAGAATCTACGCAATAGACCTAGCTCATGATGCCACTGTTGGGGAACGTAGCAGAAATTCAAAATTTTCCTACGTGTCACCAAGATCTATCTGTGGAGAAACCAGCAACGAGGGGAAGGAGAGTGCATCTACATACCCTTGTAGATCGCTAAGCGGAAGCGTTCAAGTGAACGGGGTTGATGGAGTCGTACTCGTCGTGATTCAGATCACCGATGATCCTAGTGCCGAACGGACGGCACCTCCGCGTTCAACACACGTACAACCCTATGCCGTCTCCCATGCCTTGATCCAGTAAGGAGAGAGGGAGAGGTTGAGGAAGACTCCATCCAGCAGCAGCACAACGGCGTGGTGATGATGGAGGAGCGTGGCAATCCAGCAGGGCTTCGCCAAGCACCGCAAGAGAGGAGAAGAACTTGGGAGAGGGAGGGGCTGCACCAAAGGCAAAAGGTGTGTCTCAAGAGGCCCTCTACCCCCACTATATATAGGGATCCCAAGGGGGGGGTGCGCCAGCCCTAGGAGATCCAATCTCCTAGGGGGCGGCGGCCAGGGGAGGATTCCCTCCCCCCCAAGGCACCTGGGAGGTGCCTTACCCCCTTGGGACTCCTCCTTAGGGTTTCCCCCTTCACCCTAGGCGCATGGGCCTTAGGGGAAGTGGCGCCCCAGCCCACTTTGGGCTGGATCCCTTCCCACTTCAGCCCATGGGACCCTCCGGGATAGGTGGCCCCACCCGGTGGGCCCCCGGGACCCCTCCGGTGGTCCCGGTACAATACCGATGACCCCGAAACTTGTCCCGATGGCCGAAATAGGACTTCCTATATATAAATCTTTACCTCCGGACCATTCCGGAACTCCTCGTGACGTCCGGGATCTCATCCGGGACTCCGAACAACATTCGGTAACCACATACAAGCTTCCTTTATAACCCTAGCGTCATCGAACCTTAAGTGTGTAGACCCTACGGGTTCGGGAGACATGCAGACATGACCGAGATGTTCTCCGGTCAATAACCAACAGCGGGATCTGGATACCCATGTTGGCTCCCACATGTTCCACGATGATCTCATCGGATGAACCACGATGTCAAGGACTTTAATCAATCCCGTATACAATTCCCTTTGTCTATCGGTACGATACTTGCCCGAGATTCGATCGTCGGTATCCTGATACCTTGTTCAATCTCGTTACCGGCAAGTCTCTTTTACTCGTTCCGTAACACATCATCCCGTGATCAACTCCTTGATCACATTGTGCACATTATGATGATGTCCTACCGAGTGGGCCCAGAGATACCTCTCCGTTTACACGGAGTGACAAATCCCAGTCTCGATTCGTGCCACCCAACAGACACTTTCGGAGATACCCGTAGTGTACCTTTATAGCCACCCAGTTACGTTGTGACGTTTGGCACACCCAAAGCATTCCTACGGTATCCGGGAGTTGCACAATCTCATGGTCTAAGGAAATGACACTTGACATTATAAAAGCTTTAGCATACTAACTACATGATCTTGTGCTAGGCTTAGGATTGGGTCTTGTCCATCACATCATTCTCCTAATGATGTGATCCCGTTATCAATGACATCCAATGTCCATGGTCAGGAAACCGTAACCATCTATTGATCAACGAGCTAGTCAACTAGAGGCTTACTAGGGACATGGTGTTGTCTATGTATCCACACATGTATCTGAGTTTCCTATCAATACAATTCTAGCATGGATAATAAACGATTATCATGAACAAGGAAATATAATAATAACCTATTTATTATTGCCTCTAGGGCATATTTCCAACACCTCCTCCATGGCCACCTGTCGGTGTACTAAAGTAGGGGTACCTTAGTACCCCAGACTTGTGCACGGGCAGTTGTAGCACCCTGCGGCAAGGCCCGCCCAGGAAGCGCCAAGAGAAGACCAAGCATTCAAGACAAGGCCCCCGGCAAGAGGAGCTTGCCGGGCCAAGAAGACAAGGCCCCCGGCAAGAGGAGCTTGCCGGGCCAAGAAGACAAGACCCCGGCGAGAGGAGCTTGCCGGGACGACTGAGCCCATGAAATGCCATCCAAGAACAAAGTATACGAGACAGAAGATCGAGACCCCGACAAGAGGAGCTTGTCGGGAAGGCCGAACCCAGGCACCACAAGAGAAGCCCGCCACGGCGCGCTATGCGCCCCGGCAAGGCCTGATAGCCGGCAAGCTATCAGGCACAGGAAGACGACCCCCGCGGCAAGCCACTTGCCGCGGCAAATCGCCACCTCAGGACTGCGCTCCGGCTCGCCCGCCCACGCATCGCTCCGGGGCTTCCCCCAAGGGCACGTGGCGGGGCACCGCGCAGCCTGGGGCATGCGGTGGCATGCAGCCACCAGCGTGGCAAGCAGTGGCGCACCTAACGGTCCGCCTCGGTGCTGTCCGAGCGACCGAGACGGGCATTTAATGCCCTTGTCCCCTACCGTCAGAAGTAGGTATGATAACACTGTGCCGCACTGTAGCGCCACCGTTCCCGCACTGTTACAACTACCACCCCTTTTACACTTTTACCCCTTTCTCTTACGTTGACACCTGTCGGTGACCCCTTTGCGCTATAAAAGGAGGCCCGTGTGCAACGTAGAGGGGGTTCCGGGGTTCCGAGGTTCGGAGATTTGGCATCCAGACAGCCATACGCTCGGTGCAGCTAGCTCTCCAAGCTCCCGAGCTCCCCAGTTCAATACAACCAAGCAGGAGTAGGGTTTTACGCGTCCATCGCGGCCCGAACCTGGGTAAACTGCCCGTGTGCTCGCCTCGATCTGCTCTCTGTGCTCCCTCCGCCCCCCTCACCGGACAACGAAAGGGGCTCCGGCCCCATAGGTGCTCGCGGGGGACGTGGTCCGCCCCGACATCTTTGGCGCGCCAGGTAGGGGGAAGCGTCGAGGTTGTGCGGATCTGATTCAGGCGAACACTGGTAAGTTCAGGTATGGACAGGTACCTTTCCGCCCCGCTCCGCGGGGCGGAGGCATTCCTCCCTACGGAATCGTGCACGACCCTCCTCGAGTACCCACTCACGCAGTGTTCGGGCAAGAAGCAGCTGCTCCTTGAGGAGGACCGCCTTCCGGCCGCTGGGCGAACCGATCGCTTCCAGCGAACCCTGCGCCGCTCCTGTAGCCGCAGCGGTTAGCGTCGGAAGCCGCGAAAAAGGCGACCTCGTTCTTCGGCGCGCTTCGTCCGCCAAGATCCAAACGAGTCGACGCCAACCGTGGGAGGAGTTTCGCCAGCGCGGTTGCCGGAACCCGTTCCGTCAACCAACCTCCCTGCCCAAGTCTTGCCGCAGTTGCATGTGATCCTTGGCGCAGGGGCGGGCGCAGACCCCGCGCATCAGTGAAAGCTCCTATGCTTTGCGCTTTTTGCCTTTTACATGCTCCTCTTCGTTATTTGCATGTATTATTTGGCATCCTGCGTAACATGCATGTCCAGTAAGCATCAGCACGCCGAAAGGCCATGTGCTTGCTTCCCTCTTTATTTTCCTTGCCTCTTAGACAGAGGGAGCGTTCCTCGCGCACAAAGTTTGCCGGGGGAAGGAGATGGGAGAGGAACCAAGTGCTGGAACCAAGTGCTGTCCGAGAAAAAAGAAGCCTCGTCGAGGAGCGAGCGTTATGCATAAGCTAAGTTATTAGAATTTGAGCAGTTCAGATTCTTAATTTCCGGTTGTCTTCCTTGAACAGTCACACTTTGTATGGAAAGCCTGTGCGCGGAGGAACCTACCCGCGGCTAGCCGCACCCTCACCTTGTTTCGAGTACGCTCAACGATTCAAGCGAGCTGCGATGAGCGTCGCGCCCTTGTTTTGTTTCCGAGCTCACTCAACAAGCGGAGCGCGATTGCGACTGGCTGCGGCGAGGTTGCTTCCCGGTGAGGCCTTGGCCAGCAGGCTGCTATAAGCCCAAGGGCTCCTTGCCGGAAAGTTCCCCGGGAGCGTAGGGTGAAAAGCATACAAAGTAAAGGGCCAGGACAGGGAAGATAACAATGCACTGATTGGTCCAGATAAGATAAAAACCTTACGTAACTTATCACAGTGACTAATGGGCTCATAACGCCGTGTGCAGCGACAAAAAGAGATAAGATAAAGGAGGCCTAGTCTACGCGGTCGCCCTCGATCCTGGAAATCTTGCCCACTCTGGCGATGATGTCGGCGACCTGCTCCTTCAGTGCCTCCATGTCAGCGTCGGCCGGCAGGCTGCGAAGGACGTTGATGAGGTTTATACCGGGATTGCGGTATACAATCTTCGTCAGCACACGCTCCAAGGTTCCCGCGCAGGCCCGGCGCGTCTCCTCGGCCAGTTGCGCGGGGATCTTCTTCCGAAGATCCGCAAGAGCCGGCGCGACCCCTCTGAAGAAGAGGCTGAGCTTGGCGCTGTGAGGGAGGTCCGGGTCCGGAGAGTAGATGAGGTGTTCCAACTTCAACGCCAGCAACTCCTGGTCGATGTTGGATGCAGAAGACACCAGGTCCTCGGTCCACACCGCGACGGTCCGACGGAAGTCCTCGGCCGCGGTGTTGGCGCTCTCCGCCAAGCTTCGCTCCTTGCGGAGCCCCTCCTCCAGCACGGAGACTTTCAGCTCCAGGGCCTCGATGGAATCCTTGGCGGCCTTCAGCTCGTCGCCCTGCTTGGAGAGACGCGCCTGGAGTTCGGAGTTGGCGTGGGCGTCCTTCTCCCGCTCCGCATTGAGCGCGCCGACCCTCTCCGCGCTCGCCTTCAACGACTCCTCTAGCTGCGCGACCTTGGCGGCAAGCTCCTCCCTGGCGGTCTCCGCGGCAGCCGCGGCGGCTTTCGCCTCTTCCAGCTCCTCGCCAAGGGCCCGCTCCCGAGCGGCAAGTTCCTCCTCGTGGGAGTTGAGATTGGCCTGCAGCTGGGCAAGCGCTCCCTCTCGCCGGGACAGCTCCTCCCCGGCGAGCCGCTGCTGCTCTTCGGCGTCGGCCTTCTGCAGCACCCACTCCTGGTACTCCCCGGCGAGCCTCTCGCGCTCCTCCGCCACGCCGCGGAGGGCAGCTTGGTTGGCGGCGCGGAGCTCCGTCACACGCTTCTCCATCTCGACGGCGGCCTCCGCGGCGAGGGCCTCCCGGGAAGCGAGCTTCGCCTGCCGGGCCCGGTAAAGGGCCAGGAGCCGGCGAAGCAGCTTCTCCTCCTCGGGCTCTTCGGCCCCGCCGGGCGCCTCGACAATCTTCAGGCCCGCGGAGGCGAGGACCTCCCCATCAAGGGCCTCGCCCTTCGTGGGGGCCCGCGCAAAAGAGCCCCATGGCACCTGGATGAAGATGCCATTGGGGGCTTCAAGGTAATGACCCGCCCGCTCCTTTTCGGCGGAGGGGTCGGCGGCCGGCGTAGCACCTGATGCTCCTGCTGCCTCCGGGTCGGCAGTGCGACCGCCGTCCCCCTCCCCGGCCGTTGCGGCCGCCGCTGGGGCGGTCTCCTCCGCGGAAGGCTCGGCAGCTCCCGTCGCGTCCTCAGCGGCAGGGGCGTCGCCGCTGCCGCCGCGCACACCCTCCTCCTCCTCGATGTTGATGACCTCCGTCTCCATCTGCTCGGGGGGAGGGGAATCTAGAAGAAGGAGAATAGTGAGCAAAAGAAATTCAAGCAAACATCCAAAAGAAAAAGATGAACCCAAGATGACTAAGTCACAGAGCTTACCTTGGCGGACGTCATCCGCGGCGGGTTCCCTCGCCGGGGAGCTCTGCCTTGGCGGGGTCACCACCCTCGCCGGGCTACCCGCCCCTGGCGGGGTACTCGCCCTCGGCGGAGTGCTCGCGCTTGGCGGGGTGCTCTCCTTTACCGGAGAGCTCGGCCTTGGCGGGGACGGCGGGGCCCGCGGCTCCTCGGGGGCGGTTTCTGGCCGCCCCTGCGGCTGCGGCTCCACCTCTGCACGAGACAATATTATCAAGATACCAGCACAGGGACGATCCCTCAAGCGCGCCCGACGAGCGAAAGTACGGAACCCAGACTTACGCTGGGGGCTGCGCTGGGGGCTACGCTGGGGGCTGCCCCTCGGAGCAGCGCTCGGATCCGGCAGGCTGGGCTCCGGCACGCCCCCAGTTGCCGCGGTGGGCGAGTCGCCCACAACCTCGACCACGGGCGCCTTGGCTTTCTTCGCCGCTCGCTCCGCCAAGGTCCTGAAGTTAAGATGAGGAACAAGATCAGAGCCTGCGACAGTCAAGGCCAAGTTCATGAAGATGCGAAACCTCAAAGCTCTTACTCCCGTTCGTCCTCGTCGTCGTCGTCGCTCAAGGCGGAGAAATCAAACTCCACCTGACGCACGGCCACGCGGGGAGCGGGAGGCGAGGTCTCCCTCGGGCGCTTGGCGGTCCCGACGGTTGCCGGGGCCCGGGGAGCGGGCGGAGCCGCCGCTCCACCCTCCAAGGGCTCCTTTCCGTGCGGCGCTGCCTCACGGGGTGCCCCTGACGTGGCTGACGCGCCGGGCGCCCTCGTCGCAACCTGGCTCCCCCGGGAGGCTCGTGCCGCTTGGCGGGGTGGTTGTTGCCGGGAGGCCGGCGCCTTCACCCCCATCGCCGTCCTGCGGAGACGCTTCGCTGGAGAACGCCTGGGGCTTGCACGGGACGAGGAGGTCTCCGACGCAGAGGGAAGGTCATCGGCGTAGAGCTCCAAGGATCCGTTGGAGTCGTCGTCACCACCGTCCTCCTCCTCCACCCCGGCAAGCCCGCTGGACCCAGCGTCCTGCGCTGTGGCCCTTTGTCCTCCGGCGGTGGTGGCCCTCGCCGCGGCCTCGATCAAGATCCCCTGGATCCCGGAGTGCCTCAGAGAGGGAACCCCGGCGAGCTCGTCGGGGGGCAGCTTCAGCAGTCTGCATATCTCCGCCACCTCCGCTTGGCGAGACGCCTCCGCGGCCTCCGCCTCCTCGGGCGAGAAGCCGAACTCCCCGGCCGCTGCGGCTGCGGTGGCCTCTTCAGCCCAAGAAGCTATGCATGCTGCCTCTCGCGCGGTGGTGTCCCGCGTCAGCCCCTGGGCCTCGTCCTTCTTCTTCGCCACCTCCGCCAGGTTGTCGAAGAAGTTCAAGATGACGTCTGGCTTGGGTGGAATCCACGTGCGGTCGACGCCGTGCGAGTCGCACGCGGGCATCATGGCGCGAAGGGAATCCCGGGCCGAGCTGTTGCAAAGTGGCACAACTCCCCGGGGCTCCCTGAACCACTCTGGGTGAGCCGGGTCATGCTTGAATAGCTCCCGGACCATCCCCTTCAGCTCCACCGACGTGAAGTTGAAGTTGAGCCCGGGGCGCAGCCTCATTATGTCCGCCGCGTTGCTATACTCCCAGGCTGGCCTCTTCCTATCTTGAAGAGGGGCGATGCGGCGGCGGAGGAAGTCTGCGCCCACCTCTCCGACGGACAGCCTCGCTGACCGAAGACGGAGAATCCTGATGAGGGCGACGTTGAGCTTGCAGTCGTCCGAATCCAGCTCGCTCCAATCCTTGCCGCGCATAACAGGTGTTGCGCGCGGCGCGGTGAAAGGTTGCGGCTGATCCTCGACGACCCAGCACCAGTCGGCGCGCCACTCCTCCCATTTGCCGCGGAGCTCCCCCGGCAAGTAGGAATCCTTCTTGTTCAGGCGGAAGACCCAAGATATCCCTCCGGCGAGGGGGGCGCCGGCCTCTACTCTAGGGATGAAGAAGTGCCTAAAAAGCGGGACGTTTGGATACACCCCAATATAGTTTTCGCACATATGCGCGAAAACCGCCATCGTGAGGACGGCGTTGGGAGTGAAGTCAAGAAGGTGGAGGCCGAAGGTGTTCATTATGTCGCAGAAGAAGTCAGAAAAAGGAGGGCAAAGACCGCAGTGAAAGAAGGCTGCGAAGAAATAATACCCGCCGGGGTAGTTGCCCTTGGCGGCGGCCGGATAGGCTCGGGTGCGGGGATGCGCCTTGGTCTCCTCGGCCCAGAACAAGTAGTACTTGTTCCAGAGCTCCCGCGCGCTGAGCTTCGGCGCGAAGACGAGCTTCTGCTTCCGCAGCAAGGCAAGCATCGCCGCGTGCTCTGATTTCTCCTTCTTGGTCTTCTCCGCCTTCGCCTTCTCGGTCTTCGGGGCCATGGCGGAGGCGGCGAGGGAAGGGAGACAAAGAATCCGGTAGCACCGCAGGTGCGAGCGAGCGGCGGAGATATGGAGGCGGAGCACGAAGGGGATCTCTGGAGACGGGAGAGAACGCAATAAAGGCGAAGGAGGGGAGCCGCTCCCGTTCCCTCTGCCTTATATGGGGAAGTGGCGGACACTCCGTTCTTGCCATCAAGAATCGTGCGCGACGTGACGCGCGCCTGCGCGGTTCAGCCCCGCGCACGCCACCCACGTCACGCTCACCCCGCACGCCCCGCCCCCACGACGCCGCGATAAGCGCGCGCCGCCTGGGGAAGGCGTGGCGGATGCGGAGTTAAGGAGCAGCGCGACCAAGGCCACGCGTGCCCGTGCACTGTTAGGGCCTGGCCCAACGACGCTCGGCACCGTGTGTGGCCCAGGCCCGGGGGCTCCTGTCGGTGTACTAAAGTAGGGGTACCTTAGTACCCCAGACTTGTGCACGGGCAGTTGTAGCACCCTGCGGCAAGGCCCGCCCAGGAAGCGCCAAGAGAAGACCAAGCATTCAAGACAAGGCCCCCGGCAAGAGGAGCTTGCCGGGCCAAGAAGACAAGGCCCCCGGCAAGAGGAGCTTGCCGGCCAAGAAGACAAGACCCCGGCGAGAGGAGCTTGCCGGGACGACTGAGCCCATGAAATGCCATCCAAGAACAAAGTATACGAGACAGAAGATCGAGACCCCGACAAGAGGAGCTTGTCGGGAAGGCCGAACCCAGGCACCACAAGAGAAGCCCGCCACGGCGCGCTATGCGCCCCGGCAAGGCCTGATAGCCGGCAAGCTATCAGGCACAGGAAGACGACCCCCGCGGCAAGCCACTTGCCGCGGCAAATCGCCACCTCAGGACTGCGCTCCGGCTCGCCCGCCCACGCGTCGCTCCGGGGCTTCCCCCAAGGGCACGTGGCGGGGCACCGCGCAGCCTGGGGCATGCGGTGGCATGCAGCCACCAGCGTGGCAAGCAGTGGCGCACCTAACGGTCCGCCTCGGTGCTGTCCGAGCGACCGAGACGGGCATTTAATGCCCTTGTCCCCTACCGTCAGAAGTAGGTATGATAACACTGTGTCGCACTGTAGCGCCACCGTTCCCGCACTGTTACAACTACCACCCCTTTTACACTTTTACCCCTTTCTCTTACGTTGACACCTGTCGGTGACCCCTTTGCGCTATAAAAGGAGGCCCGTGTGCAACGTAGAGGGGGTTCCGGGGTTCCGAGGTTCGGAGATTTGGCATCCAGATAGCCATACGCTCGGTGCAGCTAGCTCTCCAAGCTCCCGAGCTCCCCAGTTCAATACAACCAAGCAGGAGTAGGGTTTTACGCGTCCATCGCGGCCCGAACCTGGGTAAACCGCCCGTGTGCTCGCCTCGATCTGCTCTCTGTGCTCCCTCCGCCCCCCTCACCGGACAACGAAAGGGGCTCCGGCCCCATAGGTGCTCGCGGGGGACGTGGTCCGCCCCGACACCACCGGTGATGATGGCCCCCTCCGGCAGGGTGCCAGAGAGGGCCTAGATTGATTTCTCGTGGCTACAGAGGCTTGCGGCGGCGGAACTTCTGATCTAGGTTTCTTTCTGGAAGTTTGGGTATATATAGAAGAGTTTTGCGTTGATTTCACGTCAGGGGGGTCTCTGGGCTGTCCACGAGGCAGGGGGTGCCCCCCACCCTCGTGGGTAGCCTGGGACTCTTCTGGCCTGCTTCTGGTACTCCGTGGGCTTCTTCTGGTCCAAAAAAGATCTCCGTCAAGTGGCACGTCAATTGGACTCCGTTTAGTTTTCCTTTTCTGCGATACTCTAAAACAAGGAGAAAACAGAAACTGGCACTGGGCTCTAGGGTAATAGGTTAGTCCCAAAAATCATATAAAATATCTTATAAATGCATATAAAACATCCTAGAAGGATAGTATAATAGAATGAATACTTCATAAATTATAGATATGTTGGAGAAGTATCACATATCATAAGCATTATGGATATTCAATGAATTCATACTAACAACATTGCAATCATGGTCATCATTCAAGGATTTTATGTCAAATATATTATAGCATTCTTCTTCTAAGAATTGAGCACAATTTTTCTTTCCATCATTTTCACGAAAGACATTATAAAGACGAATAATATGATGCAACCTCAATTACATTTTATTTGTAGTTTTCTTTTGCGAACCAAACTAGTGATAAAACAAGAAACTAAATGATTCAATTACAAGATCTAAAGATATACCTTCAAGCACTCACCTCCCCAGCAACGGCGCCAGAAAAGAGTTTGATATCTACTACGCAACTTTATTCTTGTAGACTCGTGTTGGGCCTCCAAGCGCAGAGTTTTGTAGGACTGTAGCAATTTTCCCTCAAGTGGATGACCTAAGGTTTATCAGTCTGTGGGAGGTGTAGGATGAAGATGGTCTCTATCAAACAACCCTGCAACCAAATAACAAAGAGTCTCTTGTGTCCCTGATATGTCTGCAACATATCTATAATTTAAGAAGTATTCATGCTGTTATTTTATCATTCTTGGATGTTTTACAATCATTTTATAGCAACTTTATATTATATTTTGCGAATAACCTATTGACCCAGTGCCTAGTGCCAGTTGCTGTTTTTTTGCTTATACATCACAGTAAATCAATACCAAACGGAGTCCAAATGCAACGAAACTTCACGGAGATTTTTTATGGACCAGAAGGCCAATAGTGGGCAAAAGAAGCACCTGGGGGTGCCCCAAGGGGGCACAACCTACCAGGGCGCACCAGGGCCCCCTGGCGTGCCCAGGTGGGTTGTGCCCACCTCGGTGGCCTCCCGCACCCCCTCTTTGCATTATAAATTCCCAAATATTCTGAAACCCTTCAGAGTTAACCTAGATCAAAAGTTTCGCTGCCGCAAGGTCTCTTTATCCACGAAAACCAATCTAGAACCTGTTTCGGCACCCTGCCAAAGGGGGAAGCATCTCCAATGGTCATCTTCATCATCCTGGCAGCCACCACGATGAGGAGGGAGTAGTCCACCCTCGGGACTGAGGGTTTGTACCAGTAGATATGTGTTTGATCTCTCTCTCTCTCTCTCTCTCTCTCTCTCTCTCTCTCTCTTTCGTGATCTATATCATGGGCTTTGTTAATATAGTCGGATCATATGATGTTTCTCCCCTCTATCCCCTTGTTGTGATGAATTGAATCTTTCCCTTTGAAGTTTTGTCTTGTCGTATTGAATATTCAGATATGAGAACACATGATAAATACTTGAGGTGACAATGAGGTATCATATTGATTCACTTGATATGTGTTTTGGCATTCAACTCGCGGATTCCCGTGGTGAAATTGGGGTAATCTATGCATAGGGGTTGATGCATGTTTTTATTATCTTTTCTTCGACGGAAACTTTGGGGGTCTCTTTATAGTTCTTTGTGTGGATTGAGTATTATGAATATGAATTTGCTTTGGTGTTATTCTAGTACGAACTCTAGGATAGATTGAACGGAAAGAATAGCTTTGTGTTATCTTAGTACGAACTCTTGAATAGATCGAATGGAAAGAGTAGATTTGAGGTGTTTACGTACCCTACAAACAATTCCTATCTTTTGTTCTCCGCTAATAGGAACTCGGGAGTGATTCTTTATTGCACTTTGAGGGATAATCATATGATCCAACTATGTTAGCATTGTTGAGAGGTTGCACTAGTGAAAATACGGACCCTAGGCCTCATTTTCAAGCATTGCAATACCGTTTTTGTGCCCATTTACTATTTGCTACCTTGCTGTTTTTATTTATTCAGATTATAAAAATATATTTCTACCATCAATATTAAACTTTTATCACCATCTCTTTGCCGAAGTAGTGCATCTATACAATTTACCATTGTATTGGGTGTGTTGGGGACACAAGAGATTTCTTGTATTTGGTTGCAGGGTTGTTTGAGAGAGACCATCTTCATCCTACACATCCCATGGATTGATAAACCTTAGGTCATCCACTTGAGGGAAAATTGCTACTATCCTACAAAACTCTGCGCTTGGAGGCCCAACACGAGTCTACAAGAATAAAGTTGCGTAGTAGACACCAAGCTCTTTTCTGGCGCGGTTGCCGGGGAGGTGAGTGCTTGAAGGTATATATTTAGATCTTGCAATTGAATCTTTTAGTTTCTTGTTTATCACTAGTTTGGTTTATAAAACAAAACTACATAAAAATGGAATTTAGGTTGCATCATATTATTGATCATCTTTATAATATATTTTTTGAAAACGATTGTTTGGAAAATTGTGCTCATTTGTTAGAAGAAGTCAATAAAATGCTTGGCACAAAATATTTGAATGATGAGCATGATTGCAATGTGGTTAGTATGAATTCTTTGAGTATACAAAATGCTAATGATGATTGCACAAGTCATGACAAAAATGTTTCTTATAAGCATGTCACTTTTTGCGGAGTGAATCGGGAGTGCAATTGTGCACCAAAAATGGAAGATAGAATTTGTAAGAAGCATAAATATTTAGAAACTAGAAAGTTGCCAGAGAGGCTAGATGATTGTGCTGAAAGATTTAATTTTTTCGCCATCCTTGTGAAATTTGCAATGAACATGATCATTTAAATCTCAAATGCAAATTCTTTCATGATCAAATCATGTCCAAAAATTGTGATAACTTGATTACCCTTGAGCATCATAAAGAGCTTAGTCTTCTTTTGGGGTATGAATAAATGAAACGTATAACTAAGGATATTCCATAATTTAATCTTGAGAGATTTCTTGATTTTTATCTAGAGGAAATTTATATGTTTTGTGCGGTAAATTGCATTGAGAATCCTTATATTGCCAACTACCTAAAGATAAGAAAACAAATGGAATATGAAGAGAGTACTAATGAAAGGGAAAATGTTTCCCAATACCCTCCTAGTGTTTATTATGATGAATTAGGTACGTGGAGGAGCTTCCTATCCAACCAATCTCTTCAACAAGAAGCTTGGAAAAAATAATTAAACCCACACATGATGTGGTGAAGAAGAAGAAAATAAGAAAGAATAAAGGTAAAAGGTATCTCTCCCAAATAATGTTGCTCCTATCACCATTGTTCCTCATGAAAGTGAATCAAATATGTTGATGGAGGATGATGATATTGAGTATGCTTTTTTGATACCTACTACTTTTTGTAATGATTATGATTGGGAAGACATCGATATCCCTTATGATCTTGAAAATCCTTTTAGCACTTGCTTGGAAGAATATGATAATAATGTCTGCTATACTATTGGTGCCATTCATGCTATTGATAAGAATTATTGTGATGATACTTATGTTATAAAAAGTTGTGATAATTATTTTCATAATTTTGAATATCCTTTTACTGAACATTACTCTCTTAATGTGGGAACAATATTTAGTATTCAAGTCTCATATGATACTCCCACTATTGTGGATGAGAATAAAATTTCTTATGTGGAGAGTAATAAATTTTCTATGCTTGTGGATCATGAAAAGAATGCTTTTTGTAATGGTTATATTGATGAATCTATTCATTATGCTACTGAAAATTATTATGAGAGAGGAACTTATGATGCATGATGTTCTCCTTATGTTTCAATTCTTATCTTTTATGCGAGCATCATTGAAATCATCATGCCTAGCTAAAAGGCATTAAAGAACATCGCTTGTTGGGAGGCAACCCAAAACTTTTACCTACTGTTTTTGTGTGTTCACATGATTATGCTACTGTACTAATCATGTTTTATTGCTTTTGTTTCAATAAAGTGCCATGTAAAGCCTTTGGGATCATGTTGGTTGATAGTTGATTTGACCCTGCTGAAAAACAGAAACTTTTGCGCTCACGAAAATAGGTCTCATTTTTAACAGAAGAGTGCTTTTGAGTTGATTATTTTTGCAGAAGTTTAATATACAAATTTCTCATATGTTCCTAATTGTTTCATAATTTTTGGAGTAGCAGAAGTATGGTAGTTATCCAAATCATTATAGACTGTTCTGTTTTTGACAGATTATGTTTTCCATGCATAGTTTGCTTGCTTTCTAGTTTCTATGGCTTATATTGCTCAATATAAACTTTGGAAATGATATGCTACAGTATGCATTGTGTGAAAAATATTATGAATCTTGTCTATGGTTTGCTATTTATCATACTAACCTATCTCACGAAGTTCCGTTAAGTTTTGTGTGATTGAAGTTTTCAAATTTGGGTGAGATATCGATATGAGGAGAATAAGGAGTGAAAAGACCCTAAGCTTGGGGATGCCCAAGTCACCCCAAGTTAAAATCCAAGGAATATCCAAGCAACTAAGCTTGGGGATGCCCCGGAAGGCATCCCCTCTTTCGTCTCCAACATTATCAGTAACCTTACTTGGAGCTATATTTTTATTCGTCACATGATATGATTTTTACTTGGAGCATCAATTTATTTTTTTAGGATTTTCTTGATGTTATTTTTAATAATGTTTTGCATCTTTTATTTCAATAAAAATGTCAAGTATAGCCTTTGCCATGCTTATTTTGCAAGTCTACATGTTGCTGTTTCAAAACAGGAAGTTTATCGATGTTGCAAAAATTCCCGAGGAAAGTCAGAATGTGTTAAAATGTTGAAACTTTTTGAATAATAACCTCTGATGAATTTTCTACAGTGTGGTAGAATTTCATAATGTTTGGAGTTGAATAAGTATTGATACTCTTGCATTCTTTACAGACTGTACTGTTTTGGCAGATTGTTGTTATGTTTGCATTGTTTTCATATGCTTGCTTGTTTAATAAATATATTTGAGGATAGGAGTATTAAATATGCAGAGGCATTTAGTATGAAATGTTGAATAATAATTTTAGTGACTTGCTAAAGTAGAGAATAATAAGGTTTTTGCATTAGTTTATACTAACTTATCTCACGAGTTCTTGTTGAGTTTTGTGTGGATGAAGCTTTTGAGATTTAGGAAAACCGTGATATGAGAGGAGTTAAGGAGACACAAAATCTCAAGCTTGGGGATGCCCAAGGCACCCCAAGATAATATTTCAATAAGTCTCAAGAATCTAAGCTTGGGGATGCCCCGGTAGGCATCCCACCTTTCTTCTTCAACAATTATCGGTTAGTATCGTTTGAGCCTAAGTTTTTGCTTCTCCACATGAGTTGTGCTATTCTTAGAATGTCATTTTATTTTTGTTTTACTTGCTGTTTTAATAAAATACTTAGATCTGAAAGTTTTTAAATAAAATAGAGTCCTCAAATAATTGCCAAGGAGGCTAAGTAAGCGGCATTCACATCCCGTCAACGAAACTCTTTTCTTTGGAATTGCTCTTGTGCTTCACACTTGTCCTATGAGTAAATTGTTGAATAAATTAAATGTCATGAAGTTGAAATCATATCATTTCTAGTGGTAGCTTAACATTGGGTTTAGAAAGTGAAATCTTTTGAGGCTTGACAATCACAATATTTGTCATACAAGCAATTCACGAATAATTAGTATAAGGAAGAGAACTTTCACATGCAAATACACTATCATGGAAATCTTTTGTGATTGTGAGCCCCCATCAAAATATTATAGGCCAAAATTGTTGACGTTGGACAATGAAGACAATATAATGATTTATGTTTGCTCATATTCACACAGAAGTCATATTCTCATAGATCCTTCAACATGTGGTGCTTGCCCCCCATCTTTGCTAGCCAAAAATTCCGCACCAAGTAGAGATACTACTTGTGCATCCAAAAGCCCTTAAACCCAAATCTTATTTTTCAAGAGTCCACCATACCTACATAAGAACTGAGCAAGATCCTTCAAGTAAGTTGTCATCGGTGCAATAAGGCAATAAAAATTGCTTCTAAAAGTGTTAGATCATTTAGTGTAAGAGAAAATTGAGCGTTGTACGAACTTATGATGGCAAAGCAATAAAAGCGACGGACTGCATAATAAAGGTTGCTATCATAAGGGGCAATATAACATGATGTTCTTTTGCACTAAGGGGTTGAGCATATAAACAAATAAGCGCATGGCAACCTCTGCTTCTGTCGGTGTACTAAAGTAGGGGTACCCTAGTATCCCGAACTTGTGCACGGGCAGTCGCAGCACCCCGTGGCAAGACCCGCCAGGTGATCGCCAAGGCTCTCTATGGTTCCTTTGGAACCATTCGAGAACAAAGTATTTAAGCCAAGAAGACAAGTCCCCGACAAGAGGAGCTTGCCGGGAAGGCCGCTCGAGGCACAAGACCCCGGCAAGAGGAGCTTGCCAGGAAGGCCAACCAGAGCATCTCAAAGAACCTGCCGCGACGCGCCACGCGTCCCGGCCGGACTCGGCGAGCGACAAGTTCCCGGACGCGGCAAGACAACGGCCGCGGCAAGGCACTTGCCGCAGCGGGCAACCACTCTGTACCCGCGCTCCAGCTCACCCACCTACGTGTCGCTCCGGGACCCTTCCTAGCGTACGTGGCGGGAGGCTGTGCAGCCAGGGGTACACTGTGGCATGCAGCGCTGACAAGATCGCCATCGTGGCGAGCGGTGGCGCCCCTGACGGTCCCTTTTCTGCACCGTCTGGGCGACGTAGATAGGCATTTAATGCCTTTGTCCCCTGCCGTCAGGGTTAGGTATGATACACTGTGTAGGTAGCTGTACCTACCGCGTCATATTTCCATTTTTGCCCTTACCTACGTTGCCACCTGTTGGAGACCCCTTGAACATATAAAAGGAGGCCCATGCACAACGTAGAGGGGGGATCGACCCTCGGAGAGCGATCTCTGAAGAGGAAAAACAGAAGAACGCTCGGTCTCGTTAGCTGCTTGAGTGTACTGTAGCACTCAGCGCTCCCGAGCAAGAACTCAATACAATCCACAAAGCAGCAGTAGGAGTATTATCTCTCCGGAGAGCTCCGAAGCTGGGCAAAAAAAAACCCGTGTGCTTCGCCTCGATCCGCTCTTCGCGCGACCTCCGCCCCCCGCCGAACCGAGAAGGGGCTCCGTCCCCATAGGTGCTCGGGGAGCCAGAAAACCCCGGCATCTTTGGCGCGCCAGGTAGGGGGCGTCGAGGTTGTGTGAACCTGATCTGGCGTTCACGCGAACTAAATCTTCATCGACTTCATCGACATGCCGCCAAAGAAGAAGGCTTCGGAGGTGGCTGCGTCGTCCGCGTCGAATCCACCGCCGCCGCAGCAAACGGACGGTGGGGAGGACGCCGGCGGAAGAACGGGCGTCGACGAGGGAGACCATGGTGCCACCAAGCCCAAGGACAAGACCGCACTGCCCGTCGACGGCGTAGTCAGCTCCCACGACGACCGGGCGTCCGTAGATGCACCGCGCCCATCTCAAGAGGCGCAGGACCGGCAGCGTCGTGGTACTCACGGTACCATACGCTCGCTGGACCCAAATCGAGCTGGTGGATCCCGGGATGCTCAAGGCCAACATGCACGCCAATGTGCTGGCGCGAGCGAAGCACGGTCGCCTGGACGGAATACTGCTCCTTCTAACATCGTTGGAAGTCCGAGCATATCCCGCTCCTCTCACCGTTCGCCACCGCTACCCGCCACTCCAGCAGAAGCTTTGGCACGAGCTCAGCTACTCCTAGACTTCCCTCCAACGCTAGACAAGATCGACGACTGGAGGGCCACCATTCAGAGTCTCATCGGTTTCGCCAACGGCGACACTCCGCGGCCGGCGACCACATCGCAGCCGCGGCAGGCCAGCCAAGTGCGAGCCGATGGCGACAAAACCGGTGGGGGTGCAACCATCGTGCACTCTCCGCCCCAAAGGCCAAGATCGCCGACTCGCCGGGTCCGCCATGACAGCGACTCCACTGCTTCCTCAGATCCGCGAACTCGCCACGATCAGCGCCACGTTCTTCACGAACGGCAGCAAGAAGACGCTCATACCCGCATCGAGCGCCGGAGAGAAACGCGGCGTCAATCAAACCGACGCGCTGGCCCCGCTGTCGACATGCAAGCGCCAGGGGAACCAGGCGACCTGCCGTACGCGGTAGGTTGCCCTGCGTTTACTCGTGAGCTGCGGCAAGTCCAGTGGCCCAGCACGAAGAATTTCAAGCCATACGTACTAGAGAAGTACGACGGTAGGCTACATCCGTCGGAGTTCCTCAACATCTACACCATCGCGGTGCAGGCTGCCGGGGGGCGAGACGACAAGATCCTCGCCAATTACTTCCCTTTGGTGCTCAAGCCCAACGTCAGGTCCTGGCTCATGCACTTGCCGGAAAACTCCATATCTTCCTGGGTAGACCTATGCCATCAGTTTGTCGGCGCCTTTACAGGCGGCCACAAACCTCATGGCCAGGAGAGTGATCTTCACCTGCTTGCCCAGAAGGAAGGGGAGCCTCTACGCAAGTACATCTAGAGATTCAGCCAAGTGCAACGCAACATCCCAGACGTCCACCCTGCCGCGGTCATTAGTGCGTTCCACGAGAACGTGCGTAACCGCAGGATGCGGGAGGAGATGGTGATGTGCAAGATCAAAGACGTCAGCGAGCTGTATGCCCTGGCCGACAGATGTGCACGTGCTGAGGAAGGGAGGAAACTCCCCGGAGAGAACATAGGAACAGGAGGATCTGACAGCGATGATGCCTCCCCGGCAAGCAAAAACCAGCGGCGGAACAACAGGAAGAGGAAAGGCAAAGATGTGCTAGTTGTCGAGCAGTCCGGCAACGAAGGTGCCGCCAAGACAGCCAAGACTGGTAGCTCCGGCAAGGAGGTTGCCGCATGCGCCAACTGCCAGGCTGTGGCGGCCGCCGACAAGCAGGACGGCACCAACAAGCAGTACTGCAAGATCCACCGCACCAAAGGCCATGACCTCTAGAGCTGCAAGAAGGTTGAGGAGCTCGTTGAGCTGCAAAAGGCCGAATATGAGCGATGCGACAAGGAGAATGCCCAAGGAGGTGCTGGAGGATCCGGTACGAAGCGCACCGGCCGGGGGGGACGCCGCGGCAACGCCAAGCAGCGGCAAGGCGACAGACCTCCCTGCGGCCGCGACAAGGATGAAGATGACGACGACGACGAAGACATGGATGACGCCGAGACCAGCGAGCAGGAGTTCCATAAAGCCACAGAAGTTTTGTGCGTTGACGGTGGTGCTTCTCTGCATACTTCACACCGCCAACTCAAGCAGTGGGTGCGGGAAGTCAATGCAGCAGAACCACCCGTTGAGTCACGCAAGCTTCTGAAATGGTCCAGCACGCCTATCATCTTTGATATTGAGGACCACCCCGATCGCACAACTGCTGTCGGGTGTTTGCCGATGTTGGTCTCACCAACTCTCCGCAACCTCAAGGTCACTAAGATGCTAGTTGACGGCGGGGCCGGCTTGAACCTGATCTCCTCCGCTGTGCTCCGGAGACTCCAAGTCCCTGACAGCGAGCTTGAAGAGACCGGCACGTTCCAAGGAATCAACCCGGGAAGGAGCAAGCCGAAGGGGAAGATCACGCTGCCGGTGACATTTGGCAGCGAGCTGAACTTCAGGACTGAGAGGATCACTTTCGATGTTGCCGATTTTCCATTGCCTTACAATGGAATTCTCGGCCGTCCAGCGCTTGCCAAGTTCATGGCGGCCTCTCACTACGCGTACAACATGCTGAAGATGCCAGGCCCGATAAGTGTCATCTCTGTACATGGCGACAAGAAAGACGCTCTTATCTGTGCCGACAAGATCTACCGGGAAGCAGCAGCCGCCGCAGATCGCGAGACACTTGCCGCTGAAGCTCCCGGGAGGAAGAAGAAGACCAAGTCCGGCAAGAGCTCTGATGCCCACTCCGGCAAGCGCACCTCTTCGGAGTGCTGCGCTACCATCGAGGACGCACCATCGAGCTCCACCGGCAAGTGTAAGAAGACGATGGCAGCTCCGCCAGCGACCAAGAAGGTGTCCGCCAAGGAGGACGACACTGGTGGTACCTTCACCATCAGTGCCACTCTCGACCCTAAATAGGAAAGCGCGCTCGTTGCTTTCCTGCGGGTGAATGTCGATGTGTTTGCGTGGCAACCGTCTGACATCCCCGGCGTTCCCAGGAAAGTAATCGAGCACCACCTTGCCGTCTGTCCTCATGCGTGGCCCGTCAAGTAGAGAGTCAGGAAACAAGCAGTGGAGCGCTAAGAGTTCATCGCCGAAGAGATCAAGAAGTTGGAAGCAGCAGGCCTCGTCAGAGGAGTGCTCCATCCTACGTGGTTGGCCAATCCTGTAGTCGTGCGCAAGGCAAACGGGAAATGGAGACTTTGCATCGACTTCACCGATGTCAACAAAGCTTGTCCCAAAGACCCATTTCCCTTGCCGCGCATTGACCAGATTGTCGACTCCACAGCCGGATGCGACTTGCTTTCATTTCTTGACGCATACTCAAGATACCATCAGATCTTCATGGCAGAAGAGGATGAGGAGAAAACCGCGTTCATCACTCCATGTGGCACATACTGTTTCGTACGAATGCCTTTCGGTTTGAAGAATGCTGGTTCAACATTTGCAAGGGTCGTCCATACTGCTTTTGAGCCGCAAATACATAGAAATGTGGAAGCCTACATGGATGATATAGTGGTCAAGAGCAGGGACAAGTCAACTCTGATTCAAGATCTAGAAGAAACTTTTGCAAATCTGCGCAAGATTAGCCTCAAGCTCAACCCCGAGAAGTGCGTATTTGGAGTCCCTTCCGGCAAGCTTCTCGGGTTCTTTGTGTCTCAGCGGGGGATTGAAGCCAATCCCGACAAGATCAAGGCCATTGAGCAGATCGAAGCACCGAAGCGCGTCAAGGATGTACGAAAACTTGCCGGCTGTGTGGCGGCTCTCAGCAGGTTTATCTCTAAGTCTGTTGAGCGCGCCCTGCCGTTTTTCAAAATCTTGAAAAAGGCAGGTCCAGTGAAATGGACTCCGAAAGCGGAGGCTGCGCTGCAGGACTTGAAGAGATACCTGTCCTCCACTCCAATACTTGTCGCACCTAAACCACCAGAGAAGTTGCTGCTATATCTGGCGGCAACCAATCAAGTGGTTAGTGCTGTGTTAGTAGCGGAGAGAGAGGCAGATGATGAGCCAGCAACCGCGGCAAGCACATCCAGCGACAAGCAGGGGGCTTCCCCGACGAGCTCTGGTCCCGACGAAGATGGATCTGCGCAGATGTGCGAAGGGATACAGAAGAAGAAAATGGTGCAGCACCCAGTCTACTTTGTCAGTTCCCTTCTGCAAGGGGCTAGGTCAAGGTACTTTGGTGTGCAGAAGTTGCTTTTCGGCCTTCTTATGGCCTCGAGAAAGCTGCGCCATTACTTCCACGCACATGAGATCACAGTTGTCACTCGCTTTCCGCTGAAGAGGATACTGCAGAATCCAGAAGCAATAGGCAGGATTGTTGAGTGGGCATTGGAACTGTCAAGCTTTGGCCTCAAGTTTGAGAGCACTTCAACTATTCAAAGCAGAGCATTGGCAGAATTCATAGCAGAGTGGACGCCAACACCAGACGAAGAAATTCCAGAGACGAGCATCCCCGTCAAGGAAGCAAACAAAGAGTGGCTGATGTACTTTGATGGTGCGTTCTCGCTGCAAGGCGCCGGTGCTGGCGTGCTGCTTGTCGCACCCACCGGAGATCACCTCAAGTACGTGGTCCAGATGCACTTTCCCAAGGAGCAAGCAACAAACAATACTGCAGAGTATGAAGGATTGCTCGCCGGTCTCAGGATCGCGGCAGACCTTGGGATCAAGCAGCTCATTATCAGGGGTGACTCGCAGCTTGTCGTCCGCCAAGTGAACAAGGATTATCAAAGTCCGTTGATGGAAGCTTACGTCGATGAAGTGAGGAAGCTGGAAGAGCGCTTTGTCGGCCTACAGATGGAACATGTTCCATGAGCTCAGAACGACATCGCTGACGGCCTGTCAAAGTGCGCGGCATTTAAGTTACCTGTGGAACCAGGGATCTTTGTGCTCAAGCTGACTCAACCATCCGTGACGCTACCAATTGGACAGAGCAAGAAGAGGAAGTTGATTTCTGGCGACTATCTTTCGGCAGAGCTTCCCGAAGCCGCCGCCAAGAAGGCCCCCAAGATCAACGCCAAGAGTGCTGAGGAGCAGTCTGCTCCGACAAGCCCCAGGGTTTGTTTCGTTGAAGCATACGCTCCCGACAAGTTTCGCTCCGGCAAGCTTGCCGGGGATCATCAAGCTCCGGCTGAACCGCAGGTTCTCGCTGTAGAAGCAGATGTTCCCGCAGCAGCAGATATGCCTTTAGTCCTTGTTGTCGAGCCACAGGCTCCAGCGTGGGCACAGCAGATCGTCCGTTTCCTCCAGTCAGGAGAACTTCCCGAAGAGCCAGAAGAAGCGGAAAGAGTAGCCCGACAGTCTAGTATGTACCAGTTCGTTGACAACGCACTGTACAGAAGGAGACTCAACGGAGTGAAATTGAAGTGTATCCCCCGGGAAGATGGACAGAAGCTGTTGGCAGAGATACATGGAGGCATTTGTGGTCACCACATTGGCGCAAGAGCGCTTGCCGGCAAAGCATTCCGGCAGGGCTTCTTTTGGCCGACAGCCCTCCAGGATGCAGCTGCACAAGTAACCAAGTGTGAAGCGTGCCAGTTCCATTCCAAGCAGATACACCAGCCAGCTCAAGCTCTCTAGACGATCCCTTTATCCTGGCCATTTTCGGTCTGGGGGCTCGACATCTTCGGCCCCTTCCCCCGAGCAGTCGGGGGCTTTGAGTACTTGTACGTCGCAATCGACAAGTTCACAAAGTGGCCGGAAGTGGAACCAGTGAGGAAGGTGACAACACAGTCAGCAGTCAAGTTCTTCAGGTCGATTGTTTGCCGCTTCGGAATCCCTAACAGGATCATCACCGACAACGGTACACAATTCACGAGTCGCACCTTCATGCAGTACGTCCAAGACCTTGGCGCCAAGGTCTGCTTCGCTTCTGTTGCTCACCCCAGGAGCAGCGGTCAAGCAGAGAGGGCAAATGCTGAAGTGCTACGTGGACTCAAGACCCGGACTTTCGACAGGCTGCACAAGTGCGGAAGAAACTGGATCGAGGAGTTGTCGGTGGTTCTTTGGTCGATCAGGACGCCGCCAAATCGAGCCACTGGCCAGACACCTTTCGCTCTAGTCTATGGAGCAGAGGCAGTTACCCCCACGGAACTCGTATACGGGTCACCCCGAGTGCTCGCTTATGATGAGCTTGAGCAAGAGCAGCTGCGACAAGATGACGCGCTGCTCCTTGAGGAAGACCGTCTTCAGGCTGCTGTACGAGCTGCTCGATACCAGCAAGCTTTGCGCCTCTACCATAGCCGCAAAGTTAAAGCCAGAAGTCTCGAGGAAGGCGACCTTGTTCTTCGGCGCGTTCATTCCGCTAAGAATTCCAACAAGTTGACGCCGAAGTGGGAAGGCCCTTACCGGGTGAAACAAGTCACTAGGCCTAGCGCTGTCTGCCTTGAGACCGAGGATGGCTTTCCGGTGAGCAACTCCTGGAACATCGAGCATCTTCGTAAGTTTTACCCGTAAGGCGCGGTTGCCGGACCCTATCCGGCAACCACCATTTTGTACAAGTCTTGCCGCTGTTGCATGTAATCCTTTGTACAAAGCCAGGCGCAGACCCTGAGCGAAGATAAAGCACTGGCGCCCTGAGTTTTAGCATGCATGCTGAGTCGAGTCTCGTCCTTGGTTAGGGTTGACAGTGCTTAGTAGCGGCTAACCCCTAACTTCGAGGTCGAGTGTGCGTCCTTTTGTCGTTCTTTTGTTTCCCTTGGTTCGCAGGACTCGCGCACCCTGACCGGACCACCTAAGGACGAAAAGAAGAAGACGGACGGACCAACACCCGGACCCCAGCGAGCCAATGTTGCCGGGGGCTGCAACACCCCGGCAAGCCAGCGTTGCCGGGGGCTGCAAGTGCAAAGATTAGCCAACGGCAAACCAAAGTTGCCGGGGGCTGCGACCTGAGATAAGTTTTTCATCCCTTATCATGCATTCTCTTATGGGCTGTGGTATGCGAAACCTCGCTTCTTCCTAAAAGCTACCGTGCTCCCTTAACTCTAGGCCCTCGGGCTCGTTCCCGGGGCCAGATTTGGTCGTAGTCGCGGCAGCAAAGGGACGAAGCGAGGAGCCTGAACCCGCCTCCTCCCTGCCTCCGCCAAAAGCGTGAGAAAGGGCGAGCGACGTGGGAAGAAGGCAGGGCCTGCTGCCGGGAAAGCAAGTGTCTATCTTAAAGATATAAAGGATTCGCTCCTTGACGTGGGTTCCACCCGCGAGACAAGTGACCCGGCAAGCATCCTCTTTTCATTAAAAAGCATTCCACTCAGGTACAGTTCATAAGAGGGTGAAAAACATGAATAATGGGATTACAAGCTTTAAATGCAACTAAGGCCCGAGGGCTTACAAATTAAAAAGAGATAAGGTGCCCGTAATCCCTCTCTTGTCCCTCTCTTCAGGAGGCAGGTCAAGGAGGCGAAAAGGGCAAAAGGGGCGCCTAGACGAGCTACAGGTGGCAGAAGACACCAAGAGAACATCTAGGCGGCATGGTGATGGCGGCGCCGGAGGCAGAGCTCGAAGACGAGGCGGCAAGACGTCAGCACGCTGTCGAGGGCATCGTGCCCTCGTACTCCGAGTTGACGGCCTTGCCGCCTGCCCTCTTCCTCTTCTGCAGCCTCCCTACGCCAGCCGCCCAAGGAGACGACCCCGAGAAGCTCCAGGAGCCAGCGACGCGGATGATGGGGTCGCCGGTGCCACGTGGAGCGGCACCCGACACCTAGTCGGACCCGTCATCCCGCCGCCCGCCTCCCTCGTCGCCGCTTTCGCTGTCCTCCTCGTCACTCCCGCCCGAGGAGGAGCCTTCGCTATCGGAGGAGCTCTCCACGCAGCACCGTGCCCGAGTCCCGAAGCACCCGAAGACCTTGACGGATAGGAGACCGCCCTCCATCAGCTTAAAATGGAGGGTGAGCCCCGCCGTCAAGCTGTGGATGCGGGTGAACGTCTTCCACCCTCGACCAAGATACATCACATTAGGGGCCGGGAAATCAACACGGACTCGCGTACCGCTGATTCCACAACCCCTCATGTGCAACCTCAGTGTCTCGGGCGGATCCAACTCCATCTCGCTCGCAAACGGAGTCGGGAGACGAAGGCGACGACGAGGCGGCCGACGCAGCCTGATGAAGAACTCGCAAGGGTCGTCCCCGATATGGTCCGCCACGGGGAGAGGATCTGCTCGCGGAGGCGAGGCCGGCGGACTGCCTCGCCCACCTCTTCCCCGACCGCCTCGGCCTCGCCCTCGAGCTCGCCCGCGGCCTCGTCCCCTCCCTCTTCCCCTTGCAACTGGCTCTGCCACCACGGGTGCGGGGGGAGGAGGGACGCGTTGCCTAGCGGCAACCCTCGTCGCCACCATCGAAGGACCAGGGTTCCCTTTCTCCATGGCGAATGAGAGAGAGGGGAGTAGAAGATGAAGAAAGGAGGAGATGAGAGAATGCGGGTTTCCGTCCCCCCTATCCCGCTCCTTTTAAAGGAGCGGGGTGGGGGCTCGGCCGCCCCGCTCAGCCAATCGAGACGCAGAAGGCGCAGGGAACTGGGCCCGACCCGCTGCCTCGACCCGTGACGACCCGGTTTCCCGCCTCCACCGTTCGCCACTCCAAGCGCATGGAGGCCGCGTGGCAGGAGTGCAGAGTTGAGGCGACGGATGAGGCGACCTCTCCCCACCCCGTGATCGTGGGGGTGGACGCCTCGAAGACCACGCCTCCACACCTCCCTCCGTTTATGAGGAAGATACGAACCACCAGGGGGCGGACGTTTCGCCTTTCTGAGTAAAGGAACCACCCACGACGCCGCAATCGACGCGTGCCGTTCGGGGAGGGCGTGGTGGATGCGGAGCAAGGTGCGACGTGACCCAGGCCGTACGTGCCCGTGCCCTGTTTTGGGCCTGGCCCAACAGCGCTCGGCACCGTGTGTGGCCCAGGCCCGGGGGCTCCTGTCGGTGTACTAAAGTAGGGGTACCGTAGTATCCCGAACTTGTGCACGGGCAGTCGCAGCACCCCGCGGCAAGACCCGCCAGGTGATCGCCAAGGCTCTCTATGGTTCCTTTGGAACCATTCGAGAACAAAGTATTTAAGCCAAGAAGGCAAGTCCCTGGCAAGAGGAGCTTGCCGGGAAGGCCGCTCGAGGCACAAGACCCCGACAAGAGGAGCTTGCCGGGAAGGCCAACCAGAGCATCTCAAAGAACCTGCCGCGACGCGCCACGCGTCCCGGCCGGACTCGGCGAGCGACAAGTTCCCGGACGCGGCAAGACAACGGCCGCGGCAAGGCACTTGCCGCAGCGGGCAACCACTCTGTACCCGCGCTCCAGCTCACCCACCTACGTGTCGCTCCGGGACCCTTCCTAGCATACGTGGCGGGAGGCTGTGCAGCCAGGGGTACACTGTGGCATGCAGCGCTGACAAGATCGCCATCGTGGCGAGCGGTGGCGCCCCTGACGGTCCCTTTTCTGCACCGTCTGGGCGACGTAGATAGGCATTTAATGCCTTTGTCCCCTGCCGTCAGGGTTAGGTATGATACACTGTGTAGGTAGCTGTACCTATCGCGACATATTTCCATTTTTGCCCTTACCTACGTTGCCACCTGTTGGAGACCCCTTGAACATATAAAAGGAGGCCCATGCACAACGTAGAGGGGGGATCGGCCCTCGGAGAGCGATCTCTGAAGAGGAAAAACAGAAGAACGCTCGGTCTCGTTAGCTGCTTGAGTGTACTGTAGCACTCAGCGCTCCCGAGCAAGAACTCAATACAATCCACAAAGCAGCAGTAGGAGTATTATCTCTCCGGAGAGCTCCGAACCTGGGTAAAAAAACCCCGTGTGCTTCGCCTCGATCCGCTCTTCGCGCGACCTCTGCCCCCCGCCGAACCGAGAAGGGGCTCCGTCCCCATAGGTGCTCGGGGAGCCAGAAAACCCCGGCAGCTTCCCTCTACGAAGGGCCTATCTTTTAATTTTCAGTATTTACTTTTATGCAAAGAGTTAAAGTTTTTCTATCTATTCCTTTTTATTTTTCTCCTTTGGCAAGCATCATGTAGCGAGGAAAGCTCTAGGCACATATGTCCAGTTCAATATGGGTGGCATAAGTTATTATTTTTGACATCACCCTTGAGGTGAATACGTTGGGAGGCAAAACAATAAGCCCCTATCTTTCTGTGTGTCCGGTTGAAACGTTTTGCTCATGTGTATGCGGTGAGTGTTAGCAATCATAGAAGACTATATGATGGTTGAGTATGTGGAGCTCTTACTTAGACTCTGTTGAATAAGTTGAATTGCAATTGCTTGGTGACTAAGAACATAGGTTGACGGGTTTCAAGAGTATTCATTGTTTGAACCTTAACATGTGAACTGGTTACCATTATAACATGAGGAGTTTTATGAGAAAGAGTTGTTGTTATGATGCTAGAAAAAGTGATTGAAATTCTTATTGATCAAACTTATGCACTTTGCTAGCATTCACACTTCATAAATTATTCCTTTTATCATTTGCCTACTCGAGGACGAGTAGGAATTAAGCTTGGAGATGCTGATACGTCTCCAATGTATCTATAATTTATGAAGTATTCATGCTATTATTTTATCATTCTTGGATGTTTTACAATCATTTTATAACAACTTTATATCATTTTTTGGGACTAACCTATTGGTCCAGTGCCCAGTGCCAGTTGCTGTTTTTTGCTTGTTTTTTACATCGCAGGAAAGCAATACCAAATGGAGTCCAAATGCAACGAAACTTCACAGAGATTTTCTATGGACCAGAAGGCCAATAGTGGGCCAAAGAAGCACCTGGGGGTGCACCGAGGGGGGCACAACCCACTAGGGTGCGCCAGGGTCCCCTGGCGCGCCCAGGTGGGTTGTGCCCACCTCGGTGACCTCCCGCACCCCCTCTTTGCACTATAAATTGCCAAATATTCCGAAACCCTTCGGGGTTAACCTAGATCAAAAGTTTTGCCGCCGCAAGGTCTCTTTATCCATGAAAACCAATCTAGAACCCGTTCAGGCACCCTGTCGGAGGGGGGGGGAATCATCGATTTGGTGGCCATCTTCATCATCCCGACGGCCACCATGATGAGGAGGGAGCAGTCCACCCTCGGGGTTGAGGGTTTGTACCAGTACATATGTGTTTGATCTCTCTCTCTCTCTCTCGTGATCTATATCATGGGCTTTGTTAATATACTCGGATCATATGATGTTTCTCCCCTCTATACCCTTGTTGTGATGAATTGAATCTTTACCCTTTGAAGTTTTGTCTTGTCAGATTGAATATTCAGATATGAGAACACATGATATATGTCTTGCGGTATGAATACTTGAGGTGAAAATGAGGTATCATATTGATTCACTTGATATGTGTTTTGGCATTCAACTCGCGGATTCCCACGGTGATATTGGGGTAATCTATGCATAGGGGTTGATGCACGTTTTTATTATCTTTTCTCCGACGGAAACTTTGGGGTCTCTTTATAATTCTTTGTGTGGATTGAGTATTATGAATATGAATTTGCTTTGGTGTTATTCTAGTACAAACTCTAGGATAGATCGAACGGAAAGAATAGCTTTGTGTTATCTTAGTACGAACTCTTGAATAGATCAAATAGAAAGAATAGCTTTGAGGTGGTTTCGTACCCTACAAACAATTCCTATCTTTTGTTCTCCGCTAATAGGAACTCGGGAGTGATTCTGTATTGCACTTTGAGGGATAATCATATGATCCAACTTTTTAGCATTGTTGAGAGGTTGCACTAGTGAAAGTACGGACCCTAGGCCTCATTTTCAAGCATTGCAATACTGTTTTTGTGCCCATTTACTATTTGCTAGCTTGCTGTTTTTATTTATTCAGATTATAAAAATATATTTCTACCATCAATATTACACTTTTATCACCATCTCTTCGCCGAACTAGTGCACCTATACAATTTGCCATTGTATTGGGTGTGTTGGGGACACAAGAGATTTCTTGTATTTGGTTGCAGGGTTGTTTGAGAGAGACCATCTTCATCCTACACCTCCCACGGATTGATAAACCTTAGGCATTGTCCACTTGAGGGAAAATTGCTACTGTCCTACAAAACTCTACGCTTGGAGGCCCAACACGATTCTACAAGAATAAAGTTGCATAATAGGCACCAATCCCCAACACACCAAATACAATGGTAATTTGTATAGGTGCACTAGTTCGGCAAAGAGATGGTGATATATGTGTAATATGGATGGTAGATATTGGTTTTTGTAGTACGAACAATAAAAAACAGCAAGGTAGCATGTAACAAAAGTGAACACAAACGGTATTGCAATGCTTGAAAACAAGGCCTAGGGTCCGTACTTTCGCTAGTGCAATCTCTCAATAATGCTAATACAATTGGATCATATTGCCATCCCTCAACATGCGATGAAGAATCACTCCAAAGTTCCTATCTAGCGGGGAACATTAGAAGAAATTGTTTGTAGTTATTCTTTCCGATCGATCTATCCAAGAGTTCGTACTAAAATAACACCAAGGTATTCTTTCCGATCGATCTATCAAGAGTTCGTGCTAAAATAACACTAAGTTATTCTTTTCGATCGTGTTATCAAGAGTTCATACTAAAATAACACCAAAGCAAATTCAGATTCATAATACTCAATCCAACACAAAGAACCTCAAAGAGTGCCCCAAGATTTCTACCGGAGAAACAAAAGACGGGAACGTGCATACCCCTATGCATAGATTACCCCAATGTCACCTCGAGAATCCGAAAGTTGAGTGCCAAAATACATATCAAGTGAATCAATATGATACCCCATTGTCACCACGGGTATTCATAGCAAGACATACATCATGTGCTCTCAAATCCATAAAAGTATTCAATCCTATAAAACAAAATCTCAAAGGGAAAACTCAATTCATCACAACAAGATAGAGAGGGCAAAACACCATATGATCCAACTACATTAACAATGCTCGCGATACATCAAGATCGTGCCATCTCAAGAACACGAGAGAGAGAGAGAGAGAGAGAGAGAGAGAGAGAGAGAGAGAGAGATTAAACACATAGCTATTGGCACAAACGCTCAGCCCGAGGGTGGACTACTCCTTCCTCATCATGGTGGCCGCCGGGATGATGAAGATGGCTGCCGGTGATGATTTCCCCCTCCAGCAGAGTGTCGAAACGGGGTCTAGATTGGTTTTTCGTGGCTACAGAGGCTTGCGGCAGCGGAACTTCTAATCTAGGGTTACTTCTGCTGGTTTTCTCTATTTATAGGATTTTTTGGCGTTGGTTTCATGCTAAGATGGCCCTCGAGGTGAGGACAGCCCACTGGGGCAAGCCGGGCCCACCAGGCACGCCCCGGTGTCTTGTGCCCTACTCCTTCACCTTCTGGTCCTTCGACAAAGCTTTGGGGCCCTCTTTTGTTCCAAAACAATTGTCAAAAAGTTTCAGCTCATTTGGAGAACTTTCATTTCTGCACAAAAAACAACACCACGGTAGTTCTGCTGAAAACAGCATCAGTCCGGGTTAGTTCCATGCAAATCATATGAAAACCATATAAAATTATTGTAAACATGGCATGGATACTTCATAAATTATAGATACGTTGGAGAAGTATCAATATACAAGAAGGATATAATAAAAACTTTCATGAAGATCATTGGAAAAAATAAACTTGATTCCTTCTAATAGTTTTGAGATACGATGATGTGATATGTGAGTCATGTTGATGAGTAATTATGCTTTAGTAAGAATATTGGTGTTAAGGTTTGTTATTCCCTATGCAAGCACGAAAGTCAATAGTTGTGCAATGAAATTACATCCTACTTGTGGTGCATTATTCGGTGTTAATTATGCTCAATGCTCGCTTATGAGATTATTCATTTCTTGGTTGGTCGCTTCTCAATCTTTTGCTAGCCTTCATTTTGCACTAATTATGATCACTACTTGTGCATCCAAAATCCTTTAAACCAGTTTTGCCACATGAGTCCATCATACCTACCTATATGCGGTATTCTTCTGCTGTTCTAAGAAAATTTGTATGTGCCATCTCTAATTTTCAAAATAAACTTCTCTTTTGTGTGCTCGTACCACTCATGAACCGGTAGAGGGTGGCTGATATATTTCCATGCTAGATATGTTATTCTCACGATGAGTGTTTATTCACTTGTCATTGCACAACAGTAAGGCAAAGATATTAGGGATGCCCAGTCCCAAATGAAAAATAAATTTACTTTATGTTGTCAAATAATAAATTCCTTGAAAAGTGTTGGTATGGAAGGCACCCGTTGATACGGCTAGCCATGGATAGTGAAAGTATGGTTGACAAAGGAATAAACTTTAATTTCTGTTTGAGAACCGCCTATGATATATCCAGCATGGAATGGGAACTACTCGATCATTCTAGTTGACAGGGAAAGCATGCCTCCCAAAATGTTTTTATCTCTATGTTTGTCTCTTTGAGCTCTGGTACAGAAATCCCTACTTCCCTCCGTGAAGGGCCTTTCTTTTACTTTATGCAATTTTTATTTTTAATTTGAGTCTTCATCTTCACTTATAAAGCACCCACTAGGGAGCACTATGATCGTACTTGAGCATTGGGTGTAGCTAATATGCAAGTGTGTTTCATGAATGGATCAATGATTGAGCATGATGTGCTAGGGATAACTTATTTTAGCATTGGTATTTTGAAAGACATAGTTGCTTGTTGGTATGCTTGAGTATTTAAATTATCATGTCAAAACTAGACTATTGCTTTGAACCACATAAAAGTCCAAATGTCCATGCTACAAAGAAAAGAATATGAGATGACATGTTAGGCAACATTCCACATCAAAATTTCTGTTTTTATCATTTACTTACTGGAGGACGAGCAGGAATTAAGCTTGGGGATGCTGATGTGTCTCCAACATATCTATAATTTTTTATTGTTCCATGCTATTATATTATCATTCTTGGATGTTTTATAATCATTTTATATCATTTTTTGGTACTAACCTATTGACATAGTGCCAAGTGCCAGTTGCTGTTTTTTTGCATGTTTTTACATCGCATGAAATCAATACCAAACTGAGTCCAAACGCAACGAAACTTTTTGTGGATTATTCATGGACCAGAAGACATCCAGTGGGCCGAAGAAGAACCTGGCGGTGCTCCAAGGGGAGCACAACCCACCAGGGCGCTCCTGGAGGCCCAGGCGTGCCCTGGTGGGTTGTGCCCACCTCGGTTGCCTCTCGAACCGCCTCTTTACTCTATAAATACCCCAATATTCCAAAAACCCTAGGGGAGTCGATGAAAATCAATTCTAGTCGCCGCATGTTCCAGAACCACCAGATCCAATCTAGACACCATCACGGAGGGGTTCATTATGTCCATTGGTGCCTCTCCGATGATGCGTGAGTAGTTCTTTGTAGACCAACGGGTCCGTAGTTAGTACCTACATGGCTTCCTCTCTCTCGTTTGATTCTCAATACAATGGTCTCTTGGAGATCCATATGATGTAATTCTTTTTGCAGTGTGTTTGTTGGGATCCGATGAACTTTGAGTTTATGATCAGATCTATCTTTTTATCCATGAAAGTTATTTGAGTCTTCTTTGATCTCTTATATGCATGATTGCTTATAGCCTCGTATTTCTTCTCCGATATTTGGGTTTTGTTTGGCCAACTTGATTTATTGATCTTGCAATGGGAAGAGGTGCTTTGTGACTGGTTCGATCTTACGGTGCTTGATCCCAATGACAGAAGGGGAACCGTTACATATGTATCGTTGATATTAAGGATAACAAGATGGGGTCTATTTCTGCATAAATAGATCTTGTCTACATCATGTCATTGTTCTTATTGCATTACTCCGTTTCTCCATGAACGTGATACACTAGATGCATGCCGGATAGCGGTCGATGTGTGGAGTAATATTAGTAGATGCAGGTAGGAGTCGGTCTACTAATCTTACACGTGATGCCTATATAATGATCATTGCCTGTAGAACGTCATGATTATTTGAAGTTCTATCAATTGCCCAACAGTAATTCGTTTACCCACCATTTTCTATTTTTCTTGAGAGAAGCCACTAGTGAAATCTACGGCCCCGGGGTCTCTTCTTTGTTTTATTTGCCTTTGCGATCTATTTTATTTGCTTTTATTTTCACTAGGGTTTCTGGAATATTTGGTTATTTATAGAGCAAAGAGGCGGTCCGAGGGCCACCCGAGGTGGGCACAACCCACCAGGGCGCGCCTGGGCTTCTTGGTGCACCCCGGTGGGTTGTGCTCTCCTCGGAGCACCCCCCAGGCGCAGCCTTGGCCCATTGGGTGTCTTCTGGTCCATAAAAAATCTCCGTAAAGTTTCGTTGCAGTTGAACTCCGTTTGGTATTGATTTCCTGTGATGTAAAAAAACATGCAGAAAACAGCAACCGACACTTAGCACTATGTCAATAGGTTAGTACCAAAAGATGATATAAAATGACTATAAAATGATTTTAAAACATCCAAGATTTATAAGATATTAGCACGGAACAATCAAGAATTATAGATACGTTGGAGACGTATCAGCATCCCCAAGCTTAACTCCTACTTGTCCTCGAGTAGGTAAGTGATAAAAACAGAATTTTTGATATGGAATGCTGCCTAACATGTCATATCATATTCTTTTCTTTATAGCATGGACATTTGGAGTTTTATATTGTTCAAAGCAATAGTCTAGTTTTGACATGATAACTTAAATACTCAAGCATATCAACAAGTAACCATGTCTTTCAAAATATCAACGCTAAAGTAAGTTTTCCCTAGCCCATCATGTTCAACCATTGATCCATTCATGAAACACAGTCGCATATTAGGTACACCCAATACTCAAGTACGATCATATTGCCTCCTAGTTGGTGCTTTAATAAGAGAAGATGGAGACTCAAATTCAATATAAAAATTGCATAAAGTAAAAGAAAGGCCCTTCGCAGAGGGAAGTAGGGATTTGTAGAGGTGCCAGAGCTCAAAGCAAACATTTAGAGATAAAAAACCTTTTGGGGGGTGTGTCTTTCCCACCAACAAAAACGAGAGTTCCCAACACTTTTCATGCTAGATATATCATAGGCGGTTCCCAAACAGAAAATAAAGTTTATTCCTTTTTCCACCATACTTTCACTTTCCATGGCTAATCGTATCCACGATTGCCTTTCATACCAACACTTTCCTAGGAATTTATTATTTGACAACATAAAGTAAATTCATTTTTCATTACGGGACTGAGCATCCCTAATACCTTTGCCTTACTCTCGTGCAATGACAAGTGAATAAACACTCATCGTGAGAATAACACATCTAGCATGGAAAATATTAGCCACCCCTCACCGGTCCGCGAGCAGTACGAATACACAAAAGAGAAGTTTATTTTGAAAATTAGAAATGGGACATAAAAATTTGCTTAGAACGGCAAAAGAATACCGCATATAGGTAGTATAGTGGACTCATGTGGCAAAACTGGTTTAAAGGTTTTTGGGTGCACAAGTAGTGATCATACTTTGTGCAAAATGAAGGCTAGCAAAAGATTGAGAAGCGACCAACCAAGAAACGAGTAATCTCATAAGCGAGAAGCATAATTAACACCAAATAATGCACCACAAGTAGGATATAATTTCACTGCATAATTATTGACTTTCATGCTTGCATAGGGAATCACAAACCTTAACACCAATATTCTTACTAGAGCATAGTTACTCATCAACATGACTCACATATCACATCATCATATCTCAAAACTATTACTAAGAATCAAGTTTATTTTGTCCAATGATCTTCATGAAAGTTTTTATTATATACTTCTTGGATATCTATCACTTTGGAACTAATTTTCATATGTTGCTTTTGATAAGCTCAAACAAATATAAGTGAAGATTATGAGCATAATATTTCTTTCTCTCAAATTGATTTAAGTGAAGGAAGAGAGAATTTCTTGAAAATTTTACTAACTCTCAAATAAATCTAAGTGAAGCAAGAGAGCATTTGTTCAAAAATAACAAAGCACACCGTGCTACAATTTATTTTATCTTGCGTTCCCGCGAGATCTGTCTATCAAATTATTACAACTCTCTCATGTTCGTTTGCCAATTTCTCGCCGTTACCCGAAAGGGATTGACAACCCCTTTAATACGTCGGCTTGTGAGTATTTGTTATTTGCATGCAGGTATTGTTTACGTAGTGTTGCTTGGTTCTCCTACTGGTTCGATAACCTTGGTCTCTTCACTAAGGGAAATACCTACCGTCGCTGTGCTGCATCATCCCTTCCTCTTTGGGGAAATGCGGACGTAGTCTAGTAGACATCAACAATTTTTTAGACTTAGTTTTTTTTAAACTGGAACTATTTTTCTTGTACGGGTAACACGGAAGTTGGGAATCCAACTTGTTCACGACTCATAGTATCACGTGATCTGGAACTCGAAAATAAAGGAACGAATACTAGACTCGGACCGGTGGCGGAGATGAAACTGGTGGAACTCGAACTGGTGATGGTATATGATGGGTAGTGGAGCACGGTGTGACGCCTGGATAATTAAGCAACAGTAATTCCACGTTAATGATGCCAGGTCACCTCGGTTACTGTTGTGAAACTCGCGTTAGTTCAAAACCGATTCGAATTCCAATTTAAAATAAAGGCAAACAACAAAAGTTTTCAAATATTAAAACTAAAATGTTCTACATGTGACACATAATCCCTAGGTACTATTGGTGGAGAAACCACATTTTTTATTAAATAATTCAACGCAGTAATGTAATTAAAACAGTAGCTAGAACATTTAATTAAATGCCTTTTATAAATTATAAATTATTTAAACATTTTATTTAGGGGCCAAACTATTAAGGCAGTGAGTTATTTAGAGACATTAATTTAGGAACTATTGTACTATTTTACAAAACTAAAGAAACTAAAAGTAAAACAAGACAGAATAAAAGAAAATAGGAAAACGAAAAGAAAAAACAAACAAGAAGATTAAAAGGAGGGAACCCCTCTCCCTACTGGGCCACGGCCCAGCTGGCTGCCCACCAGGCCGGCCCATCTCCCCCTCCCTGGCCTATAACCATCCAGCCAAACCCTAACCTAACCCGAACCCCACCCACTCGTCCCCACGATCCTCTCGCTCCGATCCCCCCCTCTCCGCTCGTTCTGGCTCGGGGCACGACCCAGAAGAGGCCGCGACGCCCACCGCTCGGCCCCGTCACCGGATCGCCGCCGCCCGGAGCTGCCTTCGCCCTGGAACCGCCACGCCTTCGCCGGACTGCTTCCCCCGTCGCCCGGCCGTCCCCGTCATCCGCCCCACGCCCCGTTGCCCAGTCCCCTACATCCCCTCGTGAGCCCCCTCCTTCTCCTCTTTCCCGCACCACAGTGCGCCCGCGACCGTGCTCCGCC
This sequence comes from Aegilops umbellulata, assembly GCA_032464435.1. Taxonomy (NCBI): domain Eukaryota; kingdom Viridiplantae; phylum Streptophyta; class Magnoliopsida; order Poales; family Poaceae; genus Aegilops; species Aegilops umbellulata. The sequence goes on along the minus strand of CP136055.1, from coordinate 269,070,825 downwards.
ACGCTCAGTCCCCGTTCGCGTGCGTCGTCCGCCCTCCCCCCCGCCTCTGCTCCCATGCCCCGTCGTGGCCATCGCCCACGCGCTGCCTGGCCACGCGCCCGCGTCGGCCAAGCCCTGCAAGCTCCCCTCCACCGTGGCCGTGCCTCGGCGCTGCTGCTCGCCTCTGCCCGCCGCTCACCAATGCATCACCGCGCAGGTAGCTCGGGGCCGCGCCCCCGCCCCGCCCCCTCTCCCTGCATCGCCGTGGCCTGCGTTGGCACATGGCCTGGCCGCGCCCGGCTCCCTCTACAGCGCGCCCCGCCTCCGTCGTCGCGCTCGTCGCCACCCTGACCTCGCTCCCCGTTGCACCCGCCGCCGCCTGCCTCCGCCCCCGCTGCCGCATCGGCCTGCAGTGGCCTTCCCCCCGCTTCCTGCCGCTGCTCCCCTACCCCGGCGGCTGCGACTGCTCGCTGCGGTGGCCGCCGGCGCCTCGCCGCTGCAGCCCCGTGGCCTGCCGCGCGCCCGCGCCTGGGGCTAGCACCGTGCGCCCGCATTGTTCGGGCGATGCCCGAAACCCGCATGCCCAGCGCCCGTGAGCCTCCCCCAGAGCCACTGACTAGGAGGCCCCACCCCAGAATGAATTTAAAAAAAAGAGTAAAAAAATAATAATAAATAAAAATATTAATTAATTAACTAATTAATTAATTAAATAATTAAATTAATTAATTTTGTATTAGATTAACCTAATCATTTAGTTAACTATTTAATCATGTTTAATTAACCTGAGATAATGACGAACGGGCCCCACATGCCAGGGTTGACCTAGTCAACCTATAGACCTGCTGACATCATGCTGATGCCACACTGACCGAATAATTACCTTTTCTATTAATTAAAATCTGTTAATTCCAAAATGGATTAAAGCTTTTAAAATTAATATAAAATAATCCGTAACTCTGATGGAAAAACTTTGTACATGAAAGTTGCTAAGAACAACGAGACGAATCTGGATACGCAGCCCGTTCGTCCGCCACGCATCCCTAACCTATCGAACTCGCAACTTTCCCCCTCCAGTTCCTTTGTCCGAAAACGCGAAACACCGGGGATACTTTCCCGGATGTTTCCCCGCTTCGCCGGTATCACCTCCTACTGCGTTAGGTCACCTCTAGCACCGCGTATTGCCATGTTACGCTTTGTGATGCTTTGATTGCTCTGTTATTTATTGTGTTCCCCCTCCGTTACTTCTTTCCGGTAGACACCGAGACCGACGCTGCTGCTATCCAGTACGACTACGGAGTTGACGACCCCTCTCTCTTGCCAGAGCAACCAGGCAAGCCCCCCTTGATCACCAGATATCACCTATTCTTCTCTACTGCTTGCATTAGAGTAGTGTAGCATGTTACTGCTTTCAGTTAATCCTATACTTCTGCATAGCCTGTCCTTGCTACTACTGTTGTTACCTTTACCTGCTATCCTACTGCTTAGTATAGGATGCTAGTGTTCCATCAGTGGCCCTACACTCTTGTCCGTCTGCCATGCTATACTACTGGGCCATAATCACTTCGGGAAGTGATCGCGGGCATATACTATATACTTTACACTGTTACATTACCTGTGATACTGTTCGGAGATGGGGGCTGAAGGGGCAGGTGGTTCCACCCAGGTAGTGGTGGGCCTGGGTTCCCGACAGCCCCCGACTGTTACTTTGTGGCGGAGCGACAGGGCAGGTTCAGACCACCTAGGAGAGAGGTGGGCCTGGCCCTGGTCGGCGTTCGCGGATACTTAACACGCTTAACGAGATCTGGGTATTTGATCTGAGTCTGGCCATTTGGTCTATACGCACTAACCATCTACGCGGGAGTAGTTATGGGTGTCCCGACGTCGTGGTATCAGCCGAAGCACTTCGTGACGTCAGCGACTGAGCGGCGCGCGCCGGGTTGGACCGCGTAACGTGACTTCCTTTGTAATGGAGGTTGCTAGGTCTGCTCTCCGGCCGCGTACGCAACGTGCAGGTGTGCTCAGGGCGATGGGCCCAGACCCCTGCGCGCTTAGGTTTAGACCGGCGTGCTGACCTCTCTGTTGTGCCTAGGTGGGGCTGCGACATGTTGATCTTCCGCGGCCGGGCATGACCCAGAAAAAATGTGTCCGGCCAAATGGGATCAAGCGTGTTGGGTTATGTGGTGCACCCCTGCAGGGAAGTTAATCTATTCGAATAGCCGTGTCCCTCGGTAAAAGGACGACCCGGAGTTGTACCTTGACCTTATGACAACTAGAACCGGATACTTAATAAAACACACCCTTCCATGTGCCAGATACAACCCGGTGATCGCTCTCTAACAGGGCAACGAGGAGGGGATCGCCGGGTAGGATTATGCTATGCGATGCTACTTGGAGGACTTCAGTCTACTCTCTTCTACATGCTGCAAGACGGAGGCTGCCAGAAGCATAGTCTTCGACTGGATTAGCTATCCCCCTCTTATTCTGGCATTCTGCAGTTCAGTCCACTAATATGGCCCTTTACACATATATCCATGCATATGTATTGTAGCTCCTTGCTTGCGAGTACTTTGGATGAGTACTCACGGTTGCCTTGTTCCCCCTTTTCCCCATTTCTCTACCCGATTGCTGCGACCAGACGACGGAGTCCAGGAGCCAGACGCCATCGTCGATGACGACTCCTACTACACTGGAGGTGCCTACTACTACGCGCAGCCCGCTGACAACGACCAGGAGTAGTTAGGAGGATCCCAGGCAGGATGCCTGCGCCTCGTTCGATCTGTATCCCCGTTTGTGCTAGCCATCTTATGGCAACCTTGTTTAACTTATGTCTGTACTCAGATATTGTTGCTTCCGCTGACTCGTCTATGATCGAGCACTTGTATTCAAGCCCTCGAGGCCCCTGGCTTGTATTATGATGCTTGTATGACTTATTTTATTTGTAGAGTTGTGTTGTGATATCTTCCCGTGAGTCCCTGATCTTGATCGTACACATTTGCATGCATGATTAGTGTACGATTGAATCGAGGGCGTCACAAGTTGGTATCAGAGCCGACTGCCTGTAGGAATCCCCCTTCCACACTCCTTGGCCGAAGTCGAGTCTAGACATTGCAAAAACTTTTACTAACTTGGCTGTGTGCCTTACGGGCCCACATTGCCATCGGGTGGTACTAGGATCTTTTACTCCTCGACCTTTACTCTGGGACTCTAAACTCTCTTCTATTCGGGTTAAACGATTTTACTAACTCTGACTCTAGGTTCCCGATAATACTTTCTCCCGGAGAGCCCCTCACTTCAGATGATCGCCTGATGCACTAGAAGATTCCGAAGTTACTCCACGATGTTCTCTTGAGTCTTTGTGACATCGCATTTGTGATTTCCTTCCACCGTCAACCCCTATGAAAACTGCATACCCTTGCCATTCATACAATCATTCCCCGTTGATCTTGTTATTACAAGATGTCCCGAAATACTCTCTGTTGTACCGAGAATCCTTTGAGCTTAGTGCCTTGCTGTACTTTGTCACCTGAATACCCCTACGGATAATTCTCGCACTTGCCGAGTATCCGCTCATCCCCAGTTGATTCAAGTATTTCACAAAAGTCTTCGTAATACCGTTCGTTCTTCTGAAAATCCTCAACAGCTTAATGCTCTTGAAATTCTTGCGTGCTAGCATTATGATTAATCCAATAAGTCTGGTAATCTTATTGGCATCCTTTGTCATTATCATTTAGAGTCTATTGATTCGATATGTTGCAGATGCTTGCAATCCTCAGGATTTATCCTTCCGGCTCAGACATCATTTTAAGCATGATCTGGTTCTCGACCAATCGGATTGCCACCGATTGTACCCTTAAGCATACACAACTTATCCATCCTATATCAGAGTGTTTGCTTCCGATCCCTTGGTCGGTAATCATAATTATTTTGTATTTGAGCTTTGAATTAGTCAGTTGTTTCTATAGTCTGATCTCCTTGCATTGTTTCTTCCTCTGGTTGAGTACCGATGCTCACATCAGATCCTTTGAGGACCACCGGTTCCTTTGTTGGATTTTATCCGATAGCGTCCTTCATATTCAATCCCTTTGGAAGTTCTTTCTCCATTGGTAAATCCTATCCTCTGATTGACCAACCATGCTCTACTTTCGAGCTTGTGGTATTTACTATTGAAGCTTGTGGTATATGTTTCCACGATACCCTAACGGGTCGAACCTATGCCTTCCTTAATATGTGTGAACTCGAAAGTTTTCACGAGTCACACACTTCTGGTATTTTGCCAGATAAAATTTCAACACTACAACTTCCTCGAATGTGAGAAGTCAATGAAAGGTTATGCATTGGAGAAGTGGGAGTCGACCTTGAACTTTGTGTTCATGCCCATGGACACGATGTAGATCTTATCATTTAAGCTTCTCTTAAATCAATTATTCCCTTATTATAAGTCCATGTTATATCTGGGATTTGGTCCTTTGCAACCGTGGTTCCGACCATGATTGTTCTCCTTTGATTCCATTTCTCAGACAAGTTTAAATATTTGTCTTCTACGGATCAATACCCCAGTCCAACCTTTACTTTGACCTGTCGTCGAGTATTACCCCCTAGTATCTCGAGATTATCATGGAACTGCATAGCTTCTTATGAGTTCTTCATCAAGTGCTACATTCCCACTAATTCCAATTTTTCACGGGCTCTGAGTCATTAAACACTCAAAGACACCGATAACTGAACCGAGTCCGCACTATGGTTCAACAACTCTTCAGTAATCTTCTTTAAGTACGAGTTTGTACCCGGTCACGCCATTCCTAGCATGTTTGGCTATATCATTGTCGTGATGATTTTAATTGTGCTACTTGGTCCTTATTCTCGGAGCACCAATTTACGACGATAGCTAAGCTTACGTCGAATTTCCTCGTCATACCCTTCCACCTTAAACAACAAGCTTGAGTTCGAGTTTGTGTCTTAACTGTGGTTCCAATAACCTCTTGCTTCATCATTCCTTTGACTTGAAGTCCTTGCTGATCGATTACATCTTCAGGAATATCTCGACAAAAATTGTCGCGATCATCATCAACATCTTGACTCCTTCCTGGATATCAATTGCATTCATGATGAGAAATACCATCCTTGCCCTCGATGATTTGTTTTATCATCGATCATTTTATTGCCTTCCATTCAACACAAAATTGTTCGTGTTTTGTGTTATAGCTTGAGTTCCTTGCTATCCAGCATTTGTTCTTCTTTACCTTGGAGTATTACCATCTTTTATGTCAAGAATGTCGTGAGAATTTCACCACCTCTGGAGAATTCTTGATACAAGTGATACTTATCACGATCGCCATTCTTTTCCTGGTCATCGTGCTGTTTCTTACTGGAATACTGACAAATTGACTGTGATGTGTAATTCCAAAACTTCTAGCAACCTATTGCTTGAAGTAAATGGTCTATATTTCATTCTTAGACTATTGGTTATCGAACCACCATTCTAACATCGATCATGCTACTTAAGTTCATATTTCGGGTACACCTTTCAACCAATATTTAAACTGTGTATGTTTTCCTTGAGCATACATCATTATATCATTTGATCTGACTAATGTTATCTCCTTGTTCACATAATTGTGGAAACCCGTCTTTTGGAAGTCTTGATGAATTGTCGTTGAGTTCATCAGCTACCTCCTTATCCCTTCATTGGTTTAATGATGAGCTCTTGTTTCGGAACTTGCTTCCGTAGTAAATTTCCCAAGAATCTTACAATGTCGTCTCGTCAATTTGTTTTGCACCTTTTCTTCTCAGGCATCCTGAGTCTGAGGTATCCTAACACCAATCAGGTCTGAATCTCGGTCAGATATGATGGTTGGAACATTTTTCCAAGAGTGATAACACGGTCCTTTATGACCCGGTAAGGTGTTGGCACGCCCAGCACACCTGGCCGGATGACCTATTGTTATAGATTCCTTTTCAGCAAGGTTATCAATTCTTCCATTAGGAAACTGTAAGACTTATTCAATAAGTTGTTTTCGATGGATCCTCTGTATCCAAAGCCTGACCTTTGCTTGAAGACCATGTCAATACTGTCTCGAAGCATGTTTGTGGTACCCCGATGTTCAACAAGGACATTTGAATCCCAATGCTAAATGTTCTTGCTCAATTATCCGAACACCGTTGTATGGGTAATGTCATGAAATTTTTCTCACCTTACCTAAAGGGTTTTCTACATTATATCCTGTCATGGATATCATGCCCTGCTTGTCCTTCGGAAGGATATACCCCTGGTATATGTGTCAAACACATTTTCCTTTCCACTGTTCTGTTTGATCTGATGATCACATTTTCCTTTCCATTGATTTCTTTAACCTTCCTAGTTATCCATATGATCTAAGCAGTAATATTCTTCTGCTTATATAAACACCTTGGTGTACAATTCTGTCAGCAAGACCCTGTTACTATTGTTGATGACATTTCGGTAGCCACCGATGGACGAGAACCTTGCCTATTGGCCCGCCTTGTTCAACGGGCAGGAAAATGGTTCTCTTCGTCCCTCGCCCTTGGTATCGATGTTGTTGCCGACATAACTGACAGGCTACCCTCTGACACACCTTACTATCGTGACCGTGCAAGATGTCGGCCCCCTTCCTACTTTCAACCACATGGTCAGCCCATAACCCATAGTTCCGTAGGATCGAAACCTGACTCTCCTGTACACCCTTCTATTTCCAAAGCTATTCCTTGCGCATGGCCTCATATGCAATTCACGAGCCACCTTCTGAGAGATCATCAATTCTGGTATCAGACATAATACTTATTCCCGTTGCTTGGAACCCCTTTTACGCCCTATTTCAGGCATCGAACGATTGCCTGCTCGCTCGAAACTTCCCATGATACCTCCTTACTTTGCTCTTGATATTTTCTTAAGTTTCAAATCGAGAGTTACTTGCCTCCACCTTTCCCGATATTATCGACCAGATAGTCAACCTTGCAGAGGTTCGTTCTCCCAGAATACCCACCCTTTATTCCTTCGTAAGTACGATGGAGTTCCCGAAGAAAGGATGTCGACTTTGTCATGATGACCCGAAGCATAGAAATGAAGTCATCAACATAATGGATCAACCTCTTCGAGAAGAGCAACCAAGACCGAGAAGATTCGTTAGGATTTCCTAGCCAGACCTTTCCCCCTTATTCCACCTCTTAAATCTCGGGACGAGATTTCTTGTAGTGGAGGAGAATTGTGACGCCCGGATAATTAAGCCACAGTAATTCCACGTTAATGATGCCAGGTCACCTCAGTTACTGTTGTGAAACTCGCGTTAGTTCAAAACCGATTCGAATTCCAATTTAAAATAAAGGCAGACAACAAAAGTTTTCAAATATTAAAACTAAAATGTTCTGCATGTGACACATAATCCCTAGGTACTATTGGTGGAGAAACCACGTTTTTTATTAAATAATTCAACGCAGTAATGTAATTAAAATAGTAGCTAGAACATTTAATTAAATGCCTTTTATAAATTATAAATTATTTAAACAATTTATTTAGGGGCCAAACTATTAAGGCAGTGAGTCATTTAGAGACATTAATTTAGGAACTATTGTACTATTTTACAAAACTAAAGAAACTAAAAGTAAAACAAGACAGAATAAAAGAAAATAGGAAAAATAAAAGAAAAACAAACAAGAAGATTAAAAGGAGGGACCCCCCCCCCCCCGTACTGGGCCACGGCCCAGCTGGCCTCCCACTAGGCTGGCCTATCTCCCCCTCCCTGGCCTATAACCACCCAGCCAAACCCTAACCTAACCCGAACCCCACCCACTCGTCCCCACGATCCCCTCGCTCCGATCCCCCCCTCTCCGCTCGTTCTGGATCGGGGAACGACCCAGACGAGGCCGCGACGCCCACCGCTCGGCCCCGTCACCGGATCGCCGCCGCCCGGAGCTGCCCTCGCCCTGGAACCGCCACGCCTTCGCCGGACTGCTTCCCCCGTCGCCCGGCCGTCCCCGTCATCCGCCCCACGCCCCGTTGCCCAGTCCCCTACATCCCCTTGTGAGCCCCCCTCCTTCTCCTCTTCCCCGCACCATAGTGCGCCCGCGACTGTGCTCCGCCATGCCCAGTCCCCGTCCGCGTGCGTCGTCCGCCCTCCCCTCCCGCCTCTGCTCCCATGCCCCGTCGTGGCCATCGCCCACGCGCTGCCTGGCCACGCGCCCGCGTTCGCCAAGCCCTGCAAGCCCCCCTCCATCGTGGCCGTGCCTCGGCGCTGCTGCTCGCCTCTGCCCGCCGCTCCCCACTGCATCACCGCGCAGGCAGCTCGGCGTCGCGCCCCCCGCCCCGCCCCCGCTCCCTGCATCGCCGTGGCCTGCGTTGGCACATGGCCTGGCCGCACCCGACTCCCTCTACAGCGCGCCCCGCCTCCGTCGTCACGCTCGTCGCCACCCTGACCTCGCTCCCCCATTGCGCCCGCCGCCGCCTGCCTCCGCCCCCGCTGCCGCGTCGGCCTGCAGTGGCCTTCCCCCCGCCTCCTGCCGCTGCTCCCCTACCCCGGCGGCTGCGACCGCTCGCTGCGGTGGCCGCCGGCGCCTCGCCGCTGCAGCCCCGCGACCTGTCGCGCGCCCGCGCCTGGGGCCAGCACCGTGCGCCCGCATCGTTCGGGCGATGCCCGAAACCCGCATGCCCAGCGCCCATGAGCCTCCCCCAGAGCCACTGACTAGGAGGCCCCACCCCAGAATGAATTAAAAAAGAGTAAAAAAATAATAATAAATAAAAATATTAATTAATTAATTAATTAAATTAATAAATTTGTATTAAATTAACCTAATCATTTAGTTAACTATTTAATCATGTTTAATTAACCTGAGACTATGACGAACGGGCCCCACGTGCCAGGGTTGACCTAGTCAACCTGTAGACCTGCTGACATCATGCTGATGTCACGCTGACCGAATAATTACATTTTCTAATTAATTAAAATCTGTTAATTCCAAAATGGATTAAAGCTTTTAAAATTAATATAAAATAATCCGTAACTCCGATGGAAAAACTTTGTACATGAAAGTTGCTAAGAACAACGAGACGAATCCGGATACGCAGCCCGTTCGTCCGCCACGCATCCCTAACCTATCGAACTCGCAACTTTCCCCCTCCGGTTCCTCTGTCCGAAAACACAAAACACCGGGGATACTTTCCCGGATGTTTGCCAGCTTCGCCGGTATCACCTCCTACTGCGTTAGGTCACCTCTAGCACCGCGTACTGCCATGTTACGCTTTGTGATGCTTTGATTGCTCTATTATTTATTGTGTTCCCCCTCCGTTACTTCTTTCTGGTAGACACCGAGACCAACGCTGCTGCTACCCAGTACGATTACGGAGTTGACGACCCCTCTCTCTTTCCAGAGCAACCAGGCAAGCCCCCCCTTGATCACCAGATATCGCCTATTCTTCTCTACTACTTGCATTAGAGTAGTGTAGCATGTTACTGCTTTCAGTTAATCCTATACTGCTGCATAGCCTGTCCTTGCTACTACTGTTGTTACCTTTACCTGCTATCCTACTGCTTAGTATAGGATGTTAGTGTTCCATCAGTGGCCCTACACTCTTGTCCGTCTGCCAAGCTATACTACTGGGCCGTCATCACTTAGGGAAGTGATCGCGGGCATATACTATATACTTTACACTGTCACATTACCTGTGATACTGTTCGGAGATGGGGGCTGAAGGGGCAGGTGGTTCCACCCAGGTAGTGGTGCGCCTAGGTTCCCGACGGCCCCCGACTGTTACTTTGTGGCGGAGCGACAGGGCAGGTTCAGACCACCTAGGAGAGAGATGGGCCTGGCCCTGGTCGGCATTCGCGGATACTTAACACGCTTAACGAGATCTGGGTATTTGATCTGAGTCTGGCCATTTGGTCTATACGCACTAACCATCTACGCGGGAGTAGTTATGGGTATCCAGGCGTCGTGGTATCAGCCGAAGCACTTCGTGACGTCAGCAACTGAGCGGCGCGCGCCGGGTTGGACTGCGTAACATGACTTCCTTTGTAATGGAGGTTGCTAGGTCTGCTCTCGGCCACGTACGCAACGTGCAGGTGTGCTCAGGGTGATGGGCCCAGACCCCTGCGCGCTTAGGTTTAGACCGGCGTGCTGACCTCTCTGTTGTGCCTAGGTGGGGCCGCGACGTGTTGATCTTCCGCGGCCGGGCATGACCCAGAAAAGTGTGTCCGGCCAAATGGGATCAAGCGTGTTGGGTTATGTGGTGCACCCCTGCAGGGAAGTTAATCTATTCGAAGCCGTGTCCCTCGGTAAAAGGACGACCCAGAGTTGTACCTTGACCTTATGACTACTAGAACCGGATACTTAATAAAACACACCCTTCCAAGTGCCAGATACAACCCGGTGATCGCTCTCTAACAGGGCAACGAGGAGGGATCGCCGGGTAGGATTATGCTATGCGATGCTACTTGGAGGACTTCAGTCTACTCTCTTCTACATGCTGCAAGACGGAGGTTGCCAGAAGCGTAGTCTTCGACTGGATTAGCTATCCCCCTCTTATTCTGGCATTCTGCAGTTCAGTCCACTGATATGGCCCTTTACACATATATCCATGCATATGTATTGTAGCTCCTTGCTTGCGAGTACTTTGGATGAGTACTCACAGTTGCCTTGTTCCCCCTTTTCCCCATTTCTCTACCCGATTGCCGCGACCAGACGACGGAGTCCAGGAGCTAGACGCCATCGTCGACGACGACTCCTACTACACTGGAGGTGCCTACTACTACGTGCAGCCCGCTGACGACGACCAGGAGTAGTTAGGAGGATCCTAGGCAGGAGGCCTGCGCCTTGTTCGATCTGTATCCCCGTTTGTGCTAGCCATCTTATGGCAACCTTGTTTAACTTATGTCTGTACTCAGATATTGTTGCTTCTGCTGACTCGTCTATGATCGAGCACTTGTATTCGAGCCCTCGAGGCCCCCGGCTTGTATTATGATGCTTGTATGACTTATTTTATTTGTAGAGTTGTGTTGTGATATCTTCCCATGTGTCCCTGATCTTGATCGTACACATTTGCGTGCATGATTAGTGTATGACTGAATCGGGGGTGTCACACGCGGACTGGTGGCGAATCTGTGGTGGAGGTGGACTCGGATTGGCGTGATGGTGACCTGATGGATGTATATGACTTGGATTGGTGGCGGATATGTGGTGGATGTATATGTACTCGGATTGGCAGCGGATATTTGGTGATGGTATATGGCGGCGGCGATGGCGATGGTGTGGCGGCGACGTGAAAACCTGTGACCAGAACTCAGAACTTTAAGGTAACTAGATGCTAAGACCAGCAACTTGACACGACGATGTAACCGCAAATTCAACAAAGCAAAACTCTAAAAATATTATGCAAAGGCTCAGATTGGTTCGTATATGATGAACTAACCCTAAATCTTTTTTTGGCTTTTTCGTGGACTGTAGGTATGAAGAACAGACTCGATCTAAACTATGAAAAACTGGAAAATCTCTCCGAGCAACCTGGAAATCTGATACCGCTTGATAGAGGTAGAGGTGTCTCATCTTTTGATGAGATGGTGATTATTGTTTCGGAGTAGACTTTGACGATCCGACTACGAACGTGCGAGGACGTCGCGCCTTAGCAATTGCTAAACCAACTCCGAGAGGTTATTGACCATGCCGGAGCACGATCAACCTGAGCACGAAGGTCTATTTCTTGCAAGAAAATGAAGAACAAGCAAGAAACTAAGATTGCAATCTGGATATTGCGAATATAAGATGAAAGCTTTATTGACCAAGGTGGGGTTCTATGATGTCTTGGTTTGGTCGTTGAACACAAACGAAGTACGCTAAGTTGCAGCTATGGCAAACTTTCAATCTAAACAAAACTCAAAGTCTAAACGACGCCCTAAGGGTTGTATATATGGAGGAAGAGGGGGAAATTTCATGACCATTGGAGGAGGGGTACGAAACCAACCCTAGCTCTTGTTTCCCCACACATACGAACTCTAAAAACAGCCTATACTCAAGTATTTCAAAATTACATGGGCCTGGCCCAAAAATAAGGTGGCGCAACACCTAAAATAAGCTATGGACGAAATTTATGAAGGGAAAACTTTGTTTTTTCTGCTCCAGTTTTTGCCAACTTTGCTTATGCCACTCTAGAATTTGACATTTCACTTTTGCCACTCTTAGCTTTTGACAATATATCATTTTTGCCATTCCGTGGAAAAAGCAAAATTTCCAGAGTGGCAATTATGATACATTGTCAAAAGCTAAGAGTGGCAAAAGTGAAATGAAAAACTATCATTTTTTCGATGGAATGGCATTTGTGATGTATTGTCAAAAGCCAGTAGTGGCAAAAGTGAGACGTCAAATTCTAGAGTGGCATAAGCAAAATTGGCAAAAGCTAGAGTGGCAAAAACAAAGTTTTCCCATTTATGAAGGGGCATCTTGTATATTCCGTCCATGTCCTTGTATGTCATTACAGAGGCTTCAAAGTGCTAAAATATGCACTAGAAACGCCATTCTGGTTCCCTTCGCACACGCCTTCATCTCCATGCTTGATCCTACTCTAGTGTTCATCCCTCTTGTCCATGCTAGGCCCTTCATTAGTAATAAACACAAATGTATCCAATTTAGGTAGCATCATATTCTCATGACATTAGAATTGTTACCAAGAAACAAAAAGTACATGGTAATTCAATTGGCATGCACGAGCTCTAGTAACTATTCGAGTATGTATAACACCAGGAGCTGTGGGTGTAACAATGGTATTGATGTCCTCATCACCACTCCACTCTGTACTTAACCTCCCCTTGATTGATCTTTGGTGTCTCGCGTATGGACGGGGCCTTAGAATGAGGTAGAGACGACACACAAATCCGTTGCATAACACATAGAAAATAACATTATTATTGAAGTAAATCAACAATCTCGTTGTGTGAGTACATTAGGCTGCGAGCCATTGATGGCGGCTTGGAGCCACATCGGTATTTCCCAAAGAGGAAGGGATGATGTAGCACAACAACCGTAGGTATTTCCCTTAGTGATGAAACCAGGGTTATCGAACCAGTAGGAGAACCAAGCAACACAGTGTAAACAACCCCAGCACACAAATAACAACCACTCGCAACCTGATGTGTTAAAGGGGTTGTCAATCCCTTTCGGGTAACGGCACCAGAAATTGGCAAACGGATGGGAATAAAATAGTAGTAGATTGATAGATCGAACGCCAAATAAAATAAATAAGAATAAAACGCAGCAAGGTTTTTTTTGTATTTTTGGTTTAATAGATCTGAAAATAAAAGCAAAGGAAAAGTAAATCGCAAAGGCAAATAATACGAGAAAGAGACCCGGGGGCCGTATGTTTCACTAGTGGCTTCTCTCGAGAAAAATAGCGAACGGTGGGTAAACAAATTACTGTTGGGAAATTGATAGAACTTCAAATAATCATGACGATATCCAGGCAATGATTATTATATAGGCATCACGTCTAAGATTAGTAGACCGACTCCTGCCTGCATCTACTACTATTACTCCACACATCGGCCGCTATCCAGCATGCATCTAGTGTATTAAGTTCATGGGAAAATGGAGTAATGCAATAAGAACGATGACATGATGTAGAAAAGATCTATCCATGTAGAGATAGACCCCATCATTTTATGCTTAGTAGCAACGATACATACGTGCCGGTTCCCCTTCTGTCACTGGGATCAAGCACCGTAAGATCGAACCCACAACAAAGCACCTCTTCCCATTACAAGATAAATATATCAAGTTGGCCAAACAAAACCCAAATATCGGAGAAGAAATACAAGGCTATAAGAAATCATGCATATAAGAGATCAAAGAAACTCACACTTTCATGGATATAAAAAGATAGATCTGATCATAAACTCAAAGTTCATCCGATCCCAATAAACACACCACAAAAAAGAGTTACATCATATGGATCCCCAATAGACCATTGTATTGAGAATTCAGCGACAGAGAGGAAGCCATCTAGCTACTTACTATGGACCCGAAGGTCTACCAAGAACTACTCACGCATCATCGGAGAGGCACCAATGGAAGCGGTGGCCCCTCTGTGATGGTGTCTAGATTGGATCTGGTGGTTCTGGACTCTGCAGCGGCTGGAATTAGATTTTTTGTCGACTCCCCTAGGGTTTTTGGAACATTTGGTTATTTATAGAGCAAAGAGACGGTCCGAGGGCCACCCGAGGTGGGCACAACCCACCAGGGCGCGCCTGGGCCTCTTGGTGCACCCTGGTGGGTTGTGCTGTCCTCGGAGCACCCCCCAGGCGCAGCCTTGGCCCATTGGGTGTCTTCTGGTCCATAAAAAAATCTTCGTAAAGTTTCGTTGCATTTGAACTCCGTTTGGTATTGATTTCCTGTGATGTAAAAAAACATGCAGAAAACAACAACCGGCACTTGGCACTATGTCAATAGGTTAGTACCAAAAGATGATTCAAAATGACTATAAAATGATTATAAAACATCCAAGATTGATAATATATTAGCATGGAACAATCAAGAATTATAGATACGTTGGAGACGTATCAGCATCCCCAAGCTTAACTCCTACTCGTCCTCGAGTAGGTAAGTGATAAAAACAGAATTTTTGATATGGAATGCTGCCTAACATGTCATATCATATTCTTTTCTTTATAGCATGGACATTTGGACTTTTATATTGTTCAAAGCAATAGTCTAGTTTTGACATGATAACTTAAATACTCAAGCATATCAACAAGCAACCATGTCTTTCAAAATATCAACGCTAAAATAAGTTTTCCCTAGCCCATCATGCTCAACCATTGATCCATTCATGAAACACAGTCGCATATTAGGTACACCCGATACTCAAGTACGATCATATTGCCTCCTAGTTGGTTCTTTAACAAGAGAAGATGGAGACTCAAATTCAATATAAAAATTGCATAAAGTAAAAGAAAGGCCCTTCGCAGAGGGAAGTAGGGATTTGTAGAGGTGCCAGAGCTCAAAGCGAACATTTAGAGATAAAAAACCTTTTGGGGGGTGTGTCTTTCCCTCCAACAAAAACGAGAGTTCCCAACACTTTTCATGCTAGATATATCATAGGCGGTTCCCAAACAGAAAAGAAAGTTTATTCCTTTTTCCACCATACTTTCACTTTCCATGGCTAATCGTATCCACGATTGCCTTTCATACCAACACTTTCCTAGGAATTTATTATTTGACAACATAAAGTAAATTCATTTTTCATTACGGGACTGAGCATCCCTAATACCTTTGCCTTACTCTCATGCAATGACAAGTGAATAAACACTCATCGTGAGAATAACACATCTAGCATGGAAAATATTAGCCACCCCTCACCGGTCCGCGAGCAGTACGAATACACAAAAGAGAAGTTTATTTTGAAAATTAGAAATGGGACATAAAAATTTGCTTATAACGACAAAAGAATACCGCATATAGGTAGATATAGTGGACTCATGTGGCAAAACTGGTTTAAAGGTTTTTGGGTGCACAAGTAGTGATCATACTTAGTGCAAAATGAAGGCTAGAAAAAGATTGAGAAGCGACCAACCAAGAAACGAGTAATCTCATAAGTGAGAAGCATAATTAACACCGAATAATGCACCACAAGTAGGATATAATTTCACTGCATAATTATTGACTTTCATGCTTGCATAGGGAATCACAAACCTTAACACCAATATTCTTACTAGAGCATAATTACTCATCAACATGACTCACATATCACATCATCATATCTCAAAACTATTACTAAGAATCAAGTTTATTTTGTCCAATGATCTTCATGAAAGTTTTTATTATATACTTCTTGGATATCTATCACTTTGGAACTAATTTTCATATGTTGCTTTTGATAAGCTCAAACAAATATAAGTGAAGATTATGAGCATAATATTTCTTTCTCTCAAATTGATTTAAGTGAAGGAAGAGAGAATTTCTTGAAAATTTTACTAACTCTCAAATAAATCTAAGTGAAGCAAGAGAGCATTTGTTCAAAAATAACAAAGCACTAGAGCAAGTCCATAGCTCATAAAATTTAAGTGAAGCATCGAGAGAAATTCTAACAAGTCATGACATAATTTTGGCTCTCTTAAATAGGTGTGTCCAGCAAGGAATCAAGACTTAAAACACAAAATAAAACAAGCAAAGACTCTTATCATACAAGATGCTCCAAGCAAAACACATAGTATGTGACGAATAAAAATATATCTTCGAGTAAAATACCGATGGTCGTTAGAAGAAAGAGGGGATGCCACTCGGGGCATCCCCAAGCTTAGTTGCTTGCTCTCTTTTGGATAATAGCTTGGGGATGCCCCGGCATCCCCAAGCTTAGGCTCTTCTTACTCCTTATTCCTTCATCCATCGTAAGATAACCCAAAACTTGAAAACTTCAATCACACAAAACTCAACAAAACCTTTGTGAGATCCATTAGTATAAGAAAATAAATCACTACTATAAGTACTGTTGCAACCTATTCATATTTTATTCTTGCATTTTATCTACTGTATTCCAACTTTTCTATGGCAAAAACTCATCAAAGAAAACCATAGAGCCATCAAAACAAGCACACAATGCAAAGAAAACAAAATTTGTCAAAAACAGAACAGTTCTGTAGCAATCTGAATTGTTCGAATACTTCTGTAACTCCAAAAATTCTGAAAATTTAGGACGACCTGAGCAATTTGTATATTAATCTTCTGCAAAAAGAATTAGAATTTTATCATGCTGTGGTTAAATAAGAATTGTTTTCATGAGCGCAGAAGTTTCTGTTTTTCCGCAAGATCAAACAACTATCACCTAAGAAGATCCTAAAGGCTTTACTTGGCACAAACACTAATTAAAACACAAAAAAACACAATCATAACAGTAACATAATTGTGCAAACACTCAAGAACAAAAAAAAAATTAAGAATAAATTTTAGGGATTATTAATTCTATGCCCCTGGTTCCTTAGTTGTGCTCACTTTTCCCCATTCGTTAACTTTTTCCTCACTTTTCCCCATGTGTCGGGTTTTCTGCTTTCACGTTTTCCTCACTTTTGCCCCCGAAAAATTGCTCAAAAAGGACCCAAATTTCGTGAATGGGGAAAAGTGAGCACAACTAAGGAACCAGGGGCATAGAATTAATAATCCCTAAATTTTATTTATTGGGTTGCTTCCCAACAAGCGCTATAGTTTTACGCCCTTAACTAGGCATAAAGCAAAGATCTAAGTTTTGTCATCCTTCTTCTTAATTTCCTTAGAGGTGTTTTCATCATGGGGTTTTGTAAACACAACATAAAAGATATTATCCATAGAAACCTTAGCATTCCTAAGTTGGTTTTCATCATATCCCCTTTGATTACCCGCAACAATCCAAGAGTGATGTTGATTAACATTATTGAAAACTTGTTGGATTATATCTAAAATGGGGACTTCTTTTTTAAGATTCTCATCAAAGATTTTACTATCCCCAAGCAAATGCATTAGCACATAATCAATATTTTAAAGAATTTCATCTATCACGGGTGTCAGTGTCAAAACCGGCGGATCTCAAGTAGGGGGTCCCGAACTGTGCGTCTTGGCGGATGGTAACAGGAGACAAGGGACACTATGTTTTTACTCAGGTTCGGGCCCTCTCGATGGAGGTAAAACCCTACTCCTACTTGATTGATATTGATGATATGGGTATTACAAGAGTTGATCTACCACGAGATCGAAGAGGCTAAACCCTAGAAGCTAGCCTATGGTATGACTATTGTATCTTGTGTCCTATGGACTAAACCTTCCGGTTTATATAGACACCGGAGGGGGATAGGGTTACACAGAGTCGGTTACAAGGAAGGAGATCTTCATATCTGTATTGCCAAGCTTGCCTTCCACGCCAAGGAGAGTCCCATCCGGACACGGGACGAAGTTTTCAATCTTGTATCTTCATAGTCCATCAGTCCAGCCAAAGGATATAGTCCGGCTATTTGGATACCCCCTAATCCAGGACTCCCTTAATAGCCCCTGAACCAGGCTTCAATGACGATGAGTCCGGTGCGCAGATTTGTCTTCGGCATTGCAAGGCGGGTTCCTCCTCCGAATACTTCATAAAAGATTGTGAACATGAGGAACGTGTCCGGCTCTGCAAAACAAGTTCCACATACAACCGTAGAGAGAATAATATTTCCACAAATCTAATCTGCTGACGTATTTCACAGTGCGTCATCACACCACAGCCAGGTCACCATTCGAATTGTTTTTTACAACCAACCTCAGCGTGTTTCGCAAGGTGGTTTCCTTGGCATGTCTTGTCGAAGCAGAGATCGTGTCCCCTTATTGCGGGATTCT
This sequence comes from Aegilops umbellulata, assembly GCA_032464435.1. Classification (NCBI taxonomy): domain Eukaryota; kingdom Viridiplantae; phylum Streptophyta; class Magnoliopsida; order Poales; family Poaceae; genus Aegilops; species Aegilops umbellulata. The sequence goes on along the minus strand of CP136055.1, from coordinate 269,052,516 downwards.
CATCAATACGGATGTGGGTAACCCAACCGCACCATCAATTACGGCGCTTGGGGGATAAGCGAGTTTTACCAGGTTGGTGGGGGTGCATAGTTTCGTCCGCCCTTATAAAGGGATAAGGGTTCACCTTTTTCTACCCACGCCTTCTTCCTCATTGCTCATCCATTCCTGTGCACTCGAGCTCCAGCGCCCAAGTCCACATTCTTCTCCTCAACCTCCTCCAAAAATGTCCGGAGCGGGAGTTAAGTGGATGGTCTCCTCCGTCACGGAGGGACACATCAAAAAGCTGCGCGGGGTCGGATACCTAGATGCGGATATCACGCACCGGCTGCCAGCTGCGGGGCAAGTTGTCCCTACACCGGAACCTTACGAAAGGGTGGTCTTCCTCACCCACTTCGTCCGCGGACTGGGGTTTCCCCTCCATCCATTCGTCCGCGGCCTCATGTTCTATTATGGGCTGGACTTCCATGATCTGGCCCCGAATTTCATCCTTAACATCTCGGCGTTTACCATCGTGTGTGAGGCCTTCCTCCACATCAAGCCCCACTTCGGCCTATGGCTGAAAACCTTTAACGTCAAACCGAAGGTGGTGAGCGGCCAGCAGGCGGAGTGCGGAGGCGCCATGGTGGGCAAGATGCCCAACGTCACATGGCTCGAGGGCTCCTATATGGAGACCATAAAGGGGTGGCAATCAGGGTGGTTCTACATCACTGAGCCGCGTGACACCCAATGGGCGGCGGCCCCCGAATTCCGATCCGGAATCCCCATGCGGCTCACCTCCTGGAAAGAGAAGGGCCTGTCCTGGGGTAATCCGGTAGAGCTGACCGGACTCCAGACCTGCATCCAAAATATGATAAACAGGAAGCTCAAGCTTGTCAACATAGTCCATGTCATGCTCATCCGCCGGATCCTCCCGTGTCAACAACGGGCGTTCAGTTTGTGGGAGTTCGACCCAGCCCAGCACCAGACTCTGAGCGAGCTCTTCGGCACGACGCACAAGGACGTATGGAAGGTGCTGTTTAAGAGTGCCGAGGTTCCCCCTCCCCTTACCGAAGATCGCGGACTCAGCATGCAGCGCCAAGCCGACGCGGTAAGGTCTTTTATTACTTATAGGGTATTCATTTTCCCCAGTATAACCATATGCGGGATCTAAGCTCCCATACCTTTGACAGGAATGGCTAGAGACGGCCGAACAGATTGACTGCCCGGCCCCTCTGCCCGAAGACCCAGCAGACGCTCGCTTTAGCGGAGATGCTGGTGCCGGAGAAGAAGGCCAAGAGGAAGGCCACGGGAACCCGAAAGAGTTCCCGGTGCCAGGTGGTATCGGACTCGTCGTCCGAACACTCCAAATCGCACTCCTCCCACGAAGACAAGGAGGAGGAGGAAGAAGGTTCTCCCCCTCCAGCCAGGGGAGAAAAGAAAAGGAAGGCCGCCCCAACCGGGCAGGCCGGAGGGTCCAAGAAGGGAAGGACTCTCCTTCCGGACTATTCTACCACCGCCGCCGACAGCGGAGGCGAGTGGTTACTCAGGGCCAAGCCCCTGGCGAAGTCGTAAGTATTTGGATGCCAGAGTAACTCATAGCATACTTTTATTGCACTGCTTCTCCTAACGTCGAATATAATCATGCAGTCCGCCCCGAGCCCGCATTGACGTATCCTCGTCGAGCGGTTCCTTGGATTCGTTGGATGTGAATAGCTATTCACTTCCGACCGCCTCCTATCCTCGTCCTATGGACAACACCGAGGTGTTGTCTCAAAGGGTACCAAGCCGAGGGGAGGTAGTCCTGGAGGCGCCTCAAGGCGACCTTCCGGACTCCAGGCGCAAAGGGAGCAAGGCTCCCAAGGGCTCCAAGTTCGGCCCTAGGCTGAACACCGCACCGGAAACTTCAGTGGTTCTGGACTCCGGCAGGCGGCCCCCTGCTAGGAGGAGCAAGCCGCCCGTGCCGGTGACCTCTGTCCATCCGGAGGCACCGGACAATTTGCTGGAAGTGCTTAGCGGCGCTTCCATCGACGAGGAGAACCGCACTATTATGAGTGCGGTGATCAAGAAGGTTTAGTCCGCCAAGAGCGGACTGACTGAAGCTTGTGCCAACCATCTAACAGGCTTTGAGGTAAGTATTTAAAATATATGAAAATATTATCGCATAGACAGTAGCCCCTGATGCTCTGTTTGGCGTTCACAAAGAAAAGCCGAATAGAGGATCAAAATAACATTCGCAGGAGTCTAATACAAGTATGTCTATATGCGTATGCAGGCTTCACTGCTGACCTCTGCCGCACTGACTGCGGAGGTCGCTGCAGAACCTCGAGCGGTCCGAGAAAGAGCTCGGCCTTGCCAAGAGGCAGCTCGAGGAGAACAAAGGTAAGTAATACCTTGTCTATATATATATATATAAAGGATGTGGTTGCAGAATGATAGGATCACCATGAATGTTCCAGGTGCCATGACCGAAGTGGCGGCCCTGAAGCAAGCGTTGTCCGAGGCCGAAAACAAAGCGGCCGCGGAGCACACCGAGTGGGAGAAACATGAGGCACGGGTGGGCGAGGTGCAGCAAGAGCTCCAGGCTCTCGTGAAGAAGCACGAGACTTTGGAGCTTGACTCGAAGACATGAGAGTCCGAGCTTGCCACGGCCCTCGAGAGCACAAAGCATGCCAAGGCTGAAGCCCAAAAGGCCCTCCAAGAAATTGAGGCGATGAAGAAGATAGCGGCAGGTAAGGCATTCATTATGCAAAGCAAGCATGTGAAAGTAAATTACTTGTTACTTACCCGAGTCCGGAGCTCTCCAGGAGCATTCGCGTGTCGGATGCCGCAAAGTATTACAGAGCCGAGGAGGGGAGCTCGACGTAGAAGGTGTTCTGGTCTCAGTATACTGTTGGAAATATGCCCTAGAGGCAATAATAAATAGGTTATTATTATATTTCCTTGTTCATGATAATCGTTTATTATCCATGCTAGAATTGTATTGATAGGAAACTCAGATACATGTGTGGATGCATAGACAACACCATGTCCCTAGTAAGCCTCTAGTTGACTAGCTCGTTGATCAATAGATGGTTACGGTTTCCTGACCATGGACATTGGATGTAATTGATAACGGGATCACATCATTAGAAGAATGATGTGATGGACAAGACCCAATCCTAAGCCAAGCACAAGATCGTGTAGTTCGTATGCTAAAGCTTTTCTAGATGTCAAGTATCATTTCCTTAGACCATGAGATTGTGCAACTCCCGGATACCGTAGGAATACTTTGGGTATGCCAAACGTCACAACGTAATTGGGTGGCTATAAAGGTGCACTACGGGTATCTCCGAAAGTGTCTGTTGGGTTGGCACGAATCAAGACTGGGATTTGTCACTCCGTGTGACGGAGAGGTATCTCTGGGCCCACTCGGTAGGACATCATCATAAGGTGCACAATGTGATCAAGGAGTTGATCACGGGATGATGTGCTACGGAACGAGTAAAAGGAGACTTGCCGGTAACGAGATGGAACAAGGTATCGAGATACCGACGATCGAATCTCGGGCAAGTACTATACCGCTAGACAAAGGGAATTGTATACGAGATTGATTAAGTCCTTGACATCGTGGTTCATCCGATGAGATCATCGTGGAACATGTGGGAGCCAACATGGGTATCCAGATCCCGCTGTTGGTTATTGACCGGAGAACGTCTCGGTCATGTCTGCATGTCTCCCTAACCCGTAGGGTCTACACACTTAAGGTTCGATGACGCTAGGGTTATAAAGGAAGTTTGTATGTGGTTACCGAATGTTGTTCGGAGTCCCGGATGAGATCCCGGACGTCACGAGGAGTTCCGGAATGGTCCGGAGGTAAAGATTTATATATGGGAAGTCATCATACGGTCACCGGAAGAGTTCGGGGGTTACCGGCATTGTACCGGGACCACCGAAGGGGTTCCGGGGGTCCACCGGGAGGGTCCACCTGCTCCGGGGGGGGCCTATGGGCTGTATGTGGAGAGGGACCAGCCCCTTAGTGGGCTGGGCGCCTCCCCCCTAGGGCCCATGCGCCTAGGGTTTGGGGGGAACCCTAAAGGGGGGGCGCCCCCTTGCCTTGGGGGGCAAGGAACCCCCCCTGGGCCGCCGCCCCCTCCTCAGATTGGATCTGAGGGGGCCGGCCCCCTCTCCCTTGCCCCTATATATATGAAGGGGGTGGGAGGGCAACCGCACCATTGTGCTGGCGCGGTCCTCCCCCTCTCCCAAGTCCTTCTCCTCTCCCGCGGTGCTTGGCGAAGCCCTGCAGGATTGCCACGCTCCTCCATCATCACCACGCCGTTGTGCTGCTGCTGGATGGAGTCTTCCTCAACCTCTCCCTCTCTCCTTGCTGGATCAAGGCATGGGAGACGTCACCGGGCTGTACGTGTGTTGAACGCGGAGGTGCCGTCCGTTCGGCACTTGGTCATCGGTGATTTGGATCACGACGAGTACGACTCCATCAACCCCGTTCACTTGAACGCTTCCGCTTAGCGATCTACAAGGGTATGTAGATGCACTCCCCTTCCCCTCGTTGCTGGTTTCTCCATAGATAGATCTTGGTGACACGTAGGAAAATTTTGAATTTATGCTACGTTCGCCAACAGTGGTATCAGAGCTAGGTCTATTGCGTAGATTCTTTGCACGAGTAGAACACAAAGTAGTTGTGGGCGTTGATTTTGTTCAATATGCTTACCGTTACTAGTCAATCTTGATTCGACGGCATTGTGGGATGAAGCGTCCCGGACCGACCTTACACGTACACTTACGTGAGACAGGTTCCACCGACTGACATGCACTAGTTGCATAAGGTGGCTAGCGGGTGCCAGTCTCTCCCACTTTAGTCGGATCGGATTCGATGAAAAGGGTCCTTATGAAGGGTAAATAGCAATTGACATATCACGTTGTGGTTTTGCGTAGGTAAGAAACGTTCTTGCTAGAAACCCATAGCAGCCACATAAAACATGCAAACAACAATTAGAGGACGTCTAACTTGTTTTTGCAGGGTATGCCATGTGATGTGATATGGCCAAAAGGATGTGATGAATGATATATGTGATGTATGAGATTGATCATTTTCTTGTAATAGGAATCACGACTTGCATGTCGATGAGTATGACAACCGGCAGGAGCCATAGGAGTTGTCTTTAATTTATTTATGACCTGCGTGTCAACATAAACGTCATGTAATTACTTTACTTTATTGCTAAAGGGTTAGCCATAGTAGTAGAAGTAATAGTTGATGTGACAACTTCATGAAGACACGATGATGGAGATCATGGTGTCATGCCGGTGACGACGATGATCATGGAGCCCCGAAGATGGAGATCAAAAGGAGCAAAGTGATGATGGCCATATCATGTCACTATTTGATTGCATGTGATGTTTATCATGTTTTTGCATCTTATTTGCTTAGAACGACGGTAGTAAATAAGATGATCCCTCATTAAAATTTCAAGAAAGTGTTCCCCCTAACTGTGCATCGTTGCGAAAGTTCGTCGTTTCGAAGCACCACGTGATGATCGGGTGTGATAGATTCTTACGTTCGAATACAACGGGTGTTGACGAGCCTAGCATGTACAGACATGGCCTCGGAACACATGCAAACACTTAGGTTGACTTGACGAGCCTAGCATGTACAGACATGGCCTCGGAACACAGAAGACCGAAAGGTCGAGCATGAGTCGTATGGTAGATACGATCAACATGAAGATGTTCACCGACATTGACTAGTCCGTCTCACGTGATGATCGGACACGGCCTAGTTGACTCAGATCATGTAATCACTTGGATGACTAGAGGGATGTCTATCTGAGTGGGAGTTCATAAGATGAACTTAATTACCCTGAACATAGTCAAAAGATCTTTGCAAATTATGTTGTAAGCTCGCACTTTAGTTCTACTGTTTTAGATATGTTCCTAGAGAAAATATAGTTGAAAGTTGATAGTAGCAATTATGCGGACAGTAGAAGGCTTGTGTCCTTAATGCACCGCTCGGTGTGCTGGACCTCGAACGTGGTCTGTGGATGTTGCGAACATCTGACATACACGTTATGATGACTACATGATAGTTCGGTAATGATAAATGGTTTAGAATTGAGGCACCGAAGACATTTTGAAATGTCGCGGAACATATGAGATGTTTCGAGGGCTGAAATTGGGATTTCAGGCTCGTGCACACGTCAAGAGGTATGAGACCTCCGACGATTTTCTTGGCCTGCAAACTAAGGGAGAAAAGCTCAATCGTTGAGCTTGTGCTCAGATTGTCTGAGTACAACAATCACCTGAATCGAGTGGGTGTTGATCTTCCAGATAAGATAGTGATGTTTTTCCAAAGTCATTGCCACCAAGCTGCTACAGCTTTGTGATGAACTATATCAGGGATGGATATGATGATCCTTGAAATATTCGCGATGTTTGACACCGCGAAAGTAGAAATCAAGAAGGAGCATCAATTGTTGATGGTTAGTGAAACCACTAGTTTCAAGAAGGGCAAGGATAAGAAGGGATCCTTCCTGAAACGGCAAATCAGCTGCTGCTCTAGTGGAGAAACCCAAGGTTGAACCCAAACCCGAGACTAAGTGCTTCGGTAATGAGGGGAACAGCTACTGGAGCAGAATTACCCTAGATACTTGGTAGATGAGAAGGCTGTCGATAGAAGTACATTGGATATACATTATGTGAATGTGTACTTTACTAGTACTCCTAGTAGCATCAGGGTATTAGATACCGGTTCGATTGCTAAGTGTTAGTAACTCGAAATAAAAGCTACGGAATAAACGGAGACTAGCTAAAGGTGAGCTGACGAGATGTGTTGGAAGTGTTTCCAAGGTTGATATGATCAAGCATCACACGCTCCCTCTACCATCGAGATTGGTGTTAAACCTAAATAATTGTTATTTGGTGTTTGCGTTGAGCATAGACATGATTGGATTATGTCTATTGCAATACGGTTATTCATTTAAGGAGAATAATGGTTACTCTATTTATTTGAATAATACCTTCAATGGTCTTGCACCTAAAACGAATGGTTTATTGAATCTCGATCATAGTGATACACATGTTCATGCCAAAAGATATAAGATAGTAATGATAGTACCACCTACTTGTGGCACTGCCATGTAAGTCATATTGGTATAAAACGCATGAAGAAGCTCCATGTTGATGGATCTTTGGACTCACTCATTTCTGAAAAGATTGAGACATGTGAACCGTGTCTGTTGGTATGTACGCATGAAGAAACTCCATGCAGATGGACCGTTTGGACTCACTCGATTTTGAATCGCTTGAGACATGCAAATCATACCACATGGGCAAGATGACTGAAAGCTTCGGTTTCAGTAAAATGGAACAAGAAAGCAACTTGTTGGAAGTAACACATTTTGATGTGTGCAGTCCAATGAGTGCTAAGGCACGCAGTGGATATCGTTATGCTCTTACTTCACAGATGATTTGAGTAGATACTGAGTATATTTACTTGATGAAACACAAGTCTGAATTATTGAATGGTTCAAGTAATATTCAGAATAAAGTTGAAGATCTTCGTGATAAGAGGATAAAATGTCTATGATATGATCATAGAAATGAATATCTGAGTTACGAGTTTGGCACTGTGGAAATTGTTTCACAACTAATACCGCCTGGAACACCATAGTGTGATGGTGTGTCCGAACATCATAGTTGCACCCTATTGGATATGGTTCATACCATGATGTCTCTTATCGAATTACCACTATCGTTCATGGGTTAGGCATTAGAGACAACCACACTCACTTTAAATAGGGCACCACGTAATTCCGATGAGATGACACCGTATGAACTATGGTTTAGAGAAACCTAAGCTATCATTTCTTAAAAGTTTGGGGCTGCGACGCTTATATGGAAAAGTTTCAGGATGATAAGCTCGAACCCAAAGCGGATAACTACATCTTCATAGGACACCCAAAACAGTTGGGTATACCTCCTAATTCAGATCCGAAAACAATAAGGATTGTTTCTTGAATCGGGTCCTTTCTCGAGGAAAGGTTTGTCTCGAGAATTGAGTGGGAGGATGGTGGAGACTTGATGAGGTTATTGAACCGTCACTTCAACTAGTGTGTAGCAGGGCACAGGAAGTTGTTCCTGTGGCACCTACACCAATTGAAGTAGAAGCTTATGATAGTGATCATAGAGTTTCGGATCAAGTCACTCCCAAACCTCGTAGGATGACAAGGATGCGTACTACTTCAGAGTGGTACGTAATCCTGTCTTGGAAGTCATGTTGCTAGACAACAATGAACCTACGAGCTATGGAGAAGCGATGATGGGCCCGGATTCCGATGAATGGCTCGAGGCCATAAAAATCCTAGAGAGGATCCATGTATGAAAACAAAGTGTAGACTTTGGCAGAACGGCTCGATGGTCGTGAGGCTGTTGAGTACAGATGGATTTTAAAAGGAAGACGGACAATGATGGTAAATGTCACCATTAAGAAAGCTCGACTTGTCATTAAGATGTTTTCCGACAAGTTCAAGGAGTTGACTACGATGAGACTTTCTCACTCGTAGCGATGCTAAGAGTCTGTTGGAATTAGCAGGTACTGCATTATTTATGAAATCTTGCAGATAGGATATCAAATATTGTTTCCTTGTTCTTGAGGAAAGGTTGTATGTGATACAACCAGAAGTTTTGTCAATCCTGAAAGATGCTAACAAGTATGCAAAGCCCCAACAATCCTTCTAAGGACTGGAGTAAGCATCTCGGAGTTGGAATGTACGCTTTGATGAGTTGATCAAAGATTTGGGTTTATACAAAGTTTATGAGAAACTTGTATTTCCAAAGAAGTGAGTGGGAGCACTATAGAATTTCTGATGAGTATATGTTGTTGACATATTGTTTATCGGAAATGATGTAGAATTTCTAGAAGGCATATAGGGTTATTTGAAAAATGTTTTTCAATGAAAACCTGGATTAAGCTACTTAAACATTGAGCATCAATATCTATAAGGATAGATCAAAATCGCTTAATAGTACTTTCAAACAAACACATACCACGACAAGATTTTGAAGGAGTTCAAAATAGATCAGCAAAGAAGGAGTTCTCGGCTGTGTTACAAGGTGTGAGTATTGAGCAAGACTCAAGACATGACCACGGCAGAATAGAGAGAAAGGATGAAGGTCGTCCCCTATGCTTTAGTCGTAGGCTCTAAAGTATGCTATGTTATGTACCACACCTGAAGTGTGCCAAACCATGAGTCAGTCAAGGGGTACAAGTGTGATCTAGAAATGGATCACAGGACAACGGTCAAGGTTATCCTTAGTAACTAGTGGACTAAGGAATTTTCTCGATTATGGAGGTGGTAAAAGAGTTCGTCGTAAAATGTTACGCCGATGCAAGCTTTGACACTAATCCAGATTATTCTGAGTAGTAAACTGGATTCGTATAGTAGAACAGTTATTTGGAATAGCTCCAAATAAAGCGTGGTAGCTGCATCTAGGATATGACATAGATATTTGTAAAGCACACACGGATCTGAAAGATTCAGACCCGTTGACTAGTAACCTCTCTCACAAGCGAGATATGATCAAACCCCATGGGTGTTGGAATCATTGCAATCACATGGCGATGTGAACTAGATTATTGACTCTAGTGCAAGTGGGAGACTGTTGGAAATATGCCCTAGAGGCAATAATAAATAGGTTATTATTATATTTCCTTGTTCATGATAATCGTTTATTATCCATGCTAGAATTGTATTGATAGGAAACTCAGATACATGTGTGGATGCATAGACAACACCATGTCCCTAGTAAGCCTCTAGTTGACTAGCTCGTTGATCAATAGATGGTTACGGTTTCCTGACCATGGACATTGGATGTCATTGATAACGGGATCACATCATTAGAAGAATGATGTGATGGACAAGACCCAATCCTAAGCCAAGCACAAGATCATGTAGTTCGTATGCTAAAGCTTTTCTAAATGTCAAGTATCATTTCCTTAGACCATGAGATTGTGCAACTCCCGGATACCGTAGGAATACTTTGGGTATGCCAAACGTCACAACGTAACTGGGTGGCTATAAAGGTGCACTACGGGTATCTCCGAAAGTGTCTATTGGGTTGGCACGAATCAAGACTAGGATTTGTCACTCCGTGTGACAAAGAGGTATCTCTGGGCCCACTCGGTAGGACATCATCATAATGTGCACAATGTGATCAAGGAGTTGATCACGGGATGATGTGCTACGGAACGAGTAAAAGGAGACTTGCCGATAACGAGATTGAACAAGGTATCGAGATACCGACGATCGAATCTCGGGCAAGTACTATACCGCTAGACAAAGGGAATTGTATACGGGATTGATTAACTCCTTGACATCGTGGTTCATCCGATGAGATCATCGTGGAACATGTGGGAGCCAACATGGGTATCCAGATCCCGCTGTTGGTTATTGACCGGAGAACGTCTCGGTCATGGCTGCATGTCTCCCGAACCCGTAGGGTCTACACACTTAAGGTTCGATGACGCTAGGGTTATAAAGGAAGTTTGTATGTGGTTAACGAATGTTGTTCGGAGTCCCGGATGAGATACTGGACGTCACGAGGAGTTCCGGAATGGTCCGGAGGTAAAGATTTATATATGGGAAGTCATCATACGGTCACCGGAAGAGTTCGGGGGTTACCGGCATTGTACCGGGACCACCGAAGGGGTTCCGGGGGTCCACCGGGAGGGTCCACCTGCTCCGGGGGGGCCTATGGGCTGTATGTGGAGAGGGACCAGCCCCTTAGTGGGCTGGGCGCCTCCCCCCTAGGGCCCATGCGCCTAGGGTTTGGGGGGAACCTTAAAGGGGGGGCGCCCCCTTGCCTTGGGGGGCAAGGAACCCCCCCTAGGCCGCCGCCCCCTCCTCAGATTGGATCTGAGGGGGCCGGCCCCCTCTCCCTTGCCCCTATATATATGAAGGGGGTGGGAGGGCAACCGCACCATTGTGCTGGCGTGGTCCTTCCCCTCTCCCAAGTCCTTCTCCTCTCCCGCGGTGCTTGGCGAAGCCCTGCAGGATTGCCACGCTCCTCCATCATCACCACGCCGTTGTGCTGCTACTGGATGGAGTCTTCCTCAACCTCTCCCTCTCTCCTTGCTGGATCAAGGCATGGGAGACGTCACCGGGCTGTACGTGTGTTGAACGCGGAGGTGCCGTCCGTTCGGCACTTGGTCATCGGTGATTTGGATCACGACGAGTACGACTCCATCAACCCCGTTCACTTGAACGCTTCCGCTTAGCGATCTACAAGGGTATGTAGATGCACTCTCCTTCCCCTCGTTGCTGGTTTCTCCATAGATAGATCTTGGTGACATGTAGGAAAATTTTGAATTTATGCTACGTTCCCCAACATATACTGAGGCCGAACACCCGGTGCCCTTAAGCGACCAGCTGAAGCAATTGGTCGAGGTCCATAAGGCGGCCGAACAGGCCATGAAGGGTCTTATAGTCCGGCTGTGGCCTGGTGACGCCCTTCCCAACAGCTACTTCGGCCTGGTGAGGCGGCTTCTGGATGCCTGCCCCTGGCTTGAAATCGTCAAGCGGTTCGTCTGCATCGAGGGCGCTTGCCCGTGTTAAAGTACACTGGGGCAAGATGAACGCTGAGAAGCTTGTAAAGGAGGGGCCGCCGCAGGGCAAGGAGCATCGCCACCCTAAGATGTATTATGAGGGCGTCCTGAAGGGTGCCCGCCTTATGGCGGATGAGTGTTCCAAAGATGTAATTTTTGAGTGAACTTGCTCGTGTGATCCTGTGCTATGAAAACTTGTTCATATGCGCTATGCAACACTTATTTGAATTTAAAATATTACCTTCTGTGCGGCTGTTTATCAAATCTGAAAGATGGCCAGTCGTCGGCTTCTGCCCCCATGCTACGAGTGTTGGGGTGTTCGGGATAAATCTGCGCACTCTTTTTCCCATTGTTGGGTCCTTCGAGGGAGGTGCTCAGCGCAACGAACAAGGCAATCAGACTATAATGCTTTATCACTTTCACTTAGCCATAGAAGTCTACAATTTTATTTTGGCGAAGCCCCTAGTGTTCGGAAGGCCGAATTCGGGGTGCTATACACGCCTTAAGCCGGACAAAGCCGACTCCTCGCTCGAAGCGGCATAAGTCTTTAGGGACTCGAGACCTCTCAAACAGCGACCAACTCGCGCCTTATCATGACAGTCAGTTTTCGCTTTCTCTACTGAGGTGCTTGCCCAGCTGAACCGGGGCACAATCGCAGTAGTTCTCCCAGTGCTACCTTAGCCGATATAGCGGAACGTAAGGTACGAAAACATGGGAGCCGGGCAAACCCAACTATTGACCCAAGACATGATTCGGAGCTGATGCATATAGTGCTATAAGTTCGGGGTGCCGCACTGTCGAAAGTGTTCAGACTTCTCACGCCGTATTATGGGGTACTTAAGCCCCTGGAGTATTAGCCGTACCAGAGTGTACAGGTGCTGAATGTCATGAATGAACATATATATATATATATAAAGAATAGAGAATGCAGTAATAGACTTGTGCTATGCATTATTTACTCAAAAAAGGTGCGTCAAAGCAGAATGGTACAAGTAGTGCGATAAGCAAAAAGGTAGGACTATTTGACATGTCCCCTCCAAGGGCAAGCTGAGGAATGGTATTTAAAGCAGGTATTTCGCTTGTTATCAGAGACCACCTGGGAGTTCCATGGTGCGACGCAGCTATCTACCTCCTTGGTTGTTGTACGGTGTGTTCGGTAATCGTACTACCGGACTGGGCTTCCAGAGGGTAAAGTCCTGAAAGAGAGAAAGAATAACAAAGCGGGAAGCCCCTAGTGCGGTTGGGCCACGTTTTTGGGGCGTGCCATAGTCGTGCCCCCCGCCTATGTCCATGGTATTTTCAATGCGTAATTATGTACGCGTGGCACGGATTTCGCCATTTGGCTAGGACTGGGGTGGGGGCGCATTGCTATGTGAGCTCGGAACGTGCCAGGCGGTCTTATTGTAGATTACTCCGGGCGCGCTTGACGGCGTCCGGGTGTTTGATCGCCGAACTGGTGAATTGCCTTGAGAGGCTGCTTTGCGCTTCTGCTACGAGGGCCGCGGTGTGCTCCTCCGTTCGGAGAGAGCGCTCTGTGTTTCCATTGACTGTGATGACCCCCCGAGGTCCTGGCATCTTGAGCTTGAGGTATGCATAATGCGGTACCGCATTGAATCTCGCAAATGCGGTTCGCCCGAGCAGTGCGTGATAGCCACTGCGGGACGGGACTATATCGAAGAATAACTCTTCGCTTCGGAAGTTATCCGGGGATCCGAAGACCACTTCCAGTGTGACTGAGCCTGTACAATGGGCCTCTACACCTGGTATGATGCCTCTGAAGGTCGTTTTTGTGGGTTTGATCCTTGAGGGGTCTATACGCATTTTGCGCACTGTATCCTGATAAAGCAGGTTCAGGCTGCTGCCACCGTCCATAAGTACTCGAGTGAGGTGAAATCTGTCAATGATTGGGTTTAGGACCAGTGCGGCGAATCTGCCATGACGGATACTAGTGGGGTGGTCCCTGCGATCAAAGGTGATCGGACAGGAGGACCATGGTGTCGGATTTCGGGTTCCGGCAGACCCTTAAGGTTCGAACTCTGGGGTGCGCGCGGAGATTATGCCCTCTACCTCTCTGTCCTGCAAAGATCTAACTACTGAAATAACAACACAAGAGACGTAGGGTTTATACTAGTTCGGGCCACCATTGTGGTGTAATACCCTACTCTAGTTTGTGGTGGGTGGATTGCCTCTTGGGCTGATGATGATGAACAATACAAGGAAGAACAGCCTCGCGAGGGTCTGCTCTTAGCTAGGACGATGAACTGCTAGGGGGAGTTCAGCCGCCCTTCTCTCTCTCTCTCTCTCTCCGTCTGTGTTCTCACTGCCCCTACCCTGGGGGTGGCTAGTCCTATTTATAGGCAAGGGCCCTGGGACTCTTCCCAAATATTGAGCGGGAAGGGTGCCAACAGTTGGCCAATTTGAAGGGGAACATCTGGTACACTTATCCTGACTAAAGTTGGTCCTTGCCTGCCAAAGGCCCTGTGGTGACGCCGTTCTGGGCTCCACGATGACCTCCTTCCCACCGTTGGACTGGTCTTGGTCTCGTTGCACCGAAATGGGTGCCTTTGCTTGATCCTCTCGCCTGCGCTTGCCCCCTTTGCACCAAAGAGGAAAGGGAGACACTGCGCGGGCTGGCGCCCGCCTGGCACCCTTGGTCGTCATGGCTTGCGTCATGGGCACCTCGTGAGGTACCCCGCCTTGATCTCTCCGCCTCCTCGTGAGCCAGCCTGACGAGGCCGCGCCTGAGGAAGCGCCGTGTCGTCCGCCCCGCGAGGCTTGGCCCCTCGCGAGGGTCTTGGGTCTCGTGTTGATGAAGATGGGCCGTGCTGGGCCCACTTTCGAGCCACGCCGCAGGCCGCAGGCAGGCAAGTCTGGGAACCCCCGTTCCTAGAACGCCGACAGTAGCCCCCGCGCCCAAGGCGCGCCCAGACTTGGCCGTGTTGAGAGGCGAAAGGGCAAGGGCGAAGCGCCGCGGGCCCTAACAGCCTGCGACCTTGGGCGCCGCGTGGCGGTTGATTGGACGTGGGCGCCTCCGCTTCCCCACGATGCCTCGATAACCGCGCGGATTGGACAAGTCCCTGCATGCAAATTGTGTCATGATTACCTGTGATCGTGGAGGCTGACGGTTGGCCTTCGCCAGCTAGAAGTACAGCACCGCGCATGCCCTTCCAGTCCATCTCTCCTTGCTTTCTCCTTCTACTCCATGGCCCCGTCGAGGAGGTTTTCGGCTGCGGAGAAGGGGAAGGCCCACCAGGTTGAGCTTGCTTCTTCTCCACCCAAGCGCGGCCGTGGGCGCCCTCGGAAGCATACCGTGGCCGCCTCGGCAGCGTCCCGCAGTCATGGGGACGGTTCCCATTGTGGTGGCGGGCGAGCCGCCGTGTCCGGGGGACGCGCCTTGGTCGCGCGCTCCCCCAGGCCGCGCTTTCGCGCTGCGCAGGTGCTGCCGGAGTTCGTCATTTGGTCAGCGGAACCGACTAGCGCCCGACTCCAACTCCCTCGCTTCCTCCTTGGTGAGCTCCCGGCTGGTGCCCCGGGTGGCCTCTGGCTTCAGGCGGACGGCTGGTGCAGCCGGTCCTCATGGGCTGCGCTGGAGGTCTCCGCCACCGGAGCTTGGCCTTAACTCGTGGCTGGCAGGCATTTGCCCATGCTCGCGGCCTGGGGCACCGGTGCACCCTGCACTTTAGGTTCGATGGCAATGCCACCCTCTACATGAGGGTGTTTGGGGAAGATGGTCGCCGCGCAGGATGTTGCGCCGAGGACGACGACCGCGGCCGGGGACCCAGCCCTGACGACGATGGAGGGGACAGCGCCCGCGCAGTTGGTGGCGCCCGAGGCTCCCCAAGCTTCATCAACTCTTCTTCAAGCGACTCCTCCAGTGGCGGCCGCAGTCAGCCCCCACGCCGTCAAGCCTGCTTGGGAGGCGGCGGTTCGTCCGCCCATCGTCGTGCCCCGGTGAAGCGTGAGAGGGAGTCCGCTTGAGCCCCGGTGCATCCTGAGTCGCCTCCGCTGGCTGGTGTAAGGCGAGTCGCGTCGGTCTTGTCCTTTCTTTCCCTTTTGTTTCCTGCATAAAAGAAAACAACTGGATGGGGCCCCGCAGGGGCGTGTTGGGGGTTATTGCTGTCAACAATTACCTTGATTTCGTTTTCGCGCTTTTCAGCTGTGTGTCTGCACGTAGATAGTTCCCGTCCCCAGCCGTGGGGGGCGACCGACCCAGGCCCTATGTGTGTGTCGCGATGCCTGAGGGACACGGGCGGGAGGGGTGCTCCCGCAATGGACCCGGGTCGTGAAACTTTAGAATGATTTAGAACAGGAACCCTTGCGAGGGCGCTCGGCTGCCCTCCCCCGCGAGGCCTTTCGTAAGAGGAATCAAAACGGGGGAGTGAAAATCGACGAAACATAAACCAACGTTGGCAATAATTTCAATAAGACTTCAACTGTGAACAAAGCAAGACAACTGCGGAAAGAAAATGAAAAAGCCATGTCCGGCACCTAATCTAGTCTTCGACGTCTTCTCACCAGCGCGGAGCTAAGTGCTGCCACTGGGTGTGGGAGGGAGCCCCAGGGCCTGAGGCCGGCGCTCCTGAGACTCCGAGGCGTGTACAGCCCCACTCATTATTACGTGAGAGTGTCACGGGCAGCGAGCTTCACAGGCGTTGGCCTTCTTCACAGGCTCCGGGCCTTTCTTCTTAGGGGTAATGAGCTTCACAGGCACTTGCCTTCTTCACACGCTCTGGGCCTTTTCCAAAAAGGGATAATCTTCACAGGCGTTTGCCTTCTTCACAGGCTCTGGGCCTTCTCCAAAAAGGGATAATGTTCATAGGCGTTTGCCTTCTTCACAGGCTCTGGGCCTTCTCCAAAAAGGGATAATCTTCACAGGCGTTTGCCTTCTTCACAGGCTCTGGGCCTTCTCCAAAAAGGGATAATCTTCACAGGCGTTTGCCTTCTTCACAGGCTCTGGGCCTTTTAGGGGTAGAACCTCTGGAGGTGCTGGATGTTCCATGCGTTCTGGATCGGCTCCCCCTCCTGAGTCTCCAAGCACACGGAGCCTGGCCTGGAAACATGAACAACCTTGAACGGGCCCTCCCACATGGGAGAGAGCTTGTGCAGCCCTTCCCTGGAGAGAACCCGTCTGCGCACGAGGTCTCCTACCTCGAGGGTCCTGGGGCGGATGTTGCGGCAGTGATATCGTTGTAGCACATGTTGGTGCCTCGCCGCTCGTAGCGCGGCTTCTTGGCGGTGTTCCTCCACCAGTACAAGGTCCATCCCCCGCATGGTGTCCTGCTGCGCCTCATCGAACGCTAGGACCCACGCGGAGCGACGTCTGACCTCGTGAGGGAGGACTGCTTCGGCTCCATAGACCAGGAAGAACGGGGTCTCCCTAGTCGGCTTGGTCGCGGTTGTGCGGATGGACCACAGCATAGACTGGAGCTCATCGTACCAACCTCTGCCGCAGGCCTCCAGCTTCTTCTTGAATGTCCTGGTCTTGAGGCCCCTCAGGACCTCCGCGTTGGCTCGTTCGGACTGTCCGTTGCTTCGCGGGTGCGCCACCGAAGCGTAGCATATCTGCGTTCCAAGGTTAGCACAGTATGTTTTGAAGAGGTTACTGGTGAACTGCGAACCATTGTCTGTGATGATGCGGTTCGGCACCCCGAACCGGCTCACGATGCCCCTGATAAACTTGACCGCGGAACCCGCGGGGATTGTGCGGACAGCCTCCACTTCTGCCCACTTGGTGAATTTGTCAATGGCGATGTAGAGGTAGCGGTAGCTCCCTGGCGCCCGAGGGAACGGGCCCAAAATGTCTAGCCCCCAGACTGCGAATGGCCACGAAAGGGGTATAGTCTGCAGGCCTCCCGTCGGCTGATGGATCTGTTTGGCGTGAAATTGGCAGGCTTCACAAGCCTTTACCAGTTCGACAGCGTCGTTGAGTGCGGTGGGCCAATAGAACCCACTGCGGAGTGCCTTGCCAACGAGGGTCCGTGATGACGAGTGATGCCCACAGTCCCCGCCGTGTATGTCCTCCAGCAGTTCCTTTCCTTGCTCCCTGGAAATGCAGCGCAGGGACACGTCGTTCGACCGCTTCCGATAGAGCTCTTCATCCCTGATGCAGTATGCCGTTGCCTGCCGCGCCACACGCTCTGCTTCTTCCTCCTTCTCCGGCAGGGCCCCTTGTGTTAAATAACTCCGGAGTTCCGTGATCCAACACTCCTCCTGAGGTTCCATAGTCAGGAGCAGGCGTGACCCTGAGGTAGGGCCGCAGGCCGGGGCTCCTAAGGTAGGTGGCTGGGGGAGTTCCTCCCGAGGCTGAGCAGTGTTTGACAATGACGGCTGGGCTGAGGGCTTGAAGAGCCGCTCTTCGAAGACGCCAGGCTCCTGAGGTAACCGCCTAGACGCCCGTCCGGCGATGTCATCGGCCTCCTGATTGGTGCCACGGGGCACATGCTTCAATTCCAACCCCCAGAACTGTTTTTCCATCCTGCGGACCTCCGCTAGATAGGCTTCCATGTGCTCATCCTTCGGCTCGTACACCTTGTTGGATAAATTGACAAGGAGGTGCGAATCGCCCTTGATGGTGAGGCGCTTTACCCCTAGAGCTGCTGCGGTCTTCAACCCCGCTATCAGGCCCTCATACTCCGCTATGTTGTTGGAGACCTTTTCACCTTGCTGGAAACCGAGCTGTACGGCGTAGTAGAGCTTGTCCTGAGTGGGTGATATCAGCACCGCTCCAGCCCCAGCACCGTGCCTGGAGAACGCCCCATCGAAGTACATGACCCAGCCTTCCGGCGCCTCGCTCCCCAGGGAGAGGGACCGATCCTCGTTGTCCTTGAGGCCTGGTGCCTCCGCCCATTCCACCACGAAATCTGCTAAAGCTGCTCCTTTGATGACCCTGGTCGTGCTGAACTCGAGCTGAAACGCTTGCAGTTCTATGTTCCATTCGGCGACCCTTCCGGCTGAGTTAGGGCTCCTGAGCACTCTCTCCAAGGGGTACGACGAGACAACCTTGATGGGGTGACCCTGGAAGTAGTGACGCAGCTTGCGCGAGGCCACCAGTAGCGCGAGGAGGAGCTTCTGAGGCATAGGGTACCGTGCCCTCGCGTCCCGTAACACCATGCTGACAAAGTAGACTGGGTGCTCAACAAGGCTGAGAGCATCAGTGTTCGTGGTGCCCTCCGGAGGCAAGGGCGCCTCGCGAGGTGACGCGGCCTCGGGAGGTGGACCGTCCAGGCGGGTGGCCTCTCCTGCCTCCGGTGCACTCTTCGGTGGCTGTTCTTCTTCAGCCGTGGTTACGTCTCCTGTGGGCCTTCCTTGTTCCTGCTTTGCCTTATCTCGAGTTGCTGCTGTGGTTCTGATTTGACGCTCCTCCCTAACCGCCACCAGGGCTGCGCTGGCAGAGTAGGGAGTGGCGGCGAGGTAGAGCAGTAGGGGCTCTCGAGGACGCGGAGCCACCATGACTGGGGGATTGGTCAGGTACCTCTTGAGATCTTGAAACGCCTTACCTGCCTCTTCAGTCCATTCAAAGGTCCCCTTCTTCTTCATTAGCTGAAAGAAAGGCAGCGCTCGCTCCCCCAGTTTGGAGATGAAGGGCCCTAGCGCGGTCACGCGCCCAGTGAGCTTCTGCATTTCTCTAAGGGTCTTCGGCGGGCTCATGTCCTCGACCACCTTTACCTTCTCCGGGTTAGCCTTGATGCCTCGATGGGACACGAGAAAGCCCAAGAGCTTGCCTGAGGGGACCCCGAACACACACTTCTCTGGGTTGAGCCGCAGGTTCACTACGTCGAGGCTCGTGAAGGTCTCCTCTAGGTCTTGTATCAGGGTCTTGGCCTCCCGAGATTTCACCACAATGTCGTCAACGTAAGCCTCGACATTCTTCCCGAGCTGCAGGCCCAAGGTGATGTGCATCAGCCGCTGAAAGGTTGCCCCTGCGTTTCACAGCCCAAATGGCATGCATGTATAGCAGTACACCCCGCATGGGGTTAGGAAGGCGGTCTTCTCGACGTCTTCTACCGCCATCTTGATCTGGTGATATCCAGAGAAGGCGTCCAGGAAGCATAGCAGGTTGCACTCCGCGGTGGAATCGACGATCTGGTCGATGCGGGGGAGCGGGAAAGGATCTTGCGGGCATGCCTTGTTGAGGTTGGTGAAGTCGACACACATGCGTTCCTTTCCCCCTTTCTTGGGCACAACGACAGGGTTGGCCAACCAATCCGGGTATCGGACCTCGCGAATGACCCCAGCGGCCTCTAACTTGCGGGTTTCTTGGACGATGAAGGCCTGCTTCTCCGCGGACTGCCACCTGGCTTTCTGCTTCACGGGGTGCACGTTTGGGCACACGTTGAGGTGATGCTCGATGACGCTCCTGGGGATCCCTACCATCTGATCAGGCTCCCAAGCGAATACTTTCTTATTTGCGCGCAGGAACCTGATTAGGGCCTCCTCCTGCTCAGGCTCGAGGTTGGCGCCTATGGTGAAGGTGGCACTGGAGGACCCATCCTCGTCGACAGGTATCTGCTTGGTTTCTGCCTTGTCCTGGGTGAACAACTGCTTCTTCTTGGCGGGCGCAGCCCCCTTGGGCTCGGGGGTCCTTGCGTCAGCGGGCTGTGCCGATGCTGCCGTCTTAAAGGCGAGCTTGAGTACCCGCAGAGCATCCCCGGTGTCCCCGTGCACGGTGAGGACACCGCTGCTCCCTGGCATCTTCATGAGGTTGTACGCCGGGTGTGTGGCGGCCATGAACTGGGCCAGCGCTGGGTAGCCGAGGATGGCATTGTAAGGGAGGCCGATGGGGGCGATGTCGAAGTCGACCATCTCCGTGCGGAAGTTGTCCTAGGTGCCGAAGGTTACTGGGAGCCGGATCTGTCCCAAGGAGCTGGATGATCCACCCCCAACGCCCGGGAAAGACCGAGTGGGTTGCAGCCGCTCCCGGGGTATGCAGAGGAGATTGAAGGTCTCAACCGAAAGCACACTGAGGCCCGCGCCGCCGTCGACGAGGGTTCTGGTGACGGCCACCTGGTAGATGGTGTGGGTGCACAACATGGGGAGCGCGCCCGAACCAGTCCAGTTGGCGGGGTGGTCCTCCGAGCTGAAGGTCAGACCGACCTCGCCCGCCACCTGGTCCGAGGGAGCCCCCTGCCGTGCGGAAACGGCGCTGACCCGGCGGACAAACGGCTTGACGTGGAGACTTGTGGGCGGCGCCTGCGAGCCACCCAGGAGGGCCGCGACGACCGGAGGTGTTAACGTAGCGGTGCGGTCATCTTGTCGCACAGGCAGATGCTGGGATGGCGCTTGCTGCTCGTTCCCCGCTGGGCTGGTGGCGGCGCTGATGGCGGGCGACGGGGAACAACGAGGACGCCCACCGGCGGGGGCCGCCTGGGCGACGCGGGAAGCGATGGTGGTCCGGCGCTTGGCGCGGGCTCGACGGGCGTCAGACATGGACGCGACGGTCGGAGGAGAACGGAGCGGTGGAAGACAAATTCCGGCGCACCCCTACTTGGCGCGCCAAATGTCGGATTTCGGGTTCCGGCAAACCCTTAAGGTTCAAACTCTGGGGTGCGCGCGGAGATTATGCCCTCTACCTCTCCGTCCTGCAAAGATCTAACTACTGAATTAACAACACAAGAGACGCAGGGTTTATACTAGTTCGGGCCACCATTCTGGTGTAATACCCTACTCTAGTTTGTGGTGGGTGGATTGCCTCTTGGGCTGATGATGATGAACAATACAAGGAAGAACAGCCTCGCGAGGGTCTGCTCTTAGCTAGGACGATGAACTGCTGGGGGAGTTCAGCCGCCCTTCTCTCTCTCTCTCTCTCTCTCTCCGTCTGTGTTCTCACTGCCCCTAACCTGGGGGTGGCTAGTCCTATTTATAGGCAAGGGCCCTGGGCCTCTTCCCAAATATTGAGCGGGAAGGGCGCCAACAGTTCGTCAATTTGAAGGGGAACATCTGGTACACTTATCCTGACTAAAGTTGGTCCTCGCTTGCCAAAGGCCCTGTGGTGACACCGTTCTGGGCTCCACGATGACCTCCTTCCCACCGTTGTACTGTTCTTGGTATCGTTGCACCGAAATGGGTGCCTTTGCTTGATCCTCTCGCCTGCGCTTGCCCCCTTTGCACCAAAGAGGAAAGGGAGACACTGCGCGGGATGGCGCCCACCTGGCACCCTTGGTCGTCATGTCTTGCGTCATGGGCACCTTGTGAGGTACCCCGCCTTGATCTCTCCGCCTCCTCGTGAGCCAGCCTGACGAGGCCGCGCCTGAGGAAGCGCCGTGTCGTCCGCCCCGCGAGGCTTGGCCCCTCGCGAGGGTCTTGGGTCTCGTGTTAATGAAGATGGGCCGTGTTGGGCCCCCTTTCGAGCCACGCGGCAGGCCGCAAGCAGGCAAGTCTGGGGACCCCCATTCCCAGAACGCCGACACATGGGTTGAACTTTGGGGCGACTGGCTCCAACGCATATACGTCCCTTAGCGCACGCTTCCGCTCCCTCTTGGGGATGCGGGTTGCGTATATCATGTTCACCGTCCGCACTTGTGGGAGGAACCTCTTCTGTCCTTCGGTGTTCGGCGGCCGGGGCTCCTCCTCGTCATCGCTATGTATCCCCTTGTCCTTGTTTTCGGCATTTAACTTGCGGCCTGCTTGAACACCCAGCAATCCCTGTTTGTGTGGTTGGCTGGCTTGTCGGGGGTGCCATGTATTTGACACGAGCGGTCGAGTATTCGGTCCAAACTGGACGGGCCCGGAGTGCTTATTTTGAATGGCTTTTTCTGCTGACCGGGTTTAGAGCCTCTGAATCCGGCATTAACTGACGTATCTTTGGTATTGTCCCTGTTGATACGACGCTTATGTTTATTGCGACATGACCTGCTATTGCTATCCTTGGTATCCGAAGTACCAGGGTTCTTTGATATGTTATTGCAGCGAGCCAGCCAGCTGTCCTCTCCCGCGCAAAAGCGGGTCATGAGTGTCGTGAGGGCTGCCATAGTTTTCGGCTTTTCCGGGCCCAGGTGCCGGGCGAGCCACTCGTCGCGGATGTTATGCTTAAAAGCTGCTAGGGCCCCTGCATCCGGACAGTCGACGATTTGATTTTTCTTGGTTAGTAACCGTGTCCAGAATTTCTGGGCCGATTTCTCTAGCTGCTGATTTATGTGGCTCAAGTCATCGACATTTGGTGGTCGCACATAAGTGCCCTGGAAGTTGTCGAGGAATGCGGCTTCCAGATCTTCCCAACAGCCAATGGATTCTGCTGGCAAGTTGTTCAGCCAATGCCGAGCTGGTCCTTTGAGTTTGAGTGGAAGGTATTTGATGGCGTGTAGATCGTCATCGCGGGCCATGTGGATGTGCAGGAGGTAGTCCTCGATCCATACCGCAGGATCTGTTGTACCATCTTATGATTCGATATTTACGGGTTTGAAACCCTCTGGGATTTGGTGGTCCATTACTTCGTCTGTGAAGCATAGGGGGTGTGCGGCGCCTCTACACTTGGCTATATCGTGAGCAGCTCATATGAGTCTTGTCTGCTGTGTTCGGCCCAGCCAGATTTACTTTTACTGTATCCGGCGTGACGGTTATCGTCTCGCGTAGTGGCGCGCCCTCGTGATCCGTAGATCGATCTTGCGTGTTTTGCTTTGTCCTCCAGTACGTCTCGCAGGTCTAACGTATTTCCTCGTGCCTTTTTATTTGAGTGGCGTCGAGGTGCGGGCTGGGCCTTCGGCAGAAATGCCGCTTTGTCGCGGCCACGAGGTGGCCGATCAGCCGCATCATACGCTGGAGATGTAGGTTTTAATGCTTCCTCCTCTACTGGGGTAGCAACCTGCGCTTTGGGTAACTCTTGGAGGGGCGTTCGAGTTCATATTCCTTGGCAGCCAGGATTTTAGTCCATGTGTCAGCTAGCAAATCTTGATCAGCTCAAAGCTGCTGTTGCTTTTTCTTAAGGCTATTTGCCATGGCTATAAGCCGGCGCTTGAAGCGCTCTTGTTCGATAGGATCCTCAGGCACGACAAATTCGTCATCGTCGAGGCTTGACTTCTCCTTGGAGGGAGGCATGTAATTATCATCCTCCGCCTCTCCATCTGCCGCTCTCTCAGGAGGGCTGGCTTCTCCATCCTCCTGCTCTGAATCTTTCTGGAGGGGATTGTCGTTATCTTCGGCGCTATCTGGAGTGTTATTACCTCATGTGCCGGTATCACCGCTTTTGCTTTGGAGAGACTTAGAGCGGCGCCGCTGACGTCGGCGCTTGGGTTGCTTCTTGGATGGGTCATCCCCCGCTGTCCCGTCGCCATTGCCTTCTTTGGGTGTGTCCACCATATATATATATCATATGATGAGGTGGCTGTCCAGTGCCCTGTGGGCAGTGGTTCCTGTTCGTCTCCTGCATCATCGTCCATACCATCGATGTCTTTGAAGTCGAAGTCGAGCATGTCGGTCAAATCATCGACAGTGGCTACTAAGTGGGTGGTGGGTGGGCAGAGAATTTCTTCGTCATCCGCATCCCAATCCGGCCGGACATAGTTCGGCCAGGTTTCTCCTGACAGTGAGAGGGACCTTAACGAGTTTAGTATGTCGCCAAAGGGCCAGTGCTGAAAGATATCCGCGGAGGTGAACTCCATGATCGGCGCCCAGTCGGATTCGATAGGCACGGGCGCAGGCGGTTCACAGTCCGTGGCCGGAGAAGAATCCGATAGTTTGGCGTCACAGCTCTCGCGAAGGGTAAGGTTGGTATTCGGCTCGATCACCACTGAGACTGCAGCATCTGTGGCGGGGTCTAGCCACCCGTCCATGGACGGCGCAATTGGCTCCGAATTGAGGGTCGGAGCGGTTGCAGGTGCGATCTCCTGAACACTGTCCGACGGCAGAGCTAAATCATGCTCATCATGATCGTGCAGCGCACTCGGCAGGGGCTCGAATCCGTCGAAGATCAAGTCTCCGCGGATGTCGGCCGTGTAGGTTAAGTTTCCAAATCTGACCTGGTGGCCAGGGGCGTAACTCTCGATCTGCTCTAGATGGCCAAGCGAGTTGGCCCGCAGTGCGAAGCCGCCGAATACAAAGATCTGTCCGGGGAGAAAAGTCTCACCCTAGACTGCATCGCTATCGATGATCGAAGGAGCCATCAAGCCCGACGATGACGACACAGAGGAACTCTCAATGAAAGCACCAATGTCGGTGTCAAAACCGGCGGATCTCAGGTAGGGGGTCCCAAACTGTGCGTCTAGGCGGATGGTAACAGGAGACAAAGGGCAAGATGTTTTTACCCAGGTTCGGTCCCTCTCGATGGAGGTAAAACCCTACTCCTACTTGATTGATATTGATGATATGGGTATTACAAGAGTTGATCAACCACGAGATCAAAGAGGCTAAACCCTAGAAGCTAGCCTATGGTATGATTGTTGTATCTTGTGTCCTACGGACTAAACCCTCCAGTTTATATAGACACCGGAGGGGGCTAGGGTTACACAGAGTCGGTTACAAGGAAGGAGATCTTCATATCCGTATTGCCAAGCTTGCCTTCCACGCCAAGGAGAGTCCCATCCGGACACGGGACGAAGTCTTCAATCTTGTATCTTCATAGTCCATCAGTCTGGCCAAAGGATATAGTCTGGCTGTCCGGATACCCCCTAATCCAGGACTCCCTCAACGGGGTTTTCACGATTCATACCATAAAAATCAAAGATTTCCCTAGCTTCTTGTATTATGTAGTCAAGCTCATTAATAAGAATGAGAGTGGCCAACTTTTTAGCCTTAGGATTCTTTATAACGGGGAGCTCAAAAAACAATCTTTGTAAAGTAGGATGAGTACGGATAAATTTACTTTCAAGTTTCAGAACTAGTGCTGAAATAGCATCCGCATAAGATCTAGTAGTTTTTAGTATAGGAGCATCATCAAGACTTAGATTTCCAACACAATTGAAAAATTCTTGGATATGTTCTTTTCCCATAACATTCCCTTGCCCCAAGATAAAAGTTTTAGCATCCAGATTGCCCGTACGTCTAACATTAGGAGTTAGGCCATCATCTGTTGGTGCCATACCAAAATCACTCATGATTGCAAGCAAAAGATAGATCTCACGAGAAAATGGCGAACGAAAAAGAGGGGCGAATAAAATGGAATTTTTTTGTGAAGTAGGGGAGAGGAAAATGAGAGGCAAATGGTATATGTTGAAGATCCAACCCGGCAACGGCACCAGAAAATTGGTGCGTGGCTGTCGGGGAAACTGCCTCCACGAGCACCTACGGGGACGGAGCCCCTTTCGGTTCGGCGGGGGGCGAAGGTCGCACGAAGAGAACATCGAGGCGGAGCACATGAGCGGTTTACCCAGCTTCGGAGCTCTCCGGAGAGATAATACTCCTACTGCTGCTTTGTGGTTTGTATTGAGTTCTTGCTCGGGAGCGCTGAGTGCTACAGTACACACAAGCGGCTAACGAGACCGAGCGTTCTTCTGTTCCTCCTCCCCCTTCTCTACATTGCGCATGGGCCTCCTTTTATATGCTCAAGGGGTCACCGACAGGTGGCAACGTAGGCAAGGACAAAAATGAAAAAGGTGCTGCGGTAGGTACAGCTACCTACACAGTGTATCATACCTAACCCTGACGGCAGGGGACAAGGGCATTAAATGCCTATCTACGTCGCCCAAACAGTGCAGAAAAGGGACCGTCAGGGACGCCACCGCTCGCCACGATGGCGATCTTGTCAGCGCTGCTCGCCACAGTGTACCCCTGGCTGCACAGCCTCCCGCCACGTACGCCTGGAAGGGTCTCAGAGCGACACATTGGTGGGTGTGCTGGAGCGCGGGTACAGAGTGGTTGCTAGCCGCGGCAAACGCCTTGCCGCGGCCGTTGTCTTGTCGTGTCGGGAGCTTGTCGCTCGCCGGGTCTTGCCGGTACGCGTGGCACGTCGCGGCAAGTTCCTTGAGATGCCTTGGTTGGCCTTCCCGACAAGCTCCTCTTGCCGGGGCTTTGTGTCTTGAGTGGCCTTCCCGGCAAGCTCCTCTTGCCGGGGCCTTGTCTCCTTGGCTTAAATACTTTGTTCTTGAATGGCTCCAAAGAGACCACGGGGGTCCTTGGCGGTCACCCGGCAAGTCTTGTCGCGGGGCGCTGCGACTGCCCGTGCACAAGTTCGGGATACTAGGGTACCCCTACTCTAGTACACCGACAGGAGCCCCCGGGCCTGGGCCATACACGGTGCCGAGCGCTGTTGGGCCAGGCCCAAAACAGGGCACGGGCACGCGCGGCCTGGGTCACGCTGCATCTGACTCCGCATCCACCGCGCCCACCCCGAACGGCACGTGTCAATTGCGGCGTCGTGGGAGAAATCGTGGGTGGTTTCTTTATTCGGAAGGGCGAAACGTCCGCCCCCTCCCTCCTTATAAGCAGGGGAAACAGGGGCAGTCCGCGCCTTCCCCATAAACGGAGGGAGGCGTGGAGGCATGGTTTTCGAGGCGTCCACTCCCCATGATCACGGGGTGGGGAGAGGTCGCCTCATCCGTCGCCTCGGTTCTGTACGCCAGCCACGCGGCTTCCATGCGTTTGGGGTGGCGAACGATGGAGGCGGGAAACCGGGCCGTCGTGGGTCGAGGCAGCGGGTCGGTCCCAGTTCCCTGCTCCTTCTGTGTCTTGATTAGCTGAGCGGGGCGGCCGAGCCCCCACCCTGTTCCTTTATAAGGAGCGGGAGGGGGGGACGCAGGCCCATATTCTTTCATCTCCTCTTTCCTTCAGCTTCTGCTCCCCTCTCTCTCATTCGCCGTGGAGAAAGGGAACCCTGGTCCTTCAACGGTGGCGGCGAGAGTCGCCGCTAGGCAACGCGTCCCTCCTTCTCCCGCACCCATGGTGGCAGAGCCAGCCGTCAGGGGAAGAGGGAGGGGGCGAGGCCGAGGGCGAGGCCGAGGCGCTCGGGGAAGAGGTGGACGGGGCGGCTCGCCGGCCTCTCCTCCGCCAGCGGTTCCTCTTCCCATGGCGGTCCATATTGGGGACGACCCTTGCGAGTTCTTTGTCAGGCTGCGTCGGCCGCCTCGTCGTCGCCTTCGTCTCCCGACTCCTTTTGCGAGCGAGATGGAGTTGGATCCGCCCGAGACACTGAGGCTGCACATGAGGGGCTGTGGAATCAGCGGTGCACGAGTCCGCGTTGACTTCCCGGCCCCTAATGTGATGTATCTTGGTCGAGGGTGGAAGACGTTCGCCCATATCCACCGCCTGACGGAGGGGCTCACCCTCCATTTTAAGCTGATGGAGGGCGGTCTCCTCTCCGTCAAGGTCTTCGGGTGCTTCGGAACTCGGGCAAGGTGCTGCGTGGAGAGCTCCTCTGATAGCGAAGACTCCTCCTCGAGCGAGAGTGTCGAGGGGGACAGCGGCAGCGATGATGGGGGTGGCGGGCGGCAGGATGACGGGTCCGACTAGGTGTCGGGCGTCGCTCCGTGCGGCACCGGCGACCCCATCATCCGTGTCGCCGGCTCCTTGAACTTCTCGGGGCCATCTCCTTGGGCGGCTGGCGTAGGGAGGCTGCGGAAGAGGAAGAGGGCGGGCGGCAAGGCCGTCAAGTCGGAGTACGTGGGCATGACGCCCTCGACAGCGTGCTGACGTCCTGCCGCCTCATCTTCCAGCCCTGCTTCCGGCGCCGCCATCACCATCCAGCCTTTGGACGGCCACCGAGATGTTCTCTTGCTGTCTTCTGCTACCCGTAGCTCGCCTAGGCGCCCCTTTTGCCCTTTTCACCTCCTTGACCTACCTCCTGAAGAGAGGGACAAGAAAGGGATTAAGGGCACCTTATCTCTTTTTAATTTGTAAGCCCTCGGGCATTAGCTGCATTTAAAACTTGTAATCATCATTCATGTTTTTCATTCTCTATGAACTGTACCTGAGTGGAATGTTTTTTTGTGAAAAGGGGATGCTTGCCGGGTCACTTGCCTTGTGGGTGGAACCCACGTCAAGGAGCAAATCCTTAATATCTTTAAGATAGACACTTCTTTTCCCGGCAGCAGGCCCTGCCGTCTTCCCACGTCGCTCGACCTTTCTCACGCTTTTGGCGGAGGCAGGGATGAGGCGGGTTCAAGCTCCTCATTTCGTCCCTATGCTACCGCGACTATGACCAAACCTGGCGCGCCATAGATGTCGGGGAAACTGCCTCCACGAGCACCTATGGGGACGGAGCCCCTTTTGGTTCGGCGGGGGGCGGAGGTCGCACGAAGAGCAGATCGAGGCGGAGCACACAAGCGGTTTACCCAGCTTCGGAGCTCTCCAGAGAGATAATACTCCTACTGCTGCTTTGTGGTTTGTATTGAGTTCTTGCTCGGGAGCGCTGAGTGCTACAGTACACACAAGCGGCTAACGAGACCGAGCGTTCTTCTGTTCCTCCTCCCCCTTCTCTACATTGCGCATGGGCCTCCTTTTATATGCTTAAGGGGTCACCGACAGGTGGCAACGTAGGCAAGGACAAAAATGAAAAAGGTGCTGCGGTAGGTACAGCTACCGACACAGTGTATCATACCTAACCCTGACGGCAGGGGACAAGGGCATTAAATGCCTATCTACGTCGCCCAAACAGTGCAGAAAAGGGACCGTCAGGGATGCCACCGCTCGCCACGATGGCGATCTTGTCAGCGCCGCTCGCCACAGTGTACCCCTGGCTGCACAGCCTCCCGCCACGTACGCCTGGAAGGGTCTCAGAGCGACACGTTGGTGGGTGTGCTGGAGCGCGGGTACAGAGTGGTTGCTAGCCGCGGCAAACGCCTTGCCGCGGCCGTTGTCTTGTCATGTCCGGGAGCTTGTCGCTCGCCGGGTCTTGCCGGGACGCGTGGCGCGTCGCGGCAAGTTCCTTGAGATGCCTTGGTTGGCCTTCCCGACAAGCTCCTCTTGCCGGGGCTTTGTGTCTTGAGTGGCCTTCCCGGCAAGCTCCTCTTGCCGGGGCCTTGTCTCCTTGGCTTAAATACTTTGTTCTTGAATGGCTCCAAAGGAACCACGGGGGTCCTTGGCGGTCACCCGGCAAGCCCTGCCGGGGGCGCTGCGACTGCCCGTGCACAAGTTCGGGATACTAGGGTACCCCTACTCTAGTACACCGACAGTGGCCGGGAGACTATCTTGATTTGATCCTCCCCGGCAACGGTGCCAGAAATTCCTTTTGATGGCGGCTTGAAGCTAGGTCGGTATTTCCCCAAAGAGGAAGGGATGACGCAACACAGCAGTGGTAGGTATTTCCCTCAATGATGAAACCAAGGTTATCGAACTAGTAGGAGAACCAAGCAACACAACGTAAGCAGCCCCTGCACACAAATAACAACCACTTGCAACCCAACGTGTTAAAGGGGTTGTCAATCCCTTTCGGGTAACGGCGCCAGAAATTGGCAAACGGACGGGAATAAAATTGTAGTAGATTGATAGATCGAACGCCAAATAAAATAAATAATAATAAAATGCAGCAAGGTATTTTTGAATTTTTGGTTTAATAGATCTGAAAATAAAAGCAAAGGAAAAGTAAATCGCAAAGGCAAATAATATGAGAAAGAGAGACCCGGGGGCCGTATGTTTCACTAGTGGCTTCTCTCGAGAAAAATAGCAAACGGTGGGTAAACAAATTACTGTTGGGCAATTGATAGAACTTCAAATAATCATGATGATATCCAGGCAATGATCATTATATAGGCATCACGTCCAAGATTAGTAGATCGACTCCTACCTGCATCTACTATTATTACTCCACACATCGACCGCTATCCAGCATGCATCTAGTGTATTAAGTTCATGGGGAAATGGAGTAATGCAATAAGAACGATGACATGATGTAGACAATCTGTCTATGTAGAGATAGACCCCATCGTTTTATCCTTAGTAGCAACGATACATACATGTCGGTTCCCCTTCTGTCACTGGGATCAAGCACCGTAAGATCGAACCCACTACAAAGCACCTCTTCCCATTGCAAGATAAATAGATCAAGTTTGCCAAACAAAATCCAAATATTAGAGAAGAAATACGAGGCTATAAGAAATCATGCATATAAGAGATCAAAGAAACTCAAATAACTTTAATAGATATAAAAAGATAGATCTAATCATAAACTCAAAGTTCATCCGATCCCAACAAACACACCGCAAAAAAGAGTTACATCGTATGGATCTCCAAGAGACCATTGTATTGAGAACTCAGCGAGAGAGAGGAAGCCATCTAGCTACTAACTACGGACCCGAATGTATTCAATGAACTACTCATGCATCATCGGAGAGGCACCAATGGAAGTGGTGAACCCCTCCGTGATGGTGTCTAGATTGGATCTGGTGAATCTGGACTTTGCGGCGGCTGGAATTGATTTTTGTTGACTCTTTAGGGTTTCTGGAATATTGGGGTATTTATAGAGCAAAGAGGCGGTCCCGAGGGCACCCGAGGTGGGCCCAACCCACCAGGGCGCGCCTGGGCCTCCTGGCACGCCCTGGTGGGTTGTGCTCTCCTCGGAGCACCCCCCTGGCGCAGCCTTGGCCCATTGGGTGTCTTCTTGTCCATAAAAAATCTCTGTAAAGTTTCGTTGCATTTGGACTCCGTTTGGTATTTATTTCCTGGGATGTAAAAAAACATGCAGAAAACAGCAACTGGCACTTGGCACCATGTCAATAGGTTAGTACCAAAAAAATGATATAAGATGACTATAAAATGATTATAAAACATCCAAGATTGATAATATAATAGCATGGAACAATCAAAAATTATAGATACGTTGGAGACGTATCAGCCATGCCTTCGCCCTTAGCTTGAGAGCACTACTCACAGATCGCAAATAAATCACAGGCAAAAGACATTATAGATGGTACTTGAGCATGAATGATTGAAATAGTCTTACAATGTAGTTGTATGCGTAGTACCCTTGATTACAAGTTTATGGCTATGGCTATGGGGATGAAGACTACAGAGATGAAGATGGGAATGATGGCGGTGTTGGGGAATGTAGCATGCAATTTCAAAAAAATTCCAATGCTCACGCAAGATCTATCTAGGAGCTTGATGTCTACTACGCAACCTTCTTCTTGTGGACTCATGCTGGGCCTCCAAGCACAGAGTTTTGTAGGACAATAGCAAGGTTTATAAATCCGTGGGAGGCGTACACTACTAGGGAAAAGTCTAGTAGTAGTGCGGGTTAAATGCTTATCAGTAGCGCGGGTGGCCGTGCTACTGATACGGCGCTACAGCTAATGCTTATCAGTAGCGCGGTTTGACCCGCTCTATTGCTATCTAGGGATAGCAGCAGCGTATGTATGCAACACCCGCTGCTGCTAATAGCTGCGGCGCCCTTTAACAAAGAGTGCTACTGCTAAGAACACGCTGCTGCTAAAGCCATACCCCGCACTACTGTTATTAGTTTTTGAAAACAATCTGCTCCATATTTTATGCTCCTGAATTTTGTTTAGGGATTTATACAATAATCTCTATCATATCATACACATACAAATGTAATCAAAGCATATACATACAAATAGTCTCATCAAATCATGTGATCATCATAATCATCATCCAACACAAAGTGGTCTCTCGTCATCATCTCGAAAATAGCGATACAAGTCTCGAATACTTGCAACTACGTCGTCATCCATCTAAACAATGATATACGTGAGAAGAGCTATCACTATGAGTGAGAGCGGAAATATGCAGTACATGAGGCGGAGGTTACGAGTCCTCTCTCGCGCTAGCGTGAACCTCAAGTAACTAACTTCTGCTTCTTGTCTACTTTTGAAGCCTTTATGGCTGGCGCCTGAGAACCCATCCACTTGCGCCTGACACTCAGGCCACTCGTCCTACACTCCCGGAACCTTCCCTTTGTACATGACATAGCACTGCTTCTTCGCCATCAAGAATCTAGGTACCTGTTAGAGATGCATCTTCATCAAGAGAATGTATGATCATATGCAACAAAATATACTAGAGCAACATGAAAAAGAAAGGGTTAGCAACTAGATGCAACATATAGTACGCAAAAAAATTAGATAGAGGTACGTAGGTGTAGGATCGAAAGTATGTATAGAGGGGGGGTGATTAGACTACTTGACCAAATAAAAATCTAGCCTTTTCCCAACTTTAGTTCTTGGCAGATTTTAGCAACTTAGAACAAGTCAAGCAATCTTAACACAATTCAAGCAAGTATGCAAAGAGTATATGAGCAGCGGAAAGTAAAGCATGCAACTTGCAAGAATGTAAAGGGAAGGGTTTGGAGGATTCAAACGCAATTGGAGACACATACGTTTTTGTCGTGGTTCCGATAGGTGGTGCTATCGTACATCCACGTTGATGGAGACTTCAACCCACGAAGGGTAAAGGTTGCGCGAGTCCACGGAGGGCTCCACCCACGAAGGGTCCACGAAGAAGCAACCTTGTCTATCCCACCATGTCCATCGCCCACGAAGGACTTGCCTCACTAGCGGTAGATCTTCATGAAGTAGGCGATCTCCTTGCCCTTACAAACTCCTTGGTCAACTCCATAATCTTGTCGGAGGCTCCCAAGTGACACCTAGCCAATCTAGGAGACACCACTCTCCAAGAAGTAACAAATGGTGTTTTGATGATGAACTCCTTGCTCTTGTGCTTCAAATGATAGTCTCCCCAACACTCAACTCTTTCTCACAGGATTTGGATTTGGTGGAAAGAAGATTTGAGTGGAAAGCAACTTCGGTAAGGTTAGAGATCAAGATTCATATGGTAGGAATGGAATATCTTGGCCTCAACACAAGTGTAGGTGGTTCTCTCTCAGAAAATGCAAGTTGGAAGTGCAGGTTCGTTCTGATGGCTCTCTCCATGAATGAAGAGGAGGTGGAGGGGTATTTATAGCCTCCACACAAAATCTAACCGTTACACACAACTCGCCAAACTCGGTGGGACCAAGTTAGTAAACTCGGTCGGACCGATTCAGCAAATCTAGTGACCATTAGGATTTTCGGTGGGACCGACATGCAACTCGGTAGGACCGATATGGTTAGGGTTAGGGCATAACGTAATCTTGGTGAGACTGATTACACAAACTCGGTGAGACCGATTTTGGTAATAAGCTAACCAGAGAGTTGGTCAGGTAAACTCGGTGGGACCGATTCGCTCATTTCGGTGAGACCAAAATGTTACATAAGGGAAACAGAGAGTTTACATTGCAATCTCGGTGGGACCGATCGCTCTTATCGATGGGAACGAAACGTTATGAAGGGAAACAGAGAGATTGCAACCCCATCTCGATGAGACCGAGATCCCTATTGGTGAGACCGATTTGCCTAGGGTTTGTGGCAGTGGCTATGACATCTGAACTCGGTGGCGCCGGATAGAAAGAATCGGTGGGGCAGAGTTTGACTTTTGGTTTAGGTCATACGTGGATGTGAGAAGGTAGTTGAGGGCTTTGGAGCATATCACTAAGCATTTTGAGCAAGAGCCTCATTAAGCAACACCTCATCCCTCCTTGATAGTATTGGCTTTTCCTATAGACTCAATGTGATCTTGGATCACTAAAATAGAAAATGTAGAGTCTTGAACTTAGAGCTTGCGCCAATCCTTTTGTCCTTAGCATTTTGAGGGGTTTACTTTCCTCACCCATGCCATGCCAATCATTGAGCTTTCCTGAAATATTAATCTTGAAGTAGCATTAGCTCAATGAGCTATATGTTGTTAGGAATTACCAAAACCACCTAGGGATAGTTGCACTTTCAGTCTCCCCCTTTTTGGTAATTGATGACAACATATAGATCAGAGCTTCGACAAATGATAATAAGAGTGAAAAACATTGTCGCTTTGAGAAGTATGTGAAAAGCAAGAGCTCCCCCTAAATTTGTCCATGGTTTAAGATTTGCTTTGGACTGCAAATGCACAAAGAGTTAGGATCATGGGTTACTCTTCCATGTCACATACATCTTGGTGGAGCACTCAAAATGATAATAATTAAAATACATGCACTCATCACCAAGCAAAGTGAGTGATCATATGGAATATAAAAGGATAATGTCATCCAATCAAGCATAAAGGTAGTATATGATCAAACACATGATCATCCAAGTATCACACACAAGCATAAAGTATCTCAAACGAGCAAATAAGAAAGTTCAACCACCAAGAAGAAACGCACGAGAGAACAAAAGCAAAAGCAACACTCTCTCTCAAAGCCTATGATCTATACATTTTCTCCCCCTTTGGCAACAAGTTACCAAAAAGTTCATAAAAAATGCATAGTGCTAGATCGACACTCAGGCTTGGTCTTTAGGTGGTGGTGTAGACAGAACTCCAAGGACGAAGGCATCAGTCGATGTAGATGGAGCTGGTGGAGTAGGTGTGTAGGATCTAGAAGTAGGTGTGTCTAGAGGGGGGTGATTAGACACTCAGTGCCAAAGTTGCAATTTCTAAGCTTTTTGGTTTGAGTGGCGTTTTAGGCACAATTTCAACATACACAATACATATCAAGCAAGCATGCAAAGAGTATATGAGCAGCGGAATGTAAAGCATGCAACTTGCAAGAATGTAAAGGGAAGGGTTTGGAGAATTCAAACGCAATTGGAGACACAGATGTTTTTCCCGTGGTTCGGATAGGTGGTACTATCCTACATCCACGTTGATGGAGACTTCAACCCACGAAGGGTAGCGGTTGCGCGAGTCCACGGAGGGCTCCACCCACGAAGGGTCTACGAAGAAGCAACCTTGTCTATCCCACCATGGCCATCACCCACGAAGGACTTGCCTCACTAGCGGTAGATCTTCACGAAGTAGGCGATCTCCTTGCCCTTACAAACTCCTTGGTTCAACTCCACAATCTTGTCGGAGGCTCCCAAGTGACACCTAGCCAATCTAGGAGACACCACTCTCCAAGAAGTAACAAATGGTGTGTTGATGATGAACTACTTGCTCTTGTGCTTCAAATGATATTCTCCCCAACACTCAACTCTCTCTCACAGGATTTGGATTTGGTGGAAAGAAGATTTGAGTGGAAAGCAACTTGGGGAAGGCTAGAGATCAAGATTCATATGGTAGGAATGGAATATCTTGGCCTCAACACAAGGGAAGGAAGTTCTTTCTCAGAACATATGAGTTGGAAGTGTAGATGTGTTCTGATGGCTCTCTCCACGAATGAAGAGGAGGTGGAGGGGTATATATAGCCTCCACACAAAATCCAACCGTTAAACACAATTTACCAATCTCGGTGGGACCGAATCAACAAACTCGGTTGGACCGAAATAGTAAACCTAGTGACCGTTAGGATTTTCGGTGGGACTGACATGCAACTCGGTAGGACCGATATGGTTAGGGTTAGGGCATAACGTAATCTCGGTGAGACCGATTACACAAACTCGGTGAGACCGATTTGGTAATTAGCTAACCAGAGAGTTGGTCAGGTAAACTCGGTGGGACCGATTTGCTCTTTCGGTGAGACCGAAAAGTTACAAAAGGGAAACAGAGAGTTTACATTGCAATCTCGGTGGGACCAAGCCGCTCTTTCGGTGAGACCAAAAAGTTACGAAAAGGAAACAGATAGATTGCAATCCCATCTCGGTGAGACCGAGATCCCTATCGGTAGAACCGATTTGCTAGGGTTTGGCAGTGGCTTATGACATGTGAAACTCGGTGGTGCCGGATAGAAAGAATCGGTAGGTCCGAGTTTGACTTTGGGTTTAGGTCATATGTGGAAGTGGGAAAGTAGCTGAGGGTTTTGGAGCATATCATCAAGCACATGGAGCAAAAGGCTCATTAAGCAACACCTCATCCCTCCTTGATAGTATTGGCTTTTCCTATGGACTCAATGTGATCTTGGATCACTAGAAGTGTAAAATGAAGAGTCTTGAGCTTGAAGCTTTAGCCAATACTTTGTCCTTAGCATCTTGAAGGAGTTCCCACAACCTTTAGTCCATGCCACTCCATTGTTGAACTTCTCTGAAATATACTAGATAAAAGTATTAGTCTAACAAGAGATATGTTGACATTAATTACCAAAACCACCTGGGGAGCACTTGTGCTTTCAAGGTGCTGGAGCTGGTGGCACAGAAGTTGTAGCTGGTGCAGATGAAGTTGCTCTGGTGTCTGTGACAGGCATAACAGCAGATCTCTGTTCTCTGGGCACTCTAGCAAAAGCATCAGTGGTTGTCTTGCCCTTCTGTCGGATTTCGGGTTCCGGCAGACCCTTAAGGTTCGAACTATGGGGTGCACGCGGAGATTATGCCCTCTACCTCTCTGTCTTGCAAAGATCTAACTACTGAAAGAACAACACAAAAGACACAGGGTTTATACTGGTTCGGGCCACCGATGTTGTGTAATACCCTACTCCAGTGTGGCGGATGGATTGCCTCTTGGGCAGATGATGAACAATACAAGGAAGAACAGCCTCGCGAGGGCCTGTTCTTAGCTGGGACAATGAACTGCTAGGGGAGTTCAGCCGCCCTTCTCTCTCTCTCTCTCTGTGTGCTGCCTGAGTCTTTCTAACTGGTTTCTCGATGGTGTCTCTAGATTGCTCGATGCCTATCTCTCGGTTGGTAGATGCCTCTACCCTAGGGGTGGCTAGTCCTATTTATAGGCAAAAGTCCCTGGGCCTCTTCCCAAATATTGAGCGGGAAGGGCACCAACAATTGGCCAATTCGAAGGGGAACATCCAGTACACTTATCCTGACTAAAGTTGGTCCTCGCCTACCAAAGGCCCTGTGGTGACGCCGTTCTGGGCTCCATGATGACCTCCTTCCCACCGTTGGACTGGTCTTGGTCGCGTTGCACCGAAATGGATGCCTTTGCTTGATCCTCTCGCCTGCGCTTGCCCCTTTGCACCAAAGAGGAAAGGGAGACACTGCGCGGACTAGCGCCCGCTTGGCACCCTTGGTCGTCATGGCTTGCGTCATGGGCACCTCGCGAGGTACCCCGCCTTGATCTCTGCGCCTCCTCGTGAGCCAGCCGGACGAGGCCATGCCTGAGGAAGCGCTGTGTCGTCCGCCCCGTGAGGCTTGGCCCCTCGCGAGGGTCTTGGGTCTTGTGTTGATGAAGATGGGTCGTGCTGGGCCCCCTTTTGAGCCACGCGACAGGCCGCAGGCAGGCAAGTCTAGGGACCCCCGTTCCCAGAACGCCAACAGTAGCCCCCGGGCCCAAGGCGCGCATCGATTTGGCCGTGCTGAGAGGCGAAAGGGCAAGGGCGAAACGCCGCGGGCCCTAACAGCCTGCGGCCTTGGGCGCCGCGTGGCGGTTGATTGGACGTGGGCGTCTCCGCTTCCCCACGACGCCTCGAGGATCGCGCGGATTGGACAAGTCCCTGCATGCAAATCGTGTCATGATTACCTGTGATCGTGGAGGCCGACGGTTGGCCTTCGCCAACTATAAGTACGGCACCGCGCGTGCCCTTCCATTCCATCTCTCCTTGCTTTCTCCTTCACCCCGATTCTTGCTCCGCCTTGCCGTGATGGCTCCGATCCGCTGGTTCTCTGCAGCGGAGAAGGGAAAGGCTCCTCGAGAGGGACCAGACCCGCTCCCGCCGAAGAAGCGGCCTGACTTTCGCGGCCGAGACGAGGAAGACCGTCAGGTGGTGTCGAGGCCTTGGTACGAGCGGCCTCCGCCGGGGTTCACGCTTCCCTTGTATGCCCACGTCGAGGGCCTTGAAGGAGGAGATGCCGATCCCCGCGGCCAGCGCCGTCGCCGGCGCCGACGGGTCACGAATGTGTGGGTCGTTCCTCCTGGATTCCACGCCGAGGGCTCCTCCCGCGAGCTTGTGCTCCATGCCGCTATGCCTCCTCGAACTTGGATTCGCTTTCCTCCCTTCTTCGCCTCCGTCTTCCCGCAGGGAAGACTCCTGGAGCTATGGATGCAGCACGCCGACTGCAACACTCCCGTGACCGAGGCAGAGGTCGCGGTCATCGCCTCGGGCGAGGTCTTCATGACTCGCGGCTGGGGTGAGATCGCTCGGGGTTGCAGAGCAAGGGGCGCCCTCACGATCCACCTGGAGTACGATGGCACTTCGGTGATGTTCTTCAAGGTCTTTGACGCGAATGGGCGCCGGCTGGAGTGCTGCCCCGGGGGAGGCGGACAGGACCCTGCCTTGGTGCGGGCTAGGCCCGCCGACCGCTCCCTGGACAGCTCCACAAGTGACGGAAGTGCCGGAGGATCCAGCAATCCCAGCGAGGCCTTCGCGACTCCGGAGACGAGCGACGACAGCTATGAGCCCACGAGCCAGCACCGCTCTCGGAGCAGGGCGGGTTCGCTTGGCCGTCGCCGACTCTGATCTGGATGGGGTTGGCGCCGGTGCTTGATGGCCTACTGTCGATGATGGCGTCTTTTGCAGGGGCATGCGTAGTTAGCATCTCTTAGGATCTGTTTCCTGCAAGGAATCATACTGCACCCAATGGGGGCTTGTAAGGTGTCTGTGATCCTTTTTGTTAATATGTAACTCTTGCTATGGGACCGTGCGAGTCGTCAATTCCGTCGCAGCTTAGTTCTCCCTTTCGAACCTCGCGAGGGCTTGGTGCTCTGCGTCGACATGTCCCAGTCCCAAGGCGGCGTCAGCCGTCGCTGGTATGCCAGGTCGCGATGCCGTGGTCAAGGCCAGGAGGTGAGCGACCCGGGGTCCGGTAAGAGCCCCTGAGTCGCGATGCTCAGGAGGTCCCCTTTGGCGCCCAAGCAGCCGTCGCTCGGTGAGAAAGGGGAGCGACGTCGCTAGTACAGAATTACGTTAGGTGCGGGTGTAATGCCACGGTAGCCGGTGTTTTCGGGCGGTGACTTATCTTGTCAATCAGGGGTTACTCCTGGTGTAACGTCGGGCCCGCGCGGCAGCGGGAATGGAGTTGCTTGGCGAGGTCCTCGCGTGCCCCTTCTCCCTCGCCTTTGCTCCCCTTTCTGCTCTACGTCATCGGGTCCCGGCCCTTGAGCTGGTCTCAGCCGTCGCTGGTATGCCATGTCGCGATGCCGTGGACAAGGCCAGAGGGTGAGGGTTGGAGAGCCAGTAAGAGCCCTGAGTTGCGATGCTCAGGCACCCCCCTTTAACGTGCAAGCGGTTCGCGTGGACGAGGGTGAAGGGAACTCCGTAAGGGCCTCGGCCGACGCAATTCCCTCAAGGGGTCCTGCAAGCTCATCATAGAAGGAAAAAGGGTTGCCATGACAGCTATCATTCGGACGTTAGTTGCTCTGGTTGGCGCAGGTGAGGTGTACCTGGGCGCCCGTGAGCCAGCGCGGGACTCATGGGGCCCTACCTCTAGGCGGGTTGCGCCCGGCAATGGGCCTTAACTTGTGGTGTGTTCCTGCAAATTTGGTTAGATGCCGGCACTCTACGTCCTCGGGTCCCGGCCCTCGAGCTTGTCTCAACCGTCGCTGGTATGCCAGGTCGCGATGCCGTGGACAAGGCCAGAGGGTGAGGGCTGGAGAGCCAGTAAGAGCCCTGAGTCGCGATGCTCAGGTACCCCCCCCCCCTTTAACGTGCAAGTGGTCGACATGGAGAAGAAGAGGTGCCGTGGACGGGCATCAAGTAATCAAGCATGATAGGCGAATGCATAGCTGGAAATAAACGCAAGGGAGATACACGCCACCGGGCCTGGCCCGAGCGGCCTGGGGATGATGCAGCCCGAGGGGCGCCCCCAACAAAGCAAGCTAATGACCGAAAGTAAAAAAGGGGTACATGCCGCAGGGACGGACCCACGCGGCCTGGGAATGGTGCAGCCCTGGGAGGGCGCTCCCAGCTAGAAATGAAGCTTGAAGGGTGTCACCTGAAGATGTCGAAGATGAAGTGGTGTTGGTGCAGCAGACTCGGTGGGCTGCTGAAGCCGATCCTCACGAGCCCCCGGGCCTAGGGGCCTCAGGAGGCTCCGGAGGCGCTGGTGGCTCCTCGCGAATCATCTGCATCTCCGCCAGGACTGCGGAACGCCTGTCTTCCTGAGTCTCCATGATGCCCCTCATGAGGCGCTGGTATGCAGCAGCCACACTCGGCAAGCCGTAAGGCATGCGAACATAGCTGTGGGGTGGACCTCCGCAACGCCCCACTTGCGAGGGCCAGAGGCGCTCCATCCTGGCGACCTGACTGAGCCCTGGTACGTCGATGCAGACGCGCAGCCCACCATCCTCTCCTGGATGGGGAGCCACAGCCGGTAGACGGCGGCAACCTCTCATGATTCTTGACTCCTGTAGTTCTTGAACGGCCTTGTTAACAAACTCCTGCCGGTCTGACCTTCCTTGCCTCGCTCCTTCCTGAGGGAAACGTGCTTCGAGGCACGCCTTCATGTGGTGCCCTAGCGCCTCCCTCGTGACCCTGGCCAGGTTGGTGGCCCTCCAGGTGAGAGCCCCCGAGCCTTGCCTGAGGAGGGTGCTGGGCGCGCTTTCCTATGCGATGGAAGGAGGGTCCCCTTGGGCAGACGTGGGCCCTGAGGGGCCTGCCTCCTGAGGGGCTGAGCCTGACGATGTCTTCTTCTTCTTGGGGGTGATCTCGGGAAGCCTCCTGCTTCCGCGATCTGGGTCTTCTAGTGACACGGCCTGAAAGGCTCGCTCCAGGGAACACACAGCATCTTTCTCTTCACATGGCACCGTGATGACTCCGCCACTTCCTGGCATCTTGAGGACGTTGTAGCCATGATGAGTCACGGCCATGAACTTGGCCAGTGTTGGGTACCCGAGGATGGCGTTGTACAACAGGCGGATGTGGGCGACGTCGAAGTTGATGAGCTCGGTGTGGTAGTTGTTGCGGGCCCCGAAGGTGACAGGGAGGCGGACCTGCCCGATCGGGATCGTGGAACCGTCGGTGACTCCGGAGAAAGGCTTGGTTGGGTGAAGCTGGTCATAGGGCACTTGGAGATTGTTGAATGTTTCCACGGACAGGACGTTGAGCCCTGCTCCACCATCGATGAGGGTCCTGGTGACCAGTACGTTGCTGATGACCGGGGAGCAGAGCATTGGGAGGACTCCGGCTATGGCTGCGCACTTGAGATGATCTGCTGAGCTGAACGTGATGGCGCACGCCGACCACCTGAGAGGGTGCGTTGCTTCGAGCTTGGGGAGGACTCCATTCACTTCGCGGGCAAACTGCTTGAAGATGTGTTGGGAGGCTGGGGCTTGAGCTCCGCCCAGGATGCAGGCGATTGCGCGCGGCTCCTGGAAGCCCCCAGCCCCCTCGTCTTGATGGCGGTCCTCGTTCCTCTTTGGCTGAGGCGGCAGTGGGGGGAGGCCTGCGTTGCCCTGCAGGCGATCCTCACGAGGCTGATCCCGCCAATCCCCCTCGCAAGGCAGGTCTCGCCAGCGGTCCTCGCGAGGTTGATCACGCCATCCTTGGCGCAGGCCGCGGTCTTCCCAGCGTCCTGGGTTTCTTCCTCCTCCTCGGTCGTAGCCCCGGTCAGCGCGGTCGGGACGACGGCCGATCCTTCCTTCTCGCACGGCGCGGAGCTCTTGGCATTCATTGGTGTTGTGGGTGTGCAGGTCGTGGTACACACAGTACCGGCTGCCCCTGGAGGATTCGGGCAGATCCTTGCCCCGCTTGGTGTCTGGTTCCGCCGCGAGCACGACAGCCCCCTTGCGCTTCACGTCCTTGGCCTTGGGCTTCTTCTCTTCTGGGTCTGCGGCAGGCAGCTCGAGGAGGGAGAGATGCCCCTCCTCAGCCCTGGCGCACTTGGTCGCCAAGTTGAACAGCTCCAGGGAGGTGCACAGGTCTTCATGCATCGCCAGCTCCTCCTTCATCTTGACGTCGCGCACACCATCGGAGAAGGCCGAGATGATGGCTTCCTCGGACACCTTGGGGATCTTGAGGCACGCACTGTTGAAGCGCTGGATGTACTTTTACAGGGTCTCTCCGGGTTGTTGCTTGATGCGGCGCATGTCGCTCACGGCGGGCGGCCGGTCGCGAGTACCTTGGAAGTTGGCGATGAAGCGGGTGCGAATCTGGTCCCAGGAAGAGATCGTGCCTGGGGCCAGGTTCAGGAGCCAGGTGCGAGCTCCTTCCTTGAGCGCCATGGGGAACTAGTTCGCCATAACCTTTTCATCCCCGCTGGCAGCTTCGATGCCCAGCTCATAAAGCTGGAGGAACTCTGCAGGTTCGGTCGTGCCGTCGTAGCGAGGAGGCACGTCTGGCTTGAACTTGCCGGGCCACGCGACGCTGCGCAGCTCGGTGGTGTAGGCGCGGCAGCCTGCGGTGGCCACGGGAGGCTTCGGTTGAGGGAGAGCTTGGCCTTGCGGGTCCCCATGCGCCGCAGCCGGAAGCAGCGCGGGGTCTTGACGTGCCGGAGCTGGGGCAGGGTCATGACGAGCCGGAGCAAGAAGCGCCCGGGCAGCCTCTTGCGGTCGAGGGACTTCTTGGCAGCTCCGTTCTTGCTAGGCTGGCGCCTGAAGGAGCGGGTTCCGCCC
The DNA here is from genome assembly GCA_032464435.1 of Aegilops umbellulata. Classification (NCBI taxonomy): domain Eukaryota; kingdom Viridiplantae; phylum Streptophyta; class Magnoliopsida; order Poales; family Poaceae; genus Aegilops; species Aegilops umbellulata. The sequence goes on along the minus strand of CP136055.1, from coordinate 269,009,684 downwards.
AGGGGCCACGCGCCTTGGAGCCATGGCGTCTTCTTGGAGGGGAGGCGGCTGGTACGCCCCCGGAGCTTCATGGCCCGCGCGGGGCGGGGTGCGGCGTAGCGGAGCGGACGGCGCAGGAGAGCCCCCTGCGGCACGGACGAGCTCGGCGACGCGGTCGAGCCATTCTTCGTAGACGTCGTCGATGGGACGGTAGCGCAGGAGCTCGTTTGCCGCGATGAGCGCAGCTCGAGCCTCAAAGGGTGCGCGGAGCGCGCGGGATGAAGAACCAGCTGGTGTGAGCGATGGAGTAGCGGTGCGGCCGTCTTGCCGCACGGACGGGTGCTGAGACGACGCTTGCTGCTCGTTCCCCGCCGGGCCGGTGGCGGCGTTGACGGTGGGCGACGGGGAACGACGAGGACACGCACCGACGGGAGCCGTCTGGGCGACGCGGGAAGCGATGGCGGCCCGGCTCGGCACGGGCCCGACGAGCGTCAGACATGGACACGACGGTCGGAGGAGAGCGGAGCGGTGGAAGACAAATTCCGGCGCACCCCTACCTGGCGCGCCAAATGTCGGATTTCGGGTTCCGACAGACCCTTAAGGTTGGAACTCTGGGGTGCGCGCGGAGATTATGCCCTCTACCTCTCCGTCTCGCAAAGATCTAACTACTGAAAGAACAACACAAAAGACACAGGGTTTATACTGGTTCGGGCCACCGATGTGGTGTAATACCCTACTCCAGTGTGGCAGGTGGATTGCCTCTTGGGCAGATGATGAACAATACAAGGAAGAACAGCCTCGCGAGGGCTTGTTCTTAGCTGGGACGATGAACTGCTAGGGGAGTTCAGCCGCCCTTCTCTCTCTCTCTCTCTCTCTCTCTCTCTCTCTCTCTGTGCTGCCTGAGTCTTTCTAACTGGTTTCTCGATGGTGTCTCTAGATTGCTCGATGCCTATCTCTCGGTTGGTAGATACCTCTACCCTGGGGGTGGCTAGTCCTATTTATAGGCAAAAGGCCCTGGGCCTCTTCCCAAATATTGAGCGGGAAGGGCGCCAACAATTGGCCAATTCGAAGGGGAACATCCAGTACACTTATCCTGACTAAAGTTGGTCCTCGCCTGCCAAAGGCCCTGTGGTGACGCCGTTCTGGGCTCCACGATGACCTCCTTCCCACCGTTGGACTAGTCTTGGTCTTGTTGCACCGAAATGGATGCCTTTGCTTGATCCTCTCGCCTGCGCTTGCCCCCTTTGCACCAAAGAGGAAAGGGAGACACTGCGCGGACTGGCGCCCGCCTGACACCCTTGGTCGTCATGGCTTGCGTCATGGGCACCTCGCGAGGTACCCCGCCTTGATCTCTCCGCCTCCTCGTGAGCCAGCCTGACGAGGCCGTGCCTGAGGAAGCGCCGTGTCGTCCACCCCGTGAGGCTTGGCACCTCGCGAGGGTCTTGGGTCTTGTGTTGATGAAGATGGGCCGTGCTGGGCCCCCTTTTGAGCCACGCTGCAGGCCGCAGGCAGGCAAGTCTGGGGACCCCCATTCCCAGAACGCCGACACCTTCTTCTCCTGCACTTCCTCCTAAAGTTGCTCAACAGCAGACTGTATCTCAGTGACCTTCACATCTAAGTCATAGAACTTCTGCTCCATGATCCTCTCCAAACTCTCCTGCTTTTGAGTCAGGGTGGCCAGTCCCTTCTCAATCCTCAGAGTGGAGGCAATCAAGTAGCCAAGATGATCTTGCTTGCTCTTTATAAGATACTGAGATGCCTCATCCATGGTTGGCATCTTTGCAGCTTTCTCAGTCCTTGCCTTCTCCCTCTTTCCTTGTGCTTGCACAAAAGATGGTTCATTTTCATCCATCACCACAGTGTTGTCCTCAAAGTCTGGGTAGATGGGCAGGTGCTCCTTGTCCAGCAGATATGTGCCAGTGCCCATCTTGGAGTTGATCAGCTCCTGAATCTGTGGGGCATATCCACAACTCCTCTTCTGACCAGCAGCAGTCCTCTTTATGGTTTCCATGATTAGGCTCATGACCTTGAACTTTTGTGGAACATAAAAAATGTGCAGCAAGTTGATGGAGTGACCTCTAATCATTCTATGATCACCTGACTTGGGCAGAAGTGTGTGCCTGAGGATCTAGTTGATTGTGGGCAGGCCTGACGACAAGTGTTTCACAGATCCTAGCTGGTGAGTCTCAAGATCTGCATCAGGAATCTCCTTGTACATGTTGGCCATGGAGTTGTGATCCTTCTTCTTCTTGGCATAGACATCAAAGTCATCTTCTTGTTCTTCTGGGGCATTGATCAACTGAGCCCATTCTGCAACTGTTGACTGGTACCTAGTGCCTTCAGACATCCAGACAATCCTTCCATCTGGGTAGAAGTGAGTTGTGGAGTAGAACTGCATGATAAGATCATCATTCCATTTTGTGAGCTTCTGAGCCACAAACTCATCAACTCCATAAGCCTTGAAACAATCAAAGACTCCAGGATAGTGCTCTTCATTCTCCTTGATGTACTCCCAGTTGACCCATCTCATGTCACACACTATTGGCTTCTTGTCAAGCAACACTGTCTCATAGAAGTCCTGTTGTTCCTTGGTATGGAACCTGTAGTCCACAACAGTTCTTCTTCTGGTGGCAGATGAATCTGACTCTCTCCATAGTCTCAATCCTGAATCCTTCCTTATCTTCATGTTCTCAGCTACTGGATGAGCATCATTGTGATCTGGAATTTTTGGCTTCAACTTCCTCAAGACATGTGACTTATCATCTTCTTCTTCCATTGCAGCTTCAGGCACTGGGGCCTTGTTCTTCTCTGCTGCTGGGATGTTCCTAGTGCTCCTCTTGGGTGCAGTTTTGGGTTTTGGAGCAGCTGGCTTGGGAGTTTCTTTGGGCTTAGTGATACGTCTCCGTCGTATCTACTTTTCCAAACACTTTTGCCCTTGTTTTGGACTCTAACTTGTATGATTTGAATGGAACTAACCCGGACTGACGCTGTTTTCAGCAAAATTGCCATGATGTTGTTTTATGTGCAAAAAACAAAAGTTCTCGGAATGACATGAAACTCCACGAGATGTCTTATAAAAAATAATAAAAAATCCTCACCAAAGATGAAGACCAGGGGGGCCACACCCTGTCCACGAGGGTGGGGGGCGCCCCCCCCCCCCCCCTCCTAGGGCGCGCCCCTACCTCGTGGGCCCCCTGGACACCCTCCGACGCCAACTTCAACTCTATATATTGGCTTTCGGGGAGAAAAAAATAAAGGAGAAGAAATCATCGCGTTTTACGATACGGAGCCGCCGCCAAGCCCTAAAACCTCTCGGGAGGGCTGATCTGGAGTCCGTTCGGGGCTCCGGAGAGGGGGATTCGTCGCCGTCGTCATCATCAACCATCCTCCATCACCAATTTCATGATGCTCACCGCCGTGCGTGAGTAATTCCATGGTAGGCTTGCTGGACGGTGATGGGTTGGATGAGATTTATCATGTAATCGAGTTATTTGTTAGGGTTTGATCCCTAGTATCCATTATGTTCTTAGATTGATGTTGCTATGACTTTGTTGTGCTTAATGCTTGTCACTAGGGCTCGAGTGCCACGATTTCAGATCTGAACCTATTATGTTTTCATGAATATATGTGAGTTCTTGATCTTATCTTGCAAGTCTATAGTCACCTACTATGTGTTATGATCCGGCAACCCTGAAGTGACAATAATCGGGACCACTCCCGGTGATGACCATAGTTTGAGGAGTTCATGTATTCACTATGTGCTAATGCTTTGTTCCGGTCCTCTATTAAAAGGAGGCCTTAATATCCCTTAGTTTCCAATAGGACCCCGCTGCCACGGGAGGGTAGGACAAAAGATGTCATGCAAGTTCTTTTCCATAAGCACGTATGACTATATTCGAATTACATGCCAACATTACATTGATGAATTGGAGCTAGTTTTGTGTCACCCTATGTTATGACTATTACATGATGAACCGCATCCGGCATAATTATCCATCACTGATCCGGTGCCTACGAGCTTTCCATATATTGGTTCTCACTTATTTACTTTCCGCTGCTACTGTTACAATCACTACAAAATACCAAAAACATTACTTTTGTTGTCTTTACTTTTGTTGCCGTTACCACCACTATCATATTACTTTGCTACTAAAGACTTTGCTGCAGATACTAAGTTTCCAGGTGTGGTTGAATTGACAACTCAGCTACTAATACTTGAGAATATTCTTTGGCTCCCCTTGTGTCGAATCAATAAATTTGGGTTGAATACTCTACCCTCGAAAGCTGTTGCGATCCCCTATACTTGTGGGTTATCAAGACTAATTTCTGGCGTCGTTGCTGGGGAGCATAGCTCTATTCTTTGAGTCACTTGGGATTTATATCTGCTGGACACTATGAAGAACTTGAAAGACTCTAAGACAACAATTTATCCCTCAACTACGAGGGGAGGTAAGGAACTGCCATCTAGCCTTGCACTTGATTCACCCTCTATTATGAGTAAGCTTGCGACACCTAAACCTGCTTCTGCTATTCGTTCTGATATGTCGCATGTTATTGATGATGCCACTTCTGCTATGCATGATACTTATGATGAAACTGCTTCTATGCCTGATACTACTGTGCCCCTTAGTGAATTTCTTGATGAACAAATTGCTAGGGCTAGAGAAAAAGAAATTATTGAATCTGAATATAATGATGAAAGTGATGATGAAAATATGCATGTTATTCCTGAGGGTTATGTTTTTATATGGAATCTTCTGCCGCTATTTTAGCTTGCAAATATAGATATGAGCTCAAGAGGTTATTAGCTAAGTGGAACAAAGAATCACTTAGAGATAAAATGAAACCTGACCCTGCTTTTGCTACTTCACCTATCTGTGTTCCTGATAAGGATTATGAATTCTCTGTTGATCCTGATATAATTACTTTGGTTGAATTTGATCCTTTTTATGGCTATGAATCTAAAACTGTTGTGGCACATCTTACTAAATTAAATAATATAGCAGCCCTGTTCACTAACGATGAGAGATCGCGTTACTTTTATATACTGAAAATATTTCCGTTCTCATTAAAGGGTGATGCTAAGATATGGTTTAATTCTCTTGATCCTGGTTGTGTGCGTAGTCCCCAGGATATGATTTATTACTTCTCTGCTAAATATGTCCCTGCTCATAAGAAACACGCTGCTTTAACGGAAATATACAACTTTGTGCAAGTTAAAGAAGAGAGTCTCCCATAAGCTTGGGGGAGGCTTCTCAATTTACTTAATGCTTTGCCTGATCATCCTCTTAAGAAACCTGAAATACTTGATATCTTTTATAATGGACTAACCGATGCTTCCAGAGATCACCTGGATAGTTGTGTTGGTTCTGTTTTCAGGGAAGGAACACCGGATGAAGCTGGAATTCTATTGAATAATATGTTGACAAATGAAAATAATTGGGCACCTCCTGAGCCCGCTCCTGAGCCAGCTCCCGCTCCAATTACTGAGCCTATTCCTAAACCAACTCCAAAGAAGAGAGGTGTTCTATTTCTCAGTCCCGAAGATATGCAAGAGGCAAAGAAATCTATGAAAGAAAAAGGTATTAAAGCTGAAGATGTTAAGAATTTACCTCCTATTGAAGAAATACATGGTCTTTATTTACCGCCTGTTGAAGAAACATATGATCTCAATCCCTTATTTATTGAAGGACCTCCTGATCCTGATATCCCGACACAGGTAGTAAGGGTAAATTCTCTCCATAGATTTGATGAAGGTGATATTCCTCACTATAAGTCTGCTAGGCAATGCTTTGATGAGTTTGATAATTTTATTGTTAAACAAGAAAATTTCAATGCTTATTTTGGTAGACAATTGAAATATGATTCCGATATGATTAAATACTTGGGTGATTATATGGCTAATATTAGAGGTGAACTTAAACTTGTTAGCAAACATGCTTCTATGGTTACCACTCAAGTAGAACAAGTACTTAAAGCTCAAAAAGAAGTGCTTGATGAAATGAATAGTAAGAAAAATGATTATGCTATTAGAGTGGCTACTAGAACTGGTAGAATGACTTAGGAACCTTTGTATCCTGAGGGCCACCCTAAGAGAATCGAGCAAGATTCTCAAAGAAATATATTGATGCACCTAGTTCTTCGAAAAAGAAGAAAAAGAAAAATGATAGAACTGTGCAAACTTCTAGTGAACCTATTGCCGAACCACCTGATAATCCAAATGATATCTCTATGTCTGATGCTGAAACACAATCTGGTAATGAACATGAACCTAGTGAAAATGTTAATGATGATGTTCATGATGATGCTCAACCTAGTAATGATAATGATGTAGAAATTGAACCTGTTGTTGATCTTGATAACCCACAATCAAAGAATCAACATTATGATAAGAGAGACTTTGTTGCTAGGAAACATGGTAAAGAAAGAGAACCTTGGGTTCAGAAACCCATGCCTTTTCCTCCCAAGCCATCCAAGAAAAAGGATGATGAGGATTTTGAGTGCTTTGCTGAAATGATTAGACCTATCTTTTTGCGTATGCGATTGACTGATGTGCTCAAAACAAATCCTTATGATAAATATATGAAAGATATCATTACTAATAAAATAAAGATACCGGAAGCTGAAATTTCCACCATGATTGCTAATTATACTTTTAAGGGTGGAATACCAAAGAAACTTGGAGATTCCGAAGTACCTACTATACCTTGCTCCATTAAAATAAATTATATTAAAACTGCTTTATGTGATCTTGGAGCCGGTGTTAGTGTTATGTCTCTCTCTTTATATCGTAGACTTGACTTGAATAAGTTGACACCTACTGAAATATCTTTGCAAATGGCTGATAAATCAACTGCTATACCTGTCGGTATTTGTGAGGATGTGCCTGTTGTGGTTGCAAACGTTACTATTTTAACGGACTTTGTTATTCTTGATATTCTCGAGGATGATAGTATGTCTATTATTCTTGGAAGACCTTTTCTGCAGGGGTTGTTATTGATTGCAACAAAGGCAACGTCACTTTTCATGTTAATGGTAATGAGCATACGGTACACTTTCTGAGGAAACAACCTCAAGTTCATAGTATCAACTCTATTGGAAAAATTCCATCGATTATTATTGGAGGTTTTGAATTTCCTCTTCCTACTGTCAAAAAGAAATATGATATACTTATTATTGGGGATGTGCATATCCCCGTTGAGGTAACTTAGTGTTATTCGAAATTTCTCCGGTTTCATGATTATCGGAATGAGTTTGTTAACAAGACTTGATCAACCTTGTTAGTGGATTCTCTTTGATGAGCATGAGATGGATGAAACTAGAAACACAACCTTCTGTACCCTCTTTATATTCTCTGTTCTTTAGTAGAATTAAAGCAAAAATAGTATTTTTCTGTCTGCTTCCTGACTTATCCGTGCAATATAAAAATATCCCGAAAATAAAAGTCCTCAGAATGCCATGCCAATTTAGTATGATTTTTTCAGGAATATTTGATGATTTAATGTGCAAAAATTACCGCGGGGGGAGTTGCCACCTGGCCACGAGGGTGGAGGGCGCGCCCTACCCCCTGGGCGCACCCCTGCCTCGTGGGCCCACGGTGACCCTCCTCCACTTATCCCAACACCCATCTTCTTCCTCTGCCTCACACAAACCCGAAAAACCAACTCAAGCACGAGTTCCAGCCACTTTTGTTGTGATTTTTGATCTCCTTGCTGAAAGCACCTCCCGCAAAACTGCTTGGGGAGATTGTTCCTTGGTATGTGACTCCTCCATTGGTCCAATTAGTTTTTGTTCTAGTGCTTTATTCTTTGCAAATTTGTACTGCATAGGTGACCATGTTCTTGAGCTTGCATGTCAAATTTATATGGTTCCAAGTAGTTCTAATGCTTGATATAGGCTCTAGGCACTTGTAGGAGTAGTTGCTATCAGTTTTATTGAAGTTGGTTCACTTTTGTTTGAAGTTACTAAAAATTTCAGAATTTTTCAGAGAAAAACAATATTCTTAGGAAGATGTTCCAAGGTGGTTCTTCAAGGAAGCAAGGACCTAGGATTGCTATGCGTGATACTGACGAGGAACCACCAAGAGACGCTCCAGTGAGGCCTTGCGAATGGCCGTCGGGAAATTTTATGGATCGTGCGGGAATCAAAGAAGAATTCAACACATATTTGCGTAATGCCGGTCTTGAGGATTTTGAGGCAGACAAATGCCCCCAATATCATGATCTCACAAGTTCATTTGTGAGGAGGTTTGAGTATTCATCTTCGCGTAATTCTCCTTCAGTCATGTTTGATCTCTATGACAAATCTTATACCATGGACTTAGAGGATTTCACTTTTGCTTGCAAACTTCCATCATGGGGCAGTGTTAGGGATCCCCCTAAATCTGAATTTAGAAACTTTCTTGCTAGTATAACTGTAGGGGTATCTAGAGATATAACGCAAGCTACCATAGGGAGCATTCACTTTCCTGCTATACATTATTTTGCTCTCTTCATCGGTAGATGCATAAATGCTAAGGATGAAGCATGTCACATGTGTGTCCCTGACCTTAGCATTCTTAGGAGTGCTGTGTTAGGAGACCAATCCTATCATATGGGAGCCATTGTAGCTCGTAGGTTGCATCATAATAGATATAATGGAGATTTCTTTGGAGGAATTTATGCAACCCGCTTAGCTAATTTTCTTGAGGTAGACTTTCGTGAGGGTGATATGCAGTTGCCTCCTGCATATTTAGATTATAACTCTATGGCTTCGCACCAGTTTGTCGAGATGCCCGAATCACCTCTCTTATATCGTTTAATTTTTAACAAGCGGCACGTTGTCCGTATTACTCTCCCTGCTCCTGCCTTCTTTGGTTCTTAGGCAAAACGAAGATATATTATTACTAGAGAGGAGGCAGATGAGTACGAGAGGAGAGCGGAAGCAGCATGACTCCATGCTACAGCTCAGCAGGTGATAACTGCTGTATCACAGTACGACCCCAGCTACACCTACGGGTATCCGCCAGGCTATCACTAGCCATAAACCAACTTAGGCCAAAAGCCTAAGCTTGGGGGAGTAAGTATTTCTCACCGACATTACATTTATGTTCACACACACTCATTGCTAGATGTCGGTGCTCATACTCTTTCACTATAATATCCATGCTAGTTTATTTTCTTTTTTCTGCTTTCTTCTTGTGTGTTTGTTAAACCTTAAGAAAACAAAAAAATTAGTAGTAGTTTACTTTCTTGCTGTAGTAATAATAATAAAAAAGAAAACCCAAAAATATTTCCCGTTCTTCTTTTGCTTGTTGGGAGCTTTCCCGTGTAAATAGTTTTTATTTCTTTTCTTTTCTTTGGGGGTCAGTAGGAGAAGACCATGATTAAATTGTTGAAGTGGCTCTTATATGCATTATTGTTGATTTAACCAAGAGCCCATATTGCCTTGTCTTCTCCTGTTTATTGAATGCTCGCAGATTCTAGCTTAGTCCAATGCACGTACACTCTTATTATTATTCACACCGTTCGGTCGTGCAAGTGAAAGGCAATTATGATGATATATGATGGACTAATTGAGATGAGAAAAGCTGGTATGAACTCGACCTCTTTTGTTTTTGTAAATATGATGAGTCCATCGTTCCTGATTCAGCTTATTATGAATAAACATGTTTGCAATGACAATTAGAGATCATGGTTGCTTGTGCCATGCTTGATTAGCTATGAGTTATAATGATTTACCTTGCGTGCCAACATGCTATTGAGATGGTTATGATGTGGTATGATTGGGTGGTATCCTCCTTTGAATGATTTAAGTGACTTGACTTGGCACATGTTTACACATGTAGTTGAAACAAATCAACATAGCCTTCATGATATTTATGTTCATGGTGGATTGTATCCTACTCATGCTTGCGTCTAATGTTTATTTATTTTAATGCATGTACATGGCTATTGTTGCTCTCTAGTTGGTCGCTTCCCAGTCTTTTGCTAGCCTTCACTTGTACTAAGCGGGAATACTGCTTGTGCATCCAATCCCTTAAACCCCAAAGTTATTCCAGATGACTCCACTATACCTTCCTATATGCGGTATCTACCTGCCGTTCCAAGTAAATTTGTATGTGCCAAACTCTAAACTTTCAAATAAACATTCTGTTTTGTATGCTCGAATAGCTCATGTATCAACCAAGGCTGCCCTTATCTTCCATGTTAGGCGGGTTATTCTCAAGAGGAGTGGACTCCGCTCCTCACTCATGACAAAATGGCTGGTCACTGGGATGCCCAGTCCCATGCTTTATGCAAACTAAATCAAAATTAGTTGCAAACAAAACTCCCCCTGGGACCTTATGTATGTTGGAGGCACTCGTTGTTTCGAGCAAGCCATGGATTGATGCTTGTTGGTGGAGGGGGAGTATAAACTTTACCATTCCGTTTGGGAACCGCCTATAATGTGTGTGACATGGAAGATATCGCCATCTCTTAGTTGCTATGTTGACAATGAAAGTATACCGCTCAAAATATTATTCATTCTCTATTTCAAAACCGAGCTCTGGCACCTCTACAAATCCCTGCTTCCCTCTGCGAAGGGCCTATCCATTTACTTTTATGTTGAGTCATCACCCTCTTATTAAAAAGCACTAGCTGGAGAGCACGGCTGTCATTTGCATTCATCACTATTAATCTATGTTGGGTGTGACTATGATTGGATCTCTTTTACCATGAATTACAATGTCTAGTCAGTCCTTGATCTTTAAAGGTGCTCTGCATTTATGTTTTGCGGTCTCAGAAAGGGCTAGCGAGATACCATCTTGTTATATCATATTATGATTTTTTTGAGAAAGTGTTGTCATCCAAGATTTATTATTATGGCTTGCTAGTTGATTATGCTATTGATATGAGTAATTGTGAGACCTGAGAATTATTGCAAATGTGGTTAGTTATGACATATGCTGAAAACTTGAATACTAGCTTGACATAGTTACAACAACAAGAGCAAATAGAGTTTGTAAAAGTTTTTCTTTTTCTCTTTCAGTTTGTCAACTGAATTGCTTGAGGACAAGCAAGGGTTTAAGCTTGGGGGAGTTGATACGTCTCCGTCGTATCTACTTTTCCAAACACTTTTGCCCTTGTTTTGGACTCTAACTTGTATGATTTGAATGGAACTAACCCGGACTGGCGCTGTTTTCAACAGAATTGCCATGATGTTGTTTTATGTGCAGAAAACAAAAGTTCTCGGAATGACATGAAACTCCACGGGATGTCTTATAAAAAATAATAAAAAATCCTCGCCAAAGATGAAGACCAGGGGGGCCACACCCTGTCCACGAGGGTGGGGGGCGCCCCCCCCCCCTCCTAGGGCGCGCCCCCTACCTTGTGGGCCCCCTGGACACCCTCCGACGCCAACTCCAACTCTATATATTGGCTTTCCGGGGAGAAAAAAATAAAGGATAAGAAATCATCATGTTTTACGATACGGAGCCGCCGCCAAGCCCTAAAACCTCTCGGGAGGGCTGATCTGGAGTCCATTCGGGGCTCCGGAGAGGGGTATTCGTCGCCGTCGTCATCATCAACCATCCTCCATCACCAATTTCATGATGCTCACCGCCGTGCGTGAGTAATTCCATCGTAGGCTTGCTGGATAGTGATGGGTTGGATGATATTTATCACGTAATCAAGTTAGTTTTGTTAGGGTTTGACCCCTAGTATCCATTATTTTCTGAGATTGATGTTGCTATGACTTTTCTATACTTAATGCTTGTCACTAGGGCCCGAGTGCCATGATTTCAGATCTGAACCTATTATGTTTGCATGAATATATGTGAGTTCTTGATCTTATCTTGCAAGTCTATAGTCACCTACTATGTGTTATGATCCGGCAACCCCGAAGTGACAATAATCGGGACCACTCCCGGTGATGACCATAGTTTGAGAAGTTCATGTATTCACTATGTGCTAATGCTTTGTTCCGGTTCTCTATTAAAAGGAGGCCTTAATATCCCTTAGTTTCCAATAGGACCCCGCTGCCACGGGAGGGTAGGACAAAAGATGTCATGCAAGTTCTTTTCCATAAGCACGTATGACTATATTCGGAATACATGCCAACATTACATTGATGAATTGGAGCTAGTTCTGTGTCACCCTATGTTATGACTGTTACATGATGAACCGCATCCGGCATAATTATCCATCACTGATCCGGTGCCTACGAGCTTTCCATATACTGGTTCTCGCTTATTTACTTTCTCGCTGCTACTGTTACAATCACTACAAAATACCAAAAACATCACTTTTGCTGTCTTTACTTTTGTTGCCGTTACCACCACTATCATATTACTTTGCTACTAAACACTTTGCTGCAGATACTAAGTTTCCAGGTGTGGTTGAATTGACAACTCAGCTGCTAATACTTGAGAATATTCTTTGGCTCCCCTTGTGTCGAATCAATAAATTTGGGTTGAATACTCTACCCTCGAAAGCTGTTGCGATCCCCTATACTTGTGGGTTATCACTTAGATGGAGCAACCCCTGATCTTATGGCATCTCCCATGAGCTTCTGGGCTTTAGGTGCTGGTGCAGCAACCTCTTCTTCTTCCTCTTCAGAGTCTCTCATCATAGATGGCTTTCCTAGAACTCTGGCAGTGATCTTCTTGACCCTCTCTTTCCTTTTCTTGCCATCTCCAGCTTCCTTGGGTTCAAGAGTGAACACCATTGTCTCACCTGTGGCAACCTTCCTTGGCTTGGACATTGGCTATCTTCTTGTTGGCTTCTTGGTCTTCAGACCTGGCTTAGTTGTAGCAGTTGTGCCATATTCCTTTTTGAGCACCTTCTTGTTTGAGGTGGCTTCTTCCTCCTCAACCACATAGTCCTCATCCTCTGAATCTGAGGTTCTTTTCTTGCTGGCCCTTGTGGCAGCCTTTGGCAAGTTGCTGGGTGTGCTCCTCAGATTTGTTCTGACTGTCAGTCTGATCTGACATGATGCAAACACTGACAGCAGACCCTGTGAATAGATTATAGATGAGGTAGAGTGGATGAGCATCACAAAGTGTAGAGGTTTTTGCAAAAGAATGAATCAAAAACTTAGTTTTAGTTTTCCACGGAAAGCATTTTGGATCTACCGATTTGAAATCTCGATGATACCGAAGCAGCTTTTGGAACCTAAACTAGTGAATTCGGTCAGACCGAGTCATAGTTCGGTGGCACCGAGACTGCTAGGGTTTCACAAAGACTCGAACTCGGTCACACCAATTTGCAATTCTCGGTAAGACCGAGAATCACATGTGCAATGGCCTAAGCCAAATCGGTGGAACCGATATCAACAACTTGGTTGGTCCGAGATGGTTTCGGCGGAAACCTAACCCTAAATTTTCAATCCACAACTAAACTACGGAGTGTTTTCATTGGATAGAGTGATCTCAATCGTGGCAAGATACATGGCAAAACAATGTGCTAGGGAATCAGAGTGAGATCAACACAAAGATCAAGTCCATACCCTAGTTCGGCGATGGACTTGCTACGGCGGCAACGGCAGAGACGATCCCGTTGACGGCGGCGGAGACCAGCGACTGGAGGCGGCTGGCGACGAGGAGGACGATTCGGAGACCCAGGGAGGCAGAGCAGGCTGAGCGCAGGCGAAGAGGTTCGGAAAGTTTTCCAAATTTTGGCCCGTGGGTATATATAGCCTGACCCTGTCAATGTGACCGAGTGGAACAACTCGGTGGCACCGAGGTGCATAACTGCAAGCAGTTACAGCAACTCGGTATGACCGAAAAGTTCTAATCGGTTGCACCGAGATTGAAAACCTAGATCGACTTAGTGATCTCGGTATGACCGAAATGGATGAATCGGTCAGACCGAAACACACAAAGAGGTTTTGGAAGTTTAAGTATATGACGAATCGGGGACTCCGAGTGCTCCTCACACAGAGTGGTTCGAATCTGACTTGATCAAACTTTGTGATGCAGCATGAATAGAGTTTGAAACGAGAAGAGCATAAATAGCTAGAGAAGGTTCCTAGGCATTCTTGTCCATCCACTTGGCAAGAGAAAAAGCAACCAATCAATCATAACAACAAGTGGATGTCCTCGAATGAGTAAATTATGCAACCAACATGCTCACATAATAAAGTGGCAAATGAAATATGTGGCAAGGCATGCACAACCAATTCTAGCATCTATCAAGCAATTGGCAATGACTAGGTCATCTATATATGAGCATATTGACTTGGGAGTCAAATGAGAACATTTGAACATAGGTCAAACTCATCATTTAAGCACAAGTGGGGTTACCACTTTTACATAAAGCGTTGTTGTGTTCACACCATTAGAGTTGCTTTAGCTCAATTCTTAGAGTAAAGCTACCCCTAGATGTGAGATCCCCCCTAAGAGGGATGAACTAACCTTGGGTTTTGTCGATGATGACTTCATGTAGGTGTTGAAGATGTGGATGCTCTAAGTTGATGTAGATCATTCGGAGCTATCCTTTGGAGTGAGTTGCACTTCCAATACCTACACGGGTTAGTCCCACAAGGAACAAACAAGGATATCCATAGACATAGAGTGATGCACAGACAAGATGATGTCTATGAGAACATTAGATTACCTTGTCCCTTGTCTTACCAACAAGAGGGTTTGTGACTCCTTGAACTAGTGTAAGATGTGGAAGTTGATTGCACTTGTTCTTGCCAAAATGATAAGAGTGAAAGTATGTTGGCGGAGTCACCCTCAAGAACTCTCTAGTTCTTCTTCTTCGGGATCCACACCATCTTGATGGGAATCCTCGGAGTTGTAGTTGTACTTGATGAAGTGGAACTTGATGTAGTCTTGGGAACCCACTTGACCAAGGCCTTAGGAGCTTCTTCAAATGCATCAATTTCCTCTTGAAGCTTGTCCTTCCCTTTTTCCTTGTGGTCTTGTGGTGGAAGATCATCTTGAGCTTGTGTCCCTTTGAAAGAAGTAGGATCATACTTCTCTTGTTGAGGAACAAACTTCGTCTTGGGGTATTGATCTTCTTCCCACTCAACTCCATTAGCATTGAACTTTCGCTCAAAACCAATACCTTGGTTCTTCCGGTGCCTTGCTTGCTTGCGTACAATTTCCTCAAATTGCTTACTCCCGGCAAGGCTCTTGTAAACACCTTTCTCTATAATTCCCTTCAATAAGATATTTTCTTGCTCAAGTGTAACTTGGCTAAGACAATCATTAGTGGAATCAAGAGAACTACTAGAAGCAACAATATTGGATTTAGCATGATTATTGTTACTACTAGAGGAAGAATCCTTGTTCTTGTTACTAGACTTGACTTGAGGCATGTAAGTGGATAAGAGTAAACGCTTGGCAATGTAAGAAGAACTTTTCTTGCGAAGATCATCATTAATTGCCTTTAAGAACTCATGCTCTTGCTCTAGATTGAGCTTCTCGAAACGTAATTTCTCATGAGTCCTTAAAAGTTCTCGATGATCTCCTAAGATAGTTTCATGAGCTAACTTAAGAGTGTTTAGTTCTTTAGTTAGAGACTCAATCTTCTCCTTATCATTGTCATTCACCAACATGAGCTTGATGTCTTCATTTTGTGTAGCTCCTTGATGACTTGTCCTTCCTTTCCGAATCCTTGCTTCTCCGAGAGGGTCTTCGTTCATAACGATCATCCCTACTCCTTCTCTCCCTTGATGGTGATTCTTCTCTTCTACTTCTTCTTTTGGGAGAATCTTCTCTTCTCTTGTAGGGGGCCGTACACTCATTGGATTAGTGTCCGGGTCTTCCACAATTGTAGCAATTACGCTCTCGACTAGAAGATCTTTTGTCGTTGTAGGACCTTGACTTGGAAGTTCTCTCTTTGCTTCTAATCTTGTAGAACTTGTTGAAATTCTTCACCATTAGGCTCAATTCTTCATTGAAGGTTTGTTTCTCACATTATGATGTGGGAGCTTCACATGAGGCTTTGTAAGCACACTTGACTTGTTATAGAGCTCCTCCTTATCCTTGAGTGACATCTCATGAGCAACAATTCTTCAAATGACTTCCGTTGGCTTGAGATCTTTGTAATTGGGCATAATTTGGATCAATGTGCATACGGTATCATATTTTCCATCCAAAGCTCTTAGGATCTTCTTGATGATGAATTTGTCGGTCATCTCTTCACTTTCTAAGCCGGCAATCTCATTAGTGATAAGTGCAAGCCTAGAGTACATTTCAGCGACACCTTCACCATCCTTCATTTTGAACTTGTCAAGTTGACTTTGAAGCACATCCAACTTGGATTCCTTTACGGAGTCGGTACCTTCGTGCATATCAATCAAAGTATCCCAAATTTCCTTTGCATTCTCAAGACGGCTGATTTTGTTGAATTCTTCGGGGCACAATCCGTTGAAGAGGATATCACAAGCTTGAGCATTGTATTGTAGCATCTTCAACTCTTCTGCGGTAGCTTCACGGTTCGGTTCTCTCCCATCAAAGAATTCACCTTGCAAGCAAATACACACAATAGCCCAAACGGCGGGGTTATGTCCAAGAATATGCATTTTCATCTTATGTTTCCAACTAGCAAAATTTGTGCCGTCAAAGTAAGGACCTCTACAGTGGTAATCTCCCTCGCTAGACACCATACTCTCCTAAGTTGTGAAACCAAGGCTATGACTACCCAAAGCTATGGAAATCAAAGCAAATGGAGACCAAAGCTCTGATACCACTTGTAGGATCGAAAGTATGTCTAGAGGGGGGTGATTACACTACTTGACCAAATAAAAATCTATCCGTTTCCCAATTTTAGTTCTTGGCAGATTTTAGCAACTTAGAACAAGTCAAGCAATCTTAACACAATTCAAGCAAGTATGCAAAGAGTATATGAGCAGCGAAAAGTAAAGCATGCAACTTGCAAGAATGTAAAAGGAAGGGTTTGGAGGATTCAAACGCAATTGGAGACACGTATGTTTTTGTCGTGGTTCCGATAGGTGGTGCTATCGTACATCCACGTTGATGGAGACTTCAACCCATGAAGGGTAAGGGTTGCGCGAGTCCACGGAGGGCTCCACCCATGAAGGGTCCACGAAGAAGCAACCTTGTCTATCCCACCATGGCCATCGCCCACGAAGGACTTGCCTCACTAGTGGTAGATCTTCACGAAGTAGGAGATCTCCTTGCCCTTACAAACTCCTTGGTTAACTCCATAATCTTGTCGGAGGCTCCCAAGTGACACCTAGCCAATCTAGGAGACACCACTCTCCAAGAAGTAACAAATGGTGTGTTGATGATGAACTCCTTGCTCTTGTGCTTCAAATGATAGTCTCCCCAACACTCAACTCTCTCTCACATGATTTGGATTTGGTGGAAAGAAGATTTGAGTGGAAAGCAACTTGGGTAAGGCTAGAGATCAAGATTCATATGGTAGGAATGGAATATCTTGGTCTCAACACAAGTGTAGGTGGTTCTCTCTCAGAAAATGCAAGTTGGAAGTGTAGGTTCGTTTTGATGGCTCTCTCCACGAATGAAGAGGAGGTGGAGGGGTATTTATAGCCTCCACACAAAATCTAACCGTTACACACAACTTGCCAAACTCGGTGGGACCGAATTAGTAAACTCGGTCGGACCGATTCAGCAAATCTAGTGACCGTTAGGATTTTCGGTGGGACCGACATGCAACTCAGTAGGACCGATATGGTTAGGGTTAGGGCATAGCGTAATCTCTGTGAGACCGATTACACAAACTCGGTGAGAACGATTTTGGTAATAAGCTAACCAGAGAGTTGGTCAGGTAAACTCGGTGGGACCGATTCGCTCATTTCGGTGAGACCAAAATGTTACAAAAGGGAAACAGAGAGTTTACATTGCAATCTCGGTGGGACCGATCGCTCTTATCGGTGGTACCGAAACGTTACGAAGGGAAACAGAGAGATTGCAACCCCATCTCGGTGAGACCGAGATCCCTATCGGTGAGACAGATTTGCCTAGGGTTTGTGGCAGTGGCTATGACATCTGAACTCGGTGGCGCCGGATAGAAAGAATTGGTGGGGCCGAGTTTGACTTTTGGTTTAGGTCATATGTGGATGTGAGAAGGTAGTTGAGGGCTTTGCAGCATATCACTAAGCATTTTGAGCAAGAGCCTCATTAAGCAACACCTCATCCCTCCTTGATAGTATTGGCTTTTCCTATAGACTCAATGTGATCTTGGATCACTAAAATAGAAAATGTAGAGTCTTGAACTTAGAGCTTGAGCCAATCCTTTTGTCCTTAGCATTTTGAGGGGTCCACTTTTCTCACCCATGCCATGCCAATCATTGAGCTTTCCTGAAATATTAAACTTGAAGTAGCATTAGCTCAATGAGCTATATGTTGTTAGGAATTACCAAAACCACCTAGGGATAGTTGCACTTTCAGTAGGTCATCGTACCCAAACTAACAAAGTAGCGTTATGCAAGTTTGGTAGGGACCATGGACATCACAAAGTTTCATCGCTACAGAAAGTATACAAGTTCAACTGACACATATCATCATCATTGGCATCGTAAATCACTTGAAGATCCATCCTTCCATATCATCAAGGATGGACCCTAGATTATTGAATGGCGTGAGGTCATGACGTTGCATGCCTATGCGAGTTCGGGCGTCAGCTCGCGATATAGGGCCGTGGTGGAACATGCCCTTCTCATCGACGACTTCTTTCATGATAATCGTAGCAATGTCCCTTTGGATGCGAAAGAACTCATCTCTAAGTTTATAGTCTACTTCCCCATGAGATTCTACCCACTTGCGGATATGATCATCGTTTCTGCTTGTCATGCGAAGCTTTTGGTGATCCGTGCTAAACTCAATCATGAGATGGAGGAGGTAGAATCCATCTTTCTTGCTTGGTTTTGGGACATGGATGCAGGAGAAGTTAGTTTTATGCGAGAAACCCAACTTCTTGTTCCTTTGTTTCCTGATCTGCAGGTGGCCACCCCTAATGTTGAAGCCTTGGGGGAGAATCATCTAGAATATTCATTAATTATGTGGGTGTAGTCCTTCTTCTCTTAGTCTCTGGTAGGGTCGAAATACACAACATGGGAGACTCACAGGTAAAGAACGATAAGGACGGCGCGCCCGTTGCTGCGGGGAAAAAGACACCTCAAATTATTCTCCACATGAGCGAGAAGGAATGATTGAAATGTACGAAAGGGTTGTCCTAAACTGACTTACTTTGGATGATAAGGCAGGAGGACAATTTCCTAGTCCTTATTCTGTACCATGAAGTTTTGGAGGTACTCCCTAGCAGTTTCACACTCAAAGTCGCCGAGACTCAAGAAGGACTCGTGCATGTAGTACGGATCCGCCACACAGATTTGTGAGACTTCTTCTCTCTTCATGACAGAGCTCATATGTAGCGCAAAAAGGCGGACAATTGTAAAATTTAGCTGCCTTGTCAGAAACATCTCGAAGATATGGTGAAACCGCAGGAAGAACACATCCGCGGGTCGTGTCTCGACGTAGCACTTCCCCTCAGGCACATGAGCCGCGTATGTCGGATATCCTAGATCCTTCGAGGCTAGTAGGCTTTTATCAGTTGACAACACATGGTCGTGTAGTCTCCTGAGATCCCTTGATAGTGCCTCTAGTGGTTTCGGCGGTAGCATCGACTCGCCCGTGACATGGAACATGGCCGCACCTTTGACGGGTACACGCTCTTAAAAATCCACCGTCTGGATGCTATGTGCTCTGGCTTGTTTGGAGGCAGCTGAGCCTATCTTCCCCGGTCTCTTCTCTCCTTTTTCTTGGGCACACCTTCCAGACCCTTCCTTAACCCCTACCCAGTGTTGCCAGGCTAAGCATTGTACGACCCCCGGCTAGTTGAGCCTGTGTTGAGGCGGCCTCTTCAGGAGTGTCCTGTGAGGATTTCATGAAGAGAGACTTCTTGCAATCCCTGCTAGGACGTTCCTGCCCGGGCAGATCATCCATATCCTCATCAGCATGCTGATAGCCCGATTCATCATATAGTTGACTCCTCATATCTAAGTCACCGTCATAGGTGCCTGTATTGAGGAAACCCATTGGGTCCTCCGTCTTCTCCATCTCATCACCCATTCTCTGTTCTATGAGACCGATTACATCAGCCACTATTGGACCCCCCCCTTCACCACATCGTTTGCCGCTCTCACCCGACACTACAGGAGTTGGTAATTGCGTAGGCGGGGTGGTGGTCTCCATACATGCTTGTTGATGTGTGGTTATTGGTGTGCTCTCGGCTGGCTCCAGATGAATAAGATTCTTCGACCATAGCAGCACCCAACCCTTGCAGCTTCCAATCCGCAGTGGGGTCTCATCGTCCTCTCCCCCTAGGCGTACTAGAGGAGGCAAATCCCCGTGCCCCGATGTCACACTCGACAAGGTAACCCTAAAGTGCCCAGCAAGCACCGGCTGGTTGTGGAACATGAGTTTCAAGGGCTTCGTTATCACCCCCTTTCCCACGTCCACCCTTTGATCAAGTAGAGTACGGTGCACGGGGTTTCGTCGGCCTGCAAACACATGCATTTCTGTGGCATAAAACATCTGAAAGGCAATGGAAATGGAATATTCTAGATATATATGTTGGTGCGACATGTAATTACCGTGAGGGCGTCGAGCTCAGCCAAAGACAAAGGCCCGCCTAGCACGCCAGAGACCGAGGACGGGCTGCTATGAGCGGGTGCAGGTGTGGGTGCGAGAGCAGGCCCGGTTGCATGAGCAGGTAATGGTGCACTGGTGTTGTTCACGGAGTTGCTCATGACGAAACTGGGCAACGTGAAATCATGTACCATCTTGTTTGGATTTTCCTTCGTCTAGTTGATGATAGACGGGACCAAGTTAGTAGCAAAATCATTTTTGCAGGCAGTTATAGCTACATTGAATGCCTGTTGTAGCAACTCATTTTTCTCCTCGGCTGTTTTTTTCGCATCCTCAGCTGCTTTTTTCTTGAACGCAAGCATCACCTTCTCGTCGATGTTCGCCTGACTAAACTTCTTTTTCTGCTTCTTGGCCTCCGGGCCCTCATTGTAAAACACCTTCCACATGGCGCCGTCTCCGGCGCCATGCACACGTCCATATTGCGGGTGCTGGCCCAAAGGGAGCCCCTTAAGTTCGTTCAAGGCCCGGTTGAAAGGGGTGTCCCACTTGGGCCACATCGGATAAGTAGTGCTTTCGGCTGCAAGCTGGTGTTGCTTCTCCTGCAGAAGGAACGTGAACCGTTTAAAAATGTGTAGTCGACTTGATCTGGAGCTAAATGTAAGGTGGTAAAAGAATAATTACCAGTATTCTAATCAATCTCCTCGTGATCTGGTCCGTGTAAAAAACCTTCTTTTCCTTGCCCCACTTGTAGCGGGCCCTGATGAAGTCACGCACCAAGGGGTTGGTGAACTTCGTGAAGGTGTCTGGGAGACCCGCGGCTTCACGTTCCGCGTCCTCATTATCCCATATGGGCCTTTTACCAAGGTAGCCACGGCTTCCAAGGCGATGCTTCCTCGTGTTCCTTTGCTGAAGGCTCTTGAATTTCGCAGCCTTAGCCTTGGCTGCCTCGGTAGCGCAAGTGTTCTTGAACTTTTCGAACTCCTCTTTCGTAAGTGTCGGATTTTCCTCCAGAATCTTGGACAGGGGTTCCTCATCCTCAATAGCTCGTTTCACCCTCCCTTTCTAGGTGGCCAAATCATTGTTGAACAAGCCCATGGTGTGATTGTTAATCTTTTTCATCTTCGGATCATCCCACGACTGTTCTATGCTATCATCCCGGTCGGGGAACTTGAATCTCTTGTGCAACTTCGCCAGGAGCAACTGCCTCAAATGTTCTTTACTCCTTAATTCATCGTCGTTGATGCTCGCGCATTCCCGTAGGATGCATCCTACTTGGTTCCCATAGCACTTGCGAGGTTCTTCCGGCTCTAATGGCTCAAACTTGCCAGGTGCCATCTTTGTGATCACCAGTCGTCCAATGCCGAGTTTGTTAGGTTTTCGTATCATCTGCTTCTTCTTTTCGGTAGCGGCATCGGCGCTGGTACCTTCCCTACCGGTACCTTCCCCGTCGGTCTCGGCGCCGCCATCGGTGCCAGCGCTGTTGGTGTCGATGTCGGCGTCAGTACCATCATATAGGCCGACGTGCAAACCTTGACTGTACTTAGCAGACAAAAAGTCGAGGTAATGTAGTTCACCATCATAATACATCTTGTCTGCATCTTGGTCAGAAGGCCCAGTTTCTTCGTTGTTCGACATGTTTCCTATGATTAAGTCTCCTCGTTTAATTCTAAAACAATGAAAAAAATGAGAAATGACATAAAAAAGATCTATGTTTGCCGGAATGCCGTTTCCCAGCAACTCTCGGCACTCGATATGCCTACTATCTAGCACAAGTCATGCCAAAATTCACGGAAAATTTCGGCATGACCTTTGCTAAAAAGTGGACATATCGAGCGCCTGAAATTCACCGAAACAGAAATGAATCAACATTCTAGCGTAACATAGGCCACTCGGATCATTTACTCTGCACATAATCATCATTTTCCAAATATGACATGTCCATAACATCACATGTCCACATATCACATGTCCACTTCAAATTTGCATATAAAAGGAAGAAAAATACAGAACTTGAACAAAATGCAAGAAGTCATTTTTCGTCACAATATTTGAAAGTAAATTCAGCCTACCTTTATTTGAAACTAATTTTTTTTGCTTTAACAAGGGATGTTGATTTGGACAATTGCTTAAACTAATTCGGTTTTTAAAATACTAATTATTTTTTAAAATACAATTCTAATTAACTAACTAGCACTATCAAATTTAAATAGCAACAATTACCTAAACTAAAAAATGCAAGAAACATATATAATCAATTTTGCCTTTTCTTTTAACTACAATTGCTTAACCCTAAATTTCTGTCCTAATTTGAAACCTATGGTTCATAAAAACCTAGCTAAATTCATAACTAAATAGATAACCTAATTAACCTACTGCCCTAACTAAAACCTAAGTAAATTAACCGAAGAACCCTAGCTAGCAGAGAGAGGAGGAGCGGTGGGGGGCTTACAGAGGGTGCAGGTGCGATGAGGAAGGCCCGACGACGGCCGAGGTTGGGATGGGAGGAAGCAAAGGAAGGAGGCATGGCGCGTCGGGGTCGGGGGCGAGCGTCGGGACGGGGGCGAGCACCGGGGTCGGCGGCGAGCGCAGGGGCGCGGCGAGGGCAGGGCTCAAGCGGCGACGACACAGGGGAAGAGAGAGTGGGGATTTGGGGGGAAAGCAGAGGCGGGAAGAAGCAGAGAGAGTGAGGATTTTGGGGGTTAAGTCGATGTAGCAGTAGCGCATTCCGGACAAATGCGCTATAGCTAAGTTAGCTATGGCGCGTTTATCCAGACATCGCTACTGCTATTATAGGTAGCTATAGCGTTTTTATACGAAAAGTGCTACTACTATCTTGACTAGATATAGCTCTTTTTCAGAAAAGCGCTACTGCTATAACGAGTACCTATAGCAGTTTTCCTGTTTGTTTCTTCTATTTTCTTTTCCTTTATTTTCTCTCACATTTTTTCCTTTTTTCCAAGAGCGGTGAACAAAGTCAAAGTGATACAATGTATATAACTAAGGTGATATATATTGCATCATAATGGCTAAGTGTGTACACAAAATAGGAACATATATATTACATCATTTGACCGATAACGTACGGTTCCTCAGCGTTGACGTTTTTGTTTTTGAGTGAGCTTCTTTCCCTTCTTGTTCGTTGAAGAATAATTGAGCCCCTCATTGTGACTTTTCCTTTTCCATGGAGTACGATCTTTCTCAGATAATATAGTATTGATTCTTCTTTTGACATATACTTCGTCGTCATCATCATATTCCCTCATTGGGTTGTCGTACTGGTCGTAGTCTTCCTCGTTGGCGACTCCATCCGTTCCAATGTTGTTCCTTTTGCCTCTCCTCACGACAACACGGCTGGGATTGCACAGGTCGGTTATGAAGAAGCATTATGTCACGTGCTTAGCATGTACGATGGCTCGTTTTTTGCGATAGCGTTCACGGTAGCGCTCTTGGCATCGGGTATAGTCATGGTAGTGAAATACCGGTTTTCTATTTCAACATTCTTAGCCCATATGACACGGAACAGCGTCGCGTGGTGCAGTCCAGAGTAGTCAAGCTCCTAGATCTCCTCGACCCTTCCGTAAAATCTCTCAGTCGCGTCGTTGTCACTGCCGGTCATGCATTCCATCGTCACCCTTGAGTTCTGATCATCACTGTCCATATCTTTGGCCTCCGTGTAGAACGTGTATCCGTTGATATCGTATGCCTAATAGTTGTTAAGGTTGGGCGAGGGGCCATGTGCTAAGGCGTATATGAGCAATCTGTCCTTAGAGCCCTCTTCCGAGGGATTAGCAATAATATGGTCTTTGAACCAATGCAGGAAAGTGGAGTTGTGCTCTCTAGTAACTTCGGCATCCATCCTGCATACCCTCCGGTCACGATACTTCTTTGCGATAATTGCTTTGTGCAGTGCCGCGAAAGGATCTACCTCGTCTAGGTGTTGTAGCACTACCAAGTTTGCTCTATCAAAGTCGTTGTGTCGATCTGAGTATGCCACGTGCAGTTCCCTGCGACCGTTGGAGTGACCTTCTCCTTCGAGACTCCCATCGTGCTTGTTAACGGGCAAACCAACACCAACACCAGGCGGCTGGTCGGCGCCATATAGAAAATTCTCACAAAAAGAGATGCACTCTTGTGTCAGATAGCCCTGGACGATGCTTCCATCCGGACGGGACATGTTACGAATGAATCCTTTGATGATCCCATTCATCCTCTCAAACAGCACTATGTTGTGCAGGAATGACGACCCCAGGTCTATTATGTCGTCCACAATATGGACACACGTATGCACCATGACGTCAAAGAACACGGGCGGGAAGTACATCTCAAGCTCATTCAGTATCACAACGATCTCTTCATGTAACCTTCGGAGCTGCTTCACACTGATCAACTTTCGAGAGATGACGTCGAAAAAGTTGCGAGACCAATAAGCGTGTCACGGACGTGCTTGTCCATTATCCCTCTAAGGGTAATAGGTAGTATCTGCCTCATCATCACATGACAGTCATGGGACTTCATCCCGCTGAACCTTTTCTTGTTCGTGTCTAGATATCTGCTTATCTTGCCACAGTATCCGGAACTAACTTTGACTCCGGTAAGGCACTTAAAGAATTGGTCGATCTTAGCCGGACTTAAGGTGAAGCAAGAAGGGGGGAAATAATCCTCTTCCTTTACTTTTTTGCCCTTCTTCTCCTGCACCTCTGTCTCGGTCTCTGTCTCGTCTGACTTTTTACGTGGCGGCATGTGCAGATCTTCCCTGATTTTCAAATCTTGCAAGTCTTTTCTTGCCTTTGGCCCATCCTTGGTCTTATCCGGCATGTTCCTTAGTGTCGCGAGCAAGCTCTCAAGGACATTCTTACGGATATGCATTTGATCAAGGTAGTGTGGTGTGTCAAGTTTGTGCCAGCACTCCAAGTCCCAGAACACAGACCTAGTCTTCCATACCTTCAGTAGCGGATCCGGCGCCTTTTTCATCGTCTTTCCCGGCGCGGGGCACTATTCCCAGTTTTTCAGCAGCTCATCGATTTTGGTGCCGCTCCGCTTACGTGGAGGTCCTCGATGCTCAGCATGACCATTGAATAGATCTCCACGGTTTCTCCATGCGTCGTCCTCATCGAGCCATCTTCGATGACCCATGTACACGATTTTCCCAGACCCACCATCTTTCCTTGACGTTAGCTGCTGAGGCGTCGTATCATCCATGCACCGCGTGCATCCGCAATATCCATGGCACACTTGGCCTGCGAGATATCCGTAACCGAGATAGTCGTGCACCGTCGTGATCAGCGCGGCTCTCATGTAGAAATACTCGCCTTTACTGGCGTCCCATGTCTTGGCCGGTATTTTCCATAACGTGTCTAACTTCTCTTGAAGTAGCCCCAGATGCAGATTAATATTATTTCCTGGTTGTTTCGTCCCTTGAATCAGCATACTCATGTGAATGTACTTCGACTTCATGCATAACCAGGGGGGAGGTTGTACATCCATACAAACACGGGCCATGTGCTATGGTTGGTGCTCTGGTTGCCAAACGGATTCATGCCATCGGTACACGCGCCGAACATGATGTTCCTTGCATCACATTCGAAATACCGATAGAAGCTGTACAACACTCTCCACTGGCTTCCATCCTTGACGTGTCTCAGCTTCCGATCATCTCCATCATCGGGCTTCTTCCTCTCCGCGTGCCAGCACATGAGCTTTGCTTCCTTGGGATCTACAAAATACCGCTGGAGACGGGGAGTGATCGGTAAGTACCATACTGTTGGGGAACGTAGTAATTTCAAAAAAATTCCTACGCACACGCAAGATCATGGTGATGCATAGCAACGAGAGGGGAGAGTGTTGTCTACGTACCCTCGTAGACCGAAGCGGAAGCGTTGACGCAACGTAGAGGAAGTAGTCGTACGTCTTCCCGATCCGACCGATCCAAGCACCATTACTCCGGCACCTCCGAATTCTTGGCACACGTTCAGCTCGATGACGCACCCCTAGCTCCGATCCAGCAAAGCTTCGGGGAGGAGTTCCGTCAGCACGACGGCGTGGTGACAATCTTGATGTTCTACCGGCGCAGGGCTTCGCCTAAGCACTGCAACGATATATTCGAGGTGGAATATGGTGGAGGGGGGCACCGCACACGGCTAAGGAACGATCATGAAGATCAACTTGTGTGTCTATGGGGTGCCCCTGCCCCCGTATATAAAGGATGGAGGAGGAGGAGGCCGGCCAAGGCTATTGGTGCGGCCAGGATGGGAGTCCTACTAGGACTCCAAGTCCTAGTAGGAGTCCATCAAGAGGGGAGGAAGGGAGAAGGAAGTGGAGGAGTAGGAAAGGTGGCCGGCCCCCTTTTCCCTAGTCTAATTCGGACTAGAGGGGAGGGGGCGCAGCAGCCTTTTTCCTCTTCCCACTAAAGCCCATCAAGGCCCATTACTTCTCCCGTAATCCCGTAACTCCCCGATACTCCCGAAAATACCCGAATCACTCAGAACCTTTCCGATGTCCGAATATAGTCGTCCAATATATCAATCTTTACGTCTCGACCATTTCGAGACTCCTCGTCATGTCCCCGATCTCATCCGAGACTCCGAACTCCTTAGGTACATCAAAACTCATAAACTCATAATATAACTGTCATCGAAACCTTAAGCGTGCGGACCCTACGGTTCGAGAACAATGTAGACATGACCGAGACACGTCTCCGGTCAATAACCAATAGCGGGACCTGGATGCCCATATTGGCTCCTACATATTCTACGAAGATCTTTATCGGTCAGACCGCATAACAACATACGTTGTTCCCTTTGTCATCGGTATGTTACTTGCCCGAGATTCGATCGTCAGTATCCAATACTTAGTTCAATCTCGTTACCGGCAAGTCTCTTTACTCGTTTCGTAATACATCATCCGCAACTAACTCATTAGTTGCAATGCTTGCAAGGCTTAAGTGATGTGCATTACCGAGAGGGCCCAGAGATACCTCTCCGACGATCGGAGTGACAAATCCTAATCTCGAAATACGCCAACCCAACATCTACCATTGGAGACACCTGTAGTACTCCTTTATAATCACCCAGTTACGTTGTGACGTTTGGTAGCACCCAAAGTGTTCCTCCGGTAAACGGGAGTTGCATAATCTCATAGTCAAAGGAACATGTATAAGTCATGAACAAAAGCAATAGCAACATACTAAACGATCGGGTGCTAAGCTAATGGAATGGGTCATGTCAATCAGATCATTCAACTAATGATGTGATCCTGTTAATCAAATAACAACTCTTTGTTCATGGTTAGGCAACATAACCATCTTTGATTAACGAGCTAGTCAAGTAGAGGCATACTAGTGACACTCTGTTTGTCTATGTATTCACACATGTATTATGTTTCCGGTTAATACAATTCTAGCATGAATAATAAACATTTATCATGATATAAGGAAATAAATAATAACTTTATTATTGCCTCTAGGGCATATTTCCTTCACATACAACTTTCTGGGGAGATTTCATCTCGGCCTTCTTGTATCGAGAAGCATTGCACACCGGGCAGCTTGTTTCTTTCCGCGTGCTCCTTCCGATAAATTATGCAATCATTGATGCATGCATGGTATCTAATGTGTGGCAGATCAAGAGGGCACACAATCTTCTTGGCCTCATCCACACTAGTAGGACATAGATTCCCCGCGGGAAGAACATCCTTTAGGTACTTGAGATGCTCATCGAGGCTAGTGTCGGTTCATTTGTTTTTAGCCTTCGTCTTCAGGAGTTGGAGCATGAAACTCAAGTGGGTCACCTCAGGATTGCAACCATCATACAATGGAGTGTTCGAGTCTACCACCAGTTGCTGCAGCTTAGCCTCCTCTCTAGAAGCAGCTCTCTCAGTACTTGTCTCCTTGCGAAGCAGTGCTTGAACATGAGGGTCCCGCATGATTGAACTTAGTACCGACGAACTTTGCGGCGTGGAGTCCACGTTCTCTCCGCCGCCATGTCCAGCCCCTTCTCCTCCGCCATGTCCAGCCCCTTCTCCTCCGCCACGTCCGGCCCCTTCTCCGCCACCATGTTCGGCCTCTTCCTTGCCGCCATTATCGATCATCTCTTTGTCTTGCCCCATGTCGTCATTGCCTGCCCCGTCGGCGTCCTCAACATCATCATCCTCATCTTCAATTATCCACCGAGTATAGCCATCCATGAAACCAGTCATGAGCAGGTGCGCTTCGACACGACCATCATCATGGGGTCGAGCCAAACTATTCCTTTGCATCTTCGACACGGACATAAAACCTCTGTCAGGTTATTTTCTTTCATGTCCTGCACCGCCGACCGCAACCACCTGTCCACCATCGTTCCACTGACCATCATGAACACCTGCACGGTAATAATAAACAAATTGATTAAAAAATGCATGCATGCATCAAAGTCATACAAAAATTCGGCATGACCTTCCCTAAAAATAGGACATATAGATCTAGAGTTTGCCCGGAATTCGCCGAAACGAAAATAATTCGACATTTCGGCAAAACGTAGGCAACTCACAAGCACAATTCGGCGTCAACTCATGCAACACACATAATTTCCATCATATCTCCTGATTATGTCATATTGCACACACATACACATATTTCCATTGTTGCAAAAGCATGAATTTTTAATCACCTATCTCTCGAGATCGAGCACACGCGGTGGAGATGATGATGTAGTTAGTAGGGAGATCAAAAGTGGACAAAGCTCTTCTTGACAAGGCTAGATCTAGTTAGGGGTACACAGGTCACTTCACTAAATGCTACATCTACCTAGCTAGCTAATTTGATAGGAGACAACTTCAACTAGTGGAGGGGGGAAGGAAAAAGGGAAAGGAGATGCATTAATGGAGGTGGTGTATTAGCTAGGGGTAATGAAGAGAGAGAAAGGTAGGTAGAAGAAGGAGAGTAATGGGGGGAGAAGTAGTGAGGAAGAAGCAAAGTGAGGGAGAGAGGAGGTGGGAGGTTGGGGAAAGTGAGGAAGAGAGGATGGGGGAGGGGGAGGGGGAGGGAAAAGGTGGTATATGTTGCGAATTAGCAGTAGCGCTGGTCCTAAACCGCGCTACTGCTAACAAGATAGTAGCAGCGCGCTTCTGGCACACACGCTACTACTAAGCGGGGCCCGCCATGTGACCAGCTTCATATTTAGCAGTAGCGTCACCCAAAAAAGCGCGCTACTACTACTAGTTTATCAGTAGCACGGTTTTCAAGAGCGTGCTACTGCTAAACCTAGGGTGGTGGGAACTGTCGGTCGATTTAGTAGCAGCGTGGTTCCACCGAGCCGCGCTACTACTAAGTGAGTAGTAGTAGTGCCTCTTTTGATCCAGCCCTACTGCTAATTAGGAGTAGCGCCTCTTCCTGTACCGCGTTGCTGCTAAGATTCTATGTATAAGGTTTTCCCTAGTAGTGGTAGGATGAAGATGGTCTCTCTCAAACAACCCTGCAACCAAATAACAAAGAGTCTCTTGTGTCCCCAACACACCCAATACAATGATAAATTGTATAGGTGCACTAGTTCGGCGAAGAGATGGTGATACAAGTGCAATATGGATGGTAGATATGGGTTTTTGTAATCTGAAAATATAAAAACAGCAAGGTAACAAGTAACAAAAGTGAGAGAAAACGGTATTGCAATGCTTAGAAACAAGGCCTAGGGTTCATACTTTCACTAGTGCAAGTTCTCTCAACAATGACAACATAATTAGATCATATAACAATCCCTCAACATGCAACAAAGAGTCACTCCAAAGTCACTAATAGCGGAGAACAAACAAAGAGATTATTGTAGGGTACGAAACCACCTCAAAGTTATTCTTTCTGATCAATTTATTGGGCTATTCCTATAAGTGTCACAAACAGCCCTAGAGTTCATACTAAAATAACACCTTAAGACTGATTGCCCTCTGACTATAGCGCCAAAAAAGCTCCTAACTGCTAGGACTGCGTCGGTATTTCCCCAAAGAGGAAGGGATGATGCAGCACAACGTCCGTCGGTATTTCGCTCAGTGATGAAACCAAGGTTATCGAATCAGTAGGAAAACCAAGAAACACAATGTAAACAACACATGCACACAAATAACACACCTCGCAACCCGACGTGTTAAAGGAGTTGTCAATCCCTTTCGGGTAACGATGCCAGAAATTTGTAATAGACTGAAATAATAGATCGCAAATAAAATAAAGTGCAGCAAAGTATTTTTGCATTTTTGGTTTAATAGATTTGAATAAAAATGCAAAGGAAAAGTAGATCGCAAGCAAATATATGAGAAAGAAGACCCGGGGGTCGTAGGTTTCACTAGTGGCTTTTCTCAAGAAAGATAGCAAACGGTGGGTAAACAAATTACTGTTGGGCAATTGATAGAACCTCAAATAATTATGATGATATCCAGGCAATGATCATTACATAGGCATGACGTCCAAGATTAGTAGACCGACCCTTGCCTGCATCTACTACTATTACTCCACACATCGACCGCTATCCAGCATGCATCTAGTGTATTAAGTTCATGAAAAACGGAGTAATGCAATAAGAACGATGACATGATGTAGAGAAGATCCGTTTATCTATTGCGTAGATATAGATCCCATCTTTTTATCCTTAGTAGCAACGATACATACATGTTGTTCCCTTTCTGTCACTGGGATCAAGCATCGTAAGATCGAAACCACTACCGGGCACCTCTTCCCATTGCAAGATAATTAGATTAAGTTGGCAAAACAAAACCCAAATATCGGAGAAGAAATACGAGACTATAATAGATCATGCATATAACAGATCAAAGAAACTCAAATAACTTTCATGGATATAAAAAGATATGTATGATCATAAACTAAAAGTTCATCAGATCCCAACAAACACACCACAAAAGAGTTAAATCATATGGATCTCCAAGAGACCATTGTATTGAGAATTCAGCGAGAGAGAGAGAAAGCCATCTAGCTACCAACTACGGACCTAAAGGTCTACAAAGAACTACTCACGCATCATCGGAGAGGCACCAATGGAGGTGGTGAACCCCATTCAAGATGGTGTCTAGATTGGATCTGGTGGTTCTGGACTTTGCGGCGGCTGGATGAATATTTCGTCGACTCCCGAGGGTTTCTGGATTTTTGGGGTATTTATATAGCAAAGAGGCGGTCCGGGGGGCACCCGAGGTGGGCACAACCCACTAGGGCGCGCCTGGGCCTCCTGGCGCGCCCTGGTGGGTTGTCCCCTCCTCGGGACTCCCCCCAGGTGCAACCAGGGCCCGTTGTGTTCCTTCTGGCCCATAAAAATTCTTCGTAGAGTTTCGTGGCATTTGGACTTCGTCTGATATTGATTTTCTATGATGTAAAAAACATGGAAAAAACAGCAACTGGCACTTGGCACTATGTCAATAGGTTAGTACCAAAAAATGATATAAAATGACTACAGAGTGATTATAAAACATCCAAGATTGATAAGAAAACAACATGGAACAATAAAAAATTATAGATACGTTGGAGATGTATCAGCATCCCCAAGCTTAACTCCTGCTCCTCCTCGAGTAGGTAAGTGATAAAAACAGAATTTTTGATGTGGAGTGCTGTTTATCATGTCATATCATATTCTTTTCTTTATAGCATGGACATTTGGACTTTTTATGTGATTCAAAGCAATAGTCTAGTTTTGACAGAATAATTTAGATACTCAAGCATATCAACAAGCAACCATGCCTTCCAAAATATAAACGCTAAAATAAGTTATCCCTAGCCCATCATGCTCAAGCATTGATCCATTCATGAAACACACTCGAATATTAGCTACACCCAATACTTAAGTACGATCATATTGCCTCCTAGTTGGTGCTTTTGTAAGACAGGATGGAGACTCAAGTTTCAAAATAAAAATTGCATAAAGTAAAAGAAAGGCCCTTCGCAGAGGGAAGTAGGGATTTGTAGAGGTGCCAGAGCTCAAAGGAAAAAATATTTGAGAGGTGCCTCCTTCCCACCAACGAAAACGACTTAGAGTTCCGAACACTTTCCATGCTAGATATGCCATAGGCGGTTCCCAAACAGAAAATAAAGTTTATTCCATTTTCCACCATTCTTTCACTTTCCGTGGCTAACCGTATCCACGGGTGCCTTCCATACCAACACTTTCCAAGGAATATATTATTTGACAACATAAAGTAAATTCATTGTTGCATTTCGGGACTGGGTATCCCTAAGACCTTTGCCTTACTCTCGTGCAATGACAAGTGAATAAACACTCATCGTGAGAATAACACATCCAGCATGGAAAATATTATTTTGAAAATTAGAGATGGCACATGCAAATTTGCTTAGAACGGCAAAAGAATACTGCATATAGGTAGATATAGTGGACTCGTGTGGCAAAATTGGTTTAAAGGATTTTGGATACACAAGTAGAGGTCATACTTAGTGCAAAATGAAGGCTAGCAAAAAGATTGAGAAGCGACCAACCAAGAAACGAATAATCTCATATGCAAGCATTAAGCATAATTAATAGCGAACAATGCACCACAAGTAGGATATAATTTTCATTGCATGATTATTGACTTTCGTGCATGCATAGGGAATCAAAAACCTTAACACCAATATTCTTACTAGAGCACAATTACTCATCAACATAACTCACATATCATATCATCATATCTCAAAACTATTACTAAGAATCAAGTTTATTTTGTCCAATGATCTTCATGACATTTCTTTCTTTATCCTTCTTGGATATCTATCACTTTGGGATTAATTTTCATGTGTTGCTTTTCATAAGCTCAAACAAATATAAGTGAAGATCATGAGCATAACAAATTTTCTTTCTCTCAAAATAATTTAAGTGAAGCAAGAGAGAATTTCTTCAAAATTTTACTAACTCTCAAATAAATCTAGGTGAAGCAAGAGAGCATTTCTTCAAAAATACTAAGCACGCCGTGCTCAAAAAGATATAAGTGAAGCACTAGAGCAAGTCCTAGATCATAAAAGAATTAAGTGAAGCATAGAGAGTGTCGGTGTACAAAAGTAGGGGCCTTTCTGTACCGCTTTACTTGTGCACGGGCAGTCATAGCCGCACCTGCGGCCGGGCTTGGCGGGGCAGAGGAAGGGAAGGTACAAGGCTGCCGAGGCAGCACTCAAGCCAGAAGCATGAAGAGCAAAGGGGCAAGGTGGATTCCCCCCGGCAAGGGCCTTGCCGAGGCGACCTGCCCAACACCAGCAAGGCCGCCACCCTTGAGCCTGAGAGTCCTGACACCATCGACAAACAACAAGACCAAGGCTCAGGGGCGCCTGCGTGGTGGCATGCAGATCTTTGTGAAGACCAAAGACCTGCAAATCTAGATAGGAACCAGAAGGCGAAGACCCCCGGCAAGATCCTTGCCGGGACGGCCACGAGACCCCCGGCAAGATCCTTGCCGGGGACGCCCACAAGACCCCGGCAAGACCCTTGCCGACCCCGGCAGGACCCATGTCGGGGGCATCTGCGGGGCCACAACCAGGCCCGCACCTACCAAGGTTTAGCTGTCCCACGGCCGTTCTGGCACGGCAACCAGCCTGCCAAACTAGGCACGCACCTACGTGGCAGCAAGCAACCTCTAGGCCAACCAGTCAAGCACCTGCATGGTGGGATGCAGATCTTCATGAAGACCCTGTCGCCGCACCAGCGCAGCAGCCAGCCAGCCAGTGTGGCATTGCATGCCTCATCAGCTTGGACATGCGTCGAAGCAAGGCGAGGCGGCGACGGACGGGATGAGCTTCATTGCCGTCCTCGATAAAGCAAGAGAACACGTAGGTGGCACATTAAATGCGTTTGTCCCACGATGTCAGGGATAGACTTGTACACTGTAGATGCTTTCCACCTCCTGTTTGCCACTGTGGCGACCCCTTTGACTTATAAAAGGAGGCCCGAGGCGTATTGAGGAAGGATTTGGACTTTTTGAATTGGGCATGAACCGCAGCTAGTTCAAGAGCTCAAGAACACCAAATATACACAAAAGCAGGACTAGGGTATTATGCATCATTTGCGGCCCGAACCTAGGTAAAATTCCCCTCGTGCTGATCTTTTAGACCTGCTCTTTGCGCAGCTCCATGCCCCGCCAACCATAGTAGGGATTTTCTGTGATCCCATAGGTGTCGTTTTCCCCGACAGAGAGCAATTCTAACAAGTCATGAAATAATTTTGGCTCTCTCAAATAGGTGGGTCCAACAAGAATTGATGACTTAAAACACAAAATAAAGCAAGCAAAGACACATATCATACAAGACTCTACAAGCAAAACACATATCATGTGACGAATAAAAATATAGCCTTGAGTAAAATACCGATAGTTGTTAGAAGAAAGAGGGGATGCCACTCGGGGGCATCCCAAGCTTAGTTGGTTTCTCATTCTTGGATAATAGCTTGGGATGCTGGGGCATCCCCAAGCTTAGGCTCTTCTATCCTTCTTTCATCCATCGTAAGATAACCCAAAACTTGAAAACTTCAATCACAAAACTCAACAAAACCTTCGTGAGATCCGTTAGTGTAAGAAAAATAAATCACTACTATAAGTGTTGTATCAAACCAATTCATATTTTGTTTTTGTATTATATCTACTATATTCCAACTTTTCTATGGCAAAAACTCATCAAATAAAACCATAGAGCCATCAAAATAAGCACACAACACAAAGAAAACAGAATCTGTCAAAACAGAACAGTCTGTAGCAATCTGACTTTTGCGAATACTTCTGGAACTCCAAAAATTCTACCAAATTAGGACAACCAGTATAATTTATATATTAATCTTATTAAAAAATAATTAGGACAAAAGCTCTTTTCTGTGATTTATGAAAATTATGTTCGTGTGCATAAAGTTTCTATCTTTTTCAGCAAGATCAAGCAACTATCACCCAAGAGGATCCTAAAGGCTTTACTTGGCACAAACACTAATTAAAACACAAAAAACAAAATTATACCAGTATCATAATTGTGCTAACACTCAAGAACAGAAAGCAAAAAAGCAAAAATAAAATTTATTCATTGGGTTGCCACCTGACAAGCGCTATAGTTTTACGCCCTTAGCTAGGCATAAGATTTCAACTATGCTCACACGGAAGATAATAATTGAAACACGAAGAGAATATCATGAAACATGTGACAAACACATTTAAGTCTAACATAATTCCTATGCATAGGAATTTTATAGGAAAACAAAATTTCAAGACAACAAATATCTAGCATATGCAAAGGAGAGGGATAAAACATTGAGAATCTCAACATAATGAGAGGTAATTTAGTAACATGAAAATTTCCACAACCATATTTTCCTCTCTCATAATAATTATATGTAGGATCATAATCAAATTCAACAATATAACTATCAAATAAAATTTTCTCTTCATGATCCACATGCATGCAAAGTTGACGCTCTTCCAAAATAGTGGGATTATCATAAAATAAAGTCATGACCTCTCCAAGCCCACTTTTATCAAAAAATTTATAAGATTGAGCACTCTCCAAATATGTGGGTTTATTTTTACTTAAAGTTGATGCTCTTCCAAACCCACTTTCAATATTATCGCAAACATATTCATCATGAGGCTTAAATAAATTTTCAAGATCATAAGAAACATTAACACCCCAATCATGATCATTGCAATAAGTAGCGGACATAGCAATATTAGCATCCCCAAGCTTGGGGCTTTGCATATTATTAGCACAATTGACATTAATAGAATTTATATTAAAATCATTGCAATCATGCTTTTCATTCAAGGAGCTATCATGAATCACTTCATAAATTTCTTCATCATAATTTTCAGATTCAAGAATCTCAAGCAAAACTTCATATAGATAATCTAGTGCACAAAAATCACTAGAGATTGGTTCATCATAACTGGATCTTTTGAAAAGATTAGCAAGTGGATGAGGATCCATATCAAAGTATTTTTAGCAGGCAAAGATGCAAGCAAATAGAAGGTACATGGCAACACAAGCAAACATGAGATCTGACGAAAAAATGGCGAACGAAAAAGAGGGCGAATAAAACGGCAAATTTTTGTGAAGTGGGGGAGAGGAAAACGAGAGGCAAATGGCAAATAATGTAAATTGCGAGGAGATCAGATTTGTGATTAGGAACCTAGTTATGTGCTACCTCTTGAGCACTGCGTTAGATTTCCTTGAAGAGGAGAGGATGATGCAGCAAAGTAGCGTAAGTATTTCCCTCAGTTTTTGAGAACCAAGGTATCAATCCAGTAGGAGGCTACGCGCGAGTCCCTCGTACCTGCACAAAGCAAATAACTCCTCGCAACAAATGCGATAAGGGGTTGTCAATCCCTTCATGGTCACTTACGAGAGTGAGATTTGATAGATATGATACATAATATTTTTGGTATTGTTGTGATAAAGATGCAAAGTAAAATAAAAGCAAAGGCAATAATAAAGTGTAGGAAGATTAATATGATGAAGATAGACCCGGGGGCCATAGATTTTACTAGTGGCTTCTCTCAAGAGCATAAGTATTTTACGGTGGGTGAATGAATTACTGTTGAGCAATTGACAGAATTGAGCATAGTTATGAGAATATCTAGGTATGATCATGTATATAGGCATCACGTCCGAGACAAGTAGACCGACTCCTGCCTGCATCTACTACTATTACTCCACTCATCGACCGCTATCCAGCATGCATCTAGAGTATTAAGTTCAAGAAAACAGAGTAACGCCTTAAGCATGATGACATGTTGTAGAGGGATAAATTAATGCAATATGATAAAAACCCCATCTTGTTATCCTCTATGGCAACAATACAATACGTGCCTTGCTGCCCCTACTGTTACTGGGAAAGGACACCGCAAGATTGAACCCAAAGCTAAGCACTTCTCCCATTGCAAGGAAAATCAATCTATTAGGCCAAACCAAACTGATAATTCGAAGAGACTTGCAAAGATAACCAATCATACATAAAAGAATTCAGAGAAGATTCAAATATTGTTCATAGATAATCTTGATCATAAACCCACAATTCATCGTTCTCAACAAACACACCGCAAAAATAAGATTACATCGAATAGATATCCACGAGAGAGGGGGAGAACATTGTATTGAGATCCAAAAAGAGAGAATAAGCCATCTAGCTACTAACTATGGACCCAAAGGTCTGAGGTAAACTACTCACACTTCATCGGAGAGGCTATGGTGATGATCTAGAAGCCCTCCGTGATGGATGCCCCCTCCGGTGGAGCTCCGGAACAGGCCCCAAGATGGGATCTCATGGGTACAGAAGGTTGTGGCAGTGGAATTAGGTTTTTGGCTCCGTATCTGATCGTTTGGGGGTACATAGGTATATATAGGAGGAAGAAGTACATCGGTGGAGCAACATGGGGCCCACGAGGGTGGACGGCGTGCCCTAGGGGGTGGGCGCGGCCCCCTATCTCGTGCCCACCTCCTTTCTTTCTTGATGTAGGGTCCAAGTCTCCTGGATCATATTCGGTGAGAAAATCACGTTCCCGAAGATTTCATTCCGTTTGGACTCCGTTTGATATTCCGTTTCTTCGAAACTCTGAAATAGACAAAAAACAGCAATTCTGGGTTGGGCCTCGGTTAATAGGTTAGTCCCAAAAATAATATAAAAGTGGATAATAAAGCCCAATATTGTCCAAAACAGTAGATAATATAGCATGGAGCAATCAAAAATTATAGATACGTTGGAGACGTATCATTATGTTGAAGATCCTCCCCGGTAACGGCGCCAGAAATTCCTTTTGATTGCTCTCTGACTATAGCGCTAGAAAAGCTCGTTTCTGCTAGGACTACGTCGGTATTTCCCCAAAGAGGAAGGGATGATGCAGCACATCGACGGTAGGTATTTCCCTCAGTGGTGAAACCAAGGTTATCGAACCAGTAGGAGAACCAAGCAACACAATGTAAAAAGCACCTGCACACAAATAACAACACCTCGCAACCCAACATGTTAAAGGGGTTGTCAATCCCTTTCGGGTAACGATGCCAGAAATTTGTAATAGATTGAAATAATAGATCACAAATAAAATAAAGTGCAGCAAAGTATTTTGTATTTTTGGTTTAATAGATCTGAATAAAAATGCAAAGTAAAAGTAGATCACAATCAAATATATGAGAAAGATGACCCGGGGGCCGTAGGTTTCATTAGTTGCTTTTCACGAGAAAGATAGCAAACAGTGGGTAAAAAAATTACTGTTGGGCAATTGATAGAATCTCAAATAATTATGACGATATCCAGGCAATGATCATTACATAGGCATCACATCCAAGATTAGTAGACCGACTCCTGCCTGCATCTACTACTATTACTCCACACATCGACCGCTATCCAGCATGCATCTAGTGTATTAAGTTCATGGAAAAACGGAGTAATGCAATAAAAACAATGACCTGATG
Source organism: Aegilops umbellulata (assembly GCA_032464435.1). Lineage (NCBI taxonomy): Eukaryota > Viridiplantae > Streptophyta > Magnoliopsida > Poales > Poaceae > Aegilops > Aegilops umbellulata. Next base: position 268,970,775 of record CP136055.1, on the reverse strand, counting down.
TAGAGAAGATCCGTTTATCTATTGCGTAGATATATATCCCATCTTTTTATCCTTAGTAGCAACGATACATTCGTGTTCTTTCCCTTTCTGTCACTGGGATCAAGCACCGTAAGATCGAACCCACTACAGGCTCCTCTTCCCATTGCAAGATAAATAGATCAAGTTGGCCAAACAAAACCCAAATATCAGAGAAGAAATACGAGGCTATAAGAGATCAAAGAAACTCAAATAACTTTCATGGATATAAAAAGATATGACTGATCATAAACTCAAAGTTCATTAGATCCCAGCAAACACACGGCAAAAGAGTTACATCATATGGATCTCCAAGAGACAATTGTATTGAGAATTCAGTGAGAGATAGAAAGCCATCTAGCTACTAACTACGGACCCGAAGGTCTACAAAGAACTACTCACGCATCATCGGAGAGGCACCAATGGAGGTGGTGAACCCCATCCAAGTGAAGGAAATATGCCCTAGAGGGAATAATAAAGTTATTATTTATTTCCTCATATCATGATAAATGTTTATTATTGATGCTAGAACTGTATGAACCAGAAACATAATACATGTGTGAATACATAGACAAACATAGTGTCACTAGTATGCCTCTACTTGACTAGCTCATCAATCAAAGATGGTTGAGTTTCCTAGCCATGTACATGAGTTGTCATTTGATTAACGGGACCACATCATTAGGAGAATGATGTGATTGACTTGAACCATTCCGTTAACTTAGCACTTGATCGTTTAGTATGTTGCTATTGCTTTCTTCATGACTTATACATGTTCCTATGACTATGCGATTATGCAAATCCCGTTTACCGAAGGAACACTTTGTGTGCTACCAAACGTCACAACGTAACTGGGTGATTATAAAGGTGCTCTACAGGTGTCTCCGAAGGTACTTGTTGAGTTGGCGTATTTCGAGATTAGGATTTGTCACTCCGATTGTCGGAGAGGTATCTCTGGGCCCTCTCGGTAATGCACATCACTATGAGCCTTGCAAGCAATGTGACTAATGAGTTAGTTGCGGGATGATGCATTACGGAACGAGTAAAGAGACTTTCCGGTAATGAGATTGAACTAGGTATTGAGATACCGACGATCGGATCTCGGGCAAGTAACATACCGATGACAAAGGGAACAACGTATGTTGTTATGCGGTTTGACCGATAAAGATCTTCGTAGAATATGTAGGAGCCAATATGAGCATCTAGGTTCCGCTATTAGTTACTGACCGGAGACGTGTCTCGGTCATGTCTACATAGTTCTCGAACCCATAGGGTCCGCACGCTTAAAGTTTGGTGACGATCGGTATTATGAGTTTTTGTGTTTTGATGTACCGAAGGTAGTTCGGAGTCCCGGATATGATCATGGACATGACGAGGAGTCTCGAAATGGTCGAGACATAAAGATCGATATATTGGACGACTATATTCGGACATCGGAAGTGTTCCGAGTGGTTTCAGAGAAAAACCAGAGTACTGGGGGGTTACCGGAAACCCCCGGGGAGTTAATTGGGCCTTATGGGCCTTAGTGGGAGAAGAGGAGGGCGGCCAGGGCAGCCGCGCGCCCCCTCCCTGTCTAGTCCGAATTGGACAAGGACGGGGGGCGGCGCCCCCCTTTTTCCTTCTCCTCCTCTCTCCCTTCCTTCCCTCTCCTACTCCAACAAGGAAAAGGAGGAGTCCTACTCCCGGTGGGAGTAGGACTCCCCCCTTGGCGCGCCCTCCTCCTGGCCGGCCACCTCCCCCCCCCCTTGCTCCTTTATATACGGGGGCAGGGGGCACCTCTAGACACACAAGTTGATCTATTGATCTATTCCAGCCGTGTGTGGTGCCCCCCTCCACCATATTCCACCTCGGTCATATCATAGCGGTGCTTAGGCGAAGCCCTGCGTTGGTAGCAACATCATCACCATCATCATGCCGTCGTGCTGACGGAACTCTCCCGTGAAGCTCTGCTGAATCGGAGTTCGCGGGACGTCATCGAGCTGAACGTGTGCTGAACTCAAAGGTGCCATACGTTTGATACTTGGATCGGTCGGATCGTGAAGACGTATGACTACATCAACCGCGTTATGCTAACGCTTCTGCTTTCAGTCTACAAGGGTACATGGACAACACTCTCCCCTCTCGTTGCTATGCATCACCATGATCCTGTGTGTGCGTAGGAATTTTTTTGAAATTACTACGTTCCTCAACACCAAGATGGTGTCTAGATTGGACCTGGTGGTTCTCTACTCTGTGGCGGCTGGATGAATATTTCGTCGACTCCCCTAGGGTTTCTGGATTTTGGGGGTATTTATAGAGCAAAGAGGCGGTCCGGGGGGCACCCGAGGTGGGCACAACCCACCAGGGAGCGCCTGGGCCTCCTCGCGCGCCCTGGTGGGTTGTCCCCTCCTCGGGACTCCCCCCAGGTGCAACCAGGTCCCGTTGTGTTACTTTTGGCCCATAAAAATTCTCCGTGGAGTTTCGTGGTATTTGGACTTCGTCTGATATTGATTTCCTGCGATGTAAAAAACATGGAAAAAACAGCAACTGGCACTTGGCACTAAGTCAATAGGTTAGTACCAAAAAATGATATAAATAACTATAAAGTGATTATAAAACATCCAATATTGATAATTAAACAGCATGGGACAATCAAAAATTATAGATACGTTACAGACGTATCAAAGACACACATCAAACAAAACCCTAATGTCACCTAGATACTCCAATGTCACCACAGGTATTCGCGGGTTTGATTATACGATATGCACTTCAAACCAACACAAAGAACTTCAAAGAGTGCCCCAAAGTTTCTACCGGAGAGTCAAGAAGAAAACGTGTGCCAACCCCTATGCATAAGTCCACAAGGTCACAAAACCCGCAAGTTGATCACCAAAACATACATCAAGTAGATCACGTGAATATCCCATTGTCACCACAGATAAGCACATGCAAGACATACATCAAGTGTTCTCAAATCCTTAAAGACTCAATCCGATAAGATAAATTCAAAGGGAAAACTCAATCCATTACAAGAGGGTAGAGGGGGAGAAGCATCATAAGATCCAACTATAATAGAAAAGCTCACGATACATCAAGATCGTGCCAAATCAAGAACACGAGAGAGAGAGAGAGGGGGGGATCAAACACATAGCTACTCGTACATACCCTCAGCCCCAAGGGTGAACTAGTCCCTCATCATCATGGAGAGCACCTTGATGATGAAGATGGCCACCGGTGATGATTTCCCCCTCCGGCAGCGTGCGGGAACAGAGACCCGATTGGTTTTTGGTGGCTACAGAGGCTTGCGGCGGTGGAACCCCTAATCTAGGTTCTGTTCTGGAGGTTTGGGGATATATAAGAGGTGTTGGCGTCGAGAACAAGCTAGGGGAGTCCACGAGGGGCCCATAAGGTCAGAGGGCGCGCCCTAGGGGGGTGGGCGCCCTCCACCCTTGTGGTGGCCTCGGGACTCTTCTGGTGCATCTCCGGTACTCCGTGGGCTTATTTTGGTCCAAAAACAATCGTCGTAAAGTTTTAGGTCATTTGGACTCCGTTTGATATTCCTTTTCTGTAAAACTCAAAACAAGGAAAAAATAGAAACTGGCACTGGGCTCTAGGTTAATAGGTTAGTCCCAAAAATATATAAAATAGCATATAAATGCATATAAAACATCCAAGATTGATAATATAATAGCATCAAACAATAAAAAATTATAGATACGTTGGAGATGTGTCAAGCATCCCTAAGCTTAATTCATGCTCGTCCTCGAGTAGGTAAATGATAAAAACAGAATTTTTGATGTGGAATGCTACCTAACATATTTATCCATGTAATTTTGTTTATTGTGCAAGAATATTCAGATCCATAAGATTCAAAACAAAAGTTTAATATTGACATAAAAGCAATAACACTTCAAGCATACTAACAAGGCAATTATGTCTTCTCAAAATAACATGGCCAAAGAAAGCTTATCCCTACAAAATCATATAATCTGGCTATGCTCCATCTTCATCACACAAAATACTCAAATCATGCACAACCCCGATGACAAGCCAAGCAATTTTTTCATACTTTCGATGTTCTCAAACTTTTTCAACTTTCACGCAATACATGAGCGTGAGCCATGGACATAACACTATAGGTGGAATAGAAGGTGGTGGTGAAGAAGACAAAAAGAGGGAGATAGTCTCACATCAACTAGGCGTATCAATGGGCTATGGAGATGCCCATCAACAGATATCAATTTGAGTGAGTAGGGATTGCCATGCAACGGATGCACTAGAGCTATAAGTGTATGTAAGCTCAAAAAGAAACTAAGTGGGTGTGCATCCAACTTGCTTGCTCATGAAGACCTAGGGCATTTGAGGAAGCCCATCGTTGGAATATACAAGCAAAGTTCTATAATGAAAAATTCCCACTAGTATATGAAAGTGACAACATGGGAGACTCTCTATCATGAAGATCATGGTGCTACTTTGAAGAACAAGTGTGGTAAAGAGGATAGTAGCATTGCCCCTTTTCTCTTTTTCTCTCAATGATTTTTGGGCCTTCCCTTTTTTTATTTGGCCTTTCCTCTTTTTTCCCTCACATGGGACAAAGATCAAATAATGAAGGTCATCACACTTTTATTTAATTTGCAACTCAAGAATTACAACTCGATACTTAGAACAAAATATGACTCTATATGAATGCCTCCGGTGGTGTACCGGTATGTGCAATGAATCAAGAGTGACATGTATGAAAGAATTATAAACGGTGGCTTTGCCACAAATACGATGTCAACTACATGATCATGCAAAGCAATATGACAATGATGATGAGTGTCATAATAAAACGGAACGGTGGAAAGTTGCATGGCAATATATCTCTGAATGGCTATGGAAATGCCATAATTGGTAGGTAAGGTGGCTGTTTTGAGGAAGGTATATGGTGGGTGTATGGTACCAGCAAAAGTTGTGCGGTACTAGAGAGGCTAGCAATGGTGGAATGGTGAGAGTGCGTATAATCCATGGACTCAACATTAGTCAAAAGAACTCACATACTTATTGCAAAAATCTATTAGTCATCAAAACAAAGTACTACGCGCATGCTACTAGGGGGATAGATTGGTAGGAAAAGACCATCGCTCGTCCCCAACCGCAACTCATAAGGAAGACAATCAAAAAATATCTCATGCTCCAACTTCGTTACATAACGGTTCACCATACGTGCATGCTACGGGACTCACAAACCTTAACCCAAGTATTTCTCAAATTCACAACTGATCACTAGCATGACTCTAATATCACCATCCTCATATCTCAAAACAATGATAAGGAATCAAACTTCTCATAGTATTCAATGCACTTTATATGAAAGTTTTTATTATATCCCTCATGGATGCCTATCATATTAGGACTAAATTAATAACCTAAGAAAATTACCATGTTGTTTAGATACTCTCAAATGATATAAGTGAAGCATGAGAGTTCAACAATTTATTCAAAATAAAACTACCGCCGTGCTCTAAAAAGATATAAGTGAAGACCAATGAGTAGTTGAATAATTATGTAACTATGTGAAGACTCTCTCTCATAAATAAATTCAGATCTTAAGTACCTTATTCAAACAGCAAGCAAATCCTAATAAAATAAAATGACGCTCCAAACAAAACACATATCATGTGGAGAATAAAAATATAGCTCCAAGTAAGGTTACCGATGAACAAAGACGAAAGAGGGGATGCCATCTGGGGCATCCCCAAGCTTAGGCTCTTGGTTGTCCTTGAATATTACCTTGGTGTGCCTTGGGCATCCCCAAGCTTAGGCTCTTGCCACTCTTTATTCCGTAGTCCATCAAAACATTACCCAAAACTTGAAAACTTCACAACACAAAACTTAACAGAAAACTCGTGAGCTCAGTTAGTATAATAAAACAAATCATTCACTTTGGTACTATCAAGACAAGATTCATAATTTTTCTCACATGATGCCGACTGTACCCTATCATTTCTACAATTTATATTAAGCAATATAAGCCATAGATACTAGAAAACAAGCAAACTATGCTTTGAAAACAAAATTTGTCAAAAACAGAACAATCTGTAAAGATCTGAATTGAAATCATACTTCTGTACCTCCAAAAATTCTGAAAAAATAGGAAAATCTATATAATTTGTATATCAACAAACTGTAAAAACTCAGAATTTTTTTACGCTCCAGTGATTTTTAACAATTCTGAGACTGGGTGCAGAAGTTTCTGTTTTTGGACATAATTGAATCAACTATCATCCACACTATCCCAAAGATTTACTTGGCACTTTATTGAAACAAAAGCTATAAAACATGATTACTACAGTAGCTTAATCATGTGAACATGCAAAAATAGTAGGGGTAAATATTGGGTTGTCTCCCAACAAGCACTTTTCTTTAATGCCTTTCTAGCTAGGCAAGATGATTTCAATGATGCTCACATAAAAGATAGGAATTGAAACATAATGGGAGCATCATGAAGCATATGACAAGCACATTTAAGTCTAACCCACTTCCTATGCATAGGGATTTTGTGAGCAAACAACTTATGGGAGCAAGAATCAACTAGCATAGGAAGGTAAAACAAGCATAACTTCAAAATTGTCAACACATAGAGAGGAAACTTGGTATTATAGCAATATGTAGAAGCATATGTTCCTCTCTCATAATAATTTTCAGTAGCATCATGAATGAATTCAACAATATAACCATCACATAAATCATTCTTTTTCATGATCTACAAGCATAGAAATTTTATTACTCTCCACATAAGCAAATTTATTCTGATTCGAAATGGTGCGAGTATCATAAGAAACTCGAATAGTATAATTTTTTTCCATATTAAAAGAATAATGTTCAGAATAAGGGTAATCATAATTATGACAAGCTTTATAAATATAATCATTGTCGGTGTTCTGGGAACGGGGGTCCCCAGACTTGCCTGCCTGCGACCTGCGGCGTGGCTCAAATGGGGGGCCCAGCACGGCCCATCTTAATCAACACAAGACTCAAGACCCTCGCGAGGGGCCAAGCCTCGCGGGCCGGATGACACGGTGCTTCCTCAGGCGCGGCCTCCTCAGGCTGGCTCATGAGGAGGCGGAGAGATCAAGGCAGGGTACCTCGCGAGGTGCCCATGATGCAAGCCATGACGACCAAGGGTGCCAGGCGGGCGCCAGACCGCACAGTGTCCTCCCTTTCCTCTTTGGTGCAAAGGGGGCAAGCGCAGGCGAGAGGATCAAGCAAAGGCATCCATTTCGGTGCAACAAGACCAAGACCAGTCCAACGGTGGGAAGGAGGTCATCGTGGAGCCCAGGACGGCGTCACCATAGGGCCTTTGGCAGGCGAGGACCGACTTTAGTCAGGATAAGAGTACTGTATGTTCCCCTTCGAATTTGGCCAATTGTTGGCGCCCTTCCCGCTCAATATTTGGGAAGAGGCCCAGGGCCTTTGCCTATAAATAGGACCAGCCACCCCCAGGGTAGGGAGAGGATGGAGTATTCAGAGCAAGCAGAGAACAAGTAGAGAAAGAGAGAGAGAAGGGCGGCTGAACTCCCCTAGCAGTTCATCGTCCCAGCAAGAACACGCCCTCGCGAGGCTGTTCTCCTTTGTGTTGTTCATCATCATCATCAGCCCAAGAGGCAATCCACACACCACACTGGAGTAGGGTATTACACCACATCGGTGGCCCGAACCAGTATAAACCCTGTGTCTCTTGTGTTGTTCTTTCTGTAGTTTAGATCCTTGCGAGACAGAGAGGTAGAGGGCATAATCTCCGCGCGCACCCCAGAGTTCGAACCTTAAGGGTCTGCCGGAACCCGTGATCCGACATTTGGCGCGCCAGGTAGGAGTGCGCCGGAATTTGTCTTCAACCGCTTCGTTCTCCGCCGACCGTCGCGTCCATGTCCGACGCCCGTCGGGCCCGCGCCGAGCGCCGGGCCGCCATCGCCTCCTGCGTCGCCCAGACGGCTCCCGTCGGTGGGCGTCCTCGTCGTTCCCCGTCGCCCGCCGTCAACGCCGCCACCGGCCCGGCGGGGAACAAACAGTAAGCATCGTCTCAACACCCGTCCGTGCGGCGAGACGGCCGCACTGCTACTCCGTCGCTCACGCCAGCTGGCTCTTCGTCCCACGCACTCCGCGCGCCCTTGGAGGCTCGATCTGCATTCATCGCGGCAAACGAGCTCCTGCGCTACCGTCCCGTCGACGACGTCTACGAAGAGTGGCTCGACCGCGTCGCCGAGCTCGTCCGCGCCGCAGGGGACTCTCCTGCACCGTCCGCTCCGCTGCGCCGCACCCCGCCCTGCGCGGGCAATGAAGCTCTGGGGGCGTACCAACCACCTCCTCTCCAAGAAGACGCCATGGCTCCAAGGCGCATGGCCCCTGGGCGGAACCTGCTCCGTCAGGCGCCAGCCCAGCAAGAATGGAGCTGCCAAGAAGTCCCTCGACCGCAAGAGGCTGCCCGAGCGCTTCCTGCTCCGGCTCGCTGCGACCCTGCTCCAGCACCGGCATGTCAAGACCCCGCGCTGCTCCCAGCTGCAACGCAAGGGGACCCGCAAGGCCAAGCTCTCCCTCAACCGAAGCCTCTCGTGGCCACCGCAGGCTGCCGCGCCTACACCACCGAGCTGCGTAGCGTCGCATGGCCCGGCAAGTTCAAGCCAGACCTGCCTCCTCGCTACGACGGCACGACTGATCCCGCAGAGTTCCTCCAGCTCTACGAGCTGGGCATCGAAGCTGCCAGCGGGGATGAAAAGGTCAAGGCGAACTGGTTCCCCATGGCGCTGAAGGAAGGAGCTCGCACCTGGCTCCTGAATCTGGCTCCAGGCACGATCTCCTCCTGGGACCAGATGCGCACCCGCTTCATCGCCAACTTCCAAGGTACTCGCGATCGGCCGCCCGCCGTGAGTGACATGCGCCGCATCAAGCAGCAACCTGGGGAGACCCTGAAAAAGTACATCCAGCGCTTCAACAGTGCGCGCCTCAAGATCCCCAAGGTGTCCGAGGAAGCCATCATCTCGGCCTTCTCCGATGGCGTGCGCGACGTCAAGATGAAGGAGGATCTGGCGATGCATGAAGACCTCTGCACCTCCCTAGAGCTGTTCAACTTGGCGACCAAGTGTGCCAGGGCTGAGGAGGGACGTCTCTCCCTCCTCGAGCTGCCCGCCGCAGACCCAGAAGAGAAGAAGCCCAAGGCCAAGGACGTGAAACGCAAGGGGGCTACCGTACTCGCAGCAGAACCGTACACCAAGCGGGGCAAGGATCTGCCCGAATCCTCCAGGGGCAGCCGGTACTGTGTGTACCACGACCTCCACACCCACAACACCAACGAATGTCAAGAACTCCGCACCGTGCGAGAAGGAAGGATCGGCCTTCGCCCTGACCGCGCTGACCGGGCCTAGGGCCGAGGAGGAGGAAGAAACCCAGGATGCTGGAAAGATCGCAGCCCGCGCCAAGGGTGGCGCGACCAACCTCGCGAGGACCGCTGGCGGGACCTGCCTCGCGAGGGGGACTGGAGGGATCAGCCTCGTGAGGATCGCCCTCATGGCAACGCAGGCCTCCCTCCGTTGCCGCCTCAGCCAAGGAGGAACGAAGACCGCCATCAAGACGAGGGGGCTGGGGGCTTCCAAGAGCCGCGCGCAATCGCCTGCATCCTGGGCGGAGCTCAAGCCCCAGCCTCTCAATGCATCTTCAAGCAGTTTGCCCGTGAAGTGAATGCAGTCCTTCCCAAGCTCGAAGCAACGTGCCCCCTCAAGTGGTCGGCGTGCGCCATCATGTTTAGCTCAGCAGATCAGCTCAAGTGCGCGGCCATAGCCGGGGTCCTCCTGATGCTTTGCTCCCCTGTCATCAGCAACGTACTGGTCACCAGGACCCTCATCGATGGTGGAGCAGGGCTCAACGTCCTGTCCGTGGAAACATTCAACAACCTCCAAGTGCCCTATGACCAGCTTCAGCCAACCAAGCCTTTCTCCGGAGTCACCGACGGTTCCACAATCCCGATCGGGCAGGTCCGCCTCCCTGTCACCTTCGGGGCCCGCAGAAACTACCACACCGAGCTCATCGACTTTGACGTCGCCCACATCCGCCTGCCGTACAATGCTATCCTCGGGTACCCAGCGCTGGCCAAGTTCATGGCCATAACTCACCACGGCTACAATGTCCTCAAGATGCCAGGGAGTGGCGGCATCATCACGGTGCCATGTGAAGAGAAGGATGCAGTGTGTTCCCTGGAGCGAGCCTTTCAGGCCGCGTCGCTAGAAGACCCAGATCGCGGAAGCAGGAGGCTTCCCGAGACCACACCCAAGAAGAAGAAGACGTCGTCAGGCTCAGCCCCTCAGGAGGCAGGCCCCTCGGGGCCCGTGCCTGCCCAGGGGGACCCTCCTTCCATCGCATAGGAAAGCGCGCCCGGTGCCCTCCTCAGGTAGGGCTCGGGGGCTCTCACCTTGAGGGCCACCGACCTAGCCAGGGTCACGAGGGAGGCGCTTGGGCACCACGTGGAGGCGTGTTTTGAAGCACGTTTCCCTCGAGAAGGAGCCAGGCAAGGAGGGTCAGACCAGCAGGAGTTCGTTAACAAGGTCACTCAAGAGCTGCAGGAGTCAAGGATCATGAGAGGTCGCCGTCGTCCACCAGCTGTGGATCCACATCCACGCGAGGATGGAGGGCTACGCGTCTGCGTCGACATACCAGGGCTCAATCAGATCGCCCCGATAGAGCGCCTCTGGCCCTCGCAAGTGGGGCGCTGCGGGGGTCCACCCCACAGCTATGTTCGCATGCCTTACGGCTTGCCGAACATGGCTGCGGCATACCAACGCCTCATGAGGAGCATCATGGAGGCTCAGGAAGACAGGCGTTCCGCGGCCCTGGCGGAGATGGAGATAGCTCGCGAGGAGCCACCAGTGCCTCTGGAGCCTCCCGAGGCCCCAGGGCCTGGGGGCTCATGAGGATCGGCTTCTGCAGCCCACCGAGTCTGCTACACCAACACCACTTCGTCCGCGACAACCCCAGGTGACATCTTTCAAGCTTCATTCCCAGCTGGGAGCGCCCACCCAGGGTTGCATCACTCCCAGGCCGCGTGGGTCCGCCCCTGCGGCGTGTATCCCTTTTTTATTTTTCTGTCGTTAGTTTGCCTTGTTGGGGGCGCCCCTCGGGCTGCATCATCCCCAAGCCGCTCGGGCTAGGCCCAGCGGCGTGTATCTCCCTCGCGTTTACTTCCAACTATGCATTCGCCTATCATGCTTGATCACCTGATGTCTGTCCACTACACCTCTTCTTCTCCATGTCGACCACTTGCACGTTAAAGGGGGGTGCCTGAGCATCGCGACTCAGGGCTCTTACCGGCTCTCCAGCCCTCACCCTCTGGCCTTGTCCACGGCATCGCGACCTGGCATACCCGCGACGGCTGAGACAAGCTCGAGGGCCGGGACCCGAGGACGTAGAGTGCCAGCATCTAACCCAATCTGCAGGAACACATTTCAAGATACGACCCAGTGCCAGGCGCAACCCGCCTAGAGGTAGGGCCTCGTGAGTCCCGCGCTGGCTCACGGGTGCCCAGATACACCTCACCTAGCCCTACCGTGCCGGCCATGTGTCAGGGCGGGGCTGTACACGCCCCGGGGGCTCCTCCCGGAGGGGAGCCCCCTCCCACGTACCAGTGGAACCACCATGCTCCGTGCTGGCTGACGACACTGCCGAGGAGCGGCTATGCCCGTACACATACGGAAGCGCTATGCTCCGCGCTGGTGATAAACAACTGAGGGTGGCCTCTGGGCCGCATCAACCTCAGGGAGCCCAGAGCTCAGTGTCTAGCCTCATCGCAATGCCTCCCCTCGGGAGCGCCGCGCGAGGGGGCTAGGCACGGGGGCTACAACTGGGTCACGCCCAGGCGTACGCCACCCAGCCAGGCCCCTCGGGCCTGGTTCGTCGCGCGTCTCTCCCCGAGCGGAGCCAAGGTACGAAGGCCGTTTGAGCGTCAAGGGGGACCCCTGAGCATCGCAACTCAGGGGCCTAACTGGTCCCGTAGCCCCTCACTCCTTAGTTCCGAAAGGCTATGCTGGGTGAGGTACGCGCGGGGCCGGGCTCTGCAGACGTAGAACGGTGGTCCCACTCGCCTCTCACCTCACCGCCCGCTGTTTGCGCGTCAAGGGGGACCCCTGAGCATCGCGACTCAGGGGCCTAACTGGCTCCGTAGCCCCTCACTCCTTAGTTCCGAAAGGCTATGCTGGGTGAGGTACGCGCGGAGTCGGGCTCTGCAGACGTAGAACGGAAGAAACACCTACATCACACTTCCCTACTTGTTGTTCGTGCGCCAAGGGGGACTCCTGAGCATCGCGACTCAGGAGCCTAACTTGTCACGTAGCCCCTCACTCCTTTGGTCCCGTCCTGGTTTCCGGTCGGGGCTAATGTTGGGTGAGGTACGCGCGCGGCCAGGCTCTGCCAGTGTAGAACACATGCAAGTAGGGAAGAAAAGCATAAAATTCAAAGAAATTAAAAGCAAAATATTACAGTCCATACTGTCGTCTCAGTACCAAACGCAAGTTTAAATGCCTCCACGAGGCGTGATGCATGTGCAGGAAGAAAAAGAAGAACAGGAGCGGCAGCGGAGTCACTTGTCGGCGGTGGGGCAGCGGGGAGTGGCCTCGCTTCGTGGAGCAGTAGGGCCGGCGGCGCCTTGCTTTGGCCTGGTGCTGAAGGCCCGGAACTTCCCCAGCAGCGCCTCCGCGCGCCCCTTCACGGCTTCGACAGCGGCGACAGCACCCTCGCCGCTCACCGGCTCCAGCAGGCTGTCGAGGTCGGCGCCGGGATCGCGAAGATAGATGTGGGCGAAGACCCGCGTCAGTGCAGCAGAAGACAGGACGCGCGCCTCGGCCTCAGCCATGGGGCCGAGGCCAAGGGCAACATCTCCAAGGGCCTTAACCAGGAAGGGAAGCAGCTTGGCGGGGCCATCTTTGTCACCAGCCAGCGGGCTCTCCAGGCCGCTCTCGTAGAGCGTCTTCAGCGAAGCACGGGCATCTTTCTCCATGTCTGCGAAGGCCACGCGATCCTCGGCAAGAACCCGAGCCTTGCGGTCCAGCTCGGCCTTCGTCACCTCCAGCTCTTTCTTCAGCGCGTCTAGGCGGGCGCGACGCTTCTCGAGCTTGGCCTCCCGATCCTCGATGGCCGCCTCGCGAGCCTTCGCGCCTTCTTCCTGCTCCTAGCGAAGGTGGACCTCCCTCGCGAGCTGGTCCCGTAGGCCCTGCAGCTCGTCCTCCAGCTCCTTGCAGCGGCCACGGACTCCAACCACCTCTCCCAGGGCCGCGTCTCAGGTGGCCTTCGCCTCGAGGGTGGCCTCCCTCTCTCCGTCACAGGCCGTTGAGGCCTGAACCAGCGCCGCTCGAATCGAGGCGTCAGAGCGAATCCGCCCCGAGGCCAGTTCCAGGCGCCCGGCCACCGGGCGAGGGTCGGCGCCAAGAAGATCCTGCCGCAGCCGGTCCAGTTCAGCAGCGGCACGCTCCAGCATGGAAGAAGAAGGCGGAGAAACATTGGCGCGCTCCAAGACAACAGGAGGAGTCGGGGAAGCAGCGGTCGGTGGAACAGGAGGAGAAGGTAGCGGCGGCGAGACCACAGTGTCCTGAGGCGGAGTCTGCTGCGCCTCGACGGCCGTGGCGGCGGCAGCAGGCAGGAGCACCTCGGGAGTCACTTGGGCCATGGGGGCTGGGCTCTCCCCACCCAGCTCAGCCAAGCCTCGCAAGGATGAGCGGGCAGGAGAAGCCCGTGCCTCACGATCGCCCCCACCTGCAGGCGGAGGCGTTGCCGCGGATGGGGCCTCGAGAGCCCCCTTCGGTTTCTTCGCCGTGGGCGCCAGCCTATCCAAGAGGAGCGAGCATCAAGCCTCAGCGGCAGAACAAGGAACAAAGGATGGGGGATCAAGCACTTATAGGTCGTCGCTGGAGGGCTCGAGCAGCCTCCGGCCGTACTTGAAGCCTGAGAGCCGGCTAGAGGGGTCAACCTCAGAAGCAGAAGGCGCGTCTGCGGATCGCCCCGGAGCCAGAGTGGACCCGCGGGGGATCAGTCCGGTTCTTCCCTTCTTCGGGATCGGGGGCGAGCTCCCGCTACCCAGCACGTCGTCGACCTCATCATCATCGCTTGACGAAAGGCGGAGAGTACGGGACTTGCGCCGGGGGAGGGGAGCCCTTGACTCTTCGTCAGTTGCCTCGGAGTCAGGGCCCTCCTCCCTCTCCTCTTCGCCCTCCTCTCCGCTGGGGTCGCCGGAGGACACGTCCACCAGTCCCTCGGGAGCCACCACAGGCATGGGCCCGTCCCCGTTGAAGACGGGCATCGACTCCACCACATGCTTCCAGTCGTCGCGAAGGAACAAGGGCGCAGGCACGCCCTCCAGCCGTGCCACCTCACCCCCGACCAGGGATTGGAGCGCCACGGTCACATCCTCGTCGCCCAAGGCCGCGGGGCTCGGGTGAGGCCTCCACATCGGAGGTGAGTACCGCCAAAGCGGGGCCAGCAGGTGCTCCAGGAACTACCTCAGCAGCGACGCGCCGGTCAGCCTCGCCGCCGCCGTGCCGGCTGCTTCAGGTCCGCGTCCATCTTCTCCAGAACCGGCTTTGCGCGGGGGTCCGTAAGCTCCTCCCGGGACCAGGCGCCGGAACTCACGGGCTGCTCCGTGGGTAGGACCAGCCGAGGGTGGATGCGCCCGGCGTCCACCAAGACCCACTTGCTCCTGAAGCCCTCAATCCTCTTCCCGGGATTTGAGATGGCAATGGCGCCGCCACACGCGACGAAGCTCGCGCATGCGGAAGGGAAACCACAGGTGACCCGGAGGTAGAAGTAGTGGCGCAGCAAGGCCACTGAGGGTTGCACCCCCACATGAGCCTCGCAGTAGTAGGCGAAGATCGCCAGGAGAAGGATGGAGTTGGGGTGGAGATGCAGAGCTTGCAAGTCATAGTGGCGAAGGACAGAGAGGAAGAACTCGGAGAAAGGAGGCACCAGGCCCGCAGTAATGGAGCTTACAAAGAGAGGGTAGAAGGTGCTTCCTCGGCCCTCAGGGGTGGCGGAGCCAACCTTGAACACCCGTGCTCTGCCGATGCCCCACGTCGCCGCCATCCGGCGCAGCCGGGCGAGGCTCGCCACCGACACATTCGGCGAGTCCAGGGCCGGCGAGAACCAAGCTTCAGCAGGAGGCTGACGCGGCGCCATGTCTTCCAAGGTCACAAGGGAGCAGATCTGGGAGTTTGGAGGAAGGAAGGAGAGGCGCAAGAAAGGGGATCTGAGCAGCGACAGGAGAGAGAGAAGAGCAAAGCCGGAGCAGATGCCATGCCTTTAATAACCAGCGCAGTTGCAGAGGCACCCACGCCCAATCAACCGCCACGCGGCGCCCAAGGCCGCAGGCTGTTAGGGCCCGTGGCGCTTCGCCCTTGCCCTTTCGCCTCTCGGCACGGCCAAGTCCAAGCGCGCCTTGGGCCCGGGGGCTACTGTCGGCGTTCTGGGAACGGGGGTCCCCAGACTTGCCTGCCTGCGACCTGCAGCGTGGCTCAAATGGGGGCCCAGCACGGCCCATCTTCATCAACACAAGACTCAAGAGCCTCGCGTGGGGCCAAGTCTCACGGGGCGGACGACACAATGCTTCCTCAGGCGCGGCCTCCTCAGGCTGGCTCACGAGGAGGCGGAGAGATCAAGGCAGGGTACCTCGCGAGGTGCCCATGACGCAAGCCATGACGACCAAGGGTGCCAGGCGGGCGCCATACCACGCAGTGTCCTCCCTTTCCTCTTTGGTGCAAAGGGGGCAAGCGCATGCGAGAGGATCAAGCAAAGGCATCCATTTCGGTGCAACAAGACCAAGACCAGTCCAACGGTGGGAAGGAGGTCATCGTGGAGCCCGGGACGGCGTCACCATAGGGCCTTTGGCAGGCGAGGACCGACTTTAGTCAGGATAAGAGTACTGTATGTTCCCCTTCGAATTTGGCCAATTGTTGGCGCCCTTCCCGCTCAATATTTGGGAAGAGGCCCAGGGCCTTTGCCTATAAATAGGACCAGCCACCCCCAGGGTAGGGAGAGGATGGAGTATTCAGAGCAAGCAGAGAACAAGTAGAGAAAGAGAGAGAGAAGGGCGGCTGAACTCCCCTAGGAGTTCATCGTCCCAGCAAGAACACGCCCTCGCGAGGCTGTTCTCCTTTGTGTTGTTCATCATCATCATCCGCCCAAGAGGCAATCCACACACCACACTGGAGTAGGGTATTACACCACATCGGTGGCCCGAACCAGTATAAACCCTGTGTCTCTTGTGCTGTTCTTTCTGTAGTTTAGATCCTTGCGAGACGGAGAGGTAGAGGGCATAATCTCCGCGCGCACCCCAGAGTTCAAACCTTAAGGGTCTACCGGAACCCGTGATCCGACAATCATCACTACTTTTTATAACATAGGTGACATCACAATAATCATCATAAGTAGCAACTTTGTTCTCATCATAATCGATTGAAACCTCTTCCAATATAGTGGAATCGTTACTAAATAAAGTCATGACCTCTCCAAATCCACTTTTATCATTATAATAAGATTCAACAACCTCCAAAATAGTGGGATAATTATTATCTAAAGTTGACACTCTTCCAAACCCACTTTCATAAATATTGCAATCATCATAAATAGGAGGCGTGTTATCATCATAATAAATTTGCTCATCACAACTTGGAGGACTAAAAATATCATCTTCATTAAACATAGCATCCACAAGCTTGGGACAAACATTAATTGAGCAAATAAATTCTCAAACATGTCATTCTCATCAAACATAGCATCCCCAAGCTTGGGCCTTTGCATATCATAAGCATAATCACTCTCATCATTAATAATATGAATAACACCAATAGTATAGCAATTATTATCATCACAACTTTCTAAGTTACTGCCAAAAAGATTTTAAAGATTATAACAAGTATCATTACTTTCCCAATCATAATTATCACAATGAATAATAGGCATAACGAAATCATCCTCAATAATTTCTTCGGACATGATACCATAAGGCAAAGAATCAATATCATCATCAAGTATATCATCATCCACATTTATTTTTGATTCACTCTCAAGAGGCATAACAATAATAGGAGCAACATCATTTGGGAGAAATACCTTTTTTACTTTTGCTTTTCCGTCTTTTCTTTTTCTTCTTCACATCATGTGTGGATTTAATCACCCTTTCAGAGTTCCTTGTTGATGAGATTGGTTGAATAAAAAGCTCCTCCTCGTTACCTGATTCATCATAAGAGAAAATAGGAGGATATTGGGAAACATCTTCCCCTTCATTAGTATTCTCTTAATCTTCTATTTGTTTTATTGTCTTCAAGTAATTGGCAATATAAGGACTCTCAATGCAATTCACCACACAATACATATAAATTTCATTCAGATCAAAATCAATCATTTTCATGAGAACCCAATCTGGAACATCGCTAGTTTTATATTTCATTTCTTCATACCCCAAATATAGACTAAGTTCATAATGATGCTCAAGGGTAATGAGGTTATTTCAATTTTTGGACACAATTCGATCATGAAATAATTCACATTGGAAATCAAAATGCCCACTTTCATTGCAAAGTTCACAAGGACGGAGAGAAATATTAAGTCTTTCAGCACAAACATATAGCCTCTCTTGCAACCATTTAGTTTCTAAATACTTACGGCTCTTACAAAATCTATCTTCCCTTCTTGGTATATATTTGCAAACTCTATGCACTCCACAAAAAGACATGCTTATAAGAAATAATTTTATCATGACTAGTGCAATCATCATTGGTACTATGGATATTCAAAGAATTCATACTAACAACATTGCAATCATTCTCATCATTCAAAGATTGTATGCCAAACATTTTATTGCATTCTTCTTCTAAGACTTTGGCACAATTATCGAAATCCTTATTTTCACGAAAGATATTAAAAAGATCAAGCATATGAGGCAACCTTAATTCCATTTTTTGTAGTTTTCTTTTATAGACTAAACTAGTGATAAAACAAGAAACTAAAAGATTCAATTGCATGATCTAAAGATATACCTTCAAGCACTAACCTCCCCGGCAACGGCGCCATAAAAGAGCTTAGTGGATGGGGTGTTAGTGACGCTTACCTAGCCTCCCCGGCAACGGCGCCAGAAAAGAGCTTGATGTCTACTATGCAACCTTCTTCTTGTAGACTCGTGTTGGGCCTCCAAGCGCAGAGTTTCGTAGGACAGTAGCAAATTTCCCTCAAGTGGATGACCTAAGGTTTATCAATCCATGGGAGGCATAGGATGAAGATGGTCTCTCTCAAACAGCCCTGCAACCAAATAACAAAGAGTCTCTTGTGTCCCCAACACACCCAATACAATAGTAAATTGTATAGGTGCACTAGTTCAGCGAAGAGATGGTGATACAAGTGCAATATGGATGGTAGATATAGGTTTTTGTAATCTAAAAATATAAAAACAGCAAGGTAACAAGTAACAAAAGTGAGCGAAAACGGTATTGCAATGCTTAGAAACAAGGCCTAGGGTTCATACTTTCACTAGTGCAAGTTCTCTCAACAATCATAACATAATTAGATCATATAACAATCCCTCAACGTGCAACAAAGAGTCACTCCAAATTCACTAATAGCGGAGAACAAATGAAGAGATTATTGTAGGGTATGAAACCACCTCAAAGTTATTCTTTCTGACTGATCTATTGGGCTATTCCTATAAGTGTCACAAACAGACCTAGAGTTCGTACTAAAATTACACCTTAAGACACACATCAACCAAAACCCTAATGTCACCTAGATACTCCAATGTCATCACAAGTATCCGTGGGCTTGATTATACGATATGTATCACACAGTCTCAGATTCATCTATTCAAACCAACACAAAGAACTTCAAAGAGTGCCCCAAAGTTTCTACCGGAGAGTCAGGACGAAAACGTGTGCCAACCCCTATGCATAAGTCCACAAGGTCACAGAACCCGCAAGTTGATCACCAAAATATACATAAAGTAGATCATGTGAATATCCCATTGTCACCACAGATAAGCACATGCAAGACATACATCAAGTGTTCTAAAATCCTTAAAGACCCAATCCGATAAGATAACTTCAAAGGGAAAAATCAATCCATTACAAGAGGGTAGAGGGGGAGAAGCATCATAAGATCCAACTATAATAGCAAAGCTCGCGGTACATCAAGATCATGCCAAATCGAGAACACAAGAGAGAGAGACAAAGAGAGAGAGAGAGAGAGAGAGAGAGAGAGAGAGAGAGAGATCAAACACATAGCTACTGGTACATACCCTCAGCCCCGAGGGTGAACTACTCCCTCCTCGTCATAGAGAGCACTGGGATGATGAAGATGGCCACTGTTGATGATTTCCCCCTCCGGCAGGGTGCCGGAACAGGGTCTCGATTGGTTTTTGGTGGCTACAGAGGCTTGTGGCGGCGGAACTCCCGATTTAGGTTCTGTTTTGGATGTTTGGGGATATATAAGAGGTGTTGGCATCGAGAACAAGTCAGGGGAGTCCATGAAGGAAATATGCCCTAGAGGCAATAATAAAGTTGTTATTTATATTTCCTTATATCATGATAAATGTTTATTATTCATGCTAGAATTGTATTAACCGGAAACTTGATACATGTGTGGATACATAGACAAAACACAGTGTCCCTAGTAAGCCTCTACTAGACTAGCTCGTTAATCAAAGATTGTTAAGTTTCCTAACCATAGACATGTGTTGTCATTTGATGAACGGGATCACATCATTAGGAGAATGATGTGGTGGACAAGACCCATCCGTTAGCTTGGCATAATGATCATTAAGTTTTATATTGCAATTGCTTTCTTCATGACTAATACATATTCCTTTGACTATGAGATTATGTAACTCCCGAATACCGGGGGAATTGTTGGGGAACATAGTAATTTCAAAGAAATTCCTACGCACACGCAAGATCATGGTGATGCACAACAACGAGAGGGGAGAGTGTTGTCCACGTACCCTCATAGACCGAAAGCGGAAGCGTTATGACAACGCGGTTGATGTAGCCATACGTCTTCACGATCGACCGATCCTAGTACTGAACGTACGGCACCTCCGTGATCTGCACATGTTCGGCTCAGTGACGTCCCACGAACTCACGATCCTGTAGAGCTTCGAGGGAGAGCTTCGTAAGCACGACGGTGTGATGATGAAGCTACCGGCGCAGGGCTTCGCCTAAGCACTATGATGATATGACCGAGGTGGATTATGGTGGAGGGGGGCACCGCACACGGCTAAGAGATCAATGATCAACTTGTGTGTCTATGGGGTGCCCCCTCCCCCATATATAAAGGAGTGGAGGAGGGGGAGGAGGCCGGCCTCCTAGGCGCGCCCCAAGGGGAGTCCTACTCCCACCGAAGAAGGATTCCCCCCCCCCCTTCCCTAGTTGGATTAGGAGAGAAGGAAGGGGGAGGAAGGAGGAAGGAAAGGGGGGTCGGCCCCCCTCCCAATTCGGATTGGGCTTGGGGGGCGCCCCCCTCCTTTGCTCCCTTCTCCTCTCTCCCACTATGGCCCAGTAAGGCCCATATACCTCCTGGGGGGTTCCGGTAACCTCCCGGTGCTCCGGTATATGCCTGATCTCACCCGGAACCATTCCGATGTCCAAATATAGTCGTCCAATATATCGATATTTATGTCTCGACCATTTCGAGACTCCTCGTCATGTCTGTTATCATATTCGGGACTCCGAACTCCCTTCGGTACATCAAAAGACATAAACTCGTAATACCGATCATAACCGAACGTTAAGTGTGCGGACCCTACGGGTTCGAGAACTATGTAGACATGACCGAGACTCATCTCCGGTCAATACCCAATAGCGGAACCTGGATGCTCATATTGGTTCCTACATATTCTACGAAGATCTTTATCGGTCAAACCGCAAAACAACATACGTTGTTCCCTTTTGTCAACGGTATGTTACTTGCCTGAGATTCAGTCGTCGGTATCTCAATGCCTAGTTCAATTTCGTTACCGGCAAATCTCTTTACTCGGTCCGTAATGCATCATCCCGCAACTAACTCATTAGTTGCAATGCTTGCAAGGCTTATGTGATGTGCATTACCGAGAGGGCCCAGAGATACCTCTCCGATAATCGGAGTGACAAATCCTAATCTTGATCTATGTCAACTCAACAAGTACCATCACAGACACCTGTAGAGCACCTTTATAATCACCCAGTTACATTGTGACGTTTGGTAGCACACAAAGTGTTCCTCCGGTATTCGGGAGTTGCATAATCTCATAGTCATGGGAACATGTATAAGTCATGAAGAAAGAAATAGCAATATACTCAACGATCAAGTGCTAAGCTAACGGAATGGGTCAAGTCAATCACATCATTCTCTAATGATGTGATCCCGTTAATCAAATGACAACTCATGTCTATGGCTAGGAAACATAACCATCTTTGATTCAACGAGCTAGTCAAGTAGAGGCATACTAGTGACACTCTGTTTGTCTATGTATTCACACATGTACTAAGTTTCCGGTTATTACAATTCTAGCATGAATAATAAACATTTATCATGATATAAGGAAATATAAATAACAACTTTATTATTGCCTCTAGAGCATATTTCCTTCAGTCTCCCACTTGCACTAGAGTCAATAATCTAGATTGCACAGTAATGATTCTAACACCCATGGAGTCTTGGTGCTGATCATGTTTTGCTCGTGAGAGAGGCCTAGTCAACGGGTCTACAACATTCAGATCCGTATGTGTCTTGCAAATCTCTATGTCTCCCTCCTTGACTTGATCGCGGATGTAATTGAAGCGTCTCTTGATGTGCTTGGTTCTCTTGTGAAATCTGGATATCTTTGCCAAGGCAATTGCACCAGTATTGTCACAAAAGATCTTCGTTGGACCCGATGCACTAGGTATGACACCTAGATTGGATATGAACTCCTTCATCCAGACTCCTTCATTTGCTGCTTCCGATGCAGCTATGTACTCCGCTTCACACGTAGATCCCGCCACTACGCTTTGCTTAGAACTGCACCAACTGACAGCTCCACCGTTCAATATAAACACGTATCTAGTTTGTGACTTAGAGTCATCCGGATCAGTGTCAAAGCTTGCATCGACATAACCATTTACGACGAGCTCTTTGTCACCTCCATAAACGAGAAACATATCCTTAGTCCTTTTCAAGTATTTCAGGATGTTCTTGACCGATGTCCAATGATCCACTCCTGGATTACTTTGGTACCTCCCTGCTAAACTTATAGTAAGGCACACATCAGGTCTGGTACACAGCATTGCATACATGATAGAGCCTATGGCTGAAGCATAGGGAACACCTTTCGTTTTCTCTCTATCTTCTGCAGTGGTTGGGCATTGAGTCTAACTCAACTTCACACCTTGTAACACAGGCAAGAACCCTTTTTTGCTTGATCCATTTTGAACTTCTTCAAAACTTTATCAAGGTATGTGCTTTGTGAAAGTCCAATTAAGCGTCTTGATCTATCTCTATAGATTTTGATGCCCAATATATAAGAAGCTTCACCGAGGTCTTTCATTGAAAAACTCTTATTCAAGTATCCTTTTATGCTATCCAGAAATTCTATATCATTTCCAATCAACAATATGTCATCCACATATAATATTAGAAATGCTACAGAGCTCCCACTCACTTTCTTGTAAATACAGGCTTCTCCAAAAGTCTGTATAAAACCATATGCTTTGATCACACTATCAAAACGTTTACTCCAACTCCGAGATGCTTGCGCCAGTCCATAAATGGATTGCTGGAGCTTGCACACTTTGTTAGCATCCTTTGGATTGATAAAACCTTCATGTTGCATCATATACAACTCTTCTTCCAGAAATCCTTTCAGGAATGCAGTCTTTACATCCATTTGCCAAATTTCATAATCATAAAATGGAGCAATTGCTAACATGATTCGGACGGACTTAAGCATCACTACGGGTGAGAAGGTCTCATCGTAGTCAACTCCTTAAACTTGTCGAAAACCTTTCGCAACAAGTCGAGCTTTGTAAACAGTAACATTACCGTCAGCGTCAGTCTTCTTCTTGAATATCCATTTATTCTTGATGGTTTGCCGATCATCAGGCAAGTCAACCAAAGTCCACACTTTGTTCTCTTACATGGATCCCATCTCAGATTTCATGGCCTCGAGCCATTTTGCGGAATCTGGGATCATCATCGCTTCCTCATAGTTCATAGGTTCATCATGGTCAAGTAACATGACCTCCAGAACAGGATTACCATACCACTCTGGTGCGGATCTTACTCTGGTTGACCTACGAGGTTCAGTAGTAACTTGATCTGAAGTTACATGATCATCATCATTAGCTTCCTCGCTAATTGGTATAGGAGTCACAGGAACAGATTTCTATGATGAACTACTTTCCAATAAGGGAGCACGTACAGTTACCTCATCAAGTTCTACTTTCCTCCCACTCACTTCTTTCGAGAAAAACTCCTTCTCTAGAAAGGATCCATTCTTAGCAACGAATGTCTTGCCTTTGGATTTGTGATAGAAGGCGTACCCAATAGTCTCCTTTGGGTTCGAGCTTATCAGGTTGAAGCTTTTTCACATAAGCATCGCAGCCTCAAACTTTAAGAAACGACAACTTTGGTTTCTTGCCAAACCACAGTTCATAAGGTGTCATCTCAACGGATTTAGATGGTGCCTTATTTAACATGAATGCAGCCGTCTCTAAAGCATAACCCCAAAATGATAGAGGTAAATCAGCAAGAGACATCATAGATCACACCATATCTAGTAAAGCATGATTACGACATTCAGACACACCATTACGCTATGGTGTTCCGGGTGGCGTGAGTTGCGAAACTATTCCGCATTGTTTCAAATGAAGACCAAACTCATAACTCAAATATTCTCCTCCACGATCAGATCGTAGAAACTTTATTTTCTTGTTACGATGATTTTCCACTTCACTCTGAAATTCTTTGAACTTTTCAAATGTTTCAGACTTATGTTTCATCAAGTAGATATACCCATATCTGCTCAAATCATCTGTGAAGGTGAGAAAATAATGATACCCGTCGCGAGCCTCAACATTCATTGGTCCCCATACATCAGTATGTATGATTTCCAACAAATATGTTGCTCGCTCCATTGTTCCGGAGAACGGAGTTTTAGTCATCTTGTGCATGAGGCATGGTTCGCAAGTACCAAGTGATTCATAATCAAGTGATTCCAAAAGTCCATCAGAATGGAGTTTCTTCATGCGCTTTACACCAATATGACCCAAACGGCAGTGCCACAAATAAGTTGCACTATCATTATCAACTTTGTATCTTTTGGCTTCAACATTATGAATATGTGTATCACTACTATCGAGGTTCAACAAAAATAGACCACTCTTCATGGGTGCATGACCATAAAAGATATTACTCATATAAATAGAACAACCATTATTCTCTGATTTAAGTGAATAACCGTCTCGCATCAAACAAGATCCAGATATAATGTTCATGCTCAACGTTGGCACCAAATAACAATTATTCAGGTCTAAAACTAATCCCGAAGGTAGATGTAGAGATAATGTGCCGACCGCAATCACATCGACTTTGGAACCATTTCCCACGCGCATCGCCACCTCGTCCTTAGCCAATCTTCGCTTAATCTATTCCCTGTTTTGAGTTGCAAATATTAGCAACAGAACCAGCATCAAATACCTAGGTGCTACTGCGAGCATTAGTAAGGTACACATCAATAACATGTATATCACATATACCTTTGTTCACCTTGCCATCCTTCTTATCCGCCAAATACTTGGGGAAGTTCCGCTTCTAGTGATCAGTCCCTTTGCCATAGAAGCACTCAGTCTCAGGCTTAGGTCCAAACTTGGGCTTCTTCACTTGAGCAACAACTTGCTTGCCGTTCTTCTTTAAGTTCCCCTTCTTCCCTTTACCCTTTTTCTTGAAACTGGTGGTCTTGTTGACCATCAACACTTTATGCTCCTTCTTGATTTCTACCTCCGCAGCCTTTAGCATTGCGAAGAGCTCCGAAATTGTCTTATCCATCCCTTGCATGTTATAGTTCATCACGAAGCTCTTGTAGCTTGGTGGTAGTGATTGAAGAATTCTGTCAATGACACTATCATCCAGAAGATTAACTCCTAATTGAATCAAGTGATTGTTATACCCAGACATTTTGAGTATATGCTCACTGACAGAACTATTCTCCTCCATCTTGCAGCTATAGAACTTATTGGAGACTTCATATCTCTCAATCCGGGCATTTTCTTGAGATGTTAACTTCAACTCTTGGAACATCTCATATGCTCCACGACGTTCAAAATGACGTTGAAGTCCCGGTTCTAAGCCGTAAACCATGGCACACTGAACTATTGAGTAGTCATCAGCTTTGCTCTGCCGGACATTCATAACATCTGGTGTTGCTCCTATAGCGGGTTTGGCACCTAGCGGTGCTTCCAAGACGTAATTCTTCTGTGCAGCAATGAGGATAATCCTCAAGTTACGGACCCAGTCCGTGTAATTGCTACCATCATCTTTCAATTTAGCTTTCTCTAGGAACGCATTAAAATTCAACGGAACAACATCACGGGCCATTTATCTACAACAACATAGATATGCAAAATACTATCAGGTACTAAGTTCATGATAAATTAAAGTTCAATTATCATATTACTTAAGAATTCCCACTTAGATAGACATCCCTCTAATCATCTAAGTGATCACGTGATCCAAATCAACTAAACCATGTCCGATCATCACGTGAGATGGAGTAGTTTTCAATGGTGAACATCACTATGTTGATCATGTCTACTATATGATTCACGCTCAACCTTTTGGTCTCAGTGTTCCGAGGCCATATCTGCATATGCTAGGCTCGTCAAGTTTAACCCGAGTATTCTGCGTGTGCAAAACTGGCTTACACCCGTTGTATGTGAATATAGAGCTTATCACACCTGATCATCACATGGTGTCTCGGCACGACGAACTTTCGCAACGGTGCATACTCAGGGAGAACACTTGTACCTTGAACTTTAGTGAGAGATCATCTTATAATGCTACCGTCGAACTAAGAAAAATAAAATGCATAAAGGATAAACATCACATGCAATCAATATAAGTGATATGATATGGCCATCATCATCTTGTGCCTTTGATCTCCATCTCCAAAGCACTGTCATGATAACCATCGTCACCGGCTTGACACCTTGATCTCCATCGAAGCATCGTTGTCGTCTCGCCAACTATTGCTTCTACGACTATCGCTACCGCTTAGTGATAAAGTAAAGCAATTACATGGTGATTGCATTTCTTGCAATAAAGCGACACCGCTCTCCATCTAGCCTCTCTCCCCCCACGTCGCCCGACACCGTCGTCGCCTAGTCGTCGTCATCACCGTGGCCTCCAGCTGCCCCGCACCGCCCCACCGTGCCCCGGGGGACCGCTGTCGTCGCCTACACCTTCTGCAACACCGAGTCGGTGCCGGGGAGCCCTACAACGACGGGATCGAGGTCGTCTTCAACTTCGGTGCCGCCACCACCCGCCGTTCGATCCGTGCCGCCCCGAGTTCCTTCGGCTTCCCCGAGTCTTCCCGATCTTCGATGTGAGCACCATCACGTTTCCCCCATCTCCCTGCTACCGCTTGTGCCTCGTAGCGAACAGCCACCGTAGCCATGCTCCGACCGCCGCTCGGCTTCGCTGCCACCACCATCACTGGTCGTAGGTGCTTATGCTTCTTGCACCTTCGGACGCGGCGCGTCGTGGTCGTCTTGTAGGACCAAACGCCCGGTCCAGATGGCCACCGGAGCGACGATTCTGTAGCTCCTGCCGCCCTTGGCCACTCCACCTGCGCCCTTCCCCTGCGCCCGGTCGCGCTCCCAGCATGGTCGCCGCGCCCATAGTCGTGCTTCCCCATGCCCCAGGCCATGCCCTAGCGCACGCGCGTCCGCCGGGGTCGCGCCCCCTGCTTCTGCTGCTATTGCGTTCTGCCTTGCCGCTGCTACCGCTGAACCTCTGCTGCTGCCGCTCTGTTGCTTCCAGCTGCTGCTGCTGCTCTATGCTGCCGCGTATTGCTCCTGCTCTACGGTGTAGTTGCTCTTACTGCTGCCGCTGCATAGCTACTGCCGCTGTTGCTATTTGTTGGCTGGACTCGCCTAGCTACAAAAGTGTTTGCTGCTGAAATAACTGACGAAACTGAACTGCACCGCTTGCCCCGTCCAAACATGGTCATGTGCTTATGTGTGTGTTTGAGTGCATGCCCGTGATGCTGGTTGTGCAACCAGGCCGGCCCTTGTTTATTAGAGCTAGGTTAGTTACTGCTAGATTAGTCTAACAACAGATGACAGATGACGTTTGGTCTCTCATTACCTAGGTTTGTTTTATTTATCTGTCTATGGGTATAGCATATGACATGTGGACCCACAAGCACTGTTCACTATTTGACCCTTTCAAGTTTGACTGGCCCCACTTGTCATACCCACCTGTCTGGGTCACTCTGTGTACCCATGGCAAAATCCATTTTACTAGCGAATTAATATTAAATCCAGAAAATCATTAAAACTTTAGAAAATCGTATAAAATAAACCGTAGCTCAGGTGAAAATGTTTTCTATATGAAAGTTGCTTAGAACGACGAGTCGAATCCGGATACATGGTCCGTTCGTCCTCCACACATCCCTAGCATAGAGAACCTGCAGCTTTCCCCCTTCGTTTCATCTGTCCGAAAATATGCAAACATCGGGAAAACTTTCCCGGATGTTTCCCCCCTTCCACGCTACCACGTAGCACCGCAATAGAACACGTCTAGCTCTGCTTGTTGTCCTGTTATGCACTTGCTTACAATGTATTTACTGTTTCTTCCCCCTCTTCTCTCTGATAGACCCCGAGACTGCCGCTGATGCCACTGTGATCGACTACGTCGACGACGACCCCTTCTTCTTGTCTGAGCAACCAGGCAAGCCCCCCCTTTGATCATCCCGATATCGCCCATTCCTTTCTCTCATGCTTGCATTAGATTTTGCTACTGTTATTGTTTGCTCCTATTCTGATGCATAGCCGGCTTTTGTATCTGCTGTTGTACCTTATCTCCTTATCCTAAACTTCTTAGTATAGGTTGGTTAGTGATCCATCAGTGACCCTCACTTGTCCTTGTTGCCCCTGCTTCATCATCGACGACTCGATCTACGTGATTGAAGACCAGGCCCCGACACCGCACATCACTTCCCCTTAGTTGCTCGACACTACTGGGTTACAATCGAGTATTGAGGGTGAACCTCTTCAGCACTTCTGATGTTAACCCTGTAGTGTAGTCATTCGGCCGTGGTCATCGAGGGTGATTTCCTCCTTAACCACTTCCGATACGGCTCTGTCGTGCAACCCCTCAAGTGTGAACCTCGAGGGTGGATCCTCTTACGTTCACCTTGATGATTACATCTAGTGGAATTCATCAGGGGTGATTCCTCGGGTTTTCCCCTTGATGTTTGGACACACGGATACTTGGACTTTACCCCCTGTTACTTGGAAAGACGGGTCGACCCTAAGGGGTACCCGCGCGAGCTTAATTGCGAGTGATGTGGAGACGGGTTGACCTGGAGGGTGCCCGCGAGATAATTACGAGGCGTGGCCGGGCATTCCTAGCCCTTGCCGCAAGTCCTCGAGACGGGGCAACGGGGTCACATCTTTCGTGAGTCTCTGCTTGTTACCGCGCATTCCTAATCCACTACGATTTGGATATTTGATCCGAGGGGCCTCTGGCCTGATAGCACTAACCATCACGTGGGCATAGTATGGGCGTTCTGCGTCGTATACATCAGCCAAAGCTTAATAGACGTCAGCGACTGAGCGGCGCGCGCCGAGTTGGACTGCGTAAGCACCTGCCTTGTTGAAGGAGGTAGCTAGGTCTGCTCACCGGCCGCCCTCGCAACGTGCAGGAGTTCCCGGGGAGATGGCCCATGACCCCTGGGGGCATAGGTTTAGTCCGGCGTGCTGGCCTCTCTATTAAGCCTAGGTCGGGTTGCGGCGTATTGTTTGGCCGAGGCCGGGCATGACCCAGGAAAGTGTGTTCGGCCGGAGTTAATCGAGCGTGGTGGGTAAGTTGGTGCACCCCTGCAGGGAAGAAAACATCTATCCATAGCCTGTCCTACGGTAACGGACACTTGGAGTTGTATCCCGATCGATACAACTAGAACTGGATACTTGTGATGAGAACTGGATGATGATGAGTAATGGATTGTGATGATAACTGGATAGTATGGCTCTAGGATTGCTTTCTCGCAGGGAGTCGAGAAAGGATCTCTGGCCGAGGTTGATAACATTACTACTACTTTACTTTATGCTACTCTACTCCCTCCTGTTGCTGCAAGATGGTGGTTTCCAAAAGACGCTAGTCTTCAATAGGACTAGGCCTTCTCTCTATTCTGGCATTTCTGCAGCCCAGTCCACATATACAGCCTTCCTTTGATAATGTCGCATATGTAGTGTAGATCCTTGCTTGCGAGTACTTTGGATGAGTACTCACGGTTGCTTTGCTCCCCCTTTTCCCCCTTTCTTCTTCTTTCTAGTTGATGCAACCAGATGTCGGAGCCCAGGAGCCAGATGTCACCGCCGATGCATACTACTACGTGGAGACCTTCGACGACCGGGAGTAGTTAGGAGGCTCCCAGGCAGGAGGCCTTGCCTTTTCGATCAATGTTGCTTTTGTGCTAGCCTTCTTAAGGCAAACTTGTCTAACCTATGTCTGTACTCAGATATTGTTGCTTCCGCTGACTCTTGTGTATTCGAGCTTATGTATTCGAGCCCTCGAGGCCCCTGGCTTGTAATATAAAGCTTGTATTATTTTAATTTGTGTCTAGAGTTGTGTTGTGATATCTTCCCGTGAGTCCTTGATCTTGATCGTACACATTTGCGTGTATGATTAGTGTACGATTGAATCGAGGGCGTCACAACAACGTAATTGGGTGATTATAAAGATGCTCTACAGGTATCTCCGAAGGTGTTTGTTGGGTTGGCATAGATCGAGATTAGGATTTGTCACTCCGAGTATCGGAGAGGTATCTCTGGGCCCTCTCAGTAATGCACATCATAATAAGCCTTGCAAGCAATGTGACTATGAGTTAGTTGCGGGATGATGCATTACGGAACGAGTAAAGAGACTTGCCGGTAACAAGATTGAACTAGGTATAAAGATACCGACGATCGAATCTCGGGCAAGTAACATACCGTTGACAAAGGGAACTACGTATGTTGTAATTACGGTTTGACTAATAAAGATCTTCGTAGAATATGTAGGAACCAATATGAGCATCCAGGTTCCGCTATTGGTTATTGACCGGAGATGTGTCTTGTTCATGTCTACATAGTTCTCGAACCAGGGTCCGCATGCTTAACGTTCGGTGATGATTTGTATTATGAGTTATGTGATTTGGTGACCGAATGTTGTTTGGAGTCCCAGATGAGATCACGGACATGACGAGGAGTCTCAAAATGGTTGATAGGTAAAGATTGATATATTGGACGATAGTATTCGGACACCGGAAGTGTTTCGGAATGTATCAGCACATATCGGAGTACCGGGGGGTTACCGGAACCCCCCCGGGGGAAAATATGGGCCATATGTAGGCCTGGGCGTTCGGTTTCTCGGGTTTTAAAACATTTCGGTTTTCTGAAGATGCTAACCGATCGGTGCTTATGAAAAACAGTAACCGAGAATTCGGTCCATTGAAAATCCGGTTCGGGTCATCGGTTAATACAAAGCAACAATAATCTACAGCTAGGAAATCAAGGTCACATGGAGACAGAGAGAGAGGGAGAGGAAGGAGATGTCTCCCATTGCTGGCCGGATCTGCCGCCGGCTGTTATCTGTAATGGCGCAGGTCGCCGGGAAGGAGGGAGGCGGAGGAGAGGTAGCAGGTGTTGTTGGCTGCTGGACCATCGGCACTGGCTACTAGGAGCAGCAACGTCTAGGGTTATGGCCGAAGGGAGGGACAGAGCGGTCGTGGGGATGAGGCATGTGCGACTGAGCGGTCGTGGGGTTGTTTTTCTTTTGAGCACAAGGTCGTGGGGGCGTGGACTCGTGGTTATCAATTTGATAATGGGCTGAGATTTTCTACATTATTGGCCCATGTTCGGTTTTTTGGGTCAGTTCGGGTACCTGATGCCTGAAATTGAAATACCTGAAGTTAATTCAGTTTCCTAGAGTACAGGACTGAACTTATGACCGTAATTATCGGGTTCGGTCTATTCAGTTTCGGCCCCGGTTCTTTCGGTTCGGGAGTTCGGTCATCGGGTAATATGCCCACCCCTAGCCATATGGGCCATAGGAGGGAGGCAAGCCAGCCCACAAGGGGTGGCGTGCCCCCCGCCAGGGAGGAGTCCGAATTGGACAAGGGGAGGGGGAGGTGCCCCCCTTTCCTTCTCCTCCTCCCTCTCATTCCCCGTTTCCCCTTTCGGTAAAAGGAAAGGGGGTGAATCCTACTAGGAGCCCAAGTGGGACTCCTCCCACTTGGGGCGCGCCTAGGGCCGGCCTTCTCCCCTCTCCCTCCTTTATATACGGGGTTGGGGGCGCCTCTAACACACATCAATTGTTCTAAGCCATGTGCAGCGCCCCCTCCA
This sequence comes from Aegilops umbellulata, assembly GCA_032464435.1. Lineage (NCBI taxonomy): Eukaryota > Viridiplantae > Streptophyta > Magnoliopsida > Poales > Poaceae > Aegilops > Aegilops umbellulata. The sequence goes on along the minus strand of CP136055.1, from coordinate 268,939,165 downwards.
TAGTTTGCACCTCCGGTCATACTCACGTAGTGCTTAGGCGAAGCCCTATGCGGATCACTTCACCATCACCGTCATCACGCCGTCGTGCTGACGAAACTCTCCCTCGACACTTTGCTGGATCAAGAGTTCGAGGGACGTCATCGAGCTGAACGTGTGCAGAACTCGGAGGTGTCATACATTCGGTGCTTGATTGGCTGAATCGAGAAGACGTTCAACTACATCAACTGCGTTAAGCTAACGCTTTCGCTTTCGGTCTACGAGGGTACATGGACACACTCTCCCCCTCTCGTTGCTATGCATCTCCTAGATAGATCTTGCATGAGCGTAGGAAATTTTTGAAATTGCATGCTACGTTCCCCAACAGTCCACGAGGGGCCCACAAGGTTGGAGGGCGCGCCCTAGGGGGTGGGGGCGCCCTCCACCCTTGTGGTGGCCTCTAGACTCTTCTGGTGCATCTCCAGTACTCGGTGGGCTTCATTTGGTCCAAAAACAATCGTCGTAAAGTTTCAGGTCATTTGGACTCCATTTGATATTCCTTTTCTCCTAAACTCAAAAACAAGGAAAAACAGAAACTGGTACTGGGCTCTAGGTTAATAGGTTAGTCCCAAAAATCATATAAAATAGCATATAAAACATCCAAGATTGATAATATAATAGCATGGAACAATAAAAAATTATAGATATGTTTGATACGTATTAGAGATGCATAGCAACGAGAGGGGGAGAGTGTGTCCACGTACCCTCGTAGACCAAAAGAGGAAGCATTTCACAATGCGGTTGATGTAGTCGAACTTCTTCTTGTTCGACCGATCAAGCACCGAACGTACGGCACCTCCGAGTTCTGCACACGTTCAGCTCGATGATGTCCCTCGAACTCTCGATCCAGCAAAGTGTCGAGGGAGAGTTCCGTCAACACGACGGTGTGATGACAGTGAGGGTGAAGTGATCCGCGCAGGGCTTCGTCTAAGCACTACGTGAATATGAACGGAGGCGTAAACTATGGAGGGGGACGCCGCACATGGCTAACAACTGTTGATGTGTGTTCTAGCGGTGCCCCCCCCCATATATATAGGTTGGAGGGGAGGATAGGCAGCCAAGGAGGTGCCCCAAGTAGGAGGAATCCTACTTGGGCGCCTCCCAATTCGGCCTCCCCCCTTTCCATATCCACCGGAGGGGGAAGGAAGGAGGAGGGAGGAGGAAGGAAAGGGGAGGCCGAATCCCTCCCCTTCCTTTCTACCTTCTCTCTTTCCTTCCCCTCCTATTTCGTCCTACATGGGGCGCACTCTGTCCCCTACTTGGCCCATTAGGCAAATGACGTTGCCGGGGGGATGCCCGGAACCCCTTCCGGTGACCTGATATATACCCGGTACTTCCAGAACACTTTCGGTGTCCGAATATCATCGTCCTATATATGAATCTTTACCTCTCGACCATTTTGAGACTCCTCGTCATGTCCGTGATCTCATCTGGGACTCCAAACAACATTCAGTCACCAAATCACATAACTCATATAATATAAAATCGTCATCGAACGTTGAGCGTGTGGACCCTACGGGTTCGAGAACTATGCAGACATGACCGAGACACCTCTCCGGTCAATAACCAACAGCGGAACCTGGATGCTTACATTGGTTCCCACATATTCTACGAAGATCTTTATTGGTCGTACCGTAATGACAACATACGTTATTCCCTTTGTCATCGGTATGTTACTTGCCCGAGATTCGATCGTCGGTATCTTCATACCTAGTTCAATCTTGTTACCGGCAAGTCTCTTTACTCGTTCCGTAATGCATCATCCCGCAACTAACTCATTAGTCACATTGCTTGCAAGGCTTATTATGATGTGCATTACCGAGAGGGCCGAGAGATACCTCTCCGATACTCGGAGTGACAAATCCTAATCTCGATCTATGCCAACCAAACAAACACCTTCGGAGATACCTGTAGAGCATCTTTATAATCACCCAGTTACGTTTTGACGTTTGATAGCACAAAAGGTATTTCTCCGGTATTCGGGAGTTGCATAATCTCATAGTCAAAGGAATATGTATATGACATGAAGAAAGCAATAGCAATAAAACTTAATGGTCATTATGCTAAGCTAACGGATGGGTCTTGTCCATCTCATCATTTTCCTAATGATGTGATCCCGTTCATCAAATGACAACACATGTCTATGGTTAGAAAACTTAACCATCTTTGATTAACGAGCTACTCTAGTAGAGGCTTACTAGGGACACTGTGTTTTGTCTATGTATCCACACGTGTATCAAGTTTCCGGTTAATACAATTCAAGCATGAATAATAAAAGTTTATCATGATATAAGGAAATATAAATAACAACTTTATTATTCCCTCTAGGGCATATTTTCTTCAGGCGACTGCGAAGGAATGACTTGGTGGATGAGCGACTCCTCTGGCCGAAGGGTTTTCTTCTACCTTATATGGTCCTAATGTGGGAAATAGGGTTTCTGGGCTGATGCGTTGCGAATTGACCCTGGGTGCCTTCATGAAAGATGTCAATGATGACATTACGAAAGCGGTGGTAGATGGTACGGCTGCTGATACGAGCAGGCACGCTCGTAGTAGACGCCGTCTTCTCCTCTGGAGCTTCTTGTCTGCCCCAGTTAATTGGCCTTGATCACTAGGTCTGTTATCTTCCATATAGGCTTGATTCATCACCTAAAATGGCCCACTCATGCAAGGAACAAAAGAGATTTGCAATCTTTCACATATATTAGTCATTAGTGATCATATCAAAGTGAATCTTTGAGAAAATCTAAGATTGTCTAGTTTAAACACGGGTAAAAATGAGTGCAAAAGTACACTCATGAGTAGTCTACCCACCTCCTCTAGACATACCTTAATCGATCCTACAATTTCACGCAACCGTAGATACGCTCACCCTCTCTCTTTTGACCTATGATTTCTGTGATTTAAGCAAGTTTTGATTTTTTTTCCTTTGATCTTTTACTCTTGGAGATTGGTGAATCCTGGGCGGTTGGTGTTGTCGATGAGGAATCATTTTGTGATTTACCCCAAAAGTTTGTGAAGGTTTGGAGGTTATCTCCAGGTCTCACTAGTGTTTGAGAATCATCTTTGTGATGATATATCAAGGAGAAGAGGGTGAGCCTTCAGTGGTGAAGGGTCTTGAAGAAGAGTACTTGATAGAATCAAATGCCTAGGACGCATAAAAGCTTTTAGCATTTGGAGAAGTAAGAGGCTTTCCTGGTATGCTATGTTCTCTCAATTACATGCACTAGGAATGGAAGAACTATCTTGCAGATTTGCAAGGGCGACACCAAGATTATATCAGAGAGATCGCCATCATACTAGATGTGGTGGTATAACATTACTTGTGGATTTGACACTCTTTGGCATGGTAGGGTCTCACAACGACTCACCGATCTCCATTCTTTGCAACACTTTGTGGCGAGCAGGTTTCGAAGTGCAACTACATCGTCAATGGGGCACAACTACACCATGATGTACTACCTTGTCGATTGGATCTATCCTCAATGCGCAATTGTGAAGACTATCTCCGAGCCCCAAGGTAAAAAAACTCTCTTCGCCCAAATGCAAGAAGTTGCTAGGAATTATGTGGAGAGGAAATTTGGAGTGCTCGGGGCACGTTGGGCTGTTGTTCGTAGACCTGTAAATATGTGGGATCTCGAGATATTGTGGGAGGCATGACTGCATGTGTGATTATGCACAACATGATTGTGGAGGATGAGGGTGATGGCATACACAATGTTGATTTTGAGAAGCCTAGAGATCATGTCACCTCCCAGAATGAGATGCAGAACATGATGCACATTTTTTTGGAGACGTGTCAGCAACTTCGAGATCGAGAAGTGCATCAACTAAATGAGCTGGTGGAGCATTTTGTGGATGATCCATGATGTTGTTTGAATTTTATGCTACAAATAATTTGTGTGTTTGTATTATGTGTTTTTAAATTTGAACTTCTTTATTTCTATGTTTGGCATATGTGTTTCTAGTGCTCATCAAGTTTGGTTGAAAAAGATCAACAAAAATGGCCGAACATATGTAGAGGGGAGAAATGGGGGTTGTGAGGGCTCTCAGCCACATGGATAGTTCAATGTGCTCGCCTTGGACAGACTATTTGTCGAGAACAAGGGCTCTGCCACGGACATGTCCAGGTACATAAAGCGGCTGAATTTGACACTTGCCCTTGGAAATGCCCTAATATCTTTCAAGATCTTGGTGGGTCGCATGGTCAAAGTTAGGATGTGGAACTATGATGGAACAAGTTCCAAGCAGTTAGCAGCCGTTAGTGTAGTTGTCCTTGTAGATTTCGGATATTTCATCGTACTAGCACGATGTATGTGCATTGCCACGGAACCATTGGCTTAAAGATGGTGAAATAATGTTAGTGTACTTTATGTCCGATTGAGTGATTTGCGATTAGAAAAAAAATACGGTGAGAGACATGCGGCGTTAGGGAATTTTAAATGACCATAGTAGGTTGGGAAGAGAACTAAAACCAAGATCGACTTTGAGTTGAAGTTATATTTTTGTCTTTAATATTTGTACCTTTAAAAGAAGTTGGTCTTACATGGAAGTAGTGTGTTTGTTTGTTGGTTTATGATAGATCCCACATATGTGTAAAGTACATTTATTTGCGTCTCTTGCAAGGTCACTAATTTCACATGTGCGAGATTTTTTTGAAAAGGGACGCTTTATTACTTAAAAGGTTTAAGTATTACACCCGGCCTCTGCATAACTAAGTGAAGGAAATATGCCCTAGAGGCAATAATAAAGTTATTATTTATTTCCTTATTTCATGAAAAATGTTTATTATTCATGCTAGAATTATATCAACCGGAAACATGATACATGTGTGAATACATAGACAAACAGAGTGTCACTAGTATGCCTCTACTTGACTAGCTCGTTGATCAAAGATGGTTATGTTTCCCAGCCATAGACATGAGTTGTCATTTGATTAACGGGATCACATCATTAGGAGAATGATGTGATTGACATGACCCATTCCGTTAGCTTAGCACTCGATCGTTTAGTATGTTGCTATTGCTTTCTTCATGACTTATACATGTTCCTATGACTATGAGATTATGCAACTCCCGTTTGCCGGAGGAACACTTTGTGTGCTACCAAACGTCACAACGTAACTGGGTGATTATAAAGGAGCTCTACAGGTGTCTCCAAAGGTAGATGTTGGGTTGGCGTATTTCGAGATTAGGATTTGTCACTCCGATTGTCGGAGAGGTATCTCTGGGCCCTCTCGGTAATGCACATCACATAAGCCTTGCAAGCATTGCAACTAATGAGTTAGTTGCGAGATGATGTATTACGGAATGAGTAAAGAGACTTGCCGGTAACGATATTGAACTAGGTATTGGATACCGACGATCGAATCTCGGGCAAGTAACATACCGATGACAAAGGGAACAACGTATGTTGTTATGCGGTCTGACCGATAAAGATCTTCGTAGAATATGTAGGAGCCAATATGGGCATCCAGGTCCCGCTATTGGTTATTGACCGGAGACGTGTCTCGGTCATGTCTACATTGTTCTCGAACCGTAGGGTCCGCACGCTTAAGGTTTCGATGACAGTTATATTATGAGTTTATGAGTTTTGATGTACCGAAGGAGTTCGGAGTCCCCGATGAGATCGGGGACATGACGATGAGTCTCGAAATGGTCGAGACGTAAAGATCGATATATTGGACGACTATATTCGGACGTCGGAAAGGTTCTGAGTGATTCGGGTATTTTCGGGAGTACCGAGGAGTTACGGGAATACGGGGGAAGAAGTATATGGGCCTTATTGGGCTTTAGGGGAGAGGGAGAGGCAGGCCGCGCACCCCCCATTGGCTAGTCCGAATTGGACTAGGGGGAGGGGCGGCGCCCCCTCCTTCCTTCTCTTCCCTCTTCCCCTTCCTTGTCTCCTACTCCTAATACATGGAAGGACTCCTAGTTGGACTAGGAAAGGGAGAATCCTACTCCCGGTGGGAGTAGGACTCCCCTAGGGCGCGCCATAGAGAGGGCCGGCCCTCCCCTCCTCCACTCCTTTATATACGGGGGCAGGGGGCACCCCATAGACACACAAGTTGATCTTCATGATCGTTCCTCAGCCGTGTGCGGTGCCCCCCTCCACCATATTCCACCTCGGTCATATTGTCGCAGTGCTTAGGCGAAGCCCTGCGTCGGTAGTTCATCAAGATCGTCACCACGCTGTCGTGCTGACGAAACTCGTCCCCGAGAGCTTTGCTGGATCGGAGCCCGGAGAACGTCATCGAGCTGTACGTGTGTCAAGAACTCGGAGGCGCCGGAGTAACGGTGCTTGGATCGGTCGGATCGGGAGGACGTACGACTACTTCCTCTACGTTGTGTCAACGCTTCCGCTTCGGTCTACGAGGGTACGTAGACAACACTCTCCCCTCTCGTTGCTATGCATCACCATGATCTTGCGTGTGCGTAGGAAATTTTTTGAAATTACTACGTTCCCCAACAATGGCATCAGAGCCTAGGTTTTTATGGTTTGATGTTATGCACGAGTAGAACACAAGTGAGTTGTGGATGATATAAGTCATACTGCCTATCAGCATGTCATACTTTGGTTCGGCGGTATTGTTGGATGAAGCGGCCCGGACCGACATTACGCGTACGCTTACGCGAGACTGGTTCTACCGCCGTGCTTTGCACACAGGTGGCTGGCGGGTGTCAGTTTCTCCAACTTTAGTTGAACCGAGTATGGCTACGCCCGGTCCTTGAGAAGGTTAAAATGGAGTCTATTTGACAAACTATCGTTGTGGTTTTGATGCGTAGGTGAGATTGGTTCTTGCTTAAGCCCGTAGCAGCCACGTAAAATTTGCAACAAACAAAGTAGAGGACGTCTAACTTGTTTTTGCAGGGCATGTTGTGATGTGATATGGTCAAGACATGATGCTAAATTTTATTGTATGAGATGATCATGTTTTGTAACCGAGTTATCGGCAACCGGCAGGAGCCGTATGGTTGTCGCTTTATTGTATGCAATGCAATCGCCCTGTAATGCTTTACTTTATCACTAAGCGGTAGCGATAGTCGTAGAAGCATAAGATTGGCGAGACGACAACGATGCTACGATGGAGATCAAGGTGTCACGCCGGTGACGATGGTGATCATGATGGTGCTGCGGAGATAGAGATCACAAGCACAAGATGATGATGGCCATATCATATCACATATATTGATTGCATGTGATGTTTATCTTTTATACATCTTATTTTGCTTAGTTTGACGGTAGCATTTTAAGATGATCTCTCACTAATTATCAAGAAGTGTTCTCCCTGAGTATGCACCGTTGCGAAAGTTCTTCGTGCTGAGACACCACGTGATGATCGGGTGTGATAGGCTCTACGTTCAAATACAACGGGTGCAAAACAGTTGCACACGCGGAATACTCAGGTTTAACTTGACGAGCCTAGCATATAACAGATATGGCCTCGGAACACGGAGACCGAAAGGTCGAGCGTGAATCATATAGTAGATATGATCAACATAATGATGTTCACCATTGAAGACTAATCCATTTCATGTGATGATCGGTTATGGTTTAGTTGATTTGGATCACGTGATCACTTAGAAGATTAGAGGGATGTCTGTCTAAGTGGGAGTTCTTAAGTAATATGATTAATTGAACTTTAATTTATCATGAACTTATTCCTGGTAGTATTAGCATATCTATGTGTTGTAGATCAATAGCTCGCGTTGTTGCTTTCATATGTTTATTTTAATATGTTCCTAGAGAAAATTGTGTTGAAAAATGTTGGTAGCAATGATGCGGATTGGATCCGTATTCTGAGGTTTATCCTCATTGTTGCACAGAATAATTATGTCCTTGATGCACCGCTAGGTGTGACAGGCCTATTGCAGGAGCAGATGCACACGTTATGAACGTTTGGCTAGCTCAATATGATGACTACTTGATAGTTTAGTGCACCATGCTTAACGGCTTAAGAATCGGGACTTCAAAGACGTTTTTGAACGTCATGGACCATATGAGATGTTCCAGGAATTGAAGTTAATATTTTAAGCAAATACCCGAGTTGAGAGATATGTAGTCTCCAACAAGTTCTATAGCTAAAAGATGGAGGAGAATCGCTCAACTAGTGAGCATGTGCTCAGATTGTCTGGGTACTACAATCGCTTGAATCAAGTGGGAGTTAATCTTCCAGATAAGATAGTGATTGACAGAATTCTCTAGTCACCATCACCAAGTTAGTAGAACTTCGTGATGAACTATAATATGCAAGGGATGACGAAAGTAATTCCCAAGCTCTTCGTGATGCTGAAATTGACGAAAGGTAGAAATCAAGAAAAACATCAAGTGTTGATGGTTGACGAGACCACTAGTTTCAAGAAAAGGGCAAAGGAAAGAAGGGGAACTTCAAGAAGAACGGCAAGCAAGTTGTTGCTCAAGTGAAGAAGCGCCCAAGTCTGGACCTAAGCCTGAGACTGAGTGCTTCTACTACAAAGGGACTAGTCACTGGAAGCGGAACTACCCCAAGTATTTGGCGGATAAGAAGGATGGCAAAGTGAACAAAAGTATATTTGATATACAGATTATTGATGTGTTTTTTACTGGTGTTCGTAGCAACCCCTCGGTATATTGATACTGGTTCAGTTGCTAAGAGTAGTAACTCGAAACGGGAGTTGCAGAATGAACAGAAACTAGTTAAGGGTGAAGTGACGATGTGTGTTGGAAATAGTTCCAAGATTGATATGATCGTCATCGCACACTCCATATACTTTCGGGATTAGTGTTAAACCTAAATAAGTGTTATTTGGTGTTTGCGTTGAGCATGAATATGATTTGATCATGTTTATTGCAAAACGGGTGTTCATTTAAGTTAGAGAACAATTATTGTTCTGTTTACATGAATAAAACCTTCTATGGTCATACACACCAATGAAAATGGTTTGTTGGATCTCGATCGTAGTAATACACATATTCATAATATTGAAAGCCAAAAGATGCAAAGTTAATAATGATAGTGCAACTTGTTTATGGCACTGCCGTTTAGGTCATATTGGTGTAAAGCGCATGAAGAAACTCCATGCTGATGGATTTTTGGAATCACTTGATTATGAATCACTTGATGCTTGCGAACCATGTCTCTTGGGCAAGATGACTAAAACGCCGTTCTCCGGAACAATGGAGCAAGCAACAGATTTGTTGGAAATCATACATACTGATGTATGTGGTCCGATGAATATTAAAGCTCGCGACAAGTATCATTATTTTCTGACCTTCACAGATGATTTAAGCAGATATGACTATATCTACTTAATGAAATAAGAAGTCTGAAACTTTTGAAAAGTTCATATAATTTCAGAGTGAAGTGGAAAATCATCGTAACAAGAAAATAAAGTTTCTACGATCTGATCATGGATAAGAGTATTTGAGTTACGAGTTTGGTCTTCAATTAAAACAATGTGAAATAGTTTCACTACTCACGCCACCTGGAACACCACAGCATAATGGTGTGTCTAAACGTCATAACCGTACTTTATTGGATATAGTACAATCTATGATGTTTCTTACCGATTTACCAATATCGTTTTGGGATTATGCATTAGAGACAGCTGCATTCACGTTAAATAGGGCACCATCTAAATCCGTTGAGACGACACTATATGAACTGTGGTTTAGCAAGAAACCAAAGTTGTCGTTTCTTAAAGTTTGGGGTTGTGATGCTTATGTGAAAAAGTTTCATCCTGATAAGCTCAAACCCAAATCGGAGAAATATGTCTTCATAGGATACCCAAAGGAGACAGTTGGGTACACCTTCTATCATAGATCCGAAGGCAACACATTCGTTGCTGAGAATGGATACTTTCCAGACAAGGAGTTTCTCTCGAAAGGAGTGAGTGGGAGGAAAGTAGAACTTGATAAGTAACTGTACCTGCTCCCTTATTGGAAAGTAGTTCATCACAGAAATCTGTTCTTGTGACTTCTACACCAATTAGTGAGGAAGCTAATGATGATGATCATGTAACTTCAGATCAAGTTACTACCAAATCTCATAGGTAAACCAGAGTGAGATCCGCACCATAGTAGTACGGTAATCCTGTTCTGGCAGTCATGTTACTAGACCATGACGAACTTGCGAACTATGAGGAAGCGATGATGAGCCCAGATTCCGCGAAATGGTTTGAGACCATGAAATCTGAGATATGATCCATGTATGATAACAAAGTATGGACTTTGATGGATTTTCCCGATGATCGGCAAGCCATAGAAAATAAATGGATCTTCAAGAGGAAGACGGACGCTGATAGTAGTGTTACTATCTACAAAGCTAGAATTATCGCAAAAGGTTTTTGACAAGTTCAAGGTGTTGACTACGATGAGAGTTTCTCACTCGTATCTATGCTTAAGTCTGTCCGAATCATGTTAGCAATTGCCGCATTTTATGAAATCTGGCAAATGGATAAACAAAGCTGCATTCCTCAATGGATTTATTAAAGAAGAGTTGTATACGATGCAACTAGAAGGTTTTGTCGATCCTAAAGGTGTTAACAAAATATGCAAGCTCCAGCGATCCATCTATGGACTGGTGCAAGCATCTCGGAGTTGGAATATACGCTTTGATAAGTTGATCAAAGCATATAGTTTTATACAGACTTGCGGTGAAGCCTGTATTTACAAGAAAGTGAGTGGGAGCACTACAGCATTTCTGATAAGTATATGTGTATGATATATTGTTGATCGGAAATAATGTAGAATTATTCTGCAAAGCATAAAGGAGTATTTGAAAGGAGTTTTTCGAAGAAAGACCTCGGTGAAGCTGCTTACATATTGAGTATCAAGATCTATAGAGATAGATCAAGACACTTGATAAGTTTTTCAATGAGTATATACCTTGACAAGATTTTGAAGTAGTTCAAAATGGAACAGTCAAAGAAAGAGTTCTTGCCTGTGTTACAAGGTGTGAAATTGAGTAAGACTCAAAACCCAACCTCGGCAGAAGATAGAAAGAGAATGAAAGTCATTCCCTATGCCTTGGCCATAGGTTCTATAAAGTATGCCATGCTGTGTACCAGATCTATTGTATATCCTACACTGATTTTGGCATGGGAGTACAATAGTGATCTAGGAGTAGATCACTGGACAGCGGTCAAAATTATCCTTAGTGGAATAAGGATATGTTTCTCGATTATGGAGGTGACAAAAAGGTTCGCCGTAAAGGGTTACGTCGATGCAAGTTTTGACACCAATCTGGATGACTCTAAGTCTCGATCTAGATACATATTGAAAGTGGGAGCAATTAGCTAGAGTAGCTCCGAGCAGAGTATTGTTGACATAGAAATTTGCAAAATACATACGGATCTGAATGTGGCAGACCCGTTGACTAAGATTCTCTCACAAGCAAAACATGATCACACCTTAGTACTCTTTGGGTGTTAATCACATATGTAGTGATGTGAACTAGATTATTGACTCTAGTAAACCCTTTGGGTGTTGGTCACATGATGATGTGAACTATGGGTATTAATCACATGGTGATGTGAACTATTGCTGTTAAATCACATGCTGATGTGAACTAGATTATTGACTCTAGTGCAAGTGGGAAACTGAAGGAAATATGCCCTAGAGGCAATAATAAAGTTATTATTTATTTCCTTATTTCATGATAAATGTTTATTATTCATGCTAGAATTGTATCAACCGGAAACATGATACATTTGTGAATACATAGACAAATAGAGTGTCACTAGTATGCCTCTACTTGACTAGCTCGTTGATCAAAGATAGTTATGTTTCCTAGCCATAGACATGAGTTGTCATTTGATTAACGGGATCACATCATTAGGAGAATGATGTGATTGACATGACCCATTCCGTTAGCTTAGCACTCGATCGTTTAGTATGTTGCTATTGCTTTCTTCATGACTTATACATGTTCCTATGACTATGAGATTATGCAACTCCCGTTTGCCGGAGGAACACTTTGTGTGCTACCAAACGTCACAACGTAACTGGGTGATTATAAAGGAGCTCTACAGGTGTCTCCAAAGGTAGATGTTGGGTTGGCGTATTTCGAGATTAGGATTTGTCACTCCGATTGTCGGAGAGGTATCTCTGGGCCCTCTCGGTAATGCACATCACATAAGCCTTGCAAGCATTGCAACTAATGAGTTAGTTGCGAGATGATGTATTACGGAACGAGTAAAGAGACTTGCCGGTAACGATATTGAACTAGGTATTGGATACCGACGATCGAATCTCGGGCAAGTAACATACCGATGACAAAGGGAACAACGTATGTTGTTATGCGGTCTGACCGATAAAGATCTTCGTAGAATATGTAGGAGCCAATATGGGCATCCAGGTCCCGCTATTGGTTATTGACCGGAGACGTGTCTCGGTCATGTCTACATTGTTCTCGAACCGTAGGGTCCGCACGCTTAAGGTTTCGATGACAGTTATATTATGAGTTTATGAGTTTTGATGTACCGAAGGAGTTCGGAGTCCCCGATGAGATCGGGGACATGACGATGAGTCTCGAAATGGTCGAGACGTAAAGATCGATATATTGGACGACTATATTCGGACGTCGGAAAGGTTCTGAGTGATTCGGGTATTTTCGGGAGTACCGAGGAGTTACGGGAATACGGGGGAAGAAGTATATGGGCCTTATTGGGCTTTAGGGGAGAGGGAGAGGCAGGCCGCGCACCCCCCCATTGGCTAGTCCGAATTGGACTAGGGGGAGGGGCGGCGCCCCCTCCTTCCTTCTCTTCCCTCTTCCCCTTCCTTGTCTCCTACTCCTAATACATGGAAGGACTCCTAGTTGGACTAGGAAAGGGAGAATCCTACTCCCGGTGGGAGTAGGACTCCCCTAGGGCGCGCCATAGAGAGGGCCGGCCCTCCCCTCCTCCACTCCTTTATATACGGGGGCAGGGGGCACCCCATAGACACACAAGTTGATCTTCATGATCGTTCCTCAGCCGTGTGCGGTGCCCCCCTCCACCATATTCCACCTCGGTCATATTGTCGCAGTGCTTAGGCGAAGCCCTGCGTCGGTAGTTCATCAAGATCGTCACCACGCCGTCGTGCTGACGAAACTCGTCCCCGAGAGCTTTGCTGGATCGGAGCCCGGAGAACGTCATCGAGCTGTACGTGTGTCAAGAACTCGGAGGCGCCGGAGTAACGGTGCTTGGATCGGTCGGATCGGGAGGACGTATGACTACTTCCTCTACGTTGTGTCAACGCTTCCGCTTCGGTCTACGAGGGTACGTAGACAACACTCTCCCCTCTCGTTGCTATGCATCACCATGATCTTGCGTGTGCGTAGGAAATTTTTTGAAATTACTACGTTCCCCAACACTAAGATGCACACAGCCAACAAAATCCTCACCACAAGCGAAAATAAAATAGGAAGGCGAAATACAAAGAAAAATGTATATCTGTATAGCGCCTAAACTGTCGGTGGGTCAATCCTAAGATCATGCTGCCAGCCATGTTGTGTAAAAGTATCCCTCGTCGTAGCCTCCAATCATGTACACACCTTCGTAAACAGGTCTCGATTCTCCACTCGTTGTAGAGAGGACCATAAACGAAGCATTCCGGTACATCTGTAGATAACCCGCATAAGCGAAGTACTTTTATCGTTAAAAATCTTATCATTTCTACATAGCCAAAGCAACCAAATCACGGCAAGCGCTCCCACCCTATGTAGAATTCTGAACCTGTGATCAATCCCATGTAACCAGTTGCCAAATATATTAGCAACATTACAAGGAGATACAAGACAGAAGTTATTTGGATGACTGACCATATAGAACGAGCGAATTTACATTGGAAAAACAAATGTTTTATTGTCTCATCATGCGGACAAAATACACATTGCGTACTTCCATGCCAATTCCTCTTAATAAGGTTATCTTTAGTAAGAATGACTCCGAGACGAAGATACTACGCAAAGATTTTATTCTTAAGAGGTATCTTCATCTTCCAGATCTTCTTATTATTATCAACTGGCATGTCAGACTGGATCATAGCTCTATACATAGACTCCACTGATAATTGCCCATTCCCATGTAGATTCCAACGAAATAAATCGGACCCCTGTGACAACTATACCGTGGTAAATCGTTGAAGTAGTATGTTCCACGATTGGAGTCTAGACCCAATTAAATCCCTTCTAAACGTCACATTTGGCGTTAATGATTCCAAAACCTTGGCAATAGTATCACCCTTGTGACGTACAATATTGTATAGAGCTGGATATTTTCACATGTGGGCATGTGTGTATTTGTTTATTTGAAAAGGATATTGAAGCCATACGGAACTCATCATCAACTCCAATCTTTATAAGTAGGAAAGATGACACGAATTGCTAATGTCCAGCATAGATTTGTCCATCTCTTGTTGTACTTGTACTTCCAAATGTGATTATCTGATTTTTCTAGCAGGATTTCCAATATGCATTTATACACTGCAGTAAATGTATAAAGTTAGCACTTCTCTCATGTGATTTTCTTCAAAATGATTTTTTTTCCTATACATGTGCTTTACTGTCCATCTACTTTTGTGTGTGCGTGTGGCCTGTTCTAACATAACTCTGTTTGTATCTTCACCCAAACACCTGGGCTCCCATCCTTCGCACCTGACAAAAACCAAAAATTGCTATGAAATACTGTGCGTGCACTCCATTTTTGCATTCCCCTTGATTCCACCAATTTTTATATATCCATGACTTATAAATTCTATTCATAACCACCAGTTAGCAAACCTTATTGCTCCACATTTACCCTACATTTTACTGAAACTCCGCATACCCAAGCATCTATTCCAGGCAAAGTTTTTGGCTTGAGACTTACCCACTTGGTTGAAAGTGACTCTTGGGTAGGTTTGAATCTGGCACGTGTATTATTTTGGTACGTGGATGTGTACAAATGAGTGGTGTGTCTAGGTTTTCATTTGAAATTTTTTGAACGTGTGTGTAGCTTGGTTTGGTTCATTTAGTATTTTCTGTTTTGTGTGGGTCATGTTGGGTCAAGTTCATCTAGCTTGGTTGGTTCGGGAGTCCGCTAGATCGATGCTGCTTTTCTGTGTTCCTTCATCTCTGGAGGATTCTGTAGCTTTTCATGAATAGACTTCCACCGTCGTCCACAGCCCACCGCCCACCGATCCATCGTCGCTGCTCTACAAGCTATAAAAGGATCTCCTCGGTGTCCCTCCATTAGCATCGTCTCCACGGCCCTTGCTCGATCTCCATAGAAGTTGTGTTCTTGTGTTTCTTTTCACTCACCACAATCAAGCCATACGGGGAGCGCCGAGCGCAACCGTTGAAAAAGGCCAGTAGGCGAGGTTGATCTTGATGGCGTCCAACTCCTCGCCGGCAAGGCCGTCCCATGGGGAGCGCCGACTGTCTCTTCCCAGGCACGCGGCCTGTCCTCTCCAGCGTTGGTTCTCCATGCCTTTGCCGTCATCAGGGGCGTGAGACCCCTCTCCCTCTGCCTCCCGGTATATGGGACACGCTGTGTCCCCCGCCTCGCACCCTTCTTCTTAATCAGTCATGTGCAAGGGAGGGCCCGGTACGGTTTGGCTCTGGAAGCCGGCCATCAAATCCTGCTGTACAACGCTGGTGAGATGCAACACCAAATATTTGAGTGGCGGCCATGGTGGCTGCAGGGCCTCGACCTGCTCTTCGATCCTTTTCTCTTCTTTTTCTTCTGAGATGGAATGGTGCTCGGTACGCCGCATCCCCGAGTATGCCCCACCATGGTCGGATCCTAGCGGTCTGCGGCCTTTCTTGACGAGCCGTGTCACGGTCCATGGCGTTGGTGGAGGCGGCGATCGAGACGGCGGGCAGCGACAACACGGAACCCTGGATGTTGTGCGCCTGGCCATGAGGATCACGACCGACGAGCGGATGGACGACAATACCGCGGAGCTGTTGCTCTACGACGAGCTGCTATTAGCGCCACCCGGTAGTTAATGACGGCCTCGCACCGCACACCTCGCGCTGCGTAGTTTTGATAACCTCGAGCGCCTGTAGCTCTTCACCCATGGCATGAAGTTGGAGCAGGCAAAGCTCCAGCGGTTCGCCTTCTCCCTGTCTGCATAGGAGAAGCAGGTTTTTCTGGCCACTTATCTCTCTGATTTTCTAGCTAGAAATTGATCTTTTTTATGCGCTTCACTTATTTCTACTAGATGCATATTACTGCTCAAATTCTTTGTATTTCGCTTGGGATCTCGATGGACCTCATAATCTTCTCTGAATTTAATCGTGCTTGCAGGACCTACGGGAGATGATCTCTAGACACTGCAGGAATTCATATGGACCCCCACCAATTTTATTTGAAGATAACCGTGAAATGCATATAGAAGAAACTAAAAAGATAGAAGTATACATAGATCATTGATTCTCATAGTCACTTACCCACCAAGAAATCTGCATGATAGTTTCTTTTGTAAACGTATATAATTTTGTTTTTATTTCTCACAGTTTGTTTATTTCCGTTGCCTTATCTTCAGTTAAGCACGTATTTTTTTAGAAGTTAACCGCATCTTAGTATCCTCTTTATGTACAGGCCAAGTAAATTTTATAGGTTCAATTATTAATTGTTGCACATAGTTGGATTTGTTTCTAAGTTCTGCTTTATTCTATAGTAGTAGGGATGTAGTTCTCCAGAGTTCAGTGCTATGATTAAGTAATTCATGTAATGAGTAAATAGGTGACACTCAGATTGTCAGAATGTGCTTAGTGTAATACATAAATAATCCTACAGATGAGTTACTTGTAGTTGTATAGCACTTTTTGTGGATTGCAGGTTTGTAATGCTTATTGTGTTTCTAGGTCTGTACAACACGTAGAATCTTGCAAAGAGAGATAATTTTGAAGTTATTTCGTATTTGCTGTGTGCAGTGTACATGCAGTTTTTGTTTTGTTTCATGTGGTCCATCAAGAATCTACGAAATAATGTTCAGAGTTGTTAAAACAAGACTCACCACATGAGTAAGACTAGCATGTACAGAGAGAGCTCAGTCACAATTTATATGACAAAAGGAGCATGTTTATTTGTGTGAGGGGGTAAAGGGTCCATATTTACAGAGCATCGTGATGCTTTTAAAATTACAAGTACAGTAGTTCAGCATAGGACTTTCCCTGCTGCTCTAATCCGCTTGACCTGTTCAAGGGATGTTTTGTTGTTCCTGTGTGGTCGATGAAAATTGGCCAGAAACTGAGGTCTTCCAATCCACCACACAATATGACCTGCTAATCGACATCAACTACTATGCCTTACAGTTTCATCTATTTTGATGTTTGAAGCATCTATTTTGAAGAGATTAAACGTATCTTTGGAATCTTGATTCCTGGGTCTGTATTCAGATCTATATATTTTTTTAATCTTTTTGTAACGGTTTGATTCTTGCTACCATTTGTTTGCCATTATCTGCATCCGCATGCAGATTAAAAATGGAAGAGAAATCAATGAACTGTATTATTTCTCAGTACATAGATCGGACAAATTTGATTGTATATATGGCATATTCAGATCTTTAAGGCATGGCCATCTCAGCAATAATCAGTAGCAATGTGTACTTCCTACTTTTTCTAAAATATAGCGATCATGTTATTGAATAAATCTTTGCTTTCCAATTCACCTTTATACATTGCTTGCCTTATTGTAACCCCCAAATTGTACAAGTACATTTTTTCTCTAAAATCTAAATTAGTCAAATAAAAGAAATTAGCAAACCAGCATTACTATGCCGCAACGTATTTCGTCATGATGCATCAATGGGCGCGGCGTGCCGCCGCGCGAGTATCGCTAGTATAACCCAGATTTATCACCCATCTCATGTTTGGTGCCATGCGGCGAAGCCCTACCTCCAAGATGTTTATGCAAAATGATGGAATTTGAAGGTAAAGAGATTCTGTTGGACAAGATTTTTTTTCTCTTAGGAAGATTAGTGCCTCCTGCTGCTAGTAAAGATATCATTCCACTTTTTATTTATTCCTTTAATGTTGTATATCTGTACTACAGATTACAAGGAAAAGAATCCCCTCTCTATTCTGCCTATATGCCAGAATGCCTATCCGCAATCAGAAAGTCATCTTTTGCCTCATCCATTTCGTGGCTGACCACTTTTCCCCTTTTACAACAGCGCATCCGCTGTGAAGGCTGTTCGAGTCTGTGTTACCATCGAATCCCTGAAACATACCAGTAAATTAGACAGGTGGTAGGGGCAGACCATCGGATCAATTAATTAACTGATTATTTAAGAAATACTCCCTCTGTCCCAAAATATATAGTGTCAAAAACGTTCTTATATTATGGGACGGAGGGAGTAGATCGCAAGATAACAAACAAATAGTACTCTGTATTTATCAGAGGATATTATTATTTTTAACTTCGATTCGCCCTTTGATGTATGCTTTGCTGGTACATGTCTAAAAATAGAGAGAGAATAACTCACCATGCTCCAGAAGAGCACAGCATCTCCTTTGTTTGGCTTCACACATAGTCCTCTGACCATCCTTCCTCCACAACTGCATTCACCACCATCTCCTGCCTGGAACAGAAGAGAGCACACAGCATGAGGGCACACCTCCCACACCACAGATTGCATAAACCAAAAGACAGCGTGACAGATTACCACAAAGGGAAACGAGCTGCGAAATACTCTAAAGAAGCAACATAAGAGCACCTCTAGCAGATCCCGTAAAAGGCCCGGAACTGTAAAATAACCGCTGTCTTACAGTTTTAGATTCCGCAAAATGGCCTCGTCCCGTAAAAATTATACAGCTCCCCCTAAAAAAAGCACTCGTCCCCCCCCCCCCCCGGCTGGCCACGAGGCCCCCGCCGACGGCCAGGAGGTCATGCCTCGCCGACGGCCAGGAGGTCATGCCTCGCCGTGGCCGGCAAACACGGCAGCACGCGCCCGTAGGAGCCGCCATTGATAGTGTCGCCACGCGCCGTCGCGTGTGTGCTAGCTAGCCGCGGTTGCCGCGCGTGCGTGGTAGCCAGCCACCGCGTTGCCGCGCGCTCGTGCGTGCTAGCTAGCTAGCCATGAGGCTGGCCAGGAGCAGCTCGGCGCCG
Source organism: Aegilops umbellulata (assembly GCA_032464435.1). Lineage (NCBI taxonomy): Eukaryota > Viridiplantae > Streptophyta > Magnoliopsida > Poales > Poaceae > Aegilops > Aegilops umbellulata. The sequence goes on along the minus strand of CP136055.1, from coordinate 268,920,071 downwards.
TTGCCATGGCGGCAGCTAGGACCCAATTGCAATCTGTTTTGTTTTCAGGGTGCTTTATAATATTTCAGGGACTATGTTGTAAATTTAACTGCTCACAAGTGGGCTCCACATCGGAAACAAAACGATTTTTATGGGTTCTGTTCTGCCGGAACACACGCCATACTGTAAAACCGTTTTACAGGATACCCAAAAATATTTTTGCAGTGTGAGATTTTATGGGATCTGCTAGAGATGCTCTAATAGAATCATTTGTCAGAGAAATACTCATGAAGGAAAAAAAGGAGTGGACATAGTAGTCATATCCAAGGACAGTAAAGAGAGAATATTAATATATAGAGCTATTTTTACACACCATATCATGTAAATTATGTAAACAAAAAATGCATGGACATGCTATGAAAGGACGAGTACCATTGCCACCCGTATTTCCTGCACATACCTGGAAAATAAAGAAGGCGCACAATGGTAACCATAATAAAAGACATGTGTACAGCGATTCAATTTTAAGGAGTTATGGCATCTCCCATGCACACTATAATTTGGAATACCTGGGCTCCTCCGAAATTTCAAAATCTTCGCTTGCTTCACATTCCAAAATAGGGTGTTGACGGTGGACCGGGTTGAGTGACGTGATATGCTATGAAAAGCTGGATTGGCTTAGTTGACTTTCACACCAACACATGGAGTAACGTCATGACGGTCAAAGATTGGTGGTTAGCTATCTCCTCGGAGAGAGGGCCACAAAGAAAAGGAATTCTTTCGGCCACCAGGCTTGTCTCTGTTGAAGTATATGCGGATTGCCCAACCTTCTCCATCAGCTCGGACTTTCAGTTCTACTATTTGGTGCATGAAACTTAATATGGTAGCAGAGCCAAGAGGTTTTGGGTTCAACTCTTGGCTTTCGTGGTTTAAATAAATAAATCGATTGCCCCTTTTCTGTATACGTTTAGGATTGCCCAACCTTCTCCATCTGTTAGGACTTTTGGTTCTACTGGTCGGTGTATGAAACTTAGTTTCATGGGAGATCTGGAATGAACGTAATGTCAAGGTGTCCACCAACACTTCGTCTATACCGATATTTGCTACTGAAACGATTAAGACCGAGGCGGGGTTGTGGGTGAAAGCGGTTTGGAACACTTGGGAGTCATTCATGCCAGGAGAGTAGGCTTCCGCACTTCGCCACAGTTCTTTGTTGTAGCTTAAATATCTACTACCTTCCAACACTCTTTCGTAATATATGGAATGAGGCAAAGCTTGCACGTCCATTTTTCGAAAAAGATTGAAATGTGTAATTTCATTTCATCATTTTCAGGGGAAAAAAGTGATATCAACATATCTGTCTATATCAGTCAAAAAGCATATGACATAACAAGTTAAGTAGGTATAAATTCAGCTGACCTGAGGAAAATGGGTTTCGCCACCTTCAACTCCATCGGTCAAATACATCAGCATTGTAGCAACACGCTGCCCCCCACGTTTGAGGTTGAACTGCAGATTGACCATCCACAGTTTACATGTTCAAATAATTAGTTTGAACTACGAAACAATAATACTAATATGTAATGACTAGTCTGGTGATGTCATAATAACCTATATTTCAATATAAGAAGTTCAACTTACAGTATCAGAGAAGTAATCATGATGCGGCCTGTAATATTGGCTTGGTTCATACCTGTAGTTTAAACTTTAAAGTTAACTTCACAACAGTAGTTTCCCACAAGAAATTACAACAGTAGTCAAGTGAAAAGAACTTCAGAAAATTACAGTCAGAATTCAATCTAGTACCGCAATACTTGGATGAGTTCCCCATTTTCTACAGGTATCTGTGAGAATACAGAAATCCGCTTCTCTATTGCCTGGGGAGAACAAAACAAATGTTAGTAGAAGAAGAATGTAGTATTCAATGACTCTGCCTCAGATTCCAATTTAACTTCTGATAAAGGGATGCAATGTGGCATCAATAGTAGGAATGCTTGACAAAGTAAAAGAAGGTCGCCGTGACACTGCCAAGTAATAGTCAAAAGCTGAATGTATCATCACTAAGTAGTGCACTAATATACCGCACCTAGTATAGTGCCATCATGACCATATAAGCATGAATTTAGTAAGTAATATTTAACTGATGTGTTTGATAAGTTCATGGAACCTTATATACTAGACAGTGTAAATCAACATTCAGATCCAATACATAAAGTAATAGTTCCACAAAAGCCACATTTCAGATCCAGGCATACCTAGATAAACACTATATAATCTGCAATATATGTCATCAACGATGGTATTATATATGTTCCATGTGCCACTGATCACATTTTTCGCATCCTGACATGTGACATTAGCCTGGCTTTGGTTTTTGTATTCATATAAACATGTCAGCTTGACATAATGTCACCCTTGGTAACATGATACTCTATTTCAATCCACACAAAAGTTCTCAAATTTTTTGCCTACATCAAATCTTGGTCCCATTTTCACTAAGGATGCAATACCTTAGTTTCAACTTAAAGCTAGGACCGAGGATATAGCCTCAACAACTCATCATCTTCTTATGGCCTAAGAGATATAAAAGAGCAGGGCACATAGTTAAATGCAGTTAGATGATAATCTGGAGGTGGGCCATTCTAGATAATATTGCTTACAAAGATGAACAAACTTAGGGTAGAAATCTTATGGCATGTAACTTAAGAAGAGAACAAGTCTCCGTATTAGTCATGCAGCAAACATATGTCTAGTAGTCTATAAGGTTCCATTAAGGACCCTTCTGTCTCAGCGCGTCACAAAATGAGAACCAAGATAAAACAACACATAGACAAAAGATGAACTCATATTATGACACACAAACAGACGTTCTTACAAAGTTATGTCTTCCAGAAATAACATAGCTGAAGGCATTAGTGAATATATTGAAGGGGCCAAAAAGCATGGTAAGTAACCTAGGGTCGAAGTCAAGTAGTGTGAACGAACCTTAATGACTGGAAATTTTCTTTCTTCAGAGTTCACAAACATACCAGAACTTGTGCGAACATCACTCTTTACACCCTGTGGCACATAACAACTGCAGCATTAAAAATCTAGAGAAGACAAGCTTTACGGTCTGAAGATGGTGTTATTATGCTCCCCCTAATTCCTATTTGTCCTCTCACTCTGAGTGGTGAAGTGTGTAAACTGGACACGGATTAAGAACCTAACATGACAACCTAACCATACTTTTCCTGTTGCAACATCAACTACAGTAGAAGTATGTTAACACGTGAATGTTAGGAAGTGTATAAACTGGACACAGATTAAGACCACATACTTTTCCTGTTGCAACATCAACTACAGTAGAAATCTCGAGCCTTGGTCTAGCAATTTCTCTTAGATAATCACACTCCTGCAGAGATTAGACAAAAAAAGGTCACACAATATTTTGTGCATCTTCCATTGTATTGGTCTGGGAAGCATGTCGCATAATGCCTTGGAGTTTAAACAAACTACCACCACAATAAATAAAAATCTTGAAATGAAATATTGTGGAGAAGACCGATTTAGCTTAAACCTAACATGACAACCAGAGAAAGGGACAAACCTCTGAACTAAGAAAGTTGTGGAAAACAATTATTCGGGGTTTCCAGCTGATAACTTCAGGCTTCACCTACATATTATAAACACAAATATTTGCTCAGTAAGAGAAAGAGAAGATGTGGCTGGACTTTTTTAGTATGAATTGAATGATTGCCAAAGAAGACAGCACTACGTAAAACCCATCACACATCATTGACCATATCAAGTGGAGATTCTAACCCTAGTCGAGAGCCAGGTGTTACAGGGTCCCAATTCCTACGCCCCAAGCTATATGCTATTTATCCAAATATAAAATTACCATACACCAAGAGTGTCCATACAAGAAAGTTCTTCCAAAATTAATACGCAAGAGAGTTCAGTTTATAGTAAAACAAGTGCATATCCGATTTCACATCTTACCAGTGTTATCCAATCATTTGCACCTGACCAAAATCTAGATAAATCCCATAAAGATTCACGAATGGCATTGAGAAATTAGAACTTTATACTTGTGCAACAGAAAAACACTTCAAGCGAAGCAAATCATGGTGCAACAACCAGCAGAAAGAATGTGACTTATGCTTCAAGACCCAATTGATGAATCAAACATCACTGCAGCTTTTCAATAAATCCCGATGCAGAAAATTTATCAGGAAAAAAAATCAAATCTAGTCACTTAGATAAAATAGAAAAAGAAACATACTCGTATTGACAATGTGGAGTTCACAAAGCGAAATGATGGTTCAGTGATGATGTCATTGAATATAATAATATACGAATGGAGCTCAGCTATGGTAGTTTTCAAGAATAAAAGCCAAATATAAGTCTACGTACAAAATTACAGAGAAGGCATACAGCCAAAGCCATAAATAATGGCAGAACTTACGTATCCAAGTCGAAGATCTGCTGCCTCTTGATCATTACCGAGATGCCCCGTATCTGCCATGCATAGCACCTAATGTTTGGTTAGACACACAAATACTCACCGAGAAGTACAGCCTATGCCTTTACTCGAGGGCTATATGAAACGAGATTTACTCAGAGACAACATTATGCCAAAACTAATGAATACCTGGGTTTAACAGATTCTGGTTCAACATTTAAATTTTTAAGGAAAAGGTATTTAAGAATGCAAAAATGACTGATCAAGACAAAACAGAATGCTACAGAAAATATATTTTTTTTCCGGAAAGGAATGTTAAACCTCGCAGCCTCTGTATCCACCGATGCACACAGCAATAACATATTTAAGTTGATGCAAGGCAACGTGGCCAAAGTCATCAACAGCAGAGTACATAGGATGGACAAGAATGGCAGGCTGTTCTTATAAAGAATCAGGTACAAGGAAAGAAAACACATTTATACTGTTAAATGTAACTTCTAAGAGGATAGACATACGGGAGTGATCATCAAGCCGGCGGAAAAATGCTAGCTTAAGCAGGGAACCTGCATTTGTGAAAAAAGTAATCAAAGATGAAACCAATATACAGTTTTTGAAGCAACACGTCTAATAAATGAAAGTGTGAATCAAAGAGCCAGCATTTGTGGAGAAAAGAACAAAATGAAACTAAGATATGACCACTGAAGCAACAAGTGCAATCTTTATTTAATCTGAGAAAATCAAAGGGCATATTCAATCATTACATTATCAGACTATATACATGTAGTTCCAGACCCGGATCTGGAGAATAATCTGAGATACTATCAGAAAAGTGGCTGGGTCACACTGAGCCAAATTGGACACCCCGAAGATTTGTACATCATACCACGTGGTTATTGTCTTCTTAACAATATCTCTGAAGAAAGAGAGGATGTAACTTTGCTGGTTTTCAGCTAATATTACTAGATGCCAAAACCAACCAAACTCGTCGGTAGCAATATCTGACATCAGAGTGATGGGCATGTACGTGGAAGCAACAGGCACGGAGGTAACTCCGGCCTCACAGATGCCAGGATGCTCCATGCTTCCGCAGCAAGTTCATTTCCCTCCAAGTGATCTTGGAGCAGTAAAATCGACTCCGATCCGGAAGGTGTGGCCCCGATGCAGCCACCGACGCTATCCATTTTCTGGCAATCTCCCGACGGTTATCACCATTAGAGCCAAAAGGCGTAAACTTTAGCGTCGGCCAGCAGCCTAGCAGCATGCAGTCAGCACGCCCCATTCAACAACCGAAACGCATCATCGGGACATTTCACGCCATCAACCAAACCGTGAGCGCGAAATCTCGAAGCATCGAGATTCCAGGTCCGAAGGAGAGAAGGAACACGGCAGTAGCATATGGCCCGACACAGATCAAGGCACGGCGAGGCGAGAGGGGAAGCTGAGCAAGGGGGCAAGCGGGGAGGGGAGGGCGCGCACCTAGGACCATGCCGAGGGCGACGAAGGTGAGCAGCGGCAGGAGGCGGCGCGCCCGCGACCGCGCGGCCATCCCCGATCTGTCGCAGGAGGCGAAGGAGGGAAAGCAAATCTAAATCGCCCGGCCGCCTGCGCCGATGGTGCTGGGTCTTATTTTTGCCGACTGAGGGATTCCGGCGGATTGGGTGGGTTTTGAGGCAGCTAGTCGGGGTCGGCGCGACGACCGCGTCGGAATTGGTCAACCATCCGCTGCTCGGGCGGATGTTCTGTCAAAAAGTCAAAAGCCGGCCAACCCTGTGACTCCACGTACTCTACGTCGGACACGTTGCCGTCTCTGCTACTGTGCTCCACGTAACAGCCGGCACGGCACGGCATGGCGAGGGCGGCGGTGGAGATCTTCTCTTCTGCCGGAACAGCGCGCAAGTCGACGCCGCGATGGACGACGGAGACGCTGTGATGCACCTGCGGCCGACCAAGGGTTGCATCAGCTCGGCCGGCGTTCTGGTGGAGGGGCCGTGGGCCCGTGGCCGTGGAGGTGACAGACATCTCCCTGACGACGCCGAGGGTGCATGGTGGAGCGGCGTTCGCCGGGTACATCAGGTCAGGGGGCGGCGCACTCGGCACTTGCTTCTACCTCCAGCACCACTGTTGGAAGCGAATGTTTTAGCAATGCTACACCATATATTGATCTGCATAGCGCACTTATATATGAAGTACAAGGTGGGTTACAACCTCAACTATACAATGACTAGGAGGTGGGCCGGACTATACAATAGACATGCACAAATCATATATACAATGACTAGAAGGTGGGCCGGACTATACAATATACATGCACAAACCGGAGTCGATGGCGCCGATCCTGTCGTTCCTTTTTGTTCTCCGGCTTCTCCATCGGCTTGGCGGCGCCTCCTCCAGCGCCTTCGAGAGGCTGCGAGATCTTGTATCGGAGCTTTGTGGTCGGTGGTGGTCGTCTTCGTGGCGATCTTAACGGCCGGCGAGAAGTTTGGTTTTCCAGTGCGTGGTTGGTGGTCCGAGGCAGCAGCTCCGGTGACTCTCCTTCGAATTCTTCGGACGGAAGAACCGGTGCTGGGCTGAGACGCACGGGGATTTACCCTAGTCGACGAGCCACATCGACAGTGCTTCGCCGTTCGCGCCGGAGATTTTCATCGATTCACAAAGCCGGTTGCGGCGATGGTGTGTTCTCAATTTCTGGGATTGCGAACTCCTCTGTCTTCTTCCGGGGGCTGCTTCGGCGGCGGCGGTGGGCAGTGGGCGGCAGTTGGTTTGCAAAAAAGTTCACCAAGGACCTGATTGTTTTTTCTTTTTTTGGTGGGAACTTTTTTGTAGTTGTATTGGGACACCTGATCTCTCGCGGGTTCTCTCGTTGTTTCTGCTTGTATGCCATGTTTGGCCTCATTTGTTTTTAAGAAACATGCAGTAAACTTCTCAAAAAAAAACCTCAACTATACAATGACTAGGAGGTGGGCCGGACTATACAATATACATGCACAAACCATATATTCAACACCCCCCGCAGTCGAAGCGTCGCCGGAGACGCAAAGACTGGACCTGAACTCCTCGAAAACAAAAGTAGGCAGTCATTTTGTCATAACATCGGCAAACAGTTGCGCCGTCGGGACGTGGAGGACCCGGATGCGCCCAAGGGCCACCTGCTCACGAACAAAGTGTATGTCGAGCTCAATGTGCTTCGTTCGTCGATGGTGGACCGGGTTGGCGGAGAGGTACACGGCGGAGACGTTGTCGCAGTAGACGAGCGTGGCCTTGTGAACGTCATAAAGCAACTCCTGGAGCAGCTGACGAAGCCAAGAGCATTCGGCAACGGCGTTAGCCATTGCCCGATACTCTGCCTCGGCACTCGAGCGAGAGACTGTAGGTTGTCGCTTGGAAGACCAAGAGATCAGAGATGGCCCAAGGTAGACACAGTACCCCGAAGTGGAGCGCCGTGTGTCCGGGCAGCCAGCCCAGTCCGCATCAGAGTAGGCGACGAGGTCGGTGGAGGCGGAGGTCGTCAGTGTAAGTCCCATGGACGGGGTGCCGCGTATGTAACGGAGGATACGCTTCACCAAGGTCCAGTGAGAGTCACGCGGAGCATGCATGTGAAGGCAGACCTGTTGAACGGCATACTGCAAGTCGGGGCGCGTCAGAGTGAGGTACTGCAAGGCACCCACAATGGAGCGATAGAAGGCCGCGTCGGATGCGGGAGAGCCCTCCAGAGCTGAAACCTTGGCCTTTGGTGTCAACAGGCGTGGGAGCAGGCTTGTAGTTAAGCATGCCGGCACGATCGAGAAGCTCATGGGCGTAACGCTGCTGGTGCAGAAAGAACCTATCTGGCCGTCGAACCACCTCAATGCCGAGGAAGTAGTGGAGGGGCCCCAAGTCCTTCAGGGCAAACTCATCGCGAAGACGAGCAGTAAGCCGCTGGAGGAGCGCGACAGTGGATGCCGTCAGGATGATGTCGTCGACGTAGAGCAACAAGTAGGCCGTGTCAACCCCGTGATGGTACACGAAGAGGGACGCGTCGGAGCGGGTCGATGTAAATCCGAGCGTCTGCAGGAGGGCAGCAATGCGCTGGTACCAGGCCCGAGGCGCCTGCTTCAAACCGTAAAGGAAACGGGAGAGCAAGCACACATGGTCCGAATGTGTGGCGTCGACGAAGCCGGTGGGCTGCTCACAGAATACCTGCTTGGCGAGGTGGCCATGCAAGAAGGCGTTGGAGACGTCCAACTGATGCACAGGCCAAGCTCGGGAGACGGCCAGCTGAAGCACGGTGCGGATCGTGCCCGGTTTAACAACCAGAGCAAAAGTGTTGGTGAAGTCCACGCCCGCACGTTGCCGAAAGCCTCGAACCACCCAGCGAGCTTTATAGCGCTCGAGAGTCCCGTCTGAACGAGTCTTATGCCGAAAGACCCACTTGCCCGTGATGATGTTGGCACGAGGCGGCCGAGGGACAAGCTGCCAGGTGCGGTTCCGTTGGAGCGCGTCGAACTCTTCCTGCATCGCAGCGAGCCAATGAGGGTCCCGAAGGGCGGCTCGAGCTGACGATGGGAGAGGTGACGGCTCGGAGACGGAAGCGGCGAGAAGATACTCATCGCTGGTGTACCGCGTACTCGGGCGTAAGGTGCAAGCCCGAGAGCGAGTCATCGGGCGGGGCAGCAAGTCCGGGGCGACGAGCGGAGATGAAGAAGAGCCCGTCGCCGCTGATGCCGCGGGTGAGGCCGCGGGCGAGGCTACCGCGGGCGAGGGCGTGGGGGCGCCGAGGAGGCCCGCCAATGACCGCGCAGGGGACGGCACCGGCGCCGGGAGGGGTGCAGCCCCAAGGGAAGCCAGCCGGGGAGGAACTCGACCCGGGGCACGGGGGGCACCCTCAAAGCCAGGAGGCGGCCCGAGAGAAGCGCTCGAGCGGCCGTCGCCAGGAGCGGGCAAGGCCGCAACATCCGAAGGTACCTGCTGAAACGGAAAAACCATCTCATCAAAGTAAACGTGTCGGGAAGTGATGACCCGATGTGAGACAGGATTGTAGCAGCGGTAGCCTTTGGTGTTGGGGGGATAGCCAAGAAAAATACAGGCCACGGACCGTGGTGCGAGCTTATAAGGAGTAGTGGAAGCGATGCTAGGGTAGCACAAGCAATCGAAGATGCGGAGCTCGGTGTAGGAGGGTGGCGTGCCGAACAAAAGATGTTGAGGAGCAAAATTCCCGCGAGTGCGACAGGGACGGATGTTGAGGAGTAGTGATGCGGTGGCGAGCGCATCAAGCCAGAAACATGGTGGCACGTTGGCGTGAAAGAGGAGGGTGCGAACGCGGTCATTAAGAGTGCGAAGCACGCGCTCAGCGCGGCCATTTTGTTGCGAAGTGTACGTGCAAGTGAGACGAAAAATCGTGCCATGTGTGGCGAGAAGGTTGCGGATCGCAAGATTATCGAACTCCTTCCCGTTGTCTGTTTGCAACGCATGAATGGGGCGGCCAAACTGCGTGGCGACATAGGAGTAGAATGCGGTGAGAGTGGCAACAGAATCCGACTTTCGCCGCAACGGAAAGGTCCACACATAGTGCGAAAAATCATCAAGAATAACGAGATAATAAAGATAGCCTGTGTTACTTGCAACAGGAGAGGTCCAAACATCACTATGAATCAACTCAAAAGGGGTATGAAGCAACATGCGAGGAAGTGCTAAAGGGTAAACGAGTATGTTTGCCGAGACGACAAGCATGACAAGTGTGATTGTCGATCTTATTACACATGAATGAAAAACTGCGAAGAATATGACGAAGAGTGGCAGTATTGGGATGACCGAGACGAGCATGCCAAAGGTCCACTCCAGCGGAAAGCGCCATGGGTGCAGCGCCGGAGGATGTGGATGAGTGGACCGAGTAGAGCTTGTCGGGGCTGTCACATCGGTGGAGCACCATCCGGGTACGGGCATCCTTAACAGAAAAGCCAAACATGTCAAATTCAACGGTGACAGGATTTTCACGTGTAAGAGAACAAACAGAAACTAGATTTTTAATGATGTCAGGTGAAACAAGTACGTTAGAAAGATATAATGGAATGGAGTTAGAAGGAAAAGCAGCATGACCGACATGAGTGATGGGCATGGAAGAACCGTCGCCCACGGTAATGCGAGCAGCAGTGTGAACCGGGTGAGCGGTAAGAAGGTTATCGGGGTTGGCGGCCATGTGAGCCGTGGCTCCGGTGTCCATGTACCAGTCGCCACCGCCAGTGTACTGCTGTGGCGTGGGGGCGGTGTGGAGGGCCGCTAGCAACGCGGGATCCCAGGGCGCCGGCGGGAGGGCCGGGGCCGACGGCAGAGGCTGTGGCGGCGGCGCCGCGAACCCACCGACCGAAGGCAGCCCATAGGCCGCCGAGGGGCCGTAGAGCGGTGCCGGCGGATACGCCTGAGGGGCCGCGTACAGGGCCTGATGAGGGGCTGGGCAGGCGCCAAAAACACCGGGGACGGGGACGCGCGGTATGGGCATGGAGTATGCGTGAACAACCCCCGTCCAGGGGTTCTGGCCGGCCTGCCAGGGCGCCGACGGGAGCGGGTGCTGCGGCTGGCGCAGCGCCCCGCCATGGGCAGCTGGCGGCTGCTGCTGCTGCTTGCGGCCACCTCAGCCGCGACGCCCGCCCCGGCGCTGCTGCTGCTTGGCGGGGGGCGGCGGAGGGGCCTGCGGCGGCGCGGGGTAGGGGAACCCGGGCGGCGGCTGTTGGGGAACGTAGTAATTTCAAAAAATTTCCTACGCACACGCAAGATCATGGTGATGCATAGCAACGAGAGGGGAGAGTGTTGTCTACGTACCCTCGTAGACCGAAGCGGAAGCGTTGACACAACGTAGAGGAAGTAGTCGTACGTTCTCCTCGCGATCCAACCGATCACAGCACCGTTACTCCGGCACCTCCGAGTTCTTGGCACACGTTCAGTTCGATGACGATCCTCGGGCTCCGATCCAGCAAAGCGTCGGGGAAGAGTTCCGTCGGCACGACGGCGTGGTGACGATCTTGATGTGTTACCGGCGCAGGGCTTCGCCTAAGCACTGCAACGATATGACCGAGGTGGAATTTGGTGGAAGGGGGCACCGCACACGGCTAAGGAAAGATCTCAATGATCAATTGTGTGTCTATGGGGTGCCCCCTGCCCCCGTATATAAAGGAGCAAGGGAGGGGGTGGCCGGCCTAGGGTTTGGCGCGCCAGGGTGTGGAGTCCTACTAGGTTTCCAAGTCCTAGTAGGAGTCCACCAAGAGGGGAGGAAGGGAGAAGGAATAGGAGGAGAAGGAGAGGTGGCCGGCCCCCTTTTCCCTAGTCCAATTCGGACTAGAGGAGAGGGGGGCGCAGCAGCCTTTTCCTCTTCCCACTAAAGCCCATCAAGGCCCATTACTTCTCCCGTAATCCCGTAACTCCCCGGTACCTCCGAAAATACCCAAACCACTCAGAACCCTTTCGATGTCCGAATATAGTCGTCCAATATATCGATCTTTACGTCTCGACCATTTCGAGACTCCTCGTCATGTCCCCGATCTCATCCGGGACTCCGAACTCCTTCGGTACATCAAAACTCATAAACTCATAATATAACTGTCATCGAAACCTTAAGCGTGCGGACCCTACGGTTCGAGAACAATGTAGACATGACCGAGACACGTCTCCGGTCAATAACCAACAGCGGGACCTGGATGCCCATATTGGCTCCTACATATTCTGCGAAGATCTTTATCGGTCAGACCGTATAACAACATACGTTGTTCCCTTTGTCATCGGTATGTTACTTACCCGAGATTCGATCGTCGGTATCCAATACCTAGTTCAATCTCGTTACCGGCAAGTCTCTTTACTCGTTCCGTAATACATCATCTTGCAACTAACTCATTGGTTGCAATGCTTGCAAGGCTTATGTGATGTGCATTACCGAGAAGGCCCTGAGATACCTCCCCGACAATCGGAGTGACAAATCCTAATCTCGAAATACGCCAACCCAATATGTACCTTTGGAGACACCTGTAGAGCACCTTTATAATCACCCAGTTACGTTGTGACGTTTGGTAGCACACAAAGTGTTCCTACGGTAAACGGGAGTTGCATAATCTCATAGTTAAAGGAACATGTATAAGTCATGGATAAAAAGCAATAGCAACATACTAAACGATCGGGTGCTAAGCTAATGGAATGGGTCATGTCAATCAGATCATTCAACTAATGATGTGACCTCATTAATCAAATAACAACTCCTTGTTCATGGTTAGGAAACATAACCATCTTTGATTAATGAGCTAGTCAAGTAGAGGCATACTAGTGACACTCTGTTTGTCTATGTATTCACACATGTATTATGTTTCCTGTTAATACAATTCTAGCATGAATAATAAACATTTATCATGAATTAAGGAAATAAATAATAACTTTATTATTGCCTCTAGGGCATATTTCCTTCAGTCTCCCACTTGCACTAGAGTCAATAATCTAGTTCACATCGCCATGTGATTTATCAGCAATAGTTCACATCACCATGTGATTAACACCCATAGTTCACATCGATATGTGACCAACACCCAAAGGGTTTACTAGATTCAGTAATCTAGTTCACATCGCTATGTGATTAACACCCAAAGAGTACTACGGTGTGATCATGTTTTGCTTGTGAGAGAAGTTTAGTCAACGGGTCTGCCACATTCAGATCCGTTATGTATTTTGCAATTTTCTATGTCTACAATGCTCTGCACGGAGCTACTTTAGCTAATTGCTCCCACTTTCAATATGTATCTAGATTGAGACTTAGAGTCATCTAGATTTGTGTCAAAACTTGCATCGACGTAACCTTTTACGACGAACCTTTTTGTCACATCCATAATCGAGAAACATATCCTTATTTTACTAAGGATAATTTTGACCGATGTCCAGTGATCTACTTCCTAGATCACTATTGTACTCCCTTGCTTAACACAGTGTAGGGTATACAATAGATCTGGTACATAGCATGGCATACTTTATAGAATCTATGGCTGAGGCATAGGAAATGACTTTCATTCTCTTTCTATCATCTGCCGTGGTCGGGCTTTGAGTCTTACTCAATTTCACACCTTGTAATACAGGCAAGAACTCTTTCTTTGACTGTTCCATTTTGAACTACTTCAAAATCTTGTCAAGGTATGTACTCATTGAAAAAACTTATCAAGCGTCTTGATCTATCTCTATAGATATTGATGCTCAATATGTAAGCAGCTTCACCGAGGTCTTCCTTTGAAAAAACTCCTTTCAAATACTCCTTTATGCTTTGCAGAATAATTCTACATTATTTCCGATCAACAATATGTCATTCACATATGCTTATCAGAAATGTTGTAGTGCTCCCACTCACTTTCTTGTAAATACAGGCTTCACCGCAAGTCTGTATAAAACTATATGCTTTGATCAACTTATCAAAGCATGTATTCCAACTCCGAGATGCTTGCACCAGTCCATAGATGGATCGCTGGAGCTTGCATATTTTGCTAGCACCTTTAGGATTGACAAAACTTTCTGGTTGCATCATATACAACTCTTCTTTAATAAATCCATTAAGGAATGCAGTTTTGTTATCCATTTGCCAGATTTCATAAAATGCGGCAATTGCTAACATGATTCGGACAGACTTAAGCACAGATACGAGTGAAAAAACTTTCATCGTAGTCAACACCTTGGACTTGTCGAAAAACCTTTTGCGACAATTCTAGCTTTGTAGATAGTAACACTACTATCAGCGTCTGTCTTCCTCTTGAAGATCCATTTATTTTCTATGGCTTGCCGATCATCGGGCAAATCCATCAAAGTCCATACTTTGTTCTCATACATGGATCATATCTCAGATTTCATGGCCTCAAACCATTTCGCGGAATCTGGGCTCATCATCGCTTCCTCATAGTTCGTAGGTTCGTCATGGTCAAGTAACATGACCTCCAGAACAGGATTACCGTACCACTCTGGTGCGGATCTCACTCTGATTTACCTACTAGATTCGGTAGTAACTTGATCTGAAGTTTCATGATCATCATCATTAGCTTCCTCACTAATTGGTGTAGTAGTCACAGGAATAGATTTCTGTGATGAACTATTTTCCAATAAGGGAGAAGGTACAATTACCTTATCAAGTTCTACTTTCCTCCCACTCACTTCTTTCGAGAGAAACTTCTTCTCTAGAAAGGATCCATTCTTAGCAACGAATGTCTTGCTTTTGGATCTGTGATAGAAGGTGTACCCAACTTTCTTGTTTGGGTATCCTATGAAGACATATTTCTCCGACTTGGGTTTAAGCTTATCAGGATGAAACTTTTTCACATAAGCATCACAACCCCAAACTTTAAGAAACGACAACTTTGGTTTCTTGCCAAACCATAGTTCATATTGTGTCGTCTCAACGGATTTAGATGGTGCCCCTTTTTAACGTGAATGCAGCTGTCTCTAATGCATGATCCCAAAACGATATTGGTAAATCGGTAAGAAACATCATAGATTGTACTATATCCAATAAAGTACGGTTATGACGTTCGGATACACCATTATGCTGTGGTGTTCCAGGTGGCATGAATTTGTGAAACTATTCCACATTGTTTTAATTGAAGACCAAACTCGTAACTCAAATATTTGTCTCCGCGATCAGATCGTAGAAACCTTATTTTCTTGTTACGATGATTTTCCACTTCACTCTGAAATTCTTTGAACTTTTCAAATGTTTCAGACTTATGTTTCATCAAGTAGATATACCCATATCTGCTCAAATCATCTGTGAAGGTCAGAAAATAATGATACTTTTCGCGAGCCTTAATATTCATCGGACCACATGCATCAGTATGTATGATTTCCAACAAATCTGTTGCTCGCTCCATTGTTCCGGAGAACGGAGTCTTAGTCATCTTGCCCATGAGGCATGGTTCGCAAGCATCAAGTGATTCATAATCAAGTGATTCCAAAATTCCATCAGCATGGAGTTTCTTCATGTGCTTTACACCAATATGACCTAAACGGCAGTGCCACAAACAAATTGCACTATCATTATTAACTTTGCATCTTTTGGCTTCAATATTATGAATATGTGTATCATTACGATCGAGATCCAACAAACCATTTTCGTTGGTGTGTATGACCATAGAAGGTTTTATTCATGTAAACAGAACAACAATTGTTCTCTAACTTAAATGAATAACCGTATTGCAATAAACATGATCAAATCATATTTATGCTCAATGCAAACACCAAATAACACTTATTTAGTTTCAACACTAATCCCGAAAGTATAGGGAGTGTGTGATGATGATCATATCAATCTTGGAACCACTTCCAACACACATCGTCACCTTGCCCTTTAACTAGTCTTTGTTCATTCTGCAACTCCCGTTTCGAGTTACTGAATTTTAGCAACTGAACTAGTACCAAATACTAAGGGGTTGCTATGAACACTAGTAAAGTACACATCAATAACATGTATATCAAATATACTTATGTTCACTTTGCCATCCTTCTTATCCGCCAATCACTTGGGGTAGTTCCGCTTCCAGTGACCAGTCCCTTTGCAGTAGAAGCACTTAGTCTCAGGCTTAGGACCATACTTGGGCTTTTTCACTTGAGCAACAACTTGCTTGCCGTTCTTCTTGAAGTTCCCCTTCTTTCCTTTTGCCCTTTTCTTGAAACTAGTGATCTTGTCAATCATCAACACTTGATGTTTTTCTTTGATTTCTACCTTCGCTGATTTTAGCATCGCGAAGAGCTTGGGAATATTTTCCGTTATCCCTTGCATATTATAGTTCATCACGAAGTTCTACTAACTTGGTGATGGTGACTAGAGAATTCTGTCAATCACTATCTTATCTGGAAGATTAACTCCCACTTGATTCAAGCGATTTGTAGTACTCAGACAATCTGAGCACATGCTCACTAGTTGAGCGATTCTCCTCCATCTTTTAGCTATAGAACTTGTTGGAGACTTCATATCTCTCAACTCGGGTATTTGCTTGAAATATTAACTTCAACTCCTAGAACATCTCATATGCTCCATGACGTTCAAAACGTCTTTGAAGTCCCGATTCTAAGCAGTTAAGCATGGTGCACTAAACTATTAAGTAGTCATCATATTGAGCTAGCAAAACGTTCATAATGTCTGCATTTGCTCCTGCAATAGGTCCGTCACCTAGCGGTGCATCAAGGACATAATTCTTCTGTGCAGCAATGAGGATAAACCTCAGATCACGGATCCAATCCGCATCATCGCTACTAACATTTTTCAACACAATTTTCTCTAGGAACATATCAAAATAAACACAAGGAAGCAACAACGCGAGCTATTGATCTACAACATAGATATGCTAATACTACCAGGACTAAGTTCATGATAAATTTAAGTTCAATTAATCATATTACTTAAGAACTCCCACTTAGATAGACATCCCTCTAATCCTCTAAGTGATCACGTGATCCAAATCAACTAAACCATGTCCGATCATCACGTGAGATGGAGTAGTTTCAATGGTGAACATCTTATGTTGATCATATCTACTATATGATTCACGCTCGACCTTTCGGTCTCTGTGTTCCGAGGCCATATCTGTTATATGCTAGGCTCGTCAAGTTAAACCTGAGTATTCTGCGTGTGCAACTGTTTTGCACCCGTTGTATTTGAACGTAGAGCCTATCACACCCGATCATCACGTGGTGTCTCAGCACGAAGAACTTTCGCAACGGTGCATACTCAGGGAGAACACTTCTTGATAATTTAGTGAGAGATCATCTTATAATGCTACCGTCAATCAAAGCAAGATAAGATGCATAAAAGGATAAACATCACATGCAATCAATATAAGTGATATGATATGGCCATCATCATCTCGTGCTTGTGATCTCCATCTTCGAAGCACCGTCATGATCACCATCGTCACCGGCGCGACACCTTGATCTTTATCGCAGCATCGTTGTCGTCTCGCCAATCTTATGCTTCCACGACTATCACTACCGCTTAGTAATAAAGTAAAGCATTACATCGCGATTGCATTGCATACAATAAAGCGACAACCATATGGCTCCTGCCAGTTGCCGATAACTCGGTTACAAAACATGATCATCTCATACAATAAAATTTAGCATCATGTCTTGACCATATCACATCACAACATGCCCTGCAAAAACAAGTTAGACGTCCTCTACTTTGTTGTTGCAAGTTTTACGTGGCTGCTACGGGCTTAAGCAAGAACTCATCTTACCTACGCATCAAAACCACAACGATAGTTTGTCAAATAGACTCCGTTTTAACCTTCTCAAGGACCGGGCGTAGCCACACTCGGTTCAACTAAAGTTGGAGAGACAGTCTTCCGCAAGCCATCTATGTGCAAAGCACGTCGAGGGAACCGGTCTCGCGTAAGCGTACGCGTAAGGTTGGTCCGGATCGTCTCGTCCAACAATACCGCTGAACCAAAGTATGACATGCTGGTAGGCAGTATGACTTGTATCGTCCACAACTCACTTGTGTTCTACTCGTGCAAATAACATCAAACCATAAAAACCTAGGCTCGGATGCCACTGTTGGGGAACGTAGTAATTTCAAAAAATTTCCTACGCACACGCAAGATCATGGTGATGCATAGCAACAAGAGGGGAGAGTGTTGTCTACGTACCCTCGTAGACCGAAGCGGAAGCGTTGACACAACGTAGAGGAAGTAGTCGTACGTTCTCCTCGCGATCCAACCGATCACAGCACCGTTACTCCGGCACCTCCGAGTTCTTGGCACACGTTCAGTTCGATGACGATCCTCGGGCTCCGATCCAGCAAAGCGTCGGGGAAGAGTTCCGTCGGCACGACGGCGTGGTGACGATCTTGATGTGTTACCGGCGCAGGGCTTCGCCTAAGCACTGCAACGATATGACCGAGGTGGAATTTGGTGGAAGGGGGCACCGCACACGGCTAAGGAAAGATCTCAATGATCAATTGTGTGTCTATGGGGTGCCCCCTGCCCCCGTATATAAAGGAGCAAGGGAGGGGGTGGCCGGCCTAGGGTTTGGCGCGCCAGGGTGTGGAGTCCTACTAGGTTTCCAAGTCCTAGTAGGAGTCCACCAAGAGGGGAGGAAGGGAGAAGGAATAGGAGGAGAAGGAGAGGTGGCCGGCCCCCTTTTCCCTAGTCCAATTCGGACTAGAGGGGAGGGGGGCGCAGCAGCCTTTTCCTCTTCCCACTAAAGCCCATCAAGGCCCATTACTTCTCCCGTAATCCCGTAACTCCCCGGTACCTCCGAAAATACCCGAACCACTCAGAACCCTTTCGATGTCCGAATATAGTCGTCCAATATATCGATCTTTACGTCTCGACCATTTCGAGACTCCTCGTCATGTCCCCGATCTTATCCGGGACTCCGAACTCCTTCGGTACATCAAAACTCATAAACTCATAATATAACTGTCATCGAAACCTTAAGCGTGCGGACCCTACGGTTCGAGAACAATGTAGACATGACCGAGACACGTCTCCGGTCAATAACCAACAGCGGGACCTGGATGCCCATATTGGCTCCTACATATTCTGCGAAGATCTTTATCGGTCAGACCGCATAACAACATACGTTGTTCCCTTTGTCATCGGTATGTTACTTACCCGAGATTCGATCGTCGGTATCCAATACCTAGTTCAATCTCGTTACCGGCAAGTCTCTTTACTCGTTCCGTAATACATCATCTTGCAAATAACTCATTGGTTGCAATGCTTGCAAGGCTTATGTGATGTGCATTACCGAGAAGGCCCTGAGATACCTCCCCGACAATCGGAGTGACAAATCCTAATCTCGAAATACGCCAACCCAATATGTACCTTTGGAGACACCTGTAGAGCACCTTTATAATCACCCAGTTACGTTGTGACGTTTGGTAGCACACAAAGTGTTCCTACGGTAAACGGGAGTTGCATAATCTCATAGTTAAAGGAACATGTATAAGTCATGGATAAAAAGCAATAGCAACATACTAAACGATCAGGTGCTAAGCTAATGGAATGGGTCATGTCAATCAGATCATTCAACTAATGATGTGACCTCATTAATCAAATAACAACTCCTTGTTCATGGTTAGGAAACATAACCATCTTTGATTAATGAGCTAGTCAAGTAGAGGCATACTAGTGACACTCTGTTTGTCTATGTATTCACACATGTATTATGTTTCCTGTTAATACAATTCTAGCATGAATAATAAACATTTATCATGAATTAAGGAAATAAATAATAACTTTATTATTGCCTCTAGGGCATATTTCCTTCAGCGGCTGCGCGTGGAGGGGCCCCTGGGCGGGCCGCGGCGGGGGAGCCGGAGTGGTGGGCGGCGCACCGCCGCGGGTTCCAGCGTTGATGGCCGTATGGGTGGCCCGGGTGCGTGACATCCTCATCCTTCTCTCCTCCAGCTTCAGGTACACGACGATCTTGGGGAAGGTTGGGTTGGTGATGAGAGGGATGTTGGAGGTGGCGTTCCCGAAGTCTTCGTTCCGGCCGGCGATGAGAGTGCTGAGGAGAAGCTCTTCGGAGACCTTCTCGCCGAGGTCACGGAGCTCGTCAACAAGATTCTTGAGGCGCATGCAATAATCGTCCACCGACGAGTCAAGCTGCTGGCACCCAAAAAACTCGCCGTGCAAGAAAACCTTGCGTTGGAGCGCGTTGTCGGTGAAGAGGCCGTTGAGATTAGTCCAAACGGCGTGAGCGTCATCATCGGCGGAGACCACTGTGTGGAAGAGGTCCTTCGAGATGGTGGTGTAGAACCAGCGGATGAGAGTGGCGTCGATGGACGTCCACTCCTCATCGTCCTCCATGAAGCGGGAGTCCACGGAGCCATCGATGTGATCCCGGAGATTGTACTCACGGAACACAAGGGAGAAGTACGTCTTCCAGGCATAGTAGGTGGAGGTGAGGTGATCGAGGACGATGGGAACCCGAGCAAGGATGTTGAGATTGCGGATGACGACGGGATCGGGGCCTTCGAAGGGGTTGGTGCGGCGGCTGCGGGTGTGAAAGGATCGAGAAGGGGTGTCTAGAGGGGGGATGGGTGATTAGACACTAAGTGCCAAAAGTTGCAGTTTTTAATATTCTTAAGTTTAAGTGGAGTTTAAGCACAAGTTTAACAAACACAATACATATCAAGCAAGCATGCAATGAGTATATGAGCAGCGGAAAGTAAAGCATGCAACTTGCAAGAATGTAAAGGGAAGGGTTTGGAGTATTCAAACGCAATTGGAGACATGAATGTTTTTGTCATGGTTCCGATAGGTGGTGCTATCGTACATCCACGTTGATGGAGACTTCAACCCACGGAGGGTAACGGTTGCACGAGTCCACGGAGGGCTCCACCCACGAAGGGTCCACGAAGAAGCAACCTTGTCTATTCCATCATGGCCATCGCCCACGAAGGACTTGCCTCACTAGCGGTAGATCTTCACGAAGTAGGCGATCTCCTTGCCCTTACAAACTCCTTGGTTCAACTCCACAATCTTGTCAGAGGCTCCCAAGTGACACCTAGCCAATCTAGGAGACACCACTCTCCAAGAAGTAACAAATGGTGTGTTGATGATGAACTCCTTGCTCTTGTGCTTCAAATGATAGTCTCCCCAACACTCAACTCTCTCTCACAGGATTTGGATTTGGTGGAAAGAAGATTTGAGTGGAAAGCAACTTGGGGAAGGCTAGAGATCAAGATTCATATGGTTGGAATGGAATATCTTGACCTCAACACAAGTGTAGGTGGTTCTCTCTCAGAAAATGTGTATTGGAAGTGTAGGTATGTTCTGATGTCTCTCTCCATGAATGAAGAGTGGGTGGAGGGGTATATATAGCCTCCACACAAAATCTAACCGTTACACACAGTTTGCCAAACTCGGTGGGACCGAATGGTTAAACTCGGTCGGACCGATTCAGCAAACCTAGTGACCGTTAGGATTTTCGGTGGGACTGAGATGCAACTCGGTAGGACCGATATGGTTAGGGTTAGGGCATAACGTAGTCTCGGTGTGACCGATTACACAAACTCGGTGGGACCGATTTTGGTAATAAGTTAACCAGGGAGTTGGTCAGGCAAACTCGGTGAGACCGATTACACAAACTCGGTGGGACCGATTTTGGTAATAAGCTAACCAGAGGGTTTGCATTGTAATCTCGGTAGTACCGATTGCTCAAACTCGGTGAGACCGATTTTGGTAATGGACATACACAGAGAGATTACAATCCCATCTCGGTGAGACCGAGATCCCTATCGGTGAAACCGATTTGCTAGGGTTTGTGGCAGTGGCTATGACATCTGAAACTCGGTGGCGCCGGATAGAAAGAATCGGTGGGGCCGAGTTTGACTTTTGGTTTAGGTCATATGTGGATGTGGGAAGGTAGTTGAGGGTTTTGGAGCATATCACTAAGCACTTTGAGCAAGCAAGCCATTAAGCAACACCTCATCCCCTCTTGATAGCATTGTCTTTTCCTATAGACTCAATGTGATCTTGGATCACTAAAATAGAAAATGTAGAGTCTTGATCTTGAAGCTTGAGCCAATCCTTTGTCCTTAGCATCTTGAAGGGGTTCCACATCCTCTAGTCCATGCCACTCCATTGTTGAACTTATCTGAAACATACTAGGTAAAGGTGTTAGTCCAACAAGAGATATGTTGACATTAATTACCAAAACCACCCAGGGAGCACTTGTGCTTTCAATCTCCCCCTTTTTGGTAATTGATGACAACATACATCAAAGCTTTAGATAAAGATATAGAGAATAGCAAGTAAAGCTTTGGAAAGACATGTAACATGCATAGGCTCCCCCTACATGTATGCAATCATGTGAATATTGAATATAGGAGCATGTGAATGCGTAAACATGACAGAGTAAGCAATGTGTTACATGTATCTTGGCTATATGCATCAAAGCAAATGATGTGAATGTGAGAAATGTACCTTCATGCTCATGAGTCCTTCTTGCAAACAGTATGTACACCAGCAAGAACTTCTCATTCACATGATTGTGATGCATATACTTACCTTGTGGTCTTGAGTTGGCTTTAGGATGGGATGAACCTGCGCAAACAAGGTTAAATAACACAGATACACCTACTGACCAGAGAAAACAAGAGAAACCATAAGAGAACCAAGACTGGGATGACATGTAGAGTGAGTACTAAGTACCACATTGGATATAGACATGTCCCCAAAGGTAAAGATATGCAATAAAATCAGAGATTTCCTTCCCTTAGATGTCTTGCTCCCCCTGAATCTGCATGGGATATTGGGAGGAGATAGGGAACAGAAAATCAGAGCAACAGAAAAGAAACAACAGAGCTTGAGCTAAAGCAAGCAAACAAACATGTCTTTCCCCTCTTAAAGACATGTGACATCTCTCCTCTTGAACACCAAGCATCTGGGGTCTTTGATGATATTACTTTCTCCTAGTTGAGAAACTCTCTCCCCCTGAGTATTCTCTCTTTCTCCCCCTATAGGAAGGATTAAGCTTTGATGTGATCTCTCTCTCCCCCTTTGGCATGAATTTCCAAGAAGGGCTCTTCTGGATATGTGATACAAATGGGTTGGTCCTCGAGTCACAGAGCAAAGCAGCATGTCTAATATGATGCTGGTAGAGGACAAGAATCATTGAGTGGAGTTGGAGCAAACAGAAATCAGGAATAAGTGGCAAGTTGGTTTTCCTGTGGTGGAATCGGTGACTCCGAGTTGTGTGTTTCGGTTGCACCGAAAGATTTCGGTTGGGCCGAAGAGAACAACCCAGTGTGACCGAGTTCATCAGAGTGAACCACTTGTCACCTCAGCTCACTAGACAAGTAAGATCTCACAAGGATATGCAAGGAATTAACTGAAAGATTTGCAATGAATTAGATGCAGAAAATGCAGAACAGAAAGGAAAGAAAAGAAACTAAAAGTTCTAGATGAAGGTTTTTTTGAAAGGGGAAACAAATATGCAAGAGACAAATGCAATAACACAGAAAAGAACACAAGAGAACTTCATCTAGAGTTGGGTGACGACAAAGTCACCTATGTTAGAGTATATTGACTTAGGAGTCAAGTGAGATCACTTGATCATAGGTCATACTCATCGTTTAAGCTCAAAGTGGGGTTACCATTTTTCGTTTAAGCATTTTGATGTATTCACATCTTGTCGAGTTGCTTTGGCTCATGACTTGGAGTAAAACTTCTCTAAGATGGAATAACATACCTTGGGTGGTGGTGTTGATCTTGCTCATGTAGTTGAACTTGTCTGGGTTGCTCAAGGTTGATGTAGTTCATCAAGAGTTGGGAGCATCACTTGGAGTTTGAGTTCGTCTACCTACATGGGTTAGCTTTGCAAGGAAGAGCACTTGTGTATCCAAAATGACAATCATGAGACTCAACATAGGATTTGCCAAAGGATATGTTTGAATGGTTTCGTGCTTCCTTGTCTTCAACCACCATTGTGCAGAGACTTGGTGATGTAGAGATTGTTCAAGATGTGAGTGAGTTGCAATCTCATAGATTTAGATTCAACCAAGTACCTACACGGGTTAGATAACATGCAAGGTACAAATATATCCAAGACATATGAATAGCATCATAAGAGAAATATCGAGGATTAGTCATAGGCTCATGCCCCGCATGTATCAAATGGAGTTCCTACTCCAAGTTTGAAGCATCAATGATGTTCAATTCACCTCTCAACCTGCAAAACACTTTCTCATCAAGTGGTTTAGTGAATATATCCGCCAATTGCTTATCGGTGCGAACATGCTTAAGGTTAATGTCCCCTTTGGCAACATGATCTCAAATGAAATGATGACGAACTTCAATATGCTTAGTTCGAGAATGTTGCACGGGATTGTGAGCAATCTTAATAGCACTTTCATTGTCACATAGCAATGGAACATGTTTCACATATATCCCATAATCTTTAAGAGTTTGGGTCATCCAAAGTAATTGAGCACAACATGAACCAGCGGCAATGTATTCCGCTTCGGCGGTGGATAAGGATATCGAGTTTTGTTTCTTGGAAGACCAAGACACAAGAGATCTACCAAGGAATTGACAAGTACACAAAGTGGATTTTCTATCAACCTTGTCTCCGGCATAGTCCGAATCAGAGTAGCCAACAAGATCAAAAGAGGACCTCTTAGGATACCAAATGCCAAAATTTGGTGTATGGATTAGGTATCTCACTATCCTTTTCACAGCCTTAAGATGACATTCTTTAGGAGCAGCTTGATATCGTGCACACATGCACACACTTAGCATAATATCGGGTCGAGAGGCACATAGATATAACAATGAACCAATCATAGAGTGATAAACCTTTTGATCTACCGGTTCACCATCTTTGGTCAAATCAAGATGTCCACTAGTAGGCATGGGTGTAGTCATACCTTTGCATTCTTGAATATTGAACTTCTTGAATAAGTCCTTGGTGTACTTCGTTTGAGAGACAAAGGTACGTTCCTTAGTTTGCTTGATTTGCAAACCAAGAAAGAATTTGAGTTCACTCATCATAGACATCTCAAACTTCTCCGACATTAGCTTTCCAAACTTCTCACTAAAATGAGGGTTAGTTGAACCAAATATGATATCATCAACATAAATTTGGCACACAAATAGTTCTCCATTAATCCTTTTAGTAAAAAGAGTAGAATCAATTTTACCAATTTCAAAGCCTTTTTCAATAAGGAACTTGGTCAAGCATTTATACCATGCTCTAGGAGCTTGTTTAAGACCATAAAGGGCTTTGTGAAGTTTGTAAACATGATTAGGTTTCTTAGGATTGACGAAGCCGGGAGGTTGCTTAACATAAACTTCCTCCTCAATTTCGCCATTTAGAAAAGCACTTTTAATGTCCATTTGGTACAAGGTGATATCATGGTGATTAGCATAAGCAAGTAAGATGCGAATGGACTCAAGTCTAGCAACGGGAGCATATGTCTCACCATAGTCCATACCTTCAACTTGTGTGTAGCCTTGGGCGACGAGACGTGCTTTGTTGCGAACCACTTGTCCATCTTCATCTTGCTTGTTGCGAAACACCCATTTGGTACCAATGATGTTGTGGTTGTTGTCGGGCTTCTCGACCAATGTCCACACTTGATTTCTCTCAAAGTTGTGTAGCTTTTCATGCATAGCGTTTATCCAATCCGGATCCTCCAATGCTTCTTCAACCTTCATAGGTTTAATGCTAGAGATGAATGAGTAATGTTCACAAAAGTAAGCTAAACGAGTTTTAGAGCGAGTGATTCTCCCAGTTTGGATATCATTGTCGATTTGCTCGACAGGATGATCTTTGGCAATTCTTGCTCGAAGTCGTGAAAGATTTTGCTTGGGTCGGGGTGGAACATCCTCTTCATCTTGTGCTTCTTCTTGGCCTTCTTCATTGTTGACGTTGTCGTTCTCTTGTCGTGGTGGAGAAGGAGGTTGTTGATGTTCATCTTGGTGTATGTCGGTGTACTAAAGTAGGGGTACCCTAGTATCCCGAACTTGTGCACGGGCAGTCGCAGCACCCCGCGGCAAGACCCGCCAGGTGATCACCAAGGCTCTCTATGGATCCTTTGGAGCCATTCGAGAACAAAGTATTTAAGCCAAGGAGACAAGTCCCCCGCAAGAGGAGCTTGCTGGGAAGGCCATTCGAGGCACAAGACCCCGGCAAGAGGAGCTTGCCGGGAAGCCCAACCAGAGCATCTCAAAGAACCTGCCGCAACGCGCCACGCGTCCCGGCCGGACTCGGCGAGCAACAAGTTCCCGGACGCGGCAAGACAACGGCCGCGGCAAGGCACTTGCCGCGGCGGGCAACCACTCTGTACCCGCGCTCCAGTTCACCCACCTACGTGTCGCTCCGGGACCCTTCCTAGCATACGTGGCGGGAGGCTGTGCAACCAGGGGTACACTGTGGCATGCAGCGCTGACAAGATCGCCATCATGGCGAGCAATGGTGCCCCTGACGGTCCCTTTTCTGCACCGTCTGGGCGATGTAGATAGGCATTTAATGCCTTTGTCCCCTGCCGTCAGGGTTAGGTATGATACACTGTGTAGGTAGCTGTACCTACCACGGCATATTTCCACTTTTACCCTTACCTACGTTGCCACCTGTTCGAGACCCCTTGAACATATAAAAGGAGGCCCATGCACAACGTAGGGAGGGGATCGGCCCTCGGAGAACGATCTCTCAGAGGAAAACAGAGAACGCTCGGTCTCGTTAGCTGCTTGAGTGCACTGTAGCACTCAGCGCTCCCGAGCAAGAACTCAATACAATCCACAAAGCAGCAGTAGGAGTGTTATCTCTCCGGAGAGCTCCGAAGCTGGGTAAAACCCCCCCGCATGCCTCGCCTCGATCCGCTCTTCGCACGACCTCCGCCCCCCGCCGAACTGAGAAGGGGCTCCGTCCCCATAGGTGCTCGGGGAGCCAGAAAACCCCGGCATCTTTTGCGCGCCAGGTAGGGGGCGTCGAGGTTGTGTGAACCTGATCCGGCGTTCACGCGAGCTAAATCTTCATCGACTTCATCGACATGCCGCCGAAGAAGAAGGCTTCAGAGGAGGCTGCGCCGTCCGCGTCGAATCCACCGCCGCCGCAGCAAACGGCCGGTGGGGAGGACGCCGGCGGAAGAACGGGCGTCGACGAGGGAGCCCACGGTGTCAACAAGTCCAAGGACAAGACCGCGTTGCCCGTTGGCGGCGTGGTCGGCTCCCACGACGACCGGGCGTCCGTAGACGCACCACGCCCATCTCAAGAGGCGCAGGACCAACAGCGTCGTGGTACTCACGGTACCATACGCTCGCTGGACCCAAATCGAGCTAGCGGATCCCGGGACGCTCAAGGCCAACATGCGCGCCGACGTGCTGGCGCGAGCGAGGCACGGTCGCCTGGGCGGAATACTGCTCCTTCTAACATCGTTGGGAGTCCGAGCATATCCTGTTCCTCGCACCGTTCGCCACCGCTACCCGCCACCCCAGCAGAAGCTCTAGCGCGAGCTCAACTGCTCCTAGACTTCCCTCCAGCGCCAGACAAGATCGACAACTGGAGGGCCACCATTCAGAGTCTCATCGGCTTCGCCAACGGCGACACTCCGCGGCCAGCGACCACATCGCAGCCGCGGCAGGCCAGCCAAGTGCGATTCGATGGCGATAAAACCGGTGGGGGTGCAACCACCGTGCACTCTCCGCCCCAAAGGCCAAGATCGCCGACTCGCCGGGTCCGCCACGACAGCGACTCCACTGCTTCCTCAGATCCGCGAACTCGTCGCGATCAGCGCCACGTTCTTCACGAACGGCAGCAAGAAGACGCTCGCACCCGCATCGAGCGCCGGAGAGAAACGCGGCGTCAATCAGACCGACGCGCTGGCCCCGCTGTCGACATGCAAGCGCCAAGGGAACCAGGCGACCTGCCGTATGCGGTAGGTTGCCCTGCGTTTACTCGTGAGCTGCGGCAAGTCCAGTGGCCCAGCACGAAGAATTTCAAGCCAGACGTACCAGAGAAGTACGACGGCAGGCTGCATCCGTCGGAGTTCCTCAGCATCTACACCATTGCGATGCAGGCTGCCGGGGGGCGGGACGACAAGATCCTCGCCAATTACTTCCCTCTAGTGCTCAAGCCCAACGCCAGGTCCTGGCTCATGCACTTGCCAGAAAACTCCATATCTTCCTGGGCAGACCTATGCCATCAGTTTGTCGGCGCCTTTACAGGCGGCCACAAACCTCATGGCCAGGAGAGTGATCTTCACCTGCTTGCCCAGAAGGTAGGGGAGCCTCTACGTAAGTACATCCAGAGATTCAGCCAAGTGCAACGCAACATCCCAGACGTCCACCCTGCCGCGGTCATCAGTGCATTCCACCAGAACGTGCGCAACCGCAGGATGCGGGAGGAGATGGCGATGTGCAAGATCAGAGACGTCAGCGAGCTGTATGCCCTGGCCGACAGATGTGCACGTGCTGAGGAAGGAAGGAAACTCCCCGGAGAAAACGTAGGAACAGGAGGATCTGACAGCGATGATGCCGCCCCGGCAAGCAAAAACCGGCGGCGGAACAACATGAAGAGGAAAGGCAAAGATGTGCTAGTTGTCGAGCAATCCGGCAACGAAGGTGGCGCCAAGACAGCCAAGACTAGTAGCTCCGGCAAGGAGGTTGCCGCATGCGCCAACTGCTAGGCTGTGGCGGCCGCCGACAAGCAGGATGACACCAACAAGCAGTACTGCAAGATTCACCGCACCAAAGGCCATGACCTCTAGAGCTGCAAGAAGGTCGAGCAGCTCGTTGAGCTGCAAAAGGCCGAATACGAGCGACGCGACAAGGAGAAGGCCCAAGGAGGTGCAGGAGGATCCGGTACGAAGTGCACCGGCCGAGGGGGACGCCGCGGCAACGCCAAGCAGCGGCAAGGCGAGAGACCTCCCCGCGGCTGCGACAAGGATGAAGATGACGACGACGACGAAGACATGGATGACGCCGAGACCAACGAGCAGGAGTTCCAGAAAGCCACAGAAGTTTTGTGCATTGACGGCGGTGCTTCTCTACATACTTCACACTGCCAACTCAAGCAGTGGGTGCGGGAAGTCAATGCGGCAGAACCACCCGTTGAGTCACGCAAGCTTCTGAAATGGTCCAGCACGCCTATCCTCTTTGATATTGAGGACCACCCCGATCGCACAACCGCTGTCGGGTGTTTGCCGATGTTGGTCTCACCAACTATCCGCAACCTCAAGGTCACTAAGATGCTAGTTGACGGCGGGGCCGGCTTGAACCTGATCTCCTCCGCTGTACTCTGGAGACTCCAAGTCCCTGACAGCGAGCTCGAAGAGACCAACACGTTTCAAGGAATCAACCCGGGAAGGAGCAAGCCGAAGGGGAAGATCACGCTGCCGGTGACATTTGGCAGCGAACTGAACTTCAGGACTGAGAGGATCACTTTCGACGTTGCCGATTTTCCATTGCCTTACAATGGAATTCTCGGCCGTCCAGCGCTCGCCAAGTTCATGGCGGCCTCTCACTACGCGTACAACATGCTGAAGATGCCAGGCCCGACAAGTGTCATCTCTGTACATGGCGACAAGAAAGACGCTCTTATCTGTGCCGACAAGATCTACCTGGAAGCAGCAGCCGCCACGGATCGCGAGACACTTGCCGCTGAAGCTCCCGGGGGGAAGAAGAAGACCAAGTCCGGCAAGAGCTCTGATGCCCACTCCGGCAAGCGCACCTCTTCGGAGTGCTGCGCTACCGTCGAGGACGCACCATCGAGCTCCACCGACAAGTGTAAGAAGACGATGGCAGCTCCGCCAGCGACCAAGAAGGTGTCCGCCAAGGAGGACGGCACTGGTGGTACCTTCACCATCAGTGCCACTCTCGACCCTAAATAGGAAAGCGCGCTCGTTGCTTTCCTGCGGGCGAATGTCGATGTGTTTGTGTGGCAACCGTCTGACATCCCCGGCGTTCCCAGGAAAGTAATCGAGCACCACCTTGCCGTCTGTCCTCACGTGCGGCCCGTCAAGCAGAGAGTCAGGAAACAAGTAGTGGAGCACCAAGAGTTCATCGCCGAAGAGATCAAGAATTTGGAAGCAGCAGGCCTCGTCAGAGGAGTGCTGCATCCTACGTGGTTGGCCAATCCTGTAGTCGTGCGCAAGGCGAACGGGAAATGGAGACTTCGCATCGACTTCACCAATGTCAACAAAGCTTGTCCCAAAGACCCATTTCCCTTGCCGCGCATTGACCAGATTGTCGACTCCACAGCCGGATGCGACTTGCTTTCGTTTCTTGACGCATACTCAGGATACCATCAGATCTTCATGGCAGAAGAGGATACTGCAGAATCTAGAAGCAACAGGCAGGATTGTTGAGTGGGCATTGGAACTGTCAAGCTTTGGCCTCAAGTTTGAGAGCACTTCAACTATTCAAAGCAGAGCATTGGCAGAATTCATAGCAGAGTGGATGCCAACACCTGACGAAGAAATTCCAGAGACGAGCATCCCCGTCAAGGAAGCAAGCAAAGAGTGGCTGATGTACTTTGATGGTGCCTTTTCGCTGCAAGGCGCCGGTGCTGGCGTGCTGCTTATCGCACCCACCGGAGAGCACCTCAAGTACGTGGTCCAGATGCACTTTCCCAAGGAGCAAGGAACAAACAATACCGCAGAGTATGAAGGATTGCTCGCCGGTCTCAGGATCGCGGCAGACCTTGGGATCAAGCAGCTCATTGTCAGGGGTGACTCACAGCTTGTCGTCCGCCAAGTGAACAAGGATTATCAGAGTCCATTGATGGAAGCTTACGTTGATGAAGTGAGGAAGCTGGAAGAGCGCTTTGTCGGCCTACAGATGGAACATGTTCCTAGAGCTCAGAACGACATCGCTGACGGCCTGTCAAAGTGCGGGGCATTTAAGTTACCTGTGGAACCAGGGATCTTTGTGCTCAAGCTGACTCAACCATCCGTGACGCCACCAACTGGACAGAGCAAGAAGAGGAAGTTGATTTCTGGTGACTATCTTCTGGCAGAGCTTCCCGAAGCCGCCGCCAAGAAGGTCCCCAAGATCAACGCCAAGAGTGCTGAGGAGCAGTCTGCTCCGACAAGCCCCAGGGTTTGTTTCGTTGAAGCAGACGCTCCCGACAAGTTTCGCTCCGGCAAGCTTGCCGGGGATCATCAAGCTCCGGCTGAACCGCAGGTTCTCGCCGTAGAAGTGGATGTTCCCGCAGCAGCAGACATGCCTTTAGTCCTTGTTGTCGAGCCACCGGCTCCAGCATGGGCACAACAGATCGTCCGTTTCCTCCAGTCAGGAGAACTCCCCGAAGAGCCAGAAGAAGCGGAAAGAGTAGCCCTGTAGTCTAGTATGTACCAGTTTGTTGACAACGCACTGTACATAAGAAGACTCAACGGAGTGAAATTGAAGTGTATTCCCCGGGAAGATGAACAGAAGCTGTTGGCAGAGATACATGGAGGCATTTGTGGTCACCACATTGGCGCAAGAGCGCTTGCCGGCAAAGCATTTCGGCAGGGCTTCTTTTGGCCGACAGCCCTCCAGGATGCAGCTGCACAAGTAACCAAGTGTGAAGCGTGCCAGTTCCATTCCAAGCAGATACACCAGCCAGCTCAAGCTCTCCAGACGATCCCTTTATCCTGGCCATTTTTGGTCTGGGGGCTCGACATCCTCGGCCCTTTCCCCCGAGCAGTTGGGGGCTTTGAGTACTTGTACGTTGCAATCGACAAGTTCACAAAGTGGCCGGAAGTGGAACCAGTGAGGAAGGTGACAGCACAGTCAGCAGTTAAGTTCTTCAGGTCGATTGTTTGCCGCTTCGGAATCCCTAACAGGATCATCACCAACAACGGTACACAATTCACGAGTCGCACCTTCATGCAATACGTCCAAGACCTTGGCGCCAAGGTCTGCTTCGCTTCTGTTGCTCACCCCAGGAGCAACGGTCAAGCAGAGAGGGCAAATGTTGAAGTGCTGCATGGACTCAAGACCCGGACTTTCGACAGGCTGCACAAGTGCGGAAGAAACTGGATCGAGGAGCTGCCGGTGGTTCTTTGGTCGATCAGGACGACGCCAAATCGAGCCACTGGCCAGATACCTTTCGCTCTAGTCTATGGAGCAGAGGCAGTTACCCCCACGGAACTCGTATACGGGTCACCTCGAGTGCTCGCTTATGATGAGCTTGAGCAAGAGCAGCTGCGACAAGATGACGCGCTGCTCCTTGAGGAAGACCGTCTTCAGGCTGCTATACGAGCTGCTCGATATCAGCAAGCTTTGCGCCGCTACCATAGCCGCAAAGTTAAAGCCAGAAGTCTCGAGGAAGGCGACCTTGTTCTTCGGCGCGTTCATTCCGCCAAGAATTTCAACAAGTTGACGCCGAAGTGGGAAGGCCCTTACCGGGTGAAACGAGTCACTAGGCCTGGCGCTGTCCGCCTTGAGACCGAAGATGGCTTTCTGGTGTGCAACTCCTGGAACATTGAGCATCTTCGTAAGTTTTACCTGTAAGGCGCGGTTGTCGGACCCTGTCCGGCAACCACCATTTTGTACAAGTCTTGCCGCTGTTGCATGTAATCCTTTGTACAAAGCCAGGCGTAGACCCTGCGCATAAATAAAACTCATGTGCTCCGCACGCCCTGTCAATTTCATGCCTTTCTGCATAAATTATCTGACACTTTGTGCAGCGAGCCCCCCTCGGTAAGCAATAACGAGCCATAAGGCTCCATACTATTGTTTTCTCTTTTCTTTTTCTCAAGGAAAGGAAGGATCCTTCGCCCACAAGTTAGCCGGGGGGGAAGGGAAGATAATTGTATGGACCCGGCGCCGTTCAGGAAAAATTTCGCCTTGCCGGGGAGCAAACGACAAAAAAGCTAAGTGCCAAAGTTTGAGCAATCAGATTTTTTAACTTCAAGTTATTTTCCTTGAACGACCATGCTTTGTATGGAAAACCCGTGCGCGAAGGAACCAGCTCGTGGCTAGTTGCGCCCTTACTTTGCTTCGAGTTCGCTCAACAGCTTAAGTGTGCCGCGACTAGAGTCGCGCCCTTACTTTGTTTCGAGTTCACTCAGCAACTTAAGCGAGCTGCGACTAGTCGCGACAAGGTTTCTTGTCGGTAACGGACCGCCAGCAGGCTGCTGACATCCCGCACTCAGCCCTCGCGGCAAAGGTGCCTACGCCGGCAGGTTCCCTAAAAGCGTAGGGCAAAAACATACAAAGGAAGGAATCGAGTAAAGGGAATAACATTGCAATCGTGACATGAAACAAAGTTATATTACAAGATAACTTGTCGCGACTCTAATAAACTGTTTTCATAACATGACCAGCGGCGACGAGAAAAGAAGAAAATAGGCGGCCTAGTCCGCGCGGTCGCCCTCAACCCTCTTGATCCCGCTCACCTTGTCCACAATGGGTGCGACGAGGGTCTCAAGCTCCTCCAGATCAGCCTCAGGCGGCAGGGACCTGAGGACGTTAGCAAGGCGGAGGCCCGGGTTGCGGAAGGCCACCTTCATCAGCACCTTTTTGAGAGCTCCCGCGCAGATCTCGCGCGACTCATCGGCCAGCTGCTTTGGGATCCTCTCCCGGAGTTGCTGGAGGGCCGTCGCCACGCCTTTAAAGAACAAGGTGAGCTTGGCGCTAGATGGGAGGCTCTCGTCAGAGGAATACCCGAGATCCTCCACCCCCAGCAACACCAACTCCTTGTCGATGCCTGCGGCAGCGTTCACAAGGCCCTCCGTCCACCGCTCCATAGTTCCCCTGAACTCGTTCTGGGTGGCAGCGATGTTCTCCAGCAGCGCCTGGTCGGCCTCGATCTCCTTCTTCAAGGCCGCCTCCTGCTCCTTGGCGCCGTCCAGCGTCTTGGTCAAACTAGCCAGCTTCAGCTCAAGGTCAACGTTGGAGTCCTTGGCGGCGTCAAGCTCCTTGACCTTTTCGGCGAGACGACCCTGCAGATCGCCAAAGGTGTAGGCGTCCTTCTCGCACTCATGCTTGAGCGCGGCAAGCGCCTCACAGCTCGCCTTGGGATCAGTCTCCAGCTGCGCCACTTTCGCCTCCAGCTCCTTCTTGGCGGCCTCGGCAGCTGCGGCAGCGTCCTTTGCTTCCTTGAGGGCTACGCCGAGTGCTTGCTCGCGCAACGCAAGCTCCTCTTCGTGGCTGTCCAGGCTGGCCTTCAGCTACACCAACTCACCGTCCCGCGCGGATAACTCCTCGGCAGCAAGCCGCTGTTGCTCTGCAACCTCTGCCTTCTCGAGGATGAAAGCCTTCTGCGCCTCATCGAGTTGCACCCGCTCCGCCGCCAGTGACTGGAGAGCTGCCTGGTTGAGGCCTCGGAGCTCCTCCGCGCGCTTCTCCACGTCCACCCCCGCCTTCGCGACAAGCGCTTCACGGGACTCCAGTTTGGCCTGGCGGGCGTGGTAGAGCGACACCAGCTTCCGCAGCAGTCGCTCCTCCTCGGGCTCGTCGGTGCTGCTGCTTGGTGCGTCGACCAACGTCAGCCCAGCGGAGGCAAGCACCTCCACGTCGAAGCTTTCTCCTTCGACTGGCGCCCTGGACGTTGACGCCCAGGGGAGGTTGATGAAGATGCCAGCGCCAGCCTTCAAGTAGACGCCTGGCTGGGGTTCCTCGGAGCCTGACGCTGCGGCAGCGGCGGGAGGATCAACGGTCGGTGTAGCGCCTGTCGCTCCTGCGGCCCCAGGGTCGTCAGTACGATCGCCGGACCCCTCGTCAGCTGCTGCGGTGGCAGCCTTGGCGGCCTCTTCGCCGGCGGGATCATCAGCGCCGGCCGTTTCCTCGGTGGCAGTGGCGTCGTCAATAATGACTTCGGTCTCCGTCGGCTCCATAGTGGATGGATCTGACGGCCGGAAAAAGAAGAAAAGTCAAGCAAATATCCAAAAAGAAGAACCCAAGGGGGGTTTAGAAGCAAGGAGTACCTGTACCAGGCTCGGTGGTGGGGATCTCCGCTGCCGGGGGTTCGCTGGTACCGTCCCTTGCCGGAGATTTCTCCCTCGCCGTGGAGCTCTCCCTCGTCGGGGACTTCTCCCTTGCCGGGGAGCTCTCCCTTACCGGAGAATTCTCCCTTGGCGGCGTAGTCGAAGCAGGTGGCACGTCAGGGGTGGCCTCCGGGCGCTCCTAGTGGAGCTGCTCTGCTCCTACATAAGCCAACGGTCAGATATCAGCAAGCAAAGAGTATCCATGCGCGCCTAACAGCTGGAAGGAAACCATATACTTACGCTGGGGGCTGCGCTGGGGGCTGCTCTGAAGAACAGCCGTCGGGTCCGGCAAGTTTATCTCGGGCGCACCCCCTGCTCCCATGGTGGGGTCATCCTAGATAACAATCACCGGGACCTTGGCCCTCTTTGCCATTCTCTGGGCCAGCGTCCTAAAAAGGGATGAGTTCAAAGTAAGGCAAATGAGATACAATACAAGACAACAAGTATTGAAGACATGCAAATACAACAAGGATCTTACTCTTCTTATTCCTCGTCGGAGCTGAGCGCGGAGAAGTCAAAGCCTGGCCCACCTCCGACGCGAGGAGGCGGGGGAGTGGGATCTCTTGGCCGCTTGGCGGGAGCTGGGGCGGCAGGCCGAGAGGACCCCGCCCCAGTTGCTGCTGCAGCGTGAGGTGTTCCCGCGGCAACAGAACTTGCCACGGTGGAGTGTGTCGTGCGGCGCGGCGGGGGTCGACTCGCTCGCCGCTCCGCTATGTCCCCGGCCTTGCGAAGACGCTTTCTTGGTGGAGCCGGGGGCTCTGCTTGTGGAGCCGGGGGCTCTGCTTGCGGAGCCGGAGGCTCTACTTGCGGCAGGCTGTCCGAAGACGAAGAGGAAGAGGAGCCGATCTCCAACGAGCCGCTCGTGTCCTCGGCAGGCCCGCTCGGCCCGACGTCGTGCTCGGCAGACCTCCTCCCGCTAGCAAGCTCCTCTCGGTCGGCAAGGCTTGCCGCCTCGGCTGCCTCTGCTTCCTCCATGGTGAACCCAAACTCGCCCGCAGCGGCGCCTGCCGCCGCCTCTTCCATCTTGGTGGCGATACGCTTGAGCTCGTCGTCGGTGGTGTCCCAGGTGAGGCCCTTTGTCTCGTCGGCGTCGACCGGCACTTCTATCAAGTTGTCGAAGAACGCCCGAACGACATCATCCGCAGGCTCTATCCAGGCTTGATCAATTCCGTGCGAGTCGCACAGCGGCATTATTGCACGGATGCGGTCGAGCGCGGAGTTGTTGCACAGCGGAACGACGCCCCTCGGCAACCTGAACACTTCGGGATGCTGTGGGTCGTGCTTGAACAACTCCTGGAGCGTCGCGTAGAGCTCCATGACAGTGAAGTTAAAATTGAGGCCCGGCCGCAACCTCATGATATCCGCCGCATTCTGGAACTCCCAGGCGGGTCTCCTCCTCTCCTGCAGGGGGGCAATGCGGCGGCGGAGGAAATCTGCACCGACCGCTCCTACAGTAAGCCCGGCAAGCCTGAGGCGCAGGATCCGGGTGACGGCAATCCTCAATCTGTCGTCTTCCGGGGCCAGGCTACTCCAATCGCCGCCGCGCACTACTGGGGTTTCGCGCAGAGCGGTAAACGGCTGAGGGTTCTCCTCGACAATCAGACACCAGTCCGCCCTCCACTCCTCCCACTTGCTGCGGAACTCTCCTTCCAGATAAGCGTCTTTCTTGCCGGCCTTCGAGATCCAGGCGATTCCGCCGGATAAAGGCTCTCCTTTCTCAACCCGAGGCGAAAAAAAATGGCGGAAAAGAGCTACGTTTGGATGGATCCCGACAAAGTTTTCGCAGAGATGTGCGAAAACTGCCATGGTCAGGACAGCATTGGGGGTGAAATCAAGAAGGTGGAGCCCGTAGGTGTTCATGACATCGCAAAAGAATTCAGAAAAAGGCGGGCAGAGCCCGCAGTAGAAGAACAAGGCAAAGAAGGGATACCCGGTGGGATACTTATCCCAAGCAGTGGCTGGGAGTACCCTCGTGCGCGGATGCGCTCGCGTTCCCATCGACCAGAAGAGATAGAAGTCTTCCTTCAGCTCTGCTGCCTCGAGCCTCGGAGGGAAGATTGCCCGCTCCTTCCGCAGCGCCGCGAGCCGCTGCGCCTCAGCCGACTTCGCCTTCTTAGCCTTCGGAGCCATGGCGGGAATGGAGAAGGAGGACGACGGCGTTGGTGGTGCTGGTGGCGATGGGGACGGGGCTCTACTCTCCTTCGGCTTTGGGAAGAAGGGGAGTGGCGGAGATTCTCGAGGAAGGAACAGCAACGGGCAGATGGGCGAACTGCCCCTGTTCCCCCTGCTTATAAGGAGGGATGGGGGCGGACGTTTCGCCTTTCCGAGTAAAGGAACCACCCACGACCTCTCCCACGATGCCACAATCGACGCGTGCCGTTCGGGGAGGGCGTGGTGGATGCGGAGCAAGGTGCGACGTGACCCAGGTCGTGCGTGCCCGTGCCCTATTTTGGGCCTGGCCCAACAGCGCTCGGCACCGTGTGTGGCCCAGGCCTGGGGGCTCCTGTCGGTGTACTAAAGTAGGGGTACCCTAGTATCCCGAACTTGTGCACGGGCAGTCGCAGCACCCCACGGCAAGACCCGCCAGGTGATCACCAAGGCTCTCTATGGTTCCTATGGAGCCATTCGAGAACAAAGTATTTAAGCCAAGGAGACAAGTCCCCGGCAAGAGGAGCTTGCCGGGAAGGCCATTCGAGGCACAAGACCCCGGCAAGAGGAGCTTGCCGGGAAGCCCAACCAGAGCATCTCAAAGAACCTGCCGCGCGCCATGCGTCCCGGCCGGACTCGGCGAGCGACAAGTCCCCGGACGCAGCAAGACAACGGCCGCGGCAAGGCACTTGCCGCGGCGGGCAACCACTCTGTACCCGCGCTCCAGCACACCCACCTACGTGTCGCTCCGGGACCCTTCCTAGCGTACGTGGCGGGAGGCTGTGCAGCCAGGGGTACACTGTGGCATGCAACGCTGACAAGATCGCCATCGTGGCGAGCGATGGCGCCCCTGACGGTCCCTTTTCTACACCGTCTGGGCGATGTAGATAGGCATTTAATGCCTTTGACCCCTGCCGTCAGGGTTAGGTATGATACACTATGTAGGTAGCTGTACCTACCATGGCATATTTCCACTTTTACCCTTACCTACGTTGCCACCTGTTGGAGACCCCTTGAACATATAAAAGGAGGCCCATGCACAACGTAGGGAGGGGATCGGCCCTCGGAGAACGATCTCTCAGAGGAAAACAGAAGAACGCTCGGTCTCGTTAGCTGCTTGAGTGCAGTGTAACACTCAGCGCTCCCGAGCAAGAACTCAATACAATCCACAAAGCAGCAGTAGGAGTGTTATCTCTCCAGAGAGCTCCGAAGCTGGGTAAAAACCCCCCACGTGCCTCGCCTCGATCCGCTCTTCGCGCGACCTCCGCCCCCCGCCAAACCGAGAAGGGGCTCCGTCCCCATAGGTGCTCGGGGAGCCAGAAAACCCCGGCAGTGTACTTCCTCGTTTTCTTCATCTTGGCGTGTCCCACTTGTGGATTCTTCCGTATCAACTCTTGGTTCACCTTGTCGTGAGGTAGAAGATTCCGCTTGGATGGACGAGGTACTCTCCTTCACTTCCGTTGGACGAATCTTGCCAACGGACAAGTCTTGAATTGCTTCCAAAGGGTCTTTATCTCCTACATCAATTGGCAATTGCTCTACTTGCGAGCCGTTAGATTCATCAAACTTCACATCTACCGTCTCTTCAACCTTTCGGGTGAAATTGTTGAAGACACGGTAAGTGTGAGAGTTTGAGCCATAACCAAGTAGGTAAGCTTCATGAGATTTAGGAGCAAATTTAGAACGACGATGCTTATCAAGAATGTAGCACTTTGAGCCGAATACTCGAAAGTATCCAACTTGGGGTTTGTTATCGGTGAGGAGCTCGTATGCCGTCTTTCCGAGTAGCTTGTGAAGATACACGCGATTTGTTGCATGACAAGCTGTCTCGACCGCTTCCGCCCAAAAGTGTTTTGGTGTCTTGTACTCATCAAGCATCGTTCTTGCCATCTCGATAAGAGTCCGGTTCTTCCTTTCAACAACTCCATTTTGTTGAGGTGTGTACGTAGCCGAGAACTCGTGTGAAATCCCTTGTTCGTCAAGAAAGGTGTCCACATTTGCGTTCTTGAACTCCATTCCGTTGTCGCTCCGAACCTTCTTGATCTTCACATCAAACTGATTTTGGGCCTTCCTAGCGAAGTTTTTGAAGATCTTCTGGACCTGCGATTTGTCATCAAGAAAGAACACCCATGTAAATCTTGAAAAATCATAAACTATGACTAGACCAAGTGAGTTACCACCGAGACTCTTGTAGGCATTTGGACCAAAGAGATCCATGTGAAGTAGCTCGAGTGGTCTTCTTGTGGTCATGATGTTCTTCGCGCGGTGACTTCCTCCAACTTGTTTTCCTGCTTGACAAGCACTACAAAGTCTATCCTTATCAAATATGACATCTTTTATTCCAAGGATATGATCACCTTTAATAAGCTTATCAAGATTTCGCATACCAACATGACCTAGTCTTCTATGGCACAACTAGCCTTTAGAAGATTTAGCAACTAAGCAAGTTCTAGGTTGAGCCTTTTTAGTGAAATCAACAATGTAAAGATCTCCTCTACGTATACCAGTAAAGACCATTTTATGATTATCTCTACGAAACACTTGGCAATCTACTTCAGTGAATAAGACACTGAAACCGAAATCCGCAAGTCTAGAAACTGAAAGTAAATTGTATCCAAGGGATTCAACGAGCATGACATTTTGTATGGAGCTATCATGTGAGATGGTGTCGGAGTAATGGGCCACGGGTAGGCTAACCCGAGGCCCAGAACCTTTCAAGACATCGGGGTAGGCCGCGCCCCTCAAGATCCCAGGACGGGGAGCCGCCTCTGGGAGTCGGCAGCAGCGCGGCCGACTACCCACTCACGGCCAAGTCCCAGGGGCGACTTTGGGATGAGCCGACTCCTAGCTAGCGACTTCTAGAGAAGCCGGCTTTGGGAGTCGGCCCGCGGCTCCAACCACCTCATGCTATCGTAAAGAGGGACGGGACGGGGCATGGCCTCAGTAAGGTCCACGCCCGCCCCTTACCGAGGGTAGGCATGGCCATAGTACGCCGTACCATCGGAGATCTCCGTCCGGCGCGACACTGTTGCCATGCCAGCCTTGACATCAGCCCCAGCGGGCGGAACACTGTGCCCACGACGGCCTGTCTGTACGACCCAGAGACGGCGGGTCCCACCAGTCAGCGGGGGTCCAGAAGACGGCAAGAGTGCCACCAGTCAGATCCTGTGGGAGTCGGCCTCCAGGAGTCGGCTGGGCCCTCCCATGGGCCCCCCACGCCATTAACCAGACAGGACGAGGAATGGCAACAGTGATCGCTCGCTAGGCGGCGGCACTGTTGCCATGACCCCACGACCGAGCCAGCGTCGTTAGAAGCACGGCTACAGTAATCCGCAGCCGGCAAGACCCGCCCGCGGCGGACATGGCCTAACGGCCCCGTACCGGACCTGTCGGCGGGGCCAACCAGACGGCGGGCCCCGGCAGTCGGCGGAGAAGACGGCGGCCTGGGAGACAGACGGCTGGGACCCGCTCCCAGCCGGATTACCATTGTACCCCTGGGGGGTAGGCCTATATAAACCCCCAGGGCACCCATGCAAAAGGGTTGGAATCCATTAGCACTAGACCAGATCATATAGGAAGGAGAGAGCTAGCCTTGCCTTCTCCTACCTCCAGAAACAGCTCAAGGAGCAACCGTGTATACACTTTGCCATAGTGATCATGCGGAGACCCCGCAGAGCAGCAGTAGGGGTGTTATCTCCTCGGAGAGCCCTGAAGCTGGGTACGATCCGCCGGCGTGCATGTCTTCGCCTCATCCCGTTTCCAGGCACCGGCGATGTTCTACTCGCTCCCATCATGATAAGCCATCCTTTGGCATATGTCGCACCCAACCCCCAACATTTGGCGCCCACCGTGGGGCGAGGTGCACCGTCGTCCGGAGACCTGCTCTGGACGGGAACCCTTTTCCTCCCTGGCGAGCGCAGCCAGCCCGGCACGCCAGACGGAGTCTGCGCCGAGGCGCTGCACGACACAGAGTTCGCCTCCGTGGCCAGCTGCCTCGCCGAACTTGTCGGCGAGGTCCACTCCAACGAGCCCGTATCCGACGCAGGCACAGGCGGCCCCGAGAGCCTTCTCGCGGGCCTCCTTGACCAACTCCACGCCGCTGGCGAGCCCGCCGTGGACTTGGAGTCCGTAGGCTCCATCGACCCGATGCTGGTTGACTCCGACACCGCGTCGCTCAACGCGTTTCCCACCAACGTGGTGGTCTACGACGAACCGGTCCCTCGCGCGGAGAGCGGCGGAAGCACCGTCACAGAGGTCCTCGTCATCGATCATGGCGAGCATTCCGGTGGAGGAGCTCATGACCCGCTCGACGCGGCGCAACAAGACCTAACTGCGCCTATTCCCGAAGACGCCGACGCCGAGACACTGGAGGCACGCCGCCTCCAGCTCGTCAAAGACGCGAAGAAGTTGGCCAGCATGAGGCGCTTGTCAGAGGCCTACCAGCATGAGATGGATCGCGCTGTGGGTGGCTCGCCGGCTCCGGCTGGGCCTAGCCGCCTTGGCGCGGTCCAGCAGCGTGGCGTTGCCATCGCCAACCTGTTCGGGGCAAATCGCCCCGTGTATGCCATGCCTGCGGAGAACATTCGAGCCACCCAGGCGGCGGCTGACGAGCTGGACAATTTCAAGGGTGAAGAGCGTCGCCTGATGGCGGAGCGCGTCCAGCGGCTCCTTGACGTGGCCGCCGAGCAAAACGAGGCCGGCTGCCGCACAGATGCGCCGCGACGGCAGAGTAACGACCCGCCTCCCCGTCGAGACCAGGACGCGACGTCACGGACGCCGACTGGCGGCGTCCGCGGAAGAAGAGACAAGGATCCGGCTATCAGCCACAGTCGGACTCGCGTCACCATCGAGCGCGACCAAGACGGCCGCCCAAGAGCAGTGGAACGGCGGGACGACTGTCCGCCTCCTCCCCTTCGCAGGGAAAGGCGAGTTTCCCCGCCGCCTATTGAACATCCGACTCTCAGCGACCGCCTTGGCCGCCGAGAGGGAGTCGGAGAAAACGACGCGCGCCACCGGATCGACCGACTCCATCGATCCCTGGCGCTAGAAGAAGAAGACGAGTTGGGTCCGCCGTGTTTCGGTCCCCACATCCGAGATGAGCCCTTTCCCAGAGGGTTCACACTCCCCAAAGATACGCCCAAGTACACCGGTTCCGTGAAGCCGGAAGACTGGCTGGTTGACTACTCCACGGCCGTCAGCATAGCGAACGGCAAGAAGCGAGTTGCCGTGAAGTATGTTCCACTCATGCTCTAGGGCACGACCCAGACATGGTTGAACAGCCTGAAGCCCTGCAACATCAACAGCTGGGTCGACTTCACCGACGCCTTCGTCCGCAACTTCACAAGCACGTACAAGCGACCTCCCAAGCCTCGCCAGCTTTCCTTGTGCGTGCAAGGCCCCAGCGAGTCAACTCGCGACTACCTCACACGCTGGGCCGAGCTTCGGAACTCCTGCGAGGGCGTGCACGAGGTGCAGGCTATCGAGTACTTCACCGCCGGGTGCAGAGAAGGCACCCTCCTCAAGCACAAGCTCCTCTGCGATGAGCCAGAGACCCTCGACGAGCTGCTGATCATAGCAGACAAGTATGCCACAGCCGACTCCTCCATGAAGGCGGAGATTCAAGTTAGTGCGACT
The DNA here is from genome assembly GCA_032464435.1 of Aegilops umbellulata. Classification (NCBI taxonomy): domain Eukaryota; kingdom Viridiplantae; phylum Streptophyta; class Magnoliopsida; order Poales; family Poaceae; genus Aegilops; species Aegilops umbellulata. Next base: position 268,877,460 of record CP136055.1, on the reverse strand, counting down.
GGCAAAGTGGCCCCTCAACCCCCCAAAACTCCGGCTGGAGACGCCAGTCGGCGGCAACAGCAGAACGACCACAAGCGCAAGGCTGCGCAGCCGGCTTCCAGTAGCTGGCAGGTGGCGACGGTCGAGGACCAGCAACCGGAAGGACACCCTCCGCCCAAGCGACAGAAAGGCGGCAAGTCCAACTGGTTGCCGGCTTTCTCTTACAAGCAAACTCTTGACGGCCCTTGCAAGTTCCATAGCGGCGCGAAGCCGTCTAACCACACCACCCGGAAGTGCCACTGGCTCACCAGGATCGCCAAGGGAGACGGCCTCCTGCCTCCCCCGCCTGCTGGGCAGCCGCCTCTGCCTCCACCCCAGTAGCCGGTCGTCAGGCCAGTCGGCGCAGTACAAGACGAGTACCCAGAAGAGCAAGGAGCCTATGTGGTGTTCACCAGCGTGGCTGACGATCGACGCAGCAGGCGGCTGCAGCAGCAAGAGGTGAACGCAGTAGCATCAGAGACACCAGAGTTCATGCACTGGTCCGAGAAGCCTATCAGTTGGAGCAGGGCTGATCACCCAGAGGTGATGCCGAGTCCAGGCTCCTACGCCCTGGTCTTGGAGGCCACCTTTGCCACAGATAAAAGAGCCGCTTGCTTCTCGCGAGTGCTGATAGACGGAGGCAGCAGCATCAACATCCTGTACAAGGACACGATGGAGAAGTTAGGAATCAAGCAAAGACAGCTTCAGAACAGTCGGACTGTGTTCCACGGCATTGTCCCGGGCCTTTCCTGCTCACCGATCGGCAAGATCCTGATAGACGTTCTCTTTGGAGACAAAGATCATTTCCGCCGAGAGTCAGTTTGGTTTGAAGTGGTGGACCTTGAGAGCCCATACCATGCCTTGCTTGGCCGACCCGCTTTGGCCAAGTTCATGGCGGTTCCCCACTACGCCTACCTCAAGATGAAGATGCCGAGTTCCAAGGGGATTCTAACCATAGCCGGCGACTACAGAAAGTCGTCCGCCTATGTGGCTGAAAGCAGTCGGCTAGCCGAGTCCCTGGTGATTGCAGCTGAGAAGCGGCTCCTCGATCGGGTTGTGGCGATGGCCGACAAGCGGCCGGAGATGTCGCCCAACCCTAGGGAGTCGGAAGCTGAGGGTTCGTTCAAGCCGGCCAAAGAGACGAAGAAGATACCCTTGGACCCAGAGCACCCAGAGAGGTACGCTGTCATAGGTGCAAACCTCGACAGCAAATAGGAAGACGAGCTCGTCGATTTCCTCCGTGAGAATCGGGACATCTTCGCATGGTCCCCTAAAGACATGCCAGGTGTACCGACGGAATTCGCCGAGCACAAGCTACATGTCCGATCTAATGCCAAGCTAGTCAGGCAGCCCTTGCGCCGCCCGTCAGAAGATAAAAGAAGAGTTGTTGGAGAAGAGATTGCCCGGCTCCTTGCAGCCGGCTTCATTATGGAAGTGTTCTTTCCAGAATGGCTAGCCAACCCGGTCCTGGTGTTGAAGAAGAACAAGCAGTGGCGAATGTGTATCGACTACACCAGCCTCAACAAAGCTTGCCCCAAGGATCCGTTTGCTCTGCCGAGAATTGATCAGGTGATAGACTCCACAGCCGGATGCGAGCTGTTGAGCTTCTTAGATGCATATTCAGGATATCACCAGATCAAGCTGAACCCGGCTGACAGACTGAAGACCGCCTTCATCATGCCGTTTGGAGCCTTCTGCTACCTGACCATGATGTTCCGCTTGGGGAATGCCGGTGCCACCTTTCAGCGTTGCATGCAGAAGTGCCTCCTCAAGCAACTCGGCAGAAACGCCCACGTCTACGTGGATGATGTAGTGGTGAAGACGGAAAAGCGTGGAACACTGCTGGAAGACCTCAAGGAGACCTTTGAGAACCTGCGCCGATTCCAGATCAAACTCAATCATGAGAAGTGCGTCTTCGGAGTACCAGCCGGCCAACTCCTCGGCTTCCTGGTCTCTGAACGCGGCATAGAGTGCAATCCTGTAAAGATCAAGGCCATTGAGAGAATGGAGGTACCCAGCCGACTGCTTGATGCACAAAAGTTCACTGGCTGCCTGGCGTCCATCAGCCAATTCATCAGTCGGCTGGGCGAGAAAGCTCTCCCCTTGTACCAGCTCATGAAGAAGACCACTTTCTTCGAGTGGAACCACATAGAGGACGAAGCCTTTCTCCAGTTGAAGAAGATGTTGACTACTCCCCCTGTGCTGGCGGCTCTGACTCCTAAAGAGCCCATGCTCCTATACATTGCCGCCACCAGCCGGGTAGTCAGCACAGTCATTGTAGTTGAACGCAGGGAGGAAGGCAAAGCACTGCCTGTCCAGAGACCGGTATATTACCTGAGCGAAGCGCTGTCGGCCTCCAAGCAGAACTACCCCCACTGCCAGAAGATGTGCTATGGCGTGCACTTTGCCGCCAAGAAGTTGAAGCCTTACTTTCAAGAGCATCCAATCACTGTGGTCTGCACAGCCCCACTAGCCGAGATCATTGGAAGCAGAGATGCTTCTGGCCGAGTGGCCAAATGGGCCATAGAGCTGGCCCCCTACACCATCTACTATCAGCCCCGCACCGCCATCAAGTCGCAAGCATTGGCCGACTTCCTCGTTGACTAGGCCGAGACTCAGTACCTGCCGCCAGCGCCCGACTCCACCCATTGGCGGATGCATTTCGATGGCTCCAAGATGCGCACCGGCTTGGGAGCCGGCGTTGTCCTCACTTCTCCCAAAGGCGACCAACTCAAGTATGCGTTGCAAATCCATTTCGCCGCCTCCAACAACGTCGCCGAATACGAGGCGCTCGTTCACAGGCTCCGGCTTGCCAAAGAACTTGGCATTCGCCGGATCCTGTGTTACGGCGACTCCGACTTGGTGGTCCAGCAGTCATCTGGCGACTGGGACGCCAAAGATGCAAACATGGCAAGCTACCGTTTCCTCGTGCAGAAACTCAACGGATATTTCGAGGGGTGCGAGTTCCTTCACGTGCCAAGAAATGACAACAACCAAGCAGACACCCTGGCACGAATCGGCTTGACCCGCCAAGCAATACCATCCGGTGTCGCCCTTCAGCGCCTCCTCAAGCCGTCTTTCAAGCCTTCACCAGAATCAAACTCCATCTTCGTGCCGGCTCCCCCCGAAGAAGTCGGATCCGACTCAAGAGCCCCAGCAGACGGCACGAGAGTTCTTACAGATGGCTCCAAGAATGCCGCAGTCGAAGCCGGCCCGGGGACTTCAGAACCCGGCCCGGGGACTGCGGTGACCAGCCCCAAGACTCCAGAACTCGGCCCGGGGACTGCACCAGTCGGCTCGGGGACTTCATCGATCCAGCAAGCGGCCGCGGACTCTAGCCCGTCGCCTCCCAGCCCAGCCGCCCTCGTCCAAGTCCCAGTTCTTGCAGTCGAAGAAATAGCAGCACCTGTCGGGGAAACTGATCCACGAGCACCTATGGGGACGGAGCCCCTTTCGGTTCGGCGGGGGGCGGAGATCGCACGAAGAGCAGATCGAGGCGGAGCACACGAGCAGTTTACCCAGCTTCGGAGCTCTCCGGAGAGATAATACTCCTACTGCTGCTTTGTGGTTTGTATTGAGTTCTTGCTCGGGAGCGCTGAGTGCTACAGTATGCACCAGCAGCTAACGAGACCGAGCGTGAGTGTTCCTCTCCCTCTACGTTGTGCATGGGCCTCCTTTTATATGCTCAAGGGGTCTCCAATAGGTGCCAACATAGACAAGGGTAAAAATGGAAAGGTGCTGCGGTTGGTACAGCTACCTGCATAGTGTATCATACCTAACCCTGACGGCAGGGGACAAGGGCATTGAATGTCTATCTACGTCACCCAAACAGTGCAGAAAAGGGACCGTCAGGGACGCCACCGCTCGCCGCGATGGCGATCTTGTCAGCGCCGCTTGGCACAGTGCACCCCTGGCTGCACAGCCTCCCGCCACGTATGCCTGGAAGGGTCCCAGAGCGACATGTTGGTGGGTGTGCTGGAGCGCGGGTACAGAGTGGTTGCTAGCCGCGGCAAACGCCTTGCCGCGGCCGTTGTCTTGCCGCGTCCGGGAGCTTGTCGCTCGCCGGGTCTTGTCGGGACGCGTGGCGCGTTGCGGCAAGTTCCTTGAGATGCCTTGGGTGGCCTCCCCGGCAAGCTTCTCCTGCCGGGGTCTTGTGCCTTGAGTGGCCTTCCCGGCAAGCTCCTCTTGCCGGGGCCTCGTCTCTTTGGCTTGAATACTTTGTTCTTGAATGGCTCCAAAGGAACCACATAGGATATTGGCGGTCACCCGGCAAGCCTTGCCGCGGGACGCTGCGACTGCCCGTGCACAAGTTCGGGATACTAGGGTACCCCTACTCTAGTACACCGACAGGAGCCCCTGGGCCTGGGCCATACACGGTGCCGAGCGCTGTTGGGCCAGGCCCAAAATAGGGCACGGGCACGCGCGGCCTGGATCACGCCGTATCTTACTCTGTATCCACCGCGCCCTCCCCGAACGGCACGCGTCGATTTCGGCGTCGTGGGAGAGATCGTGGGTGGTTTCTTTATTCGGAAAGGCGGAACGTCCGCTCCCTTCCTCCTTATAAGCAGGGGAAACAGGGGCAGTTCGCCCATCTGCCTGTTGCTATTCCTTCCCCGAGAATCTCCGCCACTCCCCTTCTTCCCAAAGCCGAAGGAGAGCAGCGCCCCGCCCCCATCGCCACCAGCACCACCAACGTCGTCGTCCTCCCTCACCACTCCCGCCATGGCTCCGAAAGCCGAGAAGGTGAAGTCGGCCGAGGCGCAGCGGCTCGCGGCGCTGCGAAAGGAGCGGGAAATCTTCCCTCCTAAGCTTGCCGTGGAAGAGCTGAATGAGTACTACTACCTCTTCTGGTCGACGGGGATGCGAGCGCATCCGCGCACGAAGGTACTCCCAGCCGCTGCTTGGGAAAAGGCTCCCACTGGGTACCCTTTCTTCACCTTGTTCTTCTACTGCGGGCTCTGCCCGCCCTTTTCTGAATTCTTCTGTGACGTCATGAACACTTACGGCCTCCGCCTCCTTGACTTCACTCCCAATGTTGTCCTGACAATGGCAGCTTTGCACATCTCTATGAAAACTTTGTCAGAATCCATCCAAACGTAGCCCTTTTCCGCCACTTCTTTTCGCCTCGAGTTGCCTGGATCTCAAAAGCCGGCAAGAAGGATGCTTATCTGGATGGAGAGTTCCGCAGCAAGTGGGAGGAGTGGAGGGCGGACTGGTGCCTGATTATCGAGGAGAACCCGCAACCGTTTACTGCTCTGCGCCAAACTCCAGTAGTGCGCGACAGTGATTGGAGTAGCTTGGCCCCGGAAGACGACAGACTGAAGATTGCCGTCGCCCGGATCCAACGCCTCAGGCTTCCCGGGCTTACTGTAGGAGCGGTTGGCGCAGATTTCCTTCGCCGCCGCATTGCCCCCCTGTAGGAGAGGAGGAGACCCGCCTGGGAGTTCCAGAACGCTGCGGATATCATGAGGCTGCGGCCGGGCCTCAACTTCAACTTCACTGTCCTGGAGCTCACCGCGATGCTCCAGGAGCTGTTCAAGTACGACCCTCAGCATGCCGAAGTGTTCAGGTTGCCGAGGGGCGTCGTTCCGCTGTGCAACAACTCCTCGCTCGACCGCATCCGTGCAATGATGCCACTGTGCGACTCGCATGGAATTGACCCAGCCTGGATAGAGCCTGCAGATGATGTCGTGCAGGTGTTCTTTGATGGCTTGGTAGAAGTGCCGATCGACGCCGATGAGCAGAGGGGCCTCACCCGGGACACCACCGACAAGGAGATCAAGCGCATCGCCACCAGGCTGGAAGAGGCGGCGGCAGCCGCAGCTGCGGGCAAGTTTGGGTTCACCGTGGAGGAGGCAGAGGCAACAGAGGCGGCAAGCCTTGCCGAGCGAGAGGATCTTGCCGGCGAGGAGAAGTCCGCCGGGCATGACGTCGGGCCGAGCGGGCCCGCCGAGGATACGAGCGGCTCGTTGGAGATCGGCTCCTCTTCCTCTTCGTCTTCGGGCAGCTTGCCGCAAGCAGAGCCCCCGGCTCCACCAAGAAGGCGTCTTCGCAAGGCCGGGGACGTAGCGGAGCGGCGGACGAGTCAACCCCCGCCGCGCCGCACGACACGCTCCACCGCGTCAAGTTCTGTTGCCGCGGAAGCACCTCACGCTGTAGCGGCAACTGGAGCGGGGTCCTCCCGGTCCGCCGCTCCAGCTCCCGCCAAGCGGCCAAGGGATCCTACTCCTCCGCCTCCTCGCGCCGGAGGTGGGCCAGGCTTTGACTTCTCCGCGCTCAGCTTCGACGAGGAAGAAGTAGAGTAAGATTCTTGTTGTACTTGTATGTCTTCAATACTTGCTGTCTTGTCTTGTATCTCATTTGCTTTACTCTGAACTTATTCCTTTTTAGGACTTTGGCCCAGAGAGCGGCAAAGAGAGCCAAGGTCCCGCTGATTGTCATCGAGGATGATCCCACCGTGCCAGCAAGGGTGCGCCCGAGACAAACTTGCCGGACCCGGCAGCTGCTCTTCAGAGCAGCCCCCAGCGCAGCCCCCAGCGTAAGTATACGGTTTACTTCCCGCTGCTAGGCGCGCATGGATACCCTTTGTTTGCTGATATCTGACTGTTGGTTTGTGTAGGAGCAGAGCAGCTCCACCAGGAGCACCCGGAGACCGCCCCTGACTTGCCATCTGCTTCAACTACACCGCCAAGGGAGCGTTCTCCGGCAAGGGAGGATCCTCCGACAAGGGAGAGCTCTCCGGCAAGGGGGAGCTCTCCGGCAAGGGAGGAGTCTCCGGCAAGGGACAGCACCAGCAGTCCTCCGGTGGTGGAGACCACAACTGCAGAGCCCGGTGCAGGTAAACCTCTTGCTTCCAAACTTCCCTTGGGTTCTTCTTCTTTTGATCTTCTTTTTGGATATCTGCTTGATTTTTCTTCCTTTTTCGGCCGTCAGATCCATCTACTGCGGAGCCGATGGAGATCGAAGAAACGGCCGGTGCTGATGATCCCGCCGGCGAAGAGGCCGCCAAGGCTGCCTCCGCAATAGCTGACAAGGGGTCTGGCGATCACACTGACGACCCTGAGGCCGCAGGAGCGACAGGCGCTACACCGACCGCCGATCCTCCCGCCGCTGCCGCAGCGTCAGGCTCCGAAGAGCCCCAGCCATGTGTATACTTGAAGGCCGGCGATGGTGTCTTCATCAAGTTCCCTGGGAGTCAAGCTCCAGGGCACCGGTCGAAGGAGAAATCTTGGATGGAGAGGTGCTCGCCTCCGCTGGGCTGACGTTGGTTGATGCGCCGAGCAGCAGCAACGGCGAGTCTGAGGAGGAGCGGCTGCTCCGGAGGCTGGTGTCGCTCTACCGCGCTCGACAAGCCAAACTGGAGTCCCGCGAAGCGCTTGTCGCGAAGGCGGGGGTGGACATGGAGAAGCGCGCGGAGGAGCTCCGAGATCTCAACCAGGCAGCTCTCCGGTCACTGGCGGCGGAGCGTGTGCAGCTCGACGAGGCGCAGAAGGCCTTCATCCTCGAGAAGGCAGAAGTTGCAGAGCAACAACAGCTTGCCGCCGAGGAGCTATCTGCACGGGAGGGCGAGTTGGCGCAGCGGAAAGTCAACCTGGACAGCCACGAAGAGGAGCTTGCTGCGCGCGAGCAAACACTCAGCGGAGCTCTCAAGGAAGCAAAGGACGCTGCCGCAGCTGCCGAGGCCGCCAAGAAGGAGCTGGAGACGAAGGTGGCGTAGCTGGAGACTGATCTCAAGGCGAGCGGTGAAGAGCTTGCCGCGCTCAAGCATGAGCGCGAGAAGGACGCCTACACCTTTGGTGAGCTGCAGGGTTGTCTCGCCGAGAAGGTCAAGGAGCTTAGCGCCGCCAAGGACTCCAACGCAGATCTTGAGTTGAAGCTGACCACTTTGACCAAGACGCTGGACAGCGCCAGGGAGCAGGAGGCGGCCTTGAAGAAGGAGATCCAGGCCGACAAGGCGCTGCTGGAGAGCATTGCTGCCACCCAGAACACCTTCAGGGAGAATGTGGAGCAGTGGACGGAGGGTCTTGTGAACGCTGCCGCAGATATTGACAGGGAGCTGGCGCAGCTGGGGATGGAGGATCTCGGGTATCCTTCTGATGAGAGCCTCCCATCCAGCGCCAAGCTCACTCTGTTCTTCAAAGGCGTGGCGATGGCCCTCCAGCGACTCCGGGAGAGGATCCCAAAGCAGCTGGCCGACGAGTCACGCAAGATCTGCGCGGGAGCTCTTCAGAAGGTGTTGGTGAAGGTAGCCTTCCGCAACCCGGGTCTCAACCTCACCAACGTCCTCAGATCCCTGCCGGCGGAAGCTGATCTGGAGGCGCTCAAGGGCCTTGTCGCACCCATTGTGGACAAGGTGAGCGGGATCAAGAGGGTTGAGGGCGATCGCGTGGACTAGGCCGCCCGCTTTCTTCTTTTCTTGTCGCTGCTGATCATGTTATGAAAACAGTCTATTAGAGCCGCGACAAGCTATTTTGTAATATATAACTTTATTTTGGGTAGTGATTGCAATGTTATTCCCTTTACTTGATTCCTTCCTTTGTATGTTTTTGCCCTATGCTTTTAGGGAACTTGCCGGCGTAGGCACCTTTGCCGCGAGAGCTGAGTGCGGGACGTCAGCAGCCTGCTGGCGGTGCCGTTACCGACAAGAAACCTTGTCACGACTAGTCGCAGCTCACTTAAGTTGTTGAGCGGACTCGAAACAAAGTAAGGGCGCAACTAGCCACGAGCTGATTCCTCCGCGCACGGGTTTTCCATACAAAGCATGGTCGTTTAAGGAAGATAACTTAAAAATTTAAAAAAATCTGATTGCTCAAACTTTGGCAACTTAGCTTTTCTGTTGTTTGCTTTCCAGCAAGGCGAAACTTTCTTGAACGACGCCTGGTCCACACCATTATCTTCTCCTTCCCCCCCGGCAAACTTGTGGGCGAGAGGAACCTTCCTTTCCTTGAGAAAAGAGAGAAGAGAAAATAATGATATGGAGCCTTATGGCTCGTTGTTGCTTACCGGGGGTGTTCGCTGCACAAAGTGTCAGATAACTCATGCAAAAAATAAAAAAGCATGAAATTGACAAGATGTGCGGAGCACATGAGCTTTATTTATGCACAGGGTCTACGCCTGGCTTTGTACAAAGGATTACATGCAACATCGGCAAGACTTGTACAAAAGGTGGTTGCCGGAACAGGGTCCGGCAACCGCGCCTTACGGGTAAAACTTACGAAGATGCTCGATGTTCCAGGAGTTGCTCACCGGAATGCCATCTTCGGTCTCAAGGCGGACAACGCCAGGCCTAGTGACTCGTTTCACCAGATAAGGGCCTTCCCACTTCGGCGCCAACTTGTTGGAATTCTTGGCGGAATGAACGCGCCGAAGAACAAGGTCGCCTTCCTCGAGACTTCTGGCGTTAACTTTGCGGCTATGGTAGCGGCGCAAAGCTTGTTGGTAGCGAGCAGCTCGTACAACAGCGTGAAGACTGTCCTCCTCAAGGAGCAGCGCATCATCTTGCCGCAGCTGCTCTTGCTCAAGCTCATCATAGTCGAGCACTCGAGACGACCCGTATACGAGTTCCGTGGGGAGAACTGCCTCTGCTCCATAGACTAGAGCGAAAGGTGTCTGGCCAGTGGCTCGATTTGGCGTCGTCCTGATCGACCAAAGAACCACCGGCAGCTCCTCAATCCAGTTTCTTCCGCACCCGTGCAGCCTGTCGAAAGTCCTGGTCTTGAGTCCATGTAGCACTTCAGCATTTGCCCTCTCCGCTTGACCGTTGCTCCTGGGGTGAGCAACAGAAGCGAAGCAGACCTTGGCGCCAAAATCTTGGACGTACTGCATGAAGGTGCGGCTCGTGAATTGCGTACCGTTGTCGGTGATGATCCTGTTAGGGATCCCGAAGCAGCAAACAATCGACCTGAAGAACTTGACTGCTGACTGTGCTGTCACCTTCCTCACTGCTTCCACTTTCGGCCACTTTGTGAACTTGTCGATTGCAACGTACAAGTACTCAAAGCCCCCGACTGCTCGGGGGAAAGGGCCGAGGATGTCGAGCCCCCAGACCGAAAATGGCCAGGATAAAGGGACCATCGGGAGAGCTTGAGCTAGCTGGCGTATTTGCTTGGAATGGAACTGGCACGCTTCACACTTGGTTACTTGTGCAGTTGCATCCTGGAGGGCTGTCTGCCAAAACAAACCTTGCCGGAAAGCTTTGCCGGCAAGCGCTCTTGCGCCAATGTGGTGACCACATATGCCTCCATGTATCTCTGCCAACAGCTTTGTCCGTCTTCCCGGTGAATACACTTCAATTTCACACCGTTGAGTCTTCTTCTGTACAGTGCGTTGTCGACAAACTGGTACATACTTGACTGCCGGGCTACTCTTTCCGCTTATTCTTGCTCTTCGGGAAGTTCTCCTGTCTGAAGGAAACGGACGATCTGCTGTGCCCATGCCGGAGCTTGTGGCTCGACAACAAGGACTAAAGGCACATTTGCTGCTGTGGGAACATCCGCTTCTACGGCGAGAACCTGCGGCTCAGCCGGAGCTTGACGTTCCCCGGAAAGCTTGCCGGAGCAAACCTTGTCGGGAGCGTCTGCTTCAACGGAACAAACCCTGAGGTTTGCCGGAGCAGACTGCTCCCCAGCACTCTTGTCGTTGATCTTGGGGACCTTCTTGGCGGCGGCTTCGGGAAGCTCTGCCGGAAAATAGTCACCAGAAATCAACTTCCTCTTCTTGCTCTGTCCAGTTGATGGCGTTACAGACGGTTGAGTCAGCTTGAGCACAAAGATCCCAGGTTCCACAGGTAACTTAAGTGCTGCGCACTTTGACAGGCCATCAGCTATGTCGTTCTGAGCTCTTGGAACATGTTCCATCTGTAGGCCGACAAAGCGCTCTTCTAGCTTTCTCACCTCATCAACATAGGCTTCCATCAACGGACTCTGATAACTCTTATTCACTTGGCGGACGACAAGCTGCGAGTCACCCTTGACAATGAGCTTCTTGATCCCAAGGTCTGCCGCGATCCTGAGACCGGCAAGCAAACCTTCATACTCTGCAGTATTGTTCGTTGCTTGCTCCTTGGGAAAGTGCATCTGGACTATGTACTCGAGGTGCTCTCCGATGGGTGCGACAAGCAGCACGCCCGCCCCGGCGCCTTGCAGCGAGAAGGCACCATCAAAGTACATCAGCCACTCTTTGCTTGCTTCCTTGACGGGGATGCTCGTCTCTGGAATTTCTTCATCTGGTGTTGGCGTCCACTCTGCTATGAATTCTGCCAATGCTCTGCTTTGGATAGTTGAAGTGCTCTCAAACTTGAGGCCAAAGCTTGACAGTTCCAGTGCCCACTCAACAATCCTGCCTGTTGCTTCTGGATTCTGCAGTATCCTCTTCAGCGGAAAGCGAGTGACGACTATGATCTCATGTGCTTGGAAGTAATGGCGCAGCTTTCTCGAGGCCATGAGAAGGCCGAAAAGCAATTTCTGCACACCAGAGTACCTTGACCTAGCCCCCTGCAGAAGGGAACTGACAAAGTAGACTGGGCGCTGTGCCATTTTCTTCTGTATCTCCTCGGGTGCCTGCGCAGATCCATCTTTGCCGGGACTAGAGCTTGTCGGGGAAGCCCCCTTCTTGTCGCTGGATGCGCTCGCCGTGGTTGCTGGCTCATCATCTGCCTCCCTCTCCACTACTAACGCAGCACTAACCACTTGATTGGTTGCCGCCAGATACAGCAGCAACTTCTCTTGTGGCTTAGGTGCGACAAGTATTGGAGTGGAGGACAGGTATCTCTTCAAGTCCTGCAGCGCATCCTCCGCTTCCGGAGTCCATTTCATTGGACCTGCCTTTTTCAAAATTTTGAAAAACGGCAGGGCGCGCTCAACAGACTTAGAGATAAACCTGCTGAGAGCCGCCACGCAGCCGGCAAGTCTCCGTACATCCTTGACGCGCTTCGGTGCTTCAATCTGCTCAATGGCCTTGATCTTGTCGGGATTGGCTTCAATTCCCCGTCGAGACACGAAGAACCCGAGAAGCTTGCCGGAAGGGACTCGAAACACGCACTTCTCGGGGTTGAGCTTGAGGCTGATCTTGCGTAGATTTGCAAAAGTCTCTTCTAAATCTTGATTCAGAGTTGCTTTGTCCCTGCTCTTGACCACTATGTCGTCCATGTAGGCTTCCACATTTCTGTGTATTTGTGGTTCAAAAGCAGTATGGACTACCCTTGCAAATGTTGAACCAGCATTCTTTAAACCGAAAGGCATCCGTATGAAACTGTACGTGCCACAAGGAGTGATGAATGCGGTTTTCTCCTCATCCTCTTCTGCCATGAAGATCTGATGATATCCTGAGTATGCGTCAAGAAATGAAAGCAAATCACTCCGGCCGTGGAGTCAACAATCTGGTCAATGCGCGGCAAGGGAAATGGGTCTTTCGGACAAGCTTTATTAACATCGGTAAAGTCGATACAAAGCCTCCATTTCCCGTTTGCCTTGCGCACGACTACAGGATTGGCCAACCACGTAGGATGGAGCACTCCTCTGACAAGGCCTGCTGCTTCCAACTTCTTGATCTCTTCTGCAATGAATGTTGGGGAACGTTGCATAAATTCAAAATTTTCCTACGTGTCACCAAGATCTATCTATGGAGAAACCAGCAACGAGGGGAAGGAGAGTGCATCTACATACCCTTGTAGATCGCTAAGCGGAAGCGTTCAAGTGAACGGGGTTGATGGAGTCGTACTCGTCGTGATCCAAATCACCGATGACCAAGTGCCGAACGGACGGCACCTCCGCGTTCAACACACGTACAGCCCGATGACGTCTCCCATGCCTTGATCCGGCAAGGAGAGAGGGAGAGGTTGAGGAAGACTCCATCCAGCAGCAGCACAACGGCGTGGTGATGATGGAGGAGCGTGGCAATCCTGCAGGGCTTCGCCAAGCACCGCGGGAGAGGAGAAGGACTTGGGAGAGGGGGAGGACTGCGCCAGCACAATGGTGCGGTTGCCCTCCCACCCCCTTCATATATATAGGGGCAAGGGAGAGGGGGCCGGCCCCCTCAGATCCAATCTGAAGAGGGGGCGGCGGCCCAGGGGGGTTCCTTGCCCCCCAAGGCAAGGGGGCGCCCCCCCCTTTAGGGTTCCCCCCAAACCCTAGGCGCATGGGCCTTAGGGGGGAGGCGCCCAGCCCACTAAGGGGCTGGTCCCTCTCCACATACAGCCCATAGGCCCCCCCGGAGCAGGTGGACCCTCCCGGTGGACCCCCGGAACCCCTTCGGTGGTCCCGGTACAATGCCGGTAACCCCCGAACTCTTCCGGTGACCGTATGATGACTTCCCATATATAAATCTTTACCTCCGTACCATTCCGGAACTCCTCGTGACGTCCGAGATCTCATCCGGGACTCCGAACAACATTCGGTAACCACATACAAACTTCCTTTATAACCCTAGCGTCATCGAACCTTAAGTGTGTAGACCCTACGGGTTCGGGAGACATGCAGACATGACCGAGACATTCTCCGGTCAATAACCAACAGCGATATCTGGATACCCATGTTGGCTCCCACATGTTCCACGATGATCTCATCGGATGAACCACGATGTCAAGGACTTAATCAATCCCGTATACAATTCCCTTTGTCTAGCGGTATAGTACTTGCCCGAGATTCGATCGTCGGTACCTCGATACCTTGTTCAATCTCGTTACCGGCAAGTCTCCTTTTACTCGTTCCGTAGCACATCATCCCGTGATCAACTCCTTGATCACATTGTGCACATTATGATGATGTCCTACCGAGTGGGCCCAGAGATACCTCTCCGTCACACGGAGTGACAAATCCCAGTCTTGATTCGTGCCAACCCAACAGACACTTTCGGAGATACCCGTAGTGCACCTTTATAGCCACCCAGTTACGTTGTGACGTTTGGCATACCCAAAGTATTCCTACGGTATCCGGGAGTTGCACAATCTCATGGTCTAAGGAAATGATACTTGACATTTAGAAAAGCTTTAGCATACGAACTACACGATCTTGTGCTTGGCTTAGGATTGGGTCTTGTCCATCACATCATTCTTCTAATGATGTGATCCCGTTATCAATGACATCCAATGTCCATGGTCAGGATACCGTAACCATCTATTGATCAACGAGCTAGTCAACTAGAGGCTTACTAGGGACATGGTGTTGTCTATGCATCCACACATGTATCTGAGTTTCCTATCAATACAATTCTAGCATGGATAATAAACGATTATCATGAACAAGGAAATATAATAATAACCTATTTATTATTGCCTCTAGGGCATATTTCCAACAGTCTCCCACTTGCACTAGAGTCAATAATCTAGTTCACATCGCCATGTGATTGCAATGATTCCAACACCCATGGGGTTTGATCATATCTCGCTTGTGAGAGAGGTTACTAGTCAACGGGTCTGAATCTTTCAGATCCGTGTGTGCTTTACAAATATCTATGTCATATCCTAGATGCAGCTACCACGCTTTATTTGGAGCTATTCCAAATAACTGGTCTACTATACGAATCCAGTTTACTACTCAGAATAATCTGGATTAGTGTCAAAGCTTGCATCAGCGTAACCTTTTACGACGAACTCTTTTACCACCTCCATAATCGAGAAAATTCCTTAGTCCACTAGTTACTAAGGATAACCTTGACCGTTGTCCTGTGATCCATTTATAGATCACACTTGTACCCCTTGACTGACTCATGGTTTGGCACACTTCAGGTGCGGTACATAACATAGCATACTTTAGAGCCTACGACTAAAGCATAGGGGACGACCTTCATCCTTTCTCTCTATTCTGCCGTGGTCATGTCTTGAGTCTTGCTCAATACTCACACCTTGTAACACAGCCGAGAACTCCTTCTTTGCTGATCTATTTTGAACTCCTTCAAAATCTTGTCGTGGTATGTGTTTGTTTGAAAGTACTATTAAGCGATTTTGATCTATCCTTATAGATATTGATGCTCAATGTTTAAGTAGCTTAATCCAGGTTTTCATTGAAAAACATTTCTCAAACAACCCTATATGCCTTCCAGAAATTCTACATCATTTCCGATAAACAATATGTCAACAACATATACTCATCAGAAATTCTATAGTGCTCCCACTCACTTCTTTGGAAATACAAGTTTCTCATAAACTTTGTATAAACCCAAATCTTTGATCATCTCATCAAAGCGTACATTCCAACTCCGAGATGCTTACTCCAGTCCTTAGAAGGATTGCTGGGGCTTTGCATACTTCTTAGCATCTTTCAGGATCGACAAAACTTCTGGTTGTATCACATACAACCTTTCCTCAAGAACAAGGAAACAATATTTGATATCCTATCTGCAAGATTTCATAAATAATGCATTACCTGCTGATTCCAACAGACTCTTAGCATCGCTACGAGTGAGAAAGTCTCATCGTAGTCAACTCCTTGAACTTGTCGGAAAACATCTTAATGACAAGTCGAGCTTTCTTAATGGTGACATTTACCATCATTGTCCGTCTTCCTTTTAAAATCCATCTGTACTCAACAGCCTCACGACCATCGAGCCGTTCTGCCAAAGTCTACACTTTGTTTTCATACATGGATCCTCTCTCGGATTTTTATGGCCTTGAGCCATTCATCGGAATCCGGGCCCACCATCGCTTCTCCATAGCTCGTAGGTTCATTGTTGTCTAGCAACATGACTTCCAAGACAGGATTACGTACCACTCTGAAGTAGTACGCATCCTTGTCATCCTACGAGGTTTGGGAGTGACTTGATCCGAAACTCTATGATCACTATCATAAGCTTCTACTTCAATTGGTGTAGGTGCCACAGGAACAACTTCCTGTGCCCTGCTACACACTAGTTGAAGTGACGGTTCAATAACCTCATCAAGTCTCCACCATCCTCCCACTCAATTCTCGAGACAAACCTTTCCTCGAGAAAGGACCCGATTCAAGAAACAATCCTTATTGTTTTCGGATCTGAATTAGGAGGTATACCCAACTGTTTTGGGTGTCCTATGAAGATGCAGTTATCCGCTTTGGGTTTGAGCTTATCATCCTGAAACTTTTCCATATAAGCATCGCAGCCCCAAAATTTTAAGAAATGACAGCTTAGGTTCTCTAAACCATAGTTCATACGATGTCATCTCATCGGAATTACGTGGTGCCCTATTTAAAGTGAGTGCGGTTGTCTCTAATGCCTAACCCATGAACGATAGTGGTAATTCGATAAGAGACATCATGGTACGCACCATATCCAATAGGGTGCAACTATGATGTTCGGACACACCATCACACTATGGTGTTCCAGGCGGTATTAGTTGTGAAACAATTTCCACAGTGCCAAACTCGTAACTCAGATATTCATTTCTATGATCATATCATAGACATTTTATCCTCTTATCACGAAGATCTTCAACTTTATTCTGAATATTACTTGAACCATTCAATAATTCAGACTTGTGTTTCATCAAGTAAATATACTCAGTATCTACTCAAATCATCTGTGAAGTAAGAGCATAACGATATCCACTGCGTGCCTCAGCACTCATTGGACTACACACATCAAAATGTGTTACTTCCAACAAGTTGCTTTCTTGTTCCATTTTACTGAAACCGAAGCTTTCAGTCATCTTGCCCATGTGGTACGATTTGCATGTCTCAAGCGATTCAAAATCAAGTGAGTCCAAACGGTCCATCTGCATGGAGTTTCTTCATGCGTACATACCAACAGACACGGTTCACATGTCTCAATCTTTTCAGAAATGAGTGAGTCCAAAGATCCATCAACATGGAGCTTCTTCATGCGTTTTATACCAATATGACTTACATGGCAGTGCCACAAGTAGGTGGTACTATCATTACTATCTTATATCTTTTGGCATGAACATGTGTATCACTATGATCGAGATTCAATAAACCATTCATTTTAGGTGCAAGACCATTGAAGGTATTATTCAAATAAATAGAGTAACCATTATTCTCCTTAAATGAATAACCGTATTGCAATAGACATAATCCAATCATGTCTATGCTCAACGCAAACACCAAATAACAATTATTTAGGTTTAACACCAATCTCGATGGTAGAGGGAGCGTGTGATGCTTGATCATATCAACCTTGGAAACACTTCCAACACATCTCGTCAGCTCACCTTTAGCTAGTCTCCGTTTATTCCGTAGCTTTTATTTCGAGTTACTAACACTTAGCAATCGAACCGGTATCTAATACCCTGATGCTACTAGGAGTACTAGTAAAGTACACATTCACATAATGTATATCCAATGTACTTCTATCGACAGCCTTCTCATCTACCAAGTATCTAGGGTAATTCTGCTCCAGTAGCTGTTCCCCTCATTACCGAAGCACTTAGTCTCGGGTTTGGGTTCAACCTTGGGTTTGTCCACTAGAGCAGCAGCTGATTTGCCGTTTCATGAAGGATCCCTTCTTGTCCTTGCCCTTCTTGAAACTAGTGGTTTCACTAACCATCAACAATTGATGCTCCTTCTTGATTTCTACTTTCGCGGTGTCAAACATCGCGAATATTTCAAGGATCATCATATCCATCCCTGATATAGTTCATCACAAAGCTGTAGCAGCTTGGTGGCAATGACTTTGGAAAAACATCACTATCTTATCTGGAAGATCAACTCCCACTCGATTCAGGTGATTCTTGTACTCAGACAATCTGAGCACAAGCTCAATGATTGAGCTTTTCTCCCTTAGTTTGCAGGCCAAGAAAATCGTCGGAGGTCTCATACCTCTTGACGTGTGCACGAGCCTGAAATCCCAATTTCAGCCCTCGAAACATCTCATATGTTCCGCGACATTTCAAAATGTCTTCGGTGCCTCAATTCTAAACCATTTATCATTACCGAACTATCATGTAGTCATCATAACGTGTATGTCAGATGTTCGCCACATCCACATACCACGTTCGAGGTCCAGCACACCGAGCGGTGCATTAAGGACACGAGCCTTCTACTGTCCGCATAATTGCTACTATCAACTTTCAACTATATTTTCTCTAGGAACATATCTAAAACAGTAGAACTAAAGCGCGAGCTTACGACATAATTTGCAAAGATCTTTTGACTATGTTCAGGATAATTAAGTTCATCTTATGAACTCCCACTCAGATAGACATCCCTCTAGTCATCCAAGTGATTACATGATCTGAGTCAACTAGGCCGTGTCCGATCATCACGTGAGACGGACTAGTCAACGTCGGTGAACATCTTCATGTTGATCGTATCTACCATACGACTCATGCTCGACCTTTCGGTCTTCTGTGTTCTGAGGCCATGTCTGTACATGCTAGGCTCGTCAAGTCAACCTAAGTGTTTGCATGTGTTCCGAGGCCATGTCTGTACATGCTAGGCTCGTCAACACCCGTTGTATTCGAACGTAAGAATCTATCACACCCGATCATCACGTGGTGCTTCAAAACGACGAACTTTCGCAACGGTGCACAGTTAGGGGGAACACTTTCTTGAAATTTTAATGAGGGATCATCTTATTTACTACCGTCGTTCTAAGCAAATAAGATGCAAAAACATGATAAACATCACATGCAATCAAATAGTGACATGATATGGCCATCATCACTTTGCTCCTTTTGATCTCCATCTTCGGGGCTCCATGATCATCGTCGTCACCGGCATGACACCATGATCTCCATCATCATGATCTCCATCATTGTGTCTTCATGAAGTTGTCATGTCAACTATTACTTCTACTACTATGGCTAACCCTTTAGCAATAAAGTAAAGTAATTACACGACGTTTATGTTGACACGCAGGTCATAAATAAATTAAAGACAACTCCTATGGCTCCTGCCGGTTGTCATACTCATCGACATGCAAGTCGTGATTCCTATTACAAGAACATGATCAATCTCATACATCACATATATCATTCATCACATCCTTTTGGCCATATCACATCACATGGCATACCCTGCAAAAACAAGTTAGACGTCCTCTAATTGTTGTTTGCATGTTTTACGTGGCTGCTATGGGTTTCTAGCAAGAACGTTTCTTACCTACGCAAAACCACAACGTGATATGTCAATTGCTATTTACCCTTCATAAGGACCCTTTTCATTGAATCCGATCCGACTAAAGTGGGAGAGACTGGCACCCGCTAGCCACCTTATGCAACTAGTGCATGTCAGTCGGTGGAACCTGTCTCACGTAAGTGTACGTGTAAGGTCGGTCCGGGCCGCTTCATCCCACAATGCCGCCAAATCAAGATTGACTAGTAACGGTAAGCATATTGAACAAAATCAACGCCCACAACTACTTTGTGTTCTACTCGTGCAAAGAATCTACGCAATAGACCTAGCTCCGATACCACTGTTGGGGAACGTAGCATAAATTCAAAATTTTCCTACGTGTCACCAAGATCTATCTATGGAGAAACCAGCAACGAGGGGAAGGAGAGTGCGTCTACATACCCTTGTAGATCGCTAAGCGGAAGCGTTCAAGTGAACGGGGTTGATGGAGTCGTACTCGTCGTGATCCAAATCACCGATGACCAAGTGCCGAACGGACGGCACCTCCGCGTTCAACACACGTACAACCCGGTGACGTCTCCCATGCCTTGATCCAGCAAGGAGAGAGGGAGAGGTTGAGGAAGACTCCATCCAGCAGCAGCACAACGGCATGGTGATGATGGAGGAGCGTGGCAATCCTGCAGGGCTTCGCCAAGCACCGCGGGAGAGGAGAAGGACTTGGGAGAGGGGGAGGACTGCGCCAGCATAATGGTGCGGTTGCCCTCCCACCCCCTTCATATATATAGGGGCAAGGGAGAGGGGGGCCGGCCCCCTCAGATCCAATCTGAGGAGGGGGCGGCGGCCCAGGGGGGGTTCCTTGCCCCCCAAGGCAAGGGGGCGCCCCCCCTTTAGGGTTCCCCCCAAACCCTAGGCGCATGGGCCCTAGGGGGGAGGCGCCCAACCCACTAAGGGGCTGGTCCCTCTCCACATACAGCCCATAGGCCCCCCCGGAGCAGGTGGACCCTCCCGGTGGACCCCCGGAACCCCTTCGGTGGTCCCGGTATAATGCCGGTAACCCCCGAACTCTTCCGGTGACCGTATGATGACTTCCCATATATAAATCTTTACCTCTGGACCATTTCGGAACTCCTCGTGACGTTCGGGATCTCATCCGGGACTCCGAACAACATTCGGTAACCACATACAAACTTCCTTTATAACCCTAGCGTCATCGAACCTTAAGTGTGTAGACCCTACGGGTTCGGGAGACATGCAGACATGACCGAGACGTTCTCCGGTCAATAACCAACAGCGGGATCTGGATACCCATGTTGGCTCCCACATGTTCCACCATGATCTCATCGGATGAACCACGATGTCAAGGACTTAATCAATCCCGTATACAATTCCCTTTGTCTAGCGGTATAGTACTTGCCCGAGATTCGATCGTCGGTATCTCGATACCTTGTTCAATCTCGTTACCAGCAAGTCTCCTTTTACTCGTTCCGTAGCACACCATCCCGTGATCAACTCCTTGATCACATTGTGCACATTATGATGGTGTCCTACCGAGTGGGCCCAGAGATACCTCTCCGTCACACGGAGTGACAAATCCCAGTCTTGATTCGTGCCAACCCAACAGACACTTTCGGAGATACCCGTAGTGCACCTTTATAGCCACCCAGTTACGTTGTGACGTTTGGCATACCCAAAGTATTCCTACGGTATCCGGGAGTTGCACAATCTCATGGTCTAAGGAAATGATACTTGACATTTAGAAAAGCTTTAGCATACGAACTACACGATCTTGTGCTTGGCTTAGGATTGGGTCTTGTCCATCACATCATTCTTCTAATGATGTGATCCCGTTATCAATGACATCCAATGTCCATGGTCAGGAAACCGTAACCATCTATTGATCAACGAGCTAGTCAACTAGAGGCTTACTAGGGACATGGTGTTGTCTATGCATCCACACATGTATCTGAGTTTCCTATCAATACAATTCTAGCATGGACAATAAACGATTATCATGAACAAGGAAATATAATAATAACCTATTTATTATTGCCTCTAGGGCATATTTCCAACAATGAATTCTTGGCGCTCCACTGCTTGCTTCCTGACTTTCTGCTTGACGGGCCGCGCATGAGGACAGACGGCAAGGTGGTGCTCAATTACTTTCCAGGGAACACCGGGGATGTCAGATGGTTGCCATGCAAACACATCGACGTTCGCCCGCAGGAAAGCAATGAGCGCGCTTTCCTATTTAGGGTCGAGAGTGGCACTGATGGTGAAGGTACCACCAGTGCCGTCCTCCTTGGCGGACACCTTCCTGGTCGCTGGCGGAGCTGCCATTGTCTTCTTACACTTGCCGGTGGAGCTCGATTGTGCGTCCTCGATGGTAGCGCAGCACTCTAAAGAGGTGCGCTTGCCGGAGTGAGCATCAGAACTCTTGCCGGACTTGGTCTTCTTCTTCCCCCCGGGAGCTTCAGTGGCAAGTGTCTCGCGATCCGTTGCGGCTGCTGCTTCCCGGTAGATCTTGTCGGCACAGATAAGAGCATCTTTCTTGTCACCAGGGACAGAGATGACACTTATTGGGCCTGGCATCTTCAGCATGTTGTACGCGTAGTGAGAGGCCGCCATGAACTTGGCGAGCGCTGGACGGCCGAGAATGCCGTTGTAAGGCAATGGAAAATCGGCAACGTCAAAAGTGATCCTCTCAGTCCTGAAGTTCAACTCGCTGCCAAAGGTCACCTGCAGCGTGATCTTCCCCTTCGGCTTGCTCCTTCCCGGGTTGATTCCTTGGAATGTGCCGGTCTCTTCGAGCTCGCTGTCAGGGACCTGGAGTTTCCTGAGCACAGCGGAGGAGATCAGGTTCAAGCCGGCCCCGCCGTCAACTAGCATCTTAGTGACCTTGAGGTTGCGGATAGTTGGTGAAACCAACATCGGCAAGCACCCGACAGCAGTTGTGCAATCAGGGTGGTCCTCAATATCAAAGATGATAGGCGTGGTGGACCATTTCAGAAGCTTGCGTGACTCAACGGGTGGTTCTGCCGCATTGACTTCCCGCACCCACTGCTTGAGTTGGCGGTGTGAAGTATGCAGAGAAGCACCGCCGTCAACGCACAAGACCTCTGTGGCTTTCTGGAATTCGTGCTCACTGGTCTCGTCATCAGTCTTCGTCGTCGTCATCTTCGTCCTTGTCGCGGCCGCGGGGAGGTCTGTCTCCTTGCCGCTGCTTGGCATTGCCGCGGCGTCCTCCCCGGCCGGTGCGCTTCGCGCCGGATCCTCCAGCACCTCCTTGGGCTTTCTCCTTGTCGCGTCGCTTGTATTCGGCCTTTTGCAGCTCGACAAGCTGCTCGACCTTCTTGCAGCTCTGGAGGTCATGGCCCTTGGTGCGGTGGATCTTGCAGTACTGTTTGTTGGTGCCGTCCTGCTTGTCGGCGGCCGCCACAGCCAAAGATGTCGGGGAAACTGATCCACGAGCACCTATGGGGACGGAGCCCCTTTCGGTTCGGCGGGGGGCAGAGGTCGCACGAAGAGCAGATCGAGGCGGAGCACACGAGCAGTTTACCCAGCTTCGGAGCTCTCCGGAGAGATAATACTCCTACTGCTGCTTTGTGATTTGTATTGAGTTCTTGCTTAGGAGCGCTGAGTGCTACAGTACGCACCAGCAGCTAACGAGACCGAGCGTGAGTGTTCCTCTCCCTCTACGTTGTGCATGGGCCTCCTTTTATATGCTCAAGGGGTCTCCAACAGGTGCCAACGTAGACAAGGGTAAAAATGGAAAGGTGCTGCGGTTGGTACAGCTACCTGCATAGTGTATCATACCTAACCCTGACGGCAGGGGACAAGGGCATTGAATGTCTATCTACGTCGCCCAAACAGTGCAGAAAAGGGACCGTCAGGGACGCCACCGCTCGCCATGATGGCGATCTTGTCAGCGCCGCTTGCCATAGTGCACCCCTGGCTGCACAGCCTCCCGCCACGTACGCCTGGAAGGGCCCCAGAGCGACACGTTGGTGGGTGTGCTAGAGCGCGGGTACAGAGTGGTTGCTAGCCGCGGCAAACGCCTTGCCGCGGCCGTTGTCTTGCCGCGTCCGGGAGCTTGTCGCTCGCCGGGTCTTGTCGGGACGCGTGACGCGTTGCGGCAAGTTCCTTGAGATGCCTTGGGTGGCCTCCCCGGCAAGCTCCTCCTGCCGGGGTCTTGTGCCTTGAGTGGCCTTCCCGGCAAGCTCCTCTTGCCGGGGCCTTGTCTCTTTGGCTTGAATACTTTGTTCTTGAATGGCTCGAAAGGAACCATAGAGGATATTGGCGGTCACCCGGCAAGCCTTGCCGCGGGACACTGCGACTGCCCGTGCACAAGTTCGGGATACTAGGGTACCCCTACTCTAGTACACCGACAACACCATCATGGGCCCAGCCCATCCTCAAGTTTCTGGTGAGCAAAGAGCTGCCAACCGATGAGATCCTAGCTCGGCAAGTACAACGCCAAGCAGCAGCCTACACCATAATCAACAGAGAGCTGGTCAGGCGCAACATCACGGGCGTCTACCAGAGCTGCGTCGAGCCAGAGCAAGACCAGGCAATTCTCAAAGACATCCACCAAGGCGAGTGCGGCCACCATGCGGCCTCTAGGGCACTCGTCGCCAAAGCCTTTCGACACGGTTTCTTCTGGCCAACTGTCCTAGAAGAGGCCAAGGAATTGGTCCAAAAATGCAAAGGGTGCCAGAAGTTCCGCTCCAAGCCGCATCAGCCGGCTTCGGCACTCAAGACTATCCCCATCGCCTGGCCCTTTGCAGTTTGGGGCCTGGACATGGTGGGACCATTCAAGACGGCGCGAGGTGGCCTAACTCACTTACTTGTCGCGGTGGACAAGTTCACCAAGTGGATAGAAGCAAAGCCCATCAAGAAGTTGAATGGTCCGACTGCCGTGACTTTCATCTCCGACATCACAATTCGGTACGGCATACCACACAACATCATCACCGACAACAGCACAAACTTTGCCAAAGGTGTCTTGGCCCATTTCTGCGTGACACAGGGCATCCGACTGGACTTAGCGTCCGTTTCCCATCCGCAGTCTAACGGCCAAGTGGAGCGAGCAAACGGCCTCATCCTGTCTGGCATCAAGCCTCGACTGGTCGAACCGCTGGAGCGTTCGGCCGGCTGTTGGCTTGACGAGTTGTCAGCCGTCCTCTGGAGTCTGCGCACGACTCCAAACAAGTCGACCGGCTTCACGCCCTTCTTCCTCGTCTATGGTGCTGAAGCCGTCATCCCAACGGACATAGAATTTGACTCCCCGCGAGTCACCATGTACACCAAGGAGGAAGCAGAAGAAGCACGTCAAGACGGCGTCGATCTGCTGGAAGAGGGCCGGCTGTTGGCACTCAGCCGGTCTAGCATCTACCAGCAGAGCCTACGCCGATACTACAACAGGAAAGTCAGGCCGAGATCTTTCCAAGAGGGCGACCTTGTGCTCCGATTGATCTAGCGAACAGTCGGCCATCACAAGTTGTCGGCGCCTTGGGAAGGCCCCTTCATCATCAGCAAAGTGCTGGGCAACGACTCCTACTACCTGATTGACGCTCAGAAGCCTCGAGCACGCAAGAGGGACGACTCCGGCAAAGAGACGGAGCGGCCATGGAATGCAAATCTTCTCTGAAGATTTTACAGTTGATGCAGTATGTACCACGCTACCTTTTGTATTTAAGTACCAAGACCTCGGGTCCCCCGAGACGAGCTCGGGGACTGCCCCTTTTTGTTATCTATATGATAAGAATTATGCCTTCGAGTATGCTACTCTTTGTTATGCCGCTTGGCACCGGGTTCGACTAGTCGGCCCGGGGACTCGCCGCCTTGCGCTATGAAATGCTTCCTGCAGTCGGACAAATAGTGTGTGGTGCCCAAGCCGTCTCCTGTCAGAAGCCGCAGCTCGCAGAGCGACTATCTGGCGGGCAGGAGTAAGGAAGAATAGACACCCACATGAAAAATGGCTAAGGACCCAAAGCGTAACATAGCTTAAGACGGCTTCCAGCCTCTCTCCGCAAAACCGACTCTTGAGCAGTCGGCTCGCCGCCTTCTATTCAACTTGCTAAAAAACTCTAAAACGGCTAAGTACTTGCCTTCCCAAAAGTCGCCAAACATTTGATCCAGCGGCAGTCCGCAGAGCGGCTGTCCGGCTAGCAAGACGGCAGCTAAGGGAAGGCGGCAAAGGAAAAAGCCAAAGGAGCAATGAGCAAGAAAAGATAGAACTCGGATGAATATTTACATAACATAGGCCCTTGGCCGAATCTTCGAGCAGAGGTTCAAAATACACCCCGCGAGTGGAATTGTGCGAATTAACAAGTTCTTCAAAGACTACTAAAGCAGATAAAGATAAGGCAACAGCCTAAGAAGCGGAGATGGGTTCGGAGGATCGGAGGAGATGGCGGTGTCAGACGTTGGGGCGGCCGGCTGGGCAGTCTCGGCTTGATCACCTTTGACGGCAGCTGGCTTGGTTGGGCGCAGCACGTTGCTGGAGGCGCGGTCGAGCTAAGGCTGGCCGCCCGCTCCGTCTTCTGGCGCCTCCGTCTCGCCTCCATTCTCCGCCTCGCCTTCCTCCTCGACGCTGGAGCCGATCACCTTCGCCGAATCCTCGTCGTAGTTTGGGTTCATCCCAAACCACTCCGGCGGTGCCTCCTCGCCGTCTTCAGCCCACCCGGGGACGAAGACGCTGGTGTCGGTGTATTCGGCGATCGCCGCGGCACGCTTGACGAGGGCGTCTTCCACGGCTGCCAGCTCCGGCTGGGCCTCTGACCGGAGCGTAGCTAGCCGGTCTAGGTCCAGCCCCGGATACCACGCCTTGACGAATTCCAAGGCCCGACGCGCTCCGGCCTAGGCCAAGGAACCCTTCCAAGCCTCAAGACGACCAACTACGACCTCCAGCCAATCGGCAGTCCGACTGGGGGTGCGCAGTGCCTGCATGTCTGGCCACTGGGTAGAGATCGCCTGGGCGCCGGCACGTTGAAGCCGACGCAGTATCCGGTGGGCATGCCACAGGCGAGCCTCAACGCTCAGAATCTGCTCGTCAAGGGTCCGGGGGGCATCGGCGGCGACCTCCGCGCCTTCTGCCCTCCACCTCTCGCGATCGGCCTCGATGGCTTCATTCGCGGCTTGCGAGTAGCCGGGGAAGAAGTCTACCGAGGCGAAAAGAAGGAAGAGCAAGTCAAAAAACCAGGAGTCGGCCCGACCTATAGTCGGCAACTCAAAGAAGAAAAGTAAAGAAGCTTACCGTCGACGATGTCCTCGATCTCGTGGAAGCCGGAGTCCAGCAATGCCTCCTTGTCAGTCCAGGAGGAGCGCTCACTTGCGAACTCAGCCAGGAGAGCGGTCTCCTTCTCGTATGCCTCCTCCTGCGCCTTCTTAAGCAGCTCCTTCTGCTCCGCCGGCTGTGCAGCCAGCAGGTCATGCTCTGCGGCGAGCTTGCTGCACTCCTCCCCCTTAGCACGCAAGGCAGTGTTGGCTTCGCCCAGCTGCTACTGAAGAGTGGCGTTGGCCTCTGAAGGAAAAGAAAAAAGAGGACGTTAAGTCATCAACGAAGAAGGTCGCCAGAAAGATCCGGCCCGACTGCTCAGCAGTCGGCCCGAATCCCGGGGACTACAGCCCGCGGGTGCGCCAGCGTGCCCCCGCGAAGAAGAAAGAAGAACTCACTCCGGCTCTCCGACAAGTCGGCAGTCCGCTTGCCCAGCTCGTCAACATTGCGGTTGAAGGCGGTGGCCCGGAGGTTGTGATAATCCTGTGATAAGTATTTCAAACAAAGTAAGTACTTAGGACTCGCCAAATGGAGTTCCGAGCCGCCTGCTCAGCAGCCGGCCCGGAACTCGGGGACTACACCCTGTGGGTGCGCTGGCGCGCCCCCACAGAGAAGAGCAAGAAGATGGAGACAAGAGAAAAAACACTTACCCGGATGGCATCCCGCGACGCCAGGTGCGCCTTGGTGCAGCTCTCGATG
This sequence comes from Aegilops umbellulata, assembly GCA_032464435.1. NCBI lineage: Eukaryota > Viridiplantae > Streptophyta > Magnoliopsida > Poales > Poaceae > Aegilops > Aegilops umbellulata. Next base: position 268,850,466 of record CP136055.1, on the reverse strand, counting down.
GCGTCGCCCTCGGCTCGCAACTTAGCCTGGACGTCCAGGAGTGCCTCGTTCAGTGGGCCTGTGCCGCCTCCTCGCACCCACCCAATGGGTGCGACCCTCGTCGCCTCGGCGTCCAGGATTGCCGAGCTGGCGGCGCCGGTCTCCAAGGGGCGTGGCGCCGAAGTCGCCTTCTCAAGACGACGGCGCACTAGTGAGCCGACTTGAAGGAGTAGCTTCGCCACGGCTTCGTCATTAGTCGGCGGCACCGGCGGGTCCGCCGGCTGTTTATCACGTGCGCCCCTAGATGGCGGCGGAGGTGGCGGCGGCTGGCGACCGTGCCCGTCATGGGGGCATCGCCGCCTCCCCTCTCGATGATTGGGAACTCGCCTCCGGCTTCCTCCGACTGCGCCGTGAACTCCGGAGGCGGCCGCGCTGAGTTCAGCGGGATGACAAACACTGTCGACTCGCGGCGCACGGCTTCCTCCGCCTGCCGCCTTGCCACGACGGTAGCCTCGGCCTCATCCAGTTTCTTCTGGGCTGAGGCGGCCGCCTTCTCGGCCGCCGCCTTCTCCAGGCAGGCGGCTTCTTCCTCGTCGTGCTTCTCCTGCGCGTTTTGCTCCGTCGCCTCCCGGAGGTCAGCGGCGGGGTCAATCCGTCGAGTATTGGCAGATGTCTCTGCCGACCCCATGATGGAGGCGGCGGCGACCCTCTCAAGAGTGAGGGGAGCCCTGGAGCGGGGAAGCATGAAAAAGACTCAGATAAGATCGGCAAACAGAGAACAAGACAAAGGGCGGAGGCACTTACGCAGAAACCAGCGGTTGCTTCTTCACTTCCCTTCGGAAGCGGTTGGCCTTCGCGACCGCCTCTTCGCGCTTGGTCGCGGCGGCCGCCTCCTTGACCTTCTTCGTCGGGCCACCGAGCGTACTCGGCCCGGCCCGGCGTTTCCTCGCACCGCCCTGACCATCCAGGGCGGCGGAGGAACTCGCACCGGGCTGGCCGGCTTTTTGCTGGTGGTGCGGGGCGACTTCCCCCTCGGCATCATCATCAGGATAGTCGGCAAAGGTGGCCGAAGGCCTGAAGCCGCCTTCTCCTCCTCCTCCTCCCCCTTCGGCGTCGGCCTCCATCGCCGCCGCCCCCAAGTCGGGGTCATCGACGTCGCTCTCCGCTCGGTCGGGGACGAACTGGCGGGCCGGTCCCGTGGTGCCGGCCGAAGGCTGGATGGGAGGGTTCTGATTCAAAGACTAAAAAAGATTAGAAGTCGGATTCGGCTGCAAAAGGAAGCAGAAGAAGAAGAGAAACGACTTACAACGGGCGGAGGGTTGGCGCGCGAGTATGGCTCCTTGCCGAACCGCCAATCCCCCGAGAGGCCGCAATTCACGATATAGTTCACCGTGTCCGCCACCTCCGTGTGGGGCATGTCCTTGGTGCACATCCGACTCGGGTCCCAGTGGCCGCTCATTTGGCAGATCAGATGGGGTCGGCCTTGGAGCGGGAGGACTCGGCGCGCCACAAAGGCGGCCAACAGGTCGGCCCCGGTCAGACCCTCCGACTACGTCAGCACTCGGAGTCGCGCAACGGCGGCGGCACCGGCGGGAGTCAGCGTCCTGGCCCGGTGGGACCAGCTGGGGAGCCTTCCCGCGAGCACGCCGGCGTCGTAAGCCGGCAGGTTGACCCAGTCGCCTTCTGGGGCGACGTTCTTCACGTAAAAATAAGATCGCTGCCACATCTTCACCGATTTAATCAGCGCAATGGTGGGGAACGGGTTGTCGTCCCCCGTTCTCCGTATGGTGATGAACGCACCGCACTGGGCTGGCACGCCGGCGACGTGCGTGCCGAGCTTGGACTGGAAGAATTCCCCCCACAATTCGATGGTGGGGATAATGCCGAGGAAGCCTTCGCACAAGGTGGCGAAGGCAGCCAGCAGCACCACCGTGTTTGGTGTGAGGTGGTGCGGCTGGAGCCCGTAGAACTCCAAGAAGGAGTGGAAGAAACTGCTCGCCCTAGGCCGCGCATGAGGTGCGAGTGGAATATGACCCGCTCGCCCTCCTCCGGCACCGGCGATACCTCCCTCGCCGGCGTGGCGCGGCCTCGCACTAGGTCCGGGCCGGGGAGGCGACGCGTCTTATGAAGGAAATCAATGTGGTCGTTGTCGACCTCGGAGCCGTCCCACACGCCGGAGCGCACGTCCGGAGGCGCAGCAGCGGAAGAAGAGCTCATCGCTGCGGGCGTGGCGTAGCTCGGCGCAGCGGTGACGAGAGGAAGAAGAAGCAAGAGGGAGCAAGAGGGAGTAGGGAAGATGGGCGCGCGTGCTCTGCCGCCCCCCTCCTCCTGCCTACTTATAGGCCCATGGGCTGAGAAGACGAGGGGGTAATCGTGGGATTAACTCTGCCCAGAACCCCACGACCCCCACGATTCACCACACGAAGTTACTGCCGCAGTTACTGCACGGGAAACCCAACCGCCCGAGCAGCCACAACGGATCCGTTCGCATACCGAGGTGCAGTAGTGGCGGGCCCCTCCCGTGGGCCTGTCCCGTCGCGCGCATGGGTGGGCAGATTGGCCCGGCCACGTGGCGCCACACGACGGATCCGCAACGGGCGGCAACCCGAAAGCTTATCAGGCACGCTGCCTGGACCCCGCTACGACTTTCAAACTCTCTAAGGGCAAGACGGCCTTCTGCGAATCTGGCTCCAGCTAGTCGGCCCGAAGGAAGACGGCGAGCCGGACCCCAATTCAACCACCGAAAGTAAGAAATTCTTGACGCTCCTCGACATGTCTCCCTCGGCGCCTCACCATCTTCGGGGACTACTGTCGGAGTAATGGGCCACGAGTAGGCTAACCCGAGGCCCAGAACCTTTCAAGACATCGGGGCAGGCCGTGCCCCTCAAGATCCCAGGATGGGGAGCCGCCTCTCAGAGTCGGCAGTAGCGCGGCCGACTACCCACTCACGGCCGAGTCCCAGGGGCGACTTTGGGATGAGCCGACTCCTAGCTAGCGACTTCCACAGAAGCCGGCTTTGGGAGTCGGCCCGCGACTCCAACCACCTCATGCTATCGTAAAGAGGGACGGGACGGGGCGTGGCCTCAGTAAGGTCCACGCCCGCCCCTTACCGAGGGCAGGCATGGCCACAGTATGCCGTGCCATCGGAGATCTCCGTTTAGCGTGGCACTATTGCCATGCCAGCCTTGACATCAGCCCCAACGGGCGGAACCCTATGCCCATGACGGCCTGTCTGTACGACCCAGAGACGGTGGATCCCACCAGTCAGCGGGGGTCCAGAAGACGGCAAGAGTGCCACCAGTCGGATCCCGTGGGAGTCGGCCTCCAGGAGTCGGCTGGCCCCTCCCACGGGCCCCGCACGCCATTAACCAGACAGGATGGGGAATGGCAACAGTGATCACCCGCTAGGCGGCGGCACTGTTGCCATGACCCCACGATCGAGCCAGCGTCATTAGAAGCACGACTACAGTAATCTGCAGCCGGTAAGACCCGCCCGCAGCGGACACGGCCTGACGGCCCCGTACCGGACCTGTCGGCGAGGCCCACCAAACGGCGGGCCCCGGCAGTCGACGGAGAAGACGACGGCCTGGGAGACAGACGGCTGGGACCCGCTCCCAGCCAGATTACCCCCTGGGGGGTAGGCCTATATAAACCCCCCAGGGCACCCATGCAAAGTGTTGGAATCCATTAGCACTAGACCAGATCATATAGGAAGGAGAGAGCTAGCCTTGCCTTCTCCTACCTCCAGAAACAGCTCAAGGAGCAACCGTGTATACACTTTGCCATAGTGATAATGCGGAGACCCCGCAGAGCAGCAGTAGGGGTGTTATCTCCTCGGAGAGCCCTGAAGCTGAGTAAGATCCGCCAGCGTGCATGTCTTTGCCTCATCCCGTTTCCAGGCACCGGCGACGTTCTACTCGCTCCCACCATGATAAGCCATCCTTTGGCATATGTCGCACCCAACCCCCGACAGATGGCCACCTTACCAAGGCCAACCACCTTACCCTTTGAATTATCACCAAAAGTGACATATTTTCGAGGGCCAACATCATCTTGTGATTGATCAATTCCTAGAGAGGGTAATTCATTAGATAAATGATCATCACAATGGTTACCTTTATGAATTCTAATAGCTTCGGATATGATATCGCTAATGATTCCAACATTTCCTTTAGCACGCATGAGATTGGTAAGCTCAAATAGACAATCACCAAAGCTAGGATCACTAGAGTTCATCTTACCCAAGGCAATAGACTTATGGAGAATTTTGTCTAAATTTTTCAAGGAATAATCTGGAAATCGTTCCTCAAGAAATCTCCATATGGTGTAGGCACACTCAAGAGTAGGCAAACTAGCAATCAAATTTTTGGGCAATCCTCTTATGATAAGATTGATGGTTCTAAGATTGCGAATTATGTCAATATCTTCTTCTAGGGTAGGGTGCAAAGGATCAACATGAGGTGCACAAGGGTTAGTAATGTACTTGTTCAAATGATATTCATTGAAAATCTTAAGCATTTCATTTTTCCACTCATGAAAATACTCTCCATCAAGAATAGGCACTCTATCTCTAAGACTCCCCAAAGTAGACACGTCCATCTTCCTCCAATGGTGTTTAAACCAAGGCAATGGAGACCAAAGCTCTGATACCAATTGAAAGTATCGAGAAGGGGTGTCTAGGGGGGGGGGGTGATTAGACACTAAGTGCCAAAAGTTGCAGTTTTTAATATTCTAAAGTTTAAGTGGAGTTTAAGCACAAGTTTAACAAACACAATACATATCAAGCAAGTATGCAATGAGTATATGAGTAGCGGAAAGTAAAGCATGCAACTTGCAAGAATGTAAAGGGAAGGGTTTGGAGTATTCAAACACAATTGGAGACACGGATGTTTTTGCCGTGGTTCGGATAGGTGGTGCTATCCTACATCCACGTTGATGGAGACTTCAACCCATGGAGGGTAATGGTTGCGTGAGTCCACGGAGGGCTCCACCCACGAAGGGTCCACGAAGAAGCAACCTTGTCTATTCCATCATGGCCGTCGCCCACGAAGGACTTGCCTCACTAGCGGTAGATCTTCACGAAGTAGGCGATCTCCTTGCCCTTACAAACTCCTTGGTTCAACTCCACAATCTTGTCGGAGGCTCCCAAGTGACACCTAGCCAATCTAGGAGACACCACTCTCCAAGAAGTAACAAATGGTGTGTTGATGATGAACTCCTTGCTCTTGTGCTTCAAATGATAGTCTCCCCAACACTCAACTCTCTCTCACAGGATTTGGATTTGGTGGAAAGAAGATTTGAGTGGAAAGCAACTTGGGGAAGGCTAGAGATCAAGATTCATATGGTTGGAATGGAATATCTTGACCTCAACACAAGTGTAGGTGGTTCTCTCTTAGAAAATGTGTATTGGAAGTGTAGGTATGTTCTGATGGCTCTCTCCACGAATAAAGAGTGGGTGGAGGGGTATATATAGCCTCCACACAAAATCTAACCGTTACACACAGTTTGCCAAACTTGGTGGGACCGAATGGTTAAACTCAGTCGGACCGATTCAACAAACCTAGTGACCGTTAGGATTTTCGGTGGGACTGAGATGCAACTCGGTAGGACCGATATGGTTAGGGTTAGGGCGTAACGTAGTCTCGGTGTGACCGATTACACAAACTCGGTGGGACCAATTTTGGTAATAAGCTAACCAGAGAGTTGGTCAGGCAAACTCGATGAGACCGATTACACAAACTCGGTGGGACCGATTTTGGTAATAGCTAACCAGAGGGTTTGCATTGTAATCTCGGTAGTACCAATTGCTCAAACTCGGTGAGACCAATTTTGGTAATGGACATACACAGAGAGATTACAATCCCATCTCGGTGTGACCGAGATTCCTATCGGTGAAACTGATTTGCTAGGGTTTGTGGCAGTGGCTATGACATCTGAAACTCGGTGGCGCCGGATAGAAAGAATCGGTGGGGCCGAGTTTGACTTTTGGTTTAGGTCATATGTGGATGTGGGAAGGTAGTTGAGGGTTTTGGAGCATATCACTAAGCACTTTGAGCAAGCAAGCCATTAAGCAACACCTCATCCCCTCTTGATAGTATTGGCTTTTCCTATAGACTCAATGTGATCTTGGATCACTAAAATAGAAAATGTAGAGTCTTGATCTTGAAGCTTGAGCCAATCCTTTGTCCTTAGCATCTTGAAGGGGTTCCACATCCTCTAGTCCATACCACTCCATTGTTGAACTTATCTGAAACATACTAGGTAAAGGTGTTAGTCCAACAAGAGATATGTTGACATTAATTACCAAAACCACCCAGGGAGCACTTGTGCTTTCAGGGTGGTACCGGAGGAACCGGGGGAGGCCATGGCCGGGAGGGGGTGTGGCGACGCATGGTGATGGCGGCGCGGCGGGTGGCGGCGCTGCGGGTAGCGGGAGGCGGCGCGGTGGGTGACGGCGCGCCGGGGTGCGGGCGGAAGCGCGAGGCGGCGGCGGCACAGAGGGGCGGCGGCGCGGCGGCGATGAGATCACGGCGGCGGCGGCAGAAGTTAGGGTTAGGATCGTAGGTATGATACCATGTTGGAAGCGAATGTTTTGGCAATGCTACACGATATATTGATCGGTGCATAGCGCACGTATATATGGAGTACAAGGTGGGCCACAACCTCAACTATACAATGACTAGGAGGTGGGCCGGACTATACAATATACATGCACAAACCATATATTCAACAACCACCACGCCAACACAAGGCCTAGGTAGCCGCTCGACATGCGTGGTGGCTTGGAAATTTACTGTGTACCACCCTTGCAGGTTAAGAATCTTCTCAAGATGATTTGGAAGCAAAAGCTTATGATTCCCAGAGTCCAAAACTTGGTTTGGAGACTCCTTTGGAAAGCTCTTCCCACATATTTGAGGGCTGGCCACTTTTCTATATATATTTATGAACTTTGATGTAGATGTGACCAATGGAAGAATGATATTCACATATTTTTCTCTTTGTGATTTTGCTAGAGCAGCATGGTTCGCTCATCCTTGGTAATATGCATAGCATTATTCTTGCTTTGCTTAACAAGAACCAACCACATGCTTCTGTTCAAACATTCTTAATTTTATGTGGTGCCTTTGAAAAGCAAGGAATGGCTTTCCTTTTAACAGGAAAAGGGCTTGCCCTCGTCATGTTAATATTGCTACAAATGCTTTGTCTACTGAATCTTGTCATCTTAGGGCATGAGCAATGGAAGCACTACAATGGTGTAGCCTCATCTTCCAAATAGACATAAAATATTCAGGGCTACCATTTTAAATTTTTTTTCACCCAAAGGAGGCAGCATAAGGTGACCTCATCTCTATGGACCCCAACCCAATTATTTTTCCCCAACTCCTTCCTTCACCGTGGGCATACCCCACTCTCTCCTCCTTTCCTCTTGCTTTTTACCTGAAGCACTCGGCTCCTCTGCAAGAGGTCGTTTGCTCTGCGGAGCACCTATTTTAGCTTCAGCATGTCATCCGAGCCTACGTGGAACATGGGGTACTAGGTCTGGGGCAGCCCGTTGGCCATGCCTTTATTAACATAATAACTGTCAGCACAGACTCTCACCTGTACTTCAACTCCTATTAAGCAAGTTTCTTTGCGGGGTCAAACACTTAAATATGATCTTTTTATTGCAGGGCCAAAAATTTATTCTGATGCAACTTTTAAATGTATAAAAATTTCAGGTTTACCTCCGCAGTTACTGGAGTTGGAATCTACTCCCTTCGTCCTATAGTGTACGACGTTTTTGACATTAGTGTAGTGTCAAAAACCGTCTTACAATATGGGATAGAAGGTGTATCTTTCTTTGCCACTTAATCCAATTGAAGTAAATATGCAACTTCATGCGTTCACATCCATTAAGAATACACCTTTGCAAGCTGAAGCTCTTGTCCTTCGGTGGCCAGCCGTCTTTTCATTATCCAACATACATTTCTCACAGACTGTTTTTCCTTCGCTTCACTTGCGGCAAACAGAAGGATTTCAGAGGCTTCACAATAAGGAAAGCTTTGGCTGATTTCTTCAACTACTCTTTGGATCTTCAATCATAGGTGTTTTACATTTCCAGAGAGATAAATGGAATTGCTCAAAATGTAACTCATCAGGTTCTTAGGTCAGATGTTGAACCTGACATATGTTGCTTCGCATCAGCTCATAGGATATATGACCTGTGTGTAGTTTCTCTTCTCTCTAATTTTTAGTTTCACGGCTTTGTAATCCATATTGTACGTTGCTACTAAGTTGAATGAAAAATTTGACGCTTCGTGCACCTTCTCTTGCCAAGAAAAAACAACACAATTATCTTATAACAAAATCGAGAGGCACGTACAATGATTATTGTATACACACTTTTCATGACATAACCTGCCGATCAAGACCTGTGAAAAGTGTTCGTAATCATCATGTAACCTAATGCACTTCATGGCTTGATCTCACATATAGTGCAAGGCCAAAAACTCATCTAGATTATGGCCTTACATTACTCTAATCTACACCCCTAAGTGATTGTTGTAAATGTTTTATCATCCAATCTCTAAGCTACTCCTTAAAAGCATCTTCAATAGCAACCCTATTTTTTGGGTACGGGCTGTTTTTTGGGCACGAGGGAACAGAAAAGGGCCTGCAACAACAACCCAACCGTAAAACATTCCAAATTTATTTTAGGGAGACATAAAATACATCACCAAGTGATCTAAATGGTGCCCAAAAACAAAAACGACACATAGCCACGACCCAGCAGCCGTCTTCCACACAAGCATCGTCGGCCACCGTCAGATCCACTCGCCGCACCCCGCCAGCTGGCAGCCAGACCGACAAATCGCATTGTCGCCACCCCCTTTCTGCCGAAATCCACTGCGCCACCGCCCCATTTTTCGCCGAAGACCGTTGCACCGCCGCCGCACACGCATTGCCTCTCCTCCTCGCTGACTCCTCGCGTCCACCTCCCTAGAGCCGCTACCTACTTCCCCGGCGCCGCCACCACCTCCACGCCATGCCGCCGAAGGGCAAGACAAGGAGGGATTCAAGGGTGTACGCTTCTGGCTGTCCGACAACTACGACGTGGAGTTCCAGCATGAACAACCAGAGGTACTGGCTCGACGCGTACCCGACGGCTGACCTGTCGCCCACGCCGCCGACGTCATCGTGTGGAGGCTCGGTCTCCCGTGCATGAGGCTCAATTTCCGGGAGATTAAGTCTCGGGCCGATGCGGAGCTCGTCGGGCCGCTCGTGACATTCGAGTCAAGCTCGATCAAGCCGGCTACCCGCACTGTTGGAAATATGCCCTAGAGGCAATAATAAAAAGGATTATTATATTTCCTTGTTCATGATAATTGTCTATTGTTCATGCTATAATTGTATTGTTCGGAAATCATAATACATGTGTGAATACATAGACCACAATGTGTCCCTAGTAAGCCTCTAGTTGTCTAGCTCGTTGATCAATAGATAGTCATGGTTTCCTGACTATGGACATGTGGATGTCATTGATAACGGGATCACATCATTAGGAGAATGATGTGATGGACAAGACCCAAACCTAAGCATAGCACAAAAAGGATCGTATAGTTCGTTTGCTAGAGCTTTTCTGAATGTCAAGTATCATTCCTTAGACCATGAGATTATGCAACTCCCGGATACCGTAGGAATGCTTTGGGTGTATCAAACGTCACAACATAACTGGGTGACTATAAAGGTGCACTACAGGTATCTCCGAAAGTATCTGTTGGGTTGGCATGAATCGAGACTGGGATTTGTCACTCCGTGTGACGGAGAGGTATCTCTGGGCCCACTCGGTAAGACATCATCATAATGAGCTCAATGTGATCAAGGTGTTGTTCACGGGATGATGTATTACGGGAACGAGTAAAGAGACTTGCCGGTAACGAGATTGAACAAGGTATCGGTATACCGACGATCGAATCTCGGGCAAGTATCGTACCGATGGACAAAGGGAATTGAGTACGGGATTGATTAAGTCCTCGACATCGTGGTTCATCCGATGAGATCATCGAGGAGCATGTGGGAGCCAACATGGGTATCCAGATCCCGCTGTTGGTTATTGATCGGAGATCGTCTCGGTCATGTCTGCATGTCTCCCGAACCCGTAGGGTCTACACACTTAAGGTTCGGTGACGCTAGGGTTGTGAGGATATGAGTATGCAGCAAACCGAAGGTTGTTCGGAGTCCCGGATGAGATCCCGGACGTCACGAGAGGTTCCGGAATGGTTCGGAGGTAAAGATTTATATATGGGAAGTTGTTGTACGGACACCGGAAAGTCTCGGGGGCATATTGGTATTGTACCGGGGCCACCGGAGAGGCACCGGGGGTCCACCTTGAGGGGCCAGCCCTCTCGGAGGGCCTCATGGGACACAAGGGGCAGGGAACCAGCCCCTGGAGGGCTGGGCGCACCCCCTTCCCTTGGGCCCATGCGCCTAGGGTTGGGGGGAAACCCTAGTGGGGGCGCCCCCCTTGCTTGGGGGGCAAGCACCCCACCCTTGGCCGCCGCCCCCCTGGAGATCCATCTCCAGGGCTGCGCCCCCCCTAGGGGGCCTATATAAAAGGGGGAGAGGGAGGGCAGCCGCACCCCTGCTGCATTGGCGCCTCCCTCTCCCCGTTACACCTCTCCCTCTCTCCACAGAAGCTTGGCGAAGCCCTGCTGGAACTCTGCTGCATCCACCACCACGCCGTCGTGCTGCTGGATCTTCATGAACCTCTCCTCCCCCCTTGCTGGATCAAGAAGGAGGAGACGTCATCCCGACCGTACGTGTGTTGAACGCGGAGGTGCTGTCCGTTCGGCACTAGGTCATCGGTGATTCGGATCACGGCGAGTACGACTCCATCATCCACGTTCTCCTTGAACGCTTCTGTTGCGATCTACAAGTGGTATGTAGATGCTCTCCTATCCCCTCGTTGCTAGAATACTCCATGGATATATCTTGGTGATGCGTAGGAAAATTTTAATTTCTGCTACGATCCCCAACAGTGGCATCATGAGCTAGGTCTATGCATAGTTTCTATGCACGAGTAGAACACAAAGTAGTTGTGGGCGTCGAATTGTCAATTCTTCTTGCCGTTACTAGTCCTATCTTGGTTCAGCGGTATTGTGGGATGAAGCGGCCCGGACCAACCTTACACGTACGCTTACGTGAGACCGGTTCCACCGACTGACATGCACTAGTTGCATAAGGTGGCTGGCGGGTGTCTGTCTCTCCCACTTTAGTTGGATCGGATTCGATGAACAGGGTCCTTATGAAGGGTAAATAGAGATTGACAATTCACGTTGTGGTTTTAACGTAGGTAAGAAACGTTCTTGCTAGCAACCTATAACAGCCACGTAAAAACTTGCAACAACAATTAGAGGACGTCTAACTTGTTTTTGCAGCAAGTGCTTTGTGATGTGATATGGCCAGAAGTTGTGATGAATCATGTATGTGATGTATGAGATGATCTTGTTATTGTAATAGGAATCACGACTTGCATGTCGATGAGTATGACAACCGGCAGGAGCCATAGGAGTTGTCTTTATTTATTTATGACCTGCGTGTCAACTTAAATCGTCATGTAATTACTTTACTTTATTGCTAAAGCGTTAGCCATAGTAGTAGAAGTAATAGTTGACGTGACAACTTCATGAAGACACGATGATGGAGATCATGATGATGGAGATCATGGTGTCATGCCGGTGACGACGATGAACATGGCGCCCCGAAGATGGAGATCAAAGGAGCGAAATGATGTTGGCCATATCATGTCACTATTTGATTGCATGTGATGTTTATCATGTTTTACATCTTATTTGCTTAGAACGACGGTAGCATAAATAAGATGATCCCTCATTAAAATATCAAAAATGTGTTCTCCCTAACCGTGCACCGTTGCTAAGGTTCGTCGTTCCGAAGCACCACGTGATGATCGGGTGTGATAGGTCCTTACGTTCGCATACAACGGGTGTAAGCCAGATTTACACACGCAATACACTTAGGTTGGATTGACGAGCCTAGCATGTATAGACATGGCCTCGGAACACAGAGGACCGAAAGGTCAAACATGAGTCATATAGAAGATACGATCAACATGGAGATGTTCACCGATGATGACTAGTCCGTCTCACGTGATGATCGGACATGGCCTAGTTGACTCGGATCATGTATCACTTAGATGACTAGAGGGATGTCAAATCTGAGTGGGAGTTCATTCATTAATTTGATTAGATGAACTTAATTATCATGAACTTAGTCTATATCTTTACAATATGTCTTGTAGATCAAATGGCCCATGCTAATGTCACCCTCAACTTCAACGCATTCCTAGAGAAAACCAAGCTGAAAGATGATGGCAGCAACTATGCAGACTGGGTCCGGAACCTGAGGATCATCCTCATAGCTGCCAAGAAAGATTATGTCCTAGAAGCACCTCTAGGTGATGCACCATTCCCAGCAAACCAGGACGTTATGAACGCCCATCAGTCTCGTGCTGATGATTACTCCCTCGTTCAGTGCGGCATGCTTTACAGCTTAGAACTGGGGCTCCAAAAGCGTTTTGAGCAACACGGAGCATATGAGATGTTCGAGGAGCTGAAATTGATTTTCCAAGCTCATGCCCGGGTCGAGAGATATGATGTCTCCGACAAGTTCTTTAGCTGTAAGATGGAGGAAAATAGTTCTGTCAGTGAACACATACTCAAGATGTCTGGGTTGCACAATCGCTTGACTCAGCTGGAAGTTAATCTCCCGGATGAGGCGGTCATTGACAGAATCCTTCAGTCGCTCCCACCTAGCTACAAGAGCTTCGTGATGAACTACAATATGCAGGGGATGGAAAAGACCATTCCCGAGTTGTATTCAATGCTGAAATCTGCAGAGGTGGAGATCAAAAAGGAACATCAAGTGTTGATGGTGAATAAAACCACTAAGTTCAAGAAAGGCAAGGGTAAGAAGAACTTCAAGAAGGACGGCAAGGAGGTTGCCGCGCCTGGTAAATCAGTTGCCAGGAAGAAGTCAAAGAATGGACCCAAACCTGAAACTGAGTGCTTTTATTGCAAGGGAACTGGTCACTGGAAGCGGAATTGCTCCAAGTACTTAGCGGATAAGAAGGCCGGCAACACTAAAGGTATATGTGATATACATGTAATTGATGTCTACCTTACCAGTGCTCGTAGTAGCTCCTGGGTATTTGATACCGGTGCCGTTGCTCATATTTGTAACTCAAAACAGGAGCTGCGGAATAAACAGAGACTGGCGAAGGACGAGGTGACGATGCGCGTCGGGGAAGGTTCCAGGGTCGATGTGATCGCCGTCGGCATGCTACCTCTACATTTACCTACGGGATTAGTTTTAAACCTCAATAATTGTTATTTAGTGCCAAGTTTGAGCATGAACATTGTATCTGGATCTCGTTTAATACGAGATGGCTACTCATTTAAATCCGAGAATAATGGTTGTTCTATTTATATGAGTGATATGTTTTATGGTCATGCTCCGATGGTTAATGGTTTATTCTTAATGAATCTCGTACGTGATGTTACACATATTCATAGTGTGAATACCAAAAGATGTAAAGTTAATAACGATAGTCCCACATACTTGTGGCACTGCCGCCTTGGTCACATTGGTGTCAAGCGCATGAAGAAGCTCCATGCTGATGGACTTTTAGAGTCTCTCGATTATGAATCATTTGACACGTGCGAACCATGCCTCATGGGCAAAATGACCAAGACTCCATTCTCAGGGACAATGGAGCGAGCAACCAACTTGTTGGAAATCATACATACAGATGTGTGTGGTCCAATGAGCGTTGAGGCTCGCGGAGGCTATCGTTATGTTCTCACTCTCACTGATGATTTGAGTAGATATGGGTATGTCTACTTAATGAAACACAAGTCCGAGACCTTTGAAAAGTTCAAGGAATTTCAGAGTGAGGTTGAGAATCAACGTGACAGAAAAATAAAGTCCTTACGATCAGATTGTGGGGGAGAATATTTAAGTCACGAATTTGGCACACACTTAAGAAAATGTGGAATCGTTTCACAACTCACGCCGCCTGGAACACCTCAGCGTAACGGTGTGTCCGAACATCGTAATCGCACTCTATTGGATATGGTGCGGTCTATGATGTCTCTCACAGATCTACCGCTATCATTTTGGGGATACGCTCTAGAGACAGCCGCATTCACTTTAAATAGGGCACCGTCTAAATCCGTTGAGACGACACTGTATGAATTATGGTTTGGAAAGAAACCTAAGCTGTCGTTTCTGAAAGTTTGGGGTTGCGATGCTTATGTCAAGAAACTTCAACCTGAAAAGCTCGAACCCAAATCGGAAAAATGCGTCTTCATAGGATATCCCAAAGAAACAGTTGGGTATACCTTCTACCTCAGATCCGAAGGCAAGATCTTTGTTGCCAAGAACGGGTCCTTTCTAGAGAAAGAGTTTCTCTCGAAAGAAGTAAGTGGGAGGAAAGTAGAACTTGATGAAGTACTACCTCTTGAAAATCAGAGTAGCGCAGCTCAGGAAAATGTTCCTGTGGTACCTGCACCGATTCAAGAGGAGGTTAATGATGATGATCAAGATACTTCTGATCAAGCTCCTACTGAACTTCGTAGGTCCACAAGGACGCGTTCCGCACCAGAGTGGTACGGCAACCCTGTCCTGGAAATCATGTTGTTGGACAATGGTGAACCTTTGAACTATGAAGAAGCGATGGCGGGCCCAGATTCTGACAAATGGCTAGAAGCCATGAAATCCGAGATAGAATCCATGTATGAAAACAAAGTATGGACTTTGAATGACTTGCCTGATGATCGGCGAGCCATAGAAAATAAATGGATCTTTAAGAAGAAGACAGACGCGGATGGTAATGTGACCATCTATAAAGCTCGACTTGTCGCTAAGGGTTATCGGCAAGTTCAAGGGGTTGACTACGATGAGACTTTCTCTCTCGTAGCGAAGCTGAAGTCCGTCCGAATCATGTTAGCAATTGCCGCATACTATGATTATGAGATATGGCAAATGGACGTCAAAACGGCATTCCTTAACTGCTTCCTTAAGGAAGAATTGTATATGATGCAGCCGGAAGGTTTTGTCGATCCTAAGAATGCTAACAAAGTATGCAAGCTCCAGCGCTCTATCTATGGGCTGGTGCAAGCATCTCGGAGTTGGAACATTCGCTTTGATGAGATGATCAAAGCGTTTGGGTTTATGCAGACTTATGGAGAAGCCTGCGTTTACAAGAAAGTGAGTGGGAGCTCCGTAGCATTTCTCATATTATATGTGGATGACATACTATTGATGGGAAATGATATAGAATTCTTGGAAAGCATAAAGGCCTATTTGAACAAGTGTTTTTCAATGAAGGACCTTGGAGAAGCTGCTTATATATTAGGCATCAAGATCTATAGGGATAGATCGAGACGCCTCATCGGTCTTTCACAAAGTACGTACCTTGACAAGATTTTGAAGAAGTTCAAAATGGATCAGTCCAAGAAGGGGTTCTTGCCTGTATTGCAAGGTGTGTGATTGAGCACGGCTCAATGCCCGACCATGGCAAAAGATATAGAAGAGATGAGTGTCATCCCCTATGCCTCAGCTATAGGGTCTATTATGTATGCCATGCTGTGTACCAGACCCGATGTAAACCTTGCCGTAAGTTTGGTAGGTAGGTACCAAACTAATCCCGGCAAGGAACACTGGACAGCGGTCAAAAACATCTTGAAGTACCTGAAAAGGACTAAGGATATGTTTCTCGTTTATGGAGGTGCCGAAGAGCTTGTCGTAAAGGGTTACGTCGACGCTAGCTTCGACACAGACCTGGATGACTCCAAGTCACAAACCGGATACGTGTATATTTTGAATGGAGGGGCAGTAACTGGTGCAGTTGCAAGCAAAGCGTCGTGGTGGGATCTACATGTGAAGCAGTCTGGGTGAAGGAGTTCATTACCGACCTAGGAATCATACCCAATGCGTCGGACCCGATGACTCTCTTCTGTGACAACACTGGAGCAATTGCCCTTGCGAAGGAGCCCAGGTTTCACAGGAAGACCAGGCATATCAAGCGTCGCTTCAACTCCATTCGTGAAAGTGTTCAAAATGGAGACATAGAGATTTGTAAAGTACATATGGACCTGAATGTGGCGGATCCGTTGACTAAACCTCTCCCTAGAGCAAAACATGATCAACACCAAAATTCCATGGGTGTGCGATTCATCACAATGTAACTAGACTATTGTCTCTAGTGCAAGTGGGAGACTGTTGGAAATATGCCCTAGAGGCAATAATAAAAAGGATTATTATACTTCCTTGTTCATGATAATTGTCTATTGTTCATGCTATAATTGTATTGTTCGGAAATCATAATACATGTGTGAATACATAGACCACAATGTGTCCCTAGTAAGCCTCTAGTTGACTAGCTCGTTGATCAATAGATAGTCATGGTTTCCTGACTATGGACATGTGGATGTGATTGATAACGGGATCACATCATTAGGAGAATGATGTGATGGACAAGACCCAAACCTAAGCATAGCACAAAAAGGATCGTATAGTTCGTTTGCTAGAGCTTTTCTGAATGTCAAGTATCATTCCGTAGACCATGAGATTATGCAACTCCCGGATACCGTAGGAATGATTTGGGTGTATCAAATGTCACAACGTAACTGGGTGACTATAAAGGTGCACTACAGGTATCTCCGAAAGTATCTGTTGGGTTGGCATGAATCGAGACTGGGATTTGTCACTCCGTGTGACGGAGAGGTATCTCTGGGCCCACTCGGTAAGACATCATCATAATGAGCTCAATGTGATCAAGGTGTTGTTCACGGGATGATGTATTACGGGAACGAGTAAAGAGACTTGCCGGTAATGAGATTGAACAAGGTATCGGTATACCGACGATCGAATCTCGGGCAAGTATCGTACCGATGGACAAAGGGAATTGAGTACGGGATTGATTAAGTCCTCGACATCGTGGTTCATCCGATGAGATCATCGAGGAGCATGTGGGAGCCAACATGGGTATCCAGATCCCGCTGTTGGTTATTGATCGGAGATCATCTCGGTCATGTTTGCATGTCTCCCGAACCCGTAGGGTCTACACACTTAAGGTTCGGTGACGCTAGGGTTGTGAAGATATGAGTATGCAGCAAACTGAAGGTTGTTCGGAGTCCCGGATGAGATCCCGGACGTCACGAGAGGTTCCGGAATGGTTCGGAGGTAAAGATTTATATATGGGAAGTTGTTGTACGGACACCGGAAAGTCTCGGGGGCATATTGGTATTGTACCGGGGCCACCGGAGGGGCACCGGGGGTCCACCTTGAGGGGCCAGCCCTCTCGAAAGGCCTCATGGGCCACAAGGGGCAGGGAACCAGCCCCTGGAGGGCTGGGCGCACCCCCTTCCCTTGGGCCCATGCGCCTAGGGTTGGGGGGAAACCCTAGTGGGGGCGCCCCCCTTGCTTGGGGGGCAAGCCCCCCACCCTTGGCCGCCGCCCCCCTGGAGATCCATCTCCAGGGCTGCGCCCCCCTAGGGGGCCTATATAAAAGGGGGAGAGGGAGGGCAGCCGCACCCCTGCTGCATTGGCGCCTCCCTCTCCCCGTTACACCTCTCCCTCTCTCCACAGAAGCTTGGCGAAGCCCTGCTGGAACTCTGTTGCATCCACCACCACGCCGTCGTGCTGCTGGATCTTCATCAACCTCTCCTTCCCCCTTGCTGGATCAAGAAGGAGGAGACGTCATCCCGACGGTACGTGTGTTGAACGCGGAGGTGCTGTCCGTTCGGCACTAGGTCATCGGTGATTCGGATCACGGCGAGTACGACTCCATCATCCACGTTCTCCTTGAATGCTTCCGTTGCGATCTACAAGTGGTATGTAGATGCTCTCCTATCCCCTCGTTGCTAGAATACTCCATGGATAGATCTTGGTGATGCGTAGGAAAATTTTAATTTCTGCTACGATCCCCAACAGCATTGTTGTTGACAAGCGGGACAACATGAGAGAGAGCGATGAGCAGGCAATGGCGACGTTTACTAGGGAACATCCATAGCATGTGCAAGCCGAGACGGAGTTCTATTGGAAGAGGGACGGCGAGCAGTCGGAGCGCAAGAATGACGACGAGCAAGGCTTTTGTCACCACGGGGGCAAGAATACGAACGCAGGAGCCTCCGGTGCTTGATTCTGACGGCGAAAATGATGGGTCCGATGATATCGACTGGGAGAATCTGTATGTGTTTGTAGTTTGCTCGTCATAGTTTAAGTTGGTAGTTTAAGTCGCATGACGTGTTTGAACTATGTTTGTAGTTTGCATGTTTAAACTTCGGTCGAACTATGTTTGAAATATGAAATATGGTCAAAGTAGTTCAAATGTTTGGTCCAAAAAATTGGTTTTGTTGATCTCAGTGCCATATTATAGGACACCTGTTGGATACGGAGCTTCCTCGTGCCAAAAAATGTTTTCGCACCCTTTTTTTTACAACACCATGTTTTTGTGCCCAAAAATAGGGCAACTATTGGAGATGCTCTAAATCTACGATGCTCCATAGTGTTGGAGCCCTGGGAGTTGATTAAGGGCATCAATTTCATGGTGGGACCATGATGGTCAGTGGGATGGTTCGCGTGAATTGTTGTGCCGTGACGCCTAGGCTATCTCTTCCCTGATGAGCCCCTGTGGTAAGTGAGAGATCGATGTGTGGGTCACCTTTTTCGATGAAAGGGAGAGGTGATCTTCTGCTGGTACACCTTGTGTGCGGTGTGCCGTCTGCAAGGGATTTTGCTTAGTACATGTCCTTTAGACGCCCTGGTAGCCTCTAGAACGGGGGGTGGTAATTTAGGGAAGGGTTGCAATGGTCGGCGGGTACCGTTGGAGGGCTCTTGCCTCTGCATGCGGTGTTTCCGTTAGAGGAGATGTGCCCCTGTGAAAGTGCGTCCCCTTTCTTAATCATGTTTCAGTTATGATGATGATGTATGATTAGAGGGATTAATACCTTCCTGAAGTAATTATGAGATGTTAATTCCTCTACACTGATAAAGGATGAAAGAAAGGCGGGCCCCAATCGAAAGAGGGATACGTTGTTTTTTTTTGAAAAATATTGAGGCTTTATTCATTAGATATTATAAGTACATCGTTCATGAGGATCATTACAATCTCATCTACAGGTTCCTCAAACCAGACAGATGTCAAAGAAAATCTAGCTAATTTAGCAAGCTCATGAGTTACTTTATTTGCTTCTCTATTACAATGTTCGAATGTAGTAATACTAAAATCACAAGCGTAATGAAAACAATCGTCGAAGATTGCTGCTGCCGCACCCGCTGATTGTCCCCCATCCTACATAGTATAAATTACCTTCAGGTTATCTGAGTTAATAATACGGCGATTACATCCTGCCCTTTGCGCCAAAGTTAAACCAAACTTGAGAGCAAGGGCTTCCGCCATCAGCACATCTGCGCAGTAATCGATCTTCCCATTCCCTCCAGCAATAAACCTGCCTTTGTCGTCTCTCAGGACCGCCCCCATCTTTCCCCTAAGCATATCATGGTCAAAAGAAGCATCAACATTAAGTTTCACGAAACCTCTAGGGGGACAGGACCATCCTTCCTTCTTAATGATAGCCTTGGGCGATGAAGCATTAACAAAGTTTGTGGTAAGTGCTAAAACACCCATTGAAATCCGCAAGGCATTTTGGGTTGTCTTCTTATGCACTAACTTCCGTATTTCCCACCATAAATACCATGTTGAGACAGCAATCATCTCACGCACATTGTGGTGACCTATCATCCTCAAATCTTGGTCCGGGATAAGTAGTAAGTACTCCAACACCGCCTCTCTAGCATGGTCTACCTCGCACGCTTTATCGATAATATCAATTATCCCTAGCCTTTTCCAAACCTCCTTTGCTTTCCTACAACGGGAAAACATATGTTTTGTATCTTCTAAGCCCTCTGAGCAAGTGGGGCAAGTGGGCGAAACCTTCATATGTCTATTAGCAAGCGTAACCCGGCATGGGAGAGTTCCTTGAAGCGTGCGCCATATAAATTTTTTCACTTTTGCCGGGAAAGATAACTTCCATATCTTACTCCAAATAGGGTTAACTATGGTTCGCCCCATTCCATTGGAGTATTTTAATTTGTTACCATACTGATTTTCCCACTCGATGGAATATGCTGACCGAACCGAGAACATTCCATTTTTTGTATAGCTCCAAGCAATAAAATCTGGCATATCATATTGCGAGAGTGGAATTGAAAGAATCTGTTGTATATCGATGGGCCACATAGTTTGTTTGATGAGTTCTTCATCCCAATTATTGGACACAGGATCAATGAGATCACCTACCTTGGTTAACAGATATCCCCCCTTCGGCATTACAATTCTCCTATTAGCATAGTTTGGGATCCAAGCATCTTCCCAAATATTTATTTTTTGTCCGTTCCCCACTCGCCAGATATAGCCTCTTTTCAGGGTAATGATGCCTGCCATAATATTCTGCCATGTAAAAGAAGAGCCTTTCCTTTGTTTAGCATTCATCAAGTCACCATCAGGGTAGTACTTTGCCCTTAAGATAGAAGCACACAGAGAATCAGGGTTATCCAGAAGATGCCATGCTTGTTTAGCAAGCAACACCAAGTTGAAACAATGGATATCACGAAATCCCATGCCTCCTTGATTTTTAGGAACACACATTTTCCACCGGGACATCCAATGCATCATTTTCTGGTTCTCCTCGTCTCCCCACCAGAAATGCGATATCGCGTCAATGATTCCTTTACAATTTTTTTTAGGAATTTTAAAGATCGACATTGCATAGGTGGGTATGGCTTGGATCACAGCCTTGAGCAGGATTTCCTTCCCCCCGGTGGACAACAATTTCTCCTTCCAGCCACTGGTTTTCTTGAGAATTCGTTCAATCAGAAATTGGAAACAGTCTATTTTATCCATCCCCACATTTGATGGCAGGCCCAAATATTTATCAGTAAGAGCCTCCATCATTATACTCAGTGTTGTACATAATTGTGCTCTAATCTCCACCTTCGTATTGAGGCTAAAGAAAATGCTGTATTTTTCAACGCTTACCAGTTGTCCTGATGCCTTACAGTATAGATCAAGCGCTACTTTTAGAGCTTCTGCATTGTGTTGGTTTGCTTTCATAACTATCAATGAATCATATGCAAATAGGAGATTTGTGATAGGTGGGGCATCTCTACAGACTTTTACACCTGAGATAGTTCCAATTTCCTCTGTGTGTGTGAGTAAAGCATTCAGACCCTCAGTACATAACAAGAAAAGGTATGGCGACAATGGGTCTCCTTGTCTCAACCCCCTTGTGGGCTTGAAACTCTCATTTTCATCTCCATTTATCCTAACCCTGTACTCAACTGTTGAGACACATTGCATAATAAAGTTTACCCATTCTTGTCGAAAACACAATCTCAACATAATTTCCTTCGAAAAAGGCCACTCAACTCTATCATAAGCTTTGTGCATATCCAATTTTATCGCGCAGATGCCTTCTTTACTTTCTCTTTTGTTCTTGATTGTGTGAAAACACTCATAGGCTACTAAAATATTATCTGTTATCAATCTACCAGGCACAAAGGCACTTTGAGTTGGGCTAATAATATCTGGCAGGAGAACCTTCAAACGAGAAGCCACCATTTTTGCAATGATTTTATATACCACATTACATAAGTTGTCGGCCCAAACTGGGTTACCTTTCTGGTGAATTAACCTGTGGGATCATCATAATCGTTGTATTGTTCCAACCGACTGGAATAGTGCATGTATTGATCGCTTGCAAAACCTCCTCAATTAGGTCGTCCACTAACATGGGCCAAAATCTTTTCTCTAAGATAGCATGGATTCCATGAAGGAAATATGCACTAGAGGCAATAAGAAAGTTTTTATTTATATTTCCTTATATCATGATAAATGTTTATTATTCATGCTAGAATTGTATTAACCGGAAACTTAGTACATGTGTGAATACATATACAAAACAGAGTGTCCCTAGTATGCCTCTACTTGACTAGCTCGTTAATCAAAGATGGTTATGTTTCCTGACCATAGACATGTGTTGTCATTTGATGAATGGTATCACATCATTAGAGAATGATGCGATGTACAAGACCCATCTGTTAGCTTAGCATTATGATCGTTGAGTTCTATTGCTATTGCATTCATGACTTATACATGTTCCTCTGACTATGAGATTATGCAACTCCCGAATACCGGAGGAACACCTTGTGTGCTATCAAACGTCACAACGTAACTGGGTGATTATAAAGATGCTCTACAGGTGTCTCCGAAGGTGTTTGTTGGGTTGGCATAGATCGAGATTAGGATTTGTCACTCCGTGTATCGGAGAGGTATCTCCGGGCCCTCTCGGTAATGCACATCACTATAAGCCTTGCAAGCAATATGACTAATGAGTTAGTTGCGGGATGATGCATTATGGAACGAGTAAAGAGACTTGCCGGTAACGAGATTGAACTAGGTATGATGATACCGACAATCGAATCTCGGGCAAGTAACATACCGATGACAAAGGGAACAACGTATGTTGTTATGCGGTTTGACCGATAAAGATCTTCGTAGAATATGTAGGAGCCAATATGAGCATCCAGGTTCCTCTATTGGTTATTGACCGTAGATCTGTCTCGGTCATGTCTACATAGTTCTCAAACCCGTAGCGTCCGCACGCTTAACATTCGATGACGATTCGTATTATGAGTTATGTGATTTGATGTACCGAAGTTTGTTCAGAGTCCCGGATGAGATCACAGACATGACAAGGAGTCTAAAAATGGTCGAGAGATAAAGATTCATATATTGGAAGGTTGCATTCGGACATCGGAATGGTTCTGAGTGATTCGGGCATTTTTTCGCAGTACCAGGAGGTTACCGGAACCCCCCGGGGAAAGATATGGGCCTTATGGACCATAGGAGGGAGGCTAACCAGCCCACAAGGGGCTGGTGCGCCCCCCGCAAGAGGGGAGGCCGAATTGGACTTGGGAAGGGGGCGCCACCCCCTTTCCTTCTCCTACTCCCTCTCCTTCCCCTTTTTCCCCTCCGGTAGAAGGAAAAATGGGTGGGGCCGAATCCTACTAGGACTGGAGTCCTAGTAGGACTCCCCTCTCCCTGGCGCGCCCCTTGTTGGCCGGCCTCCTCCTCCCCTCCTTTATATACGGGGGTAGGGGGCACCCCAAAGGCACAACAGACAATCTCTTAGCCGTGTGCGGTGCCCCCCTCCATAGTTTTACACCTCGGTCATATCGTCATAGTGCTTAGGCGAAGCCCTGCGCCAGTAATGTTAAGGCATGTCTCTCTCTAAGTAGTTTTGGTGATTGATGACAACGTCTTTGCAGACTAATCGTGTGCCTTGAGTATTTCAGAGATTCATCCTTTGGCATGAGACGATTCCCTCCCCTCGGAGTTTTAAGCAAAGACGGTGTAGCTCTTTCGATTCAGTTTTGGTGGACTTGTGTCGTAGGAGTCACCGTACTATCAAGAGGGAGTCCGCATTGGTTAGGCTAGGGTGGAATCAACACGTACACATCCCCTTTGGACCCTCTGAGCCTTCTCGCTTCGATGGAGGCTCCCTTGTTTCCTTCTCTATGAAATTTGGTCCCAGCGGTAGTACCGCGGACCCCAGCGGTAGTACCGCTCAAGAGCTACAAGCAGCAGTACCACTCCACTGCGGCAGTACCGCTCCACAGCGGTAGTACCGCTCCACAGCGGTAGTACCGCTTGGATCTCTTAGCCGTAGTACCGCTACGGTTCCGCGCTCCTACCGCCTTGACTCGAGGATGTCGCCTCTCGTGTCGGGTTTTGCGGCACTGGCAGCGGCAGTAAAGGCGGTAGTACCACTTGTAAGCGGTAGTACCGCCCTTACGACTGCTGTTAGTACCGCCCTAGGTCCAGGTCCTGCTCCGCCTCTTGCTTTCTTCTGTCTGCATGGCAGTACCGCCAGGGGGAGAGGTAGTACCGCTGCCCCTAGCGGTAGTACCGCTCTGTGCGAGGCTGAGCGGGGGTAACGGTTGGATTGTTTCACCAAGCTCCATTGTTGCTCCAAAGCTCATTTTCGTCCGATCTCTCTCCCTAGCCAATCAAACTTGTTGATTCTTTGGGGATTGGTTGAGAAGGCCCAGATCTACACTTCCACCAAGAGAAATTTGATTCCCCCCACTAATCCCTTACGGATCTTGTTGCTCTTGGGTGTTTGAGCACCCTAGACAGTTGAGGTCACCTTGGAGCCATATTCCATTGTGGTGAAGCTCCATGGTTTCGTTGGGAGACTCTGTTGGAGATATGCCCTAGAGGCAATAATAAAATGGTTATTATTATATTTCCTTGTTCATGATAATTGTCTATTGTTCATGCTATAATTGTGTTATCCGGAAATCGTAATACATGCGTGAATACATAGACCACAACATGTCCCTAGTGCGCCTCTAGTTGACTAGCTCGTTGATCAACAGATGGTCATGGTTTCCTGAGTATGGACATTGGATGTCATTGATAACGGGATCACATCATTAGGAGAATGATGTGATGGACAAGACCCAATCCTAAGCATAGCACAAGATCGTGTAGTTTGTCTGCTAGAGCTTTTCTAATGTCAAGTATCATTTCCTTAGACCATGAGATTGTGCAACTCCCGGATACTGTAGGAGTGCTTTGGGTTACCAAACGTCACAACGTAACTGGGTGGCTATAAATGTGCACTACAGGAATCTCCGAAAGTGTCTGTTGGGTTGGCACGAATCGAGATTGGGATTTGTCACTCCGTATGACGGAGAGGTATCTCTAGGCCCACTCAGTAATGCATCATCATAATGAGCTCATTGTGACTAAGTAGTTGGTCACGAGATCATGCATTACGGAGCGAGTAAAGTGACTTGCTGGTAACGAGATTGAACGAGGTATTGGGATACCGACGATCGAATCTCAGGCAAGTAGCGTATCGATTGACAAAGGGGATTGTACATGGGGTTGCTTGAATCCTCGATATCGTGGTTCATCCGATGAGATCATCGTGGAACATGTGGGAGCCAACATGGGTATCCAGATCCCGCTGTTGGTTATTGGCCGGAGAGTTGTCTCGGTCATGTCTGCATGATTCCCGAACCCGTAGGGTCTACACACTTAAGGTTCGATGATGCTAGGGTTAATAGGAAGACTTGTATGTGATTACCGAATGTTGTTCGGAGTCCCGGATGAGATCCTGGACGTCACGAGGAGTTCCGGAATAGTCCGGAGCTGAAGATCTATATATGGGAAGTCAACATACGGTTGCCGGAAATATCCGGGGATATACCGGTATTGTACCGGGACCACCGGAGGGGTTTCGGGGGTCCACCAGGAGGGTCCGCCTGCCCCGGAGGGCCTTATGGGCTGTAGGTGGAAGGGAACCAGCCCCAAGTGGGCTGGGGC
The DNA here is from genome assembly GCA_032464435.1 of Aegilops umbellulata. Taxonomy (NCBI): domain Eukaryota; kingdom Viridiplantae; phylum Streptophyta; class Magnoliopsida; order Poales; family Poaceae; genus Aegilops; species Aegilops umbellulata. Next base: position 268,825,028 of record CP136055.1, on the reverse strand, counting down.
GCCAACCCCCCTAGGGCCCATGCGCCTAGGGTTGGGGGGAACCCTAAAGGGGGCGCCCCCCTTGGCTTGGGGGGCAAGCCCCCTCCCCCTTCGCCGCCGCCCCCCTTCTAGATCCCATCTAGAGGGGCCGGCCCCCTTCTTCCTTCTCCCCATAAATAGAGGGGCGAGAGGAGGGCTGCAGCACCACATCCAAGGCGCATCCCCTCCCCTCCCCAACACCTCTCCTCCTCCGCAAGAGCTTGGCGAAGCCCTGCCGGAGTACTGCCACTCCATCCCGTCATGCTGCTGTTGGAGCCCTCTTCCTCAACCTCTCCCTCCTCCTTGATGGATCAAGGCGCGGGAGACGTCACCAGTCCGTACGTGTGTTGAACGCGGAGGTGCCGTCTGTTCGGCGCTAGGATCATCGGTGATTTGGATCACGACGAGTACGACTCCATCAACCCCGTTCTCTTGAACGCTTCCGCTCGCGATCTACAAGAGTGTGTAGATGCACTCCTCTCTCTCTTGTTGCTAGATGACTCCATAGATTGATCTTGGTGATGCATAGAAAATTTTAAATTTCTGCTACGATTCCAACAGTGGCATCATGAGCTAGGTCTATGCGTAGTTTCTACGCATGAGTAGAACACAAGTTGTTGTGGGCGTCGATTTTGTCAATTTACTTGTCGTTACTAGTCTTATCTTGATTCGGCGGCATCGTGGGATGAAGCGGCCCGGACCGACCTTACACGTACACTTACGTGAGACAGGTACCATCGACTGACATGCACTAGTTGCATAAGGTGGCTAGCGGGTGTCTGTCTCTCCCACTTTAGTCGGATTGGATTCCATGAAAAGGGTCCTTATGAAGGGTAAATAGAAATTAGATATCACGTTGTGGTTTTGGCGTAGGTAAGAAACGTTCTTGCTAAGAAACCTATAGCAGCCACGTAAAAAATTTGCAACAACAATTAGAGGACGTCTAACTTGTTTTTGCAGCATATGCCGTGTGATGTGATATGGCCAAAAGGATGTGATGAATGATATATGTGATGTATGAGATTTATCATGTTCTTGTAATAGGAATCACGACTTGCATGTCGATGAGTATGACAACCGGCAGGAGCCATAGGAGTTGTCTTAATTTATTTATGACCTGCGTGTCAACATAAACGTCATGTAATTACTTTACTTTATTGCTAAACCGTTAGCCATAGTAGTAGAAGTAATAGTTGACGAGACAACTTTATGAAGACATGATGATGGAGATCATGGTGTCATGCCGGTGACGATGATGATCATGGAGCCCCGAAGATGGAGATCAAAAGGAGCAAAAAAATGATATTGTCCATATCATGTCACTATTTGATTGCATGTGATGTTTATCATGTTTTACATCTTATTTGCTTAGAACAACGGTAGTTTAAATAAGATGATCCCTCACAATAATTTCGAGAAAGTGTTCCCCCTAACCGTGCACCCTTGCGAAGGTTCGTTGTTTCGAAGCACCACGTGATGATCGGGTGTGATAGATTCTAACGTTCGAATACAACGGGTGTAAGCCAGATTTACACACGCAATACACTTAGGTTGACTTGACAAGACTAGCATGTACATACATGGCCTCGGAACACGGAAGACCGAAAGGTCGAACATGAGTCGTATAGAAGATATGATCAACATGAAGATGTTCACCGATGATGACTAGTCCGTCTCACGTGATGATCGGACATGACCTAGTTGACTCGGATCATGTATCACTTAGATGACTAGAGGGATGTCTGTCTGAGTGGGAGTTCATTAAACAATTTGATTAGATGACTTAATTATCATGAACTTAGTCTAAAATCTTTACAATATGTCTTGTAGATCAAATGGCCCATGCTAATGTTGTCCTCAACTTCAACGCGTTCCTAGAGAAAACCAAGCTGAAAGACGATGGTAGCAACTATACAGACTGGGTCCGGAACTTGAGGATCATCCTCATAGCTGCCAAGAAAGCATATGTCCTTGAAGCACCGCTAGGTGAAGCACCATTCGACGTTATGAACGCTTGGTAGTCCCATGTTGATGATTACTCCCTGGTTCAGTGCGGCATGCATTACAGCTTAGAACCGGGGCTCCAAAAGCGTTTCGAGCAGCACGGAGCATATGAGATGTTCCAAGAGCTGAAAATGGTTTTCCAAGCTCATGCCCGGGTCGAGAGATATGATGTCTCCGACAAGTTCTACAGTTGTAAGATGGAGGAGAATAGTTCCGTCAGTGAGCACATACTCAAAATGTCTAGGTTGCACAACCGCTTGTCTCAGCTGGGAGTTAATCTCCCGGATGACGCGGTCGTTGACAGAATCCTTCAGTCGCTTCCATCGAGCTACAAGAGCTTTGTGATGAACTTCAATATGCAGGGATGGAGAAAACCATTCCTGAGGTATATTCGATGCTGAAATCAGCGGAGGTGGAAATCAAAAAGGAACATCAAGTGTTGATGGTGAATAAAACCATTAAGTTCAAGAAAGGTAAGGGTAAAAAAGGGTTTCAATAAAGACGGCAAGGGAGTTGTCGCGCCCGGCAAGCAAGCTGCCGGGAAGAAGCCAAAGAATGGACCCAAGCCTGAGACTAAGTGTTTTTATTGCAAGGGAAGTGGTCACTGGAAGCGGAACTGCCCCAAGTACTTAGCGGACAAGAAGGTCGGCAACACCAAAGGTATATGTGATATACATGTTATTGATGTGTACCTTACCAGTACTCGTAGTAGCTCCTGGGTATTTGATACCGGTGCGGTTGCTCATATTTGTAACTCAAAACAGGAGCTGCGAAATAAGCGGAGACTGGCGAAGGACGAGGTGATGATGCGCGTCGAGAATGGTTCCAAGGTCGATGTGATTGCCGTCGGCACGCTACCTCTACATTTACCTACGGGATTAGTTTTAAACCTCAATAATTGTTATTTAGTGCCAGCTTTGAGCATGGACATTGTATCAGGATCTCGTTTAATACGAGATGGCTACTCATTTAAATTCGAGAATAATGGTTGTTCTATTTATATGAGAGATATGTTTTATGGTCATGCCCCGCTGGTCAATGGTTTATTCTTAATGAATCTCGAAAGTAATGTTACACATATTCATAGTGTGAATACCAAAAGATGTAAGGTTGATATTGATAGTCCCACATACTTGTGGCACTGCCGCCTTGGTCACATTGGTGTCAAACGCATGAAGAAGCTCCATGCAGATGGACTTTTGGAGTCTCTTGATTATGAATCATTTGACACGTGCGAACCATGCCTCATGGGTAAAATGACCAAGACTCCGTTCTCCGGAACAATGGAGCGAGCAACCAACTTGTTGGAAATCATACATACTGATGTGTGCGGTCCAATGAGCGTTGAGGCTTGCAGTGGCTATCGTTATGTCCTCACCCTCACTGATGACTTAAGTAGATATGGGTATGTCTACTTAATGAAACACAAGTCTGAGACCTTTGGAAGGTTCAAGGAATTTCAGAGTGAGGTTGAAAATCAACGTGACAGGAAAATAAAGTTCTTACGATCAGATCGTGGAGGGGAATATTTGAGTCACGAATTTGGCACACACTTAAGGAAATGTGGAATCATTTCACAACTCACGCCGCCTGGAACACCTCAGCGCAATGGTGTGTCCGAACGTCGTAATCGCACTCTATTGGATATGGTGCGATCTATGATGTCTCTTACCGATCTACCGTTCTCATTTTGGGGCTATGCTTTAGAGACTGTCGCATTCACTTTAAATAGGGCTCTATCAAAATCCGTTGAGACGACATCGTATGAATTATGGTTTGGGAAGAAACCTAAGCTGTCGTTTCTAAAAGTTTGGGGATGCGATGCTTATGTCAAGAAACTTCAACCTGAAAAGCTCGAACCCAAGTCAGAAAAATACGTCTTCATAGGATAACCTAAGGAAACCATTGGGTATACCTTCTACCTCAGATCCGAAGGCAAGATCTTTGTTGCCAAGAACGAATCCTTTCTGGAGAAAGAGTTTCTCTCGAAAGAAGTAAGTGCGAGGAAAGTAGAACTTGATGAAGTACTGCCTCTTGAAGCGGAAAGTAGTGCAACTCAGGAAGATGTTCCTGTGGTGCCTGCACTGACTGGAGAGGAAGTTAATGATGATGATCAAGGTACTTAGGATCAAGCTGCTACTGAACTTCGTAGGTCCACGAGGACACGTTCCACACCAGAATGGTATGGTAACCCTGTCCTGGAAATCATGTTGTTAGACAACGGTGAACCTTCGAACTATGAAGAAGTGATGGCGGGCCCAGATTCCAACAAATGGCTTGAAGCCATGCAATCCGAGATAGGATCCATGTATGAAAACAAAGTATGGACTTTGACAGACTTGCCCGATGATCGGCGGGCGATAGAAAATAAATGGATCTTTAAGAAGAAGACGAACGTGGATGGTAATGTTACCATCTATAAAGCTCGACTTGTCGCAAAAGGTTATCGACAAGTTCAAGGGGTTGACTACGATGAGACCTTCTCACCCGTAGCGAAGCTGAAGTCTGTCCGAATCATGTTAGCAATTGCTGCATTCTACGATTACGAGATATGGCAAATGCACGTCAAAACGGCATTCCTTAATGGCTTTCTTAAGGAAGAATTGTATATGATGCAGCCGGAAGGTGTTTTCGATCCTAAGAATGCTAACAAGGTATGCAAGCTCCAGCGCTCCATCTATGGGTTGGTGCAAGCATCTCGGAGTTGGAACATTTGCTTTGATGAAATGATCAAAGCGTTTGGGTTTATGCAGACTTATGGAGAAGCCTGCCAAGAAAGTGAGTGGGAGCTCTGTAGCATTTCTCATATTATATGTGGATGACATACTGTTGATGGGAAATGATATAGAGCTCTTGGAGAGCATAAAGGCCTACTTGAATAAGTGTTTTTCAATGAAGGACCTTGGAGAAGCAGCTTACATATTAGGCATCAAGATCTACAGAGATAGATCGAGACGCCTCATAGGTCTTTCACAAAGCACATACCTCGAAAAGATATTGAAGAAGTTCAATATGGATCAGTCCAAGAAGGGGTTCTTGCCTGTATTGCAAGGTGTGAAATTGAGCTCGGCTCAAAGCCCGACCACGGCAGAAGATAGAGAAAATATGAGTGTCATCCCCTATGCCTCAGCCATAGGATCTATTATGTATGCCATGCTGTGTACCAGACCTGATGTAAACCTTGCCGTAAGTTTGGTAGGAAGGTACCAAAGTAATCCCGGCATGGAACACTGGACAGCGGTCAAGAATATCCTGAAGTACCTGAAAAGGACTAAGGATATGTTTCTCGTTTATGGAGGTGACGAAGAGCTCGTCGTAAAGGGTTACATTGATGCTAGCTTCGACACAGATCTGGATGACTCCAAGTCACAAACCGGATACATGTATATTTTGACTGGTGGGGCAGTAAGATGGTGTAGTTGCAAGCAAAGCGTCGTGGCGGGATCTACATGTGAAGCGGAGTACATGGTAGCCTCGGAGGCAGCGCGTGAAGCAATTTGGATGAAGGAGTTCATTACCAACCTAGGAGTTATTCCCAATGCGTCAGGCCCGATGACTCTCTTTTATGATAACACTGGAGCTATTGCCCTTGCCAAGGAGCCCACGTTTCACAAGAAGACCAGACACATCAAGCGTCGCTTCAACTCCATTCATGAAAATGGTCAAGATGGAGACATAGATATTTGTAAAGTGCATACAGATCTGAATGTCGCAGATCTGTTGACTAAACCTCTTCCACGGGCAAAACATGATCAACACCAGAACTCTATGGGTGTTCGATTCATCACAATGTAACTAGATTATTGACTCTAGTGCCAGTGGGAGACTGTTGGAAATATGCCCTAGAGGCAATAATAAAATGGTTATCATTATATTTCCTTGTTCATGATAATTGTCTATTGTTCATGCTATAATTCTGTTACCCAGAAATCGTAATACATGTGTGAATACATAGACCACAACATGTCCCTAGTGAGCCTCTAGTTGACTAGCTCGTTGATCAATAGATGGTCATGGTTTCCTGACTATGGACATTGGATGTCATTGATAACGGGATCACATCATTAGGAGAATGATGTGATGGACAAGACCCAATCCTAAGCATAGCACAAGATCGTGTAGTTCGTCTGCTAGAGCTTTTCTAATGTCAAGTATCATTTCCTTAGACCATGAGATTGTGCAACTCCCGGATAGCGTAGGAGTGCTTTGGGTGTACCAAACGTCACAGCGCAACTGGGTGGCTATAAAGGTGCACTACAGGTATCTCCGAAAGTGTCTATTGGGTTGGCACGAATCGAGATTGGGATTTGTCACTCCGTATGACGGAGAGGTATCTCTGGGCCCACTCATTAATGCATCATCATAATGAGCTCATTGTGACTAAGTAGTTGGTCACGGGATCATGCATTACGGAACGAGTAAAGTGACTTGCTGTTAACGAGATTGAACGAGGTATTGGGATACCGACGATCGAATCTCGGGCAAGTAACGTACCGATTGACAAAGGGAATTGTATACGGGGTTGCTTGAATCCTCGACATCATGGTTCATCCGATGAGATCATCGTGGAACATGTGGGAGACAACATGGGTATCCAGATCCCGCTGTTGGTTATTGGCTGGAGAGTTGTCTCGGTCATGTCTGCATGGCTCCCGAACCCGTAGGGTCTACACACTTAAGGTTTGATGATGCTAGGGTTATAAGCAAGATTTGTATGTGATTAACAAATGTTGTTCGGAGTCCCAGATGAGATCCTGGACGTCACGAGGAGTTCCAGAATGGTCCAGAGGTGAAGATTTATATATGGGAAGTCATCATACGGTCGCCGGAAATATCCGGGGGTATACCGGTATTGTACCGGGACCACCGGAGGGTTCCGAGGGTCCACCGGGAGGGTCCACCTACCCCGGAGGGCCTTATGGGCTGTAGGTGGAAGGGAACCAGCCCCAAGTGGGCTGGGGCGCCAACCCCCCTAGGGCCCATGCGCCTAGGGTTGGGGGGAACCCTAAAGGGGGCGCCCCCCTTGGCTTGGGGGGCAAGCCCCCTCCCCCTTCGCCGCCGCCCCCCTCTAAATCCCATCTAGAGGGGCCAGCCCCTTCCCCCTTCTCCCTATAAATAGAGGGGCGAGGAGAGGGATGCAGCACCACATCCAAGGCGCAGCCCCTCCTCTCCCCAACACCTCTCCTCCTCCGCAAGAGCTTGGCGAAGCCCTGCCGGAGTAGTGCCACTCCATCACCACCACGCCGTCATGCTACTGTTGGAGCCCTCTTCCTCAACCTGTCCCTCCTCCTTGCTGGATAAAGGTGCGGGAGACGTCACCGGTCCGTACGTGTGTTGAACGCGGAGGTGCCGTCCGTTCGGCGCTAGGATCATCGGTGATTTGGATCACGACGAGTACGACTCCATCAACCCCGTTCTCTTGAACGCTTCCGCTCGCGATGTACAAGGGTATGTAGATGCACTCCTCTCTCTCTCTCGTTGCTAGATGACTCCATAGATTGATCATGGTGATGCGTAGAAAATTTTAAATTTCTGCTACGATCCCCAACAGCCTCCAAATCGGTTGTGGAGAGAGCCCCAACCTTGTTTGTAAAGGTCCGGTCGCCGCCTCCAAGGGCACCAATAGTGGAATCGCGACATCTCGCATTGTGTGAAGGCATGAGGGGAATACGGTGGCCCTAGTGGCTTCTTGGGGAGCATTGTGCCTCCACACCGCTCCAACGGAGACGTACTTCTCCTCAAAAGGAAGGAACTTCGGTAACACATCCTCGTCTTCACCGGCTCCACTCTTGGTTATCTCGTACCTTTACTGGCGCAAGCTTATATTGTGTTGCATCTCTTGCTTGCTTGTGTGCTTGTTATTGTTGCATCATATAGGTTGCTCACCTTGTTGTATATCTAGACAACCTACTTTGATGCAAAGTTTAAATTGGTAAAGAAAAGCTAAAAATTGTTAGTTGCCTATTCACCCCCCTCTAGTCAACTATATCGATCCTTTCAATTGGTATCAGAGCCTCGTCTCTTTATTAAGGACTTTGTCGTCCCAAGAGTATGGTTGACACCATAGACGGTGAGGAGGAGCACCCGGTGTGATTCCGTCCTCGTCTACGGCCGATGGGGGAACCTCGGTCTCACGTGAGGAGTTCAATGTGGCTATGGACACATTGAAAACCACCATGACAGGCGAGGTCAAAGGCATGCCTAAGAACTTTCTTGATGGTCTCAAATTATCCATCGCACCATTGGATGTGGTCAATCCCACTAACAAGGTGACAGATGCTAACTCCGACAAGGGGGAAGCTACTAGTGAGAAAGTTCCTTTGTCTATTGGTAGAAATGGTAGTGGCATCTTTGCCCATGTGGAACCTCCTATTACTTATGGAATACCTATTCCCTCCACTCATTTAAATCATGCCAGCTATCCTCCTAAGATTGTGAAACATGATGATTTTGACGCTTGGGTATATCGCTTTAAATGTCATTTAAATCATGTTAATACTAATCTTCGGAGAATCATTGAGCAAGGTTTCTATCCGCATGACCCAAGCAACTTCACCCCTAGAGAAGCCGCGGATCATCAATTCAACGAGAATGCTCTCTTCATCATCCAAGATGCAATTCCATCCGAAGATCTTGCACATCTCCAACCTTTCACCATGGCCAAGGAAGCATGGCACCATGTTGTCTCCCTTTACAAGGGAAGCGCAAGCATTCAACACTCCAACTATGAAGTGGTGCAAGATGAAGCCGATGAGTTTGCAGTGAATGAAGATGAAGAACCTCGTGAGCTTTACCGGAGGCTAACCACTCTCGTGGTCTCACTCCGAGATCATGGGAGCAAGGATACAGATGACAATTGGATCAAGCGCAAGTTCCTCAAGGCCATGATGCCTTACCACAAGGCCATGTCCTCCGTCATCCGTCAAAGGCCGAACTTCCACACCTTGTCCTCAAGTGAAGTCTTGGATGAGTTTGTGGCAATGAGGATCTTGGACAAGACCGCTGACAATGCGGTATTGCGTTCTCAAAGAGCTAAGAAGCCCAACCTTGCTTTGAAGGCCAAGGTTAGTGTGTAAGAAGAGTAAGAAGAGGAGAGCAACCCCGAAGACACAAAATATGCTTATAATGAGCACGTGGCTCTCGCTTCAAGGCAATTTTGGAGCAAGAAGAACACAAGGACAAACTTCAACAAAAGCAACTGAAGTGGCGCGAAGGGCAAGCAATGTGTGAGGACTTGCTATAATTGTGGCAATGTGAGCCACTTTGTTGCGGAATGCCCATATGAGAAGATGGAACACAATGGTGGCAAGCTCATTCGAAAAGATAAGGCCAAGTCTTTACCCAACAAGAGCAACTTCACCAAGAAGACTCCTCCCAAGGGGTTGGTGGCGCAAGAAGAGTACAATGAGGATGATGATGATGATGAAGACGGTGACTCGGTTGCCATGTCCTTTGTGGCCATTGCAACGACTCCACGAGCGTCCCTCTTCGACTCACCCAATGAGAACATCACCACCAAGTGCCTCATAGCTAAAGCCACCAACAAGGTAACCCCCAACATCAAAACTACCATCACTAATAATCCTTCCTTGATGGATTGCATTGATGAAAGTGAGGGGCCTAATGAGGAAGAAAATGAATTTGAGTCTTTTATGAGTAAGCTCAAGGGTAAGTCCAAGAAGCGCTTTGTTGCTCTCTTGGAACAACTTGGTGAAGTCAATGACACGATCGAGGCTCACGAACAAACCATCTCTAAGATGGAGGGGCATAGTCGTGACTATGCCGATGAGATATCGGATCTCTCTAATGCTCTTTAGGAAGAGCGTGGTCATCGTTTGGCTCTTGAGGAGTCATGCAACGATGATCATGCTAAATTAAAGAAAGATCTTGATCATGCTCTTGTTGTATCTCGTGTGATAAATTCTGAGAAGGCCAAACTTGGGATTGATCTTGCTAGACTCAAGGAGGAGTTTGATATACTTGACAAGGCTCACAAGGCCTTGAAGGGTACTCATGCTAGTCTTAAAGAGTCTCATGATCAACTCTAAGTGAAGCTAACCAAGGAGAAAGCCACTTTTCCTCATATGGTTTTGATTGATAATGCAAATGCTACTAACCCTTGTTGTGAGCATGTGCATCTTGTTGAGGAGAATGCAAATTTTAAGGAGCAACTTGAGAAAGGCCTTGTGTCGTGCATACAAGGTGAGAAGAACCTCAACGACCTTTTGATCAATCAGAAGGAAGTTGTGGCCAAGGAAGGGATTGGGTTCGCACCCAAGTCCAAGAACAAGAAGAAGAATGACAAGGCCAAACGACCTCCTCCTCTCAAGCAAACTTTTGTGGAAGAGGGAGAGGGTGCTTGTAAGTAGAATAAAAACAATGTGAAGGGTGGTGGTGTCAAGAAAGACAATGCCACCCCTTCCAACAAAGCCGGCGACTTTAACCCTTCCTATGTGTTATGCCGTGCTAGTGGATGGACATGTTTATGCTAAATTTGTTGGTTCTCCTTATGAGTACATTGAGTGGTCTATTTGGGTTCCTAAGACCCTTGTTACTAACATCAAAGGACCCATTACAAAATGGGTACCTAAAACCAAGCGTTGATCTCTTGTAGGTGTTTGCTTCCGGTGGGGGATCATGGTTGCTCGATAGTGGAGCCACAAATCATATGACCGGAAGCAAGGACTTGGTGGTGGACGTGCACAAGATTCCATCTATGCCCACCAATGTCGAGTGGGGTGATGCCTCGTCCTCTAAGGTATTGGGACTTGGCAAGGTTGTCATTTCTCATGATCTCACGATCGAGAAAGTCATGCTTGTTGAGTCCCTTGCATACAATTTACTTTCCGTTCGTCAACTTGCACTCATGGGCTTTGCCACTTTCTTTGATATTGATACCGTGGCCCTCTTGTGGAGCAAGACTCTTAAAGTAGCCTTTGTTGGGCATGTCGAGAACGGCCTCTATGTGATTAACTTCTCGGAGCGACCCACTAAGACTGCGACATGCCTAATGGCTAAAGTTGATGTGGGTGGCATCGCCGTTTAGCCCATGTCAATATGAGATCTTTGCAAAGTCTTCTCAAGGGGGACCATGTTCGTGGACTAACAAATGTTAGTTTTGCTAAAGATCATGCTGGCAGTGCTTGTATCGAAGGAAAGCTACATGAGAAGGCTCACCTTCCCATGACTATCATTTACTCGAAGAGTCCTTTGAAGCTCCTTCACTTGGATCTCTTTGGGCCTCCATCCTTTGATAGTCTTGGAGGTAGAAAGTATTGCTTGGTGATTGTGGATGATTATTCAAGATACACTTGGGTGTACTTCTTCAAGAGGAAGAGTGAGACCCAACAAACCATCATTGACTTTGCAAATGAAGCCCAACGCCAACACAATGCAAAGATCTTGACGATAAGAAGTGACAACGGCACCGAGTTCAAGTACTACACCTTGGATGAGTTTCTTAGTGATGAGGGGATCAAGCATCAATATTCCGCACCATACACCCCTCAACAAAATGGTGTGGCGGAGAGGAAGAACCAGACGTTGATGGATACATCAAGAACCATGATGGCGGAGTTCAAGTCTCCATACAACTTTTGGGCCGAAGCCATCAACACCGCGTGTCATGCATCCAATCGTCTCTATCTCCGCAAAGGCTTGAACAAGACTCCTTATGAGATACTCACCGGTAACAAGCCCAACCTCAAGTACTTCTGGGTGTTCGGGTGTAAGTGTTTCATTCTCAAGAAAGGTGTTCGTTTGTCCAAATTTGAGGCTAGAGCTTATGAGGGCATATTTGTTGGTTATGCTACAAACTCTCATGCTTACCGTGTCCTCAATAAGTCCACGGGACTTATTGAGGAGACATGTAACATGGAGTTTGATGGGAATAACGGCTCCCAAGTGGAGCAAAGTGGTACTTGTGATGTAGGTGATGAAATTCCTCCCCAAGCCATAAGAAGAATGGGTGTTGGTTTTATCCTACCCATTGAGGAACCCCTTGTGGCTAAAGGAGAAGGACAATGTTCCACTCAAGTGGAACCATTAGCAACCCAAGACCCACACGCTTTCGAAGAACAAAGTGAAGGCCCTCATCCTCATGAACAAGACCAAGGGCAAGATCAACCTCAAGTTGGTGTTGAACCACCAAGTGATGCCCAAGGTCAAGTTCTCTCCTCCGAGCAAGTTCAAGATCAAGAGCAAGCTCAAGATCAAGAACAATCTCAAGATGATCAAGTAGCCACTCCTCAACTCACTCCTGAGGAGGAGTTGGAGCGTCGTGCCACCAAGATTGCATCCAAGCTCTCTACCAAGGTCATCTCATGACAAATGTGCTTGGAAGCATACGAAAGGGGGTAAGCACTCGTAGAAAATTGGCAAACTATTGTGAACATCATGCGTTTGTCTCTTGTGTTCAACCCCAAAAGGTCTATGAGGCGCTCGAAGATCCGGATTGGCTTAATGCCATGCATGAAGAACTCAACAACTTCGAGCACAACAAGGTGTGGAGATTGGTGACAAGGCCATCGGGGAACCATAATGTCATTGGAACCAAGTGGGTATTCAAGAACAAGTAAGATGCTCATGGTATTATGGTTCGCAACAAGGCTCGATTGGTCGCACAAGGCTACTCCCAAGTAGAGGGTATCGACTAGGTGAAACTTTTCTCCTGTTACTCGCCTTGAATCCATTCGCATGTTGATTGCTTATGCTTCTCATCATAACTTTAAGTTGCAACAAATGGATGTGAAGAGTGCTTTTCTTAATGGTCCTATTAATGAGTTGGTGTATGTCAGAAAACCCCCGGGTTCAAGGATCCCTATTTCCCCGATCATGTGTACCAACTCGATAAGGCACTCTATGGCCTTAAACAAGCCCCACGTGCGTGGTATGACCACCTTACCAAGTTGTTACAAGATCGTGGGTTTGAAATTGGGAAAATCGACCCACTCTTTTTACTAAGAAGGTCAAAGGGGAGTTGTTTGTGTGCCAACTATATGTTGATGATATTATTTTTGGTTCCCCTAACAAAGCTTTCAATGAGGAATTTGCCGCTCTCATGACCTCAAAGTTCAAGATGTCCTCGATGGGAGAGTTGAAGTTCTTTCTCCGGTTCGAAGTCAAGCAAAGAAGAGAAGGAACCTTCATCAACCAAGCCAAATACACTCAAGACATGCTCAAGAGATTCAAGCTAAGTGATGTCAAGCCGGCTTCCACTCCAATGCCCGTCAAATGCCAACTTGACATAAATCCCAATGGTAAAGCGGTGGATCAAAAGGTATATCGTTCCATGATTGGCTCCTTGCTTTACCTTTGTGTATCTAGACCAGATATCATGTTGAGTGTGGGAATTTGTGCACGGTTTCAAGCCGCACCTAAGGAAAAGCCACTTTGTGGCGGTGAAGCGAATCTTTCGATATTTGGCTCATACCCCAAACTTTGGCTTATGGTACCCAAGAGGAGCAAACTTTGATCTTGTAGGCTATTCGGACTCTGATTGGGCGGGAGACAAAGTGGATAGGAAGTCCATGTCCGGAGGGTGCCAATTTCTTGGGTGCTCTTTGGTGAGTTGGTCTTCTAAGAAGCAAAGTTGTGTGTCTCTCTCGTCCACCGAAGCGGAGTATGTGGCCACTGGTAGTAGTTGTGCACAACTTCTTTGGATGAGGCAAACTTTAAAGGATTACGATGTCATTTGTGACAAAGTGCCTCTTTGGTGTGACAATGAAAGTGCCATCAATATTTCTCTCAACCCGGTGGAACACTTCAAGACGAAGCATATTGAGCTCGGTATCATTTCATCTGGGATCACATTAGGCGAGGGGAGATCGAGCTCAACTATGTCAACGCCCATGATAACCTTGCAGATATCTTCACGAAGCCCTTGGATGAAGCAAGATTTCATGAGTTAAGGCATGAGCTAAATATCATTGATTCGAGCAATGTGGCTTGAACCTTTTCACACCCCACCATACTCTTCGTGATGTCTTGTTTAGGTGTAGTCATGGACATAGGGGGAGTGTTGTTCTCTCAATGAACTCTCCCTCCCCCCATTATGCATAAATTGATCAAGTCTTTCACATTAGCCATTTTTTATGGTACTTCTTCAAAGACGAGTTTTGGTCATGGGCCCAAGGTTAAAATCTTTGCGGCGCCATACCTCTTGACTCAAACATAGGTGGCCTCGGCCACCGCCCTCTCTTGAAGAGGTGTGTGTTTCTTGTCCTCTCGCTGATGTTCTTGTTGTTTTGTGTTTGTTCTCTCTCCTTGCCGTTTGTTTTTCCTTTGTTTTTGAGCCTAGCCTTTTTGTGTCTAGTCTTTGGGGTCTTGGCTGGGCGGTACTACCGCTGGTGGTGCGCGGTACAACCGCTTGTGTTGACAAGTTGTACTACCGCCCACCCGAGCGGTACTACCGCTGCGGGGCGGGACCAGGGGGTTATGTCGTGGCATGGGGAGATTTCTTCTCCCCCATACCCATTCGCACAACCCACTCGTTCCTACTTGTCTCTCCAGCGCCGACTCACCGCGGGAGGGCTCTGGCGGGCCGCCGTCTCCGGGCCGTCCCTCTCCATTCCCTCCAGTGGAATCGATCCCCACCCCGTCCTCTTGCCATGGATGCCGGTATTGCCCCCGTTCCCTTTCTCTTCATGCCTAGATTTCAGATCTAGTGTTTTAGGGGCAATAGTTGTTGCATCTCTCGATTTTTTGCTAAATCAAGGCTTGAGTAGGTTGGAGAAGGCGACTAGACTATTTGGATTGATATTTGGTAGGAGTATTTTGGAATTTGGCATCCCGGTAGTGCCGGATTTGACCATGGCAGTAGGGAACCGCCGTTTCCCCATCTCGTGTGGTACTACCGCCCCCTTGGAGCGGTACTGCCGCTTACTGATCGCGGTACTACCGCCGGATGCCACTTCCATCATATTCTTGCCAATTTTTGATCCATGTTGTTTTGTTTGGTGGCTTATGCTCTTTCTTTCATGTTGTATCTTCTGTCCGTGTGTTTGGTTCCAGGTGATGGCCCCTCTGAGCAGCATGTCCGGCGTGTCAACCCCGGGCATTCAACTTCAAAGCGCTATCGTACCTCTGAGACTGCGGCTGCTTCCTCAAGTGTTCCTCCTCCTTCTCAGCACAAGAAGACTACTGCCCACGGGCCAAAACCTAGGAGAAAGACTGTGACAGAGATGAATGCCAAGGAATTCTAGGAAAGGTATCGGCGCAACCCCTATGCGGAAGATCAAGAACCCACTTTGGTTAACCGCCCGTTCTGGAACCGTTTTCAGTATGCCATCTACTTTAATGTGATCAAATCGAAGAAGAATATCTATGTTGATGTTCGCACCATCGACATTGACTTTATGGAGAAGGATCTTGCTTACTTTGGCGATGCCCTACAGATGTGCTCTTAGTTGAACATCCGTAGGATCATGTAGTTCAACAAGGATTTTGATGCATATTTGGTGGCTCAGTTCTATGCCATGGTCCATCTTGGAACAGATGAGGAAAGGACTCTGACTTGGATGGCAAATGGGAGGCTGCTTTCCGTCAAGTGGAAGGCTTGCATGGAGTTACTTGGTTTTGAAGATCACGGACTTGAGAACCCAGTGGGCTTTCGCCCTCACCGCAATGCAACGTCCACTCACAAGCAATCTCTCTGGCCCTACTGTACTTTGAAGATTCACCCCGTGACTCAGAAGGAGACCTATGTGCTGCCTGCCTATCTAGACATTCTTCATCGCATCTTCCGAGAGACTCTCTTCCCTCGCATTGGGAACTTGGATATGGTTCACTCCTTTCTCGTAGACATGCTTCTTTTCTGCCAGCATGAGAAGGAAGAAAACACTGGAGAATCATTGGATATCTCTCATGTCATGTGGTCTAAATTCATCTACGCCATCTCTGAGTGCAAGTGCCCTATCTATGGTCCATTTATCATGTTACTCATTGAGAAGGCTTAGGCTCGCGTGTATCCTAATGTTGTGCGGGAGACTGGTGAGTTGATCTCCCATGAGATCAAGCGTCTGCGGAAGAAGGAGAACTGGGGCACCCCGGCTTCTAGTTCTGGTATTCCATCTGGAGCTGCTGACATGGAGACCGAGGTTGAGGCTGATGCTGACGATGATGCGGATTATGGGCCCTATGGAGTGGAGCCCTCATGGGCAAAGAAGATCAAGCGCAAGATGAAGAAACTCTTTTGCATGGAGTCTCATGGATAGTATATGGCTCATGTTTCTGAGAAGAAGGCCAGGAGCCGGCACAAGGAGCTCATGCGCCAGTTGGGTACCGCTGTTGCCAGCGGATCAAAGGGAAAGATCACTGATGAGGAGGAATGGGTTCAGCAGCACTACCCGTGGACCGATTCAGACACCGAGCAGTTTCCTACTGATGATGGCAGTGCAGACGATCCCGCTGGGATGTGATGATGGAGACCCTCAGTTTGATATCACCTGAAGCTGTAGCAGCGCTCTTTGCCTTTTTGGTGTCTCGACGCCAAAGGGGGAGAGAGCTTAGGGATTTTTCATTGTCGAGTTGCGAGCGTGTGTTTGTGTGGTGTGTTTGCCTTGCCTGTCTTTCTCGCAAACTCTTTTCTCGTCTTTGGCGCTTGTTTGGTTTATGTTTGCGAGACCCGATACCCTATCATATGGTGTGAGACATATGCTACCTTATCCTTTTATTATCTAGTTTGTTGAGTACCTTGGTAGTATGTGAGTTGCATGCTTATCCAGTTATATTCTTTGCTCACTCCTACTCTTATGCATCCGAGCTTTATATGTTCCATTAACTGTTACTAATGTTGTTTGACTATAAAATATAGGGGGAGTGTTGATCCTAATGTATGTGCTCTGCTTTCCAGAGGCACCTCTTATTATTTGCACACATTCAGGGGGAGCTCCGTCTATATTTTGTAGTTTTGGGATTCACTTACTTTCTTGTCTTACCTTTTGTGCAAATCCTGTGTTGTCATCAGTCCACCAAAAAGGGGGAGATTGTTAAGGCATGTCTCTCTCTAAGTAGTTTTGGTGATTGATGACAATGTCTTTGTGGACTAATCGTGTGCATTGAGTATTTCAGAGATCCAGCCTTTGGCACGAACTATTCCCTCCCCTCGGAGTTTTAAGCGAAGACGGTGTAGCTCTTTCGATTTAGTTTTGGTGGACTTGTGTCGTAGGAGTCACCATACTATTAAGAGGGGGTCCGCATTGGTTAGGCTAGGGTGGAATCAACACGTACACATCCCTTTGCACCCTCTGAGCCTTCCCGCTTCGATGCAGGCTCCCTTGTTTCCTTCTCTATGAAATTTGGTCCCAGCGGTAGTACCGCGGACCCCAGCAGTAGTACCGCTCAAGAGCTACAAGCGGCAGTACCGCTCCACAGCGGTACTACTGAAGGAAATATGCCCTAGAGGCAATAATAAAGTTATTATTGATTTCCTTATATCATGATAAATGTTTATTATTGATGCTAGAATTGTATTAACCGGAAACATAATACTTGTGTGAATACATAGACAAACAAAGTGTCACTAGTATGCCTCTACTTGACTAGCTCGTTGATCAAAGATGGTTATGTTTCCTAGCCATTGACATGAGTTGTCATTTGATTAATGGGATCACATCATTAGGAGAATGATGTGATTGACTTGACCCATTCTGTTAGCTTAGCACTCGATCGTTTATTATTCTTCTATTGCTTTCTTCATGACTTATACATGTTCCTATGACTATGAGATTATGCAACTCCCGTTTACCAGAGGAACACTTTGTGTGCTACCAAATGTCACAACGTAACTGGGTGATTATAAAGGTGCTCTACAGGTGTCTCCGAAGGTACTTGTTGGGTTGGCGTATTTCGAGATTAGGATTTGTCACTCCGATTGTCGGAGAGGTATCTCTGGGCCCACTCGGTAATGCACATCACTATAAGCCTTGCAAGCATTGCAACTAATGAGTTAGTTGCGGGATGATGTATTACGGAACGAGTAAAGAGACTTGCCGGTAACGAGATTGAACTAGGTATTAAGTTTCCGACGATCGACTCTCGGGCAAGTAACATACCGATGACAAAGGGAACAACGTATGTTGTTATGCGGTTTGACCGATAAAGATCTTCGTAGAATATGTGGGAGCCAATATGAGTATCTAGGTTCCGCTATTGGTTATTGATCAGAGACGTGTCTCGGTCATGTCTACATAGTTCTCGAACCCATAGGGTCCGCACGCTTAAAGTTCGATGACAGTTATATTATGAGTTTATGTGTTTTGATGTACCAAAGGTAGTTTGGAGTCCCGGATGTGATTACGAACATGACGAGGAGTCTCGAAATGGTCGAGACATAAAGATTGATATATTGGAAGCATATATTTGGATATCAGGAGTGTTCTGGGTGAATCGGGATTTTACCGGAGTACCGAGGGTTACCGGAACCCCCCCCCCCCCGAGGTTTAATGGGTGTCGCGACCGGTTTTCCAGACATTAAATTCCAGAAAATGGCCGACGAGCTCATCAGCCCCAGGATTACTGTTAGCTGATGAGGCACCAACTTGTTACAGAAATTCCAAGCAAAGGTACAAAATATGTAGTACAAGACCAATGTGGCCTATGAGTACAACAAATGGTTTCTAGTGGTTGAGGGCGGAAGCGGTTTGAGGATCACCACGGCTATGGGACTCCATTTCCCACGGGAATAGTTGACCAGGCTAACTCCTATCTTCACGAGGCTGCTATCACTGTTGCTCAGGTTCCGAGGCGGTCGTCGCAACACTCCTCCCCAAGCAATAAATCTGGCCAAGACAATAGCCAGGGACAAGCCAGTGAGTACTTTGAATGTACTCGCAAACATTAAGAACACAGGTATAATGTAACCATTGATGCTCATGCTTTGCAATATCCTTATACTCGCTTAGTTAGTCATAAAAATAAATATCTTGATGCATGCAAACAGGTTATTCATATGTCACCGGAAATTTATGCAACAGCCACATAGAGGTAAAAAAAATACTGCGTGCCAAGCGAGGGTCTGAATGACTCCTCGAGCGGAAAATGCGGAATAATAGATACTGGTGCCAAACGAGTGTCTGAAAGACTCCTCGAGCGGAAAATGCGGAATAATAGATGCTGGTGCCAAACGAGTGTCTAAAAGACTCCTCGAGCGGAAAATGCGGAATAATAGTACCACAGTCGGGCGTCTGAGCGACACCACAGAAAGGGCTTTAAAAGAAATGCCACAGCCGGGCGTCTGAGCGACACCACAGAAAGGGCTTTAAAAGAAATGCCACAGCCGGGCGTCTGAGCGACACCACAGAAAGGGCTTTAAAAGAAATGCCACAGCCGGGCGTCTGAGCGACACCACAGAAAGGGCTTTAAAAGAAATGCCACAGCCGGGCGTCTGAGCGACACCACAGAAAGGGCTTTAAAAGAAATGCCACAGCCGGGCGTCTGAGCGACACCACAGAAAGGGCTTTAAAATAAAATAATCATAGTGAAATATCCCGGAGGTAGAACCATCCCAGAGATATTCGATGATAACAATAATATCACGGGTTAGTCAACAATAGTAATAATCATAATCATCACAAGTCTCAAGTAGTAGTTCCCGTTCTGGTTTAACCGTTTCACCTCCGAAGACCGACACTAAGACCGACGCTTGACCCATCCCAGACTGTAGTTCTTAACCAAGGACACGGCTATTCGAATAGGTTTAATCTCTGCAGAGGGTGTACTCTTTACCCACGAGTAACGGATTTCTTTAGTCCATCGGGACTAATTCCGTCTATGGCCTTTTAGTTGAAAACACGCCTAACTTGCACACACCAGCTTAACTCATCGGTGTCTGGAATCACCCACGACACTTGTCAAGCAAAACTCTAAGTGGGGGAGGCTACAACCTCGCGTAGCATGGGATCAAATTTTTATCGCGCGCTCTAAGGGGTGGCCTCCTCTCTCGGTCCCAACCGGAAACACCCATGCCCCCTGACCAGGTGGCATGCCTACCGGCTACAACCGATATCTTCCACCATGGCCTCTCTGTACGGTGTGTGCTGGAAAGGGGTTGACAACTTACTGAACCGTACCCTACCTGCGGCAGCGACGAGTGGTAGTACGAGGCAAGTATGGGGGTTACTGGAACAAGACTCGATCTGCGGTCGACTCAGGAGGTTATAAGTTCCTGCATGACATATATATCAAATATATTTCAACCAAAAAAAATCACCACTCAATATACCTTGCCATGCCATATCGGAAATAACCGTCCCGACGGGGACCGGCGACGAGCTCACGCCTACCCAAGGCCGAGGCTTTCCCGGATTCCTTTCCGGTATGCATGCAAGGCACATGAGGATGATTACCATCTCAATTATATTTATGTCCAATAGCAAGGAAAAATCGTTGATATGCTTCCATGCAAATGATCATGTCACATGAAATATCAATTCCACCGAAATGAGGTGGTGTTATAAATGTGTCAACCAACATATCAAAAATATTATGCCAGGGTTCAAGATGCTTGCCTTGAAGTTGTGGAGGGGTGAGGTGCTCTCCAAATTTTTTGAAAGTTTCTTCCCTCTCTCCAAAATCCTATTTTAAAAAATATTTGAATTAACACACATTTCAAAACAGTACAAAAAGTGGTTTTCGAAAATTTTCAAATAAATCTTAAAATAAACTAGATCAAATTTGAGGAAGGTAGGAAAAAGAATCAACTCATTTGGAGTTGTATTTTAAAAGTTATAGGCAGTCAAAGTTGTGGTCAAAACTGATTTAAATAAAACAGAAAAGGAAAAACGTTTCAGAGGGGAATACGCTTTCGGAGCAGGGAGACGTACTAGGGGGATTACGCCTTCACTTAAACACATGGACGGCGCGGTGTGTTACTGACAGTGGGTCCAGGGGGCCCACTAGTCAGGTTTGACTAGTCTTCTCCCTCTCTTTCCTCTGTCCCGAGCGGAGGCGGAGCTCCGGCGATCGTCGCCGGCGACTGGCGGCTCCTCGCGGGGCTCCGAGGGCGGGGATGGATCCGCTACTCCGGGGAGGTCCTCCCGGTGGTCGCCTGGCAGGTGGGGGCGGAGGGAGCTGCCGGCGGCGAGCTCCTCGGCGGAGGTGGCCTCGGGAGCAAAGTGCTAATGGGGCTGCGGTGGCTCCCGATCAAAATCGAGCAGGGGGAAAGGTTCACGGGAGGAAGAGGAGGCTTCTGGTGGAGAGAGTGGAGAGGGGGAGGTTCTGGTGGCGCCGGAACGGCAGGGGCAGTGGCGGTGGCCGGAGTTGCCGGAGACGGGGAAGAAAACCTCCCTGGGTCGAATGCGGGCTAGGGAAATGCCATAGGGGTGGCCTGAGGTTGCCTGCGTGCGGGAACGGGCTCGGGGTCTCCTTAAATAGGCGTGGCAAGGCGGTTCCGCGGCGGCCGTGGATAAGCTCTCCGGCGACCGCCATTCTGTAGCTAGGGGCGTCGTGGCGGCGACGAGCGCTAGGCGACACCCTTGTGGATGAGCTTGCGCTGTTCCCAGGGGCCAGGTGGCGAGCGGGAGGGGCTTGGGCGGCGCTGCCCGTGGCAGAGGCTGTCGTCCGACGCCGGCGTGCCGCCAAAATTGCTCTGGTGGTGGCGCTGTAGGGCGCCAGGGGTGGCTGGCGTGTAGTGGTGAGGCGGCGAGCGTGTGGCAGCTAGCTGCAGGTAGTCACGAGCTGGAACTGGTGCGGGTGAGACGCGGCGGCTCGGGTGCACGCGGCTGCAATTGGCGCGCTCTGGGCGCGTCCAGAGCACGCTCACCAGCTGCTCGGCGAAATGCCAGGGCATGCTAGGTGGCTCGGTTGGAGCTGGGGTTTAGCAGGTCTAGGTTTAGGCTTGCAAGGAGATCAGTGGACAAGCTGGTTTGGTCGGGGGATCTGGTTCACAGAGCAAACCAAAGATTCATGCCAAAACAGATCATGTCCATAAGGTGTTTGACACAATGCCAAGGGCACTTAGGCAAGTCTTGGAGTGGTCAAAAGCTCCAGATCAGTGTCTCCTTAGATGCAAGAGAGAGTGGTGAGGTCATCTGGATAAAATGAGAAACTTGCTAGTGCAAATTTTACAAAACTACAATTCTGGACAGGAAATAGATGGCATCATTTCATGAACCAAAATTGCCCCAAAGGGTGCATGCTCCTGGACTTAGGGGTTTGGTAGGGAGGACTATGAGCATGAGAAAACACAAGGTCACTGGAGCAAGAAATAATGGGGGTGCAGTAGAAAACACCAGTCTGGTCCAGAATGAAGATGATGCTGATTCACTCAAAATTTGCAAATAGCATCACTGTGTTTTTGCATAAAGTTGAATCATATGGTATCACTAACATCCCATAATTTTTGTGGAGGCTAGAAAGGAATATTTAAATGGGTTGTAGTGAAAAATTGCCCACTGGACCAGAGAATAAAAAAGGGTGTAGAGCTCAAAATATTTCATGAAATAAATATGTTTTTGCATAAAAGTTATTTAATAACATCACATGACATCTCCAAATTTTGGTGGGAATTTTAAGTGAATCTATCAAATGGTTGTAGTTCAAATATGGCCATTCAACTTTAAAAAAACCATTTTCAAGAAAGTAAAGATCAAGCAACTTAATTATGCAATTAGTTGTACTGATAAAAGTAAAGTTTTTCTAGAGAGGTTAAACAAGTCCAATAACATAATTGAAAAGTTCACATTTAGGGGAAAAACTCCATAATGACAAGGTTAAAGATCAAAAGGGAGCTCAGAAAATAAAGTTTTTAAGTCCTGGCAAAAAAATAATTAATTAATAAAACAAGGCAAATTTTTTTTGGGGTGTCACAATGGGCCAAGATGGGCCTTAGTGGAGAAGAGGAGGGGCGGCCAGGGCAGGCCGCGCGCCCCTCCCCCTCTAGTCCTAATTGGACAAGGAGGGAGGGCGGCGCCCCCTTTCCTTCCTCTCTCCCTCCTCCTTCCCCCTTCTCCTACTCCAACTAGGAAAGGAGGGAGTCCTACTCCTGGTGGGAGTAGGACTCCTCCCTGGCGCGCCTCCTCCTGGCCGGCCGCCTCTCCCCCCTTGATCCTTTATATACGGGGGCAGGGGGCACCTCTAGACACAACAATTGATCCCTTGGATCTCTTAGCCGTGTGCGGTGCCCCCATCCACCATAGTCCACCTCGATAATATCGTAGCGGTGCTTAGGCGAAGCCCTGCGTCGGTAGAACATCATCATCGTCACCACGCTGTCGTGCTGATGGAACTCTCCCTCAAAGCCCGGCTGGATCGGAGTTCGAGGGACATCATCAAGGTGAACGTGTGCTGAACTCGAAGATGCCATACGTTCGGTACTTGATCGGTCGGATCATGAAGATGTACGACTACATCAACCGCGTTTTGCTAACGCTTCCGCTTTTGGTCTACGAGGGTACATGGGCAACACTCTCCCCTCTTGTTGCTATGCATCACCATGATCCTGTGTGTGCGTAGGAAATTTTTTGAAATCACTACATCTCGGTGTGGAACGACACCTATGGGATCACAAGAATCCCTACTACGGTTGCCGGGGCATAGGGTTGCGAGGAGAGCAGGGCTAGTAGACAGCACAAAGGTCGTTTACCCAGGTTCGGGTCACGAGAATGCGTAAAACCCTAGTCCTGCTTTGGTGGGTGTATTTCTGAGAGTTCTTGAGCTCTCAAACTAGCTGTGATTAGCGCGTGGTTCGAAAGAGCCGAATCCTTCTCCTAGTCGCCTCGGGCCTCCTTTTATAGGAAAAAGGGGCTGCTACAGTGGCACACAGGAGGTGGAAAGGTCTACAGTGGCACAAGGTTATCCCTCGTATTATAGGACAAGGTGCATTTAATGCATCGCTTAGGTGTCCTCTTACTTTATCGGGGACGGGGGCGATGCCCGTCCTGTCCGTCGCCACTCCTCCTCGCTTCAACACGCGCCTCGGCTAGGGATGCATGCAATGCCATGTAGGCAGGCAGGCAGCTGAGTTGGCGCGGTGGTGGAGTCTTCACGAAAATCTGCATGTCGCCACGCATGCGCTTGATGAGTTGGCCTGGGAGCTGCATGTTCCCACGTAGGTGCCCGCCCAGCTGGTTGGGCTGGCAGCTGCATGTGAACGGTGGTGGGAGCTTGGTTGACATGGTCTTGGCGATGGTCTCGCCGGCGTCTTTGGCGAGGGCCTTGCCGGGTGGCCCGGCAAGGGTCTTGCCGTGGCGTGCTGTCGTCCCCGGCAAGGATCTTGCCGGGGGTCTGGTGGCCTTCCTCGGCAAGGATCTTGCTGAGAATCGTCATCTTCTAATCCTCATCTGATCTTGAATATGTCTTCACAAAGATCTGCATGCCACCACAAAGGTGCCTTCCCAAGCCTTGGCCCCACGTTGATGATGGCGCTGGGGGCCGTGGGCTCAAGGGTGGCTCACTCTGTTGGTGCGGGGCGAGCAGTCCCGGCAAGGGTCTTGCCGGGGCCGCTGAGGCCGCCCGGCAAGGGTCTTGCCGGGTGAACTTGCTTCGTCCCTCTGCTCTTTGTGGTCTTGGCCTTGGCGTTGCTTCGATTGTCTTGGGCTTCGATCTTACCTTGGCTCACCTCCCTCGTTCTGCTTGGTGTGGCCATGGGCGCGGCTCTGACTACCCGTGCACAGGAAAAGGGGTACAAAGATGCGCGCCTATTTTTGTACACCGATAGGAGCCTTCGGGCCTGGGCCACACATAAGCGCGACACGTTGTTGGGCCAGGCCCAAAACGATGCGCGGGCAGGTGGGGCGGTTTTTACCATGGTAAGATTCTTCGTGCGCTCCACCTCCCACGACCCACGTGCGTGGCGCAGCGTGGATGGGTGGGCGTGGCGTGGGCGGCATGCGTGGGGCGGTTTCCACACGCATGCGTCACATCGTAGTAAAGAGGCGGCTTGCGCCTTCCCCGTAAAAAGGGAGAGGCGTGGAGGCGCATCTCATTTACTGAGCGGGGGCCGGGGTGCAGTCTTCAAGGTGTCCACTCCCCACGATCACGGGGTGGGGAGAGGTCACCTCACCCGTCCCCTCAGTTCTGCATGTCTACCACGCGTCTTTCATGTGCTTGGGGTGTTAAACGGTGGAGGCGGGAAACCGGGCCGTCGCTGGTTGGGGCAGCGGGTCAGTCCTAATTCCCTACGCCTCCGGTGTCTGGATGGGCCGAGCGGGGCGGCCGAGCCTCAACCTCGTTCCTTTATAAAGGGGAGGAAGGGGGATGGCATCCCGCATTCTTCCATCCTCTATCTCCCCCTGCTTCTGCTTCTTCCTCTCACCCGCCATGGAGAAGGGGAATCCTGGTCCCTCGACGGTGGCGGCGAGGGTCGCCGCTCGACAGCGCGTCCCTCCTCCTCCTGAACCCGTGGTGGTGGAACCGACCGCGAGGGGAAGGGGGAGGCGGCGAGGCTGTGGCGAGGCCGGGGCAGAGGCCGTAGCGCTCGGGGAAGAGGAGGACGGGGCGGCGCACCGGCCTCGCCCCCGCCAATGATGCCCTTCCCGATGGAGGGCCATGTTGAAGACCAGCCTTGCGAGTTCTTCATCAGGATCCACCGCCCCCAGCATCGTCGTCTTCGTGTCCCCACCCCGTTCGCTTAGGTGATGGAGCGTGCCCCGCCCCAGACCCTCAGGTTGCACATGAGGGGCTGCGGGAACGGGGGCACGCGGGTCGACGTCGACTTCCTGGCTCCTCAAGTTATGTATCTCCGATGTGGATGGAAGACGTTCGCCCGCATCCACAGCCTGACGGCGGGGCTCGTCCTCTACTTCAAGTTAATGGAGGATGGCCTGCTCTCCGTCAAGGTCTTCGGAGAGTTTGGAACTCGTCTGAAATGCTGCGTGGAGAGCCCCTCTGATGGAGATTCTGACGATGGAAGCTCGTCCTCGAGCGAGAGCAACGAGGAGGGCAGCGGGGCGGACAGTGGGGACGAGTCCAACTAGGCGTCGGACGCCCCGCGCCTAGGCGGGTGCGGCAGCAGCATCATCTGCACCTGGCCGCTCCTCCGACAGAGGTTTGCCGGGGGCGGGGCCAGCTCCTTGAACTCTCGGGGCCGTCTCCTTGGGCAGATGGCATCGGGAGGCTGCGGAAGAGGAAGAGGGCGGGCGACAAGGCCATCAACTCGGAGTACGCGGGCACCGAGGCCTTCATCGCGTATTGCCGGTCCTACCGCCTCGTCTTCCAGCTCCTTTCCCGGCACCGTCATCACCGGCCCGCCCGTGGGCGGCCACCGAGGTATTCTCTTGGTGCTTTCTGCTGCTCGTAGTTCGCCTAGGCGCCCCTTTTGCTCTTTCACCTCCTTGACCTGCCTCCTGAGGAGAGGGACAAGAAAGGGATTACGGGCATCTTATCTCTTTTCTAGTTTGTAAGCCTGCGGGCCTTTGTTGAATTTAAAACTTGTAATCCCCTTGCTCATGTTTTTCATCTCGCACGAACTGTACCTATTGTCAGGACCGGATTTTCGGGATATAATTTCCCAGAAAATGGCCCTTGTGCTCATCAGCCCCAGGATTACTGTTAGCTAATGAGGCACCAACTTGATACAAAAACCCAAGCAAGGTACATAATATGTAGTACAAGACCATTCTGGCCTATGAGTAGAACAAATGGTTTCTAATGGTTGATGGCGGAAGCGGTTTGCGGATCATCAGCGTCTATGGGACTCCATTTCCCATGGGAATAGCTGACCAGGATAACTCCTATCTCTGCGAGGCTGCTATCTCCATTTCGTAGGTTCCGGGACTGTCATCGCAACGCTCCTCTCCACGCAAGAAATCTGGCCAAGACAATAGCCAGGGGCAAGCCAGTGAGTACTTTGAATGTACTCGCAAACATTAAGAACGCAGGTATAATATAGCCACTGATAATCATGCTTTGAAATAGTCTATGGTCACTTCGTCAGTTATGAAATAAGGTTCATGATGCACGCAAGTAGATCATTTAAATAAATCATGAGTAAGCAATCAGGGTGTAAAAATGTAAAGCACCGATCGGGTGTCTGAAACGACGCCTCGAAAGGATAATAATATGAAGCATGCCTCAGTCGGGCGGCCGAGCGACACCACAGAAAGGGCTTATATATAAAAGGGATAACAAGCATGCCACAGTCGGGCGTCTGTGCGACACCACATAAAGGGCTTATAAGTAAATGAAATAGCAAGCATGCCACAGTCGGGCGTCTGAGCGACACCACATAAAGGGCTTATAAGTAAATGAAATAGCAAGCATGCCACAGTCGGGCGTCTGAGCGACACCACATAAAGGGCTTATATATAAACATAATCACGGTGAACATCCAGGAGGTAGTACCATCCCAGGGATATTCATTATTTCAAAAAAATACAAATGTTAGTCCATAATGATAATAATCATAACCATCATATATCACAAGTCATAATCAATATTCTGGTTTAGTAGTTTCTCCTCCGAAGACCGACACTAAGACCGACAGTTGACCCATCCCAGACTGTAGTCCTTAACCATGGACACGGCTATTCGAATAGGTTTAATCTCTGCAGAGGGTGTACTCTTTACCCACTAGTAACAGATTCCTTTAGTCCATCGGGACTAATTCCGTCCACGGTCTTTCGTTCGAAAACACACCTGACCACACACACCAGCCTAACTTACCGGTGTCTGGAATCACCCTTGACACCCGTTAAGCAAACTCTAAGTGGGGAGGCTACAACCTCGACTAGCATGGGATCACAAAATTTTATACCGCACGCAAACTAGGGGAGCTACCCCTTCGGCTACAACCGAAACACCCATGCCCCCAGACCAGGTGGCATGCCTACCGGATGCAGCTGGTATCTTCCACCATGGCCTCTCTGTACGGTGTGTGCTAGGAAAGGGGTTGACAACTTACTGAACCGTACCCTGCCTATGGCAGGGACAAGTGGTAGTACGAAACAAGTATGGGGGTTACCAGAACAAGACTCGATCTATGGTCGACTCAGGAGGCTTAGGTATTCCCTGCATGATTAGCATAGCAAATATATTTCAATCCACTGGACAGAATCACCACTTAGCATACCTCATCATGCCATACCGAACACACTGTCTCGACGAGGAACTGGAGACAAGCATCGTGTCTACCCAAGACAGAGGCTTTCCCGCTTTCCTTCCGGTAGGCATGAAGGTTATGTGAGGGTGTCTGTTGTCACAACATATCAATGTTCAAAATTACGGTACCATTAACATGCACCCACGAGTAGGATCATATCACCCTAATCAATAACGGAAATTTCGAGACATGGTGGTGTTGTAACCAATTTAAACAACACACGGCAATATTATGCCCGGGTTCAGAATACTTGCCTTCAAGGTGTGGAGAGGTGAGGTGCACTCCAATACTTTTGAAAGTTTTCTTCTCTCTCCAAAAATCCTATTTTCAAAAATATGCAAATAACACATATTTCAAAAACAGTACAAAAAGTTGTCCTAATTATTTTTGAAATAAACCTTAAAATAAACTAGGTGAAATCTGAGAGTGGTAGGAAAAAGAATCAATTCATTTGGACTTATATTTAAAAAGTTATGGCCAGTCAAAGTTAAGTCAAATTCTGTTTTTAAAATAAAACAGAAAAAGAAAAACGTTTCAGATAGAAATACACTTCCGGGGTAGAGGAGACGTACTTATGAAGTTTACGCCTTCACTTAAAACACATGGGGGTGGTCACTGACAGTGGGTCCGCGGGGCCCACTGGTCAGGTTTGACCAGTCGCCTCTCCCTCCTTTTCGTCTGCCCGAGCGGGGGGCGGGACTCCAGTGATCGTCGCCGGTGAACGGAGTCTCCTCGAGGGCACCTGAGGCCAGGAATGGATCCGCCACTCCTAGGCGGTCCTCCCGATGGTCGACTGGCCGGCGGGGACGGAGGGAATCGCCGGCGGTGAGCTCCGTGGCGGAGGGAGCTTCGGGCATGATTGGGGGCTTTGTCTCCGGTGGCTCCCGATCAAAATCGAGCTTGGGGGTGGACTCACGAGATGAAGGGAGGGCCCCTGGTGAAGAGAGTGGAGAGGGGGAGGCCCTGGTGGTGCCGGAGTGAATGAGACAGTGGCGGCGGCCGTGGTTGCCGGAGATGAGGAAGACGACCTCTCTGGTGTTTCTACTGCTACGGGCGGATCGGTGAGGGAGTGTGGGAGGTTGCTTGAGGGTTTGGTGAGCTCGGGGGGGGGGGGTCCTTATGTAGCGATCGGGGGCGGTTCCGACGATGGCCGAGGATAAAAACACCGGCGACCGTCATTCTGTAGCTAGGGCGACATGGCGACGACGAGAGCTTGCGGACAAGGTTGTGGATGAGCTTGAGCTGTTCAAGGGGGCAGCTGGCGAGCGCTGGTGGCTCGGGCGGCGCCGTCCACGGCAGGGCTGCTGTAGCCGGCCGCTTGTGGCCACGGCCGACCTGACGGCGGCTCTGTGGAGTGCCAGGGGTGGCTCTGCGGCGAGGGGAAGGGGCGGGGTGTTGGTTGTGGAGCGGGGAAGGGCCAGAACAAGCGTGAGGCGACGACAGTGCGATGCGGCGGCTCGGTGCACGCGTGTGCAAAACGTGCGCTCTGGGCGCGCCTAGAGCATGCACGCGACGTGTTCGACCAAAAGCCAGGGCATGATAGGGGGCTCCAATCCACAAGAGAGCTAGCAGGGTGGGGCTATAGTCTAGGGCAAAACCATGTGACATGCTGGTCTAGTCAGGGGATCAAGTTCATAACACAAACCAGAAACCAAGCCAAAATTGGTCATGCACTCAGGGTGTTTGACAAAATGCCAATGGCATCTAGGCAACTCTTGGGGTGGCCAAATTCTCCAGATCAATGTCTCCTTGGATGAAAAAGAGGGTGGTGAAGCTAGTTTGACAAAAGCAGGAACTTGCTAGTGTAAGTTTTGCCAAACTTCAGTTCTGGGCAGAAGGATGAGGGCATTGTTTCATGAACCAAAAATCTTCCAATGGGTCCACTCTTCTGGACTTAAGGGTTTTGCAAGATGGGCTATAAGCAGGAGAAAGCATATGGTCACTAGAGCAAAAATAATTAGGGTTGCTGTAGAAATCACCAGGTTGGACCAGTATGAAAAAGAGGTTGTTACACTCAAATTTTTCAAAGAGCATCAATGGGTTTTTGCATACAGTTGAATTAAATCCCAGTACTAACATCCCACAATTTTGGTGGAGGCTAGAAAGAAATATTTAAAATGGTTGTAGTGCAATACTGCCATGTGGACCAGTTTTGAAAACTTGGGGTAGAGCTCAAAATATTTAATGAATGAAATATATATTTGCATAAAAGTGATTTAAACACATCACATAACATCTCCAAATTTTTGGTTGGAATTTTAGATAAATATATCAAGAGGTTGCAGTGCAAATTGGGTCCTGAAACTTTTAAAAAAATCATTTTAAGGAATAATTCTCAGGGAGAATTAGTTATGCAATTAAATGCACTTTTAAGAGAAATGTTTTTCTTGAGGGGGAAAACAAGTCCAATAATATATTTGGAAGTTTTCACTTGGGGTAAAAACTCCATAAAAATCCAAGAAAGGATGGTACTGAAATCAAAGAAAACCCAGAAAATGAAAAGTTTAATTTCCTGGCAAGATTTTAATTAATAAAATAAGGTCAAATTTTTTGGGGTGTCACACCTATATGGGATGTTTTTAATGAAAAAGCAATACTTGCCGGGTTTTTCATTCGCGGGTAAATCCCGTGACAAGGAGCAAATCCTTGTTATTGTTTAAGATAAACGTTTTTCGCCCGGCAACAGGCCTTGCCGTCCCCCACTCCACTCGATCGTTCTCACGCTCTTGGCAGAGGCAGGGATGAAGTGGGCTTCAGGCTCCTCGTCCCACCTCCTTGCCGCCGCGGCTACGACCAAATCCGGACTCAGGAAATAATTCCTAGGTATAGGAAAAAAAGGGGAGCACGACAGCCTAGAGATAAAGACGAGGTTTCACATGCCCCAGTCTGGTTCCGAAATGCATGACAGAGGATAAAAGACTTATCTAGATCTGCAGCCTGATACGTCTCCAACGTATCTATAATATTTGATTGCTCCATGATATATTATCTACTGTGTTGGACTATATTGGACTTTATTTTCCACTTTTATATTATTTTTGGGACAAACCTATTAACCGGAGGTCCAGCCCAGAATTGCTGTTTTTTACCTATCTCAGTGTTTCGGAGAAACAAAATATCAAACGGAGTCCAAACGGAATAAAATCTTCGGGAACGTGATTTTCTCATCGAACGTGATCCAGGAGATTTGGACCCTACTCCAAGAAGTAACAGAGGCGGTCACGAGGGTGGGGGTGCGCCCCCCTCTAGGGTGCGCCCCCTGCCTCGTGGGCCCCTCGGTGCTCCACCGACGTACTCCTTCCTCCTATATATACCTACGTACCCCCAAACGATTAGAACAGGAGCCAAAAACCTAATTCCACTGCCGCAACTTTCTGTATCCACGAGATCCCATCTTGGGGCCTGTCCCGGAGCTCCGCCGGGGAGGGCCGTCATCACGGAGGGCTTCTACATCATCCTAGCCCCTCTGATGAAGTGTGAGTAGTTTACCTCAGACCTTCGGGTCCATAGTTATTAGCTAGATGGCTTCTTCTCTCTCTTTGGATCTCAATACAATGTTCTCCCCCTCTCTCGTGGAGATCTATTCGATGTAATCTTCTTTTTGTGGTGTGTTTGTTGAGACCGATGAATTGTGGGTTTATGATCGAGTCTATCTATGAATAATATTTGAATCTTCTCTGAATTCTTTTATGTATGATTGGTTATCTTTGCAAGTCTCTTCGAATTATCAGTTTGGTTTGGCCTACTAGATTGGTTTTTCTTGCCATGGGAGAAGTGCTTAGCTTTGGGTTCGATCTTGCGGTGTCCTTTCCCAGTGATAGAAGGGGCAGCAAGGCACGTATTGCATCGTTGCCATCGAGGATAACAAGATGGGGTTTTTATCATATTGCATGAAACTATCCCTCTACATCATGTCATCTTGCTTAAGGCGTTACTCTGTTTTTAACTTAATACTCTAGATGCATGCTGGATAGCAGTCGATGAGTGGAGTAATAGTAGTAGATGCACGCAGGAGTCGGTCTACTTGTCTCGGACGTGATGCCTATATACATGATCATACCTAGATATTCTCATAACTATGCTTAATTCTGTCAATTGCTCAACAGTAATTTGTTCACCCACCGTAGAATACTTATGCTCTCGAGAGAAGCCACCAGTGAAACCTATGGCCCCCGGGTCTATTCTCATCATATCAATCTCCCTCACTTTAATCTTGCTTTGCTTTTTTACTTTGCCTTTTACTTTTCACTTTGCATCTCTCTATCAAAAATACCAAAAATATTATCTATCATCTCTATCAGATCTCACTCTCGTAAGTGACCGTGAAGGGATTGACAACCCCTAATCGCGTTGGTTGCGAGTAGCTATCGTTTTGTGCAGGTACGAGGGACTTGGGCGTGGCCTCCTACTGGACTGATACCTTGGTTCTCAAAAACTGAGGGAAATACTTACGCTACTTTGCTGCATCATCCTCTCCTCTTCGGGGAAAACCAAGGTAGTGCTCAAGAGGTAGCACAGCCTCCGGCAATCTCATCTTGGCGCGGTTGGATCCTTGTGCTTGCAGCCCCCGGCAACTCTGGTTTGCCGGGGTCGGGGCGCCGGCCCGTTTCCTTCTTTCCGAGTAGCTCAGCAGAAGTGCTCATGTGCCCTGCGAACCAAAGGAGGACAGAAAAGGAATAGATAGGCACGCACTCGACCTCTAGGCTAGGGGTTAGTCGCCGCTAAGCACTATCAACCCTAACCAAGGAAGAGACTCGACCTAGCATGCATGCTATAACTTAGGGTGCTAGCGCTTCATTTATTTATGCTTAGGGTCTGCGCCTGGCTTTGTACAAAGGGTCACATGCCTTGTCGACAAAGCTTGTACAAACGGTGGCTTGCCGGGAGGCCCGGCAAGCCGGGCCTTATGGGTAAAACTTGCGAAGATGCTCGATGTTCCAGGAGTTCCTCACTGGGACGGCATCTTCGGTCTCCAAGTGGACTGCGCCAGGCCTGGTGACTCGTATTACCCGATAAGGGCCTTCCCACTTCGGCGTCAACTTGTTGGAATTCTTGGCTGACTGAACGTGCCGAAGAACAAGGTCGCCTTCCTCAAAGCTTTGGGCATGAACCTTGCGGCTATGATAGCGACGCAAGGCTTGCTGGTAGCATGCCTCTCTCACAGCGCCCGAAGACGATCTTCCTCAAGGAGCGTCGCATCATCTTGGCGCAACGGCTCTTGCTCAAGCTCATCATAAGAGAGCACTCGAGGTGACCCGTATATGAGTTCCGTGGGGAGAACTGCTTCTGGCCCGTATACCAGGGCAAAAGGTGTCTGGCTGGTGGCTCGATTTGGCGTCATCCTGATTGACCAAAGAACCGCCGGCAACTCATCAATCCAGCGCCTTCCACTCTTGTGCAGCTTTTCAAAGGTCTTCGTTCTCAGGCCTCGCAACACTTCAGCATTTGCCCTCTCTGCTTGGCCATTGCTCCGTGGATGTGCCACGGAAGCAAAACATACCTTGCTGCCGAGGTCTTGGATGTACTGCATGAAGGTGTGGCTTGTGAACTGCGTGCCATTGTCGGTGATGACTCTGTTTGGCACACCAAAACAGAAGACCAGTCCTTTGAAGAACTTGACGGCTGACTGAGCAGTCACCTTCCTCACTGCTTCCACTTCTGGCCACTTTGTGAACTTGTCAATTGCAACGTACAAGTACTCAAAGCCCCCGACAGCGCGGGGGAAAGGGCCCAATATATCAAGCCCCCAGCCCGAGAATGGCCAGGAGAGAGGGATTGTTTGAAGGGCTTGAGCTGGCTGATGAAGCTTCTTTGAATGGAACTTGCACGCTTCACACTTGGTTACTAGTGCTGTCGCATCCTGGAGGGCGGTAGGCCAGAAGAAACCTTGCCGGAATGCCTTCCCGGCAAGGGCCCTTGACCCTATGTGGGAGCCACATATGCCTCCATGTATCTCCGCCAACAACTCCAGTCCTTCCTCCCAGGGGATGCACTTGAGTTTCACACCATTTGGCCTCCTCCGGTACAGGACGTCATCGACGAACTGGTACAGGGCGGACCGACGGGCTACTTTCTCTGCTTCTTCCTACTCCTCAGGAAGCTCCCTGATGTCTACTACACAACCTTCTTCTTGTAGACGTTGTTGTGCCTCCAAGTGCAGAGGTTTGTAGGACAGTAGCAAATTTCCCTCAAGTGGATGACCTAAGGTTTATCAATCCGTGGGAGGTGTAGGATGAAGATGGTCTCTCTCCGGCAACCCTGCAACCAAATAACAAAGAGTCTCTTGTGTCCCCAACACACCCAATACAATGGTAAATTGTATAGGTGCACTAGTTCGGCGAAGAGATGGTGATACAAGTGCAATATGGATGGTAGATATAGGTTTTTGTAAACTGAAAATATAAAAACAACAAGGTAACTAACGATAAAAGTGAGTGTAAACGGTATTGCAATGATAGGAAACAAGGCCTAGGGTTCATACTTTCACTAGTGCAAGTCCTCTCAACAATAATAACATAATTGGATCATATAACTATCCCTCAACATGGAACAAAGAGTCACTCCAAAGTCACTAATAGCGGAGAACAAACGAAGAGATTATGGTAGGGTACGAAACCACCTCAAAGTTATTCTTTCCAATCAATCCGTTGGGCTATTCCTATAAGTGTCACAAACAACCCTAGAGTTCGTACTAGAATACCACCTTCAGATACAAATCAACCAAAACCTTAATGTCACCTAGATACTCCAATGTCACCTCAAGTATCTGTGGGTATGATTATACGATATGCATCACACAATCTCAGATTCATCTATTCAATCCAACACAAAGTACTTCAAAGAGTGCCCAAAGTTTCTACCGGAGAATCACGAAGAAAACGTGTGCCAACCCCTATGCATAGGTTCATGGGCGGAACCTGCAAGTTGATCACCAAAACATATATCAAGTGAATCAATAGAATAACCCATTGTCACCACGGTTATCCCACGTAAGACATACATCAAGATCGTGCCAAATCAAGAACACGAGAGAGAGAGAGAGAGAGATCAAACACATAGCTACTGGTACATACCCTCAGCCCCGAGGGTGAACTACTCCCTCCTCGTCATGGAGAGCGCCGGGATGATGAAGATGGCCACCGGTGAGGGTTCCCCCCTCCGGCAGGGTCCTGGAACAGGGTCCCGAGAGGTTTTTGGTGGCTACAGAGGCTTGCGGCGGCGGAACTGCCGATCTATTCTCCGTTCTGGAAGTTTTAGGATACGTAGGTATATATGGGTGCAGGAGGTACGTCGGTGGAGCTTCGGGGGCCCCACGAGGCAGGGGCGCGCCCCCACCCTCGTGAGCACCTCCCTTGGCTCCTGACATGGGGTCCAAGTCCATCTGGTAGCTTTCCTTCCAAAAATAACTTCTCCAGTTGATTTCGTTCCGTTTCGACTCCGTTTGATATTCCTTTTCTTCAAAACACTGAAATAGGCATAAAACATCAATTCTGGGCTGGGCCTCTGGTTAATAGGTTAGTCCCAAAAATAATATAAAAGTGGATAATAAAGCCCAATATTGCCTAAAATAGTCGATAATATAGCATGGAGCAATCAAAAATTAAAGATACGTTGGAGATGTATCAAGCATCCCCAAGCTTAATTCCTGCTCGTCCTCGAGTAGGTAAATGATAAAAAGAGAATTTTTGATGCGGAGTGCTACTTGGCATAATTTCAATGTAAATCTTCTTAATTGTGGTATGAATATTCAGATCCAAAAGATTCAAGACAAAAGTTCATATTGACATAAAAATAATAATACTTCAAGCATACTAACAAAGCAATTATGTCTTCTCAAAATAACATGGCCAAATAAAGTTATCCCTACAAAATCTTATAGTTTGGCTATGCTCTATCTTCACCACACAAAGTATTTAAATCATGCACAACCCCGATGACAAGCCAAGCAATTGTTTTATACTTTTGACATTCTCAAAACTTTTTCAATCTTCACGCAATACATGAGTGTGAGCCATGGATATGGCACTATATGTGGAATAGAATGGTGGTCGTGGATAAGACAAAAGGGAGAAGATAGTCTCACATCAACTAGGCGTATCAACGGGCTATGGAGATGCCCATCAATAGATATCAATGTGAGTAAGTAGGGATTGCCATGCAACTGATGCACTAGAGCTATAAGTATATGAAAGCTCAACAAAAGAAACTAAGTGGGTGTGCATCCAACTCGCTTGCTCACGAAGACCTAGGGCATTTTGAGGAAGCCCATCATTGGAATATACAAGCCAAGTTCTGTAATGTAAAATTCCCACTAGTATATGAAAGTGACAACATAGGAGACTCTCTATCATGAAGATCATGGTGCTACTTTGAAGCACAAGTGTGGTAAAAGGATAGTAGCATTGCCCCTTCTCTCTTTTTCTCTCATATATATATATATATATATATATATATATATATATATATATATATATTTGGGCCTTCTCTTTTTTTATGGCCTCTTTATTTCTCTTTCTTTCTTTTTTTTCATCCAGAGTCTCATCCCGACTTGTGGGGGAATCATAGTCTCCATCATCCTTTCCTCACTTGGGACAATGCTCTAAAAATGATGATCATCACACTTTTATTTTTCATACAACTCAACAATTACAACTCGATACTTAGAACAAAATATGACTCTATGTGAATGCCTCCGGCGGTGTACCGAGATATGCAATGAATCAAGAGTGACATGTATGAAAGAATTATGAATGGTGGCTTTGCCACAAATACTACGTCAACTACATGATCATGCTAGCAACATGACAATGATGGAGCGTGTCATAATAAACGGAACGATGGAAAGTTGCATGGCAATATATCTCGGAATGGCTATGGAAATGCCATGATAGGTAGGTATGGTGGCTGTTTTGAGGAAGGTATATGGTGGGTGTATGATACCGGCGAAAAGTGCGCGGTATTAGAGAGGCTAGCAATGGTGGAAGGATGGGAAAAGTGCGTATAATCCATGGACTCAATATTAGTCATAAAGAACTCATATACTTATTGCAAAAAT
Source organism: Aegilops umbellulata (assembly GCA_032464435.1). Classification (NCBI taxonomy): domain Eukaryota; kingdom Viridiplantae; phylum Streptophyta; class Magnoliopsida; order Poales; family Poaceae; genus Aegilops; species Aegilops umbellulata. Next base: position 268,787,916 of record CP136055.1, on the reverse strand, counting down.
CTAGAAGTTATCAAAGCAAAGTATTACGCGCATGCTCCTAGGGGGATAGATTGGTAGGAAAAGACCATCGCTCGTCCCCGACCGCCACTCATAAGGAAGACAATCAATAAATAAATCATGCTCCGACTTCATCACATAACGGTTCACCATACGTGCATGCTACGGGAATCACAAACTCTAACAAAAGTATTTCTCAAATTCACAACTACTCAACTAGCATGACTCTAATATCACCATCTTCATATCTCAAAACAATTATCGAGCATCTAACTTTTCTTAGTATTCAACGCACTCAAAAGAAAGTTTTACAAATCTTGAATACCAAGCATATTATTATTATTAAGAAAATACCATGCTATTTAAGACTCTCAAAATAATATAAGTTAAGCATGAGAGATCATCTATTTCTACAAAATAAAACCACCGCCGTGCTCTAAAAGATATAAGTGAAGCCCTAGAGCAAACAACAAACTACTCCGAAAGATATAAGTGAAGATCAATGAGTAGTTGTATAATTATGTAACTATGTGAAGACTCTCTAACATTAAAGAATTTCAGATCTTGGTACTTTATTCAAACAGAAAGCAAAACTAAAGAAAATTACATGACGCTCCAAGCAAAACACATATCATGCGGTGAATAAAAATATAGCTCCAAGTAAAGTTACCGATGAACGAAGACGAAAGAGGGGATGCCTTCCGGGGCATCCCCAAGCTTAGACGCTTGGTTATCCTTGAATATTACCTTGGGGTGCCTTGGTCATCCCCAAGCTTAGGATCTTGCCACTCCTTATTCCATGGTCCATAGAATCTTTACCCAAAACTTGGAAAGCTTCACAACACAAAACTCAACAGAAAACTCATAAACTCCATTAGCGAAAGAAAACAAAACACCACTTCAAGGTACTGTAATGAACTCATTATTTATTTATATTGATATTAAACCTACTGTATTCCAACTTCTCTATGGTTCGTAAACTATTTTACTAGCCATAGAGTCATCAAAATAAGCAAACAACACACGAAAAACAGAATCTGTCAAAAACAGAACAGTCTGTAGTAATCTGTAACTAACGCAAACTTCTGGAACTCCAAAAATTCTAAAATAAATTGTTGGACCTGAGGAATTTGTCTAGTAATCATCTTAAAAAAGAATCAACTAAATATCACTCTCCAGTAAAAAGTTCTAGCTAATCTCGTGAGCTCTAAAGTTTCTGTTTTTTACAGCATGATCATAAAGACTTCACCCAAGTCTTCCCAAAGGTTCTACTTGGCATAAACACTAACTAAAACACAAAAACACATCTAAACAGAATCTAGATGTATTATTTATTCCTAAACAGAAGCAAAAAGCAAGAAATTAAAATAAAATTGGGTTTCCTCCCAACAAGCGCTATCGTTTAACGCCCCTAGCTAGGCATGATGATTTCAATGATGCTCACATAAAAGATAAGAATTGAAACATAAAGAGAGCATCATGAAGAATATGACTAGCACATTTAAGTCTAACCCACTTCCTATGCATAGGGATTTTGTGATCAAACAACTTATGGGAACAAGAATCAACTTGCATAGGAAGGTAAAACAAGCATAACTTCAAGATTTAAAGCACATAGAGAGCAAACTTGATATTATTGCAATTCCTACAAGCATATATTCCTCCCTCATAATAATTTTCAGTAGCATCATGAATGAATTCAACAATATAACCAGCACCTAAAGCATTCTTTTCATGATCTACTTGCATAGAATTTTTATTACTCTCCACATAAGCAAAAGTTTTCTCTTGAATAGTAGTGGGAGCAAACTCAACAAAATAACTATCATGTGATTGAAAATTAAGATTAAGATGACAAGTTTCATGGTTATCATTACTCTTTATAGCATACGTGTCATCACAATAATCATCATAGATAGGAGGCATGCTTTCATCATAGTAAATATTCTCATCAAAGCTCGGGGGACAAAAAATATCATCTTCATCAAACATAGCTTCCCCAGGCTTGTGGCTTTGCATATCATTAGCATCATGGATATTCAAGGAATTCATACTAACAACATTGCAATCATGCTCACCATACAAAGTTATAGTACCAAACATTTTAATGCATTCTTCTTCTAATACTTTGGCACAAATTTCCTTTCCATCATACTTACGAAAGATATTAAAAAGATGAAGCGTATGAGGCAAACTCAATTCCATTTTTTTTGTAATTTTATTTTATAAACTAACTAGTGCTAAAACAAGAAACAAAAAGATTCGATTGCAAGATCTAAAGATATAACTTCACTTACCTAGCCTCCCCGGCAACGGCGCCAGAAAAGAGCTTGATGTCTACTACACAACCTTCTTCTTGTAGAAGTTGTTGGGCCTCCAAGTGCAGAGGTTTGTAGGACAGTAGCAAATTTCCCTCAAGTGGATGACCTACGGTTTATCAATCCATGGGAGGCATAGGATGAAGATGGTCTCTCTCAAGCAACCCTGCAACCAAATAACAAAGAGTCTCTTGTGTCCCCAACACACCCAATACAATGGTAAATTGTATAGGTGCACTAGTTCGGCGAAGAGATAGTGATACAAGTGCAATATGGATGGTAGATATAGGTTTTTGTAAACTGAAAATATAAAAACAGCAAGGTAACTAACGATAAAAGTGAGCGTAAACGGTATTGCAATGATAGGAAACAAGGCCTAGGGTTCATACTTTCACTAGTGCAAGTCCTCTCAACAATAATAACATAATTGGATCATATAAATATCCCTCAACATGCAACAAAGAGTCACTCCAAAGTCACTAATAGCGGAGAAAAAACAAAGAGATTATGGTAGGGTACGAAACCACCTCAAAGTTATTCTTTCCAATCAATCCGTTGGGATATTCCTATAAGTGTCACGAACAGCCCTAGAGTTCGTACTAGAATAACACCTTCAGATACAAATCAACCAAAACCCTAATGTCACCTAGATACTCCAATGTCACCTCAAGTATCCGTGGGTATGATTATACGATATGCATCACACAATCTCAGATTCATCTATTCAATCCAACGCAAAGTACTTCAAAGAGTGCCCAAAGTTTCTACCGGAGAATCACGACGAAAACATGTGCCAACCCCTATGCATAGGTTCATGAGCGGAACCCGCAAGTTGATCACCAAAACATACATCAAGTAAATCAATAGAATAACCCATTGTCACCACGGTTATCCCACGCAAGACATACATCAAGATCGTGCCAAATCAAGAACAAGAGAGAGAGAGAGAGAGATCAAACACATAGCTACTGGTACATACCCTCAGCCCCGAGGGTGAACTACTCCCTCCTCGTCATGGAGAGTGCCGGGATGATGAAGATGGCCACCGATGAGGGTCCCCCCTCCGGCAGGGTGCCGGAATAGGGTCCCGAGAGGTTTTTGGTGGCTACAGAGGCTTGCGGCGGCGGAACTCCCGATCTATTCTCCATTCTGGAAGTTTTAGGATACGTAGGTATATATGGGGCGCGCCCCCCACCCTCGTGAGCACCTCCCTTGGCTCCTGACGTGGGGTCCAAGTCCATCCGGTAGCTTTCCTTCCAAAAATAACTTCTCCAGTTGATTTCGTTCCATTTCGACTCTGTTTGATATTCCTTTTCTTCGGAACACTGAAATAGGCATAAAACAAAAATTCTAGGCTGGGCCTCCGGTTAATAGGTTAGTCCCAAAAATAATATAAAAGTGGATAATAAAGCCCAATATTGCCTAAAACAGTAGATAATATAGCATGGGGCAATCAAAAATTATAGATACGTTGGAGACGTATCACTCCCCTGTTTGGAGGAAGTGGACAGTATGTTGCGCCCATGCCGGAGCCTGGGGCTCGACGGCAAGGACCAAAGGCATTTCTTCTGCCATGGGAGCGGATGTCTCTACGGCCAGGGCTTGACGCCCTGTCGGAGCCAGTTGCTCTTGGGCAGGCTCATCGTCCGCGGCAGCACCCTTGTCGGCAGTCCCAGGGGGTTCGGTAGGAAAGTACTTGCCGGGACCTGATTTCCTCCGCTTGTTCTGCCCCGCTGATGGTTCGACAGATGGTTGAGTTAACCGGAGCAAAAAGGTACCTGGTTCCAGAGGTAGCTTGAATGTGGCACGCTTTGACAGGTAATCAGCGATGTCGTTCTCCGCTCGGGGGACGTGCTCCGCCTGGATACCGTCAAAGCGTTCCTCCAGCTTCCTCACTTCATCTACGTAAGATTCCATCAATGGGCTGTGATAATCCTTGTTAACCTGCCTGACAATGAGCTGCGAGTCACCCCTGATGATGAGCTTCTTAACCCCGAGGTCTGCCGCGATCCTGAGACCGGCAAGCAATCCCTCATACTCAGTGGTGTTGTTGGTGGACATCTCCCTGGGGAAGTGCATCTGGATCACGTACTTTAGGTGTTCTCCGGTGGGTGCGACGAGTAGCACACCGGCACCGACGCCTTGCAGCAAGAAAGCCCCATCAAAGTACATGATCCAATCGTGGTCTGCTTCCTTGCCGGGGAGAGTGGTCTCCTAGATTTCTTCATCAGGCGTCGAGGTCCATTCTGCGATGAGTTCCGCCAAGACTCTGCTCTGAATTGTTGAGGCACTTTCAAACTTTAAACCTAAGCTTGACAGCTCCAAGGCCCATTCGGCAATCCTTCTGGTTGCGTCCGGGTTGTGCAGTATTCGTTGCAACGGGAGGCGGGTGACGACAGTGATCTCGTGGGCCTGGAAGTAGCGACGCAGCTTCCTCGAGGCCATAAGGAGGCCGAAGAGCAATTTCTGCACGCCGGAATACCTCGACCTAGCCCACTGCAAGAGGGAGCTGACAAAGTAAACCGGGTGCTGCATCATCTTCTTCCTTGGCACCACTTCACTCGACCGCGCGGGCATTGCCTTGGTGGCACCAGACTCCGCCGGGGGCCGCGCTTTGTCGGCACCAGGCCCTGCCGGGGGAATCTTTGGCTTGCCATCCGCTGGTTCTGCCACCATTTCTGCCTCCTCGTCGACCTCCCTCTGTGCCATCAGTGCGGCGCTGACCACTCAATTTGTCGCCGCCAGATACAGCAGCAACGGCTCTTGTGGTTTAGGCGCAACTAGTATTGGCATAGAGGAAAGGTATTTCTTCAGATCCTGCAGTGCTGCCTCGGCTTCTGGTGTCCACTCTATTGGGCCTGCCTTCTTCAAGATTTTGAAGAAGTGAAGGGTGCGCTCGGCGGACTTGTAGATGAATCGGCTCATGGCGGCAACGGAGCCGGTGAGCCGACGCACATCCTTGATCCGCTTGGGTGCCTCGATCTGCTCAATAGCCTTGATCTTGTCTGGGTTTGCCTTGATCCCGCACTGCGACACAAAGAACCCAAGAAGCTTGCCGGACGAAACGCCGAAGACACACTTCTCAGGGTTCAGCTTGAGGTTGATCTTGCGCAGGTTAGCAAATGTCTCTTACAGATCTTGCACAAGAGTTGGCCCATCCCTGGTTTTGACCACTATGTCATCCATGTAGGCCTCCATATTTCTATGGAGCTGAGGTTCAAAACCAATTTGGACTGCTCTTGCAAATGTTGAGCCGGCACTCTTCAACCTGAAAGGCATCCGTAAAAAGCAATACGTACCACATGGGATGATGAATGCCATCTTCTCTTCATCCTCTCTTGTCATGAAGATTTGGTGGTAGCCTGAGTAGGCGTCGAGGAATGATAACAGATCACACCCGGCCATGGAGTCAACAATCTGGTCGATGCACGGCAACGGGAAGGGGTCCTTAGGGCAAGCCTTATTAATATCTGTGCAATCAATACACAGCCTCCACTTCCCATTCGCCTGGCGCACCATTACCGGATTGGCCAACCACGTCGTGTGGAGCACCCCTCTCACCAAACTTGCCGCTTCCAACTTCCTGATCTCCTCTGTGATGAACTCCTGCCTTTCCAGACCCTACTTTCTGACCTTCTGCTTGATGGGCCGCGCGTGGGGGCAGACAACTAGGTGGTGCTCAATCACCTCCCTGGGAACACCAGGGATGTCGGACGCTTGCCATGCAAACACGTCGACATTTACCTGCAGGAAGGTGACGAGCGCGCCTTTCTATTTGCTGTCGAGGGTGGAGCCTATGATGAAGGCCCCTCCCGTGCCATCCTCCCCGACGGACACCTTCTTGGTCTGTGGTGGCTCGGCTCTGGATCTTTTGCTCTTGTCGGTAGAGCTCTCTGGCACATCCTCAACGGTAGCACAATACTCCGAGGAGGTGCGCTTGCCGGAGTGGGTGCGAGAGGTCTTGCGGGCTCCTTTTTCCCTCCCGGGCCTTCAGCGGCAGGAGCAGGTGCCTTGACGGCAGCTGCTGCAACTGCTTCCCGGTGGAGTTGGTCGACGCAGATCAGCGCGTCCTTCTTGTCAGAGGGGACGGAGATGATGGTCAACGGCACGGGCATCTTTATCATCTTGTAGGCGTAGTGTGACGCTGCCATGAACTTGGCTAGTGCCGGGCGGCCGAGGATCCCGTTGTAGGGCAAGGGGATCTCAGCCACGTCGAAGACGATCCTCTCCGTCATGTAGTTCAACTCTCCTCCAAATGTCACGGGCAGTGTGACCTTTCCCTTCGGCTGGCTCCTCCCCGGATTGACCCCTTGAAACATGCCCGTTTCATCGAGGTCTCCATCAGGGATTTTCAACCTTTTGATCACGACAGGCGAGATCAGGTTTAGGCTGGCCCCACCGTCAACCAACATCTTGTTCACCCTGAGGTTGCGTATCGTTGGCGAGACCAACAATGGCAAACACCCGACCGCAGTAGTGCGGTCAGGGTGGTCCTTGGTGTCAAAGATGAGGGGCGTGTTGGACCACTTCAGCGGCTTCTGAGCGTCGAACAACGGCGCTGCTGCTGTAATCTCACGCGCCCACTGCTTGAGCTGGCAGTGAGGCGCCGCCATCGACGCACATGGCCTCCATAGCCTTCTGGAACCCTTGCTCACCAGACTTGTCGTCCTCGCCGTGATCATCGTCTTCTTGTTTCTTGTTGCGGCCCCGAGCGGGCCTCTCTTGCTGGTTGTCCTTGCTGGGGCGGCCTCCTTGGCCGCCACGCTTCTTGCCGAATCCCTCAGCACCATCCTGGTCCTTCTCCTTGTCTCACCTTTCGTACTCAGCCTTTTGCTTCTCAGCAAGCAGGTCGACTTGTCGGCAGTTCTGGAGGTCGTGCCCTTGGTGCGGTGGATCTTGCAGTATCGCTTGCCGGAGCTTCCCGGCTTGTCGGTAGCCGCCAGGGCCCGGCAGGCAGCGCACCCAGCAATCTCCTTGTCGGGGCGTCTGCCTTGACCTTCTTGCCGGCACCGGTATCGTCAGATCCCTCAATGGCAAGCACGGCCTTGCCTTTGCGTTTCCTGTTGCGACGTCGACTCTTCTTCGTCGGGGTGGCGGCGTCTTCATCGGTAGAGTCGGTTTCCGCGCCGACGTCTTCGCCGGGGTACTGCCTTCCCTCTTCAGCCCGGGCGCACCTATCGGCCAGAACGTACAGCTCGGCCACATCCTTAACCTTGGTTATCGCCAGCTCCTCGTGCATCTTGCGATTGCGCACGTTCTGGTGGAACGCGCTAATCACAGCGGCGGGATGAACGTCGGGGATGTTGTACTGCACCCGACTGAATCTCTTGATGTACTTGCGCAGGGTCTCCCCTTCCTTCTGGGGAATGATATGCATATCACTGGCCTGGCCATGAGCTTGGTGGCCTCCTGTGAAGGCGCCAACGAACTCATGGCACAGATCTGACCAGGAAGAAATGGAATCCACTGGCAAGTGCATCAACCAAGACATCACATTGGGCTTGAGCGCCAACGGGAAATAGTTGGCAAGCACCTTGTCGTCGCGAGCCCCAGCGGCCTGCATCGCGTGGTGTAGATGCTGAGGAACTCGGACGGATAGGTCTTGCTGGTGTACTTCTCGCCGACGTCAGGCTTGAACGTGCGGTGGGACGGCCACTGGAACTGCCTCAGCTCATGGGTAAAAGCCGGGCAGCCCACCTCGTAAGGTAGGCCGCCGGGGCCCCCCGGTGTCGGGTGGTCCATATCGGGTCCCGCCCGCTTGTCCGACTGGCGACGCGTTTCGCATCGGTGCTCGACGGTGGTTCGAGCGTCTTCGTGAGCTCGCTCCCGAAGGACCTGGCGCTGGTCGCGGAGGGTCCGCGGGTCGGACGACGCTATGGAGATGTTATCACAAGCGTCGTCGCGACGGGCCGACGCCCGCGGCGGCTGGCGAGGAGGAGGAGAGTGCACCGTGGCTGCAGCTCCCCCGGTCCTCCCAGCGCCAGCATGTGGTGGATCGGTGGAGTGCCGACCTGAGGGCCCCGCCGGTCACGGATCGTCTTTGTTTGCGATGGCGACGAGGCTCTGGATGGTGGCCCTCCACTCGTCGAGCTTCTCTGTAGCAGGAGGGAAGTCGAGGAGCAGCCGTGCGCGTGCCAAAGCTTCCGCTGGTGTGGGCGGCGGCGACGACTGCGTGGATTGCGGCGCGCTTCGACTTCTAACTATGTTAGAAGGAGCTCCGTCGCGACTCAGCGGCTGCGTGCCATTTTCACCAGCGCTTCGGCGAGCGTGCTGAACCCCCTCATCTTGCCGATGACGCACAAGGCTCTTCCCACGATGGTGCCCAGGGTCACCATCGTGGTGACGCTGCTCGGCGCACACACCATGGGAAGAACGCGCGGTGGTCGCCGGTGTAGGCATCCTGGAGGTCGCTGCGCCGCCCGGAGTCAGCACAACGACGACCCTGGAGGGCCCCGCGCCGCCTGTGGGGGGGCCAGCTCCGTCTTTGTATCCAGCGACGTGGAGCCGGTCGTCTGGCGCGCGAGCGACGCCGCTCGCCAAGCTCCGACTACCTGGGCGATGCTGGTGCTCGCGGGCTGCGGCCTGTGTCCTGTCTACGACCGGTCCGCTGCTCGTCCGCACCGGCACGGGTCGTTTGGCTCCCAACGAGTCAACCGCTGTGGCCGTCTTCTTCTTAGGGGCCATGGCGACGAAGAACTGCTAGGCTGACTACTAGACCAGATTCTCACAATTACGCCCCCTACCTGGCGCGCCAAAGATGTCGGTGTGGAATGACACATATGGGATCACAAGAATCCCTACTACGGTTGCCGGGGCGAAGGGTTGCAAGGAGAGCAGGGCTAGTAGACAGCACAAAGGTCGTTTACCCAGGTTCGGGCCGCGAGAATGCGTAAAACCCTAGTCCTGCTTTGGTGGGTGTATTTCTAAGAGTTCTTGAGCTCTCGAACTAGCTGTGATCAGCGCGTGGTTCGAAAGAGCCGAATCCGTCTCCTGGTCGCCTCGGGCCTCCTTTTATAGGAAAAAGGGGCTGCCACAGCGGCACACAGGAGGTGGAAAGGTCTATAGTGGCACGAGGTTATCCCTCGTATTACAGGACAAGGTGCATTTAATGCATCGCTTAGGTGTCCTCTTGCTTTATCGGGGACGGGGGCGAGGCCCGTCCCGTCCGTCGCCGCTCATCCTCGCTTCGACACACGCCTCAGCCAGGGATGCGTGCGATGCCATGTAGGCAGGCAGGCAGCTGAGTTGGCCCGGTGGTGGAGTCTTCACGAAGATCTGCATGTCGCCATGTAGGCGCTTGATGAGTTGGCCTGGGAGCTGCATGTTGCCACGCAGGTGCCCGCCTAGCTGGTTGGGCTGGCAGCTGCATGTGAACGTCGGTGGGAGCTTGGTTCACGTGGGCTTGACGGTGGTCTCGCCGGCGTCTTTGGCGAGGGCCTTGTCGGGTTGCCCGGCAAGGGTCTTGCCGTGGAGTGCTGTCGTCCCCGGCAAGGATCTTGCCGGGGGTCTGGTGGCCTTCCTCAGCAAGGATCTTGCCGAGAATCCTCATCTTCTAATCCTCATCTGATCTTGAATATGTCTTCACAAAGATCTACCTGCCACCACAGAGGTGCTTTCCCGAGCCTTGGCCCCACACTGATGATGGCGCTGGGGCCCGTGGGCTCAAGCGTGGCTCGCTCTGTTGGTGCGGGGCGAGCTGTCCCGACGAGGGTCTTGCCGGGGCCGCTGAGGCCGCCCGGCAAGGGTCTTGCCGGGGGAACCTGCTTCGTCCCTCTACTCTTTGTGGTCTTGGCCTTGGTGTTGCTTCGATTGTCTTGGGCTTCGATCTTACCTTGGCTCACCTCCCTCGTTCTGCTTGGTGTGGCCGTGGGCGCGGCTCTGACTGCCCGTGCACAGGAAAAGTGGTACAAAGATGCGCCCCTATTTTTGTACACCGACACTACGTTCCCCAACAGTGGCATCCGAGCCTAGTTTTATGCATAGATGTTATATGCACGAGTAGAACACAAGTGAGTTGTGGGCGATACAAGTCATACTGCTTACCAGCATGTCATACTTTGGTTCGGCGGTATTGTTGGATGCAGCGGCCCGGACCGACATTACGCGTACGCTTACACGAGACTGGTTCTACCGACGTGCTTTGCACACAGGTGGCTGGCGGGTGTCTATTTCTCCAACTTTAGTTGAACCGAGTGTGGCTACGCCCGGTCCTTGAGAAGGTTAAAACAACACTAACTTGACGAACTATCGTTGTGGTTTTGATGCGTAGGTAAGAACGGTTCTTGCTCAGCCCGTAGCAGCCACGTAAAACTTGCAACAACAAAGTAGAGGACGTCTAACTTGTTTTTGTAGGGCATGTTGTGATGTGATATGGTCAAGGTATGATGCTATATTTTATTGTATGAGATGATCATGTTTTGTAACCAAGTTATCGGCAACTAGCAGGAGCCATATGGTTGGCACTTTATTGTATGCAATGCAAATGCCCTGTAATGCTTTACTTTATCACTAAGAGGTAGCGATAGTCATAGAAGCATAAGTTGGCGAGACGACAACGATGCTACGATGGATATCAAGGTGTCGGGCTGGTGAAGATGGTGATCATGACGGTGCTTCGGAGATGAAGATCACAAGCACAAGATGATGATGGCCATATCATATCACTTATATTGATTGCATGTGATGTTTATCTTTTATGCATCTTTTCCTGCTTTGATTGATAGTAGCATTATAAGATGATCTCTCACTAAATTATCAAGGTATAAGTGTTCTCCCTGAGTATGCACCATTGTGAAAGTTCTTCGTGCTGAGACACCACGTGATGATCGGGTGTGATAGGCTCTACGTTCAAATACAACGGGTGCAAAACAGTTGCACACGCGGAATACTCAGGTTAAACTTGACGAGCCTAACATATCCAGATATGGCCTCGGAACACTGAGACCGAAAGGTCGAGTGTGAATCATATAGTAGATATGATCAACATAGTGATGTTCACCATTCAAACTACTCCATCTCACGTGATGATCGGACATGGTTTAGTTGATTTGGATCATGTGATGTAACACCCCGGATGTATCTTGCCATATTTGTAATCCAACTCTTGCCATTTTCGGCATTGTGATATAATATTTCCTCCGTGGTTGGGTTTCCTGCCTTTGTGCATTTTGTCTTCGTCATGCATTTCTTATCATGTCATCATGTGCATCGCATTTGCATACGTGTTCGTCTCATGAATCCGAGCATTTTCCCCGTTGTCCGTTTTGCAATCCGGCGCTCCTATGTCCCCCGGCGTCCCCTTTTACCTTTTTCCGTGTGCGGGTATTAAACCTTCTCGGAATGGACCGAGGTTTGTCAAGCGGCCTTGGTATAGCACCGGTAGACCGCCTATCAAGTTTCGGGTCATTCGGAGGTCGTTTGGTACTCCAACGGTTAACCGGGTAACCGCGAAGGCCTTGTGTGTGTTGCAGCCCAAAACCCCTCCTAAACAGCCCAATAACCCATCTAAGACACTCCCTTGTCCATCGCCGTTTGATCACGATCGTGTGGGCGAAAACCGCACTCCATTTGGAGCTTCCTAGCTCCTTCTACCTATAAATATAGCCCCTCTCCCGAGAATTGCGGATGAATCCACCCCTAAACCCTAGCCCCGCTCCTGCCGCCGCCGCCGGACGAAATCTCGCCGGGCCGGACACGTCCGCCCGCGCCACCGGACGTATCGCGAGCCGCCACGTGGCACCGCGCCCACTTCGCCGCTCCCACCGCGACGGCCCGCCGGGGCCCAGGCGGGGCCCCCCGAGCCCGAAGCCGCGCGCCCGCCGCGGCCCGGCCGACCCCACGCCTCCTCCTCCGCGCCGGCCGCCGGCGCTCGCGACCGCCGCGCCCGCCGACGCCGCCCGCGACGTCCCGGCCCCGCCGACTTCCGCCCCGCCGTCCCGCGCCTCCTCTCCTCCGCTTTCGGCCAGATGCGACCGTGGGAGGGCCGAATCCGGCGACCCCGCTCCTCGCCGGCGTCTTCTCCGGCGAGCCCGGCCATCCTCGACCCGTGCGCCGCCTCGGTTGACTTATTCTTCCCCCTCCAAATTCGTCTAAGTCCCGGATATTTTGCATTTTCGTCACATGTTCATAGCACCATATCTCTGCATCCGAAGCTCCGTTTTGTGCGTATAATATGTCAAATTGTTCGCCTCGATGAGTACAACATTTCATCTCATTGCATCATTTTCATTTGAGATCATCTTGATGCCCGAAATGCTGTTGGAAGAGGGCTATGTGATGTTAGTTTCAGATCTGTTTCAGTAGATGCACTTTTGTCATTTTTGCCATGATTGATGTGTGCACCCTATGAAGTTGAGTCCTACATGTGTTTTGTAATATGCCATGCCATCTTTCCAAAGATTTATGCCATGTATTTTTGTGATCTATGTGGTGACTAGCACAAGCATGCAAACTAGGGTACATAATGTTGCTGATTCCAGGGACTTTGTAATTTCACTAAGTCATTTCCTGCTGTTATTTTTATGCCATGTGTTCATGTTGTTTCAGAGAGATCTATGCCTCTTTTGAGCATGATCAGTAAGAGTGTTTTGAGCATAAGGATTTGCTCTATCCCTCCATGCCCTTTTTTGTATTTATGGAGTGCTATAGCTTGAGTCAATCGAGCTTTACTTTTGCTATAAAATGTTGCTGGCAGATTGTTTACATGTTATTCGATTTTGCCAAGCTTGTTGTAGTTGATCCTTGCATGCTATGATGTTATTATTGCCATTTCTAGCTGCTATGCCATGTCTTCTTGATGTATGTATGCTTAGTTTATCATGCAATGCTCTGTAGTGAGTGCATCGAGCTCACGAACATGCCTACTTGTTATCTGTTTTTCACATGTCCAGTTTTCTGCTAAGTCTGAAATCTGTAACAAAACTTGCTTATTTGACATTGGTGTTATGGTATTTTCTGATCCTTTCTGGCTTATGGTCAGTAAGGGACTTTTGTTAAGTGCTTTGAGTAGATTCATACTATGCCTTATTTTTCTATGTCCTGTTCCTGTAGCATGTTGTTTCATTGCTCTAAACATGTTATCCTGATGTTAATCTCTGGCATGTTATTTTCACTAAGTCTGTGAACCTGTTATCTTTTGCACTTTTGCCATGCTTGTTTGAACCGCCGTAGCTCAGTGTTCATCTTTTGTCAAGCAACTTGAGTAGATTACTATCATATGCTTTGTTGATATGTTTGGGTTCAGTAGCTTAATTTCGTGTTGCTTGCTAAGTAGCATCATGCTGTTAATGGCAGATTATTGTCATTCTTGTTTTGCTTGGCATTTGCAAACCATGCATCCGATTCCGGTGACCTTTATATCGATTTCAACCGAAATCACCTCACCTTTCTAGTGGCATACTTGTTTTGCCAAGATTATGCCTTGTCCATCTTTTTCCTTCCGGAGCTCGCATAAGCATTGCATACCACATCTCGCATATCATGCCTTGTTTTGCATCATGTTGTTTGCGCATTGCATCGTGGTTGATAGTTGTTCCTTTGCTTGTTCTCTTGTTTTGGGTAGAGCCGGGAGACGAGTACGTGAACGAGGAACCTGTTGAGAACGCTTACGAGGACCAAGCTTTCGACAACTCTGAGAACCTTGCAGGCAAGATGACCATACCCTCGAAATCACTTCTATCTTTGCTTGCTAGATGCTCGCTCTTATGCTATGCCTTTGCTGCGATACCTACCACTTGCCATATCATGCCACCCATATTGCCATGTCATCCTCTAACCATCCATGTCCTAGCAAACCGTTGATTGGCTATGTTACCGCTTTGCTCAGCCCCTCTTATAGCATTGTTAGTTGCAGGTGAAGATGAAGTTTGTTCCTTGTTGGAACATGGACTTGTTGTTCCTTGTTGGAACATGTTTACTTGTTGGGATATCACAATACCTCTTATTTAATTAATGCATCTATATACTTGGTAAAGGGTGGAAGGCTCGGCCTTATGCCTGGTGTTTTGTTCCACTCTTGCCACCCTAGTTTCCGTCATACCGGTGTTATGTTCCTTGATTTTGCGTTCCTTACACGGTTGGGTGATTTATGGGACCCCCTTGACAGTTCACTTTGAATAAGACTCTTCCAGCAAGGCCCAACATTGGTTTTACCATTTGCCACCTAAGCCTTTTTCCCCCGGGTTTTCGCGAGCCCGAGGGTCATCTTTATTTTAACCCCCCCGGGCCAGTTCTCCTTCGATTGCTGGTCCAAACTAGAGCCACTTGCGGTGCCGCCCTGAGGCAACTTGGGGTATCCTCGGTTGCCGTACGTACTGCTCATCCTGATGTGCCCTGAGAACGAGATATGTGCAGCTCCTATCGGGATTTGTCGGCACAATCGGGCGGCTTTGCTGGACTTGTTTTATTACTGCCGAAATGTCATGTAGTCCGAGATTCCGAGACTGATCGGGTCTTCCCGGTAGAAGGAATATCCTTCGTTGACCGTGAGAGCTTATAATGGGTTAAGTTGGGACACCCCTGCAGGGTATTACCTTTCGAAAGCCATGCCCGCGGTTATGAGGCAGATGGGAATTTGTTAATGTCCGGTTGTAGAAAACCCGAAGTTGACCTTAATTAAAAACACATCAACCGCGTGTGTAACCGTGATGGTCTCTTCTCGGCGGAGTCCGGGAAGTGAACACGGTGTTGGAGTTATGACTGACGTAGGTTGTTCTAGGATCACTTCTTGATCACTTCTAGCTTCACGACCGTGCTTTGCCTTCTCTTCTCGCTCTCTTTTGCGTTGTTAGCCACCATATATGCTAGTCGCTTGCTGCAGCTCCACCTCACAACCCTATCCTACCTATCAGCTTAAATAATCTTGATCTCGCGGGTGTGAGATTGCTGAGTCCCCGTGACTCACAGATTCTACCACAACAGTTGCAGGTACCAATGATGCCAGTGCAGATGACGCGACCGAACTCACGTGGGAGTTCGACGAGGAACGTGGTCGTTACTCTGTGTCTTTTCCTGATGATCAGTAGTGGAGCCCAGTTGGGGTGATTCGGGGATCTGTGTAGCATTTGGGGTAGTCTTCTTTCTTTTTGGTTCTGTAGTCGGACCTTGAGTGTAATCTGGATGATGAATGTTTATTTATGTATTGTGTGAAGTGGCGACTGTAAGCCAACTATGTATCTCTTTCCCTTATGTATTACATGGGTTGTGTGAAGATTACCTCATTTGCGACATTGCTTTCAATGCGGTTATGCCTCTAAGTAGTGCCTCGACACGTGGGAGATATAGCCGCATCGAGGGAGTTACACGTGATCACTTAGAGGATTAGAGGGATGTCTATCTAAGTGGGAGTTCTTAAGTAATATGATTAATTGAACTTAAATTTATCATGAACTTAGTACCTGATAATATTTTGCTTGTCTATGTTGATTGTAGATAGATGGCCCGTGCTGTTGTTCCATTGAATTTTAATGCGTTCCTTGAGAAAGCAAAGTTGAAAGATGATGGTAGCAATTACACGGGCTGGGTCCGTAACTTGAGGATTATCCTCATTGCTGCACAGAAGAATTACGTCCTGGACGCACCGCTAGGTGCCAGACCTGCTGCAGGAGAACACCACATGTTATGAACGTCTGGCAGAGCAAAGCTGATGACTACTCGATAGTTCAGTGTGCCATGCTTTACGGCTTAGAACTGGGACTTCAACAACGTTTTGAACGTCATGGAGCATATGAGATGTTTCAAGATTTGAAGTTAATATTTCAAGAAAATGCCCGGATTGAGAGATATGAAGTCTCTAATAAGTTCTACAGCTGTAAGATGGAGGAGAATAGTTCTGTCAGTGAGCATATACTCAGAATGTCTAGGTATAACAATCACTTGATTCAACTGGGAGTTAATCTTCCTGATGATAGCGTCATTGACAGAATTCCTCAATCACTGCCACCAAGCTACAAGAGCTTCGTGATGAACTATAACTTGCAAGGGATGGATAAGACGATTCTCGAGCTCTTCGCAATGCTAAAGGCTGCGGAGGTAGAAATCAAGAAGGAGCATCAGGTGTTGATGGTCAACAAGACCCCCAGTTTTAAGAAAAAGGGCAAAGGGAAGAAGAAGGGGAACTTCAAGAAGAACAGCAAACAAGTTGCTGCCCAGGAGAAGAAACCCAAGTCTAGAGCTAAGCCTGAGACTGAGTGCTTCTACTGCAAACAGACTGGTCACTGGAAGCGGAACTGCCCCAAGTATTTGGCGGATAAGAAGGATGGCAAGGTGAACAAAGGTATATGTGATATACATGTTATTGATGTGTACCTTACTAATGCTCGCAGTAGAACCTAGGTATTTGATACTGGTTCTGTTGCTAATATTTGCAACTTGAAACAGGGACTACGGATTAAGCGAGGATTGGCTAAGGACGAGTGACGATGCGCGTGGGAAATGGTTCCAAAGTCGATATGATCACGGTCGGCACACTACCTCTACATCTACCTTCAGGATTAGTTTTAGACCTGAATAATTATTATTTGGTGCCAACGTTGAGCATGAACATTATATCTGGATCTTGTTTGATGCGAGACGGTTATTCATTTAAATCAAAGAATAATGGTTGTTCTATTTATATGAGTAATATCTTTTATGGTCATACACCCTTGAAGAGTGGTCTATTTTTGTTGAATCTCGATAGTAGTGATACACATATTCATAATATTGAAACCAAAAGATGCAGAGTTGATAATGATAATGCAACTTATTTGTGGCACCGCCGTTTAGGTCATATTGGTGTAAAGCGCATGAAGAAACTCCATACTGATGGACTTTTGGAACCACTTGATTATGAATCACTTGGTACTTGCGAACCGTGCCTCATGGGTAAGATGACTAAAACACCGTTCTCCGGAACTATGGAGTGAGCAACAGATTTGTTGGAAATCATACATACAGATGTATGTGGTCCAATGAATGTTGAGGCTCGCGGCCGGTATCGTTATTTTCTCACCTTCACAGATGATTTAAGCAGATATGGGTATATCTACTTAATGAAACATAAGTCTGAAACATTTGAAAAGTTCAAAGAATTTCAGAGTGAAGTTAAAAATCAACGTAACAAGAAAATAAAGTTTCTACGATCTGATCGTGGAGGAGAATATTTGAGTTACGAGTTTGGTCTTCATTTGAAACAATGCAGAATAGTTTCGCAACTCACGCCACCCAGAACACCACAACGTAATGGTGTGTCCGAACGTCGTAATCGTACTTTACTAGATATGGTGCGATCTATGATGTCTCTTACTGATTTACCGCTATCATTTCGGGGTTATGCTTTAGAGACGGCTGCATTCACGTTAAATAGGGCACCTTCAAAATCTGTTGAGACGACGGCTTATGAACTATGGTTTGGCAAGAAACCAAAGTTGTCGTTTCTTAAAGTTCGGGGCTGCGATGCTTATGTGAAAAAGCTTCAACCTGATAAGCTCGAACCCAAATCGGAGAAATGTGTCTTCATAGGATACCCAAAGGAAACTGTTGGGTACACCTTCTATCACAGATCTGAAGGCAAGACTTTTGTTGCTAAATTTGGATCCTTTCTAGAGAAGGAGTTTCTCTCGAAAGAAGTGAGTGGGAGGAAAGTAGAACTTGATGAGGTAACTGTACCTGCTCCCTTATTGGAAAGTAGTTCATCACAGAAACCGGTTCCTGTGACACCTACACCAATTAGTGAGGAAGTTAATGATGATGATCATGAAACTTCAGATCAAGTTGTTACTGAACCTTGTAGGTCAACCAGAGTAAGATCCGCACCAGAGTGGTATGGTAATCCTGTTCTGGAGGTAATGTTACTAGACCATGATGAACCTACGAACTATGAAGAAGCGATGGTGAGCCCAGATTCCGCAAAATGGCTTGAGGCCATGAAATCTGAGATGGGATCCATGTATGAGAACAAAGTGTGGACTTTGGTTGACTTGCCCGATGATCGGCAAGCCATTGAGAATAAATGGATCTTCAAGAAGAAGACTGACGCCGACGGTAAAGTTACTGTCTATAAAGCTCGACTTGTTGCAAAAGGTTTTCGACAAGTTCAAGGGATTGACTACCATGAGACTTTCTCACTCGTAGCGATGCTTAAGTCTGTCCTAATCAGGTTAGCAATTGCCGCATCTTATGATTATGAAATTTGGCAAATGGATGTCAAAACTGCATTCTTGAATGGATTTCTAGAAGAAGAGTTGTATATGATGCAGCCGGAAGGTTTTGTCGATCCAAAGGGAGCTAACAAAGTGTGCAAGCTCCAGCGATCCATTTATGGACTGGTGCAAGCCTCTCGGAGTTGGAATAAACGCTTTGATAGTGTGATCAAAGCATATGGTTTTATACAGACTTTTGGAGAAGCCTGTATTTACAAGAAAGTGAGTGGGAGCTCTGTAGCATTTCTGATATTATATGTGGATGACATATTGCTGATTAGAAATGATATAGAATTTCTGGATAGCATAAAGGGATACTTGAATAAGAGTTTTTCAATGAAGGACCTCGGTGAAGCTGCTTATATATTGGGCATCAAGCAAAGAAAGGGTTCTTGTCTGTGTTACAAGGTGTGAAGTTGAGTAAGACTCAATGCCCGACCACTGCAGAAGATAGAGAGAAGATGAAAGATGTTCCCTATGCTTCAGACTAGGCTCTATCATGCATGCAATGTTGTGTACCAGACCTGATGTGTGCCTTGCTATAAGTTTAGCAGGGAGATACCAAAGTAATTCAGGAGTGGATCACTGGACAGCGGTCAAGAACATTCTGAAATACTTGAAAAGGACTAAGGATATGTTTCTCTTTTATGGAGGTGACAAAGAGCTAGTCGTAAATGGTTACATCAATGCAAGCTTTGACACTGATCCGGACGATTCTAAATCGCAAACTGGATACGTGTTTACATTGAACGGTGGAGCTGTTAGTTGGTGCAGTTCTAAACAAAGCGTTGTGGCGGGATCTACGTGTGAAGTGGAGTACATAGCTGCTTTGGAAGCAGCAAATGAAGGATTCTAGAAGAAGGAGTTCATATCCGATCTAGGTGTCATACCTAGTGCATCGGGTCCAATGAAAATGTTTTGTGACAATACTGGTGCAATTGCCTTGGCAAAGAAATCCAGATTTCACAAGAGAACCAAGCACATCAAGAGACGCTTCAACTCCATCCGGGATCAAGCCCAGGTGGGAGACATAGAAATTTGCAAGATACATACGGATCTGAATGTTGCAGACCCATTGACTAAGCCTCTACTACGAGCAAAACATGATCAGCACCAAGACTCCGTGGGTGTTAGAATCATTACTATGTAATCTAGATTATTGGCTCTAGTGCAAGTGGGAGACTGAAGGAAATATGCCCTAGAGGCAATAATAAAGTTATTATTTATTTCCTTATATCATGATAAATGTTTATTATTCATGCTAGAATTGTATTAACCGGAAACATAATACTTGTGTGAATACATAGGCAAACGGAGTGTCACTAGTATGCCTCTACTTGACTAGCTCGTTGATCAAAGATGACTATGTTTCCTAG
Source organism: Aegilops umbellulata (assembly GCA_032464435.1). NCBI lineage: Eukaryota > Viridiplantae > Streptophyta > Magnoliopsida > Poales > Poaceae > Aegilops > Aegilops umbellulata. The sequence goes on along the minus strand of CP136055.1, from coordinate 268,768,047 downwards.
CCATTGACATGAGTTGTCATTTGATTAACGGGATCACATCATTAGAAGAATGATGTGATTGACTTGACCCATTCCGTTAGCTTAGCACTCGATCGTTTACTATTCTGCTATTGCTTTCTTCATGACTTATACATGTTCCTATAGCTATGAGATTATGCAACTACCGTTTACCGGAGGAACACTTTGTGTGCTACCAAACGTCACAACGCAACTGGGTGATTATAAAGGTGCTCTACAGGTGTCTCTGAAGGTACTTGTTGGGTTGGCGTATTTCGAGATTAGGATTTGTCACTCCGATTGTCGGAGAGGTATCTCTGGGCCCACTCGGTAATGCACATCACTATAAGCCTTGCAAGCATTGCAACTAATGAGTTAGTTGCGGGATGATTTATTACGAAACGAGTAAAGAGACTTGCCGGTAACGAGATTGAACTAGGTATTCAGATACTGACGACCGAATCTCGGGTAAGTAACATACCGATGACAAAGGGAACAACATATGTTGTTATGCGGTTTGACCGATAAAGATCTTCGTAGAATACGTGGGAGCCAATATGAGCATCCAGGTTCCGCTATTGGTTATTGACCGGAGACGTGTCTCGATCATGTCTACATAGTTCTCGAACCCGTAGGGTCCGCACGCTTAAAGTTCGATGACGGTTATATTATGAGTTTATGTGTTTTGATGTACCGAAGGTAGTTCGGAGTCCCGGATGTGATCACGGACATGACGAGGAGTCTCGAAATGGTCGAGACATAAATATTGATATATTGGAAGCCTATATTTGGATATCGAAAGTGTTCCGGGTGAAATCGGGATTTTACCGGAGTACCGGGGGTTACCGGAACCCCCCGGGGGTTTAATGGGCCAAGATGGGCCTTAGTGGAGAAGAGGAGGGGCAGCCAGGGCAGGCCGCGCTCCCCCTCCGCCTCTAGTCCGAATTGGACAAGGAGGGGGGGCGCCCCCCTTTGCTTCCTCTCTCCCTCATCTTTCCCCCTTCTCCTACTCCAACTAGGAAAGGAGGGAGTCCTACTCGCGGTGGGAGTAGGACTCCTCCCTGGCGCGCCTCCTCCTGGCCGGACGCCTCTCCCCCCTTGCTCCTTTATATACGGGGGTAGGGGGCACCTCTAGACACAACAATTGATCCCTTGGATCTCTAGGCCGTGTGCGGTGCCCCCCTCCACCATAGTCCACCTCGATAATATCGTAGCGATGCTTAGGCGAAACCCTGCGTCGGTAGAACACCATCATCGTCACCACGCCGTCGTGCTGACGGAAGTCTCCCTCAAAGCTCGACTGGATCGGAGTTCGAGGGACGTCATCGAGCTAAACGTGTGCTGAACTCGGAGGTGTCATACGTTCGGTACTTGATCAGTCGGATCGTGAAGATGTACGACTACATCAACCGCGTTGTGCTAACGCTTCCGCTTTCGGTCTACGAGGGTACGTGGACAACACTCTCCCCTCTCGTTGCTATGCATCACCATGATCCTGTGTGTGCGTAGGATTTTTTTTGAAATTACTACGTTCCCCAACAAGTACCGCCTGGAGCTCTCAACCGTAGTACCGCTGCGGTTCCGCGCTCCTACCGCCTCGACTCGAGGATGTCGCCTCTCGTGTCGGGTTTTGCGGCACTGGCAGCGGTGATACGTCCATTTTGCATGATGCTTTTATATCGATATTTATTGCATTATGGGCTGTTATTACACATTATGTCACAATACTTATGCCTATTCTCTCTTATTTTACAAGGTTTACATAAGGAGGGAGAATGCCGGCAGCTGGGATTCTGGGCTAGAAAAGGAGCAAATATTAGAGACCTATTCTGCACAACTCCAAAAGTCCTGAAACTCCACAAAAGTCATTTTTGGAAATAATAAAAAATACTGAGCGGAAGAAATACGTCAGGGGGGCCACCACGTGTCCATGAGGGTGGGGGCGCGCCCCCCTGCCTCGTGGGCCCCCTGTTGGCTCTTTGGTGGCCATCTTCTTCTATATGAAGTCTTTCGTCGAGGAAAAAAAATCAGAAGCAACCTTTCGGGACGAGACTCCGCCGCCACGAGGTGGAACCTTGGCGGAACCAATCTAGGGCTCCGGCAGAGCTGTTCTGCCAGGGACACTTCCCTCCGGGAGGGGGAAATCATCGCCATCGTCATCACCAACGCTCCTATCATCGGGAGAGGGTAATCTCCATCAACATCTTCACCAGCACCATCTCCTCTCAAAACCCTAGTTCATCTCTTGTATCCAATTCTTGTCTCCAAGTCCGGGATTGGTACTAGTAGGTTGCTAGTAGTGTTGATTACTCCTTGTAGTTGATGCTAGTTGGTTTATTTGGTGGAAGATCATATGTTCAGATCCTATATGCATATTAATACCCCTCTGATTATGAACACGAATATGCTTTGTGAGTAGTTATGTTTGTTCCTGAGGACATGGGAGAAGTCTTGCTATTAGTAGTCATGTGAATTTGGTATTCGTTCGATATTTTGATGAGGTGTATGGTGTCTATCCTCTAGTGGTGTTATGTGAACGTCGACTACATAACACTTCACCATTATTTGGGCCTAGAGGAAGGCATTGGGAAGTAATAAGTAGATGATGGGTTTCTAGAGTGACAGAAGCTTAAACCCTAGGTCATGCATTGCTTCGTAAGGGGCTGATTTAGATCCATATGTTTCATGCTATGGTTAGGTTTACCTTAATACTTTTGTTGTAGTTGCGGATGCTTGCAATAGAGGTTAATCATAAGTGGGATGCTTGTTCAAGTAAGAACAACACCCAAGCACCGGTCCACACATATCAAATTATCAAAGTACCGAACGCGAATCATATGAACGTGATGAAAACTAGCTTGACGATAATTCCCATGTGTCCTCGGGAGCGTTTTTCTCTATATAAGAGTTTGTCCAGGCTTGTCCTTTGCTACAAAAAGGATTGTGCCACCTTGCTGCACCTTATTTACTTTTGTTACTTGTTGCTCGTTACAAATTATCCTATCATAAAACTAGCTGTTACCACTTATTTCAGTACTTGCAGAGAATACCTTGCTGAAAACCGCTTATCATTTCCTTCTGCTCCTCGTTGGGTTCGACACTCTTACTTATCGAAAGGACTATGATAGATCCCCTATACTTGTGGGTCATCAAGACTCTTTTCTGGCACCGTTGCCGGGGAGTGAAGCGCCTTTGGTAGGTGGAATTTGGTAAGAAAAAAATTATATAGTGTGCTGAAATTTACTGTCACTTGTTACTATGGAAAGTAATCCTCTGAGGGGCTTGTTCGGGGTATCTTCACCCAGACCAGTAGAGCAAAGAGTTGCTCCTCAACCTACTGAACCTACTGAAGATGAAAATGAAAATGAAAATGTTCACTTTGAGATTCCTTCGGGTATGTTAGAAAAACTGCTAGTAATCCTTTTATAGGAGATGGAACAAAGCATCCTGATGAGCACCTAATATATGTGGATGAAGTTTGTGGATTATTTAAGCTTGCAGGTGTACCCTGTGATGTTATTAAGAGGAATATCTTCCCTTTATATTTGAAGAGAGACGCATCGACATGGCATAGGCTATGTGATGATACGGGATCATGAAACTACAAACGATTGAAATTGGAATTTCATCAGAAATTTTATCCTATGCATCTTGTTCATCGTGATCGCAATTATATATATATATATATATATATATATATATATATATATATATATATATATATATTGGCCTCGAGAAGGAGAAAGCATCGCTCAAGCTTGGGGGAGGCTTAAATCAATGTTATATTCATGCCCGAATCATGAGCTCTCAAAAGAAATAATTATTCAAAGTTTTTATGCTCGGCTTTTTGATAACAATCGCACCATGCTTGATACTTCTTGTGCTGGCTCTTTTATGATGAAGACTGTTGAATTCAAATGTAATTTATTGGATAGAATTAAACGCAACTTTGAAGATTGGGATCTCGACGAAGGTAAGGAGTCAGGTATGACACCTAAGTTTGATTGTGTTAAATCTTTTATGGATACCGATGTTTTCCGTAAATTTAGCACTAAATATGGACTTGACTCTGAGATAGTAACTTCATTCTGTGAATCTTTTGCTATTTATGTTGATCTCCCCAAGGAGAAGTGGTTTAAATATCATCCTCCCATAGAAGTAAAAGTAGCTGCACCTACTAAAGTTGAAGAAAAGACTATCACTTATAATGATCATGTTGTTCCTACTTCTTATGTTGAGAAACCACCTTTCCCTGTTAGGATAAAGTGTTGGAAATATGCCCTAGAGGCAATAATAAAAGCATTATTATTATATTTCCTTATTCATGATAATTGTCTTTGTTCGTGCTATAATTGTGTTAACCGGAAATCGTAATACATGTGTGAATAACAGACAACAACATGTCCCTAGTGAGCCTCTAGTTGACTAGCTCGTTGATCGACAGATAGTCATGGTTTCCTGACTATGGACATTGGATGTCATCGATAACGGGATCACATCATTAGGAGAATGATGTGATGGACAAGACCCAATCCTAAACATAGCATAAGATCGCATAGTTCGTTTGCTAGAGTTTTCCAATGTCAAGTATCCTTTCCTTAGATCATGAGATCATGTAACTCCCGGATACCATAGGAGTGCTTTGGGTGTGCCAAACGTCACAATGTAACTGGGTGACTATAAAGGTATGCTACGGGTATCTCTGAAAGTGTCTGTTGGGTTGACATGGATCGAGACTGGGATTTGTCACTCCGCTTGACGGAGAGGTATCACCGGGCCCTCTCGGTAATGCATCATCACAATGAGCTCAATGTGACCAAAGTGTTTGATCACGGGATCATGCATTACGGAACGAGAAAAGTGACTTGCCGGCAACGAGATTGAACGAGGTATTGGTATACCGACGATCGAATCTCGGGCAAGTAAAATACCGATTGACAAAGGGAATCGTATACGGGATTAATTGAATCCTTGACATCGTGGTTCATCCGATGAGATCATCGTGGAGCATGTGGGAGCCAACATGGGTATCCAGATCCCGCTGTTGGTTATTGCCCGAGAGCCGTCTCGGTCATGTCTGCATGTCTCCCAAACCCGTAGGGTCTACACACTTAAGGTTCGGTGACGCTAGGGTTGTAGGGATATGTATGTGCAGTAACCCGAATGTTGTTCGGAGTCCTGGATGAGATCTCGGACGTCACGAGGAGTTTTGGAATGGTCCGGAGGTAAAGATTTATATATGGAAAGTCATCATACGGACATCGGGACAAGTTTCGGGGTTATCGGTATTGTACCGGGACCACCGGAGGGTCCCGGGGGGTCCACCGGGTGGGGCCACCTATCCCGGAGGGCCCCATGGGCTGTATAAGGGAGGGAACCAGCCCATAGGGGGCTGGTGCGCCTCCCCCCCATGGGCCCATGCGCCTAGGGTTTGGGGGGAGGGAAACCCTAAAGGGGGCGCACCCCTTGCTTGGGGGGCAAGCCCCCTTCCCTGGCCGCCGCCCCCCCTAGGAGATCTCATCTCCTAGGGCAGGCGCCCCCCTTGGGGGTTATATAAAGGGGGGGGGAGAGGGGGCTGATCACTCCATTGCCCTGGCGCCTCCCTCTCCCTCTCCAACACTTCCTCCTCCTCCATTGAGCACGGCGAAGCCCTGCCGGAGTACTGCAGTTCCACCATCACCACGCCGTCGTGCTGCTGCTGGAACCTTCATCCCCAACCTCTCCTTTGCCTTGCTGGATCAAGAAGGAGGAGACGTCACGCTTTCCGTACGTGTGTTGAACGCGGAGGTGCCGTCCGTTCGGCACTAGATCATCGGTGAATTGGATCACGGCAAGTACGACTACCTCATCCACGTTCACTCGAACGCTTCCGTTGCGATCTACAAAGTGGTATGTAGATGCTATCTAATCTGAATACTCGTTGCTTGATGAACTCCTAGATGGATCTTGGTGAAACCGTAGGAAAAATTTTAATTTTCTGCAACGTTCCCCAACATAAAGGATCATGCTAAAGCTTCAACTGTGGTTCATAAAAGCAATATTAGAACTTATACACCTCCCGAGCAAGTTAAAGTTGAACCTAATATTGCTATTGTTAAAGATCTCTTGGCTGATAATATTGATGGGCATGTTATTTATTTCTGCGGTGAAACTGCTAGAATTGCCAAACCTTGTGCCAAAGATAAACATAGACCTGTAGTAGGCATGCCTATTATTTCCGTTAAAATAGGAGATCATTGCTATCATGGCTTATGTGATATGGGTGCTAGTGCTAGTGCAATACCTATTGACTTATGCAAACAAATTATGCATGAAATTGCACCTGCTGAGATAGAAGGTATTGATGTCACCATCAAACTTGCCAATAGAGATACTATTTCACCAATGGGAATTGTTAGAGATGTTGAAGTGTTGTGTGGGAAAACTAAATATCCTGTTGATTTCTTGTTCTTGGTTCCCCACAAGATAGCTTTTGTCCCATTATATTTGGTAGACCCTTCTTGAACACTGTTAATGCTAGGATAGACTGCGAAAAGAATGTTGTTACTATTGGCTTGGGTGATTTGTCTCATGAGTTTAATTTCTCTAAATTTAGTAGACAACACCGTGAAGAGGAATTACCTAGTAAGGATGAAATTATTGGTCTTGCTTCTATTGTCGTACCTCCTAGTGATCCTTTAGAACAATATTTGCTAGACCATGAAAATGATATGTTTATGAATGAAAGAAGGGAAATAGATGAAGTGTTCTTTAAACAGGAACCTATCCTGAAACACAATTTGCCTGTTGAAATCCTAGGGGATCCTCCTCCACCCAAGAGTGATCCCGTGTTTGAGCTTAAACCGTTGCCCGATACTCTTAAATATGCTTATCTTGATGAAAAGAAGATATATCCTATTATTATTAGTGCTAACCTTTCAGAGCATGAAAAAGAGAAATTATTGAAAACTCTGAAGAAGCACCGTGCTGCTATTGGATATACTCTTGATGATCTTAAGGGCATTAGTCCCACTCTATGTCAACATAAAATAAATTTGGAAGAAGATGCCAAACCAGTTCGTGAACATCAACGAAGGCTGAATCCTAAGATGAAAGAAGTGGTAAGAAAGGAAATAATAAAGCTCCTTGAGGCAGGTATAATTTATCCCGTTGCTGATAGTCAGTGGGTAAGTCTTGTCCATTGTGTCCCTAAGAAGGGAGGTATTACCGTCGTTCCTAATGATAAAGATGAATTGATTCCGCAAAGAATTATTACAAGTTATAGGATGGTAATTGATTTCTGCAAATTAAATAAGGCTATTAAGAAAGATCATTACCCCTTACCTTTTATCGATCAAATGCTATAAAGATTATCCAAACATACACATTTTTGCTTTCTAGATGGTTATTCTGGTTTCTCTCAAATACCTGTGTCAGCCAATGATCAATCAAAAACTACTTTCACTTGCCCTTTTGGTACTTTTGCTTATAGACGTATGCCTTTTGGTTTATGTAATGCACCTGCTACCTTTCAAAGATGCATGATGGCTATATTCTCTGAATTTTGTGAAAAAATTTGTGAGGTTTTCATGGACGACTTCTCCGTCTATGGATCCTCTTTTGATGATTGCTTGAGCAACCTTGATCTAGTTTTGCAGAGATGTGAAGAAACTAATCTTGTCTTGAATTGGGAAAAGTGCCACTTTATGGTTAATGAAGGTATTGTCTTGGGGCATAATGTTTCTGAAAGAGGTATTGAGGTTGATAAAGCCAAGGTTGATGCTATTGAAAAGATGCCATGTCCCAAGGACATCAAAGGTATAAGAAGTTTCCTTGGTCACGCCGGTTTTTATAGGAGGTTCATTAAGGACTTCTCAAAAATTTCTCAGCCTCTGACTAATTTATTACAAAAAGATATACCATTTTTCTTCGATGATGATTGTGTAGAAGCATTTGAAATACTTAAGAAAGCATTGATCTATGCACCTATTGTTCAGCCACCTGATTGGAATTTACCCTTCGAAATTATGTGTGATGCTAGTGATTATGCTGTAGGTGCTGTTCTAAGGCAAAGAGTTGATAAGAAATTAAATGTTATTCAATGTGCTAGTAAAACTCTAGACAATGCTCAGAGAAATTATGCTACTACTGAAAAAGAATTCTTAGCAGTTGTATTTGCTTGTGATAAGTTCAGGCCTTATACTGTTGATTCTAAAGTGACTATTCACATGGATCATGCTGCTATTAAATATCTTATGGAAAAGAAGATGCTAAACCTAGACTTATTAGATGGGCTCTCTTGCTACAAGAATTTGATTTGCATATTGTCGATAGAAAGGGAGCTGAGAACCCCGTGGCAGACAACTTGTCTAGGTTAGAAAATGTTCTTGATGACACACTACCTATTGATGATAGCTTTCCTGATGAACAATTAAATGTCATAAATGCCTCTCGTAGTACTCCGTGGTATGCTGATTATGCTAATTATATTGTGGCTAAATTTATACCACCTAGTTTCACATACCAGCAAAAGAAAAAGTTTTTCTATGATTTGAGACATTACTTTTGGGATGATCCACATCTTTATAAAGAAGGAGTAGATGGTGTTATTAGACGTTGTGTACCTCAGCATGAACAGGAACAGATCCTACGCAAATGTCACTCCGAGGCTGATGGAGGACACTGTCGGTGTACAAAAAGAGGGGTACACTTTTTGTACCCCTATGACTGTGCACGGGCAGTCTGAGACATGGGCGCCGCCGCACCGAGCCCGGCAAGGGAGGTAGAACCAAGGTAAAGCCGAAGCCAAAGAGGAGCAGAACAATGCCAAGACCAAGACCACAAAGAGCAAAGGGGACGAAGTGGGCCCCCCGGCAAGATCCTTGCCGGGAGGCGGTTTTTGCAAACCCGGCAAGACCCTTGCCATGGCAGCTCGCCCCACACCTACGGAGCGGGTCACCCTTGAGTCCACTGCCCCCATGGGGCAAGGATTCGGGAGGCATCCCCGTGGTGGTATACAGATCTTTGTGAAGACATTCAAGATCAGATGCACACTTTAGAAGATGATGGTCCTTGGCGGGATCCCAGCCAAGGAAAACCACAAGGCCCCCGGCAAGAGCCTTGCCGGGGATGGCAGCAGGCGCCCTGGCAAGACCCTTGCCGGGACCCCGACAAGACCCTTGCAAGGGCCACGGCAAGGCCCTTGCCAAGGACACCCGCGGGGCCACCATCAGACCCGCGCCAGTCACGCCTCCACCAACCGTTCACATGCAGCTGCCGACCCAACCAGCTGGGCAGGCACCTGCGTGGCGGCATGCAGATCCTCATGGAGACCCACCGCTGCGCCACCTCAGCTGCCTGCCCGCCTACATGGCATCGCGGGCACCGCTGGCCAGGGCGCGTGTCGATGCGGGAGAGAGCAGCGACGGACGAGACAGGGCTCTCCCCCGCCCCCGATAAAGCAAGGACACCTAAGCAAGGCACATTAAATGCACCTTGTCATGTAATGCGAGGGATAACATCGCATCACTGTACCCTTTCCACCTCCTGTGTGCCACTGTGGCAGCCCCTTTCCCTATAAAAGGAGGCCCCAGGCGGCCAGGAAGGGGATTCGGCTTTTTGGAGCTCCTCACGCCCCGTAGCTAGCTCAAGAACACAAACATATAATCCACCAAAGCAGGAGTAGGGTTTTACGCATCTTCGCAGCTCGAACCTGGGTAAAGGAATCGTGTACTGCCTGCTCGATCCGCTCTTCTCAAGGCCCCCGCGCCCCGCAACCGCAGAAAGGGATTCTCGTGATCCCATAGGTGTCATTTCCCATAGACATCTTTGGCGCGCCAGGCAGGGGCTGCGCAGTTGTGAGAATCGGCTTTAGCAGTTAGTTCGACGCTTCTTCATCGTCATGGCGCCCAAGAAGAAGACGATGGTGGCGGTTGGCCCGTCGGACGCCGGGCATCCCGTCCCGACGCGGGCGAGCAGCGGACCGGTCGCCAAAAGGACCGGGGCGCTGTTCGTGAACACCAACACCGTCCCAGCAACCGGAGTTTGGGACGCGTCGATGTTCGTGCGCCCGGTAACAGGCCGCACGCCGCCAAATCCAAAGACGGAGCCGGGCCCTCCGCAGGTGGCGCAGGACCTTCCGAGGTCGCTGCTGCCCCGCTCGCTGGCGGCGCGAGGGCCTCCAGGACTCCCACTCCGGCGCCGACGGCGCGTTCCTCTCAAGCGGCGCGCGACGAGCGGCGTGATCGCCCCGAAGACCCCGGGCGTCGCCGCGGGAAAAGCCCCGAGCGCCACCCCCGGGATGTAGAAGACCTGTCCGCTCGCCGAGGCGCTGGTGAAGACGGCGTGCGACCACGCGGTCATGATAGAGCTCCTTCTGACATGGTCAGAAGTCGAAGCGCGTCGCGATCCATGCAGGTTTCGCTGCCACCGACGCCAGCAGAAGCCCTGGTGCGCGCGCAGTTGCTCCTCGACTTTCCTCCCACTACGGGGAAACTCGACGAATGGAGAGCCACCATCCGAAGCCTTGTTGCGGTGGCCAACAAAGATGAGCCGACCCCGACGAAGCCCCCGGGTCGACGTTCCAACGGAGTCCCGCGTACCAGTGGCAGGAAGGCTGGTGGCGCCGCCACCACGGTGCGCTCGCCTCCTCCTCGCCCGGTGCCACGGACACCTGCTGGTCGCGACGTTGTGGGCGACAAAATCTCCATAGCGTCGTCCGACCCGCGGACCCACCAGGACCAACGCCAGGTCCTTCAGGATCGGGAACATGAAGACGCTCGGATCACCATCGAGCGCCGGCGCGGAGCGCGCCACCAGTCAGATAGGCGAGTGGGGCCTGCTGTGGACCACCCGGCACCAGAGAGCCCTGGGGGCCTGCCTTACGAGGTAGGCTGCCCGGCTTTTACCCATGAGCTGCGGCAGCTCCAGTGGCCCACTCACCGCACTTTCAAACCTGACGTGGGCGAGAAGTACGGCAGCGAGACCCACCCATCCGAGTTCCTCAGCATCTACACCATCACGATGCAGGCTGCCGGAGCTCATGACGATAAGGTGCTTGCAAATTACTTCCCGTTGGCTCTTAAACCCAACGCCATGTCATGGTTGATGCACTTGCCGGTAGACTCCATTTCCTCCTGGTCGGATTTGTGCCATGAGTTCATGGGTGCCTTCACTGGCAGTCACCAAGCTCATGGCCAAGCGAGTGATCTCCACGTCATTCCCCAGAAGGGAGGCGAGAGTCTCCGCAAGTACATAAAGAGGTTCAGCCGGGTACAGTACAATATCCCAGATGTTCACCCCGCCGCCATCATCAGCGCGTTCCATCAGAACGTTTGGAACCGCAAGATGCGCGAAGAGCTGGCGATGAACAAGGTGAAAGATGTCGCGGAGCTCTATGTTCTCGCGGACAAATGTGCCCGGGCTAAAGAGGGGAGGAAGTACCCCGGCGAAGATGCCGGCGTGGAAACCGACTCTTCTGAAGAGGACACCGCCGCCCCGGCGAAGAAAGGCCGGCACCGCAACAGGAAGCGCAAAGGGAAAGCTGTGCTTGCCGTCGAGGGGTCTGACGACACTGGCTCCACCAAGAAGACCAAGGCAGGTGACCCCGGCAAGGAAATTGCCGGATGTGTCGCCTGCCAGGCCTTGGCGGTTGCCGAGAATCCAGGCAACTCCGACAAGCGATACTGCAAGATCCATCGCACCAAAGGCCATGCTCTCCAAGACTGCCGGCAGGTTGAGCTCCTCGCTGAGAAGCAGAGGGCTGAATACGAGAGGCGGGACAAGGAGAAGGGCCAATACGGTGCTGAGGGATCCGGCAAGAAACGCGACGGCCAGGCGGGCCGTCCCGGCAAGGATAAGCAACAAGAGAGGCCCGCTCGGGGCCGTGACAGAAAGCCAGAAGATGACGATCACGAAGAGGACGATGAGTCCGGCGACCAAGAGTTTCAGAAAGCTACAGAAGCCATGTGCGTTGACGGCGGCGCTTTGCTGCATGCCTCTTGGCGCTGGCTTAAACAGTGGGCGCGAGAAATTACAGCAGCAGAGCCGTCGTTTGATGCCCAGAGGCCGCTGAAGTGGTCCAGCACACCTATCATTTTTGACTCTGAGGATCACCCTGATCGCACTACTGCGGTCGGGTGCTTGCCATTGTTGGTTTCAACAATAATACGCAACCTCAAGGTGACAAAAATGTCAGTAGATGGCGGGGCCGGTCTGAACTTGATCTCACCTGCCGTGATCGAGAAGCTGCAGATCCCTGATGGAGACCTCGAAGAAACAGGCACGTTTCAAGGGGTCAGCCCGGGGAGAAGCCAACCCAAGGGAAAGGCCACGTTGCCCGTAACTTCCGGGAGCGACCTGAACTTCAGGACGGAGAGGATTGTGTTTGATGTTGCCAAGATCCCCTTGCCCTACAACGGGATCCTTGGCCGCCCAGCACTGGCCAAGTTCATGGCGGCGTTGCACTACGCCTACAATACCCTGAAGATGCCAGGGCCCGTGACGATCATCACCATCCCCTCCGACAAGAAGGATGCGCTGATTTGCGCTAATCAAGTGTACCAGCAAGCAGTCGCAGCAGCTGCCGCCACTGGGGCACTCGCTCCTGCTGTCGGGATCCCGAGGGGGAAAAAGAAGAAGAAGGTCGGTGAGACCTTGGACACCCACTCCAGCAAGCGCACCTCTTCGGAGTGTAGCGCTGCCGTCGAGGACGTGCCAGAGAGCTCCGTCGGCGGAAGCAAGAAGTCCAGGGCCACACCGCCGGGAACCAAGAAGGTTTCCGTCAACAAGGACGGCACGGGAGGAGCTTTCACCATAAGCTCCACCCTTGACGACAAATAGGAAGACGCGCTCGTCACCTTCCTGTGGGCGAATGTCGATGTGTTTGCATGGCAAGCTTCCGACATCCCCGGCGTTCCCAGGGAGGTGATTGAGCACCACCTTGTTGTCTGTCCTCATGCGCGGCCCGTCAAGCAGAAGGTCAGAAAGCAAGCTTTGGAACGACAAGAGTTTATCACAGAAGAAATCCGGAAACTGGAGGCAGCAGGTTTGGTAAGAGGAGTGCTCCATCCGACGTGTTTGGCCAATCCGTTCGTAGTGCGCAAGGCAAATGGGAAGTGGAGTGTCGGTGTCAAAACCGGCGGATCTCGGGTAGGGGGTCCCGAACTATGCGTCAAGGCCGGATGGTAACATGAGACAAGGGACACGATGTTTTTACCCAGGTTCGGGCCCTCTCGATGGAGGTAATACCCTACTCCTGCTTGATTAATATTGATGATATGGGTAGTACAAGAGTAGATCTACCACAAGATCAAGGAGGCTAAACCCTAGAAGCTAGCCTATGGTATGATTGTGTATGATGATGGTTCATCCTACGGACTACAACCCTCCGGTTTATATAGACACCGGATAGGGTTAGGGTTACACAGAGTCGGTTACAATGGTAGGAGATCTTGAATATCCGCATCGCCTAGCTTGCCTTCCATGCCAAGGAAAGTCCCATCTGGACACGGGACGAAGTCTTCAATCTTGTATCTTCATAGTCCAGGAGTCCGGCGAAGGTATAGTCCGGCTACCCGAACACCCCCTAATCCAGGACTCCCTCAGTAGCACCTGAACGAGGCTTCAATGACGACGAGTCTGGCGCGCAGATTGTCTTCGGCATTGCAAGGCAGGTTCCTCCTCCAAGTCCTTCATAGAAGATTGTAAACACCAAAAATAGTGTCCGGCTCTGCAAAATAAGTTTCCACATATTGCCATAGAGAGAATAATATTAACACAAATCAAATCTGCTGACGTATTCCGCAGTGCGTCATCACACTGCGGCCAAGTCCTTTTATGAACCGTCTTTACTTTTTCGCCCTCAGCACGCTTTGCGAGGCGGTTTCCTTGGCACGTCTTGTCAAAGCAGAGATCATGTGCCCCTTTTACGGGATTCTCATCAATACGGGCGTGGGTAACCCAACCGCGCCATTTGCCACGGCGCTTGGGAGGCAAGCGAGTTTTATTAGGTAGGTGGGGACGCATAACCGCATCCTCCCATATAAGGGGATAAGGATCCACCTTTTTACCTACGCCTTCTTCCTCCTTTGCCAATCCATCTCTTGTGCACTCAAGCTCCAGCGCCCAAGCCCAGTCTTCCCACCTCAACCTTCTCCAGCAATGTCCGGAGCGGGAGGCAAGTGGATGGTCTCCTCCGTCACGGAGGTGCAAGTAAAAAAGCTAAGGAAGGCCGGATACCTGTCCAAGGACATCCCGCACCGGCTTCCTGAGAAGGGGCAGCTTCTCCCCACCCCAAGGCCCCATGAGAGGGTAGTTTTCCTTCCCCACTTCCTCCGCGGACTGGGTTTTCCACTTCACCCATTCGTCCGGGGACTCATGTTCTACTACGGCCTAGATTTCCATGATCTGGCCCCGAACTTCATCCTCAACATCTCGGCGTTTATCGTCATGTGTGAGGCCTTCCTCCGCGTCCGCCCCCATTTCGGCCTTTGGCTTCAGACCTTCAACGTCAAGCCCAAGGTGGTGCGCGGCATCCAAGCGGAGTGCGGAGGCGCTACCGCGAATCGAAGGCGAGCAAGTGCTTCGCAAGCCGCAGCTTCCACGGCCATCTGTGGGGTTGGCATAGATTTCCCCACGAAGGAAACCTCTGTTGGGTCTTGGTCTGAGTTCACGGGGGGGATGTGCACTGCTGCCCAGTATCTCGAGGTGGAAGAGGTGATCCTTGATTTGAACAGCTCGTACTGGGGTGGCTGGGTAGCGCCCATGGTACTGCAGGTAAAATCCCACAATATCTTAACAAAACTACCCGGGGTTGCATCTGGGGTTCTCAGGTAAATGCTGAGGTTCGGCATGGCAAGAAATGGTTGTGAGGGCGGTGCACACGGTGAATGGTGCTTGGCAAGGTCACGCGGTGGCCTTCTTATAGCACTGGAGCTGGATCATTTTTACCGTGGTGAAGGGTAATGAAATTTCCAGCTCTGATCCGGAAGTCAAAGCCACCAATACACATATTTCACCGAGGTGACATGTTACTGTGGGGGGGGTGTCGGGAAGGTTTTTGGTAGCTGCGCCGGGGTAGCAATCTCACACCGCGCACTGGGCGTTTAACCGAGGTTATCATTTAAGCAGAGGCATGACAACAGGCAGCGTTTAAACACCAGGCCACACGATTACATAGCGAGGATACACTGGGACTCGATATAGCTCGGGTTACTTAGTCTACTTCGTTCACATCCATGCGGGCGTGCCTTGTGGATGCCGAGACTTCTCCACGGGTCTCGCCGTCGGAATTCACTGGAGTGGGTTGAGGGGCTGCAGGCTCGGGGTAGCGATGATGGCCATCTCGAGGATTGCTGGCCACAACTCCGTTGGAGTGTGTTCCCAAAATGCGACGTAGCACTTCTGGGGTTATCGCAACACCTTGGCCGATGGCTGGGGTAGACCTTAGGGGCTCGATCGGTTGTCCAAACAGCACGACTGGGTTGTCGACGTTGGGCTCGTCCTCTCCTCTTGCCGGGGCTCGACGAACCAGCTCTCCACGAGCTGCGATGAGATCAATTGTGACCTGATCGCACAGTTCTTCCAGTGCACTTACATAGCGCACTAGGTGCAACAATGCAGGATCGGTCTCATGATCTCCGTTGGCAACTTGGGGTGATCTACCATACCCTTCACGCCTGGGGTAGTAGTGGAACGAGCGACAGTCAACTCTTGGCGACAAGTGCCGGAGATGAACTATAGCTTCTCGAGCAGCTAGTTGGATGGCTTGTGGCTCAAAGGAAGTTGTTCTTCCGGTGAACCTGTAGGGGCGTTCGGGTGCGAGACCCCTACCGTAGATGTGTACAGTGGCCCAGAATTGACGGCTTTCACCGCTTACGGGCCCTTGGTACACAACATATTCTGGGGGTTCTTCTAATGCATAGGCACGATGAGTGAGGTTTGCGAGTATGGTCACAAAACCTCCAAGGTTGGTCGCTGTGGTCTCATGGTGCACAATAGGACCAGGCATTGTGGCTTAGGTTAGGATAGCGGCCGGGCTGTGCTGGGTTGAGACTAGCGTGCCCTTTTTATAGAAAAAGGGGACGGAGTCTTCCTTCGCACGCTTGCGAGAAAGGACTATTTAGGGGGCCGGTCACTGGCGCGTGATCGACGGCTAGGCTGGTAGGTTGGCCACCGACTGCCAAAAGGTGTCGGGTCACTGTAGGGCTATCTTGCAGGAGGAGCTTGGCTGCGGGTTTGCTTATGGCTCGGTGGTTTGGCATGCCTAAGTTTATTGACCTGGCTAGGATAGGATTAGCCAATGGTCAGCCTGGCTCTGATACCAAGTCTGTCGCGACCGGTTTTCCAGACATTAAATTCCATAAAATGGCCGTCGAGCTCATCAGCCCCAGGATTACTGTTAGCTGATGAGGCACCAACTTGTTACAGAAATTCCAAGAAAAGGTACAAAATATGAAGTACAAGACCATTATGGCCTATGAGTACAACAAATGGTTTCTAGTGGTTGAGGGCGGAAGCGGTTTGTGGATCACCACGGCTGTGGGACTCCATTCCCCACGGGAACAGCTGACCAGGATAACTCCTATCTTCACGAGGCTGCTATCACCGCTGCGCAGGTTCCGAGGCGGTCCTCGCAACGCTCCTCTCCAAGCAATCTGGCCAAGACAATAGCCAGGGACAAGCCAGTGAGTACTTTGAATGTACTCGCAAACATTAAGAACACGGGTATAATATAATCGTTGGTGCTCATGCTTTGCAACATCCATACACTCACTTAGTTAGTCATAATAATGATTGTCTTGATGTATGCAAACAGGTCATTCACATGCAACCGGACATTTATGCAAAGGCCACATAGAGGTAATGAATACTGTGTGCCAAGCGAGGGTCTGAATGACTCCTCGAGCGGAAAATGCGGAATAATAAATCCTGGTGCCAAACGAGTGTCTGAAAGACTCCTCGAGCGGAAAATGCAGAATAATAAATACTGGTGCCAAGCGAGTGTCTGAAAGACTCCTCGAGCGGAAAATGCAGAATAATAAATACCACAGTCGGGCGTCTGAGCGACACCACAGAAAGGGCTTTAAAAGAAATGCCACAGTCGGGCGTCTGAGCGACACCACAGAAAGGGCTTCAAAAGAAATGCCACAGTCGGGCGTCTGAGCGACACCACAGAAAGGGCTTTAAAAGAAATGCCACAGTCGGGCGTCTGAGCGACACCACAGAAAGGGCTTCAAAAGAAATGCCACAGTCGGGCGTCTGAGCGACACCACAGAAAGGGCTTCAAAAGAAATGCCACAGTCGGGCGTCTGAGCGACACCACAGAAACGGCTTTAAAAGAAATGCCACAGTCGGGCGTTTGCGCGACACCACAGAAAGGGCTTCAAAAGAAATGCCACAGTCGGGCGTCTGAGTGACACCACAGAAAGGGCTTTAAAAGAAATTAATCATAGTGAATATCCCGGAGGTAGAACCATCCCAGAGATATTCGATGATAACAATAATAATCATGGGTTAATCAACAATGGTAATAATCATAATCATCACAAGTCACAAGTAGTAATTCCCGTTCTGGTTTAACAATTTCACCTCCGAAGACCGACACTAAGACCGACACTTGACCCATCCCATACTGTAGTCCTTAACCATGGACACGGCTATTCGAATAGGTTTAATCTCTGCAGAGGGTGTACTCTTTACCCACGAGTAACGGATTCCTTTAGTCCATCGGGACTAATTCCGTCTACGGTCTTTTAGTTGAAAACACGCCTAGCTTGCACACACCAGCTTAACTCATCGGTGTCTGGAATCACCCACGACACTTGTCAAGCAAAACTCTAAGTGGGGAGGCTACAACCTCGCGTAGCATGGGATCAAATTTATATCGCGCGCTCTAAGGGGTGGCCTCCCCTCTCGGTCCCAACCGGAAACACCCATGCCCCCTGACCAGGTGGCATGCCTACCGGCTACAACCGATATCTTCCACCATGGCCTCTCTGTACGGTGTGTGCTGGGAAGGGGTTGACAACTTACTGAACCGTACCCTACCTGCGGCAGGGACGAGTGGTAGCACGAGGCAAGTATGGGGGTTACTGGAACAAGACTCGATCTGCGGTCGACTCAGGAGGCTCATAAGTTCCCTGCATGACATGTATATCAAATATATTTCAACCAACAAATATCACCACTCAATATACCTTATCATGCCATTTCGGAAATAACCGTCCCGACGGGGACCGGCGACAAGCTCACGCCTACCCAAGGCCGAGGCTTTCCCGGATTCCTTTCCGGTAAGCATGCAAGGCACATGAGGATGATTACCATCACAATCATATTTATATCCAATAGCAAGGAAAACGTTGATATGCTTCCATGCAAAAGATCATGTCACATGAAATATCAATTTCACCGAAATGAGGTGGTGTTATAAGTGTGTCAACCATCACATCAAAAATATTATGCTAGGGTTCAAGATGCTTGCCTTGATGTTGTGGAGGGGTGAGGTGTTCTCCAAAATCTTTGAAAGTCTCTCCAAAAATCCTATTTTTTTGAAAAAGAAATATATGAATCAACACACATTTCAAAACAGTACAAAAAGTTGTTTTTGGAAAATTTTCAAATAAATCTTAAAATAAACTAGATCAAATTTAAGGAAGGTAGGAAAAAGAATCAACTCATTTGGAGTTGTATTTAAAAAGTTATAGGCAGTCAAAGATCTGGTCAAAATCTGTTTTAAAAAAACAAATCAGAAAAGAAAACGTTTCAGAGGGGAATACGCTTTCGGAGCGGGGAGACGTACTGGGGAAAATACGCCTTCACCTAAACACGTGGACGGCACGGTGAGTCACTGACAGTGGTTCCAGGGGGCCCACTAGTCAGGTTTGACTAGTCTTCTCCCTCTCTTTCCTCTGTCCCGAGCGGGGGCGAAGCTCCGGCGATCGTCGACGGCGACTGGCGGCTCTTCGCGGGGCTCCGAGGGCGGGGATGGGTCCGCTACTCCGGGGCGGTCCTCCCGGTGGTCGCCTGGCAGGCGGGGGCGGAGGGAGCTGCCGGCGGCGAGCTCCTCGGCGGAGGTGGCCTCGGGAGCAAAGTGCCAGTGGGGTTGCGGTGGCTCCCGATCAAAATTGAGCAGGGGGAAAGGTTCACGGGAGGATGAGGAGGCTTCTGGTGGAGAGAGTGGAGAGGGGGAGGTCCTGGTGGTGCCGGAATGGCAGGGGCAGTGGCGGTGGTCGGAGTTGCCGGAGACGGGGAAGAAGACCTCCCTGGGTCGAATGCGGGCTAGGGGAACGCCATAGTGGTGGCCTGAGGTCGCCTGCGAGCGGGAACGGGCTCGGGGACTCCTTAAATAGGCGTGGCAAGGCGGTTCCGCGGCGGCCGTGGATAAGTTCTCCAGTGACCGCCATTCTGTAGCTAGGGCGACGTGGCGGCGACGAGGGATAGCAGACACGCTTGCGGATGAGCTCGCGCTGTTACAGGGGCCAGGTGGCGAGCGGGAGGGGCTTGGGTAGCGCTGCCCGTGGCAGAGGCTGTCGGCCGACGCCGGCGTGCCGCCAAAAGGGCTCTGGCGGTGGAGCTGTAGGGTGCCAGGGCGGTTGGCGTGTAGTGGTTAGGCGGGGAGTACGTGGCAAGTTCTCCCGTGCGGGCCAAGGCAGGGGGTTGCGATGCGGCGGCTCGGTTCACGCGGCTGCAATAGGCGCGCTCTGGGCGCGGCCGGAGCACGCTCACCAGCTGCTCGGCGAAATGCCAGGGCAAGCTAGGTGGCTTGGGTGGAGTTGGGGTTTAGCAGGTCTAGGTTAGGGGAAACAGGGAGTCTAGTGGACATGCCTGTTTGGTCAGAGGTGCAAGATCATAGTGCAATGACAAGCATCATGCCAAAACAGATCATGCCCACAAGGTGTTTGACACAATGCCAAGGGCACTTAGGCAAGTCTTGGAGTGGTCAAAAACTCCAGATCAGTGTCTCCTTGGATGCACAAGAGGGTGGTGAGGTTAGTTTGGCAAAAGGAAAAACTTGTTAGTGCAAGTTTTGCAGAATTACAATTCTGGACAGGAAATAAGTGGCATCATTTCATGAACCAAAATTGCTCCAAAGGGTGCATGCTCCTGGACTTAGGGGTTTGGTAGGGAGGACTATGAGCATGAGAAAACCCAAGGTCACTGGAGCAAGAAATAATAGGGTTGCAGTAGAAAACACCAGTCTGGTCCAGAATGAAGATGATGCTGATCCACTCAAAAATTGCAAATAACTTCACTGGGTTTTTGCATAAAATTGAATCATATGATATTACTGACATCCCATAATTTTGGTAGAGGCTAAAAGAAAATATTTAAAAGGGTTGTAGTGCAAAATTGCCCACTGGACCAGAGGAGAAAAAAGGGTGTAGAGCTCAAAATATTTCAAGAATAAAAGATCTTTTTGCATAAAAGAGATTTAATAACATCACATGACATCTCCAAATTTTGGTGGGAATTTTAAGTGAATTTATCAAATGGTTGTAGTTCAAATATGGCCATTTAACCTTGAAAAACCATTTTCAAGAAAGTGAAGATCAAGCAACTTAATTGAGCAATTAGTTGCACTGATAAAAGTAAAGTTTTTCTAGAGAGGTTAAACAAGTACAATAACACATTTGAAAAGTCCACACTTAGGGGGAAAACTCCATAATGACAAGGTTAAAGATAAAAAGGGAGCTCGGAAAATAAAGTTTTTTTTTATCCTGGAAAAATTTAATTAATAAAACAAGGCCAAAAATTTTGGGGTGTCATAGAACTACCCCCCTTAAGAAAAATCTCGTCTTCGAGATTTGTTAAAAGTAGCATAAGAAAAGATTGTATGCAACGAAAAAGTGGCTACAGTAAGAGGGCAATAAGTGATGAAGACCACAGTGTGAAATACTGGTGCTGCGCGGAGAAAGATCTACGGTCTGAGACAAAAACGCGAGATTTCTACGCTGGGTATAAATTTAGAATAAAGTCTAAATTTAAAAAATACGCTGGTCGTACTCGGGAGCACAGTGCTCTCTCTGGCCGACAGGTGGACCCGGGGCCCACAGTCAGCCTCTTCTTCTCCCTCTGGCTCTTCTTCTTCCTCTCTCCTGCGCGCTTTCTCCACCGGCGGTGCCTAGCGCGTGGGGCATCTAGGCCGTACCGCAGTAGTGCGCGGCGTGCTAGCTGCCGGAGCAGCGTGCACTCACCTCGCGGGCCAGCGCGCTGTCGGCACTGCTCGCGGATTTGACTCCGAACACCGGCGATCGGGCGACGAGCGGCGTTGGTGGACTTCGCCCACCGTGCACCGAGCTCGAGCTATAAAACGGCCGAGGTGCTTCTCTCTTCTCCTCACCTCTGCTCGTGCTTCTCCCCTTCCTTCCTCCTCCATTTCTGCTTGCAGAAGCTCGGGCGAGGCTCTAATGGCGGAGGCGATGCCGGACTGGTACGCGATCTTGATATGCGGAGGGCTGGTGACACTGCTGGGGCTCTCCGTGCTCCTGTGCGCGATGATCCTCGATGATCGTCGCGACGCTGCTGCTCGGGTGTTGGCTCTCCACGGCGGTGGTGATCACGAGGAGTAGGTGGGATGACGGGTGCTAACCGTGGTTAGGAGAGGGGTTAGCCAGTTGCAACACTGTTGCTAAGTTTGTAAACGGTGTACGTGTGTGTGTCCGAGTGTTTGCGGTTGTGGGTCAGCTGTTGTCGTTGTGCTTGCGTGAAA
This sequence comes from Aegilops umbellulata, assembly GCA_032464435.1. Taxonomy (NCBI): domain Eukaryota; kingdom Viridiplantae; phylum Streptophyta; class Magnoliopsida; order Poales; family Poaceae; genus Aegilops; species Aegilops umbellulata. The sequence continues at coordinate 268,746,362 of CP136055.1, read as the reverse complement.
TCCACGTCGTGAGAAAGTGCCGAAGTATCAACTCAGAAAAAGATGTGTACTCCAGGATTATTCACGGGAGAAAACAGTAATGCGACAGAATCACTTATTTTAATCGAAATTAATAAGAATAACACACTTAAAGCACACACTAAGCTCCACGCACAAGTTACAATACGCAAATAAAGGTTGCAATAAATAACGTAGCAGCGACGTCTATAATGCAAACGGTAACTGGATGGGGTCCAGAGAAAATGTTTCTGGTACTGAGACACATTCTTCCTCTATCGGAGAAAGTGGACTCACTAGTCGATGCACGTGTCTCTCCTGGTCGGGCCTCAGTGATCTGCCGATGGCGATCTGAGGATTTAAGTCTGCGAGGCTCTGGAGATAACCCATCACGCGTTGGATCAAACTCTCTTGAGCGATGACATACTGGACAAGGTTGGCCAGGACGAGGTCTCTCTCGATTCGCACACCGGGAAACGATGTTACTCCTCCGGGCGCTGCACGGCTCGGGAAGTAATAATACCCACGCTCGCTGGCATAGGGTACCGCGAATCGAAGGCGAGCAAGTGCTTCGCAAGCCGCAGCTTCCACGGCCATCTGTGGGGTTGGCATAGATTTCCCCACGAAGGAAACCTCTGTTGGGTCTTGGTCTGAGTTCACGGGGGGGATGTGCATTGCTGCCCAGTATCTCGAGGTGGAAGAGGTGATCCTTGATTTGAACAGCTCGTACTGGGGTGGCTGGGTAGCGCCCATGGTACTGCAGGTAAAATCCCACAATATCTTAACAAAACTACCCGGGGTTGCATCTGGGGTTCTCAGGTAAATGCTGAGGTTCGGCATGGCAAGAAATGGTTGTGAGGGCGGTGCACACGGTGAATGGTGCTTGGCAAGGTCACGCGGTGGCCTTCTTATAGCACTGGAGCTGGATCATTTTTACCGTGGTGAAGGGTAATGAAATTTCCAGCTCTGATCCGGAAGTCAAAGCCACCAATACACATATTTCACCGAGGTGACATGTTACTGTGGGGGGGGTGTCGGGAAGGTTTTTGGTAGCTGCGCCGGGGTAGCAATCTCACACCGCGCACTGGGCGTTTAACCGAGGTTATCATTTAAGCAGAGGCATGACAACAGGCAGCGTTTAAACACCAGGCCACACGATTACATAGCGAGGATACACTGGGACTCGATATAGCTCGGGTTACTTAGTCTACTTCGTTCACATCCATGCGGGCGTGCCTTGTGGATGCCGAGACTTCTCCACGGGTCTCGCCGTCGGAATTCACTGGAGTGGGTTGAGGGGCTGCAGGCTCGGGGTAGCGATGATGGCCATCTCGAGGATTGCTGGCCACAACTCCGTTGGAGTGTGTTCCCAAAATGCGACGTAGCACTTCTGGGGTTATCGCAACACCTTGGCCGATGGCTGGGGTAGACCTTAGGGGCTCAATCGGTTGTCCAAACAGCACGACTGGGTTGTCGACGTTGGGCTCGTCCTCTCCTCTTGCCGGGGCTCGACGAACCAGCTCTCCACGAGCTGCGATGAGATCAATTGTGACCTGATCGCACAGTTCTTCCAGTGCACTTACATAGCGCACTAGGTGCAACAATGCAGGATCGGTCTCATGATCTCCGTTGGCAACTTGGGGTGATCTACCATACCCTTCACGCCTGGGGTAGTAGTGGAACGAGCGACAGTCAACTCTTGGCGACAAGTGCCGGAGATGAACTATAGCTTCTCGAGCAGCTAGTTGGATGGCTTGTGGCTCAAAGGAAGTTGTTCTTCCGGTGAACCTGTAGGGGCGTTCGGGTGCGAGACCCCTACCGTAGATGTGTACAGTGGCCCAGAATTGACGGCTTTCACCGCTTACGGGCCCTTGGTACACAACATATTCTGGGGGTTCTTCTAATGCATAGGCACGACGAGTGAGGTTTGCGAGTATGGTCACAAAACCTCCAAGGTTGGTCGCTGTGGTCTCATGGTGCACAATAGGACCAGGCATTGTGGCTTAGGTTAGGATAGCGGCCGGGCTGTGCTGGGTTGAGACTAGCGTGCCCTTTTTATAGAAAAAGGGGACGGAGTCTTCCTTCGCACGCTTGCGAGAAAGGACTATTTAGGGGGCCGGTCACTGGCGCGTGATCGACGGCTAGGCTGGTAGGTTGGGCACCGACTGCCAAAAGGTGTCGGGTCACTGTAGGGCTATCTTGCAGGAGGAGCTTGGCTGCGGGTTTGGTTATGGCTCGGTGGTTTGGCATGCCTAAGTTTATTGACCTGGCTAGGATATGATTAGCCAATGGTCAGCCTGGCTCTGATACCAAGTCTGTCGCGACCGGTTTTCCAGACATTAAATTCCAGAAAATGGCCGTCGAGCTCATCAGCCCCAGGATTACTGTTAGCTGATGAGGCACCAACTTGTTACAGAAATTCCAAGCAAAGGTACAAAATATGAAGTACAAGACCATTATGGCCTATGAGTACAACAAATGGTTTCTAGTGGTTGAGGGCAGAAGCGGTTTGTGGATCACCACGGCTGTGGGACTCCATTCCCCACGGGAACAGCTGACCAGGATAACTCCTATCTTCACGAGGCTGCTATCACCGCTGCGCAGGTTCCGAGGCGGTCGTCGCAACGCTCCTCTCCAAGCAATCTGGCCAAGACAATAGCCAGGGACAAGCCAGTGAGTACTTTGAATGTACTCGCAAACATTAAGAACACGGGTATAATATAATCGTTGGTGCTCATGCTTTGCAACATCCATACACTCACTTAGTTAGTCATAATAATGATTGTCTTGATATATGCAAACAGGTCATTCACATGCAACCGGACAGTTATGCAAAGGCCACATAGAGGTAATGAATACTGTGTGCCAAGCGAGGGTCTGAATGACTCCTCGAGCGGAAACTGCGGAATAATAAATATTGGTGCCAAACGAGTGTCTGAAAGACTCCTCGAGCGGAAAATGCAGAATAATAAATACTGGTGCCAAGCGAGTGTCTGAAAGACTCCTCGAGCGGAAAATGCAGAATAATAAATACCACAGTCGGGCGTCTGAGCGACACCACAGAAAGGGCTTTAAAAGAAATGCCACAGTCGGGCGTCTGAGCGACACCACAGAAAGGGCTTCAAAAGAAATGCCACAGTCGGGCGTCTGAGCGACACCACAGAAAGGGCTTTAAAAGAAATGCCACAGTCGGGCGTCTGAGCGACACCACAGAAAGGGCTTCAAAAGAAATGCCACAGTCGGGCGTCTGAGCGACACCACAGAAAGGGTTTCAAAAGAAATGCCACAGTCGGGCGTCTGAGCGACACCACAGAAAGGGCTTTAAAAGAAATGCCACAGTCGGGCGTCTGAGCGACACCACAGAAAGGGCTTCAAAAGAAATGCCACAGTCGGGCGTCTGAGCGACACCACAGAAAGGGCTTTAAAAGAAATTAATCATAGTGAATATCCCGGAGGTAGAACCATCCCAGAGATATTCGATGATAACAATAATAATCATGGGTTAATCAACAATGGTAATAATCATAATCATCACAAGTCACAAGTAGTAATTCCCGTTCTGGTTTAACAATTTCACCTCCGAAGACCGACACTAAGACCGACACTTGACCCATCCCAGACTGTAGTCCTTAACCATGGACACGGCTATTCTAATAGGTTTAATCTCTGCAGAGGGTGTACTCTTTACCCACGAGTAACGGATTCCTTTAGTCCATCGGGACTAATTCCGTCTACGGTCTTTTAGTTGAAAACACGCCTAGCTTGCACACACCAGCTTAACTCATCGGTGTCTGGAATCACCCACGACACTTGTCAAGCAAAACTCTAAGTGGGGAGGCTACAACCTCGCGTAGCATGGGATCAAATTTATATCGCGCGCTCTAAGGGGTGGCCTCCCCTCTCGGTCCCAACCGGAAACACCCATGCCCCCTGACCAGGTGGCATGCCTACCGGCTACAACCGATATCTTCCACCATGGCCTCTCTGTACGGTGTGTGCTAGGAAGGGGTTGACAACTTACTGAACCGTACCCTACCTGCGGCAGGGACGAGTGGTAGGACGAGGCAAGTATGGGGGTTACTGGAACAAGACTCGATCTGCGGTCGACTCAGGAGGTTCATAAGTTCCCTGCATGACATGTATATCAAATATATTTCAACCAACAAATATCACCACTCAATATACCTTATCATGCCATTTCGGAAATAACCGTCCCGACGGGGACCGGCGACAAGCTCACGCCTACCCAAGGCCGAGGCTTTCCCGGATTCCTTTCCGGTAATCATGCAAGGCACATGAGGATGATTACCATCACAATCATATTTATATCCAATAGCAAGGAAAACGTTGATATGCTTCCATGCAAAAGATCATGTCACATGAAATATCAATTTCACCGAAATGAGGTGGTGTTATAAGTGTGTCAACCATCACATCAAAAATATTATGCCAGGGTTCAAGATGCTTGCCTTGATGTTGTGGAGGGGTGAGGTGTTCTCCCAAATCTTTGAAAGTCTCTCCAAAAATCCTATTTTTTTGAAAAAGAAATATATGAATCAACACACATTTCAAAACAGTACAAAAAGTTGTTTTTGGAAAATTTTCAAATAAATCTTAAAATAAACTAGATCAAATTTAAGGAAGGTAGGAAAAAGAATCAACTCATTTGGAGTTGTATTTAAAAAGTTATAGGCAGTCAAAGATCTGGTCAAAATCTGTTTTAAAAAAACAAATCAGAAAAGAAAACGTTTCAGAGGGGAATACGCTTTCGGAGCTGGGAGACGTACTGGGGAAAATACGCCTTCACCTAAACACGTGGACGGCGCGGTGAGTCACTGACAGTGGTTCCAGGGGGCCCACTAGTCAGGTTTGACTAGTCTTTTCCCTCTCTTTCCTCTGTCCCGAGCGGGGGCGAAGCTCCGGCGATCGTCGCCGGCGACTGGCAGCTCTTCGCGGGGCTCCGAGGGCGGGGATGGGTCCGCTACTCCGGGGCGGTCCTCCCGCTGGTCGCCTGGCAGGCGGGGGCGGAGGGAGCTGCCGGCGGCGAGCTCCTCGGCGGAGGTGGCCTCGGGAGCAAAGTGCCAGTGGGGTTGCGGTGGCTCCCGATCAAAATTGAGCAGGGGGGAAGGTTCACGGGAGGATGAGGAGGCTTCTGGTGGAGAGAGTGGAGAGGGGGAGGTCCTGGTGGTGCCGGAACGGCAGGGGCAGTGGCGGTGGTCGGAGTTGCCGGAGACGGGGAAGAAGACCTCCCTGGGTTGAATGCGGGCTAGGGGAACGCCATAGTGGTGGCCTGAGGTCGCCTGCGAGCGGGAACGGGCTCAGGGACTCCTTAAATAGGCATGGCAAGGCGGTTCCGCGGCGGACGTGGATAAGTTCTCCGGCGACCGCCATTCTGTAGCTAGGGCGACGTGGCGGCGACGAGGGCTAGCAGACACGCTTGCGGATGAGCTCGCGCTGTTACAGGGGCTAGGTGGCGAGCGGGAGGGGCTTGGGTGGCGCTGCCCGTGGCAGAGGCTGTCGGCCGACGCCGGCGTGCCGCCAAAAGGGCTCTGGCGGTGGAGCTGTAGGGTGCCAGGGCGGTTGGCGTGTAGTGGTTAGGCGGGGAGTGCGTGGCAAGTTCTCCCGTGCGGGCCAAGGCAGGGGGTTGCGATGCGGCGGCTCGGTTCACGCGGCTGCAATAGGCGCGCTTTGGGCGCGGCCGGAGCACGCTCACCAGCTGCTCGGCGAAATGCCAGGGCAAGCTAGGTGGCTTGGGTGGAGTTGGGGTTTAGCAGGTCTAGGTTAGGGGAAACAGGGAGTCTAGTGGACATGCCTGTTTGATCAGAGGTGCAAGATCATAGTGCAATGACAAGCATCATGCCAAAACAGATCATGCCCACAAGGTGTTTGACACAATGCCAAGGGCACTTAGGCAAGTCTTGGAGTGGTCAAAAACTCCAGATCAGTGTCTCCTTGGATGCACAAGAGGGTGGTGAGGTTAGTTTGGCAAAAGGAAAAACTTGTTAGTGCAAGTTTTGCAGAATTACAATTCTGGACAGGAAATAAGTGGCATCATTTCATGAACCAAAATTGCTCCAAAGGGTGCATGCTCCTGGACTTAGGGGTTTGGTAGGGAGGACTATGAGCATGAGAAAACCCAAGGTCACTGGAGCAAGAAATAATAGGGTTGCAGTAGAAAACACCAGTCTGGTCCAGAATGAAGATGATGCTGATCCACTCAAAAATTGCAAATAACTTCACTGGGTTTTTGCATAAAATTGAATCATATGATATTACTGACATCCCATAATTTTGGTAGAGGCTAAAAGAAAATATTTAAAAGGGTTGTAGTGCAAAATTGCCCATTGGACCAGAGGAGAAAAAAGGGTGTAGAGCTCAAAATATTTCAAGAATAAAAGATCTTTTTGCATAAAAGAGATTTAATAACATCACATGACATCTCCAAATTTTGGTGGGAATTTTAAGTGAATTTATCAAATGGTTGTAGTTCAAATATGGCCATTTAACCTTGAAAAACCATTTTCAAGAAAGTGAAGATCAAGCAACTTAATTGAGCAATTAGTTGCACTGATAAAAGTAAAGTTTTTCTAGAGAGGTTAAACAAGTACAATAACACATTTGAAAAGTCCACACTTAGGGGGAAAACTCCATAATGACAAGGTTAAAGATAAAAAGGGAGCTCAGAAAATAAACTTTTTTTTTATCCTGGAAAAATTTAATTAATAAAACAAGGCCAAAAAATTTGGGGTGTCACACGGCTCCCCTGCCCGAAGACCCAGCCCCAGCTCTCCTAGTGAAGCTGCTGACTCCGGCACCTTATGTGGTGCCGGAGAGGAAGCTCAAGAAGAAGAAGACCACCGGTACTCGAAAGAGTGCCCGTAACTTGGTGGTGTCGGACTCGTCATCTGACGAGTCCGAGACGCCCTCCTCTCGTGAAAATGAGGAGGAGGAAGAAGAAAGCTCTCCCCCCCCCCAGCGGAGGGAGAAGAGAAGAAGAAGGCCGCCCCATCAGGGGAGGCCGAGGGGTCTAGGAAAAGGAAGACCCCTCCGCCGGACTACTCCCATGACGCCGAAGAGAGCGGAGAGGAGTGGCCGAACAGGGCCAAGCGTCCGGCGAAATCATAAGTTCGGACATCAGAGTAACTCATGATGTTCCTTTGTTGCGCAGCTTTCCTTAATGTCAAATGTGAATATGCAGCCCGCCCCGGGCCGACTACAACGAATCGTCGGGCGGCTCCCTGGACTCATCGGACGTGAACTCCGTTCCGCCCGCTGTCTCCCCCGCACCACGGATGACGCCGAAGTGGCGTCGCGACAAGCTCCGGGGCATGAAGAGGTGGTCCTGGAGGAGCCGCAAGGCAACCTCCCGGACTCCAGGAGTGAAGGGGACAAGACCCCCCAGGGCTCCAAGTCCGGCTTTGTGCCGGACACCGCGCCGGAATCTTCAACAGTTCCGAGCCGCGGTAGGCGAACTCCTTCCAAAAGGAGCAAGCCTTCTAAGCCAGCGACCTCCATCCAACCGGAGTCGCTGGACCATCTGCTGGAGGTGCTTGACGGCGCCTCCATCGACAAGGGGCACCGTACTATTATGAGTACGGTGATCCAAAAGGTTCAGTCTGCCAAGAGCGGACTGACTGAAGCTTGTGCTAGCCTTCTGACAGGCTTCGAGGTAAGTAAAAATATGTCAAAATATTACCGTATAGACAGTAGCCCCTGATGCTCTGTTTGGCGTTCGGAAAGAAAAGCCGAATAGAGGATCTTTAATTGTCATAGGAGTCTAACAATAAAGAGTCAATATGCGTATGTAGGCTTCGCTGCTATCCACCGACGCACTGACTACACAGGTGGATGTCCTAAAAAAGGACCTCGGGCGGACCAAGCAAGAGCTCGGCCTTGCCAAACGGCAGCTCGAGGAAAAAGAAGGTAAGAAATACCCTACAGAAAAAGGTGCCTATAGAGAGGCGTGATTGCAAAGAATAACAGGATCGTACTGCTTATTGTAGGGGCCACAACTGAGGTGGCGACCCTCAAGCAGGCGCTATCTAAGGCCGAAAAGAAAACGGCCGAGGAGCGCACCGAGCGAGAAAGGCTTGGGGCTCAGGTTGGTGAGGTGCAGCAAGAGCTGCAGGCTCTCATGAAAAAACATGAGAGCTTGGAGCTTGAGTCAAAGGCGCAAGTATCCGAGCTCGCGTCGGCCCTTGAGACCGCCAAGGGTGCCAAGGCCGAAGCCCAAAAGGCCCTCCAAGAGTTGGAGGAGATGAAAAAGATAGCAGCGGGTAAGGCATTCTTAATGCAAAGTAGAAATATAAAAGTAAACTACTTGTCACTTACCCGAATCCGGAGTTCTCCCGGGGGCGTTCGCAGATCTTCCCCGCAGTGTATCCGCCGCCGCCGCATTCTACCAAGCTGAAGAGGGCAGCTCGACGGAGAGTGTGTTCTGGTCTCAGTATTCTGAGGCCGGACACCCTGTGCCCTTGAGCGACCAGCTGAAACAGCTGGTCGAGCTCCACAAGGCGGCCGAACAAGCCATGAAGGGCTTCATAGTTCGGCTGTGGCCCGGAGAGGCCCTGCCTGGGAGCTACTTCGGGCTGGTGCGGCGGCTGGTGGAGGCCTGTCCAAGGCTTGAGGTCATCAAGCGTTTCGTCTGCATCGAAGGTGCCCGGAGGGCCCTTGCTCGTGCAAAGGTGCACTGGGGTAAGCTTGACGGTGAGAAGCTGGTGAAGGACGGGCCGCCGCAGGGGAAGGAGCATCGCAAGACCGAGAACTACTACAAGGATGTTCTTGCAAGTGCCCGCCTTATTGCGGATGAATGTACCAAAGATGTAATTTTTGAATGAACTCGCTCGTGTTTATCCCGTGCGCTGAAAACTTGTTCATATGCGCTAAGCAATGCTTATTGAATTTAAAATATTATTTTCTGTGCGGTCGTTTATCAAAAATTGAGAGATGGCCAGTCGTCGGCTTCTGCCCCCATGCCGCTAGTGCTGGGGTGTTCGGGATAAACCTGAGCGCTCTTTTTCCCATGGTTGGGTCCTTCGAGGGAGGCGCTCAGCACAACGAACCAGGCAATCGGACTATAATGCTTGAAGACTCTCACTTAGCCATAGAACTTTATAATTTTAAATTTCGGTGAAGCCCCTAGTTCGGAAGACCGAATTCGGGGCGCTATCCACGCCTTTGGCTGGACAAAGCCAGCTCCTCGCTCGAAGCGGCATAAGTCTTTAGGGACTCGAAAAATCTCTCGAACAGCGACCGCTCTCTCGCCTTATCATGACAGTCAGTTTTAGCTTTCTCCACTGAGGTGCTTAACCCAGCTGAACCGGGGCACAATCGCAGTGGTTCTCCTAGTGCTATCTTAGCCGATATAGCGGAACGTAAGGCACCAAAACATAGGAGCCGGGCAAAACCAACTATTGACCCAAATCATGATTCGGAGCCGATGCATATAGTGCTATAAGTTCGGGGTGCCGCACTTGTGAAAGTGTACGGACTTCTCACACCAGATCGAAGGGTACTGAAGCCCCTGGCGTGTTTGCCGTACCATGGTGTACGGGTGCGATCATGTTATTTAATAAACATATATATTAAAAGAGGATAATGTAAAAAAAACAGACAAAAAGCTATGCATTGTTTATAAAGGGGCTATTTATCAAAGCCGAACAATACAAGTAGTGCGATAAGCAAAAAGATATTAGATTATTTAACATGTCCTGACCAGGGGCAGGCCGCGGAATTGTATTCGAAACAGATATACCGCTCATAATAGAGACCACCTGGGAGTTCCATAATGCGGCGTAGCTTTGTCTGCTTCCCTGGATCTTGCATCGGTTGTGCGGCAGTCGAATTGCCGAACAGGTCGTCCAAAGTGTTGAGTCCTGAAAGTAAAAAAAAAGAATCCGGCAGCCCCTAGTACGTTTTAAGCCGTATTTCGGGCATGCCGTTACTGTGCCCCTTCCCCTGTGCCCATGGTATTTCAAGGGCGTAATTATGTACGCGAGGTACTAGCTTCACTATGTCGCGATGGCTGGGGTTGGGGCCGCATTGCTACGCCTGCTCAGAACGTGCCAGGCGGTCTTGTTGTAGGTTACTCTGGGCGCGCTTGGCAGTGTCTGGCTTTTTAACGGCCGGACTGGAGAGTTGCCTAAAAAGGTTGCTTTGTACTTCCGCTGCGAGAGCCGTCGTGTGCTCCTCCGTACGAAGGGAGCGTTCGATGTTTCCGTTGACCGTGATTACTCCTCGAGGGCCTGGCATCTTGAGCTTGATATATGCGTAGTGTGGCACCGCATTGAACTTTGCAAATGCGGTTCGTCCGAGCAGGGCATGATAGCCACTGCGAAACGGGACTATGTCAAAGATTAACTCTTCGCTTCGGAAGTTATCCGGAGATCCGAAGACCACATCAAGTGTTACGGAGCCTGTACAGTTGGCTTCTACACCTAGTATAACGCCTTTAAAGGTCGTTTTTGTGGGCTTAATCCTTGAGGGATCTATGCCCATTTTCCGCACTGTATCCTGGTAAAGCAGGTTCAGGATACTGCCGCTGTCCATGAGAACTCTTGTGAGGTGAAAGCCGTCGATGATTGGGTCGAGAACCAATGTGGCAAAGCCGCCATGATGGATGCTAGTGGGGTGGTCCCTTCGATCAAAAGTGATCGGGCAGGAGGACCATGGGTTGAACTTTGGGGCGACTGGCTCCATCGCGTATACGTCCCGAAGCGCACGCTTCCGTTCCCTCTTGGGAATGTGGGTTGCGTATATCATGTTCACCGTCCGCACTTGTGGGGGAAACCCCTTCCGTCCATTGTTGTTCGGCGGCCTGGGCTCCTCCTCGTCGTCGCTATGCAGCCCCTTGTCTTTGTTTTCGGCTCTTAATTTGCCTGCCTGCTTGAACACCCAACAATCCCTGTTGGTGTGATTGGCTGGCCTTTCGGGGGTGCCATGGATCTGGCACAAGCGGTCGAGTATTCGGTCCAAACTGGACGGGCCCTGAGTATTCTTTTTAAATGGCTTTTTCCGCTGACCGGATTTATAGCCTCTGAATCCGGCGTTGACTGCCGTATCATCATTGATGTCGCTGCTAACGCGGCGCTTTTGCTTATTTCGACGTGTCCTGACACTTTTGTCCTTGGTATCCGAATTACCAGGGTTCTTTGATAAGTTGTTGCTGCGAGCTAGCCAGCTATCTTCGCCCGCGCAAATGTGGGTCATGAGTGTCGTGAGGGCTGCCATAGATTTCGGCTTTTCCTGTCCCAGGTGTCGGGCAAGCCACTCGTCGCGGATGTTATGCTTGAAGGCTGCTAGGGCCTCTGCGTCCGGACAGTCGACTATCTGGTTTTTCTTTGTTAGGAACCGTGTCCAGAATTGCCTGGCCGATTCCTCTGGCTGCTGAATTATGTGGCTTAGGTCGTCGGCATCCGGTGGTCGCACATAAGTGCCCTGGAAGTTGTCGAGGAATGCGGCTTCCAGGTCCTCCCAAGAACCGATTGAGTCCGCTGGCAGGCTGTTAAGCCAGTGCCGGGCCGGTCCTTTGAGTTTGAGCGGGAGGTATTTGATGGCGTGTAGATCATCGCCACGTGCCATGTGGATGTGAAGGAGATAATCCTCGATCCATACCGCCGGATCTGTCGTGCCATCGTATGATTCGATGTTTACGGGTTTGAAACCCTCTGGGATTTTATGATCCATTACTTCATCTGTGAAGCATAGTGGGTGTGCGGCACCCCTGTATTTGGCTATGTCACGACGCAGCTCAGAGGAGCTATGTCTGTTGTGTTCGGCCCTGCCGGATTTGTTGTATTCGGAGTGAAGATCATCGTCACGTGTCGTAGGGCGCCTGCGCCATCTGTAGATCGATCTTGTTTGCCTTGCCTTATCCTCCAGTACATCTCGCAGGTCTGGCGCATTTTCCCGTGCCTTAGTTGAGCGGCGTTGGGGCATGGCTTGTGTGGAGGGCCGAGAGGCCTCTCTGTGGCGGCCGCGAGGTGGCCGGTCTGCCATGTCGTGCGCTGGTGATGTAGGCGCTTCCTCCTCTGATCGGGGTAGCGGCTTGCACTTTGGGTAGCTCTTGGAGGGGCGCTCGAGTTCATACTCTTCAGCCGCAAGGACTTCAGTCCATCTATCAGCTAGCAGATCTTGACCAGCTCTAAGCTATTGCTGCTTTTTCTTGAGGCTGTTCGCCGTGGCTAAAAGCCTGCGTTTGAAACGCTCTTGTTCGGCGGGGTCTGATGGTACGACGAATTCGTCGTCATCGAGGCAGGCCTCGTCTTCGGAGGGAGGTATATAGTTATCATCCTCAACCTCTCGGTCTGCCGCTCTCTCATGAGGGCTGGCTTCTCCATCTTCCTGCGCTGAATCTTGCTGGGGAGGGTGTTCCTCGGCGCTATCCGGGGTACTATTATCTCCGGTGCCGGAATCACCGTTTTTGCTTTGGCGGGATTTAGAGCGGCGCCGCCGACGCCGGCACTTTGGCTGTTTCTTGGAGGTGTTATCCCCCGCTGTTTCCTCGCCATCTCCATCTTTTGGAGTATCCACCATATATATGTCATATGACGAGGTGGCTGTCCAGCGCCCTACAGGTGCTGGTTCTTGTTCGTCTCCAACCTCGTCGTCCATACCGTCGAAGTCTTCGAAGCCGAAGTCAAGCATGTCGGTTAAATCGTCGACAGTGGCTACCAAGTGGGTGGTGGGTGGGCTTTGAATTTCTTCATCGTCCGTATCCCATCCTCGCTGACCGTAATTCGGCCAGGGCTCTCCTGATAAAGAGAGAGACTTGAAAGAATTCAGGATGTCGCCAAAAGGCGAGTGCTGAAAGATGTCCGCGGCGGTGAACTCCATTATCGGCGCCCAATCGGATTCGACCGGCAGGGGCACGGGGGGTTCAGAGTCCGGGGAGGAGTCTGGACCCTCGGGGTCATGGGTCGCGCGGAGTGCGGGGCTAGCGTTTGGCTCGATCGCCTTTCAGATCGCAGCCCCCGAGGTGACGTCCAACCGTCCATCCTCGCTTGGTGCAATAGGCTCCGAGTTAAGGGTCGGAACCGGTGCGTATGCGGCCTCCAGGACACTGTTCGAAGGCAGAGCTAGATCATGCCCCTCGAGGTAGTGCGGCGCGCTTGGCTGTGGCTCGAACCCATCAAAGATCAAGTCTCCGCGGATATCAGCCGTGTAGTTTAAGCTTCCAAACCTGACTTGATGGCCAGGGGCGTAGCTTTCAATCTACTCCAGATGACCAAGCGAATTAGCCCGCAGAGCGAAGCCGCCGAAGACGAAGATCTGTTCGGGGAGAAAAGTCTCACCCTGGACCTCATCGTTGTTGATGATCGGAGGAGCCATCGGGCCTAAAGGCGACGACACAGAGGAACTCTCAATGAAAGCACCATTGTCGGTGTCAAAACCGGCGGATCTCGGGTAGGGGGTCCCGAACTGTGCGTCAAGGCCGGATGGTAACAGGAGACAAGGGACACGATGTTTTTACCCAGGTTCGGGCCCTCTCGATGGGGGTAATACCCTACTCCTGCTTGATTAATATTTATGATATGGGTAGTACAAGAGTAGATCTACCACGAGATCAAGGAGGCTAAACCCTAGAAGCTAGCCTATGGTATGATTGTGTATGATGATGGTTCGTCCTACGGACTACAACCCTCCAGTTTATATAGACACCGGATAGGGTTAGGGTTACACAGAGTCGGTTACAATGGTAGGAGATCTTGAATATCCGCATCGCCTAGCTTGCCTTCCACGCCAAAGAAAGTCCCATCCGGACACGGGACGAAGTCTTCAATCTTGTATCTTCATAGTCCAGGAGTCCGGCGAAGGTATAGTCCGGCTACCCAAACACCCCCTAATCCAGGACTCCCTCATGGAGGCTGTGTATTGATTACACATATATCAATAAGGCTTGTCCTAAAGACCCCTTCCCGTTGCCGTGCATCGACCAGATTGTTGACTCCACGACTGGGTGTGATCTGTTGTCATTCCTCGATGCCTACTCCGGCTACCACCAGACTTCATGACGAAAGAAGACGAAGAGAAAACAGCATTCATCACCCCATGTGGTACGTATTGTTTCATACGGATGCCTTTCGGGTTGAAGAGTGCTGGATCGACGTTTGCGAGGGCGGTCCAGATTGGTTTTGAGCCCCAGCTCCATAGAAATATGGAGGCTTATATGGACGACATAGTGGTCAAAACCAAGGACAAGGCCACCCTCATATCAGATTTGCGGGAGACATTTGCAAATCTGCACAGGATCAACCTCAAGCTGAACCCTGAGAAGTGCGTCTTTGGCGTCCCGTCCGGCAAGCTTCTCGGTTCTTTGTGTCGCAGCGGGGGATAGAGGCCAACCCGGACAAGATCAAAGCTATAGAGCAGATTGAAGCACCCAAGCAAATCAAGGATGTGCGCCGGCTTGCTGGTTGCGTCACTGCCCTGGGTAGGTTCATATCCAAGTCCGCCGAGCGCGCCCTTCCCTTTTTCAAGATCCTGAAAAAAGCGGGGCCGATGGAGTGGACACCAGAAGCCGAAGCGGCATTGCAAGATTTGAAGAAGTACCTCTCCTCCGCACCAACACTAGTTGCGCCCAGGCCCCAGGAGCCATTGCTACTATACTTAGCGGCAACGAACCAGGTGGTCAGCACCGCACTAGTGGCACAGAGGGAGGTCGACGATGAGGTAATGGCAGCAACAGAGCCCGACGCCACCAGTGCGGAGGCGACATAGTTGGTCGAGGTGCCGCCAAAGAAGAAAGTGATGTAGCGCCCGGTCTACTTCGTTAGCTCCCTCTTGCAGGGGGCTAGGTCGAGGTACTCCGGTGTGCAGAAACTGCTCTTCGGCCTCCTCATGGCCTCGAGGAAGCTGCGTCACTACTTCCAGGCACACGAGATCACTGTCGTCACTCGCCTCCCTCTGCAGCGGATATTGTGCAACCCAGATGCGACGGGGAGGGTTGTGGAATGGGCACTGGAGCTGTCTAGCTTTGGCCTGAAGTTTGAAAGTACTTCGATGATCCAGAGCCGAGTCCTGGCGGAGTTCATTGTAGAATGGACCGCCACACCTGACGAACAAGGCCAACAGATTGCTCTCCCCGGCAAGGAGGCAAGTTGCGATTGGATTATGTACTTTGATGGGGCTTTCTCCCTCCAGGGTGCCGGGGCTGGCGTACTGCTCGTTGCCCCCCTTGAGAGCACCTCAAGTACGTGATCCAGATGCACTTCTCCAGGGAGGCGTCAACAAACAACACGGCGGAATACGAAGGGCTGCTTGCCGGTCTTAGGATCGCGGCGGACCTCGGAATCAAAAAGCTCATCGTCAGGGGCGACTCGCAGCTCGTCGTCAAGCAGGTCAATAAGGATTACCAGAGCCCGTTGATGAAGGCCTACGTTGATGAAGTGAGAAAGCTGGAAGAGCGTTTCGACGGTATCCAGGCTGAATACGTTCCCCGAACGGAGAACGATATCGCCGATTACCTGTCGAAGCGCGCTGCCCTCAAGCTACCTGTGGAACCAGGTACCTTTGTGCTTCAGCTAACTCAGCCATCCGTTGATCCATCAACAGAGCAGAACAAGAGAAGGAAATCAGGACCCAGCAAGTACTTTCCCGCCGAGCTCCCCGGAGCCGCCGGCAAGGATGTTGCCGAGGAGACTGAACCCGCCACGGGACGGCTAGCTCCGGCAGGACGCCAAGCTCTTGCCGTCGAGACAGCCGCCCCTATAGCGGAGGAAATGCCTTTAGTCCTCGCCGTCGAGCCTCAAGCTCCAGCGTGGGCACAACATATCGTCCGATTCCTCCAGACAGGGGAGCTTCCTGAGGAGCAGGAAGAAGCGGAAAAAGTAGCCCGTCGCTCTGCCATGTACCAGTTCATCGATGACGTCCTGTACAGGAAGAGACCAAACGGTGTGAAATTAAAGTGCATCCCTCGAGAGGAAGGACTAGAGCTGTTGGCGGAGATACATGGAGGCATATGTGGATCCCACATTGGGTCGAGAGCCCTTGCCGGCAAGGTGTTCCGGCAAGGTTTCTTCTGGCCCACCGCCCTCCAGGATGCAACGACACTCGTCACCAGGTGTGAGGCGTGTCAGTTCCATTCAAGAAAGCTTCATCAACCAGCTCAAGCCCTTCAAACCATTCCTCTCTCCTGGCCCTTCTCGGTATGGGGGCTCGACATACTGGGCCCCTTCCCCCGCGCTGTCGGGGGCTTTGAGTACTTGTACGTAGCCATCGACAAGTTCACAAAGTGGCCAGAAGTGGAGGCGGTGAGGAAGGTCACAGCTCAGTCAGCCGTCAAGTTCTTCAAGGGGCTAGTGTGCTGTTACGGTGTACCCAACTGGATCATCACCGACAATGGTACGCAGTTCACAAGCCGCACCTTCATGCAATATACTCAGGACCTCGGCAGCAAAGTCTGTTTCGCTTCCGCTGCTCACCCGCGGAGCAACGGGCAAGCTGAGAGGGCAAATGCTGAAGTGTTGCGAGGCTTAAGGACCAAGACCTTTGACAGACTCCACAAGAGCGGAAGGCGCTGGATTGATGAGTTGCCGGCGGTTCTTTGGTCAATCAGGACGACACCAAATCGAGCCACCGGCCAGACACCCTTTGCCCTGGTATACGGGGCAGAAGCAGTTATCCCCACTGAACTCATACACGGGTCACCTCGAGTGCTCTCTTATGATGAGCTTGAGCAGGAGCAACTACGGCAAGATGACGCACTGCTCCTTGAGGAAGATCGTCTTCGGGCGGCTGTGAGAGCAGCACACTACCAGCAAGCCTTGCGCCGCTACCATAGCCGCAAGGTTCATGCCCGGAGCCTTGAGGAAGGCGACCTTGTTCTTCGGTGCGTTCAATCGGCCAAGAATTCCAACAAGTTGACGCCAAAGTGGGAAGGTCCTTATCGGGTAATACGAGTCACCAGGCCCGGCGCAGTCCGCCTGGAGACCGAAGATGCCGTTCCGGTGAGCAATTCCTGGAACATCGAGCATCTTCGCAAGTTTTACCCATAAGGCGCGGCTTGTCGGGCCTCCCGGCAAGCCACCTTTTGTACAAGCATTGCCGATGATGCATGTAACCCTTTATACAAAGCCAGGCGCAGACCCTGAGCATAAATGAAGCGTTGGCGCCCTAAGTTATAGCATGCATGCTAGATCGAGTCTCGTCCTTGGTTAGGGTTGATAGTGCTTAGCGGCGGCTAACCCCTAGCTTAGAGGTCGAGTGTGCGTCTCTTTGCCGTTCTTTTGTCTCCTTTGGTTCGCAGGGCTCGGATACCCTTGCCGGATCACTTGAGGATAAAAAAAAGAGAAGAGGGATGGACCAGCATCTAGACCCCGGCAAGCCAGTGTTGCCGGGGGCTGCAAGTACAAAGATTCACCCACGGCGAACCAGAGTTGCCGGGGGCTGCAGTTTCAGATAAGTTCTTCATCCCTTATCATGCATTCTCTTATGGACTGAGGTATGCGAAACCTCGTTTCTTCCTAAAGCTACCGTGCTCCCCTAACTCTAGGCCCTAGGGCTCGTTCCTAGGGCCAGGTTTGGTCGTAGTCGCGGCAGCAAAGGGACGAAACGAGGAGCCTGAACCCGCCTCATCCCTGCCTCCGCCGAAGGCGTGAGAAAGGTCGAGCGACGTGGGAAGACGGCATGGCCTGCTGCCGGGCAAGGAAATGTCTATCTTAAAGATATCAAGGATTTACCCCTTGACGTGGGTTCCACCCGCAAGACAAGTGACCCGGCAAGCATCCCTTTTTTCATTAAAAACATTCCACTCAGGTACAGTTCATGGAGAATGAAAAACATGAATGATGGGATTACAAGCTTTAAATTCAGCTAAGGCCCGAAGGCTTACAAACTAAAAAGAGATAAGGTGCCCATAATCCCTTTCTTGTCCCTCTCTTCAGGAGGCAGGTCAAGGAGGCGAAAAGGGCAAAAGGGGCGCCTAGACGAGCTACAGGTGGCAGAAGACACCAAGAGAACATCTCGGTGGTCGTCCAAAGGCTGGATGGTGATGGCAGCGCCGGAGGCAGAGCTCGAAGACGAGGCGGCAGGACGTCAGCACGCGTCGAAGGCGTCGTGCCCACGTACTCCGAGTTGACGGCCTTGCCGCCCGCCCTCTTCCTCTTCCGCAGCCTCCCGACGCCAGCCGCCCAAGGAGACAACCCCGAGAAGTTCAAGGAGCCGGCGACACGGATGATGGGGTCGCCGGTGCCGCACGGAGCGGCGCCCGACACCTAGTCGGACCCGTCATCCTGCCGCCCGCTACCCTCGTCGTCGCTGCCGCTGTCCTCCTCGTCACTCCCGCTCGAGGAGGAGTCTTCGCTATCGGAGGAGCTCTCCACGCAGCACCTTGCCCGAGTCCTGAAGCACCCGAAGACCTTGACGGAGAGGAGACAGCCCTCCATCAGCTTAAAATGGAGGGTGAGCCCCTCCATCAGGCAGTGGATACGGGCGAACGTCTTCCACCCTCGACCAAGATACATCACATTAGGGGCTGGGAAGTCGACGCGGACTCGCGTACCGCTGATTCCACAGCCCCTCATGTGCAGCCTCAATGTCTCAGGCGGGTCCAGCTCCATCTCGCTCGCGAATGGAGTCGGGAGACGAAGACGACGGCGAGGCGGCCGGCGCAGCCTGACGAAGAACTCACAAGGGTCGTCCCCAACGTGGCCCTCCATGGGGAGAGGAACTGTTGGCGGAGGCGAAGCCGGCGCGCCGCCCCGTCCTCCTCTTCCCCGAGCGCCTCGGCCTCGCCCGCGGCCTCGCCCTCTCCCCCTTCCCCTCGCGGCTGGCTCTGCCACCGCAGGTGCAGGTGAAGGAGGGACGCGTTGTCGAGCGGCGACCCTCGTCGCCACCGTCGAAGGACCAGGGTTCCCTTTCTCCATGGCGAATGAGAGGGAGGGGAGCAGAAGCTGAAGAAGTGAGATGGAGGAATGCAGGGCACCGACCCCCCCCCCCCCCCCGCTCTTTATAAAGGAGCAGGGTGGGGGCTCGACCGCCCCGTTCCGGCAATGAGGACGTGAATGGCGCAGGAGACCGGGGCCGATCCGCCGCCCCAGCCCGCGACGGCCCGGCCTCCCGCCTCCACCAACTGCCACCCCAGGCGCATGAGCGCCGTGTGGCGAACGTGCAGGACCGAAGCGACGGGTGAGGTGACTTCTCCCCGCCCCGTGATTAAAGGGAGTGGGCGCCTTGAAAGACCACGCCTCGGCCCCGTCCAGTAAATGGGCCGCGCCTCCATGCCTCCCTCCATTTATGGGGAAGACGCGAGCCGCCCCCGTTTACTACGACGTGACGCATGCGTGCAGAGGTCAGCCTCACGCATGCCGCCCGCGTCACGCCCGCCTCCCCATGCCGCGCCACGCGCGGGAAGCGTGCGAGGCGCAGCACGCGAAGAAACTTAATGCGGTAAAAACCGCCCTGCCTGCCCGCGCATCGTTCTTGGGCCTGGCCCAACAACGCGTAGCGCTTATGTGTGGCCCAGGCCCGGGGGTTCCTGTCGGTGTACAAAAAGAGGGGTACACTTTTTGTACCCCTATGACTGTGCACGGGCAGTCTGAGCCACGGGCGCCGCCGCACCGAGCCCGGCAAGGGAGGTAGAACCAAGGTAAGGCCGAAGCTAAATAGGAGCAGAACGACGCCAAGACCAAGACCACAAAGAGCAAAGGGGACGAAGCGGGCCCCCCCGGCAAGATCCTTGCCGGGAGGCGGTTTTTGCAAACCCGGCAAGACCCTTGCCGTGGCAGCTCGCCCCACACCTACGGAGCGGGTCACCCTTGAGTCAACTGCCCCCATGGGGCAAGGATTCGGGAGGCATCCCCGTGGTGGTATGCAGATCTTTGTGAAGACATTCAAGATCAGATGCACACTTTAGAAGATGATGGTCCTTGGCGGGATCCCAGCCAAGGAAAACCACAAGGCCCCCGGCAAGAGCCTTGCCGAGGATGGCAGCAGGCGCCACGGCAAGACCCTTGCCGGGACCCCGGCAAGACCCTTGCCGGGGCCGCGGCAAGGCCCTTGCCAAGGACACCCGTGGGGCCACCATCGGACCCGCGCCAGTCACGCCTCCACCAACCGTTCGCATGCAGCTGCCGACCCAACCACCTGGGCAGGCACTTGCGTGGCGGCATGCAGATCCTCGTGGAGACCCACCGCTGCGCCACCTCAGCTGCCTGCCCGCCTACACGGCATCGCGGGCACCGCTGGCCAGGGCGCGTGTCAACACGGGAGAGAGCGGCGACGGACGAGACATGGCTCTCCCCCGCCCCCGATAAAGCAAGGACACCTAAGCAAGGCGCATTAAATGCACCTTGTCATGTAATGCGAGGGATAACCTCGCATCATTGTACCCTTTCCACCTCCTGTGTGCCACTGTGGCAGCCCCTTTCCCTATAAAAGGAGGCCCCAGGCGACCAGGAAGGGGATTCGGCTTTTTGGAGCTCCTCACGCCCCGTAGCTAGCTCAAGAACACAAACATATAATCCACCAAAGCAGGAGTAGGGTTTTATGCATCTTTGCGGCCCGAACCTGGGTAAAGGAATCATGTACTGCCTGCTCGATCCGCTCTTCTCACGGCCCCGCACCCCGCAACCGCAGAAAGGGATTCTCGTGATCCCATAGGTGTCGTTTCCCACCGACAGACACCACGCTGGAGATAGAACGGCACATAAGGTGTTGCAATCCGGTTTTTATTGGCCTACTCTCTTCAAGGATGCCCGTAAGTTTGTCCTTTATTGTGATGAATGTCAAAGAATTGGTAATATTAGTAGACGTGAAGAAATGCCTACGAACTATTCACTCGTTATTGAACCATTTGATGTTTGGGGCTTTGATTTTATGGGACATTTTCCTACCTCTAATGGATATACACATATTTTAGTTGTTGTTGATTACGTTACTGAGTGGGTAGAAACTATTCCAACTAGTAGTGCTGATCATAACACTTCTATTAAAATGCTTAAAGAAGTTATTTTTCCGAGGTTTGGAGTCCCTAGATATTTAATGACTGATGGTGGTTCACATTTTATTCATGGTGCTTTCCGTAAAATTCTTGCTAAGTATGATGTTAATCATAGAATTGCATCTCCTTATCACCCACAGTCTAGTGCTCTAGTAGAATTGAGTAATAGAGAGCTCAAATTAATTTTGCAAAAGACTGTCAATAGGTCTAGAAAGAATTGGTCCAAGAAACTTGATGATGCATTATGGGCCTATAGAACTGCATATAAAAATCCTATGGGTATGTCTCCGTATAAAATGGTTTATGGAAAAGCATGTCACTTACCTCTCGAACTAGAACATAAGGCATATTGGGCTATTAAAGAGCTCAACTATGATTTCAAACTTGCCGGTGAGAAGAGGTTATTTGATATTAGCTCACTTATGAATGGAGAACCCAAGCTTATGAAAATGCCAAATTGTTTAAATAAAAAGTTAAAAGATGGCATGACAAAAGGATATAAAAGTGTGAGTTTAATGTAGGTGATTATGTATTGCTATACAACTCTCGTTTAAGATTTTTTGCAGGAAAACTTCTCTCTAAATGGGAAGGCCCTTACGTTATCGAGGAGGTCTATCGTTCCGGTGCCATAAAAATCAACAACTTCGAAGGCACATATCCGAAGGTGGTGAACGGTCAAAGAATTAAACACTATATCTCAGGTAATCCCATAAATGTTGAAACCAATGTTATTGAAACCGTAACCCCGGAGGAATACATAAGGGACACTTTCCGGATTGTTTCAGACTCCGAAAAGGAATAGGTATGTGGTACGGTAGGTAAACCGACTCCAAAACAGTTTTTATGGCAATATTTCTCCGTTTTGGAATATTTAGAAATAGAAAAATAAGAAGCAGTCCGGGAAGGACACGAGGGCTCCACGTGGGTGGAGGGCGCGCCCTACCCTACTGTGCGCGCCCCCCTACCTCGTGGGCACCTCGTGTGCTCTCCAGACTCCGTTTTCTTGCACGATACGTATTTTGGTCGGTAAAAATTCATTATATAATCTCCCGAAGGTTTTGACTCTTGTATCACACAAATATCCTCTGTTCTTGTTTCGAGCTGTTTTTCTGACAGATCTAGATTATCATGACGTCTCCAAGTGCCCCCAAGGACAAGTTCTTCAAGAAGGTCATCAACCCTTATCTCACGGAGGTGCTGCGACACCCTCAAACCATTGAGATGCGTGATGGGTTGCTGCACATCCGCGATGTTGAGGGACCGAAGGGGACCGAAAGCGTGGAGACGAGGCTCGAAGCAGTGGAGCAACAAGTTTTCAAGTGCCAAAGGATGGTGGAACGTGGACTCAACTCCAACCATATGATGATCGCGGAGTTCACCAACAACCACAAGCTGGATGCCAACAACATTGGGGAGACTATCTTCAAGCTTCACGAGAAGATCGAGCACCTTCAAGCCCAAATCTATGACCTGCAAAACCAAAACTGTGAGTATGAATATAGATTCAAAAGGATGAGTTTGGCTGCAGATTTGAGGATCCCGGAGACTCGATCATCCTTCTATGATGGTGAGCCTATGCCTTGGAAGATGGACGACAAGCCCGCATCATCAACAACACCGCCACCTTCTTCACCACCAAAGAAGGAGATATAATCACATGGGTATGGGCACTCCCCTTGGCAACTGCCAAGCTTGGGGGAGGTGCCCCGGTATCGTATCACCATCACACTCCTATCTTTACCGTTTTCTTAGTTCGATCCTATTAGTAGTATCTTGATCTAGTAGAATAAAGTTTATGGCATGATCTAGTTTTGAGTTTTGCTTTATGATCTCTCTATGTAATCGAGTCTGTGAGCTATATAATAAAGATTAGTGTTGAGTCAAGGGCTTGATTATTTTGCCATGATCTTGAGTGAATAAAAGAAAAGAGAAAAAGAATATAAAGAAATAAAGAGATCATATTGATCTTATTGAGAGTAATGACTTCACATAGAAAGAGTATGATGATTAAAAGTTGTTGGGAGTTGGCAAACATTAGCTTTGGTCATTGTTGCAATTAATAGGAAGTAATAAAGAAAGAGAGATTTCACATATAAATATACTATCACGGACATCTTTTATGATTGGGAGCACTCATTAAAATATGACATGCTAAAGAGTTGATGTGGGACAAGGAAGACAACGTAATGGATTATGTTTTCTTATATCTGAGATAAAGTATATTGTCATGGATCATCCAACATGTTGAGCTTGCCTTTCCCCCTCATGCTAGCCAAATTCTTTGCACCAAGTAGAGATACTACTTGTGCTTCCGAAAACCCTTAAACCAGTTTTGCCATGAGAGTCCACCATATCTACCTATGGATTGAGTAAGGTCCTTCAAGTAAGTTGTCATCGGTGCAAGCAATAAAAATTGCTATCTAAATATGTATGATTGATTGGTGTGGAGGAAATAAGCTTTATACGATCTTGTGATGTGGAAGAAATAAAAGCGACGGACTGCATAATAAAGGTTCATATCACAAGTGGCAATATAAAGTGACGTTCTTTCGCATTAAGATTTTGTGCATCCAACCCTGAAAGCGCATGGCAACCTCTGCTTCCCTCTGCGAAGGGCCTATCTTTTACTATTATCTTCTACCTTATCCAAGAGTCATGGTGATCTTCACCTCTCCTTTTTACATTCTATCCTTTGGCAAGCACAGGGTGTTGGAAAGATCCTAATAGATATATCCAATTGGATGTAAGTCAGCATGAGTTATTATTGTTTACATTATCCTTGAGGTAAAAGGTTGGGAGGCGAAACTATAAGCCCCTATCTTTCTCTGTGTCCGATTAAAACTCCATAACCACAAGTATTGCGTGAGTGTTAGCAATTATGAAAGACTAAATGATAGTTGAGTATGTGGACTTGCTAGAAAGCTCTGACATAGACTCTTTATAATGTTATGATAAATTGCAATTGCTTCAATGACTGAGATTATAGTTTGTTAGTTCTCAATAAAGTTTCTGATTCGTACTTTTGCATTGTGAATAGATTATTAATTGAGCAAAAGAAATCATATGACAATATCTATATATGTTGCTGTTATGAAAATAATCATGATGCCCTCATGTCCGTATTTTATTTTATCGACACCTCTACCTCTAAACATGTGGACATATTTATCGTTATCGGCTTCCGTTTGAGGACAAGCGAGGTCTAAGCTTGGGGGAGTTGATACGTCCATTTTGCATCATGCTTTTATATCGATATTTATTGCATTATGGGTTGTTATTACACATTATGTCACAATACTTATGCCTATTCTCTCTTATTTTACAAGGTTTACATAAGGAGGGAGAATGCCGGCAACTGGGATTCTGGGCTGGAAAAGGAGCAAATATTAGAGACCTATTCTGCACAACTCCAAAAGTCCTGAAACTCCACGAAAGTTATTTTTGGAAATAATAAAAATACTGAGCGGAAGAAATACGTTAGGGGGGCCACCACCTGTCCACGAGGGTGGGGGCATGCCCCTTGTCTCGTGGGCCCCCTGTTGGCTCTCCGGTGGCCATCTTCTGCTATATGAAGTCTTTCGTCGAGGAAAAAATCAGAAGCAACCTTTCGGGATGAGACTCCGCCGCCACGAGGTGGAACCTTGGCGGAACCAATCTAGGGCTCCGGCAGAGCTGTTCTGCCGGGGACACTTCCCTCCGGGAGGGGGAAATTATCTCCATCGTCATCGCCAACGCTCCTCTCATCGGGAGAGGGCAATCTCCATCAACATCTTCACCAGCACCATCTCCTCTCAAAACCCTAGTTCATCTCTTGTATCCATTTCTTGTCTCCAAGTCCCGGATTGGTACTAGTAGGTTGCTAGTAGTGTTGATTACTCCTTGTAGTTGATGCTAGTTGGTTTATTTGGTGGAAGATCATATGTTTAGATCCTATATGCATATTAATACCCCTCTGATTATGAACATGAATATGCTTTGTGAGTAGTTACGTTTGTTCCTGAGGACATAGGAGAAGTCTTGCTATTAGTAGTCATGTGAATTTGGTATTCGTTCGATATTTTGATGAAGTGTATGTTGTCTATCCTCTAGTGGTGTTATGTGAACGCCGACTACATAACACTTCACCATTATTTGAGCCTAGAGGAAGGCATTGGGAAGTAATAAGTAGATGATGGGTTGCTAGAGTGACATAAGCTTAAACCCTATTTTATGCGTTGCTTCGTAAGGGGCTAATTTGGATCCATATGTTTCATGCTATGGTTAGGTTTACCTTAATACTTTTGTTGTAGTTGAGGATGCTTGCAATAGAGGTTAATCATAAGTGCGATGCTTGTTCAAGTAAGAACATCACCCAAGCACCGGTCCACCCACATATCAAATTATCAAAGTACCGAACGCGAATCATATGAACGTGATGAAAACTAGCTTGACGATAATTCCCATGTGTCCTCGGGAGCGCTTTTCTCTATATAAGAGTTTGTCCAGGCTTGTCCTTTGCTACAAAAAGGATTGGGCCACCTTGCTGCACTTTATTTACTTTTGTTACTTGTTGCTCGTTACAAATTATCCTATCACAAAACTATCTGTTACCACTTATTTCAGTACTTGCTGAAAACCGCTTATCATTTCTTTCTGCTCCTCGTTGGGTTCGACACTCTTACTTATCGAAAGGACTACGATAGATCCCCTATACTTGTTGGTCATCAAGCGGCAGTAGAGGCGGTAGTACCGCTCGTAAGCGGTAGTACCGCCCTTACCACCGCTGTTAGTACCGCCCTGAGTCCAGGTCCTGCTCCGCCTCTTGCTTTCTTGTGTCTGCGCGGCAGTACCGCGAGGGGGAGCGGTAGTACCGCTGCCCCCAGCGGTAGTACCGCTCTGTGCGGGGCTAAGCGGGGGTAACGGTTGGATTGTTTCCCCCCTTATAAAAGGAGGTCGTCTTCTCCAAGTTGATTTACCTCTTTTCCCCCAAGCTCCATTGTTGCTCCAAAGCTCATTTTCGCCCGATCTCTCTTCCTAGCCAATCAAACTTGTTGATTCTTTGTGGATTGGTTGAGAAGGTCCAGATCTACACTTCCACTAAGAGAAATTTGATTCCCCCCACTAATCCCTTGCGGATCTTGTTACTCTTGGGTGTTTGAGCACCCTAGATGGTTGAGGTCACCTCGGAGCCATATTCCATTGTTGCAAAGCTCCATGGTTTCGTTGGGAGCCTCCAATTCGGTTGTGGAGAGAGCCCCAACCTTGTTTGTAAAGGTCCGGTCGCCGTCTCCAAGGGCACCAATAGTGGAATCACAACATCTTGCATTGTGTGAGGGCGTGAGGAGAATACGGTGGCCCTACTGGCTTCTTGGGGAGCATTGTGCCTCCACACCGCTCCAACGGAGACATACTTCCCCTCAAAAGGAAGGAACTTCGGTAACACATCCTCGTCTTCACTGGCTCCACTCTTGGTTATCTCGTACGTTTACTTGTGCAAGCTTATATTGTGTTGCATCTCTTGCTTGCTTGTGTGCTTGTTGTTGTTGCATCATATAGGTTGCTCACCTAGTTGCATATCTAGACAACCTACTTTGATGCAAAGTTTAAATTGGTAAAGAAAAGCTAAATATTGTTAGTTGCCTATTCACCCCCTCTAGTCAACTATATCGATCCTTTCAGGTAACTTCATCATCACCGTCACCACGCCGTCGTGCTGAAGAAACTCTCCCTCGGCCTCAACAGGATCAAGAGTTCGAGGGATGTCACCGAGCTAAACATGTGCAGATCGCGGAGGTGTCGTACATTCGGTACTTGGATCGGTTGGATCGCTAAGACGTTCGACTACATCAACCGCGTTACTAAATGCTTCCGCTTTCGGTCTACGAGGGTACGTGGACACACTCTCCCCTCTCGTTGCTATGCTTCTCCTAGATAGATCTTGCGTGATCGTAGGCAAATTTTTTGGAATACTACGTTCCCCAACAGTCCATCCGGCCTGGGGGCTTTTAAATCCCCAATGTCGAACAAAGCCTTATGAACGTCTTCAGCAGTATAAGGGGCGAGAAGAGCATTGTTCATTTCAAAAGAAACTCTCCGACAAACAAGGGACAAGACCTCTTGGCTTGGACATTGAATTTCCGATGTGAAGAGTTTTGCGAAATAACCAGTGATGTGATCCTGTAGCTCCTTATCCTCTCTCCAGACCCCCGAGTCATCCAATAACTTCTTGATATTATTTCTCTTCTTCCTAGCCGTAGCTGCGTTATGGAAGAAAGATGTGTTACGGTCCCCGTGCATCAACCAGTTTGCACGACCTCTTTGTAGCCAGAAAATTTCCGCCTGGTCTAAGAGGTTTTCAATAACCACAATTATCTCCTTCTGTCGGCAACGAGATTCAGCATTCGTCGGGCCGCGTCGCAGTCTCTCTAACTCTTTTTTCAATTTCTTAATTCTCCGCTTCGGGCCCTTTAAAAATTCATGATCCCAGTTGTGAAGATCAGCATGCACGGCTCTCGTTCGATCCGCAAGAGAAGGCCCAATACCAGCTAACTTTGCTTTCTTCCAAGATGCCTTAGCGATTTCATTAACAATGTCTTCCTGTAACCACCTATCTTCAAATTGTTTTGCACGTCCCGCTGGTTGCTTGAAAATATTCTCGTCCAGATAATTCGTATCCAGCACCAGGGGCGATGGTCGGAATGAACATGTTCTTCATTAATCACCTTTGACGAGGGAATTTGAGTGCCCACCCTATATTACATACTGCACGATCAAGACGCTCTCGAATATCACCTCTGCTCCAAGTAAAAAGGTCGCCAGTGTAACCTAAGTCCTCTAGCCCACAATCCATAAGGCATTCACGGAACTCCAAGAGGGATACGTTGTTGGCTATACGTTGTTGGCTAGACTACAAAAGATCGGAGGTTTGTTTCGGTTTATCTTTTTGAGTCAATAGAAAAGCCGCACCATTAAGAGGGGCTGAGGTGATGTTTCTAGTTAGGGGATCATAATAAGTTCACTTCAATTCATACACTCACTAAAACATCCAACTACACATCAAATTCATCATTACCACTTAGTTCCATGAAGTACACATCCTTCTAGTGCCCCTGGATCTCCGGGTCTAAGAATCGGATCTCGAGGGTCCAATGGTTTCCTCTCTGGAGGAACAGATCTCTTCGGGGTCCCATGCCTCGGATGTCCGTTGTTCCTATGGCTCCCTCTCCGGAGACCCCGGGATCTTCGAGGTATCCATGGCATCACCACTCGATGGGCCAGACCTCCAAGGTGTGAGACCCTGGATATCCGTGATATTTGTTGGCTCGGCCTCTTGATGGGATGGATCTCCGAGGTCTCATGGCTCGGATCTCAGGGGAGCCCGGATCTCCAATGCTTCCCCGAAACTCCGGGGTACACCGAGTGGCCCAATAATTGTAAGATTTGAGAGGGGATATAAAAGCCACTCCTTCCACCTCCAACCTAATCCTTCCACCTTGAGTTGCCCACCCTCGTTTGAACTCGAAAAAGCTCATCCTCCATTGGTTCCTCCACCCAAACACTCACAAATCTCGAGGATTCAAAGAAGATCAATCGATCTACACTTTCACCGAAACACTCGTCTTTCATGGCGGGTGGCCACAAGTGGCTCCAAGGTATGGTGCACGACTTTAGGTACAAAAATACACAATAAAATTCCCCTACAAGCACTGTGTCCACATGCTTTCACAAAAATATAACCCAAGGGACAATTTGTAAATGATTATTCTTTTTGTCAACATGTATTTTTACCACACCTTTATGTAGCACTACAGCACACAGGCTTATTCAACACACTAGTTGTATACCAACAACGAAGCATACACACATACATACCGCAGCTTATTTTACATACCGGAATTCGCAACAATAGGAGTCCAACTCTGGTCAATACTCAAAAAACACAACTATGATTATCCTCATGTGCCTGTTTGGAATCATGAACTCCTGTAGTTCCACTGAAGAAAAATGGCTACTCAGCTTTCAAGGATGACAATGGAGGGGTCTCAGAATACTTCCAAGTACTCGCCATTTCAGAGTACCGCTCACCCTGGACATCACCGGCAGCGGCATAGGACTCGAGTTCGGCCATCTCCTCTGGTGTGAGCCTCACAGATAGTGCTCCCACATTCTGGTTGAAATTCTCGATTTTTGTTGTGCCAGGTATGGGACAAACATCGCTCCCCTGATGATGAACCCAGGCTAATGCAAGTTGTGATGGTGTGCACCCTTTTCTTGTTGCCATTGCGTTAACACGGTCAAATATCAGGGTATTCTTCTCAATATTTTCTGGCTGGAATCTGGGCATATGCTGCAAAAGCATGAAGTTTTCAGTGAAATGGACAACTGTCCGTGGAAGTCCCATTCCCCTTTTGTGACAAGAAACTGAATAAGCGTTTAAATTAAGAAAAGGTATGTGTATGATCAATGCAAAGAAAAAAATCCATCAAGCATAAACACAAATATGTTTGACTGATGAAGAGTTAGAAGCTAACGAAAAAAGCAGGATTAACCTGTACCAAAAATAGCAAAGTCTACATAGCAGTCGTTGGAATTCACCTTGCGGTAGTCCTGATCTGACAGCGAGTCGATCAGTTTTGCTCCACCAGAGAAAAATCCTCTACCAAGTGGGCTGTAAGGTACGATTCTGATTCCAAGTTCTCTTGAATTGACACAACAAAATAAATTTAGACCATGTAGTCCCTGATTTCAACAAGCAGAAGATAGCAATTTTTGTTCATTACCTGCAAGTTGGAATTATGTCTTCTTCCACATCTCTAGACCATAATGACCACTCCAGCTGAACTGCAGTAATAGGATGGACAGCATGAGCCCTTCTGATTGTTGATGCAGATGCTTCAGATAGTCCGATGTATTTTATCTTTCCTTCTTCGACTAGCTTCTTGAGTTCGCCAATCTAGCAAGGTGGAAACTCAGATTTAAAGATGTAAAATAAAAAACATGTCTCAAATTGTGCAACTGGGGTTCTCAAAATTCCGCCAATCTAGCAAGTTCACGTTGTATATGACAGTAACATAAAAAGGGATAGTTCACGTCCACGTTCAAATGTACATGCCTAAAATGGTGCAGGTTCACGGCTGCTAAAGGTATCATTACTTACAGTGGATAGTTCAAATTTTGTGACTAAAAAAGAAAGAAATGTCATGAGAATAGCAGCATTTAACCACGTTTCTGTCCTATTATTTTTTATTAATCATTGTGAATCGTTTGGGTGAAGTTCAGTCGATGTATTTGGAATTTAGGTTTGGATACTCAAAAGAAAGGATGGAGTGTAGTACTATTTTGAACTTTTAAAGATCAGCAAACTTATTCTTTGAAAAGAAAAGTAAGGTTAGATCATCGGTGAGATGAACTTTGGGGAAAGTTTAATCCTATCTTTCAGCTAAACATTTTGAGTTTGCTGATCTTAAAAATGAGAGGAGACAGGTGATCACTCATGTGAGTTGTTTCTGAATTAGTCCATATTTTGTTAACCATTCAACAGACTTGTGAGGCCGGGGGTTTATCCTTCTCGGGAAAAGGAAAAAAACTACTCCCTCCGTTCCTAAATATAAGTATTTTTTTAGAGATTTCAATATGGACTACATACAAATGTATATAGACGTATTTTAGAGTGTAGATTCACCAATTTTGCTCCGTATGTAGTTTATATTGGAATCTCTAAAAAGAATTATATTTATGAATGGAGGGAGTAATTGTTTAGCTAATATTTATGTGGACCTGGGTCCAGCATCACCTTTTCGGTGTAGCTAACAAAATAGATAAGTGGCGGTGTGACACTCACCGTGACCTCGATGGGCACATTTTTGTCGATGCGGTGCTGGTAGTAGAGATCAATACAGTCGACGGCCAGCCGCTTGAGGCTGCCCTCGCAAGCCGCGCGCACCTACGTCGGATCCCCCCCCGGACATTCCACTTGTTGTCTGCGAACGAGACGCCGAACTTGGTGGCCAGATCCACCTTCTCCCTCATGTCGCCTTGCAACGCCTGCGACGAGCATTACATCGAACACCTTGAGTGCACGTCCGTGAATCACAGTCCGACTAATTAGTCTAGCTTCTAGGAATCAAGGACCAACCTTGCCGAGCAGGATCTCGTTGGTGTGCGGCCCGTACATGTCGGAGGTGTCGAGGAAGGTGACTCCGGCGGCGACGGCGTGGTGGATGAGCGCGACCATGTCGGGCTCGGGCTTGGGCGCGCCGTAGAAGGCGGACATGCCCATGCAACCGAGGCCCTGCGCCGAGACCTCCATTCCCTGGGAGCCCAGCTTCACGCGGGGAACCGCTGCAGGAGCGGACGCCATGTCTCCGGCAAGATGCTGCTCTCAGGCGTGGCCGGGTCGATCGGCGGCCACCGTGGTTTGGTGTTGGTGTGGATTGTCGTGGAGGAGCTCGTAGCCTCGTACCTTTATGTAGTGTCAGTGCCCTGTGAGGCTGGCGGGAAGGGTAGCGTCACCCCATATGTCACGTGAGTTGACGAGCGTAGAGTTTCCGTTCAGAAGGAAGCCGTTCCCAACAGGGTAGCGTCATCCCCTATGTAAACGGGGCGTCTTGCTACAGAATGAAGTAGACCTCATCACGTGTCACGTCCTCTCTCTTCTTTTTTCTTTTGCAGGTTCTCGTGGCACGTCCTTCGTCGTACAAATCCTAGTTTTTTATTCGGGGAGGAAATCGTCATACAAATTCATATTCTTGGCCACAAAAATTACGTTAAAAGTCATGGTCGAAAATAACAACTTGACTGGGAATAGCAAAAACATAAAGCATGAAGCACGAAGCATCTATAATACCTAAATAGCTCATCATCACTATCTTATTTCTCTTGACATGCAGTTTATCCTCATCATCAAGTAGACTCCACATGATTTTTACTCAATTCTATATCATCTATTCCGATTTTCCTATGCTTTGATCTACTTATTTCCGTAACAGAATTCTGTCGCTAACATTGCGTCGTATACCCGCATGACTCTCTGTCTTCTGAAACTGACGCATGCATCCGAAGAGACATGAATTGATCGTGGGAATTCAACAAGACATGACTGATCGTTTCATTTATCATCTATAAATCTTAGCACGCGCCTCCACGTGACCACGTCGCTTCATGATCTCTTCAAATCTTGAATGATGAAGAAGGGGTAGGGAGGAGGAGGATAGAGAAGGAGAAGCATCGGTGCGTAAGAGATAGGAGGGCCGCATTTCGGAGCTCCCCAAAGAGACCGCGCTGCCGCTCATGTCAGCCATCCGCACCGGCACGCAGGGGTTGGGAGGACCGCATCTCAGAGCTCCCCATTGTCCTGCGCTGCCGCTCAAGTCGCGATCTGCAGTGGCGCGCTCCCCTTGCAGTGGCGCCACCTCTCGGAGCAGTGGTGGCCCGTGTGTCATCTCTCCGCCTCCGAGTCCTGCCGTGCGCGTCGTGGATGGCAGGGACGGGGGACCAGATCGTGGACCTCGACAAATGAGAGAGTTCAGGCGACGAGCTGCTGGAGGGTATGGACTTTTACATGGAGGCCCAGTCCAGGTACTAAGACGATCTCGCGAGGAACCCCACGTCTCTATACAAGGTCGATGCGCGTCGTGGGAGGCAAGATGTACATGCTCGGTTGCTCACCGCGGGGCCACGTTGCATGTTCCCAGACGTGTCCCTCATGGCCGCGCTCGGCTGCTGGGCTGTTCGACGTCCTGTGCGTGCAATTCCACGACATATCCTCTCCTCTTTGTGCTTGCAATTGACCCTCTGCATCATATCCTTCAGAAGGCCACTAAGCAAGGCAAGTTACACCCTTTTGATGGAAATGCGATGGTGATCCGTGCCTCCTTATACGCGAACGATGCTGCGGCCTTTCTTGCGCCAATTAAATATGAGGTCAATTTTTTTGCGGAAACCATTGCCCGTTTTGGTGAGGTCTCTGGCCTGATCACGAACTGCTCTAAAAGCATGCTTGCCCCCATCAGATGTGATCACTTGGACCTTGATGATATTCTGCATTCCTTCCCGGCTAACCGATCTACCTTCTCGATGAAGTACCTTGGATTGCCTTTGTCGGTCAAGAGGTTGAATAGGATTCACTTCCAGCCCCTAGAGGACAAGATTGCGTCCAAGCTTTCTCCATGGTTGGGCATGCTAATGGCTTCTCCGGGAAGGGCTGTGCTGGTCAAGTCTGTCATCACAGTCATTGCCATATATTATATGACAGCGTTAAACCTTCTGATTGAGGTTCTGGAAAAGATTGATTCTCTTCGGTGTGCTTTCCTTTGGGCTGGTTGTGACAAGGTCACTGATGGCAAATGCAAGATCAACTGGGTACAGGTCTGCAAGTCCAAGATCCATTGGGGGCTAGGTATCCTAAATTTGAGGAAGTTTGCGTCCGCGCTTCGTATCCGGTGGCTTTGGGCAGAATGGTTGGATCCGGTGAAGCCGTGGGTTCGCTTGGGTAACCCCTGTGATGAGAATGATAAAAACATTTTTGCCGCTGCCACCAAGGTGTTACTTGGAAACGGTATTCGTGCTTCCTTCTGGGAGTCTGCTTGGCTAGATGGCATGAGACCGAAAGACATCGCCCCGAAGATTTTTGACCTATCAAAAAGAAGGGGATGTTCGGTTCAGAAGGCTTTGAATAATAACTTCTGGGTTTCTCAAGTCAAAACAGACGGGATCACCTCCGCTACACACCTGACCGAGTTCGTCAACCTTTGGGAGAAATTATCTGTGGTGCACCTCAACCCCGACGTGGCTGATTCTATCTCTTGGAAGCTTTCTAATGATGGCTCTTACTCCGCGTCCTCGGCCTGCAAGGTCCAGTTCCTGGGCTTAGTTGACTCCAACATGCAATAGTTGGTGTGGAAGATCTGGGCTCCCTCCAAATGCAAATTCTTTGCTTGGCTTGTGATCAACAATAGGATATGGACGGCCGACAGGCTCCAACGCCATGGAGGGCCTAACTGTGATTGTTGCCCCCTCTGCAAGCAAGTTTAAGAAACCGCGGCTCACCTCCTTTTCCAATGCCGCTACACGGTTCGAATTTGGGAAATGATCAAATCTTGGCTTGGATTGGTTGATGTGAACCCTACAGCTTGCGTGACGGTCCATTCGGTGAAAGCCTGGTGGAACCTCATTGACTCCAACGCGTCGCAGTCTCGACGGGCGATGATGTCTCTTATTATGTTGATTTTGTGGGAAATTTGGAACGAGAGGAATGCACGCGTCTTCCGTAACACCGCGGTGCCGGTTGGGGTTCTTGTTGCAAGAATCAAAGATGTTTCAAAGTATTGGTACCTTGCAGGGGCCAAATATTTGAGTACTGTAGTGCCGCGAGAGTGACGTCTTGTAATTCGGCCTTTGGCCAAAAACTCTAAACCGTATTCTTAATCAATGAAAGTGGTAAATCTTTTGCCCAGTTTAAAAAAAAAATCCACGACAACCAGCCGTGCCAGTTCATTCCCGCCCGGAGACGGGATCATGCAGAGCGAATGGCAGCAGTGGATGACGGATTTGCCTTCTCTGACTGTATATCTCGGTTTGCCGGCGTTGCTGGATATTGCGAACAGCGGGTTCATCGACGCGGACACGCTCCTGTCGCATACCGCATACGGCAACCATCATGTGGAGCTGCTCCTACGATGCTATGAAAGTACACTGGCTTTAGGGTGACGCTGCAGAAAAACTTGCAAAACCACAACAAAGATCATGTACCATCTTTTTTACAGGCTTACACCCATCTGTAGTGTTAAAAAACATTTAAATTATGAGGTTGTGTTGTGGTCGTTTATTCCTTGAGCAAGCTAATGTCTTCTTTTACAAGATTACAGGAAACAGTGCATCCTCCAATTCCAAAAGTAGAGTCTGTAAGTGGTTACTCTTTTGTCCATTCTGATTCTAATTCTAACGCATTCCATTCATTGATAGTGCATACAAAGCCTAACTAAGGAATTTGCAGGTTGGTGATTTCATTGACATTTGAAAATACAAATTGCAAAGCTGTTGTTTATGTTTAGTGTGTACTTAACCGCATCCCAATTTTTTACGAACGACCCAAACGAGACCAATGCAATATTTGTAACCTTTAGAAAAAATTAACGATTTGAACACTTGGGAGCCTACTACATGTCCCGCTGCAACGCGCGGGGTATCCATCTAGTTTTGCAAAAGAACCGTGCCACCGCAGGACGACACTTCCGCGGGATGCACGCCACGGTGCACGTCACTCCTAACACAATCATGCCATCCTCAAAAAGAAAAACTACATCGTCGTGTGGCGGTCAAGCGGTGCTGGGATGCATAACGCGCGCGCACGTTGACTAAAATGTATCGAGTCATTGAATCTGTGTCTACTCACTTCGGTCACCATGCTCATAAATACATCCAATACGATCACTAAATACGACAAGACATGATTATAAGATACTGTTTCACATCCGTACGCGTCGTCATTGACCACCAGTCCACCGCGCGAGCGGGCAGGAAGCGGCCGCTTGCGTGTCGTTTTTGCACAACCCCCTCCGCTCGGATGTCGTTGGAAATGGATCAAATCTCCTTGCCTTTTTAGTCTTCGGTCACACCAAAGCAGGTGCGACGCAGGGGAGAGGGAGGCGATCGTCTGTTGCCACCGGCTCACTGCTGAGAGAGAGGCGTCGTGAGGATCGAGACGCAACGTTCGTCAACCCTTGTTTGTGCGGGGGTGTAGAGGAGTGGCGGCGATGGCCCCTGTTTGTCGCCCTGACAGTGCGCCACCCCCAAACTACAGTAAACCCCAATCTTTCCTATCAAGTCTTGGATTCTTGGGTTGTTAATCTGCAATATTCCGTTCAACATCAACAATCTTGAGTTCGTTTGATAGGGTTGCCCTCATTGGAGTAGAGATTTCGCTAGGGTTTCCCACATGATTTGGGGGTTTCAAAGTAGGGTCTTAGCTATGTAAGAGGACCTTGTAGTTGATTCTGGTGCATTTGTACATGTTTTAATCGGCAATATTTCGTTTGGGCATCATCAATTTTGAGCTAGTTTGATAGGGTTGCCCACATTCGAGTGTTGATTTCGCTAGGGTTTTTGTACATGATTTGGGGGTTATGGAGTGTGATTTTATGTGTGTAAAGATGGTGCCTTGTAGTTGATTCTGATGCTTATGTACGTGTTTTATTCTTGCAAGGCGCACGGAGCAAAAAAAATGTTCAGTTCAACCATGGTGGATATTTCCTTGAACGTGGTGGCAACCGTTCTTATGTCATGCTCATGTTGTGTGGTATGATGAACTAGATGTTGTGACATGGTCTCCACTTATGGTTGAACTTTTAGTTGAGGAGATTGGGTGGGAGATGGCAGGCAGATTAAAGGTGTATCACTTGATTCCTATTCTGTCAATCAAGCAAAATTGTTTGAGAGAATCAGAGGTAATGAAGACAGTGATCAGCTGTTGACATTTCTGTCTCTTGGTCACAACTCACTCAGTCTTTATTTGGACCATGACGATAGCTTGGATGCTAACCTTACTTAGGGTGGTGTGGTGAATAACCCAATAACCCACCCACCTCCAGTGTTCAGTCCTACAAAGACAAGGAACAATGAGCAAGAAAGTAATGCAACATCACATGTACAACCATAGCATGTTGGATATAAAAATGAAGATGTAGAGCATGTAGGTGCAGATCATCCTATTTCTATGTAGGTGGTTTACCCAGAGAGTCCAACAAATGTTGTTAGTAATTATGCGTTTGCAAATAGGAAATTCTCTATTGGCAATCATGAAGATGCAAATATGGAAGAGATAGAGACTGTTGTCATACGACCATCACAACTAGAGCACATTCATAAGAATGTTAGTCAGCAAGAAGCAGTGAGCGGTAAAACTAGAAGACAGATCAATCCTTCATATGAAATGGGAGTAGAAGATGCAGCTGTTGGGATTGATTCAGATGATTCAGACTTTGATCGTGGTGTGATAGTAGATAGTGATTATGACATTAATGATGGTGATGCTGATCTATATGCAGAACAATGTGGATATGGGTCAACTTGAGGACAAAAGGGAGAAAGGGAAGCAGGGAAATCAAGCTACTGAAAAAGATAAGTATTTCGACAAAGGAAAGGAGAAAGCTAGAGATAAAGGAAAAGAGGGGCAAGAAGATGAACCATATGAGTCTGAAGGTGTTGGTTTGGGGCTAGCAGACTCAAATGATGAAGAAGTGTACATGAAGTTCGCGGTTTAGGGTAGAGGACTACATTGTCCTAAATTCCATGTAGGCCAAGTTTTCAAAATACCAAGGAAAGCCATCAAAGAATATTGTTGCAAAAATAGAGTTGATGTCAAGTTGCATGTGAATGATAGGAAAATATTAAAGGACAAATGTGATGATGATTGTACTTGGTATCTATGGGCCTC
The DNA here is from genome assembly GCA_032464435.1 of Aegilops umbellulata. Classification (NCBI taxonomy): domain Eukaryota; kingdom Viridiplantae; phylum Streptophyta; class Magnoliopsida; order Poales; family Poaceae; genus Aegilops; species Aegilops umbellulata. Next base: position 268,709,016 of record CP136055.1, on the reverse strand, counting down.
TCATGACAGCAGAACCAACTGCTTCATGGTCAAGAAGTATGTCAATGAACACATACACAAATAAGTGGAAGATCAAGTTACAAAGGGCTAGGAGGCTAGCTATGAAGATCATCCATGGTGATGAGGAAGGGCAATACAAAATGCTTTAGGACTATGGCAATGAGTTAAGAAGGAGTGAGGGAGTCCTGGATTAGGGGGTCCTCGGGCGTCCGGGCTATGTGACATGGGTCGGACTGGTGGGCCGTGAAGATATAAGATAGAGGGCCTTTCCCCGTGTCCGGATGGGACTCTCCTTTGCGTGGGTGACAAGCTCGGCGTTCGGATATGAAGATTCCTTTCTCTGTAAACCGACTCTATACAACCGTAGCCCCCTCCGGTGTCTATATAAACCGGAGGGTTTAGTCCGTAGAGGCAATCATAATCATACATGCTAGACATCTAGGGTTTTGCCATTACGATCTCGAGGTAGATCAACTCTTGTAACCCCTATATTCATCAAAGTCAATCAAGCAGGAAGTAGGGTATTACCTCCATTAAGAGGGCCTGAACCTGGGTAAACATCGTGTCCCCTGCCTCCTGTTACCTTCGATCCTCAGACGCACAGTTCGTGACCCCCTACCCGAGATCTGCCGGTTTTGACACCGACATTGGTGCTTTCACTGAGAGTTACACCGTGTCGTCGTTAGAAGGCTCGATGGCTCCATCGATTGTCTACAACAAGGACGCCTCAAAGGAGACTTTTCTCCCCGGCCAAATTTTCATATTCGGTGGCTTCGCACTGCGGGCCAACTCGATCGGCCACCTGGAGCAGATCAACAGCTACGCCCCTGGTCATGAAATTAGTTTTGGAAATCTGAACTACGTCGCCGATATCCGAGGAGACTTGATCTTCAAGGGGTTCACGACGTCGACCGCCACTCTGGCCTTAGATCCAGAGCAAATTGCTGGGGTCCGAAGATGGGAGTGCGGATCCCACCGGACTCTCGACAATTACGGAACTCACTACCACAGATTTGGACATGACTGTGTCATTGGCAGGTCTGGAGCCTAGCCGGACTCCCCTCATCACTGAAGGGCCAAACTTGTCCCCAGATCCTAATTTTGGACTCTCGAGGACTGCGGCAAGCTGGCGCGACCCGAAGGCCTTTCCCTCACGTAGCACCAAAAGCTTTTGCCTCCGCATCCAACCCTCGCCTTTAAGCGAGGCCCTGGACTAATGCGATCCCTCGCCATTGCAGACGAATCGCTGCCGAACTATCCTCAGCCCATGCTGGGGGCTGGGAGCGGGGAATTTTACGTCCCACCCGCCACCCACTTCATAGCCACTTTCGAGGATCTAACCGACATGCTCGATTACGCCTCCGAAGACATCGACGGTATGGACGACGATGTCGGAGATGAGCAAGGCCAAAACCCGCCGTTCACCGGGCGCTGGACGGCCACTTCCTCATACGACGTGTACATGGTGGACACACCCAAAGAAGACGACGACGACGATGAGAAGGATCCAGTCGAGGACGAACCTCCTGAGATACCACCAAAGCATCGACGTCAGCGGCGCCGCTCTAAATCGCGTCACGAAAAGATAGCAACACCGGCACCGGAGACAATAATACTCCAGAAAACGCCAAAGACCCCAAAGCCCCTATTGAGCCAACATCCGAACAGGATGATTGGGAGGAAGGGCAAGTTAACCCCGACGATCCTGTCGAGAACGAGGGCTTGGAGGACAATAATTACCTACCGATCTCCAAAGAGGACGTGAGCCTCGGCGACGAAGATTTCATCGTGCAGGAGGAACCCCTTGAACAAGAGCACTTTAAGCGCCGGTTAATCGCCACTACTAGAAGCCTGAAAAAGAAGCAGCAGCAGCTTCAAGCCGATCGGGATTTACTCAATGACAGATGGACTAACGTTCTGGCAGCCGAGGAATACGGCCTCGCACGCCCAACTAAGAGTTACCCAAAGCGCAAGCTGCTACCCCAATTCGACGATGAGGCCCTGGAGCCCATACCTCCAACGCGTGATGCTGACAGACCTTACCGACCACCACGTGGCTGGGAGAGAGCGGCAACTCAAGCCGAACGACAGCCCGCACCACCTTGCCATAGAGGTCGAGAAACAACGGCTCCAGGATACACCTACGACCTACGACATGACCTGGACAATAGAGCCGGTCAGACCAGATCAATCTATGGATCACGGGGCCATGCCCTAGCGCGAGAAGATGACTATCAGGCCTGGCGCGACAAGCATAACTACATCCGGGCCGAAATCCGCATACGGACTTCATCTGAACTGCGTCGTGATGTGGCCCGATACAAAGGCGCCGCACACCCCCTATGCTTCACCGATGAGGTAATGGAGCACTAGTTCCCAGAAGGGTTTAAACCCGTGAACATCGAATCATACGATGGCACAACAGATCCCGTAGTATGGATTGAAGATTTTCTTCTCCACATTCACATGGCTCGCGGTGATGATCTACATGCCATCAAATACCTCCCCCTAAAACTTAAGGGACCAGCTCGACACTGGTTAAATACCTCCCAGAAAACTTTATTGGAAGCTGGGAAGACTTGGAAGATGCCTTTAAAGATCACCTCTTCCTTTTTTAGGACCCGTACACAGCTCTTCCTTGTGCTGGGCATGTAAAATAGCCTCGACGCTTATCGCATTATTTGTACAAATACGCTTTGGCGTATCAATCAGACTATAATGGAAATAGTTCTTTCACCCAACCTATTCGGTACTGGCTTATTTCCCAAACTATCTTCCCTCTTTTTGTCCAGTTTCCATGTACACCTCGGTACAACTTAAATCGCCAGGGGCTCCATTCAGCCACGTACATAAAATAAGTCCGAACACTTATATAGTACAATTCGGCGTCACGAATATAGCATTATATGCATCAGCTCCGAATCATGTCTTTGGTCAGTAGTTGGGTTGCCCGGCTCCTGTGGTTATTGCCTTACGTTTTGCTCATTCGGCTAAGGTAGTAAAGGGAGAACTACTGCGGTTGTGTTTCTGGTTCATCCGGATAAACACCTCAGTGGAGAAAGCCCAAAATTGACTGTCATGGTGCGGCGAGAGCTGGTCAGCTATTCGGTGACTAATTATAAATCTCTTGCAATTTTTCCGCATTACGCGAAGGACCGGTTTTCACCCGGTCAGGCGTCTACAACATCCAAATTCGGATAATCAAATAATACCAGGGGCTGCGCCTACAATCTCATTGTCAAACTCCTATGGCTAAGTGAGAGTGATAAAGCCACATAGTCTGATTGCCTGGTTCGCTGCACTAACACCTCCTTCAAGGACCAAATCGTTGGGTCAAGTGTGTTCATGTGCTATTCTGAACACCCCCGTACTACCTACGTGGGGGCTGAAGCCGACGACAGGCCAACTCTCAAATACCGTAACGGCCGCACATGAGGAAAAGAATTTGAGGTAAAACAAGCAACATATTATACATAAGCCTTGTTTCATAATACAAAGTTCGTGCAACACGAATACATTCATTCAGAAATAATGTCCTTCGAACACTGGCCCTCTACAATGTGGGATCCTTCCAAGATGTCATCAAAATACCACTTCGGCGTGCGGTGCTCCTTGCCTGCGGGCGGTCCCTCGGTTGCAAGCTTGATGACATTCATCTTTGCCCACTGCACCTTGACACGGGCGAAGGCCATCCGGGCACCTTAGATGCAGACCGACCGCTTTATGGCATCAAGCCGGGGGCATGCACTGACTAGCTGCTTCACGAGACCGAAATAACTGATGGGGTATGGGTTCGGCTAGCCAGAGACAAACTATAACATCCTTCATGGCCAATTCGGCCACCCTATGTAGTTCGGTCAGCTGTTTCAGCTGATCACTGAAGGGCACCGGATGCTCTGGCGCAAGGTACTGCGACCAGAACAGCTTCTCCGTCGAGCTCCCCTCTTTGGCTCAGAAGAACTCCGCAGCATCAGCAATACTCCGGGGTAGATCCACAAATGCTCCTAGAGAACTCCAATCGCGGGTCAGTAAGATGTACTTTCTTCTTACATATTTGCTCTGCATATTAAAGGCCTTACCCGCCGCGATCTGCTTAGCCTCTTGGATCTCCCGGCGGGCGCCTTAGGCTTCAACCCGGGCTTCCTTCGCGCTTTGAAGGGCCTTAGCAAGTTTAGAATCTTGATCCAAAATCTTGCGCTCCAAGGATTCACATTTGCTTATGGCATCCTTGAGCTCTTGTTGGAATTCCTCCATCCTTGATTCATCTTTTAGGCGGGCGGCTCGTTCCTCCTCCGCCTCCTTCTTGGATTCGGCTAGTGCACTCTTGAGGGTCTCAACCTCAGACGCGTCAACTATGAGCATAATTATAAAACTCATTCAGATAACAAATCAGAGTTGATATCATTTCAGATGTGTTTCGGTATCACATACCTTGCCTTTCCTCTAATTTCCGCTTTAGTTCGGACACTTCGGCGACATGGAAAGCTGCCACCAACAACGCAGTCTGTTTGTTCAAATAGATATGTATGTTAATCTCATGCGAGAGCTATTCGATCCTCTGTTCGGCCTTTCTTTCCGAACACCGGATAGAGTCTCAGGGGCTACTATCTATACACATGCATTCCTTTTACATAGCTAAAAGTATTACATCACATACCTCAAAGCCTCTAGAAGGCTAGTATAGGCCTCATTCAATCCGCTTTTAGCGGACCGAACCTTTTCAACCACCGTACCCATAAGGGTACGATGTTCCTCCACAATGGAGGCGCTTTGAAGCGCTTCCACCAGAGCGTCCGGCGCCTCCGGATCGACAGAGGTCGCCGGTGGAGTTGACGCACCCCCTTCTTTCGAAGGAGCCTGCTCACCTGATTCTGGAGCCGTGTGGGTCTCCGGAATGACATTTGGTTGGGGGCCAAATTGGACCTAGCCCCCGTCGCCAGTCTCCATGGGGGTCGATTCCCCCATGCTCTCGGCAGCAGAGGTATCACCCTCTGGCGCCGCCTTGACGGCTTCCCGCACCTCTCCCTGACTCGGAAGGTTCCTTTGGGACAACACTTCGGTGTTGTCCGTAGCAGTGGGGGGGGGGGAGGCCGGCGGAGGTGACTCGCTCTCCATCATGTTCGGACCCAGCGAATTTCCAGAAGATGAGGATCGCTGGGGGAGGTCACGAGCCGGACTGCAGCACACAATTCAATGTGTTAAAACCACAAGGCAAAAAGCCGGATATATATACAGTGCCCGTGAGTACTTACGTTCCGCCTAGGGGCTTCGACCTAGGGTACCACTCGGGGATGTCGTTGGCGTCTGATTCAGAATCATCCATAAAGGAGATCCTCCCTTTCATGGACGCCTCCGCCTCTAGATCCATGGAAGCCCCCCTTTTCTTCTTTCCCCCTTAAGGGGAGAATTGCTCTCTTCCTCCTCCTCTTCATCGTCGTCATGAGAGGAGAGAGTTTCGGTATCTTCGGACACTATGTCCGAAGCGCCTTTACGGCGGAGGCCACCTTTGGCCTCCTTTCCCTTCTTCTTGGCCTTCTTTTCCGGCGCCTGATACGCCACCGGAACCAGCATCCTCGTTAGCAAAGGAATGGTTGGGTCTTCGAGTAGCGGAGCCGGGCAGTGGATCCGCTCCGCCTTCTTCGTCCAGCCCTGTGAGGAGAACAGAAAGCTCAGTATACTCCTCAGGTCTACAAATTAAGGCTATCAGAAAACTTACAGGAGTGGCCGGATGAGTGCGGTCGAGGCCGAGGTCTTCGGTCATCTTCGGCCACGACTTCTGGGCCTTGAAAAGCAGCTTCCCTATGTCTTTGTGCATTGTGCCGAAGAACCGCTGCAGGGTTCGGGGACCGGCCGGATCGAACTCCTATAGATACTGAGTCCAGCGTTGGCACGAGAGAATCCGGCAAAAAAGCATCACCTGGATCACGCTGGCAAGACTGGTGTTCTTGTCTATCACACTCTTGACGCGCTTCTGCAGCGTCATCACCTCGTCGGACGACGCCCAATCTAGGCCCTTGTTGAGCCAGGATGTGAGTCGCATTGGAGGCCCGGACTTGAACTCGGGAGGGGCGGCCCATGTGGTGGCACGAGGTTCCGTGATATAGAACCACTCTTGTTGCCATCCCTTCATGGTCTCCACAAAGGTGCCCTTGGGCCAGGTGACATTGGGAAGCTTGCTCACCATAGCGCCGCCGCACTCCGCGTGTTGACCATCAACCACTTTCGGCTTCACATTGAATACCTTGAGCCATAGGCCGAAGTGGGGGGGGGGGGTGCGGAGGAATGCCTCACACACGACGATGAACGCCGAAATGTTGAGGAAGGAATTCGGGGCTAGATCATGGAAACCTAGCCCGTAGTAAAACATGAGACCGCGGGCGAAAGGATGGAGGGTAAACCCTAATCCATGAAGAAAGTGGGGGATGGATACTACCCTCTCATTGGGCTCCAGAGTGGGGACGATCTGCTTTTTGGCCGGAAGCCGGTGGGAGATTTCCTTGGCTAGGTACCCCGCTTCCCGGAGTTCCTTGATGTTCCCCTCCGTGACGGAGGAGGCCATCCACTTGCCCTGCGCTCCAAATCCGGACATGGCTAGAGTGTTTGCTGGGGATGGAAAGGATTGAAGCTCGGGCGCTGGAGATCGAGGGCGGATCGGCTGAGGAGGAAGAAGGCGTGGGGTGAAAAGGTGGATCCTTATCCTCTTATAAAGGCAGTGGATGTCAAGCGCCCCTCCCCGACCTTAAAATTTGCCTACTCCTGAGGGGTCGTGCGGATGGACGGTTGGATTACCCAGGCCCTCATTGATGAGAATCCCGTAATAAGGGGGCACGATCTCTGCTTTGACAAGACGTGTCACCGGAGTTGCGTCTCAAAAAGCGAAACGGGAGGTCGAAAAATGATTCAAAATAATGAAGTGGCCAGACGTAACGTCTCACTAGCAAAGCTGTCAGTAAAGACATACCATGTTTTTTGATTAAGTATTATGCCCTTGCGGTTGTGGGTTGTGACTATCAAACAGGGACGGATATAGCTCTTTTGATCAACTACTTTGAAGTATTCGGAGGAGGAACCCACCTCGCAATGCCGAACACAATTTGTGTGCCAGACACATCGTCATTAAAGCCTGGTTCAGGGGCTACTGGGGGAGTCCTGGATTAGGGGGTCCCCAGGCGTCCGGGCTATGTGACATGGGCCGGACTAGTGGGCTGTGAAGATAGAAGATAGAGGGCCTTTCCCCGTGTCCAGATGGGACTCTCCTTTGCGTGGGTGACAAGCTTGGCGTTCAGATATGAAGATTCCTTTCTCTGTAAACCGACTTTGTACAACCCTAGCCCCCTCCAGTGTCTATATAAACTGGAGGGTTTAGTCTGTAGAGGCAATCATAATCATACATGCTAGACATCTAGGGTTAGCCATTATGATCTCGAGGTAGATCAACTCTCTTAACCCCTATGTTCATCAAAGTCAATCAAGCAGGAAGTAGGGTATTACCTCCATTAAGAGGGCCCAAACCTGGGTAAACATCGTGTCCCCTGCCTCCTGTTACCTTTGATCCTCAGACGCACAGTTCGGGACCCCCTACCCGAGATCTGCCGGTTTTGACACCAACAAGGATTAACAAGTGTCGGTGCTAAAACCGGTGGATCTCGGGTAGGGGGTTCCGAGCTGTTGGTCTAGGAACGATGGTAACAAGGGGGAAACATGAGACAATGTTTACCCAGGTTTGCTCCCTCTCAAAGAGGTAAAACCCTAAGTCCTGCTTTGATTATATTGATGTGATGGAGTATCAAGTACGACATGATTTACCTCGAGATAGCATGATTGTATTCTAAACCCTAAGGCTGGTAATCGTGCCTCTAAAGACTAAACTCCATGGCTTATATACACACCAGGGGGTACCTAGGTTACACATATGGTCGGGTGCCAATCATGCTGGCTAGTGAGCTATCCTTGAAGTACACGCCAAGTCTTTGGAGGTCCCATCTTGATCACGTCGAGGTTCATAGCTTCCGGAGTCCTTCCTTGTGACGATCGATGGGTCGTAAGCTCGGCCTAGGGACTGTGGGCCATATAGGTTAGTATACCCCTAAGTCCAGGACAACGTCAGTAGCCCCTAAACCTGTATTCAAAGCCGAGGATGACAGCTCCATCCTTGGACCAATGTCTTCAGCTTGACCAGGCGAGTTCCTTCTTTATCAGCTCGTGTTTGAATTTGAAGCTTTAATCGATTTATAAACTATCGGGTCTCCTTTCACAGTTAAACCTTATCCTCGGCAGGGGAATTACTGGGTCTTTTTTAAAAGGCACCCATCTTTGTCCGGAGTCTTGAGTTAGCTTAGCCTTGAATACTTGCCACGTACACATAAGTAGTGAGAGGGTTAAAACCCCTGATAGCTTTTTCTGAACAGTCACCTCCTATCCTGGGTTTGAAGCAGTTATCACGAAAATGTTTCGTGGCCCATGGCTGCTGTTCATTGACATGTCTCATCAATATCGAGATCGTGCCCCGGATTTCAAGGGATATCATCAAGAAGTTGATTTACCAATGCACGCATAATGGCACGATGCATTGGGAAACATGCAATTTAAACAACGCGGCGAAGGGACTCCTGGTCTTTTACTGTCTTATGAAAGCACATGGGAAGCAGTAAATCATTTCCCCACGCTTCCAGCCCTCGTTCCCTCACTCGAAATTGCTCCAGCGAACCCAGATCCACCTCCAAGCTTCCGCCTTTCCTCCCCATGCTCCTTCATTGTTGATGGTTGACTCCGGGCTAAAGGGCCAGTGGACACACTCCACCGTCATGGCAGGCGCCATCGAAGGGCTTTGGTTTGTGGGGTACATCCCCGCAATAGCCAAGTTCCGCACCTCGGCCTCGAGCGAGACCGGTCGTTCCGTATCTGCCATCCCCACTCCTAAAGAGGGGGAGAGGGTAGTATTCATATTCAACCTCATCCAAGGTATGGGGTTTCCCCTTCATCCCTTTGTGATGGGATTGATGTGTTATTACGGGTTGGCTTTCCACCATCTAGCACCGGACTCCATTCTCAACATAGACACCTTTATCACCATCTACGAGGTGTTCCTGCGCGTCGAACTGCACTTTGGCCTCAGGCTAAAGATCTCCAGCATCAAGCCAAAGAGTAGCGGCTCCCAGCTTGCCGAATGTGGCAGAGCTATGATAAGCAAGCTCCAAAATGTGCGTTGGCTGGAGTGAAAGAACATGTGGTGCCCCCATGTTTGGTTTTGATAATTGATGACAATCTCTATGGACTAATGGTTGCCTTGAGTTATATTTGAAGGGTTTGTCCATAGGTATTGCTTGAATACCATTTATTGGTTTCAAGGTTATTAGAAGAAGAATATGGGTTGACCAAGGTGCTATTCAAGGATTTATCCAATGATTGGTCACGTGAGAGTTGAGCCTATTGCAAGCATGTCTTGAAGAAGAAGATTGTGCGAACATTCATGTTTACCTTCAAGACATCACCTTAATGAAGAGAGTTGGAAGGATTCAAGGTTGATCAAGACTAAGTACAAAGAATGATTCAAGTTGATCATAACACAAAGCGTAGAATATGTACAATGCGAGATCAATTGATCTCATGGCATGGTAAGCATTGTCCATTACGCTTTTGTGTACTAACCCGTGGTCTATGTGAGAGTTGTTTGTGGGGTTAGGTATGTTTTTGTGGTCGTGCAAGCAAAAGGAAGATATCATATATCCCATGGAGGATGACATCAAGTGGTGATCGTCATCAGGATTGCGGTGTGCAAGTTCAAGTGGAGCATCACAGAGAGATCATGCTTGAAGCTTGTCGTTCATTGTGGTGACAATAGACTTGTGAAGATGTGCCGAAGAGTGGCTCACCCATAGTGGAGTATGGGGGAGCAATCAAGTAGTCTTCATCAAGCCAACACAACCAAGAGAGGTGGTCCAACTTGAGGAAGTCAAGATCATCATGATCTAGCTCAAATGGACTTTGTGCAAGGCAAAGGTTTTCCCTTGATAGGTTTTCTATTTTACCGGTCTCATGGTGGTAGTTGGGAGATTAGGTTATAGGATCGATTGTCGTACTATCAAGGGGGGATCTCAAGTAAGTAGCTTGATCGTATCGTTCGTAGAGAGCTCAAACCATTGCATCCTTGAATCATCTTTCTTGGTTCTTGTTTGGTGTTTCTCTTTGTGAGTTTTAGAGCTTTTGGTCATCTTCATGACAAGCTCGAGTTCATAAAAGGAGTTCACATATGCATCTTCTATGACGTTTTCGATGTTGGAGTTTATGCCGGTTCCTCTTTCATAGAGGTTTCACATCTCTATATCTTAGGCATATCTCCCCTGTCATTGTTGGATAGTATTTGTTGAGATCTATCCAACAAGCTTGAGGTTGCTCAATTCGAAGCTCATTTGCAGAAGTTATGGCAGTTTAGGCTTTATTGTTTCCTTGGGCGGTTTTCAGCTCCCTAGCGGTAGTACCGCTCCTCTCCATGGTAGTACCACTCGTAAGGTACTTCTGCTATGAGCTGCCGCACTCTCTTCTGCTTGTTTTCATGCTCCTGTAAATGGGCGGCAGTAGCACGGTAGTAGAGGGCGGTAGTACCACCCGCGCGGTACTACCGTTAGTCCATTGCTGCTGCCACTACTAGTTATTTTTGTGCTGCTTTAGTCTTTTCTGCTCTCGTGATACTAGGGCGATAGTAGGGCACGGTAGTACCGCTTCGTGTAGGGTACTACCGCCCGTCGCCACCTAATATTGTCGTTTCTCTGAACTACTTGGCCTTTAGAGGTAGTACCGCTCCTAGGATCGGTAGTACCGCTTGTGCATGCCATGTGCACATAACAGTTGGATTTTGGGGTTCCTATAAAAGGGGGTCTTCTTCCCCAATGGTTCTAATCCTTTTTGAGCTCGTATTCTTCCCCCATTGTTGAACTTCTTTGAGCTTGCTAACTCTCAATCCCTCAATGGATTCTTGCTAGTTTTTGAGGGAAAAGAGAGAGGACATCTAGATCCACATTTCCACCAATAACTTTCTCCTCTATGTGAGGGGAACCCCTCCGTGTGCCCTTGCCATTGCATTTGGTGCATAGGTTTGAGTTCTCCACGGTGATATGTGGAAGTGAAAGTTGAGAAGATTATTACTCTTGGGTGTTTGGGCACCCTAGAGCTTGTTCCTCTTGGGTGCTTCGGTGCCCTAGATGGTTGGTGTGTTCAGAGCTCAATCATTGTGGTGTAAAGCTCCGGGCAAGCGTCGGGGTCTCCAATTAGGTTGTGGAGATCGCCCCGAGCAATTTGTACGGGTTCCGGTGGCCGCCCCAAGGGTTGCCAAAGTGTACGGGTTCGGTGACCGCCCCAAGGGTCTCCATTTGTATGGGTTCGGTGACCGCCCTCAAGGGTCCCTTAGTGGAATCATGACATCTTGCATTGTGCAAGGGCGTGAGGAGATTACAGTGGCCCTAGTGACTTCTTGGGGAGCATTGTGCCTCCACATCGCTCCAAACGGAGATTAACATCCGCAAGGGTCTCCGCGTGCCTCGGTTATCTCTTACCTGAGCCCTTTAATTATGCACTCTACTTTGTGATAGCCATATTGTTTCTTGTCATATATCTTGCTATTAATTAGTTGTTTATCTTGCTTAGCATAAGTTGTTGGTGCACATAAGTGAGCCTAGTTGTTTTAGGTTTTGTGCTTGAAAAATTAAACTCTAGTTTTATTCCGCATTTGTTCAAGCCTAAACTGTAATTATTTTAAAGCGCCTATTCACCCCACCCTCTAGGCGACATCCATGATCTTTCACGGAGGGTATCTTCATGGAGACCATCAAGGTGTGGCAGAGGGAATGATTTTATATCACCACGTGCCCACCCCAGGCCAGACAAAGATCCCCGCCTTAACGGTCGATCTCTCGAAGAGGCTCGTCTCCTAGACGAAGAAGTGTCTCGACTGGGGAAACCCAGCCGAGGTTCAGGCACTCCAAAAGAGGCCCGATGCCATGATCAAGTAGGGCATCAAGTTGGTGGACGTAGTCCATGTTATGCTCCATCACGGTATCCTCCCCCTTCAGCTCAGGGCCAACCCGATGTGGTGCTACAAGCCCGAGCATAAGGCGACCGTGTGTCACTTATTTCACACTGACCTCAATGGGATGTGGACGTCGCTCTTCAACCCATCTCAAAATGACTTCCTCGAAGTGGAAGGAGACGTCGGCTATAATGCCGGTAAGGAGTCATCCGAGGTATGGAACGAACCTACATCCATTATTGTCCCTGTGACACTTTCAAATTCTTTACAAAGTGGCTGGCCGTCGTCTCGTAATCAGAAATGGCGAGACAGGGCCCAGAAGATGAAGTCCCCGGCACCACTGCCCTAAGAGGCTAGGACCCCTCAACTTGAATCCCTCTTGGTTGAAGAGTGATGAGGACATGGCTACCATAGTTACACCACAACCCCTGCTACTATACCTATTGGACCAACTACTAGAGCTCGCGCACGCCATTTAAATTATTAGGTACTTTTGTTTCTTGGTAAAGTTTCTAATGTTCATGAGAATGCGATGCTGCCTAACTTAGATACATTTGTGTTGCTTATAGTTGAAGGGCCTATGTTGGGGATATTCCCCATGGTTATAACCCAGCTAAAAGCTTGACCCGGCCTAGAGCTTGAAGGCTCTATGGGTATCCCCGTTTTCTGGGTTAAGATAAGATGACTGAGGAATCCAGGGCTCAGTGATGAGACCTGACAGGAGGCCGGCTTGACAAGAGCCCAATGGGCGGGCTCGCAGAGAAGGTCCAAGAAGAGGAAAGTTCTAAGGGAAGTAAGACCTGGCAAGGGAAGCGAGACTCAATGGAGGATTGACCCGGTTTGGGTTGATTGGTTCGGAAGAGGAGACCTGGTGTACTATTGCCGGCTCAACGGATCATACACGGGATGGATACTTCCTGACTTGGAAGGCACAGAAGGTTAACAAGACTTAGAGTAGGACTCCAATTAAGAGTAGGACTCGAAACCTATTGTGAACCTGAGAGACCCTGCTATTATATATAGTGGGCTCCGGGGTCACTTTTACCTCCTCCGCGAGGGGCCGTGATACGTCCATTTTGCATCATGTTTTCTTACTATTATTTATAATGTTTTTATCCATAATAATTCTTTTTGGAGTAATTCTAATGCCTTTTCTCTCATAATATGCAAGGTATACACAAAGAGGGAGAATTCCGGCAGAACAACTTCGTCCAAAGCCCATGAAGGACATCGTCTTCACCCTCAACGAGCAAATCAACTTCCTCCAAAGCCAGATCTATGATCTCCAAAACCAAGTCTTTAAATATGAGGCGAGGTTTAAAGGTATGAGTTTGGCTGCTAGTTGCAGGACCCGTGAGACTCACTCCTCCTCTTATGATGGTGGACCACTGCCATGGAAATCCAAGGATAAGATCTCTTCTTGATCACCACCACCTTCTTCTTCGTCACCAAAGGAGAACTGAGTATCGGGTATGGGCACTCCCCTTGGCTTCCGCCAAGCTTGGGGAGGCGCCCCGGTATCGTATCATCCCACTATCTTTTTACCTTTACTTATTTTAGTGCGATCTTTTGCTTTAGAAGAATAAACGTTTAGTTCGATCCTTTCTTCTTTGAGAGTTTGCTTAGTGATCTATCCTTGTAATCGTGTGCAAGTTATATAATAAAGTTTAGTTTGAGTTTTTGCCTTCTTTACTTTCATGTTGCAAATAAAATAAAAGAAATAAGAAAGAAAAAGAGAAATGAATTAAATAAAAGAAAGGAAATAAATCAAGAAGATCATATACTAATCTTATAGTAGGTGATGAGACCACATAAGGAAAAGTATAAGTAGAAAATTTTATTAGAGATTGACAAACATAACATTAGTCAATGATGTAACTCATGAAAGAGTTAATAAGGGAAGAGAAGATTCACATATAAATATACTATCCTAGAAATATTTTGTGATTCTGAGCCCTCATCGAAATATTATATGCCAAAATTGTTGACGTTGGACAAGGAATACAACTTAATGGTTTATGTTTGTTTATATTCACATAGAAGTCAATTTGTCATAGATCCTTCAACATGTGGTGCGTGCCCCCTATCTTTGCTAGCCAAAAATTCTGCACTAAGTAGAGATACTACTTGTGCATCCAAAAACCCTTAGACCCAAATCTTATTTTCAAGTGTCCACCATACCTACCTAGGGATTGATCAAGATCCCTCAAGTAAGTTGTCATCGATGCAAAAAGGCAATAAAAATTGCTTCTAAATGTGTGAGATCATTTAGTGTAAGAGAAAATTGAGCGTTGCACGAACTTGTGATGGTGAAGAATAAAAGCGACATAATGCATAATAAAGGTCGCTATCGCAAGGGGCAATGCAACGTGGCGTTCTTTTGCACTAAGGGGTTGATCATACATAGAAATAAGTGCATGGCAACATCTTCTTCCCACTACGAAGGGCATATCTTTTACTTTTGTATTTACTTTTATGCAAAGAGTCAAAGTTTTCCTTCTATACCTTTTTATTTTTCTCCTTTGGCAAGAATCATGTGGTGAGGAAAGATCTAGGCACATATGTCTAGTTGAATATAGATAGCATGAATTATTATTGTTGACATCACCCTTGAGGTGAATACGTTGGGAGGCGAAACTATAAGCCCCTATCTTTCTGTGTGTCTAGTTGAAACGTTTTGCTCATGTTTACGCGGTGACTGTTAGCAATCATAGAAGACTATATGATGGTTGAGTATGTGGACTTGCCTAAAGACTCCGATACGTGACCCTTCTTGAAAAAAATGATGAATTGTAGTTGCAAAGTTGACTGAGAACATAGTTTGTTGGTTTTAATAGAGTTTTTGCTTTATACTTCGATTGTGTGATGAATTTTCACTTATTCATGAGAAGTCTATGATAAAAGTTCTATGATAAAAGTCTTATATTTAATTTTGTCGTTGTTATAATAATGAACATAATGCTTCTATGTCCGTATTTTGTTTTTATCGACACCTCTCTCTCAAAGCATGTGTACATGTTTTTCGATTTTGGTTTTCGCTTGAGGACAAGTGGGGTCTAAGCTTGGGGGAGTTGATACGTCCATTTTGCATCATGTTTTCTTACTATTATTTATAAAGTTTTTATCCATAATAATGATTTTTGGAGTAATTCTAATGCCTTTTCTCGCATATACACAAAGAGGGAGAATTCCGGCAGCTGGAAATCTGGACCTGGAAAAGCTACGTCAGGCTACCTATTCTGCACAATTCCAAATGGGTTGAAACATCGCAAGGAATTTTTATGGAATATTTGAGGAATATTGGAGCAAATAACTACCAGAGGGGGCCCACCAGGTGGGCACAACCCACCTGGGCGGGCCAGGGAGCCCAGGCGCGCCCTTGTGGGTTGTGCTCATCCAGGCCCACCTCCTGTGCCCATCTTCTGGTATATAGGTCATTCTGAGCTAGGAAAAATAAAATAAGGAAAGGACTTTTGGGATAGAGCGCCGCCGTCTCGAGGCGGAACTTGGGCAGGAGTACTTTTGCCCTCCGGCAGAGCGATTCCGCCAGGGGAACTTCCCTCCTGGAGGGGGAAATCGTCGTCATCATCATCACCAACAACTCTCCCATCTTGGGGAGGGCAATCTCCATAAACATCTTCAATAGCACCATCTCATCTCAAACCCTAGTTCATCTCTTGTGTTCAATCTTGTTACCTAAACTATAGATTGGTGCTTGTGGGTGACTAGTAGTGTTGATTACATCTTGTAGTTGATTACTATATGGTTTATTTGGTGGAAGGTTATATGTTCAGATCCAATATGCTATTTAATACTCCTCTGATCTTGAGCATGATTACTCTTTCTGAGTAGTTACTTTTGTTCTTGAGGTCACGGGAGAAATCATGTTGTAAGTAATCATGTGAACTTGATATGTGTTCGCTATTTTGATAGTATGTATGTTGTGATTCCCTTAGTGGTCTCATGTGAATGTCGACTACATGACACTTCACCATATTTGGGCCTAAGGGAATGCATTGCGGAGTAGCAATTAGATGATGGGTTGCGAGAGTGACAGAAGCTTAAACCCCAGTTTATGCGCTATTCCGTAAGGGACCGATTGGATCCAAAAGTTTAATGCTATGGTTAGAATTTATTCTTAATACTTTTCTCGTAGTTGCGGATGCTTGCGGGAGGGTTAATCATAAGTAGGTGGTTTGTTCAAGTAAGAACAACACCTAAGTACCGGTCCACCCACATATCAAATTATCAAAGTAGCGAACATAAATCGAACCAACATGATGAAAGTGACTAGACGAAATTCCCGTGTACCCTTGCTACCTCTTGAGCACTGCGTTGGATTTCCTTGAAGAGGAAAGGGTGATGCAGCAGAGTAGAGTAAGTATTTCCCTCAGTTTTTGAGAACCAAGGTACCAATCCAGTAGGAGGCTACGCGCGAGTCCCTCGTACCTACACAAAACAAATAGCTCAACGCAACCAACGCGATTAGGGGTTGTCAATCCCTTCACGGTCACTTACGAGAGCGAGATCTGATAGAGATGATAGATAATGTTTTTGGTATTTTTGGTATAGAGATGCAAAGTAAAATAAAAAGGTAAAGTAAAAAGCAAAGCAATAATAAAGTGATAGAAGATTGATATGATGAGAATAGACCCGGGGGCCATAGATTTCACTAGTGGTTTCTCTTAAGAGCATAAGTATTCTACGGTGGGTGAACAAATTACTGTTGAGCAATTGACATAATTGAGCATAGTTATGAGAATATCTAGGTATGATCATGTATATAGGCATCACGTCCGAGACAAGTAGACCGACTCCTGCCTGCATCTACTACTATTACTCCACTCATCGACCGCTATCCAGCATGCATCTAGAGTATTAAGTTCAAGAAAACAGAGTAACGCCTTAAGCAAGATGAAATGATGTAGAGGAATAAATTCATGCAATATGATAAATACCCCATCTTGTTATCCTCGATGGCAACAATACAATACGTGCCTTGCTGCCCCTACTGTCACTGGGAAAGGACACCGCAAGATTGAACCCAAAGCTAAGCACTTCTCCCATTGCAAGAAAAACCAATCTAGGAGGCCAAACCAAACTGATAATTCGAAGAGACTTGCAAAGATAACCAATCATACATAAAAGAATTCAGAGAAGATTCAAATATTGTTCATAGATAATCTTGATCATAAACCCACAATTCATCGTTCTCAACAAACACACCACAAAAAGAAGATTACATCGAATAGATCTCCACGAGAGAGGGGGAGAACATTGCATTGAGATCCAAAAAGAGAGAAGAAGCCATCTAGCTACTAACTATGGACCCGAAGGTCTGAGGTAAACTACTCACACTTCATCGGAGGGGCTATGGTGATGATGTAGAAGCCCTCCATGGTGGATTCCCCTTCCGGCGGAGCTCCGGAACAGGCCCCAAGATGGGATCTCGTGGGTACAGAAGGTTGCGGCGGTGGAATTAGGTTTTTGGCTCCGTATCTAATCGTTTGGGGGTACGTAGATATATATAGGAGGAAGGAGTACATCGGTGGAGCAAAGGGGGGCCCACGAGGCAGGGGGGCGCCCTCCACCCTCGTGACCGCCTCCCTCCTTTCTTGACGGAGGGTCCAAGTCTCCTGGATCATATTTGTTGAGAAAATCACGTTCCCGAAGGTTTCATTCCATTTGGACTCCGTTCGATATTCTGTTTCTTCAAAACACTGAAATAGGCAAAAAACAACAATTCTGGGCTGGGCCTCCGGTTAATAGGTTAGTCCCAAAAGTAATATAAAAGTGGAAAATAAAGCCCAATATGGTCCAAAACAGTAGATAATATAGCATGGAGCAATCAGAAATTATAGATACGTTGGAGACGTATCAGGCATCCCCAAGCTTAATTCCTGCTCGTCCTCGAGTAGGTAAATGATAAAAAGAGAATTTTTGATGCGGAGTGCTACTTGGCATAATTTCAATGTAATTCTTCTTAATTGTGGTATGAATATTCAGATCCAAAAGATTCAAGACAAAAGTTCATATTGACATAAAAATAATAATACTTCAAGCACACTAACTAAGCAATTATGTATTCTCAAAATAACATGGCCAAAGAAAGTTATCCCTACAAAATCATATAGTCTGGCTATGCTCTATCTTCACCACACGAAGTATTTAAATCATGCACAACCCTGATGACAAGCCAAGCAATTGTTTCATACTTTTGACATTCTCAAAACTTTTTCAATCTTCATGCAATACATGAGCGTGAGCCATGGATATAGCACTATATGTGGAATAGAATGGTGGTTGTGTAGAAGACAAAAATAGGGGAAGATAGTTTCACATCAACTAGGCGTATCAATGGGCTATGGAGATGTCCATCAATAGATATCAATGTGAGTGAGTAGGGATTGCCATGCAACGGATGCACTAGAGCTATAAGTATATGAAAGCTCAACAAAGAAACTAAGTGGGTGTGCATCCAACTCGCTTGCTCACGAAGACCTAGGGCATTTTGAGGAAGCCCATCATTGGAATATACAAGCCAAGTTCTATAATGAAAAATTCCCACTAGTATATGAAAGTGACAAAATGAGAGACTCTCTATCATGAAGATCATGGTGCTACTTTGAAGCACAAGTGCGGTAAAAGGATAGTAACATTATCCCTTCTCTTTTTTTCTCTCATTTTTTTATTTGGGCCTTTTCTCTTTTTTTATGGCCTCTTTTTTTCTCTTTTTTTTATTTTTCGTCCGGAGTCTCATCCCGACTTGTGGGGGAATCATAGTCTCCATCATCCTTTCCTCACTTGGGACAATGCTCTAAAAATGATGATCATCACACTTTTATTTTTCTTACAACTCAACAATTACAACTCGATACTTAGAACAAAATATGACTCTATATGAATGCCTGCAGCGGTGTACCGGGATATGCAATGAATCAAGAGTGACATGTATGAAAGAATTATGAATGGTGGCTTTGCCACAAATACTATGTCAACTACATGATCATGCTACCAATATGACAATGATGGAGCGTGTCATAATAAACGGAACGGTGGAAAGTTCATGGAAATATATCTCGGAATGGCTATGGGAATGCCATGATAGGTAGGTATGGTGGCTGTTTTGAGGAAGGTATTTGGTGGGTGTATGATACCGGCGAAAAGTGCGCGGTATTAGAGAGGCTAGCAATGGTGGAAGGATGAGAAAAGTGCGTATAATCCATGGACTCAACATTAGTCATAAAGAACTCATATACTTATTGCAAAAATCTAGAAGTTATCAAAGCAAAGTATTACGCGCATGCTCCTAGGGGGATAGATTGGTAGGAGAAGACCATCGCTCGTCCCCAACCGCCACTCATAAGGAAGACAATCAATAAATAAATCATGCTCCGACTTCATCACATAACTGTTCACCATACGTGCATGCTACGGGAATCACAAACTTTAACACAAGTATTTCTCAAATTCACAACTACTCAACTAGCATGACTCTAATATCACCATCTTCATATCTCAAAACAATTATCAAGCATCAAACTTTTCTTAGTATTCAACGCACTCAAAAGGAAGTTTTACAAATCTTGAATACCAAGCATATTATTATTATTATTAAGAAAATTACCATGCTATTTAAGACTCTCAAAATAATCTAAGTGAAGCATGAGAGATCAATAGTTTCTATAAAACAAATCCACCACCGTGCTCTAAAAGATATAAGTGAAGCACTAGAGCAAAACTATATAGCTCAAAAGGTATAAGTGAAGCACATAGAGTATTCTATCAAATTCCAATTCATGTATTGCTCTCTCAAAAGGTGTGTACAGCAAGGATGATTGTGGTAAACTAAAAAGTAAGACTCAAATCATACAAGATGATCCAAGCAAAACACATATTATGTGGTGAATAAAAATATAGCTCCAAGTAAAGTTACCGATGGAAGTAGACGAAAGAGGGGATGCCTTCCGGGGCACCCCCAAGCTTTGACTTTTTGGTGTCCTTGGATTATCTTGGGGGTGCCATGGGCATACCCAATCTTAGGCTCTTGCCACTCCTTGTTCCATAATCCATCAAAAGATTTCACCCAAAACTTGAAAACTTCACAACACAAAACTCAATAGAAATCTCGTGAGCTCCGTTAGCGAAAGAAAATAAAAGACCACTTCAAGGTACTGCAATGAACTCATTCTTTATTTATATTGGTGTTAAACCTACTGTATTCCAACTTCTCTATGGTTTATAAACTATTTTACTAGCCATAGATTCATCAAAATAAGCAAACACCACGCAAAAAACAGAATTTGTCAAAAACAGAACAGCCTGTAGTAGTCTATAACTAACGCAAACTTACGGAACTCCAAACAATCATCCAAAATAGGACGACCTAGGAAATTTGTTTATTGATCAGCAGCAATTGGAATCACTATTTTATCACGTTCTGGTGATTTTTAATAATTGTTTTCGTGAACAGAAAGTTTCTGGAAATTACGGCAAGATCAAATAACTATCATCCAAGAAGATCCTATAGGTTTAACTTGACACAAACACTAATTATAAGATAAAACCACATCTAAATAGAAGGTAGATGGATTATTTATTGGAGAAAAGCAAGTAAAAATATTGGGTTGTCTCCCAACAAGCGCTTTTCTTTAAAGCCTTTTAGCTAGGCATTGGTAATTTTAATGATGCTCACATGAAAGACAATAATTGAAGCACAAAGAGAGCATCATGAAATACGTGACAGACACATATAAGTCTAACATACTTCCTATGCATAGGAATCTTATAGGGAAACAAATTATCATGGCAAGCAAAAACTAGCATATGCAAGGAAGCGGAAAGAAACAATAGCAATCTCAACATAACGAGAGGTAATTTAGCAACATGAAAATTTCTACAATCATATTTTCCTCTCTCATAATAATTACATGTAGTATCATAAGCAAATTCAACAATATAGATATCACATAGCATATTCTCAACATGATCCACATGCATGCAAAGTTGACACTCTTCCAAGATAGTGGGATTAATATTAACTAAAGTCATAACCTCTTCAAACCCACTTTTATCAAAAACTTCATAAGATTGAACATTCTCCAAATATGTGGGATCTAAAGTTGACACTCTTCCAAACCCACTTTCAATATTATTGCAAACATTATCAATCTCATATTCATCATGGGGCTTAAATAAATTTTCAAGATCAAAAGAAGAATCACCCCAATCATGATCATTGCAACAAGTAGTAGACATAGCAAAACTAGCTTCCCCAAGCATAGGGTTTTGCATATTATTAGCATAATTGACATCAAGAGAATTTATAGTAAAATCATTGCAACCATGCTTTTCATCGAAGGAACTACCAAGTATGGGTGCAATAGCAACGATCTCATGTTTAACATAAGGAACTATAGAAAATTCATCTTCATAAATATTGGCATCATGGCCACAAGAATAGCAAGCATCATGTTCATCAAGGGATATTTCAATCAAATCATCGGAATCATCATTATCTATAGATTCATGCATATCATTATTTCCTTCCAAAGCAACGGTCATTCTCTCAATAAATTCTTTGACATAGACATTATGAGCATAGTTTTCATAGCAATATTTAAGTATGTCAAAATTTTCAGATTCGTAGAGAATAATATCATACTTTTCAATCAAAGAAGCAACTTCATAAGCACCCTTAAAAGCAACAAATTCTTCAATTTGTTTGATATCATAGTAACTATATACACCCTTTGCATAAGAAGATAAGATTTCATTTTCATTAAACTCACATAGGTAAGGAAGGTGTTTTTTAGGGTTCTTAGAGCAACAAGTAAAATAATAAATTTCACAAAGATTCCAAGCATAACACAGCAATCTGTTTATTTGATTCCATAAGAGTCCCCCTTTTTCAGACAAACGGTGACGCACAAAATGAGCATGCTCATTTAAAGATTTCCCATCAACTAGGCTAGTTGGGGTTTCAGCACGAGCGCATAAGGATCGAAGATGATCCAAGTAGAACACTTTAAATGGATCCATATCAATAGATTTTTAGCAAGCAAAGATGCAAGCAAATAGAAGGCACATGGAAACACAAACAAAAGACATACGGGAAGAAGGCGAAGAAAGGGCGAATAAAACGGCAAGGGTGAAGTGGGGGAGAGGAAAACGAGAGGCAAATGGCAAATAATGTAATGCGAGAGATAAGGGATTGTGATGGGTACTTGGTATGTTAACTTTTGCGTAGACTCCCCGGCAACGGCGCCAGAAATCTTCCTGCTACCTCTTGAGCACTGCGTTGGATTTCCTTGAAGAGGAAAGGGTGATGCAGCAGAGTAGAGTAAGTATTTCCCTCAGTTTTTGAGAACCAAGGTATCAATCTAGTAGGAGGCTGCGCGCGAGTCCCTCGTACCTACACAAAACAAATAGCTCAACGCAACCAACGCGATTAGGGGTTGTCAATCCCTTCACGGTCACTTACGAGAGTGAGATCTGATAGAGATGATAGATAATATTTTTGGTATTTTGGTATAGAGATGCAAAGTAAAATAAAAAGTTAAAGTAAAAAAGCAAAGAAATAACAAAGTGATAGTAGATTGATATGATGAGAATAGACCCGGGGGCCATAGATTTCACTAGTGGCTTCTCTCAAGAGCATAAGTATTCTACGGTGGGTGAACAAATTACTGTTGAGCAATTGACATAATTGAGCATAGTTATGAGAATATCTAGGTATGATCATGTATATAGGCATCACGTCCGAGACAAGTAGACCGACTCCTGCCTGCATCTACTACTATTACTCCACTCATCGACCGCTATCCAGCATGCATCTAGAGTATTAAGTTCAAGAAAACAGAGTAACGCCTTAAGCAAGATGACATGATGTAGAGGAATAAATTCATGCAATATGATAAATACCCCATCTTGTTATCCTCGATGGCACCAATACAATACGTGCCTTGCTGCCCCTACTGTCACTGGGAAAGGACACCGCAAGATTGAACCCAAAACTAAGCACTTCTCCCATTGCAAAAAAACCAATCTAGTAGGCCAAACCAAACTGATAATTCGAAGAGACTTGCAAAGATAACCAATCATACGTAAAAGAATTGAGAGAAGATTCAAATATTGTTCATATATAATCTTGATCATAAACCCACAATTCATAGGTCTCAACAAACACACCGCAAAAAGAAGATTACATCGAATAGATCTCCACGAGAGAGGGGGAGAACATTGTATTGAGATCCAAAAAGAGAGAAGAAGCCATCTAGCTACTAACTATGGACCCAAAGGTCTGAGGTAAACTACTCACACTTCATCGGAGCGGCTATGGTGATGATGTAGAAGCCCTCCGTGGTGGATTCCCCTTTCGGCGGAGCTCCGAAACAGGCCCCAAGACGGGATCTCGTGGGTACAGAAGGTTGCGGCGGTGGAATTAGGTTTTTGGCTCCGCATCTGATCGTTTGGGGGTACGTTGGTATATATAGGACGAAGGAGTAGTCGGTGGAGCAAAGGGGGGCCCACGAGGCAGGGGGCGCGCCCTACGGGGGGTGGGGGGGTGGGGGGCGCCGTCCACCCTCGTGACCACCTCCCTCCTTTCTTGACGGAGGGTCCAAGTCTCCTGGATCATATTTGTTGAGAAAATCACGTTCCCGAAGGTTTCATTCCGTTTGGACTCCGTTTGATATTCTGTTTCTTCGAAATACTGAAATAGGCAAAAAACAACAATTCTGGGCTGGGTCTCCGGTTAATAGGTTAGTCCCAAAAGTAATATAAAAGTGGAAAATAAAGCCCAATATGGTCCAAAACAGTAGATAATATAGCATGGAGCAATAAAAAATTATAGATACGTTGGAGACGTATCAACCCTCAAGAACGTTTTGCTTATCATAAGGTACCATTTTGGCCTGTCCTTTGCCTCAAAAGGATTGGGCTAGCCTGCTGCACTTTTGTTACGACTATTGTTACTTGCTCGTTACAAATTATCTTTCTATGAAACTACTCCGCTACTTGCAATTTCTGCACTTGCAGACATTACCTTGCTGAAAACCACTTGTCATTTCCTTCTGCTCCTCGTTGGGTTCGACACTCTTACTTATCAAAAAGAGCTAAGATTGATCCCCTATAATTGTGGGTCATCAGGCCGAACCTGGGTAAAACTCGCGTCTCTCGATTCCGACGAGCCCTGTTCAAGCTACTACCTACTTGTGATGTGATGGCCTCACGACTAAGTCCTTTTTCTAGGACATCTGTCATGACTAAACCATGACAGCCTAGCATGGACAAGAACGACGAACATTGGAGCATGATCAAGCACGGAGATGAAGGCACATGCGAAGGGAACAAGAACGAAGTTTCCAGTGAAGACTTCCGCACTTTGAAGCCACCATGATGACATACAAGAAGATGGACGGAATATACAGGATGCCCATTCAAAAAATTCGTCCATTGCTTATTATAGATGCTGCACCACCTTATTTTTGGGTCACACCCATGTAATTTCGAAATGCCTCTTATTAGATTGTTTTTAGAGTCTGTATTGTAGGGGAAACAACTTAGGAGGTGTTTTAGTCCCACCTTGCCAGGGGTAGATGGAATCCCCACTCTTTTCCCCTATAAATATAGCCCTTCAGTTACCATTTAGACTTGGATTTGTTTAGTCAAAAGTTAGCCAGTGCAACTTCGTTTACTTCATTTGTGTCCAATGACCAGGCCAAGACCGCTTTCGGATCCCCACTTTATCAATACTTCATATATGTTCGCAATATTCAGATTGTATTATCGTATTCTTGTTTGTTCTTTGATTGCATGCAGGAATAGACCTTTGTAGTCTGGCTGATTGTGCTTCTGGCATCGCCAGTAGCCTTAGGAGATTGGTTTAGCGATTGCTAAGGCGCAACATTGTGCATGTTTGTAGTCAAATCGTCGAAATCGTTCTCCACCAAATCGATAGTTATCATCTCATCAAAATATCATGACCCTCGCCTCTATCAAGTGGTATTAGTTTTCAGGTTGCTCGGTGAGATTTTCCAGTTTTTTCGTAGTCTAGATTGCATTTGTCCTTCGTACCTAGTGTCCAAGAAAGAGCCACAAAAAAGTTAGATTAGTTCATCCATGTCCAAGACAGTCTGAGCCTTTTTGCCATTGCCACTTAATTTTTGCATTGTTGAATTTTTGGCTGCATCTTGTGTCGAGTTGTTGGTTTTAGTGTCTAGTCATTTAAGTTTCGAGTTCTAGTCACGTTCTATTCATGTTGCATTTGCAACGCCGCCGTCCACTTCATTGTCATCTTCTACTGCCACCACCCACCATTGTTGTTTGTCATCATCAGATCATTAGCTGATCTTGGTGCTTGGTTCATCTTCGAGAAAGAGAAAAGAATCGGAGCGAAAAGAATAGATATGAAAGAAAGAAGAGATAGATATTCGGTAAAAGGAAGAGAGATTGGATGGCAAAAAAAGAGAATAAACCCAAGTCCAATTGTAACCTACCTTGTACACAATATTCGACACAACTCTAACAAACTCCACCTTAGCGAATATTCTTCACCGCCTTGGATTCGTACATGCATCAAGCCTCCATGTACATTGGACTTGAGATATGCCATGAGCACAGCTGCTACTCCCAGACTTCACGTGACTCCACCTGCAACTGCCCTTCTCTTCTTCGTCACAGTCAACACTGGAGCAAAATTAAGTTCCTCATTACTCTACTTTGTGCTCCCACTTCTGGTGTATCCGTTCAATACCATCACACACCGATCACTGATTTGCATGTAAGTGAACAACTCACATATTGGATGCAACATATAAGGGTTACCTGAACTCAACGCCATTGCTCTCCTTGATCGCTTGTCTGAAACTTGAAGGAATTTCACCATTTCCCTGTGTCACCTTGAGAGTAAATTCGCAGTTGTCTCACCTTTTTTTTTCTCGGATAGTCTTTGACATGTCCCACAGCTATAGTACTCGGCCTCCTTATGTACTTGCTATCCACACTTTGCCATGTGCACTGAACACCACGGAATATACAACCATGTACTCTCTCAGCTTTTGACAATTTCAGACTTTTCGTCACTTTCTCAGATTCCCATGGTCCACACTCGTCCATCTGATGCATCAAACCCGATAGATCTAGTCACCAACTTGAACTTGATACTAGCCAACACTGATTCATCACCCTCCGCACACTTTGTTTGACCACATGTCTAACCACCAGTGCCTTGGCCTGTCGTTGTATCCCGTGCTTACCGCACGCCTCGCCACTATCACAGCGTCGAGCCTCTACTGTCCTGGTCAAGTCTCCCAAGGTTGCAAACCCACATCACTAGACCCCCACTGCAGAGAACCACTGATGATCACCGACCGATGCCGAGTATCACGTCTCCATCAGATCATTGGTACCCAGTCTGACCTATGTGTCTCTCGCTATCCTTCTGAAAGAGGCTTCGACTCTATGTTAACTTACGTCGTAGCCCCTCGATCAGCTCAGAGTGAAGTCTTCTGCCAGCACTAGAAAAAAAGAAACATCCATGACATTATAGCCTGAATGAAAACCATTTCTGTCATGGTTATGACACTTCTATGATGATAATTATGACAAAAACACGTATCATCACAGATGGTGGGCTCCTACTTCTATGACAGAAATTGGCCTTTTCATCCTGGGCGGGCCGGAGACGCACCTGCATGACATTCTTTGGGCCGTCCATTACGGAAAAATCATGGTAGAAGCGAGGGCGAGGAAATTTCGGCGAGTTCCCACTTACGATTTGTGGCCGGGGCCGATCGATGCACTGTGGTTTGCGCATTTCTCTCATACGTAGGCGCGTGTGTGTGCGAGGTGTTGGCTCTAACTGAACTCGAGGGAGGCATTCGCTTACTGAATCTGAGCGATTGCACTAGCTACGTTACTGAACCCGAGCGATCGATCCCTTGGTTGTTAACTAAACCTGAGCAATTCCTTCGCTGCTGACTGAACCTGAGTGATTCCTTCGCTGCTGCTGTTAACTGAACCCGAGTGATCAATCGCTGCTGCTACTTACTGAAGCCGATCGAGCCCCCGTGCAAGACGTAGCCAGCTGGTGTTGGGTTGCCACTTGATGAACAGTGACCGTTGCTACCGCGCGGGCGATACATACAATGAGTCGAGACGTGGTGAGTCGAGTCAGTTGGTTGGCTGTGGATGAATAGTTCCCGGTGGGGGTTGGATGAACATGACCCCGTGGTTGCCGCTGGATGAACAGGACCCGAAGGAGGCCACCACACACCCCTGCAGCAGGTTGGGGGTGGATGAACAGGCCCCCATGTGGAGGCTGGATGAATAGTAGCAGGTGGAGGCTGGATGAACGATAGCTGTTGAAGGCTGGAGGAAGTCGTAGTGGATGAACAATAGAAGGTGTAGGCTGGAGGGAGTCGATGGTGGATGAATAGTAGTCGGTGGAGACTGGAGGAAGTCGACGGTGGATGAACAATAGCCCGTGGAGGCTGGAGTGAGGCAGTATACAGTGGATGAATAGTGCCCCGTGGAGTCTCATTTGCGGTACACCACACACCTCCCGATGAACAGGACCCTGTTTCGACCATAGGTGCTCAAAGAAGTCCGTTTCCTCTGTTTTGCGGTACGCCAGACCCCTCCCGATGAACAGGACTATGTTTCGGCCGTAGGCGGTTGGCGACAAGTCCATTTCCTCTGTTTTGCAGTACGCCATATCACGTTTCACCTGTTCCGTCCAAGCCGTTTGGCTCCCAATGAACAAGAGGCGTTCTGACCCAGTCGCTTGGCACTCGATGAACATGACGTGTTTCGACCCAGTCGCTTGGATCCCGGTGAACACGACGTTGTTTCCTCTGTTCTGACCCAGCCAGTTGGCTACCGATGAAGAGGACGTCGTCGCTGTACGTGGTCAAGATCCAGCCCGTATGTACATACGTAACCATATTTACTTTCTTGCAGCATGTTTGTATGTACGTGTACACGATATAGACGGGACTACATGACATGCTACATCGGCGGCTCTACTACGACACGTGCCGCTCCTTACTCGGACATTGTTCATCGCTGCAAAGAGACCGATCGAGCACTATGTACATACGTGTTCGAGACCAGAAAGATAACGCTACGTATGCTTTGACCTGGTGGGTCCCAACTATCAGGGGTCATCAATTCTTTTGTAATAAGAAGGCACTTCCTTGCGTGTGAAGATAAAGCCGGCGGGTCCCAGCTGTGAGGGGAAGATTTTTTGTGAAATACAGAGGCCCTTCCGGTGGGTCCAAGCAGTCAGGTCGAGGAATCATTATTTTGCGTGTAATAAGGAGGCACTTCCTTGTGTGCGGCCGTGGACCCAGCTATCAGCCTCTCCACGCACAGTCCTCTTCTGATGGTTGTCGTTTGTTGACCGCGTTGACAACGTCGTACCAAGAGCACCAAGGTAGTGGACAACGGCACGACCTAGGAAGGGAACGACCTGGAGCTGGGGAAGACGCGACAGTAGATGCCCACGCGGAGGGCTGTACAAGGGTTGACTGGTTCGGCTGCAGTTTGAGGCTGTCATCGCCGAAGAATAACAGGGGGTGTGGGTGAGTAGAGGGAAGGCCTGGCCAGCGGTGGGAGAAGGGTGGGGCGGTGAGGCCCGTGCGGCAGCACAGCCGGCCACGAGAGGCAGGAGCAGGCAATCCCGCCGGTGCTGGTTTGGGCGACTGCTTTAAGAAGACCGGAGATTGAAGAAGCAGCACGGCCGTTCGATTAACATCCAATGGTCACTGCTGCTAGAATAATTTGTTGACTAAGTTGACAAAGCCCCGCGTGCGCGTCAACTTAGTAGGCCCACAGGCCAGCCTCCAAATCCGGTGAGTCCTAGTTGTCATGGGGAGGAATGTTTTTTCCACGTAGTAAGGAGACAATTCCTTCTGTGCAAAGATATAGCTGGTGGGCCCCAGATGTCAGGGGGAGGAATCTTTTTTTCACGTAACAAGGAGGCAGTTGCTTGCGTGCGGCCATGGACCATGGGGGTCCCTACTGCCAGCCTCTCTATGTACATCCCTATTCCGATGGCTGTCATTTGTTGACCACGTTGAGCACGCCGTGCCTAGATCACCAACGCGGTGGACGACGGCGAGGCCTAGAAATGGAACGACCCAGAACTGGCGAAGACACAACCGTTGATGCCTGATACTTCTTGCATTGCTTTTTCCCTGGAAGAGGAAAGGGTGATCCAACAAAGTAGAGATAAGTATTTCCCTCAGTTGAGAACCAAGGTATCAATCCAGTAGGAGGAACACACAAGTCACCAATGGTTGCACCTACACAAACAAACAAATACTTGCACCCAACGCGATAAAGGGGTTGTCAATCCCTTCATGGTTACTTGCAAGGATGAGATCTGATAGACATTGGTATAAAAGATAATTAAAAGTGCAAAATAAAGTAAAGGTAAATAAATTGCAGCAAGGTATTTTTGGGTTTTGGGTTTTATAGATCTGAAAATAATATGATAAAAGATAGACCTGGGGGCCATAGTTTGCACTAGAGGTTTCTCTCTTGAAAGAATACATACAGTGGGTAAACAAATTACTGTTGAGAAATTGATAGAAAAGCACAAAGTTATGATGATATCTAAGGCAAAGATCATGAATATAGGCATCACGTCTGTGACAATTAGACCGACTCCTGCCTGCATCTACTACTATTACTCCACACATCGACCGCTATCTAGCATGCATCTAGTGTATTAAGTTGACAAGAATGGAGTAACACCTTAAGCAAGATCAATATGAATAAACCCCGCCTTTTTATCTTTAACGGCAACAATACAAATATGTGTCATGCCCCCTTCTATCACTGGGAATAAGCACAACAAGATTGAACCCATTACAAAGCACCTCTCCCATTGCAAGAAAAATCAATCTAGTTGGCCAAACCAAATCAATAGATCGGAGAGAAATACAAAGCTATCTTAATCATGCATAAAAGAGTTCAGCGAAGACTCAAATACTATTCATAGATAATCTGATCATAAATCCACAATTCATCGGATCTCAACAAACGCACCGCAAAAGAAGATTACATCTAATAGATCTCCAAGAACATCAAGGAGAACATTGTATTGAAGATCAAAGAGAGAGAAGAAGCCATCTAGCTACTAGCTATGGACCCGTAGGTCTGTGGTAAACTACTCACACATCATCGGAAGGGCTAAGCAAGGTTGACGTAGAGGTCCTCCATGATTGAATCCCCCTCCGGCGGAATACCGAAAGAGGTCTCCAGATGGGATCTCACGAGGACAGAAACTTGCGGCGGCATAAAAGTATTTCTGGTGTGTCCTCTGGTCTATGGGGAATATTTGGGTATTTATAGAAGAAGAATTAGCATTAGAGGAGCCTCAGGGGGCCCAGGAGCTTGCAGGACGCGCCCCCTGGGGCGTGCCCTGTGAGCTTGTCGCCAATCTATGCCCCCTGACCTCCTCCTGAAGGTTCCTGGATGTCTTGTGGTCCAAGAAAAATCGTCAAAAAGTTTCGTTCCATTTGGACTCCGGTTGGTATTGAATTTCTATAAAAGAAAAAACAGGGGAAAACAACACTTGGCACTAGGTTAATATGTTGGTCCCAAAAAATGGTATAAAATAGCATAATAACGCATATAAATAATCCAATATGGATAATATAGTAGATTGGAACAATAAAAAAAGATACATTAGAGACGTATCAAGCATCCCAAGCTTAATTCTTACTCGTCATTGAGTAGGTAAATGATAAAAACTGAATTTTTGATGTGGAATGCTACCTAACATGTTTATCATGTAACCTTTCTTAATGTGGCATGAATATTGAGATCTATAAGATTCAAAACAAAAGTTTAATGTTGACATAAAAACAATATACTTCAAGCATACTAGAAAGCAATCACGTCTTCTCAAAATGTTTTGGCTAAAGAAAGTTATCCCTACAAAACCATATAATCTTGGCATGCTCTATCTTCTTAACACAAAGTATTTATCATGCACAACCCCGATGACAAGCCAAGAAATTGGTTCATACTTTTAACGCGCTTCAAATTTTTCAACTCTCACGCAATACATGAGCGTGAGCTATGGATATAGCACTATGGGTGGAATAGAATATGATGTTGGAGGTTGTGTTGAGAAGACAAAAAGGAGAGAGTCTCACATTGATGAGGCTAATCGACGGGCTATGGACATGCCCATCAATTGATGTCAATGCAAGGAGTAGGGATTGCCATGCAACGGATGCACTAGAGCTATAAGTGTACGAAAGCTCAAGAGAAAACTAAGTGGGTGTGCATGTGACGCCCGAATAATTAGGCTACAGTAATCTCTCATTAATGATGACACGTCACCTCTGTCACTGTAGTTAATCTCGGGTTAGTTCAAAAACAGATTAAAAATTCAAATTCAAAATCAAGTCAAACAATTATAGTTTTCAAATGTTAAAACTAAAATGTTCGGTTTGTGCCAAATAATGCATAGGTAATTATGGTGGAGAGACCACACTTTTATAAGTTGTTTACATACTCTAAAATGAATAAAACGTGGCGAGAACAATTATTTAAATGCTTTTAAAATAATAAACAATTACAAAATAATTTATTTTTGGTGCCAGGTTAATTGTGGTGGTGGCATATTTGTTCATACTAATTTAGGTACAACTAGTGTATTTTATAAAACTAATGTATTTAAAATATAAGATTGAAACAGAAAAGAACAGAGAATAAACAAAATATAAAAGGAAAGACAAAACAGAAATAAAAAGAAAACCCCCCAGGCCAACTAGGCCTCGGCCCAGTCAGTGGCCTGCCAGGCCGGCCTACTCCCTCCCCTGGCCTATAACCCCCTGGGGGCACCAAACCCTAACCGACACCCCCCACGTCGCCACCCACTCTCTCCCCCACGAAACCCCCCACTCTCCCACTCGCTCCCCATCCCTCCCCGATCTAGAACTGGATCGGGCCGAACCCCGTTCCCCGTTCGCCGCTCGCTGGAGCCACCGCACCAGCACTGCCCCGTCGCCGGCGGCGCCCGTCACCACCCCCCCTCGCCGGACACCTCCTCACCTCACCCCGAGTCGCCCCGACGCCCGTCCACGCGCCGCCCTCGATCTGGAGTTGGGACTCGGTCCCGACGCCACAACCGCTTGGAGTCCCCCTCGCCGGAGCCACGACGCCGCCGGACCCCGTCCTCGTCTCCCCCTCGACGGCTCCACCAAGCCACGCCGTTCCCCTGCCCACCAACACCGGCGAGGACCCGTTCGTCCTCCCCTTTCCGCTGCTCGTCGTCGCGGTCGTCATCGTTGCGCCCGTGAACCCCTTGGTCACGCGCCCTCCCTGCCCCGACCGCGAACGCGCCCCCCCACTGGCGTGCCCGCGCTTTGCCTTGGCCCCGTCCCGCGTGTGCGAGCTCCGCTCGTCGGGCCACGGCCAGCAGGCCGCGCTTACCCCGCCCCGCTGCCTCCTCGTACCCCTAGGCCCTGGCCACCAGCGCCTTCTGCACGCTCGACGAGGCCCCTGGCCTCGCTATCCTACTGCACTCGCCGCCTCCTTCCGCTACTGCCACGCCGCCCCGCCTCCATCGCTGCTGGCGCATCGCCCCCCCGCGTGCGTATGCTTCTGCGCTGCTGCCGCGCCCGCTCGCCTCTGACCCCGCCTTGCACCACCACCTCCCCTGCTCCGGCCACCTCGGCCATGGCCTCGCCCCTCTCCTGCCGGCCCCGCCGCTCGCCGGCGCTGGCTATCGTGGTTCTAAGTCTGACAGTAGAATGGGGGGTAGGAATGGAGAGGCAAGATCCTAGCTTTGGAGTAGTTGTGCACGCAAGAGTTTTACGAGTTCAGGCCCTTCTCAGGAGAAGTAATAGCCCTACGTCTCGGAGCCCGGAGGCGGTCGACTGGATTATATGCGTGTGTGTTACAAAGATGCGAACCCCCGTGCCAGTGGAGGGGGGTGGCTTATATAGAGTGCGCCCGGACCCCAGCCAGCCCATGTTGCAAGGGGTTTAAGGTACATTAAGGTCGAGCCTTACAGGTAACGCCTCTAATAAAGTGCTTTGATGACCATAAAGACTACTTAATGATCGACCGTTTGCCTGTGGAGTGACTTAGATCTCCTGGCAGTCGAGCGGTTGGCTTCGTGGTCGAGTGGTAGCTTCTTGGTCGAGTGTCTTGAACCCGTCGAGTGGGTATCTTGAAGTCGATTGAAAGGTGACTTCTTCTAAGGATGTCTTTGGGCAGGGCTCTTAGGACAGGTCCGTGCCCCTACCCCAGGTACATAACTTCATCATTAGCCCCCAAATGGATCGAGGTTAGAGTGGGGAAAGGGTTGGAGATCTTTCCGACTGGTTCTTCGTGCTACACGGGTGCCTTGTTTTGGATTAATCGTCACGGATGATGTCATCAACCTTTTTCAGTCATCTTGATCCATTCTAGGCCTTCCGTCGAGTGAATTCCCTTGTCTGTGACATTCCGAATGGTAGTGCGAAAGGGATCTTCTGTTTGACGAATTGTTCTGCAACCGCGGATTTCGCGGGATTTGATTTTCGGGAAGCGCGCGGGACGGGAGCGGCCGCAGTAATCGGATGTGATAAGGCGTAAGCTCCTCGATCCCCGCGCCACTTTTTTAGCCACGTATCGCGCGCGCGTTTGCTGCGAGATTTGACGGGATAGCCTGGGTCTACCAGTCAGCCACTCGGAAGCGGCCCCTTAAAAGCTGCCAGCTCGGGGTTTCCAACAGTGTGTTCTCTTCTTCCCTTCTCCCCTTGCAAAGTTCTCCGCCACCTCCGCTCTCGCCCTAGCGCCACAGGCCCGTTCAAGCTTTCCGGCAATGATGGTGAAGGACAAGACGTCCGCCTTGGAGCGCGCGAAGAAGGCGGCGGCGGCGCAGGGAAAAGGGAAGAAATCCGCTCGGGGCGGATCTTCCTCAAGGACTTCTCTGCCCAGAGGCTGGATGCAGGGCGACTGGATGCCGTCAGTGCTGAGGCAGGAAGATCTCGACGATATGGTTGAGGGAGGAGTCATCCCTCATGAAGCTGCGCGTCTCCTCGGGAGAGAAGTCGAGCCCCAACCTCTCGATGGTGAGTGTGTGCTCCTTGCCACCCATATCGATCGCGGGTTTTCTCCGCCTCCTCATCCCTTTTTCCGGAGTTTCCTGAATTTCTTCGGAGCGCAGCTCCACCATTTCACTCCCAACTCTATCGTGTATCTGGCTGCCTTCATTTCCTTGTGTGAGGGTTTCTTGGGCTGTCGCCCCCATTGGGGACTCTTTAAGCATATCTTCACCTGTCGTTCCCAATCGGTCAAAAAGGCCAAGTCGAGTGACGAGAGGATGCAGGTGATCCAGCTGTGTGGAGGCCTGGCGATCCAGACGATGGGAAAAAGTTCTTTTCCATCCATCACTTTCGCTGAGTCGGTCCGTGGTTGGCAGGCGACCTGGTTTTACTGCAAAGACCAGGCGACTCCAGGTCAGTCGACTGGACTTCCCCCTTTCTCTCTGGAACGAGCCCAAAAACCTGCTTCTCTGAAAGTGACGCCGGAAGAAAAGGCCCAAGTTAAGGTGCTGGTCGGTCGAGTGGTTCAGCTTGTCCGCGACGGCGTGACTGGCATGGACTTGCTGGAAGTCTTCCTTAGAAGGCGCATCCAGCCGCTCCAGGCTCGCGACCATCCGATGTGGCTATATTCGGGTCTTGAAGACACCACTCGGATCCACCCGGAGGAGGTTACTGACGAGATGCTAGAAGGATGGCTGTCGAGCATCACAGGAAACAAAGACAATCCCCGAGGAGCCAGGAGGGTTCCTCCACTCGACAACACATACGAAGTGGACCAGGTCAGACCTTATGCAGCTGACTGAGATCTTGCTTTCTCCATGGGTCTTCTTTGAATTGGTCGATTGACTTTTGTTTTGTCTGTTGTTTCCCAGGAAACTACTGAGATGTACTCGACGCCCAACGGGGCACAGGAGCCGACTGAGGAAGGGGAGGCGAGTGGAGGTGAAAGCGGAGATGAGCACGGCGAGTGAGAATCCGATGGCGAAGGGGAGGGAGACGACAACGTCTACTCCAGCGAAGAGGAGGAGGAGGAAGTTGAACCCCCCCCCCCCCCCCGCACGGAGAGGCGATCCAAGCTTACACACGATCCCGCGAGGGAACGTGGTAAGGCGACTGCTCCTGTTGGGCAGTCGTCGAAACGCCCTCGGACCACTTCTCCTATGCCGACTGAGAAGGCTCCCAAGCACCAACGCGCGACGCCATCCAAGCCGCCCAAGGCTCTGCCCAAGATGAAGATGACTGTCCCCACCATTTCTGGGTAATAATAATACTTATTTTCCTTTGTCGACTGTGGACGGATCCTTGGTCGATTCATTGAGCCAACTGACTGACTTCCGAAATTTGTAGTGCTGCTACTTCTGAGATCTCTGCCAAGGACGGAGATCAAGATATGGAAGATGTTGTTACTTCCAATCCAGGTACAGTTATTGATGTTCTGTCTTTGGTCGACTGAATATTTCTTGTAACTCTGGTCGATTGACTTTTCTTGCAGCTCCCCCTCATGTTATCAACTTACCAGACGATGAAGATGACGAGCCGCTGAGAGTAAGAAGGAACCGGAGGGCATCGACTGGCAAGACCCCCCAATCTGCTCCAGTGTCTGAGGCTGTAGTTCGGGATGGTGGTGATACCACTCGGACTTCCGTGACTTTTGCTGATCCTTTGACGAGCGTGCGGCCTTCGGTGTCGACTGCAAATCCGCCTTCGCTTTTTGCTACATACCCTGCCCCAGAGGACCAAGTGAGTGCCGCAAACGAGGCTATACGCCAGGCGGGTATCATGATGGAGCAAGTGAAAGTGGTTCGGGACGCCAGCCAAGCAGCATATGACGCGAGTTCGGCTCTTCAGAGCAACGTCCAGGTCAGTCGACTCGACACTTGGTCTGTTGCAATATGTTGTTCGAAGAATTTCTTTTCCGAAGATCTTTATATCTGTAATCTTTATATCTGTACACCCACTGGGTGTGTCTGTCGACCTTTGGTCGAGTGGGGGCACGCTGAGTGCACCCACTGGGTGTAGTCCCCGAGACTACGGTGGACTGCTGGCAGTCGACTGTAGTCTTTATATTGCGTTTCTGTATTTGTACTTCTTCACTCGGTCTGGTCGGGCCATGTCGAATGGAACTGTATGCGGTCGACTGCGTGCAGTCGACTCTTTTTTTTGGCCGAACCAGTGGGGCACGCTGAGTGCACCCACTGGGTGTAGTCCCCGAGACTGCTGTCGAATGTTTTGATTCGGTTGTAGTCTTAGAAACGCTGACTATTAGTCATGGCACTAGAATCATATTTGGTCGACTGATCGATCATGATTTAGAAAGATTACCGGTGGGGGCACGCTGAGTGCACCCACTGGGTGTAGTCCCCAAGGCTACTGTCGAATGTTTTGATTCGGCTGTAGTCTTAGAAGTGCTACAGGTTTTCCTTTAGCCACTCGGAAGTAACTTGTCTTTGATATCTTTTGTCGATTGACTCTTTGCAGAAGTCTTGTGAGCTTGTTGCTCATCTTGCTGAATTGAAGGAGAAACAGGTCCAGCTTAACCTCGACTTGGAGTTTGCCCAGGAGAACTTGGAGAAGGCGAAGGACGAAGCAAAAGGTATGGCTGGTGAGGATTCGACGGCTGTCTTTGTTTTTCTGCCTATTCTCAACTCCATTCTCATTATTGTTTTGCAGACCAACTGGAGGAGGCTCTGAGGAAGAAAGATCTTGACCTTGCGGAAGCGCAAAAGGCGGCTTCGGAGAAAACGAAGCTCGTTGAAGAAAAGCTTGCTTCAGTTGGTCGGCTTGAAGACGAGAATGCCAAGCTAAAGTCTGCTCTTGACGCGGCCAACCAGGAAGCAAGTCGATTGAAAAATGACAAGATTGCTCTAACTGACAAGGTCGGCGATATGGAGGGGAAGCGAAAGGATCTGGAGGCTTACCTCGGAGGGCTCACCAAGAAACTATTCCTCATGCTTGAAGGTAATCCCCTTACTTAATTGACTTCTCGTTGTCGACTCATCATTCAATTATAATATTGGACTGTACCTTTCAGAATTCTGTCAAAACTTCGAGGAAGAAACTGGTCGAGTGGAAACCAATCTGGACCCCATCAACTCTCTTGTGAAGGACGAGGCTGCCATCAATGTCCTCCGGCTGGAGTCTCGCGTCGCCAGTGTGGTGGACTACCTCGCTCGACTGAAGGCTGCAGTGTCGCGGATCGACTCTGCACTCTGGCCAAATCAGATACTTTAGAATGACCTTGAATCTTTGGTCACTCGACTGAAGGAAGTGCCAAGTCGAGTGCATGAATGGAAAAAGTCTTCTGCCAGGTGTGGTGCCGATGTTGCTCTGTCGCTGGTTCGTGTCCACTGCAAGGAGGCGCGAGAAGAGAAGCTGGCTGCCCTCCAAGTTGCCAATACCAAGAAGCATAATTTCCAGGACTTCATGGAGACCTTCATTGCTGCTGCCACCCGAATCTCAGACGGGATTGATTTGGACGAGTTTGTTGCCCCATCCAGTCCTCCACCGGAGGAGTAAAAAACTACTGTGTCTCACCTTAAATTTGCCTCGGAATGCCGAGTGGTTTGTGTAACCGATAAACTCCGTCGAGCTTGGAGGCTCGGGCACTTTTATTTGCGGTCCAGGACCTTTTGATCTTTATCCGAATCTTGATTTATCGTTGAATATCTTCATGATTTATCCGTCGAGTGAGATTTGGCTCAACTTTTACTCAAAATGACTTAGGCGAGCACGGAGCTGCAGCTAAGTCTCCGAGTGGGAGGTTTGCTCTTCACTTGGTAGGATTTTTAAACACTTAGGCAAGCACTGGGCTGCAGCTAAGCCCCCGAGTGGGAGGTTTGCTCTCCACTCGGTAGGATTTTAATTACTTAGGCGAGCACTGGGCTGCAGCTAAGCCTCCGAGTGGGAGGTCTGCTCTCCACTCGGTAGGATTTTTAAACACTTAGGCAAGCACTGGGCTGCAGCTAAGCCCCCGAGTGGGAGGTTTGCTCTCCACTCGGTAGGATTTTAATTACTTAGGCGAGCACTGGGCTGCAGCTAAGCCTCCGAGTGGGAGGTCTGCTCTCCACTCGGTAGGATTTTAATCACTTAGGCGAGCACTGGGCTGCAGCTAAGCCCCCGAGTGGGAGGTTTGCTCTCCACTCGGTAGGATTTTAATTACTTAGGCGAGCACTGGGCTGCAGCTAAGCCTACGAGTGGGAGGTCTGCTCTCCACTCGGTAGGATTTTTAAACACTTAGGCAAGCACTGGGCTGCAGCTAAGCCCCCGAGTGGGAGGTTTGCTCTCCACTCAGTAGGATTTTAATTACTTAGGCGAGCACTGGGCTGCAGCTAAGCCTCCGAGTGGGAGGTCAGCTCTCCACTCGGTAGGATTTTAATCACTTAGGCGAGCACTGGGCTGCAGCTAAGCCCCCGAGTGGGAGGTTTGCTCTCCACTCGGTAGGATTTTAATTACTTAGGCGAGCACTGGGCTGCAGCTAAGCCTCCGAGTGGGAGGTTTGCTCTCCACTCGGTAGGAATTTTGATCACTTAGGCGAGCACTGGGCTGCAGCTAAGCCCCCGAGTGGGAGGCTGGCTCTCCACTCGGTCAGATTTTAAATACTTAGGCGAGTACTTGGACTGCAGCTAAGCCCCCGAGTGGGAGGCTGGCTCTCCACTCGGTAGGATTTTAAATACTTAGGCGAGTACTTGGACTGTAGCTAAGCCCCCGAGTGGGAGGCTGGCTCTCCACTCGGTAGGATTTTAAATACTTAGGCGAGTACTTGGACTGCAGCTAAGCCCCCGAGTGGGAGGCTGGCTCTCCACTCGGTAGGATTTTAAATACTTAGGCGAGTACTTGGACTACAGCTAAGCCCCCGAGTGGGAGGCTGGCTCTCCACTCGGTAGGATTTTAAATACTTAGGCGAGTACTTGGACTGCAGCTAAGCCCCCGAGTGGGAGGCTGGCTCTCCACTCGGTAGGATTTTAAATACTTAGGCTAGTACTTGAACTGCAGCTAAGCCCCCGAGTGGGAGGCTGGCTCTCCACTTGGTAGGATTTCAAATACTTAGGGGAGTACTTGGACTGCAGCTAAGCCCCCGAGTGGGAGGCTGGCTCTCCACTCGGTAGGATTTTAAATACTTAAGCGAGTACTTGGACTGCAGCTAAGCCCCCGAGTGGGAGGCTGGCTCTCCACTCGGTAGGATTTTAAATACTTAGCCGAGTACTTGGACTGCAGCTAAGCCCCCGAGTGGGAGGCTGGCTCTCCACTCGGTAGGATTTTAGATACTTAGGCGAAACAGATTCGCATCTAAGCCTCCGAGTGGGAGGATGGCTCTTCACTCGGCATGATTTTTACAAACTTAGGCGAAACGGATTTGCAGCTAAGCCACCCACTGGGGGAAATTTCAACAAAAAGAAAGAGCAATCTTCTGTGAAAATTATAACATTCTTGCTTTAGATAAAAGAACTACAGAGGTACTTTTATTACATCTCAACCGAGTGAGTTTCTTCTTTCAAGTGTAAAAAGGACGGAGGAACTCCGCATTCCAAGTTCGAGGCTCGTCGATCTGGCGATCAACGTTGTAGAGGTGATACACTCCGTTGTGGAGGACTTTGGTGATGATGAAGGGGCCTTCCCAGGTTGGAGCGAGCTTGTGAGGTTTTTGCTGATCCACTCAGAGGACCAAGTCTCCTTCCTGAAAGGCTCGACTCTTCACGTTTCTCGCGTGGAACCGACGTAAGTCCTGCTGGTAGATAGTCGAGCGGATTAGGGCCATCTCCCTCTCTTCTTCCAAGAGGTCGACTGCATCTTGTCGAGCTTGTTCCGCTTCTGCTTCTCAGTATAGTTCGACTCGAGGTGCATTGTGGAGCAGATCACTTGGCAGCACTGCTTCAGCCCCGTAGACCAGAAAGAAGGGCGTTCTTCCAGTCGACCGATTAGGAGTGGTCCTTAATCCCCAAAGCACTGACGGAAGTTCGTCGACCCAAGCTCCTGCCGCGTGTTTGAGATCTCGCATCATTCAGGGTTTCAGTCCTTTGAGGATAAGACCATTTGCACGCTCTGCCTGCCCATTCGGCTGAGGATGGGCGACTGAGGCATAGTCGACCCGCGTGCCTTGGGAGGCGCAGAAGGCTTTGAATCTGTCGTTATCAAAGTTTGATCCATTGTCCGTGATGATGCTATGTGGAACTCCATATCTGAATATCAGCTCTCTGATGAAACTGATAGCAATCTTGCATCGAGGTTTTTGATGGGTTTGGCTTCTATCCACTTGGTGAACTTGTCGACTGCAACCAGTAAGTGAGTGAAGCCGCTTCTACCAGTTCTCAGCGGTCCAATCATGTCTAGCCCCCAAACAGCGAAGGGCCAGACGAGTGGAACGGTCTTCAGAGCAGAGGCGGGCTTGTGCGACATGTTGGAATAAAACTGACACCCTTCGCACTTGTCGACTATATCTTTTGCCATTTCATTCGCCTTCGGCCAGTAAAATCCTGCTCGGTATGCTTTAGCCACAATGGTCCGAGAGGACGCATGATGACCACAGGTCCCCGAGTGGATATCCTCAAGAATTATCTGACCTTCTTCTGGCGTGATGCACTTCTGGCCAACTCCAGTCGCACTTTCTCTGTACAACTGCCCTTTGATTACTGTAAAGGCCTCGGATCGACGGACGATCTGTCGAGCCTCTTCTTCGTCTTCTGGGAGCTCTTTCCTCATAATATACGCGATGTAAGGCGCTGTCCAGTCGGGAGTGATGACTACAACTTCCATAATCAGGTCGACCACGGCTGGAATCTCCACTTCAGTTGGATCACTGGCGCTCTTTGGCTGTGGAGGTTCTTCTGTGAAAGGATCTTCCGGTATTGACGGCGCACGAATGTGCTCCAAACACACATCACTGGGGATGGCTTCTCTCTTGGACCCTATTTTCGCCAAATCATCCGCAGCTTGGTTTTTCAGTCGGGGTATATGATGGAGCTCTAACCCCTCGAATCTCTTCTCCAGCTTTCTCACTACATTGCAATAACCTGTCATGGCTGGGCTTCGAACATCCCAGTCCTTCATCACTTGATTAACAACCATATCTGAGTCGCCGTAGACCATAAGGCGACGGACGCCGAGTGAAATGGCCATACACAGTCCATATAGGAGTGCTTCATATTCTGCCTCGTTGTTGGAGGAATCAAAGTGAATCTGGAGGACGTATTTGAGCTTGTCTCCTCGGGGGGAAACCAATACAACCCCCACACCGGACCCATTCAGCATCTTGGAGCCATCGAAAAACATAGTCCAGTGCTCTGAGTGAACTTGAGTCGGAAGTTGTTGTTCAGTCCACTCGGCGAGGAAATCGGCTATTGCTTGGGACTTCATAGCTTTCTTTGCCTCGAACTTGATATCAAGGGGAAGGAGTTCAATCGCCCATTTTGCCACTCGACCAGTTGCATCTCTGTTATGAAGGATCTCTGATAACGGGGCGTCGCTGACGACTGTAATGGAGTGATCAGAGAAATAATGAGCAACCTTCTTCGTGGTCATGTAAATCCCGTAGACAAGCTTCTGATAGTAAGGGTATCTTTGCTTTGATGGGGTCAGAATTTCAGAAAGGTAATAAACTGGGCGCTGAACTTTGAATGTTTTTCCTTCCTCTTCCCGCTCGACCGTAAGTACGGTACTAACGACTTGTCCAGTGGCTGCAATGTAAAGCAATAATGGCTCTTTGCTGACCGGGGCAGCAAGCACCGGCTGGGTGGAGAGCAGAGCTTTTAGCTCTGCAAATGCTGCATCAGCTTCTGGAGTCCACTCAAACTTGTCTGACTTCTTCATCAGTCGGTAAAGAGGCAATGCCTTTTCACCGAGTCTGGAGATGAATCGACTTAAAGCGGCCAAGCATCCAGTAAGTTTCCGGACATCGTGCACACGCTCAGGGCGTTTCATTCGGAGTATGGTGCCAACTTTTTCGGGGTTAGCATCGATTCCTCGTTCGGAAACAAGAAAACCGAGTAACTTTCCTCCAGGACCTCCTAAGATTGGCAAACGTTTCAGCAAGGTCAGTCTGCAGGTCGGAACCTTTTCGCGACTTGACCACTATATCATCCATGTATGCTTCTACATTCCGACTGATTTGAGTGATCAGGCACTTCTGAATCATTCTCATGAAAGTAGCTCCGGCATTCTTGAGACCGAAAGGCATGGTGACATAGCAGAAGCACCTGAACGGGGTGATGAAAGCTGTTTTTATTTCATCTGGTCCATACAGACGGATCTGATGGTATCCGGAGTAAGCATCTAAAAAAGACAACCTCTCGCATCCTGCGGTCGAGTCGACTATTTGGTCGATGCGAGGAAGAGGGAAATGATCTTTCGGGCAGGCCCGATTGATATATTTGAAATCGATGCACATGCGCAACAACTTGTCCTTCTTGGGGACCATTACAACATTGGCGAGCCACTCGGAGTGGTAGATCTCGCGAATGAACTCTGCCGCTAAGAGTCGAGCCACCTCTTCGCCAATGGCCTTTCTCTTCTGGACGGCGGACCGTTGAAGATGTTCCTTAACTGGTTTGACTTTTGAGTCGACTCGAAGGCGGTGCTCAGCCAGTCCCCTGGGAACACCTGGCATGTCAGCGGGCTTCCATGCAAAGATGTCCCAATTCTCATAGAGGAATTGGATGAGCGCTTCTTCCTATTTAGAGTCAAGTGTGGTGGAGATGTTGGTCGGAGCCGCACTGGGGTCAGTCGGGTGGATGTGAACCTGTTTTGTCTCACCGGACGACTAAAATGCTGACTCTGTGGCGGGCTTCTTGGCTCGCAACAAATCACTCGGGTCTGCGGTCTTCTGGTACTCTTGTAACTCCATTTTGGCCATCTGAGCATCAGCGATTTTGGAGCCCTTCTGGAAGCACTCTTCCGCCTTCTTCCGATTACCCGTGATAGTGATCACACCTTTGGGACCAGGCATCTTCAACTTAAGGTACACGTAGCATGGTCGGGCCATGAAACGAGCGTACGCTGGCCTTCCAAGTATGGCGTGGTACGCACTCTGAAAATCCATGACCTCAAAGGTCAACTTTTCCTTCCGGAAATTCTTTGAGTCACCAAAAACTACATCGAGAGCGATTTGGCCGAGTGACTCAGCCTTCTTTCCAGGAATGACTCCGTGGAAGCTCATGTTACTGGTCCTGAGTCTGGTCATCGGAATGCCCATCCCTTTCAGCGTCTCTGCATACAGCAAATTCAAGCCACTGCCACCATCCATCAACACTTTGGTCAGTCGAGTGCCTTCAATGACTGGGTCGACCACCAACGCTTGCCTCCCTGGGGTAGCAATATGAGTCGGGTGATCGGACTGGTCAAAAGTGATGGCAGTCTGAGACCATTTCAGATAATTGGGTGTCGTCGGAGCGACCATGTTCACTTCCCGATTGATAACCTTCAATCTACTCTTGCTTTCGACATCAGCGAAAATCATCAGGGTGGAGTTGACTTGGGGGTACTCCTCACCGCTGTCTTCTTTGCCCTCAACTCTGTCTGACTCTTTCTCTTTGTGTTTGGCCTGTTTCCCTTGAAACTGCTGAATCAGGAGTCGACATTGTCGAGTTGTATGCTTTGGGTAAATGAGTTTACCCTCTTCGTCTTTCTTCGTGTGAATGTGACACAGTAGGTCCATCACATCATTCCCATCCTAATCTTCACCTTCTTGGGGTTCTAGGGACCCTTGGGTTTCCCCTTAAACTTACCTGGGGTCACGGCCAAGGTCTCTCCAGGTGCAGCTGGCTCGGCCTTGCGCTTTTGCTTCTGACTGGAGTTTCCTCCGCTGGCCTCATTAGCGGCTGCTTTGTACTTGCCACTCCGGAGCCTATCTTCTTCTTCACCGTTTGCATACTTGGCGGCAATTTCCATCATCCTACTCAATGTCATATCTCCGGTCCGACCGAATTTCAAACTCAGCTCTCTGTTCCTGACGCCTTCCTTGAAGGCACAAACTGCCTGGTGGTCAGACACATTCTCGACTGTGTGATGTAAAGTGATCCACCTCTGGATATAATCCCTCAGAGTTTCACTCGACTTTTGAACACACGACTGCAATTCTATCAATCCTGCTGGTCGCTTGCAAGTCCCTTCAAATGTCCTGACAAACACTCGGGCGAGATCTTCCCAAGTGTAAATACTGTTGGGTGCCAACTGGTTCAACCATGCTCTGGCTGATCCCTCCAGCATGAGAGGCAAATGCTTCATGGCTACTTCATCGTTGCCGCCGCCAATCTGAACAGCCACTCGGTAATCTTCAAGCCATGTGGCAGGCTTGGACTCGCCGGTGAACTTACTAACTCCAGTCGCCAACCTGAAGTTGGGAGGAATTACAGCAGCCCTGATCGCTCTGCTGAAACTTCTGGTCCTGATACATGAACCCTGCTGCTGGAGGGAACGTCTCTGTCATGGCCTTCCTTGTGAGCTCTATTCCTGTCGACCAGACCTTGAACGATAATGGATCTCGCATCAAAGCCTGGCTCCCTGGGGTCGACTGGAAATCTACGCCCAGCACTGTGCTGGCGTCTGTCATCTTGCTGCCGTGGGACGTACGATCCACCTCTTGGGGGAGGAGTGGGCACTTGACGTCGATCACTGCGATCGAATCGGTGTTCATACCGCTCATGGCCTTGATATTGATCACCATGCCGGCTTCTACGTTCCTCACGCCTCGGGGGCGATCCTGGACTGT
This sequence comes from Aegilops umbellulata, assembly GCA_032464435.1. Taxonomy (NCBI): domain Eukaryota; kingdom Viridiplantae; phylum Streptophyta; class Magnoliopsida; order Poales; family Poaceae; genus Aegilops; species Aegilops umbellulata. The sequence goes on along the minus strand of CP136055.1, from coordinate 268,664,237 downwards.
GAGCCAACTGTACAGAATTCGCAGCGACGGATCGGCTGTGAATCCTGTTACGCGACTGCGATACAACTGAGTTCTGATCCCCCGCTGCCCGGAGCAAATCTCTGATCTGTAGCAGACCTCTCCCTGCCTCGGACCGAGAAGGCTGGATCGACTCTGCTATGCGGGCTGCAGCTGCTAAATTCTGAATCGGAGTTCGGTATACCTGAGTTGGTGGCTGAAAGAGGCGACGTCGACTGGATTCTGGAGCTGGCAGTCGAGTGCGCTCGTCGAGTATTCTCTGGAGATTCTCCAGTCGAGTGCGTTCAGCTAGGTTGGCCAAGCGCGCCTCCTCTAGGGCGCGTGCCTCGGGGGTTTCTCCTACGATAGGAGTGTGAAGCGCGTCCATGTTCCGGCGACGAAGTTCCTCCCTCTGCAGCGAGGTGAGAGGCTCGGGTCTGTACTCTTCATGGCCCCGCGTCGGAACTCCTCCCCCGGCAAGCTCTTCGGTGTGGGGGAATCCGGGGGGGCTGCGCGGTCCGTCGACCATCAGCACCTCCGCCGCTGGATCGCTGCTGTCACACTCGGACACAGTCTCTGCGGAGCCAGTCGACAGATCGAACAGGCCGCAGAGTGATTCGTTGGGCTCAATCGCCGCGACTTGGGGGATGGCCGACTGGCGGGCCAATGCATGCCTCACCCACCGCTGGAGCCTCGACCGACCGGAGCGCTTTTGCCGGCGGGAAGCTGGGAGCGAGGACGAAACGGGTGCTGACCCGTACTGGGCCGACGGTTGCCGCAGGAGGACGCCATGAATGCACGCGCGAAAGTGCGTTGCTCCGCGGGCGGGAAGCGCGTCCACGTCGAGTGGAGCCTCCTAGAGCCAAGCAGAGTCATCGACGACGAAAGTGAGGGCGCCGAGGCGGATCTCGTGCCCCTCGACCAGGACTCCGCTCGAAGACATGATGGGAGATGTCAAAAGAATCCCAACTCCTCCAACAAATCGCTAGAACACCGGCCCCACGGTGGGCGCCAACTGTCGTGGTTCTAAGTCTGACAGTAGAATGGGGGGGGGGGTAGGAATGGAGAGGCAAGATCCTAGCTTTGGAGTAGTTGTGCACGCAAGAGTTTTACGAGTTTAGGCCCTTCTCAGGAGAAGTAATAGCCCTACGTCTCGGAGCCCGGAGGCGGTCGACTGGATTATATGCGTGTGTGTTACAAAGATGCCAACCCCCGTGCCAGTGGAGGGGGGTGGCTTATATAGAGTGCGCCCAGACCCCAGCCAGCCCACGTTGCAAGGGGTCTAAGGTACATTAAGGTCGAGCGTTACAGGTAACGCCTCTAATAAAGTGCTTTGATGACCATAAAGACTACTTAATGATCGACCGTTTGCCTGTGGAGTGACTTAAATCTCCTGGCAGTCGAGCGGTTGGCTTCGTGGTCGAGTGGTAGCTTCTTGGTCGAGTGTCTTGAACCCGTCGAGTGGGTATCTTGAAGTCGATTGAAAGGTGACTTCTTCTAAGGATGTCTTTGGGCAGGGCTCTTAGGACAGGTCCGTGCCCCTACCCCAGGTACATAACTTCATCACCGGCCGCCCCTCTCCCCAACCCCATCAGCACCCGCGCGCCCAGCCGGGTGCGCCCTCGTGGCCGCGCCGTGCGCCCGAACCCCCCTGTGCCCGCTAAGGCCTGGGCCACTAGACAACGGGTCCACCCCTAGAACGTTTGCAAAAAAACAAAACAAAACAAAAAATAATAATAATAAAATAAATAAGTAATAATTAAATTAATTAATTAATTAATGGATTCATTAAGTTAATTAATCCTGTGTAATTAACTTGTTAGTTTAATTAAACAGTAATTAGATTAGTTAAACACTAATTAGGCTAAACAGTCAATGACCAGTGGGACCCACACGTCAGCGACCCAGTCAACACCTCTGTTGACTGCTGATGTCATGCTGACGTCAGCAAACCCTGTTCTGGATAATGTTGAATTAAAGTATTTAAATTAATCCTAAAAATGATTTAAATCTTTTAAAATTAATATAAAATAAACTGTAGCTCAGATAAAAATACTTTGTACATGAAAGTTTCTCAGAACGACGAGACGAACCCGGATGCGCAGCCCATTCGTCCGCCACGCATCCCTATCATAGCAAACGCGCAACTTTCCCCCCTACAGTTCATCTGCCCGCAAACGCAAAACACCAGGGATACTTTCCCGGATGTTTCCCCTCCTTCGCCGGTATCACCTATCCCTGCGTTAGATCGCCTCTAGCGACGCGTTTGTCATGTTATGCTTTGATTGCTCTGTTATTTATTGTGTTCCCCATCCGTTACTTTTTCCGGTAGACACCGAGACCGACGCCGCTGCTACCCAGTACGACTACGGTGTTGACGACCCCTCTCTCTTGCCAGAACAACCAGGCAAGCCCCCCCTTGATCACCAGATATCGCCTATTCTTCTCTATACTGCTTGCATTAGAATAGTGTAGCATGTTACTGCTTTCGGTTAAACCTATTCTGATGCATAGCCTGTCATTGTTGCTACAGTTGTTACCCTTACCTGCTATCCTACTGCTTAGTATAGGATGCTAGTGTTCCATCAGTGGCCCTACACTCTTGTCCGTCTGCTATGCTATACTACTGGGCTGTGATCACTTCGGGAAGTGATCACGGGCATATACTATATACTTTACACTGTTACCTTACCTGTGATATTGTTCGGAGATGGGGGCTGAAGGGGCAGGTGGCTCCATCCCGGTAGAGGTGGGCCTGGGTTCCCGACGGCCCCCGACTGTTACTTTGAGGCGGAGCGACAGGGCATGTTGAGACCACCTAGGAGAGAGGTGGCCTGGCCCTGGTCGGCGTTCGCGGATACTTAACACGCTTAACGAGATCTGGGTATTTGATCTGAGTCTGGCCATTTGGTCTATACGCACTAACCATCTACGTGGGAGTAGTTATGGGTATCCCGACGTCATGGTATCAACCGAAGCCTTCGTGACGTCAGCAACTGAGCGGCGCGCGCCAGATTGGGCCGTGTAACATAACTTCCGTTGTAATGGAGGTTGCTAGGTCTGCTTCTGGCCGCCCATGCAACGTGCAGGTGTGCTCAGGGCGATGGGCCTAGACCCCTGCGCGCTTAGGTTTAGACCGGCGTGCTGACCTCTTTGTTGTGCCTAGGTGGGGCTATGACGTGTTGATCTTCCGAGGCCGGGCATGACCCAGGAAAGTGTGTCCGGCCAAATGGGATCAAGCGTGTTGGGTTATGTGGTGCACCCCTGCAGGGAAGTTTATCTATTCGAATAGCCGTGTCCCTTGGTAAAAGGATGACCCGGAGTTGTACCTTGACCTTATGACAACTAGAACTGGATACTTAATAAAACACACCCTTCCAAGTGCCAGATATAACCCGGTGATCGCTCTCTAACAGGGCAACGAGGAGGGGATCGCCGGGTAGGATTATGCTATGCGATGCTACTTGGAGGACTTCAGTCTACTCTCTTCTTTATGCTGCAAGACGGAGGCTGCCAGAAGCGTAGTCTTTGACAGGATTAGCTATCCCCCTCTTATTCTGGCATTCTGCAGTTCAGTCCAATGATATGGCCCTTTACATATATATCCATGCGTATGTAGTGTAGCTCCTTGCTTGCGAGTACTTTGGATGAGTACTCACGGTTGCCTTGTTTCCCCTTTTCCCCATCTCTCTACCCGATTGCTGCAACCAGACGATGGAGCCCAGGATCCATACGCCACCGTTGACGACGACTCCTTCTGAACTGGAGGTGCCTACTACTACGTGCAGCCCGCTGACGACGACCAGGAGTAGTTAGGAGGATCCTAGGCAGAAGGCCTGCGCCTCTTTCGATTGTATCCCAGTTTGTGCTAGCCATCTTATGGCAACTTGTTTAACTTATGTCTGTACTCAGATATTGTTGCTTCCGCTGACTCGTCTATGATCGAGCACTTATATTCGAGTCCTCGAGGCCCCTGGCTTGTATTATGATGCTTGTATGACTTATTTATGTTTAGAGTTGTGTTGTGATATCTTCCTGTAAGTCCCTAATCTTGATCGTACACATTTGCGTGCATGATTAGTGTACGATTGAATTGGGGGCGTCACAAGTTGGTATCAAAGCCGACTGCCTGTAGGAATCCCCCTTTCCAACTCCTTGGCCGAAGTCGAGTCTAGGCATTGCAAAACTTTTACTAACTTGGTTGTGTGTCTTACGGGCACACGTCGCCATCGGGTGGTATTAGGATCTTTTACTCCTCGATCTTTACTCCGGGATTCTGAACTCTCTTCTATTCGGGTTAAATTAATTTTGCTAAATCTAACATTAGGATCTCGTTATCACTTTCACCCGGAGAGCCCCTTATTACCGATGATCGTCTGCTGCACGCGAAGACCCTGAAGATACACTCCGCTGTTAACCCGAGAACTTGTGTTCATCGCGTTTGCAATTCCCCTTCCATTGTCAACCCTTATGGATAACTACTTGCAGTTGTTATTCTTACATTCATCCCCAGTTGGTCTTGTTATTACAAGATACCCCGAAATACTCATCGTTGCTTCGATAATCCTTTGAGCTTACTGCCTTGCTGTTCTTTGTCACCTGAATACCCCTACGGATAATTCTCGCACTTATCGAGTATCTGCTCATCCCCCAGTTGTTCATGTGTTTCACAATGGTCTTCGAAATACTATTCGATCCTCCAAAAATCCTTAGTAGCTTATTGCTCTGCAATACTTATCTGCTTGCATGATGGATGCTTTCCATATGTCTGACAATATTCGTTAGTATCCTTAGGCACCATCATTTTGATCCTTCTGATTCAACATGAGTGTGAATGCACGCAATCATCAGATGATTCTTTTAAATTATCTTTCCGGCTCAGACGTCATCTTACACGTGAGCTGGTTCTCATCCAATCCAATTGTCATCGATTGTACCCCTAAGGCTATTCAACTTATCCATCCCTAATCAGAACATTGCTTCTGATCCCTTGATTTGAAAATCATAATTCCTTTGCATTTGAGCTCTGGATTAGTCAGTTGTTTCTATAATCCAATGCCTTTGCATTATTACTTCCTCTGGTTGTGTGCTGATGCTCACATAAGCTCTGTTATGGACCGGCGGATCTTTTAATGGATTTTATCCAACAACGTCCTTCATATTCAATAACCTTGTGAGCCTTTCCACGGGTATAAAATGCCTTTGGTAAAATTGTATCCCCTACATTGTGAACCATGCTCTACTTTCGAGCTTGTGTTAATTAATCATAAAAAAATTGTGGTATATGTTCCTAAGATGCCTCGATGGGTTGAACCAATGCCTTAACTAATCTATGTGAGCCCGAAAGATTTCACAGGCATACTCATCTGGTATTTCACCAGGTAAAACTTTCAACACTAATGCCTTTATCAAAGCGAGAAGTGAATGAAAGGTTATGCATTGGAGAAGTGGGAGTCGACCTTGAACCTTGTGTTCATGCCCATGGACACGATGTAGATCTTATCATTAAAGCTTCTCTTAAGTTAATTATTCCTTTGGTATAAGTTCATCTTATATCTGGGATCTGGCCTTTTGCAATTGTGGTTCCGACCATGTTCACCTTTAAATACCATTTCTCGTGCAAGTTTAAGTACTTGTCTTCTGTAGAGCAATACCCCAGTCCAACCTCTACCTTGATCTATCGTCGGGTATTACCCTCTGGTATCTCAAGAATATCTAAGAACTGTGTTGCATCTTATGAGTCTTCATCAACTATTATTTCTCACTGATTCCAATTTTTCATGGGTTCTGAGTTGTTAGTCGCTCAAGAACACCGGTAAGTGAACCGATTCAGCACTTTGGTTTGACAACTCTAAGTAATCTTTGTTGCTTACGAGTTTAATAATCCTTCTAGTCATCCCTAGCCTGATTATTATATCATTATCATGCTACATTTTAACCGTGCTACTTGGTCCTTCTCGGAGCACTAATTTCGACGATGAGCTAAGCTTACGTCGATTTTCCTTGTCATATCATTTCACCTTGAACAGCAAGCTTGATTTCAAGTTTGTGTCGTACCCTTGGTTCCAATAACTTTTGCTCCATCATTCCGTTGACTTGATGTCATCGCCGACCGATTACATCTTCATGAAACCTCTCGACAAATGTGTCGAGATCATCATCAACATTCTGAGCGTTTCCATGATATCAATCGAATTCACGATGAGAAATACATCCTTGCCCTCGATGAGACGTGTTATCATCGGCCACCTTATTGTCTTCCCTCCAACACAAACTTGTTCATGTTTTGTGCTGTACCTTGAGTTCCGTGCTATCCAACAACTGTTCTTCTTTACCTTGGAGTATTACCATCTGTCTTGCCAAGGATGTCATGAGACTTTCACACCTCTTATGAATTATTGATGCAAGTAATACTTCTTACCATAACCTTCCCTTCTTGGTCCCCGTGTTGATTCTAACCGGAATTCCAACAAGTGAACGGTACTGCGTGGATTTTGTACTTCTAACAACCCTATTGCTTTGAAGTTGATGGTCGATAGTTCGTTCTTAGACTATTGGTTGTTGAACCACCATTCTAACGTTGATCGTGCTACCTAAGCCCATCTTTCGGGTGCACCTTTCAATCAATGTTCAATTGTGTATGATTTCCTCGAGCATACATCATTATATTATATCTTTTGATCTGACAAATGTTATCTCCTTGTTCACATAATTGTGGAACCCCATCCTTTCGAAATCTCGATGAATTGTCACTAAGTTCATCAACTACCGCCTTATTCCTTCATTGGTTTAATGATGAACTCTTGTTCTGGAACTCCCTTCCATAGTACATTTCCCGAGAAACTTACAATGTCTTCTCGTCAAATTGTGTTGCACCTTTTCTTCTCAGGCATCCAAATGTCTGAGGTATCCTGACACCAATCAGATCTGAATCTCAGTCAGATATGATGGTTGGAACATATTTCAAGAGTTATAACATTGATCCTCATATGACCCGGAAAGATGATGTCATGCCTAGCACACTTGACTGGAGGACCTATTGTTATAGTATCCTCTCTAGCAATGTTACCCATTCTTTCGTGAGGAAATTGCAAGACTTATACTATAAGTTGTTCCTGATGGATCCTTTTTGTTTCCAAAGTCTGACCTTTGCTCGTAGACCATGTCAATGCTATCTCGAAGCATGTTGGTGGTGCTCCGATTTTCAACAAGAACATTTGAAGCCCAATGCTAAATGTTACTTGCTCAATTATCCAAACACCGTTGCATCGGTAATGTCATGAAATTTCTCTCCCCTTTCCTAAAGAGTTTTCTACATTATATCCTGTCTTGGATATCATGCTCTACTTATCCTTGGGAAGGATATACCCCTGATATATGTGTTTAAACACATTTTCCTTTCCATTGTTTGGTTTAACCTTCCCTGTGATCATTATGATCTAAGTAGTAATATTCTCTGCTTATGTAAACACCTTGGTGTACAACTGTGTCAGTAAGACTGTGTTACTATTGTTGATGACATTTCAGTAACCATCGATGGACGAGAACTTTGCCTATTGGTCCGCCTCGTTCAATGAGCAGGAAAATGGTTCTCTTCGTCCCTCGCCCTTGGTATCGATGTTGTTGCCAACATAACTGACAGACTATCCTCTGACATGCCTCGCTTACATGATCGTGTAAGACGTCATCACCTTCCTACTTTTAACCCACATGGTGGGCCCATAACCCACAGTTCCTCAGGATCAAAACCTGACTCTCCTGTACACCCCCTGTTCCCAAAGTTATTCCTCCCGCGTGGACTCATATGTAATTCATGAGCCACCTTCCGATGAGATCATCAATTCTGGCATCGGAAACAATAATTATTCCGTTGCTAGAAACCCCTTTCACCTTCTGACTAGGCATTGAACAATTGCCTGGCTGCTTGAAACTTCTTGTTGGACCTTCCAACTTTACTCTTGATGTGTTCTATTTGTTCAACTCGAGAGGTACTCATATGCTCATTCACGGGTTAATCCCAGGTTATTACCCTTATAGCATTCTGTCGTTTCCGATCTACCCCGTAACCTATTCGTAAATACGATGAAGATCCCGAAGAAAGGATGCCGACTTCATCATGAGGACCTGAAGCAGAGGACTGAAGACACCAATGTAATGGATTGACCTCTTCGAGAACAGCAACCAAGACCGACAAGAATCGCTAGAATTTTGAAACCTAGTCTTTCCCCCCTTGCCCCCCTCTTAAAATATTGGGACGAGATTTCTTGTAGTGGAGGAGAATTGTGACGCCCGAATAATTAGGCTACAGTAATCTCTCATTAATGATGACATGTCACCTCTGTCACTGTAGTTAATCTCGGGTTAGTTCAAAAACCGATTCAAAATTCAAATTCAAAATCAAGTCAAACAATTATAGTTTTCAAATGTTAAAACTAAAATGTTCGGTATGTGCCAAATAATGCATAGGTAATTATGGTGGAGAGACCACACTTTTATAAGTTGTTTAAATACTCTAAAATGAATAAAACGTGGCGAGAACAATTATTTAAATGCTTTTAAAATAATAAATAATTACAAAATAATTTATTTTAGGTGCCAAGTTAATTGTGGTGGTGGCATATTTGTTCATACTAATTTAGGTACAACTAGTGTATTTTATAAAACTAATGTATTTAAAATACAAGATTGAAACAGAAAAGAACAGAGAATAAACAAAATATAAAAGGAAAGACAAAACAGAAATAAAAAGAAAACCCCCCAGGCCGACTGGGCCTTGGCCCAGTCAGTGGCCTGCCTGGCCGGCCCACTCCCTCCCCTGGCCTATAACCCCCTGGGGGCACCAAACCCTAACCGACACCCCCACGTCGCCACCCACTCTCTCCCCCACGAAACCCCCCCACTCTCCCACTCGCTCCCCATCCCTTCCCGATCCAGAACTGGATCGGGCTGAACCCCGTTCCCCGTTCGCCGCTCGCTGGAGCCACCGCACCGGCGCTGCCCCGTTGCCGGCGTCGCCCGTCACCACCACCCTCGCCGGACACCTCCTCACCTCACCCCGAGTCGCCCCGACGCCCGTCCACGTGCCGCCCTCGATCTGGAGTTGGGACTCGGTCCCGAGCCACAACCGCTTGGAGTCCCCCTCGCCGGAGCCACGACGCCGCCGGACCCCGTCCTCGTCTCCCCCTCGACGGCTCCACCAAGCCACGCTGTTCCCCTGCCCACCAACGCCGGTGAGGACCCGTTCGTCCTTCCCTTTCCCCTGCTCGTCGTCGCGGTCGTCATCGTTGCGCCCGTGAGCCCCTTGGTCACGCGCCCTCCCTGCCCCGACCGCGAACGCGCCCCCCAACTGCCGTGCCCGCGCTTTGCCCTGGCCCCGTCCCGCGTGTGCGAGCTCCGCTCGTCGGGCCACGGCCAGCAGGCCGCGCTTACCCCGCCCCGCTGCCTCCTCGTACCCCTAAGCCCTGGCCACTAGCGCCTTCTGCGCGCTCGACGAGGCCCCTGGCCTCGCTATCCTACTGCACTCGCCGCCTCCTTCCGCTACTGCCACGCCGCCACGCCTCCATCGCTGCTGGCGCATCGCCCCCCCGCGTGCGTATGCTTCTGCGCTGCTGCCGCGCCCGCTCGCCTCTGACCCCGCCTTGCGCCACCACCTCCCCTGCTCCGGCCACCTCGGCCATGGCCTCGCCCCTCTCCTGCCAGCCCCGCCGCTCGCCGGCGCTGGCCGCCCCTCTCCCCGACCCCATCAGCGCCCGCGCGCCCAGCCGGGTGCGCCCTCGTGGCTGCGCCGTGCGCCCGAACCCCCCTGTGCCCGCTAAGGCCTGGGCCACTGGACAACGGGGTCCACCCCTAGAACGTTTGCAAAAAAAATAAATAAATAATAATAATAAAATAAATAAATAATAATTAAAGTAATTAATTAATTAATGGATTCATTAAGTTAATTAATCATGTGTAATTAACTTGTTAGTTTAATTAAACAGTAATTAGATTAGTTAAACACTAATTAGGCTAAACAGTCAATGACCAGTGGGACCCACACGTCAGCGACCCAGTCAGCACCTCTGTTGACTGCTGATGCCATGCTGACATCATGATGACGTCAGCAAACCCTGTTCTGGATAATGTTGAATTAAAATATTTAAATTAATCCTAAAAATGATTTAAATCTTTTAAAATTAATATAAAATAAACCGTAGCTCAGATGAAAATACTTTGTACATGAAAGTTGCTCAGAACGATGAGGCGAACCCGGATGTGCAGCCCATTCGTCCTCCATGCATCCCTATCATAGCAAACACGCAACTTTCCCCCCTCCGGTTCATCTGCCCGAAAACGCAAAACACCGGGGATACTTTTCCGGATGTTTCCCCTCCTTCGCCGGTATCACCTATCCCTGCGTTAGATCGCCTCTAGCGCCGCGTTTTTCATGTTATGCTTTGATTGCTCTGTTATTTATTGTGTTCCCCCTCCATTACTTTTTTGGTAGACACCGAGACCGACGCCGCTGCAACCCAGTACGGCTACGGTGTTATCGACCCCTCTCTCTTGCCAGAGCAAACATGCAAGCCCCCCTTGATCACCAGATATCGCCTATTCTTCTCTATACTGCTTGCATTAGAATAGTGTAGCATGTTACTGCTTTCGGTTAAACCTATTCTGATGCATAGCCTGTCATTGTTGCTACAGTTGTTACCCTTACCTGCTATCCTACTGCTTAGTATAGGATGCTAGTGTTCCATCAGTGGCCCTACACTCTTGTCTATCTGCTATGCTATACTACTGGGCTGTGATCACTTCGGGAAGTGATCACGGGCATATACTATATACTTTACACTGTTACCTTACATGTGATACTGTTCGGAGATGGGGGCTGAAGGGGCAGGTGGCTCCATCCCGGTAGAGGTGGGCCTGGGTTCCCGACGGCGCCCGACTGTTACTTTGAGGCGAAGCGACAGGGCAGGTTGAGACCACCTAGGAGAGAGGTGGCCTGGCCCTGGTTGGCGTTCGCGAATACTTAGCACGCTTAACGAGATCTGGGTATTTGATCTGAGTCTGGCCATTTGGTCTATACGCACTAACCATCTATGCGGGAGTAGTTATGGGTATCCCGACGTCGTGGTATCAGTCGAAGCCTTCGTGACGTCAGCGACTGAGCGGCGCGCGCCAGATTGGGTCGCGTAACGTAACTTCCGTTGTACTGGAGGTTGCTAGTTCTGCTTCTGGCCGCCCACGCAACATTCTTGTCCGTCTGCTGTGCCATACTATCGGGCCGTGATCACTCGGGAGTTGATCACGGGTATATACTATACTTTATACATGATACATGTGGTGACTAAAGTCGGATCGGCTCGAGGAGTACCCGCGAGTGATTCACGGATTGGGGGCTGAAAGGACCTTTGTCCCGACGGCCCTCTATGTGGATATTTGTGGCGGAGCGACAGGGTAGGTTGAGACTACCTAGGTGAGAGGTGGGCCTGGCCCTGTCGGCGTTTGCGGATACTTAACACGCTTAACGAGATCTTGGTATTTGATCTGAGTCTGGCTACTGGCCTATACGCACTAACCAACTATGCGGGAAAGTTATGGGCACTCGACGTCATGGTATCAGCCGAAGCCTTTGTGACGTCAGCGACTGAGCGGCGCGCGCCAGATTGGACCGCGTAACGTGACTTCCGTTGTACTGGAGGTTGCTAAGTCTGCTTCCGGCCGCCCTCGCAACGTGCAGGTGTGCTCAGGGCGATGGGCCCAGACCCCTGCGCGCTTAGGTTTAGACCGGCGTGCTGACCTCTCTGTTGTGCCTAGGTGGGGCTGCGACGTGTTGATCTTCCGAGGCCGGGCATGACCGAGGAAAGTGTGTCCGGCCAAATGGGATCAAGCGTGTTAGGTTATGTGGTGCACCCCTGCAGGGAAGTTTATCTATTCGAATAGTCGTGTCCCTCGGTAAAAGGACGACCCGGAGTTGTACCTTGACCTTATGACAACTAGAACCGGATACTTAATAAAACACACCCTTCCAAGTGCCAGATATAACCCGGTGATCGCTCTCTAACAGCGCAACGAGGAGGGGATCGCCGTGTAGGATTATGCTATGCGATGCTACTTGGAGGACTTCAGTCTACTCTCTTCTTTATGCTGCAAGACGGAGGCTGCCAGAAGCATAGTCTTCGACAGGATTAGCTATCCCCCTCTTATTCTGGCATTCTATAGTTCAGTCCAATGATATGGCCCTTTACACATATATCCATGCGTATGTAGTGTAGCTCCTTGCTTGCGAGTACTTTGGATGAGTACTCACGGTTGCCTTGTTTCCCCTTTTCCCCATCTCTCTACCCGATTGCTGCAACCAGACGATGGAGCCCAGGATCCATACGCCACCGTCGACGATGACTCCTTCTACACTGGAGGTGCCTACTACTACGTGCAGCCTGCTGACGACGACCAGGAGTAGTTAGGAGGATCCCAGGCAGGAGGCCTGCGCCTCTTTCGATTGTATCCCAGTTTGTGCTAGCCATCTTATGGCAACTTGTTTAACTTATGTCTGTACTCAGATATTGTTGCTTCCGCTGACTCGTCTATGATCGAGCACTTGTATTCGAGCCCTCGAGGCCCCTGGCTTGTATTATGATGCTTGTATGACTTATTTATGTTTAGAGTTGTGTTGTGATATCTTCCCGTGAGTCCCTAATCTTGATAGAACACATTTGCGTGCATGATTAGTGTATGATTGAATTGGGGGCATCACAATGCATCCAACTTGCTTGTTCATGAATACCTAGGGCATTTGAGGAAGCCCATCATTGGAATATGCAAGCCAAGTTCTATGATGAAAAATTCCCGCTAGTAATATATGAAAGTGACAAAATAGGAGACTCTCTATCATGAAGAACATGGTGCTACTTTGAAGCACAAGTGTGGAAAAGGATGGTAACATTGTCCCTTCTCTCTTTTTCTCTCATTTTTTTATTTTTTCTAGTTTTTTCTCTCTTTTTTATTTTGGGCTCTTTGGCCTCTTTTTTCTTTTCTTTTTTCCTAAGTCCGGAGTCTCATCCCGACTTGTGGGGGAATCATAGTCTCCATCATCCTTTCCTCACTTGGTACAATGCTCTAATAATGATGATCATCACACTTTTATTTACTTACAACTCAAGAATTACAACTCGCTACTAGAACAAAAATATGACTCTATATGAATGCCTCCGGTGGTGTGCCGGGATGTGCAATGATCTAGCGTGACATGTATAAAAAATATGAACGGTATCCAAGCCACAAATACTATGTCAACTATATGATCACGCAAAGCAATATGACAATGATGGTATGTGTCATAATAAAATGGAACAGTAGAAGTTGCATGCAAATATATCTCGGAATGTCTTTGTAAATGCCATAATAGGTAGGTATGGTGGCAGTTTTGAGGAAGATGGCTTATGTGTGAAAGAGCATATCATATCACGGGGTCTGGATGCACCGGCGAAGTTTTCATCACAACTCAAGGTGAGTCAGGGCAATGCAATGTACCGAAGAGGCTAACAAAATGCGGAAGGGTGAGAGTGCGTATAATCCATGGACTCAACATTAATCATAAAGAACTCACATAATTATTGCAAAAGTTTATTGGCCCTCGAAGCAAAAGTACTACTACGTATTCTCCTAGGGGGATAGATTGGTAGGAAAATACCATCGCTAGTCCCCGGGCGCCACTCAGAAGGAAGACAATCAAAAATAAATCATGCTCCAATTTCATAGCATAAAGGGAGACCATACATGCATGCTTCGGGAATCACAAACCTTAACACAAATATTCTTACTAAACCATAATTACTCACTAGCATGACTCTAATATTACCATCTTTATATCTCAAAACAAATGCAAGGAATCAAATTCTCATATATTCAATGATCTTCATGAATGTTTTTATTATATCTCTCTTGAATATCCATCATATTAGGACTAAATTCGTAACCTAAGAAAATTGCCATACTATATATAAGACTCTCAAAATAGGATAAGTGAAGCATGAGAGTTCATCAATTTCTTCAAAATATAACCACCGCCATGCTCTAAAATGATATAAGTGAAGCACTAGAGCAACTACCTAGCTCAAAAAATATAAGTGAAGCACATAGAGTATTCTAATAAATTCATGATTAATGTGTGTCCCTCTCAAAAGGTGTGTAAAGCAAGGATGAATGTGAAAAGAAAATAAAGAAAGGACTCGTATAATACAAGACGCTCCAAGCAAAACACATATCATGTGGTAAATAAAAATATAGCCTCAAGTAATCTATCGATGGATCATAGACAAAAGAGGGGATACCATTCGGGGCATCCCCAAGATTAGATGCTTGGTTGTCCTTTAATATACCTTGGGATGCCATGGGCATCCCCAATCTTAGGCTCTTGACACTCCTTTTTCCGTAGTCCATCGAAACTTTAGCCAAAACTTGAAAACTTCACAACACAAAACTCAATAGAAAACTCGTGAGATCTGTTAGTATAATAAAGCGAATCACCACCTTTAGGGTCCTGTTGTAAACTCATTCCAATTTTATATTTGCATTATATCTACTTTATTCTAACTTCACCATGGTTCATACCCCTGATATTTCCCATAGATTCATCTAAATAAGTGAACAACACAATGAAAACAGAATCTGCCAAAAACAGAACAATCTGTAGTAATCTGGACTTTAGCCAAACTTCTCCAACTCCAAAAATTCTAAAAAATTAGGACAATGTAGTAAATTTTTATATCAATCTTTTGTAAAAAAAACTCAGATCAAAAGCACGTTTCTGTGAATTTACAAAATTCCAAAACTGAGCGCAAAAGTTTCTGTTTTTCAGCAGAATCGAATCAACTATCACCCAAATCACCCCAAATGTCTTACTTGGATCAAACACTAATTAAAACACTAAAAAATCATAAAAGAAGTATAATTACATATTTATTGAAAAACAGAAGCAAAAACAAAAAAACATAAAATAAAATTAGGTCGCCTCCCAACAAGCGCTTTTTTTACGCCCCTAGCTAGGCATATTGCATAGATCTAGGTATTGTCATCTTTGGTATTCAACCCATAAGTGGCCCTCATAATAGATTCATATGGAAACTTAATTTTATTTCTTGTAAAGTGTTCCATGCCCTTCCTTGATGGAAATCGAAATCTAATGTTTCCTTCTTTCATATCAATAATTCAACCAATTGTTCTAAGGAAAGGTCTACCAAGAATAATAGGACATGTAGGATTGCAATCTATATCAAGCACAACAAAATCTATGCGCACATAATTCCTATTTAAAATAATAAAAACATCATTAATTCTTTCCATAGGTTTCTTAATAGTGGAATCCACAAATTTGAAGAACAATCATCAATGTCGGTGTACTAAAGTAGGGGTACCTTAGAACCCCGAACTTGTGCACGGGCAGTAGTAGCCTCCCGCGGCAAGGCCTGCCGGGGGAGCGACAAGAGTCTCCACGGCCCTTTCCGGGCCGGATGAAGGCCAAGTGATCGAGCCTAGAAGACCAAGCCCCGGCAAGAGAAGCTTGCCGGGTCAAGAAGGCAAGGTCCGGCAAGAGGAGCTTGCCGGGCCAAGGCGACAAGGCCCCGGCAAGAGGAGCTTGCCGAGACGATTGAGCCGAAGCACCAAGACCCCGGCGGGAGGAGCTCGCCGGGATGGCCAACCCGAGGCACCCCAAGAGAAGCCCGCCGCGGCGCGCCGCGCGCCCCGGCAAGGCCTGGCGAGCGGCAAGCTCCCAGGTGCGACAAGGCAACTGCCGCGGCAAGCCACTTGCCGCGGCAAACCACCATATCAGGCTCGCGCTCCAGCTCACCTGCCCACGCGTCGCTCTGGGGTTTCCCCGGAAGGCACGTGGCGGGACGCCGCGCAACCTGAGACGCGCGGTGGCATGCAACGTTGACAGAGTCGCCCCCGTGGCGAGCGGAGGCGCTCCTAACGGTCCGCCTCGGCACTGTTCAGGCGATCCAGACGGGCATTTAATGCCTTTGTCCCCCACCGTCAGAGTTAGGTGCAATAGCACTGTGCGGCCACTATTCCCACAATTCCTTGCCATTTTTACCCTCACCTGCGTCGCTCCCTGTGGGAAACCCCTTGGCATATAAAAGGAGGCCCATGCGCACGTAGATGGGGGGGGATCAGGGAGGGAGAGAAAGGGATCGAACCCAAGAGGCCCTCGCCTACTCCCAGCTCCAGCTTACTGTAGCTTCTTGCGACCCAGAGCAAGAGCCCTAATCAACCATACATGCAGCAGTAGGGTTTTACGCATCCATGCGGCCCGAAGCTGGGTAAAATCGTTGTGCGTGTGTGTCGCCTCGATCTGCTCTTTGTGCATCCTCTCCCCTGCCGAACCGACAAGGGGCTCCGTCCCCATAGGTGCTCGTGGAGGCCGATATCCCCCGACATCTTTGGCGCGCCAGGTAGGGGGCGTCGAGGTTGTGTGAATCAGACCCGGCGTCCGCGCAAGCCAGACTCTCATCGTCTGCGCCAGCATGGCGCCGAAGAAGAAAGCTCCGGAGGTGACCGGCCCGTCAGCGTCGAACCCACCGCCCGTGGAGCAAACAGGTGGTGGGGAGGACGCCGGCGGAGGTACGGGCACCGTCGAACCAGTTCTTGGTCCCGCGGCGTTCGAGCTCGCCCCGCGCCCCGCTCAGGAGGCGCAAAACCAGCAGCGTCATGGTACCCATGGTACCATACGCTCGCTGGACCCGGGCCACGCTGGTGGATCCCAGGGCGCTCAGGACCGGCATGCGATCCAGCGTGCCGGGACGAGCGTCGCGCGGCTGCCTGGACCGGGTGCTGCTCCTTCTAACGTGGTTAGGAGTTCGAGAACATCCCGCTCCTCGCGCCGCTCGCCGCCTCTACCCGCCACCCCAGCGGAAGCTCTCGCGCGAGCTCAGCTGTTCCTAGACTACCCTCCAACGGCGGACAAGCTCGACGGCTGGAGGGCAACCATCCAAAGCCTCATCGGTTTCGCCAACGGTGACACTCCGCGGTAGCACAGCGCGTCGCAGCCGCGGCCAGTCACCCAGGCGAGAACCGATGGCGCCAAGCATGGCGGGGGTGCGACCACCGTGCACTCCCCGCCCCAGAGGCCGCGGTCGCCGACTCGCCGGGCTCACCTCGACGACAATTCTACCGCGTCGTCAAACCCGCGAACTCGCCGCGACCAACGCCAAGTCCTTCACGAACGAAGGGAAGAAGATGCTCGAACCCGCATCGAGCGCAGAAGAGAGGTGCGGCGTCAATCAGACCAGCGCGTTGGGCCCACTGGAGACATGCATGCGCCGGGGGAACCAGGCGAACTGCCGTATTCGGTAGGTTGCCCTGCGTTCACCCGCGAGCTGCGGCAAGTCCAGTGGCCCAGCACAAAGAACTTCATGCCCGACGTGCCCGAGAAGTACGACGGCAAGTCGCATCTGTCTGAGTTCCTCAGCATCTACACCATTGCGGTGCAGGCTGCCGGGGGACGGGATGATAAGATCCTTGCCAACTACTTCCCGCTGGTACTCAAGCCCAACGTCAGATCCTAGCTCATGCACTTGCCGGACGGCTCCATCTCCTCCTAGCCAGATCTATGCCATCAGTTCGTGGGCGCCTTCATGGGCGGCCACAAACCCCATGGCCAGGCAAGCGACCTCCATCTGCTTGTTCAGAAGGAGGGGGAGCCTTTGCGCAAGTTCATCCAGAGGTTCAGCCGTGTGCACTACAACATCCCAGACGTCCACCCCGCCGCGGTGATCAGCGCGTTCCACCAGAACGTGCGTAACCGCAGGATGCGGGAGGAGATGGCGATGTGCAAAATCAAGGAGGTCAGCGAGCTTTACGCCCTGGCCGACAAGTGTGCACGCGCTGAGGAGGGGAGGCGGCTCCCCGGAGAAAGTGTTGGAGAAGGAGACTCCGACAGTGAAGGTACCGCCCCGGCAAGGAGAGGCCGGCGGCAGAACGGCAAGAAGAAGAAAAACCCAGAGGTACTGGTTGTCGAGAAGTCCGGCAGCGAGGGCTCCGCCAAGAAAGCCCAGGCAGGAGGCCCCGGCAAGGAGGTTGCCGGGTGCGCCAACTGCCGGGCGGTGGCGGCTGCCGATAAGCGGGATGGTACCGACAAGAAGTACTGCAAGATCCACCACACCAAGGGCCACGACCTCCAGAGTTGCAAGCAAGTCGAGCGACTCGTCGACCTGCAAAAGGCTGAGTACGCATGACGCGACAAGGAGAGGGCCCAGACAGGTGGCGGGGTATCCGGCACGAAGCGTCCCGGCCCGGGGGAGCGCCGCGGCAAGGACAAGCAGCGGCAAGCAGACAGACCTCCCCGGGGCCGCGACAAGAGCGAAGACGAAGACGACGACGAAGACATGGAAGACCCCGAGACCAGTGAGCAGGAGTTTCAGAAAGCCACTGAGGTCTTGTGTGTGGACGGCGGTGCCTCCCTGCATGCTTCCCGCCACCAGCTTAAACGGTAGGTGCGGGAGGTCAATGCAGTGGAGCCACCCGTCGAGTCACGCAGACCCCTGAGATGGTCCAGCATGCCTATCATCTTCGACACTGAGGACCACCCTGATCGCACAACCGCGGTCGGGTGCTTGCCGATGTTGGTCTCCCCAACGATCCGCAACCTCAAGGTCACTAAGATGCTAGTTGACGGCGGGGCCGGCTTGAATCTGATCTCCTCTGCTGTTCTCCGGAGACTCCAAGTTCCCGACAGCGAGCTCGAAGAAACCGGCACATTCCAAGGAATCAACACGGGAAGGAGCAAGCCGAAAGGAAAGATCACGCTGCCGGTAACATTTGGCAGCGAGCTGAATTTCAGAACTGAGAAGGTCACCTTTGACGTCGCCGACCTTCCATTGCCTTACAACGGGATCCTCGGCCGACCAGCGCTCGCCAAGTTCATGGCGGCCTCTCACTATGCGTATAACATGCTCAAGATGCCCGGCCCGATAAGCGTCATCTCTGTCCCCGGCGACAAGAAGGATGCCCTTATCTGTGCCGACCAATTATACCGGGACGCAACAGCGGCAACGGCCCGCGGTCCGCTCGCCGCTGGAGCTTCCGGGGGAAAGAAGAAGTCCGGCAAGTGCTCTGGCGCCCACTCCGGCAAGCGCGCCTCTTCGGAGTGCTGCGCTGCCATCGAGGACGTGCCATTGAGCCCCGCCGGCAAGAAGACCAAGCCCGGCGAATGCTCTGGCGCCCACTCCGGCAAGCGCGCCTCTTCGGAATGCTGCGCTGCCGTCGAGGACGTGCCATCGAGCCCCGCCGGCAAAAAGGCCAAGCCCGGCGAATGCTCTGGTGCCCACTCCGGCAAGCGCGCCTCTTCGGACTGCTGCGCTGCCGTCGAGGACGTGCCATCGAGCCCCGCCGGCGAACACGAGAAGACGACGGCTGCTCCACCCGCGACCAAGAAGGTGCCCGCCAAGGAGGACGGCACTGGTGGTACCTTCACCATCAGTGCCACTCTCGGCCCCAAATAGGAAGGCGCGCTCGTTGCTTTCCTGCGGGCGAATGTCGATGTGTTTGCCTGGCAACCATCTAACATCCCCGGTGTTCCCAGGGAAGTGATTGAGCACCACCTTGCCGTCTGTCCTCATGCGCGGCCCGTCAAGCAAAAGGTCAGGAAACAAGCGGTGGAGCGCCAAGAGTTTATCGCGGAGGAAATCAAGAAGTTGGAAGCGGCAGGCCTCGTCAGAGGCGTGCTCCATCCGACGTGGTTGGCCAATCCTGTCGTCGTGCGCAAGGCAAACGGGAAGTGGAGGCTTTGCATCAATTTCACCGATGTCAACAGAGCTTGCCCTAAAGATCCATTTCCCTTGTCGCGCATCGACCAGATTGTTGACTCCACGGCCGGATGCGACCTGCTTTCATTCCTTGACGCCTACTCCGGGTACCACCAGGTCTTCATGGCCGAAGAAGACGAAGAGAAGACTGCGTTCATCACTCCGTGCGGCACGTACTGTTTTGTGCGGATGCCTTTTGGACTGAAGAACGCAGGCTCGACATTTGCGAGGGTTGTCCACACTGCTTTTGAGCCACAGATCCACAGAAATGTGGAGGCCTACATGGACGACATTGTGGTCAAGAGCAGAGACAAGGCAACCTTGGTACAAGACTTGGAAGAGACCTTTGCAAACTTGCGCAAGATCAGCCTCAAGCTCAACCCCGAGAAGTGCGTGTTCGGAGTTCCCTCCGGCAAGCTTCTCGGGTTCTTTGTGTCTCAGCGTGGGATCGAAGCCAACCCCAACAAGATCAAGGCCATCGAGCAGATTGAAGCACCAACGCGTGTCAAGGACGTGCGAAGACTTGCCGGCTGCGTGGCAGCTCTCAGCAGATTTATTTCCAGGTCCGCGGAACGCGCCCTGCCGTTTTTCAAAATCTTGAAAAAGGCAGGTCCAGTAAAATGGACTCCGGAAGCGGAGGCTGCGCTGCAAGACTTGAAGAAATACCTGTACTCCGCCCCTATACTTGTCGCGCCTAGACTACAAGAGAAGTTGCTGCTCTACCTAGCGGCAACCAATCAAGTGGCTAGTGCTGCGTTAGTTGCGGAGAGGGAAGCTTATGACGAGCCAGCAGCCACGGCAAGCGCGTCCGACGGCAAGCAGGGGGCTTCCCCATCAAGCTCTGGCCCCGACAAAGGCGGATCCGCGCAAGCGCAAGGGGAAGTGCAGAGGAAGAGGATGGTGCAGCGCCCGGTTTACTTCGTCAGTTCCCTCTTGCAGGGGGCCAGGTCGAGGTACTCTGGTGTGCAGAAATTGCTCTTCGGCCTCCTCATGGCCTCGAGGAAGCTGCGCCATTACTTCCAAGCACACGAGATCACAGTGGTCACTCGCTTTCCGCTTAAGAAGATACTGCAGAATCCCGAAGCGACAGGCAGGATTGTCGAGTGGGCACTAGAACTGTCAAGCTTTGGCCTCAAGTTCGAGAGCACATCGACCATCCAGAGCCGAGCATTGGCAGAGTTCATAGCAGAGTGGACGCCGACGCCGGATGAAGAAATTCCCGAGACGAGCATCCCCGGCAAGGAAGCAACCAAAGAGTGGCTGATGTACTTTGATGGTGCCTTTTCGCTGGAAGGCGCCGGTGCTGGCGTGCTGCTCATCGCGCCCACCGGAGAGCACCTCAAGTACGTCGTCCAGATGCACTTTCCCAAGGAGCAAGCAACCAACAATACGGCAGAGTATGAAGGTTTGCTCGCCGGTCTCAGGATCGCGGCGGAACTTGGGATCAAGAAGCTCATTGTCAGGGGTGACTCGCAGCTCGTCGTCCGCCAAGTGAACAAGGATTACCAGTGCCCGTTGATGGAAGCTTACGTTGATGGAGTGAGGAAGCTGGAAGAGCGCTTTGACGGCCTGCAAATGGAATACGTTCCAAGAGCAGAGAACGACATCGCCGACGGCCTGTCAAAATGCGCCGCACTAAAGCTACCTGTGGAACCAGGGACCTTTGTGCTCAAGCTGACTCAGCCATCCGTGACGCCATCGACTGGGCCAAGCAAGAAGAGAAGACCGGTCTCTGACGGCTCTCTCCCGGCAGAGCTTCCCGAAGCTGTCGCCAAGAGAGTCCCCGAGATCGACGCCAAGAGTGCTGAGGAGCTGCCTGCTCCGGCAAGCCCCAGGGTTTGCCCCGACGAAGCAGGCGCTCCCGGCAAGCCACGCCCCGGCAAGCTTGCCGAGGAACGTCAAGCTCCGTCTGAGCCCCGAGTCCTCGCCGTAGAAGCTGATGTTCCCGCAGCCGCCGACTTGCCTTTGGTCCTCGTCGTCGAGCCCCAGGCTCCGACGTGGGCACAACAGATCGTCCGTTTCCTCCAGACGGGAGAGCTTCCCGAAGAACAAGAAGAAGCTGAAAGAGTAGCCCGGCAGTCCAGTATGTACCAGTTCGTCGACAGCGCACTGTACAGAAGAGGACGCAATGGGGTGAAATTGAAGTGCATCCACCGGGAAGACGGACAGAGGCTGTTGGCAGAGATACACGGAGGCATATGTGGGCACCACATTGGCGCCAGAGCACTTGCCGGAAAGGCGTTCCGGCAGGGCTTGTTCTGGCCCACAGCCCTCCAGGATGCGACTGCACAAGTAACCAAGTGTGAAGCGTGCTAGTTCCATTCCAAGAAGATACACCAGCCAGCTCAAGCTCTCCAGACGATCCCTTTATCCTGGCCCTTCTCGGTCTGGGGGCTCGATATCCTCGGCCCCTTCCCCCGATCCGTCGGGGGCTTTGAGTACTTGTTCGTTGCCATCGACAAGTTCACAAAGTGGCCAAAAGTGGAACCAGTGAGGAAGGTGACCGCCCAGTCCGCGATCAAATTCTTCAGGTCGATTGTTTGCCGCTTCGGGATCCCCAACAGGATCATCACCGACAACGGTACGCAGTTCAAAAGCCACGCCTTCATGCAGTACACCCAAGATCTCGGCACCAAGGTCTGCTTCGCTTCTGTTGCTCATCCCCGGAGCAACGGTCAAGCGGAAAGGGCCAATGCCGAGGTACTGCGCGGGCTCAAGACCAGAAGTTTTGACAAGCTGCTCAAGCGCGGACGGAACTGGATCGAGGAGCTGCCGGCGGTTCTTTGGTCGGTCAGAACGACGCCAAATCGAGCCACCGGCCAGACACCATTTGCTCTAGTCTATGGAGCATAAGCAGTTACCCCCACGGAACTCGTATACGGGTCACCTCGAGTGCTCGCTTATGATGAGCTTGAGCAAGAGCGGTCGCGTGAAGATGACGCACTGCTCCTCGAGGAAGATCGTCTCCAGGCCGCTGTGCGATCCGCTCGCTACCAGCAAGCTCTGCGTCGCTATCATAGCCGCAAAGTTAAGGCCAGGAGCCTCGAGGAAGGCGACCTTGTTCTTCGGCGCGTTCAGTCGGCCAAGATACACAACAAGTTGACGCCAAAGTGGGAAGGCCCTTACCGGGTGAAACGAGTCACGAGGCCCGGCGCCGTCCGCCTCGAGACCGAAGATGGTACTCCGGTGAGCAATTCCTGGAACATTGAGCATCTTCGCAAGTTTTACCCGTAAGGCGCGGTTGTCGGACCCAGTCCGGCAACCAACTCTTTGTACAAAAGTCTTGCCGTAGACGCATGTAATCCTTTGTACAAAGCCAGGCGCAGACCCTGGCCGCAATTACGCGCTGGGGCCCCCCAAGTTTTAGCATGCATGCTGAGTCGAGTCTCGTCCTTGGTTAGGGTCGATAGTGCCTAACAGTCGCTAACCCCTAACTTGGAGGTCGAGTCCGCGTATTTTTCCCGTCCTTTCCCTTTGGCTCGCGGGAACAGCCTACCCTTGCCGAGACGCTCAAGGACGAAGAAGGGGAGAAGGACGAGCCAGCACCCGCCTCCCGACAAGCCGGAGTTGCCGGGGGCTGCAACCTCAGATAAGTCTTTACATCCCTTATCATGCATTCTCTCGTGAGCCGCGGAATGTGAAAACCTTGCCTCCTCCTAAAAAGCTGTCGTGCTCTCTTAAAGCGGCAAACCCCGGAGCGCGTTCCCGGGGCCCGTTTCGGATAGTAGCCGCGGCGGCAAGGGGAGGAAGCGAGGGGCCAGAACCCGCCTTCTCCCTGCCTCCGCCTAGAGCGGGAGGAGGGCCAAGGGGCGCGGGGGACGGCAGGGTCCGTTGCCGGGCGGAGGACTGTCTATCTTAAAGGTGCAAAGGGTCCGCACCTTGCCGCGGGATGTACCCGCGAGACAAATGATCCGGCAAACAACCCCTTTTCATTAAAAACATTCCACTCAGGTACAGTTCAGAGAGAATGAAAAACATGAAAGATGGGATTACAAGATTTTAATGCAACTAAGGCCCGAGGGCTTACAAGATAAAAAGAGAGAAGGTGCCCGTAATCCCTTTCTTGTCTCTCTCCTTAGGAGGTACGGCAAGGAGGCGAGAAGGGCAAAAGGGGCGCCTAGACGAGCTACGGGTGGCAGAAGACGCCAAGAGAGCGTCCAAGGCCCCACCCCGGAGCTCCGAAGGCCGGAAGAAGACGGCGACGCCGGAAGCGGAGCTCGAGAAGGAGGCGGCGGGACGTCGACACGCTGTCGAGGGCATCTAGCCCTCGTACTCCGAGTTGACGGCCTTGCCGCCAGCCTCTTCCGCAGCCTCGCCACTCTGGCCGCCCGAGAAGACGAAGCCCCGGCAAGAGGAGCTTGCCGGGCCGGAGAGAAGACCCCGGTGGTCGTCGCTGCGAGCAGGGGTGGTGACGGCGTCTGGGGCAAGATTGGAAGGCGAGGCAGCGGCCTTGCCGCCTGTCCTCTTCCTCTTCCGCATCCTCCCTACGCCAGCCGCCCAAGGAGACGGCCTCGGGGAGTTCACGGCGCCAGCAACGCGGACGATGGGGGCCGCCGGTGCCACGCGGAGCTGCGACTAGCGCCTAGTCGTGCCCGTCACCCCGGTGACCGCCCGCCCTCGTCGTCGCTGTCGCTCCCCTCCTCGTCACTCTCGCTCGAGGAGGAGCCTTCGCTGTCGGAGGAGCTATCCACGCAGCACCGGGCCCGGGTGCCGAGGTCCCCGAAGACCTTGACGGAGAGCAGATCGCCCTCCATCAGCTTGAAATGGAGGGTGAACCCCGCCGCCAAGATCTAGATCCGGGCGAACGACTTCCACCCTCGGCCCAGGCACATCACGCCGGGGGCTCGGGATTCGACGTGGACTCGCGTACCACTGACCCCGCAGCCCCTCATGCGCAGCCTCAGCGTCTCGTGTTTTTCCGCCTCCAGGACGTCCGCAAAAGGGGCGGGGAGGCGGAGGCGACGGCGAGGCGCCCGGCGCAGCCTGATGATGAACTCACAGGGGTCGTCCTCGAGATGAACCGCCGGGGGAAACGGAGCCACCGGCGGAGGCGAGGCCGGCGCGCCGCCCTGCCCGCCTCGAGCGCCTCGGCCCCGTCCACGGCCTCGTCCACGAACTCGCCCCCTCCCCCTTCCCCTTACGGTTGGCTCCGCCGCCGCGGGTGCAAGGGGAGGAGGGGCTCGCTGCCTGGCGGCAACCCTTGCCGCAACCGAAGAAGGACCAGGGTTCCCTTCCTCCATGACAGCTGGGGAGAGGGGACCAGGGATCTAAGAGAAGGAAGGAGGAAGGAGTGCGGACCCTCGTCGTCCCCTTCTGCTCCTTATAAAGGGGCGGAGTGGGGGCTTGGCCGCCCCGCCCAACCAATCAAAGCAGAGGAAGGGCAGGCGACGGGGCCGACCCTCTACTTCGACACGCGTCGGCCCGGCTTCCTGCCTCCACCACCGCGGCCCCAAGCGCATGGAGGACGCGTGGCAGACGAGCAGGGCCGAGGCAACTGATGAGGCGACCTCTCTCTCCCCCACTTGAAAGTGGGGGCGGACGTTTCGCTTCCCCAAATAAAGGAGATCGTGCCCGACGCGACGCATGCCTGCGGGCCTCAAGCCCCGCGCACGCCACCCACGTCACGCACGCCTCGCACGCCTCGCCCCCCCCATGACGCCGTGATAAGCGCGCCACTTGGGGAGGGCGCGACGAGCGCGGAGTTAAGGAGCAGCGCAACCCAGGCCACGCGTGCCCGTGCACTGTTAGGGCCTGGCCCAACAACGCTCGGCACCGTGTATGGCCCAGACCCGGGGGCTCCTGTCGGTGTACTAAAGTAGGGGTACCTTAGAACCCCGAACTTGTGCACGGGCAGTAGTAGCCTCCCGCGGCAAGGCCTGCCAGGGGAGCGACAAGAGTCTCCACGGCCCTTTCCGGGCCGGACGAAGGCCAAGTGATCGAGCCTAGAAGACCAAGCCCCGGCAAGAGGAGCTCGCCGGGTCAAGAAGGCAAGGTCCGGCAAGAGGAGCTTGCCGGGCCAAGGCGACAAGGCCCCGGCAAGAGGAGCTTGCTGGGACGATTGAGCCGAAGCACCAAGACCCCGGCGGGAGGAGCTCGCCGGGATGGCCAACCCAAGGCACCCCAAGGGAAGCCCGTCGCGGCGCGCCACGCGCCCCGGCAAGGCCTGGCGAGCGGCAAGCTCCCAGGTGCGGCAAGGCAACTGCCCCGGCAAGCCACTTGCCGCGGCAAACCACCATATCAGGCCCGCGCTCCAGCTCACCTGCCCACGCGTCGCTCTGGGGCTTCCCCGGAAGGCACGTGGCGGGACGCCGCGCAACCTGAGACGCGCGGTGGCATGCAACGTTGACAGAGTCGCCCCCGTGGCGAGCGGAGGCGCTCCTAACGGTCCGCCTCGGCACTGTTCAGGCGATCCAGACGGGCATTTAATGCCTTTGTCCCCCGCCGTCAGAGTTAGGTGCGATAGCACTGTGCGGCCACTATTCCCACAATTCCTTGCCATTTTTACCCTCACCTGCGTCGCTCCCTGTGGGAAACCCCTTGGCATATAGAAGGAGGCCCATGCGCACGTAGATGGGGGGGATCAGGGAGGGAGAGAAAGGGATCGAACCCAAGAGGCCCTCGCCTACTCCCAGCTCCAGCTTACTGTAGCTTCTTGCGCTCCAGAGCAAGAGCCCTAATCAACCAGACATGCAGCAGTAGGGTTTTACGCATCCGTGCGGCCCGAAGCTGGGTAAAATCGTTGTGCGTGTGTGTCGCCTCAATCTGCTCTTTGTGCATCCTCTCCCCTGCCGAACCGACAAGGGGATCCGTCCCCATAGGTGCTCGTGGAGGCCGATATCCCCCCACAATCAAGTTTATGGAAACCTAGCACATCACATAAAGTTTTTGGAATAGTGGAAACGCTGGCACCCAAATCACACAAACCATTGCACTCATAATCTTTAACCTTGATCTTAATAGTAGGTTCCAATTCATCATAAAGCTTTCTATGGATTGAAACTTCCAACTAAGGTTTTTCTTCAAAAGATTTCATCATAGCATCAACGATATGTTTAGTAAAAGCCTTATTTTGATTATAAGCATGAGGTGAATTGAGCATAGATTTTAACAAGGAAATACAATCAATAAAAGAACAATTATCATAATTAAAATCCTTGAAATCCAAAAGAGTTGGCTCATCACTAGTTAAAGTTTTGACCTCGCCAAACCCACTTTTATCAATTTTTTTCATTAAGATCTTCACCCTCCAAATTATTGTGATGCCTTATAGCTAAAGTTGACTCATCTCCAGTCCCTTATTTATCAATTTTTATATTAGCAAACAAAGATTCAATATGAGTCACACCAATTACTTTAAGATCTTCATCATGATTATCGCGAAAACTAGTAGAACATACTTTTTCTAGCCATTCTCTCTTAGCTCGCATCCTAGCGGCTCTCTCCCTACTTTTGTTAATAGATATTTGAATGGATTTTAGAGACTCATTAATATCAAGCTTGAGTGGCATATATCTAATCTTAAAAGAATCAATTTCATGAGAAATTCTATCAACATTTCTAGCCAAATCATCAATCTTAAGCAATTTTTCTTCTACCATAGCATTGAAAATCTTTTGGGAGTTAATAAAATCTTTAATATTATTCCTAAGATCAGAGGGCAACTTATTATAATTCCCATAAGAATTTTTGTAGGAATTATCATAATTATTAGAGGAATTACTAGGAAATGGCCTTGGATTAAAATTGCATCTATACACGTTATTACATAAATTGTTCCTACCAACAAATTTCACATCCATAGATCCATTATTATTATCAATAAAAGTAGACAAGGGAATATCATTAGGATCAATAGGATCACTCTTGCTATCAATCAATTTCATATATTCATCCATCTTTCCACTCAAAGTATTAATTTCTTCAACAACATGCACTTTTTTTACTAGTAGAAGATCTTTCGGTATGCCATTGAGAGTAATTTGCCATAATATTATCTAGGAGTTTAGTAGCTTATCCTAATGTGATTTCCATAAAAGTACCACCCGCGCCAGAATCTAAAAGATTCCTAGATGCAAAATTCAATCCAACATAAAAAAATTGTATGATCATCCACGAACTTAAACCATGAGTAGGGCAATTTCTTATCATCATTTTCATCCTCTCCCGTGATTGTGCAACATGTTCATGATCAAGTTGCTTAAAATTCATTATATTATTCCTAAGAGAGATGATGTTAGCGGGAGGAAAATACTTGGAAATAAAAACATCCTTACACTGATTCCATAAATCAATACTATTTTTAGGCAAGGATGAAAACCAAGTTTTAGCACGATCACGTAGTGAGAACAAAAATAACTTCAATTTAACAATATCATTATCGACATCTGTTTTCTTTTGCATATCACACAATTAAATGAAAGTATTAAGATGGGATGCAACATCTTCATTAGGACTACCAGAAATTTGTTGTTTCATAACAAGATTAAACAAAGCAGCATTAATTGCATAAGATTTCACACTAGTGGTGGGAGCAATCAGAGTTGTAATAAAATCATTATTATTAGTGTTGGAAAAGTCACACAACTTAATATTTTCTTGAGACATCGTGACAAAGCAAGCAATCTAGCACACAAGCAAACAAAAAGCAAACGAAAAGACGAACGGAAAGAAGGCAAATAAAAAGGCAAATATTTTTTTGTTTTTCTGAAAATGTTTTAGAAGTGGGGGAGAGGAAAATGAGAGGCCAATGGCAAATAATGTAAATGCAAGAGATGAGAGTTTATGATGGGTACTTGGTAGGCTTGATGTAGATCCTCCCTGGCAACGGCACCAGGAATTCTTCCTACTAGTTCTTGAGCTTGCGTTGGGTTTTCCCTTGAAGAGGAAAGGGTGATGCAAGAAAGTAGAGATAAGTATTTCCCTCAGTTGAGAACCACGGTATCTATCCAGTAGGAGGAACACACAAGTCACCAATGGTTGCACCTACACAAACAAACAAATACTTGCACCCAACATGATGAAGAGGTTGTCAATCCCTTCACAGTTACTTGCAAGGATGAGATCTTATAGACATAGGTATAAAAGATAAGTAAAAGTTTAAAATAAAGTAAAGGTAAATAAATTACAGCAAGGTATTTTGGGTTTTTGGTTTTATAGATCTGAAAGTAATATGATAAAAGATAGACCCGGGGGCCATAGTTTTCACTAGAGGCTTCTCTCTTGAAAGAACACATACGATGGGTAAACAAATTATTGTTGAGCAATTGATAGAAAAGCGCAAAGTTATGATGATATCTAAGGCAATGATCATGAATATAGGCATCACATCCGTGAAAAGTAGACCGACTCTGCCTGCATCTACTACTATTACTCCACACATCGACCGCTATCCTGCATGCATCTACTGTATTAAGTTGACAAGAACGGAGTAACGCCTTAAGCAAGATGACATGATGTAGAGGGATAGATCCAATCAATATGGATAAAACCCACCTTTTTATCCTTAATGGCAACAATACAAATACGTGTCATGTCCCCTTCTATCACTGGGAATAAGCACCTCAAGATTGAATCCATTACAAAGCACCTCTCCCATTGCAAGAGAAATCAATCTAGTTGGCCAAACCAAATCAATAGATCGGAGATAAATACAAAGCTATCTTAATCAAGCATAAAAGAGTCTAGAGAAGCCTCAAATAATATTCATAGATAATCTGATCATAAATAACCAATTCATCAGATCTCGACAAACGCACCACAAAAGAAGATTACATATAGTAGATCTCCAAGAACATCAAGGAGAACATTGTATTGAAGATCAAAGAGAGAGAAGAAGCCATCTAGTTACTAGCTATGGACCCGTAGGTCTATGGTAAAATACTCACACATCATTGGAAGGGATAAGCAAGGTTTATGTAGAGGCCCTCCATGATCGAACCGCCCTTAGGCAGAGTACCGAAATAGGTGTCCAGATGGGATCTCACGAGGACATAAACTTGTGGCGGCGGAAAAGTATTTTTGGTGTGCCCTCTGGTCTACGGGGAATATTTGAGAATTTATAGAAGGAGAAAAGGAGCCTCAAGGGGCCCACAAGCTTTTGGGGCGCGCCCCCCCTGGGGCACGCCCTGTGAGCTTGTCACCAATCTGTGGCCCCCCCTGACCTCCTCCCGGAGGTTCCTAGGTGTCTTTTTGTCCAAGAAAAAATGTCAATTTTTTGTTCCATTTGGACTCAGTTTGGTATTGATTTTCTGTAGAAGACAAAAACAAGGAAAAAATAACAACTGTCACTTGGCACTAGGTTAATAGGTTAGTCCCCAAAAATGATATAAACTAGCATAATAACGTATACAAAACATCCAAGATGGATAATATAATAGCATGGAAAAATAAAAAATTATAGATACATTGGAGACGTATAAATGCCCACGCTGAGGGGAGTATGACGGTTGACTAGTTCGGCTACGGCGTTAGGCTACCGTCACTGAAGAATAGCAGGAGCTGCGGGTGGGTAGAGGGATGGCCAGGCTAGCGGAGGGAGTAGGGTGGGCTGGTGAAGCCTGCGCAACATCAGAGCCGGCCATGGGAGGAGGGAGCAGGCAGTCCCGCCGGCACTGGTTTACGCGGCGGGAGTAGGAAGATCAGAGATTGAAGAAGCATGACGACCGTTGGATGGACAGCCAGCACTGCTGCTAGAATTGTGTTGAAGGAAATATACCCTAGAGGCAATAATAAAGTTGTTATTTTATATTTCCTTATTCATCATAAATTTTTATTATTCATGCTATAATTATATTGAATGGAAACTTAAATACATGTGTGAATACATAAACAAATACCGTGTCCCTAGTGAGCCTCTACTAGACTCGATCGTTGATCAAAGATGTTTAAGGTTTCCTAACCATAGACATGTGTTGTCATTTGATAACGGGATCACATCATTAGGAGAATGATATAATGGACAAGACCCATCCGTTAGCTTAGCATATTGATCGTTCAGTTTATTGCTATTGCTTTCGTAATGTCAAATACATATTCCTTCGACTATGAGATTATGCAACTCCCAGATACCGTAGGAATACCTTGTGTGCTATCAAACGTCACAACATAACTGGGTGATCATAAAGATGCTCTATAGGTATCTCCGAAGGTGTTTGTTGAGTTGGCATAGATCGAGATTAGGATTTGTCACTCCGTGTTTTGGAGAGGTATCTCTGGGCCCTCTCAGTAATACACATCATAAGAAGCCTTGCAAATAAAGTGACTAAGGAGTTAGTTGCAAGATGATGTATTACGGAATGAGTAAAGAGACTTGCCGGTAATGATATTGAACTAGCTATGAAGATACGCGATCAAATCTCGGGCAAGTAACATACCGATGGACAAAGGGAACTACGTATGTTGTCATAAGGTTCGACCGATAAAGGTCTTCGTAGAATATGTAGGAGCCAATATGGGCATCCAGGTTCCGCTATTGGTTATTGACCGGAGAGGTGTCTCGGTCATGTCTACATAGTTCTCAAACCCGTAGGGTCCGCACGCTTAACGTTCGTTGACGATATAGTGTTATATGATTTGGTGACCAAATTTTGTTTGAAGTCCCGGATGAGATCACAGACATGACGAGGAGTCTCGAAATGATCGACAATAAATATTGATATATAGGACGATGATATTCGGACACTGGAAGAGTTTCATAGTGCACGGGGTAGTCATCGGGTCACCGGAAGGGGTTCTGGACACCCCCGATAAGTGTGTGGGCCTAATGGGTCAAAAGGGGGGACAGACTAGCCCACTATGGGTTGGTGCACCCCTCTACATGGCTGGCCGGCCCTAGGGGAAGGAAAGGGGGGGTGGCCCCTCCTGCCTTTCCCTCCTCAGGAGAGAAAGGAAGGGGGGGCACCTTCTCCTTCCTTCCTCACGCACTCCAATAAGGAAAGGGGGCGCCACTTGGGGAGGACCCCAAGTAGGATTCGACCTACTTGGGGGCGCCTCCTGTGGCTGCTCCCTCCTCTCTCCCACCTATATATATGTGGGAGGGGGGCGCCTAGCACAAGCACACCAATTGCTTAGCCGTGTGCGGTGCCCCCTCCACCGTTTACACCCTCGGTCATATTCTCATAGTGCTTAGGCGAAGCCCTGCGGAGATCACTTCACCATCACCATCACCACGCCGTTCTGCTGCCGGAACTCATCCACTACCTCGCCAACTTGCTGGCTCAAGAAGGCGGAGGACGTCACCGAGTTGAACGTGTCCTGAACGCGAAGGTGTCCTACATTCAATACTCGATCGGTTGGAGCACGAAGATGTTCGCCTACATCAACCGTGTTAAGAAACACTCTCGCTTATGGTCTACGCGGGTACGTAGGCATACTCTCCCCTCTCGTTGCTATGCATCTCCTTGATAGATCTTGCATGTGCGTATAATTTTTTTGTTTTCCATGCAACGTTTCCCAACATGTGTATCGAATATAACTTGACAAATCCTCGCGTAAACAAGTCAGCCTCGAAATCTGTGGCATGTACATCCCATTTGCTATTGTTCTGTTAATTTACATCCCATTTGCTAATTCATATGGAATTTATTGTAGCCCATTTTCCACTTTTAGAATTGCTGCCCATTTTCTCATTAGGACCAGAGTTAAAATTTTGAACTAAAGAATATGTGAGATTTTCAAACTTTCGCATATTTTTCCTCAGGTACGAAATATTTTAATCCCAAAATTTGGAGCCATATTAAAAATAATATAAAAAAACAAATTAATATTATGTTAAAGTCCAATGAAATATAAAATCTCAGTGAAGAACAAAAACAAAAAAAGAAACTAATTGCCCATTTGCTATTTTTTGTTTGAATTTGCAGCCCATTTCATATTACTTTTAGGATTTACTACCCATATTTTGGCCAGGCTGATTGCATCCCTCCTCATCTTGAAAGATTTGCAGCCCAGTAATTCGGAGAAAACAAATAGGCCTAGGTTGGGTATTCTTCAAAAAGAAATGGTGGGCTACCTATTTTCCCAAAGAAAAAACTGCTGGGCTGGTCACGTTGTTAGACGGGCTGATCCGTCCATTTTGCATCATGTTTTCTTACTGTTATTTATAATTTTTTTATGCATAATAATGTTTTTTGGAGTAATTCTAATGCCTTTTCTCTCATAATATGCAAGGTTTAAACAAAGAGGGAGAATACTGGCAGCTAGAATTCTGGACCTGAAGAAGCTACGTCAGAGTTACCTATTCTGCACATCTCCAAATGAGCTAAAAATTTAGGGAGAATTATTTTGCAATACATAAAAAATACTGGAGCAAATAACTACCGGAGGAGGCCCACTAGGTGGGCACAACCCACCTGGGCGTGCCAGGTCCCCAGGCGCGCCCTGGTGGGTTGTGCCCTCCTCGGCCCACCTCAGGTGCCCATATTCTGGTATATAGGTCATTTTGACCTAGAAAAAATCAGGAGGGTACTTTCAGGACGAAGCGCCGCCGTCTCGAGGCGGAAATTGGGCAGGAGCACTTTTGCCCTCTGGCAGAGCGATTCCGCCATGGGAACTTCCCTCCCGGAGGGGAAATCATCGCCATCGTCATCACCAACAACACTTCCATCTTTGGGAGGGCCGGCTCCATCAACATCTTCAACAACACCATCTCCTCTCAAACCGTAGCTCATCTCTTGTGTTCAATCTTTGTACCAGAACCTTAGATTGGTACTTGTGGGTGACTAGTAGTGTTTATTACATCTTGTAGTTGATTACTATATGGTTTATTTGATGGAAGATTATATATTCAGATCCATTATACTATTTAATACCCCTCTAATCTTGAGCATGATTATTATTTGTAAGTAGTTACCTTTGTTCTTGAGGTCATGGGAGAACTCATGTTGCAAATAATCATGTGAACTTGATATGTGTTCGATATTTTGATGATATGTATGTTGTGATTCCCTTAGTGGTGTCATGTGAGCATTGGCTACATGACACTTCACCATATTTGGGCCTAAGGGAATGCATTGTGGAGTAGTTATTAGATGATGGGTTGCTAGAGTGACGGAAGCTTAAACCCCAGTTTATGCGCTACTTTGTAAGGGACCGATTTGGATCCAAAAGTTTAATGCTATGGTTAGATTTTATCTTAATACCTTTCTCGTAGTTGTCGATGCTTGTGAGGGGGTTAATCATAAGTAGGAGGTTTGTTC
Source organism: Aegilops umbellulata (assembly GCA_032464435.1). Taxonomy (NCBI): domain Eukaryota; kingdom Viridiplantae; phylum Streptophyta; class Magnoliopsida; order Poales; family Poaceae; genus Aegilops; species Aegilops umbellulata. The sequence goes on along the minus strand of CP136055.1, from coordinate 268,630,255 downwards.
AAGTAAGAAAACACCTAAGCATTGGTCCACCCACATATCAAATTATCAAAGTAGCGAACACAAAACAAACCAACATGATGAAAGTGACTAGATGAAATTCTCGTGTACCCTCAAGAACGCTTTGCTTATTATAAGAGACATTTTTGTCCTGTACTTTGCCACAAAAGGATTGGGCTACCTTGCTGTACTTTATTTGCTATTACTGTTACTTGCTCGTTACAAATTATCTTGCTATCAAACTACTTGTTACGGACTATTTCAGTACTTGCAGAAAATACCTTGCTGAAGACCACTTGTCATTTCCTTCTACTCCTCGTTGGGTTCTACACTCTTACTTATTGAAAGGACTACGGTTGATCCCCTATACTTGTGGGTCATCACGGGCCATAGACACCACACAACCCAGTTTATACCCTGCTCAATTTTTTTCAAATGCTCCATCTGAAGAATGAAAAAAAAAACTTCTGGAGATGCTGGATCCCAGGTGTTAGCCGCTCCTTGTGCAATTCTATCATTAATTGACTATACTTTGACAATGATGTGGGTACCAGATATCACCAGGGTAGAGTAGAGTAAAAAAATCAAGGGGTGCATCTGAGTAGTAAAGCGGCACTTGCTTGAGTTCTAGAGTGGACCTGGTAGGTCCCTACTATCATACTCAGAACTACAGTCCCGTCCGATTCACCATGCTGAGAAGGCCGGACGGTGGCGCTGTTGCGAGTGCACCAAGGCGGAGGACGACGATGAGGCTTCGGACGGGAATGAACAGGAGCCACGGAAGATGCGATAGTGTGTCCGCAGGCGGAGGGGAGTATGAGGGTTCACTGGTTCTGGTGCGGGATGGGCTGCCGTCACCGGAGAGTAATAGAATGTGGGGGAGTAGAGGGATGGCTTGGCCAGCATTTCAGGGTACGACAGGGTGGCGATGCATGCACGGCACCGCAACCAGCCGTGGAAGGCGGCAACAGGCGCTCCCGCCGGTGCAGGTTTGGTTTTGGCAGATGGATCGGTCAGACCCAAAAACTCATTATGCTAGATTATGAGACTTAATTCTATATGGCTACAACTTATATTAAATTGAATCGGAGCACCTTTTTATTCCTGAGGTCTGACGCCGAGCACATTCACAATCCCAGGGATAAAGTGGTGTTTCCCAATGTGTTGGGCTATGTTCGGCATTCTTATCAAAAAATAGTGTTGGGCCGGAACTATTTATCATAGAAAAAAACTTGGTTTCTCAAAACACTTGTGGTACGTGGGATTCGAATGGGATATTTGGGCAGCATAGTCCCTAAAACAAATAAATGCTATGGAAAAAATGTGATATTTATTACGACTTGCCGCTCATAATCGTTAGATGTTGACCACGCTGACTATGATTTGCATGGGCTTTAACCTGGTGGGAGCCCGATAACAGTCCGCTAGTTGCATGAAGAAAATGGTGGGAGAAAAAAGACTGGTCGCTATCTTTGCCTAATAATATCGACTAAATGTAACGATACTCTCATAGGTAATAATATCCTCCTATTAAAATTCTACTTTTCAAATCGTAAATTGAAAGAACCTGTGCATGAGCATTTACCTTTATTTATTTATTAGGGGACCATGAGCATGTACCTGAGCCAGAGCATGTACCTGAGCACAACGAATACATGAACTCGTCAAACTACGGTAATCACCGAAAAGAATCCCAATTACTGTCACCTTGGGGTATGCGAATCATAACACGTAATAGGTGCATATAACTTGCAAGATCGGATCAAGAACACAAATATATTCATGAAAACATAAAGGGTTCAGATATGAAATCATGGCACTTGGGTAGTTTCTTCCTCCAGTATTTTTTTACATATCCTGAAGTAACTCTCTGTAAATTTTCAGCTCAATCCGAGACCTCTTATTTCTGCACAAAAACAACACCATGGCAATTCCGCTGAAAGCAACGTCAGTCCAGGTTAGTTCCATTCAAAGCATGCAAATTAGAGTCCAAAACAAGAGCAAAATCGTTTGAAAAAGTAGATACATTTGGGACGTATCAACTCCCCCAAGCTTAACTCATTGCTTGTCCTCAAGAAATTCAGTTGACAAACCGAAAGTGATAAGGAAAAACTTTTACAAACTCTTTTTGTTCTTCTTGTTGTAAACATGTTTAACTAATGTTCAAGTTTTCAGCAAGGATTATGAACTAACCATATTTATGATAATGATACGTCTCCAACGTATCTATAATTTTTGATTGCTCCATGCTATATTATCTACTGTTTCGGGCAATATTGGGCTTTATTATCCATTTTTATATTATTTTTGGTACTAACCTAATAACCGGAGGCCCAGCCCAGATTTGCTGTTTTTTTGCCTATTTCAGTGTTTTGAAGAAAAGGAATATCAAACGGAGTCAAAACAGAACGAAATCAACTAGAGAAGTTATTTTTGGAAGGAAAGCCACCAGATAGACTTGGACTCTACGTCAGGAGATACGGGAGGTCCTCACGAGGGTGGGACGCCCCCCTTAGGGCGCGCCCCCTGCCTCGTGGCCCCCCCGTAGCTCCTCCAACGTCCTCCCTGCACCCATATATACTCTCGTACCCTAAAACTTCCATAACAGAGATTGGATCAAAACTTCCGCCGCCGCAAGCCACTGTACCCACCAAAAACCAATCGGGGCCCTCTCCGACACCCTGCCGGAGGGGGCCATTATCACCGGAGCCATGGAGGAATATCCCGGAGGGGTCTTCATCACCATGAAGGCCAAGGACCAGAAGGTGGATGTCGGTGTCAAAACCGGCGGATCTCGGGTAGGGGGTCCCGAACTGTGCGTCTAGGCGGATGGTAACAGGAGGCATGGGACACGATGTTTTACCCAGGTTCGGGACCTCTTGATGGAGGTAAAACCCTACGTCCTGCTTGATTAATATTGATGATATGGGTAGTACAAGAGTAGATCTACCACGAGATCAAGGAGGCTAAACCCTAGAAGCTAGCCTATGGTATGATTGTTGTTGTGTCCTACGGACTAAAACCCTCCGGTTTATATAGACACCGTAGGGGGTTAGGGTTACACAGAGTCGGTTACAATGGTAGGAGATCTACATATTCGCGTCGCCAAGCTTGCCTTCCATGCCAAGGAAAGTCCCTTCCGGACACGGGACGAAGTCTTCAATCTTGTATCTTCATAATCCAGGAGTCCGGCTGAAGGTATAGTCCCGCTATCCGGACACCCCCTAATCCAGGACTCCCTCAGTATCCCCTGAACCAGGCTTCAATGACGACGAGTCCGGCGCGCAGATTGTCTTCGGCATTGCAAGGCGGGTTCCTCCTCCAAGTAATTCATAGAAGATTTTGAACACAAAGGATAGTGTCCGGCTCTACAAAATAAGTTTCCACATATTGCCGTAGAGAGAATAATATTTACACAAATCTAATCTGCTGATGTATTCCGTAGCGTGACATCACACTACGGCCAAGCCTTTATTCGAATCGTTTTTACTACCCCACCTCAGCGCGTTTCGCGAGGCGGTTTCCTTGGCACGTCTTGTCAAAGCAGAAATCGTGTCCCCTTTATTTACGGGATTCTCATCAATATGGACGTGGGTAACCCAATCGTGCCCGTTGGCATGTTTTCTCGATTAAAGGCGAGTCCTAAACGGTTACGGGGAGGGCCCTTGGTATTCAACCTCTTATAAAGAGACCAAGGCCTTACTCCTTCTTTTCAATCTCAAACGAGTTCGTGTTGGAAATATGCCCTAGAGGCAATAATAAAAGGATTATTATTATATTTCCTTGTTCATGATAATTGTCTATTGTTCATGCTATAATTGTGTTATCCGGAAATCGTAATACATGTGTGAATACATAGACCACAACATGTCCCTAGTGAGCCTCTAGTTGACTAGCTCGTTGATCAACAGATAGTCATGGTTTCCTGACTATGGGCATTGGATGTCATTGATTACGGGATCACATCATTAGGAGACTGATGTGATGGACAAGACCCAATCCTAAGCCTAGCACAAGATCGTGTAGCTAGTTTGCTAAAGCTTTTCCAATGTTAAGTATCATTTCCTTAGACCATGAGATCGTGTAACTCCCGGATGCCATAGGAGTGCTTTGGGTGTGCCAAACGTCACAACGTAACTGGGTGACTATAAAGGTATACTACAGGCATCCCCGAAAGCATCTGTTGGGTTGACACAGATCGAGACTGGGATTAGTCACTCCGTATGACGGAGAGGTATCTCTGGGCCCACTCGGCAATGCATCATCATAATGAGCTCAATGTGACCAAGTGGTTGGTCACGGGATCATGCATTACGGTACGAGTAAAGTGACTTGCCGGTAACGAGATTAAACGAGGTATTGGGATACTGACGATGGAATCTCGGGCAAGTAATGTACCGATTGACAAAGGGAATTGTATACGGGATTACTTGAATCCTCGACATCGTGGTTCATCCGATGAGATCATCAAGGAGCATGTTGGAGCCAACATGGGTATCCAGATCCCGCTGTTGGTTATTGACCGGATAGTCGTCTTGGTCATGTCTGCGTGTGTCCCGAACCCGTGGGGTCTACACACTTAAGGTTCGGTGATGCTAGGGTTGTAGAGATATTAGTATGCAGCAACCCGAAAGTTGTTCGGATTCCCGGATGAGATCCCGGACATCACGAGGAGTTCCGGAATGGTCCGGAGGTAAAGATTTACATATAGGAAGTCCAGTTTCGGCCATCGGGAAAGTTTTGGGGGTTATCGGTATTGTACCGGGACCACCAAAAGGGTCCCGAGGGTCCACCGGGTGGGGCCACCTATCCCGGAGGGCCCCATGGGCTGAAGTGGGAGGGGAACCAGCCCCTGGTGGGCTGGCGCTGTCGTGGTTCTAAGTCTGACAGTAGTGTAGGGGGGTTAGTATGGAGAGGCTAGATCTTAGCTATGTAGAAGCTGTAAGCACACAAAGATGTACGAGTTCAGGCCCTTCTCAGAGGAAGTAAAAGCCCTACGTCTCAGTGCCCGGAGGCGGTCGACTGGATTATAAGTGTGAGAATGACAGGGGTGCCAACCCTTGATACTGAGGAGGGGGGTGGCTTATATAGAGTTCGCCAGCCCTCTCCTGCCCTCAGTAATGCAGGGTTTAAGGTACATTAAGGTCGAGCGTTACAGATAACGCCTCTAATAAAGAGCTATGATGACCATAAAGACTACTTAATGACCGACCGTTTTCCTGTGGAGCGACTTTAGATATCCTGGCAGTCGAATGGTTGGCTTCGTGGTCGAGTGGTAGCTTCTTGGTCGAGTGTCTTAAACCCGTCGAGTGGGTACCTTCAAGTAGATTGAAAGGTGACTTCTTCTAAGGATGTCCTTGGGTAGGGCTCTTAGGACATGTATGTGCCCCTACCCCAGGTACATAGCTTCATCATTAGCCCCCGAATGGATCGAGGTTAGAGTGGGGAAAGGGTTGGAGATCTTTTCGACTGGTTCTTTGTGCTACATGAGTGCCTTGTTTTGGATCAATTGTCATGGATGACGTCATCAACCTTTTTCAGTCGCCTTGATCCATTCCAGGCCTTTCGTCGAGTGAATTCCCTTGTCTGTGACATTCCGAATGATGGTGTGAAAGGGATCTTCTGCCTGACGATTTGTTCTGCAACCCGCGGATTTCGCGGGATTTGAATTTCGGGAAGCGCGCAGGACGGGAGCGGCCGCGGTAATCGGACGTGATTAGATGGAAGCTCCTCGATTTCCGTGCCACCTTTTTTGCCACGTACTGCACAAGCGTCTGCTGCGGGTTTTGACGGGATAGCTTGGGCCTACCGGTCAGCCACTCGGAAGCGACCTCTTATAAACCACCGGCTCGGGATTTCCGAACAGTGTGCTCTTTCTTCCCTTTCTCCCTTCGCAAGGACCTCCGCCGTCTCTGTTTCCACCTTAGCACCGCAGGCCCGCTCGAGATTTGCCGGCGACGATGGGGAGGGACAAGACGTCCGCTCTGGAGCGCGCAAAGAAGGTGGCCGCCCATGGGAAAGGGAAGAAGTCCGCTCGGGGCGGATCTTCCTCAAGGACTGCTCTGCCCAGAGGCTGGATCCAGGGCGACTAGATGCCCGCGGTGATTCGGCAGGAAGATCTCGATGATATGGTTGAGGGAGGGGTTATTCCCCACGAAGCTGCGCGTCTCCTGGGGAAGGAAGTCGAGCCCCAACCTCTTGATGGTGAGTGTGTCCTCCTCGCCACCCACATCGATCGCGGGTTTTCTCTGCTGCCTCATCCTTTTTTCCAGAGTTTCCTGAACTTGTTCGAAGCGCAGCTCCACCACTTCACTCCCAATTCCATGGTGTATCTGGCCGCTTTCATTTCCTTGTGTGAGGGTTTCTTGGGTTGTCGCCCCCATTGGGGACTCTTTAAGCACATCTTCACTTGCCGTTCTCAATCGGTCAAAAAGGCCAAGTCGAGTGAAAGGACGCAGGTGATCCAGCTGTGCAGGGGCCTGGCGATCCAGACGAGGGGAAAAAGCTCCTTTCCATCCATCACTTTCCCTGAGTCGGTCCGTGGTTGGCAGGCGACCTGGTTTTACTACAAAGACCAGGCGACCCCGGGTCAGTCAACTGGACTTCCCCCTTTCTCTCTAGAACGAGCCCAAAAGCCTGCTTCTCTGAAAGTGACGCCGGAAGAAAAGGCCCAAGTCAAAGTGCTGGTTGGTCGAGTGGTTCAGCTTGTCCGCGACGGCGTGACTGGCATGGACTTGCTGGAGGTCTTCCTTAGGAGGCGCATCCAGCCGCTCCAGGCTCGTGATCATCCGATGTGGCTATATTCGGGTCTTGAAGACACCACTCGGATCCACCCGGAGGAGGTCACTGATGAGATGCTAGAAGGATGGCTGTCGAGCATCACAGGAAACAAAGACAATCCCCGAGGAGCCAGGAGGGTTCCTCCACTCGACAACACATACGACGTGGACCAGGTCTGACCTTACGCACCTGACTGAGATCTTGCTTTCTTCATTGGTCTTCTTTGAATTGGTCAACTGACTTTTGTTTTGTCTGTTGTTTCCCAGGAAATTACTGAGATGTACTCGACGCCCAACGGGGCATAGGAGTCGACTGAGGAAGGGGAGGCGAGAGGAGGTGAAAGCGGAGACGAACATGGCGAGTGGGAATCCGATGGCGAAGGGGAGGGAGACGACGACGTCGACTCTAGCGAAGAGGAGGAGGAGGAAGTTGAACCACCCCCCCGCTCGGAGAGGCGATCCAAGCTTACACACGATCCCGCGAGGGAACGTGGTAAGGCGACTGCTCCCGTTGGGCAGTCATCGAAATGCCCTCGGACCTCTTCTCCTACGCCGACTGAGAAGGCTCCCAAGCACCCACGCGCGACGCCATCCAAGCCGCCCAAGGCTCTGCCCAAGATGAAGATGACTGTCCCCACCATTTCTAGGTAATAATAATAATACGTGTTTTCCTTTGTCGACTGTGGACGGATCCTTGGTTGATTCATCGAGCCAACTGACTGACTTCCGAAATTTGTAGTGCTGCTACTTCTAAGATCTCTGCCAAGGACGGAGATCAAGAGATGGAAGATGCTGTTACTTCCAATCCAGGTATAATTACTGATGTTCTGTCTTCGGTCGACTGAATATTTCTTGTAACTCTGGTCGATTGACTTTTCTTGCAGCTCCCCCTCATGTTATCAACCTACCAGATGATGAAGATGACGATCCGCTGAGAGTAAGAAGGAACCGGAGGGCAGCGACTGGCAAGACCCCCCAATCTGCTCCGGTGTCTGAGGCTGTAGCTCGGGACGGTGGTGATACCACTCGGACTTCCATGACTTTTGCTGAACCTCTGACGAACGTGCGGCCTTCGGCGTCGACTGCAAATCCGCCTTCGCTTTTTGCTACATACCCTGTCCCATAGGACAAAGTGGGTGCCGCAAAAGAGGCTATACGCCAGGCGGGTATCATTATGGAGCAAGTGAAAGTGGTTCCGGACGCCAGCCAAGCGGCGTATGACGCGAGTTCGGCTCTTCAGAGCAATGTCCAGGTCAGTCGACTCGACACTTGGTCTGTTGCAATATGTTGTTCAAAGAATCTCTTTTCCAATGATCTTTATATCTGTACACCCACTGGGTGTGTCTGTCAACCTTTGGTCGAGTGGGGGCACGCAAAGTGCACCCACTGGGTGTAGTCCCCGAGACTACGGTGGACTACTGGTAGTCGACTGTAGTCTTTATATTGCGTTGCTACATTTGTACTTCTTCACTCGGTCTGGTCGGGCCATGTCGAATGGAACTGTATGCGGTCGACTGCGGGCAGTTGATTTTTTTGGTCGAACCAGTGGGGGCACGCTGAGTGCACCCACTGGGTGTAGTCCCCGAGACTGCTGTCGAATGTTTGATTCGGCTGTAGTCTTAGAAACGCTACTATTGTCTCTTGGTTACTCGGAAGCAACCTATCCTTGACGTTTGTCGACTGGTTTCTTCGCAGAAATCCAGTGAACTTGCGGCTCGCTTCACTGAGTTGAAGGACCAATAGATCCAGCTCAACCTTGACTTAAAACTTGCTCAAGAGAACTTGCAGAAGGCTCGAGAAGAGGCAAAAGGTATGGCTGGTGAGGTCTACCATTCTTGACGAGTGACTTTTTCCTTTTTGTCAATCCTTGATGTTAATCGCACTCGATGTGCTGCAGATCAACTGGAGGAAGCTCTGAAGAAGAAGGATCAAGATCTTGCCGAAGCGCAGAAGGAGGCCTTGAACAAAACAAAGCTCGCTGAAGAAAAGCTGGCTTTAGTCTCTACTCTTGAACAGGAGAATTCCAGATTGAAAGCTGCTCTTGACGCAGCTAATAAGGAGGTCAGCCGACTGAAGAATGACAAGATTGCTCTGAATGACAAGGCAGGCGAACTGGCTGGGAAGAAGAACGATCTTGAGGTTTATCTCGGGGGACTTGCCAAGAAGTTGTTCATCGTGCTCGAAGGTACCAATTTTCACCCGACTGGCTTGCAGTAACCAAACTCGTGTAGATCCGCTGCCTTATACTTGAATTGTTATTTGTAGAATTCTGCCAGAACATTGAAGAGGAGACCAATCGATTGGAGCCAAGCTTGGACCCCGCCAATTCACTCGTGAAAGACGAGGCCGCTATGAATGTGCTCCGCCTGGAATCCCGCATTGCCAGCGTGGTTGATTATCTGGCTTGACTGAAGGTTGCAGTGTCGCGAATCGACACGTCCCTTTGGCCCAGGGCGACGCTTTTGAATGATCTCGAGTCCCTGATGACTCGACTGAACGACGTCCCTGGTCGAGTGACAGAATGGAAGAAGTCCTCTGCGAGGTGTGGCGCTGATGTTGCCCTGTCTCTGGTTCGCGTCCACTGTAAGGAGGTGCGAGAGGAGAAGTTGGCTGCCATTCAGGTTGCCAATACCAGGAAGCTCAGCTTACAAGACTTCATGGAGACTTTCATTGCTACTGCCACTCATATTGCAGACGGGATCGACTTGGATGAGTTCGTTGCCCCTTCCAGTCCTCCGCCAGTAAAAAACTTTTATGCTTCACTTTAAATTTGCCTCGGAATGCCGAGTGGATTCTGTAATCGTAAAACTCTGTCGAGCCGAGGGCTCGAGTACTTTGATCTGAGGTCTGTGACCTTTGGTTCATATCCGAACTTGATTTACCGTTGAATATCTTCCTAAATTATCCGTCGAGTGGAACTTGATCTTCACTCAAAATAACTTTGTATTTGTGGTGCAGCGTCGAAGGAAAAGGTATCGGTCGATTCGCATCATGCCGTCCTTGCGGGTCGGGACGTGGCCCGTACTTAGGAGAGCACTGGGTTGTAGCTAAGCCCCCGAGTGGGAGGTTTGCTCTCCACTCGGTAGGATTTTTAAACACTTAGGCGAGCACTGGGCTGCAGCTAAGCCCCCGAGTGGGAGGTTTGCTCTCCACTCGGTAGTATTTTTATACACTTAGGCGAGTACTTGGACTGCAGCTAAGCCCCCGAGTGGGAGGTTTGCTCTCCACTCGGTAGGATTTTTATATTCTTAGGCGAGTGCTTGGACTGCAGCTAAGCCTCCGAGTGGGAGGTTTGCTCTCCACCCGGTAGGATTTTAAACACTTAGGCGAGCACTGGGCTGCAGCTAAGCCCCTGAGTGGGAGGTTTGCTCTCCACTCGGTAGGATTTTTATATTCTTAGGCGAGTGCTTGGACTGCAGCTAAGCCTCCGAGTGGGAGGTTTGCTCTCCACTCAGTAGGATTTTAAACACTTAGGCGAGCACTGGGCTGCAGCTAAGCCCCCGAGTCGGAGTCTGGCTCACCACTCGGTAGGATTTTAAACACTTAGGCGAGCACTGGGCTGCAGCTAAGCCCCCGAGTGGGAGGTTTGCTCTCCACTCGGTAGGAATTTGAACACTTAGGCGAGCACTGGGCCGCAGCTAAGCCCCCGAGTGCGAGTCTGGCTCACCACTCGGTAGGATTTTTTGCAAACTTAGGCGAAACGTACTCGCAGCTAAGCTACCCACTGGGGGATTTTGATGCAAACAAAAGTGACAACAATTACAGGAAGAACTGGGACACTCTTGTCTTTGATAAAAATAAACTACAGAAGTTTCTCTTATTACATCCCGTCCGAGTGAGAACTCAAGTGTAAAATGGGCGGAGTAGTTCCGCATTCCAAGCTCGAGGCTCGTCGATCCGGCGATCGACATTGTAAAGGTGATATGCTCCGTTGTGGAGGAATCTGGTGACAATGAAGGGGCCTTCCCAAGTAGGAGCAAGTTTGTGTGGTTTCTGTTGATCCACTCGAAGGACCAAATCTCCTTCTTGGAAGGCTCGACTCTTCACGTTTCTGGCGTGGAACCGACGCAAGTCTTGCTAATAGATGGTAGACCTGATCATAGCCATTTCTCTCTCCTCCTCTAGGAGGTTGACTGCGTCCTGCCGGGCTTGCTCTGCTTCATCCTCGGTGTAAAGCTCGACTCGGGGTGCATTATGAAGTAGATCGCTCGGCAGGACTGCTTCGGCTCCGTAAACCAGAAAGAACGGAGTTCTTCCAGTCGACCGGTTCGGGGTGGTCCTCAATCCCCATAGAACTGACGGAAGCTCGTCGACCCAAGCGCCTGCTGCGTGCTTGAGATCACGCATCAGTCGAGGCTTTAGTCCTTTGAGAATTAGACCATTTGCCCTTTCAGCCTGTCCATTCGACTGGGGATGCGCGACCGAGGCATAGTCGATTCGTGTGCCTTGAGAGGCACAAAATGCTCTGAACCTGTCTGAATCGAAGTTTGACCCATTGTCCGTGATGATGCTATGTGGGACTCCATATCTGAATATTAGCTCCCTGATGAAACTGATAGCAGTGCTAGCGTCCAGATTTTTGATAGGCTTAGCTTCAATCCACTTGGTAAACTTGTCGACTGCTACAAGCACATGTGTGAATCCGCTCCTGCCTGTTCTCAGTGGTCCAACCATGTCCAGTCCCCAAACAGCGAAGGGCCAGACGAGTGGAATGGTCTTCAGGGCTGATGCTGGCTTGTGCGACATGTTGGAGTAGAACTGGCAGCCTTCACACTTGTCTACTATCTCTTTCGCCATTTCATTTGCTCTAGGCCAGTAAAAACCCGCTCGGTATGCTTTAGCCACAATGTTCCGAGAGGACGCATGGTGACCACAGGTCCCCTGGTGGATATCGTCAAGGATTATCTGACCTTCCTCTGGAGTTATGCACTTCTGACCGATTCCCGTCGCGCTTTCTCTGTATAAGTGTCCCTTTATGACCGTGAAGGCTTTGGATTGACGGACGATCTGTCGAGCCTCTTCCTCGTCTTCTGGGAGTTCTTTCCTCAAGATATAAGCAATGTATGGTACTGTCCAGTCGGGAGTGATTGCCAGGACTTCCATGATTAGGTCGACCACAGCAAGAATTTCGACTTCAGTTAGATCTGTGGCACTTTTCGGCTGCGGGGTTCCTCTGTAAAAGGATCCTCCTGGACTGATGGCGAGTGGATGTGCTCCAAGAACACATTGCTAGGAATGGCTTCTCTCTTGGAGCCTATCTTTGCCAAATCATCAGCTGCTTGATTTTTCAGTCGGGGGATGTGATGAAGCTCTAACCCCTCGAACTTCTTTTCGAGCTTTCTTACTGCGTTGCAGTAGCCAGTCATAGCTGGGCTTCTAACGTCCCACTCCTTCATCACCTGATTAACCACCAAATCTGAGTCGCCATAGACCATGAGGCGACGAACGCCGAGTGAAATGGCCATGCGCAACCCATACAAAAGTGCTTCATATTCTGCTTCATTGTTGGAGGAATCGAAGTGAATCTGGAGAACGTAGCTGAGCTTATCTCCTCGGGGGAGACCAGTACTACCCCAGCACCGGAACCATTCAGCATCTTAGATCCATCGAAGAACATGGTCCAGTGCTCCGAGTGAACTTGAGTCGGAAGTTGCTGTTCAATCCACTCGGCGACGAAATCTACAATTGCTTGGGACTTGATAGCCTTCTTTGCTTCGAACTTGATATCTAAGGGAAGGAGTTCAATCGCCCACTTCACCACTCGACCAGTTGCATCTCTGTTGTGCAAAATCTCTGCCAGTGGAGCATCGCTGACGACTGTAATGGAATGATCAGAGAAGTAGTGTGCAACCTTCTTCGTGGTCATGTAAATCCCATACACAAGTTTCTGGTAATGAGGATATCTTTGCTTTGAGGGGGTCAAAACTTCAGACACATAATATACTGGGCGTTGAACTCTGAAGGTCTTTCCTTCTTCTTCCTGCTCGACCATAAGTACTGTACTAACAACTTGTCCCGTGGCCGCAATGTAAAGCAGCAGAGGCTCTTTACTGATTGGGGCAGCAAGCACCGGCTGGGTGGAGAGCAGAGCTTTGAGGTCTGCAAACGCTGCATCAGCTTTTGGAGTCCACTCGAACTTGTCAGATTTCTTCATCAGTCGGTAAAGAGGCAACGCCTTTTCACCGAGACAAGAAATGAATCGACTTAAAGCGGCCAAGCAACCTGTAAGCTTCTAGACATCGTGCACACGCTCAGGGCGCTTCATCCGGAGTATGGTGCCAACTTTTTCAGGATTCGCGTCGATTCCTCGTTCGGAAACGAGAAAACCGAGTAACTTTCCACCTGGAACTCCGAATGTACACTTTGACGGATTGAGCTTGATATCATACCTCCTGAGGTTGGCAAAGGTTTCGGCAAGGTCAGTCAGTAGGTCGGAACCTTTCCGTGACTTGACCACAATATCATCCATGTATGCTTCCACGTTTCGACTGATCTGAGTGACTAAACACTTCTGAATCATCCTCATGAACGTGGCTCCCGCATTCTTGAGGCCGAAGGGCATGGTGACATAGCAGAAGCATCCGAATGGAGTGATGAAAGCATTTTTGATCTCGTCGGTCCATACAGACGGATCTGATGGTACCCTGAATAGGCGTCTAGAAAAGACAAGCGCTCACACCCCGCGGTCGAGTCGACTATCTGGTCGATGCGGGGGAGAGGGAAATGATCTTTCGGGCAGGCCCGATTGATATGCTTGAAGTCGATGCACATGTGAAGCGACTTATCCTTCTTGGGGACCATGACAACATTGGCGAGCCACTCGGAGTGGTAAATCTCTCTGATGAACTCCGCTGCTAGTAGCCGAGCCACCTCCTCGCCAATGGCTTTCCTCTTCTGGACGGCGGACCGTCGAAGATATTATTTCACAGGCTTAAATTTCGGGTCGACTCGTAGACGGTGCTCAGCCAGTCCCCTGGGAACTCCAGGCATGTCAGAGGGCTTCCATGCGAAGATGCCCCAGTTCTCACGGAGGAACTGGATGAGCGCTTCTTCCTATTTGGAGTCGAGCGTCGTTGAGATGTGAGTCGGAGCTACACTGGGATCGGACGGGTGAATGTGAACTGGCTTCGTCTCGCCGGACGACTGGAATGCTGACTCTGAAGCAGGCTTCTTGGCTCGAAGCAATTCACTCGGATCTGCAGTCTTCTGATACTCATGCAACTCGACCACCGCCATCTGGGCGTCAGCAATCTTTGAACCCTTCTGAAAACACTCTTCTGCTTTCTTCCGGTTGCCCGTAACAGTGATCACACCCCTAGGGCCAGGCATCTTCAATTTGAGATACACGTAACATGGTCGAGCCATGAAGCGTGCATAAGCTGGTCTGCCCAAAATAGCATGATAGGCACTTTGGAAGTCCACAACCTCGAATGTCTACTTTTCCTTGCGGTAATTCTTCGAATCACCGAAAACCACATCAAGAGCAATCTGGCCGAGTGACTCGGCTTTCTTCCCGGGAATGACTCCATGGAAGCTCATGTTACTGGTACTGAGCCTAGACATCAGAATGCCCATCCCTTTCAACGTTTCTGCGTACAGAATGTTCAGGCCGGTGCCACCATCCATCAGGACTTTGGTCAGTCGAGTGCCTTCGACGACTGGGTCGACCACCAGCACTTGCCTCCCGGGGGTGGCAATGTGCGTGGGGTGATCAGACCGGTCGAACGTGATGGCAGTCTGAGACCACTTCAGGTAGCTGGGTGTTGCCGGGGCAACCATATTTACTTCACGGTTAATGACTTTCAGTCGACTTTTGCTCTCGACATCAGCAAAAATCATCAAGGTGGAATTGACTTGGGGGTACCCGTCGTCACTATCTTCCTTATCCTCAACTTTGTCTGACTCTTTTTCCTTGTCCTTGGACTGCTTGCCCTGGAACTGCTGAATCAGGAGCCGACACTGTCGAGTGGTATGCTTGGGGTAAATGAGTTTACCCTCTTCATCTTTCTTGGTGTGAATGTGACACGGCAGATCCAAAACATCGTTTCCGTCCTGATATTTTACTTTCTTGGGGTTCTAGGGCCCCTTATGTTTCCCCTTGAATTTTCCCTGGGTTACGGCCAGGGCCTCCCCAGGAGCAGCTGGCTCGGCCTTCCGCTTCTGCTTCCGACTGGAATTGCCTCCGGTTTCCTGGGCGACTGCTTTCTGCTTGCCACTCCGGAGTCGATCTTCATCTTCACCATTAGCGTATTTGGTGGCAATTTCCATCATCTGATTCAGAGACATTTCTCCGGTCCGACCGAACTTCAGGTTCAACTCTCTGTTCTTGACGCCTTCTTTAAAGGCATAAACTACTTGATGATCTGGTACATTCTCTACCGTGTGATGCAGAGTGATCCACCTCTGGATGTAATCTCTCAGTGTTTCATTCGGCTTATGCACGCAAGACCGCAATTCTGTAAGGCCTGCCGGTCGTTTGCACGTTCCTTCGAAAGTCGTGACAAACACTCGGGAGAGGTCCTCCCAAGTGTAGATGCTACTGGGTGCGAGCTGATTCAGCCATGCTCTGGCTGAGCCCTCTAACAAGAGAGGCAAATGCTTCATAGCCACCTCATCATTGCCGCCACCAATCTGGATAGCCACTCGGTAATCTTCGAGCCAAGTGCCAGGCTTAGACTCACAAGTGAACTTGCTGACTCCAGTCGCCAATCTGAAGTTGGGAGGAATCACTGCGGCCCTGATGGCTCGACTGAAACACTCTGGCCCTGAAACGTGTACTCTGCTGCTGGTAGGCACATCTCTGTCATGGCCTTCTCTGTGAGCTCTGTTCCTGTCGACCAAACTTTGAACAAGGATGGACCTCGCATCAAAGCCTGGTCCCCTGGGGTCGACTGGAATCCTCCGCCCAACACTGTGAGGGCGTCTGTCCTCCTGCCGTCGAGGCGCATATGACCCACTCCTCGGGGGAGGGGTTGGCACTCGACGCTGATCATCGCGATCGAGTCGGTGATCATACTGCTCATTTCTCCTGTACTGATCGTGCCGGTCTCCACGTCCCTCACGCCTCGGGGGCGATCTTGGGCTGTGAGCCGACTGTACTGTATCCGCTGCAACGGACTGACTGTGGATCCTATTGTGCGACTGAGAAATAGCGGAATTCTGGTTATCTGCTGCCCGGAGGAACGCTCTGATATGCAACAAGCCCCTACCAGCCTCTGACTGGGAGGGCTGAATCAATTCTGCTATTCGGGCCGCGGCTACCAAATTCTGAACTGGAGTTCGATATACCTGCGTAGGCGGGAAGAGCTGACGCCGACTGGACTCGGGAGCCCGCTGACGCGCTCTCTCGTTGAGTGCTCGCTGGAGATTCTCCAGTCGAGTGCGCTCGGCCAAGTTAGCCAAACGCGCGTCCTCCAAGGCTCGGGCCTCGGGGGTTTCTCCAACGATAGGAGTGTGGAGTGCATCCATGTTCCGGCAGCAAAGCTCCTCTCGCTGCTGCGACCTGAGATGCTCGGGGAGATACTCCTCGTGGAGGTGCGCCGAGTCGTCCCCACCCGCGCCTCCGTCGGTACGGGGAAAACCTGGAGGGCTGCGAGTCCAATCAATCACCAGAACCTCCGCTGCAGGATCACTGCTGTCGCATTCGGATGCGGTCTCTGCGGAGCCAGTCGGCAGATCGAACAGGCCGTAGAGAGATTCGTCGGGCACGATTGCCGCGACTTGAGGGGTGGCCGTCTGGCGGGCCACCGCATGCCTCACCCACCTCTGAAGTCTCGACCGGCCGGAGCGCTTGCGTCGGGGAGAGACAAGGTGGGGAGGTGAAACGGGAGCTGACCGATACTGGGTCGACGGCTGCCGCAGGAGGACGCCACGAACGCATGCGCGGAAGTGTGTCGCCCTGCGGACGGGGAGCGCGTCGATGTCGAGTGGAGCCTCCTGAAGCCAAGCGGAGTCGTCGGCGATGAACGTGAGCGCGCCGAGACGGATCTCGCGGCCCTCCACCAAAACTCTACACGAAACCATGATCAAGGAGATCGGAAAAATGGCAACTCCTGCAACCAAGCGCTAAGATTCCTGCCCCACGGTGGGCGCCAACTGTCGTGGTTCTAAGTCTGACAGTAGTGTAGGGGGGTTAGTATGGAGAGGCTAGATCTTAGCTATGTAGAAGCTGTAAGCACACAAAGATGTACGAGTTCAGGCCCTTCTTAGAGGAAGTAAAAGCCCTACGTCTCGGTGCCCGGAGGCGGTGGACTGGATTATAAGTGTGAGAATGACAGGGGTGCCAACCCTTGATACTGAGGAGGGGGGTGGCTTATATAGAGTTCGCCAGCCCTCTCCTGCCCTCAGTAATGCAGGGTTTAAGGTACATTAAGGTCGAGCGTTACAGATAACGCCTCTAATAAAGAGCTATGATGACCATAAAGACTACTTAATGACCGACCGTTTGCCTGTGGAGCGACTTTAGATCTCCTGGCAGTCGAATGGTTGGCTTCGTGGTCGAGTGGTAGCTTCTTGGTCGAGTGTCTTGAACCCGTCGAGTGGGTACCTTTAAGTCGATTGAAAGGTGACTTCTTCTAAGGATGTCCTTGGGTAGGGCTCTGAGGACAGGTCTGTGCCCTACCCCAGGTACATAGCTTCATCAGGTGCGCCCCCTTGGGCCTCCCCCTGCGCCTAGGGTTGGAAACCCTAGGGGTGGGGGCGCCCCACTTGACTTGGGGGGCAAGTCCCCCCTTGGCCGCCGCCCCCCCTTTGAGATGGATCTCTAGGGGGCTGGCGCCCCCCTGGACCCCTATATAAAGAGGGGGGGAGGGCAGCCGCACCCCAAGACTTGGCGCCTCCCTCTCCCTCCTGCAACACCTCTCCCTCTCGCTGAGCTTGGCGAAGCCCTGCCGAGATCCTCGCTGCATCCACCACCACGCCGTCGTGCTGCTGGATCTCCATCAACCTCTCCTTCCCCTTGCTGGATCAAGAAGGAGGAGACGTCTTCCCCAACCGTACGTGTGTTGAACGCGGAGGTGCCGTCCGTTCGGCACTTGGTCATCAGTGATTTGGATCACGGCGAGTACGACTCCATCATCCCCGTTCTCTTGAACGCTTCCGGTCGCGATCTACAAGGGTATGTAGATGCACTCCTATCCCCCTCGTTGCTAGAGAACTCCATAGATTGATCTTGGTGATGCATAGAATTTTTTTGATTTCTGCTACGTTACCCGACAGTGGCATCATGAGCTAGGTCTATGCGTAGTTACTATGCACGAGTAGAACACAAAGCAGTTGTGGGCGTCGATATTGTCAATTATCTTGCCGTTACTAGTCTTATCTTGATTCGGCGGCATTGTGGGATGAAGCGGCCCGGACCGACCTTACACGTACGCTTACGTGAGACAGGTTCCACCAACTGACATGCACTAGTTGCATAAGGTGGCTAGCGGGTGTCTGTCTCTCCCACTTTAGTTGGATCGAATTCGATGAAAAGGGTCCTTATGAAGGGTAAATAGAAATTGGCATGTCACGTTGTGGTTTTGACGTAGGTAAGAAACGTTCTTGCTAGAACCCTAATGCAGCCACGTAAAAACATGCAACAACAATTAGAGGACGTCTAACTTGTTTTGCAGCATGTGCCGTGTGATGTGATATGGCCAAAAGATGTGATGAATGATATATGTGATGTATGAGATTGATCATGTTCTTGTAATAGGAATCACGACTTGCATGTTGATGAGTATGACAACCAGCAGGAGCCATAGGAGTTGTCTTTATTTATTATATGACCTGCATGTCATTGAATAATGCCATGTAATTACTTTACTTCTTTGCTAAACCGTTAGTCATAGTAGTAGAAGTAATAGCTGGCGAACAACTTCATGGAGACACGATGATGGAGATCATGATGATGGAGATCATGGTGTCATGCCGGTGACGAAGATGATCATGGCGCCCCGAAGATGGAGATCAAAGGAGCAATATGATATTTGCCATATCATGTCACTATTTGATTGCATGTGATGTTTATCATGTTTATGGTTCTTATTTGCTTAGAACAACGGTAGTAGATAAGATGATCCCTCACAATAATTTCAAGAAAGTGTTCCCCCTAACTGTGCGCCATTGCGAAAGTTCGTTGTTCCGAAGCACCACGTGATGATCGGGTGTGATAGGTTCTAACATTCACATACAACGGGTGTAAGCCAGATTTACACATGCAAAACACTTAGGTTGACTTGACGAGCCTAGCATGTACAGACATGGCCTCGGAACACAAGAGACCAAAAGGTCGAACATGAGTCGTATGGAAGATACGATCAACATGGAGATGTTCACCGATGATGACTAGTCCGTCTCACGTGATGATCGGACACGACCTAGTTGAGTCGGATCATGTATCACTTAGATGAAGAGAGGGATGTCTAATCTGAGTGGGAGTTCATTAAATAATTTGATTAGATGAACTTAATTATCATGAACTTAGTCTAAATAATCTTTGCAATATGCCTTGTAGATCAAATGGCCCACGCTAATGTCAACCTCAAATTCAACGCATTCCTAGAGAAAACCAAGCTGAAAGATGATGGCAGCAACTATACGGACTGGGTCCGGAACCTGAGGATCATCCTCATAGCTGCCAGGAAATAATATGTCCTAGAAGCACCGCTAGGTGAAGCACCCATCCCAGAGAACCAAGACGTTATGAACGCTTGGCAGCAGCGTGCTGATGATTACTCCCTCGTTCAGTGCGGCATGCTTTACAACTTAGAACCGGGGCTCCAACAGCGTTTTGAGCAACACAGAGCATATGAGATGTTCGAAGAGCTGAAAATGGTTTTCCAAGCTCATGCCCGGGTCGAGAGATATGATGTCTCCGACAAGTTCTACAGTTGTAAGATGGAGGAAAATAGTTCTGTCAGTGAGCACATACTTAAAATGTCTGGGTTGCACAACCGCTTGACTCAGCTAGGAGTTAATCTCCCGGATGACGCGGTCGTTGACAGAATCCTTCAGTCGCTCCCACCAAGCTACAAGAGCTTTGTGATGAACTTCAATATGCAGGGGATGGAAAAGACCATTCCTGAGGTATATTCAATGCTGAAATCAGCGGAGGTGGAGATCAAAAAGGAACATCAAGTGTTGATGGTAAATAAAACCACCAAGTTCAAGAAAGGCAAGGGTAAGAAGAAGGACGACAAGGGAGTTGCCGCGCCCGGCAAGCCAGTTGCCGGGAAGAAGCCAAAGAATGGACCCAAGTCTGAAACTGAGTGCTTTTATTGCAAGGAAAAGGGACACCGGAAGCGGAACTGCCCCAAATACTTAGCAGACAAGAAGGCCGGCAACACTGAAGGTATATGTGATATACATGTAATTGATGTGTACATTACCAGTACTCGTAGTAGCTCCTGGGTATTTGATACCGGTGCGGTTGCTCATATTTGTAACTCAAAACAGGAGCTGCGGAATAAATGGGGACTGGCGAAGGACGAGGTGACGATGCGCGTCGGGAATGGTTCCAAGGTCGATGTGATCGCCGTCGGCACGCTACCTCTACATTTACCTATGGGATTAGTTTTAAACCTCAATAATTGTTATTTAGTGCCAGCTTTGAGCATGAACATTGTATCTGGATCTCGTTTAATGCGAGATGGCTACTCATTTAAATCTGAGAATAATGGTTGTTATATTTATATGAGAGATATGTTTTATGGCCATGCCCCGCTGGTGAATGGTTTATTCTTAATGAATCTCGAACGTAATGTTACACATATTCATAGTGTGAATACCAAAAGATGTAAGGTTGATAATGATAGTCCCACATACTTGTGGCACTGCCGCCTTGGTCACATAGGTGTCAAACGCATGAAGAAGCTCCATACAGATGGACTTTTGGAGTCTCTTGATTTCGAATCATTTGACACGTGCGAAACATGCCTCATGGGGAAGATGACCAAGACTCTGTTCTCCGAAACAATGGAGCGAGCAACCAACTTATTGGAAATCATACATACTGATGTGTGGGGTCCAATGAGTGTTGAGGCTCGCAGTGGCTATCGTTATGTTCTCACTCTCACTGATGACTTGAGTAGATATGGGTATGTCTACTTAATGAAACACAAGTCTGAGACCTTTGAAAAGTTCAAGGAATTTCAGAGTGAGGTTGAGAATCAGCATGACAGAAAAATCAAGTTCTTACGATCAGATCATGGGGGAGAATATTGAAGTCACGAATTTGGTATGCACTTAAGGAAATGTGGAATCGTTTCACAACTCACGCCGCCTAGAACACCTCAGCGTAACGGTGTGTCCGAACGTCGTAATCGCACTCTATTGGATATGGTGTGATCTATGATGTCACTCACTGATTTACCGCTATCATTTTGGGGATACGCTCTAGAGACAGCTACATTCACTTTAAATAGGGCACCATCTAAATCCGTTGAGACGACACCGTATGAATTATGGTTTAGGAAGCAACCTAAGCTGTCGTTTCTAAAAGTTTGGGGATGCGATGCTTATGTCAAGAAACTTCAACCTGAAAAGCTCGAACCCAAGTCGGAAAAATGCGTCTTCATAGGATACCCTAAGGAAACCATTGGGTATACCTTCTACCTCAGATTCAAAGGCAAGATCTTTGTTGCCAAGAACGGGGCCTTTCTAGAGAAAGAGTTTCTCTCGAAAGAAGTAAGTGGGAGGAAAGTGGAACTTGATGAAGTATTACCTCTTGAACCGGAGAGTAGCGCAGCTCAAGAAAATGTTTCTGTGGTGCCTCCACCGATTAGAGAGGAGGTTAATGATGTGATCATGAAACTTCAGATCAAGTTGCCACTGAACTTCGTAGGTCCACAAGGACACGTTCCGCACCAGAGTGGTACGACAACCCTGTCCTGGAAATCATGTTGTTAGACAACGGTGAACCTTCGAACTATGAAGAAGCAATGGTGGGCCCAGATTCCAACAAATGGCTTGAAGCCATGCAATCCGATATAGGATCCATTTATGAAAACAAAGTATGGACTTTGACAGACTTGCCCGATGATCGGTGAGCGATAGAGAATAAATGGATCTTTAAGAAGAAGACGGACGCGGATGGTAATGTTACCATCTATAAGGCTCGACTTGCCGCTAAGGGTTATCGACAAGTTCAAGGGGTTGACTACGATGAGACCTTCTCACCCGTAGCGAAGCTGAAGTCCGTCCGAATCTTGTTAGCAATTGCCGCATACCATGATTATGAGATATGGCAAATGGACGTCAAAACGGCATTCCTCAACGGCTTTCTTAAGGAAGAATTGTATATGATGCAGCCGGAAGGTTTTGTCAATCCTCAGAATGCTAACAAGGTATGCAAGCTCCAGCGCTCCATTTATGGGCTGGTGCAAGCATCTCGGAGTTGGAACATTCGCTTTGATGAAATGATCAAAGCGTTTGGGTTTATGCAGACTTATGGAGAAGCCTGCGTTTACAAGAAAGTGAGTGGGAGCTCTGTAGCATTTCTCATATTATATGTGGATGACATACTCTTGATGGGAAATGATATAGAACTTTTGGACAGCATTAAGGCCTATTTGAATAAGTGTTTTTAATGAAGGACCTTGGAGTAGCTGCTTATATATTAAGCATCAAGATCTATAGAGATAGATCGAGACGCCTCATAGGTCTTTCACAAAGCACATACCTTGATAAGATATTGAAGAAGTTCAATATGGATCAGTCCAAGAAGGGGTTCTTGCTTGTGTTGCAAGGTGTGAAGTTGAGCTCAGCTCAATGTCCGACCACGACATAAGATAGAGAAAAGATGAGTGTCGTCCCCTATGCCTCAGCCATAGGGTCTATCATGTACGCCATGCTGTGTACCAGAACTAATGTAAACCTTGCCGTAAGTTTGGTAGGAAGGTACCAAAGTAATCCCGACATGGAACACTGGACAGCGGTCAAGAATATCCTGAAGTACCTGAAAAGGACTAAGGACATGTTTCTCGTATATGGAGGTGACGAAGAACTCGTCTTAAAGGGTTACGTTGACGCTAGCTTTGACACAGATCTGGATGACTCCAAGTCACAAACCGGATACGTGTTTATTTTGAATGGTGGGGCAGTAAGCTGGTGCAGTTGCAAGCAAAGTGTCATGGCGGGATCTACATGTGAAGCGGAGTACATGGCAGCCTCGGAGGCAGCGCATGAAGCAATCTGGATGAAGGACTTCATCACCGACCTAGGAGTCATACCCAATGCGTCGGGGCCGGTCGCTCTCTTCTATGACAACACTGGAGCTATTGCCCTTGCCAAGGAGTCCAGGTTTCACAAGAAGACCAGACACATCAAGCACCGCTTCAACTCCATTCGTGAAAATGTTCAAGATGGAGACATAGATATTTGTAAAGTACATACGGATCTGAATGTCGCAGATCCGTTGACTAAACCTCTCCCTAGGGCAAAACATGATCAACACCAGAACTCTATGGGTGTTCGATTCATCACAATGTAACTAGATTATTGACTCTAGTGCAAGTGGGAGACTGTTGGAAATATGCCCTAGAGGCAATAATAAAAGGATTATTATTATATTTCCTTGTTCATGATAATTGTCTATTGTTCATGCTATAATTGTTTTATCCGGAAATCGTAATACATGTGTGAATACATAGACCACAACATGTCCCTAGTGAGCCTCTAGTTGACTAGCTCGTTGATCAACAGATAGTCATGGTTTCCTGACTATGGGCATTGGATGTCATTGATAACGGGATCACATCATTAGGAGAATGATGTGATGGACAAGACCCAATCCTAAGCCTAGCACAAGATCGTGTAGTTGGTTTACTAAAGCTTTTCCAATGTTAAGTATCATTTCCTTAGACCATGAGATCATGTAACTCCCGGATGCCATAGGAGTGCTTTGGGTGTGCCAAACATCACAACGTAACTGGGTGACTATAAAGGTATACTACAGGCATCCCCGAAAGCATCTATTGGGTTGACACGGATCGAGACTGGGATTTGTCACTCTGTATGACAGAGAGGTATCTCTGGGCCCACTCGGTAATGCATCATCATAATGAGCTCAATGTGACCATGTGGTTGGTCACGGGATCATGCATTACGGTACGAGTAAACTGACTTGCCGGTAACGAGATTGAACGAGGTATTGGGATATCGACGATCGAATCTCGGGCAAGTAACGTACCGATTGATAAAGGGAATTGTATACGGGATTACTTGAATCCTCGACATCGTGGTTCATCCAATGAGATCATTGAGGAGCATGTGGGAGCCAACATGGGTATCCAGATCCCGCTGTTGGTTATTGAACGGAGAGTCGTCTCGGTCATGTCTGCGTGTCTCCCGAACCCGTAGGGTCTACACACTTAAGGTTCGGTGACGCTAGGGTTGTAGAGATATTAGTATGCAGCAACCCGAAAGTTGTTCGGAGTCCCGAATGAGATCCCGGACGTCACGAGGAGTTCCGGAATGGTCCGGATGTAAAGATTTATATATAGGAAGTCCAGTTTCGTCCATCGGGAAAGTTTTGGGGGTTATCGATATTGTACCGGGACCACCAAAAGGGTCCCGGGGGTCCATCGGGTGGGGCCACCTATCCCGGAGGGCCCCATGGGCTGAAGTGGGAGGGGAACCAGCCCCTGGTGGGCTGGTACGCCCCCCTTGGGCCTCCTCCTGCGCCTAGGGTTGGAAACCCTAGGGGTGGGGGCGCCCCACTTGACTTGGGGGGCAAGTCCCCCCCTTGGCTGCCGCCCCCCCTTTGAGATGGATCTCTAGGGGGTCGGCGCCCCCCTTGGACCCCTATATAAAGAGGGGGGAGGGAGGGCAGCCGCACCCCAAGCCTTGGCGCCTCCCTCTCCCTCCCGCAACACCTCTCCCTCTCGCTGAGCTTAGCGAAGCCCTGCCGAGATCCTCGCTGCATCCACCACCACGCCGTCGTGCTGCTGGATCTCCATCAACCTCTCCTTCCCCTTGCTGGATCAAGAAGGAGGAGACGTCTTACCCAATCGTATGTGTGTTGAACGCGGAGGTGCTATCCGTTCGGCACTTGGTCATTGGTGATTTGGATCGCGGCGAGTACGGCTCCATCATCCCCGTTCTCTTGAACGCTTCCGCTCGCGATCTACAAGGGTATGTAGATGCACTCCTATCCCCCTCGTTTCTAGAGAACTCCATAGATTAATTTTGGTGATGCGTAGAATTTTTTTGATTTCTACTACGTTACCCAACAGTTCGTCCTTCGCCTCGAGTTCCAACACCCAAGGCTCCAGATTTCAGGCGCTTCGGATCTTCGACAATGTCCGGCCCCGACCTTCGAGGCCGATGCATGCCCTCCTCCGTTACGGAGGAGGACGTGCTAAAGCTGAAAGAGGCCAGTTTTTGACCGGCGAAATCTCACATAGGTTACCTGCTCAAGGGTAGGCCATTCCCACTCCCAAGCCTGGTGAGAGCGTGGTGTTCATGTCTCACTTCCGTCGGGGGCTAGGCTTCCAGATGGATCCCTTCGTGAGGGGGCTCATGTTTTATTATGGGTTGGAATTTCATGACTTAGCTCTGGAGTCCATCCTCCACATTTCCTCATTCATCGTCGTGTGTGAAGCCTTCCTCCGTGCTACTCCTCACTTCGGACTATGGCTCAAGACCCTCAAAGTTGAACCGAAGATGATCGAGGGACGACACGCGGAGTGCGGAGGCGCTGTTATAAGCAAGAATGCTGATGCTCCATGGCCCGAGGGCTCTTTTCAAGAGGAGCTCGGCTTATGGCAACGAGAGTGGTTCTATATCACCGCTCCTAGGGGCACCAAGTGGGTGGCGCCACCTGCCTTTCACTCGGGTCCCCCACCACAGCTAGCGTCATGGGTCAATAAAGGACTAGACTGGGGGCCATCCAAGGACGTGCCCTTGTTGTAGGGCCGCATCTGGGATCTCTTAGAAAGAGACCTCAACCTGGTCAAAGTGACACAGGTCATGCTGATCCGCCAAACCCTGCCCGGCAAAGTCGCCCCCTTCGCCTGTGGGAGTTTAATCCGGAGGGACTGTGAGCTCTCCAGCATTTCATGGGCGCAACGCCCGTGGATATGTATGAATTGTTCTTTGGATCACAAGCAACGTGCCCGGATTTGACCGAGGACGCAGGTCTGAGCTGCAATCGCTCGGATACTCAAGTAAGTAGCCTTGTGCCCGGACTCGCTATCAGTATATTTGTCATAAACTTGCCCTTAAAAGAGTTGTCCTTTAAATAGGAGTGTATAGAGAAAGCAAAGCTTATCAGGTGTGCGGCTCCCCTCCCCGAGACCACACGGGATCCCGTGCTGGTCAGGATGTTGAAGATTGTGCCTTTGGAGGAAAGCAAGGGAGGGGGCAAGGAAACAACAACCTCCTCGAAGGAGGCTATTCGGAAGGGAGGAATCGAAAATTCCTCTCCTCAGGGGAAGAAGAGGACCGCCTCTGAAGACCCGGAGATCATGGCCTCAAAGCGGGGGAAGAAATCCTCGTCAGAGGGTCCTGCGCCGGGGGATACCTCGGCTGAATTATGTCCTCAAGGGGACCAGCCCTTCACCAAGCTGTAAGTAGAGAGGGGTTTTCTTTTTAAGAGATAAGAGAAATCCTTGCTTTATATCTGAGAAAAGTAACCGAAATTTTACCTTGTAGTTCGGACCTCAGCCCTTCTCAGCAGGGCTCGTCTTCGGGGGACCTTCTTACGGAGATGATGGAGAGCGGAACGCCTTCCCCTGTCGTACCGCCTAGCGAGGCGGGCGATCCTGAAGTATCGTCGCGGAGGGTTTCTTCAAATCCGGCAGGGCCGGACGGTAGTCATCTGGGCCCCCAAAGCCCTCCGCGTCCGGCCTTCGAAAAGGGCCATCGGACGAGTCTGGCACCGTCCGGTGCTGTAGGATCAGAAGTATGTCTAGAGGGGGGGTGATTAGACTACTTGACCAAATAAAAACTTAGCCTTTTCCCAATTTTAGTTCTTGGCAGATTTTAGCAACTTTAGGACAAGTCAAGCAATCATCACACAATTCAAGCAAGCATGCAAAGAGTATATAGCAGCGGAAAGTAAAGCATGGAACTTGCAAGAATGTAAAGGGAAGGGTTTGGAGAATTCAAACGCAATTGGAGACATGGATGTTTTTCCCGTGGTTCGGATAGGTGGTGCTATCCTACGTCCACGTTGATGGAGACTTCAATCCACGAAGGGTAACGGTTGCGCGAGTCCATGGAGGGCTCCACCCATGAAGGGTCCACGAAGAAGCAACCTTGTCTATCCCACCATAGCCATCGCCCACGAAGGACTTGCCTCACTAGCGGTAGATCTTCACGAAGTAGGCAATCTCCTTGCCCTTACAAACTCCTTGGTTCAACTCCACAATCTTGTCGGAGGCTCCCAAGTGACACCTAGCCAATCTAGGAGACACCACTCTCCAAGAAGTAACAAATGGTGTGTTGATGATGAATTCCTTGCTCTTGTGCTTCAAATGATAGTCTCCCCAACACTCAACTCTCTCTCATAGGATTTGGATTTGGTGGAAAGAAGATTTGAGTGGAAAGCAACTTGGGGAAGGCTAGAGATCAAGATTCATATGGTAGGAATGAAATATCTTGGCCTCAACACAAGGGTAGGTGGTTCTCTCTCAGAACATATGAGTTGGAAGTGTATATGTGTTCTGTTGGCTCTCTCCACGAATGAAGAGGAGGTGGAGGGGTATATATAGCCTCCACACAAAATCCAACCGTTACACACAATTTACCAATCTCGGTGGGACCGAATCAACAAACTCGGTCGGACCAAAATAGTAAACCTAGTGACCATTAGAGATTTTCGTGGGACTGACATGCAACTTGGTAGGACCGATACGGTTAGGGTTAGGGCATAAGGTAATATCGATGAGACCGATTACACAAACTCGATGAGACCGATTTGGTAATTAGCTAACCAGAGAGTTGGTCAGGTAAACTCGGTGGGACCGATTTGCTCTTTCGGTGAGACCGAAAAGTTACAAAAGGGAAACAGAGAGTTTACATTGCAGTCTCGGTGGGACCGATTTGCTCTTTCGGTGAGACCGAAAAGTTACAAAAGGGAAACAGAGAGATTGCAACCCCATCTCGGTGAGACCGAGATCCCTATCGGTAGAACCGATTTGCTAGGGTTTGGCAGTGGCTTATGACATGTGAAACTCGGTGGCGCCGGATGGAAAGAATCGGTAGGACCGAGTTCGGCTTGGAGTTTAGGTCATATGTGGAAGTGGGAAAGTCTCATTAAGCAACACCTCATCCCTCCTTGATAGTATTGGCTTTTCCTATGGACTCAATGTGATCTTGGATCACTAAAATATAAAATGAAGAGTCTTGAGCTTTTGAGCTTGAGCCAATCCTTTGTCCTTAGCATTTTGAGGGTTCCACTTTCACCATCCATGCCATGCCAATCATTGAGCTTTCCTGAAATAATTATCATGGAATAGCATTAGCTCAATGAGCTATATGTTGTTATGAATTACCAAAACCACCTAGGGATAGTTGCACTTTCAATCTCCCCCTTTTTGGTAATTGATGACAACATATAGATCAAAGCTTCGACAAATGATAATAAGAATGAATTATATCGTTGCTTTGAGATGTATGTGATAAGTAAGAGCTCCCCCTAAATTTGTGCATATTTAAAATTTGCTTTGGACTACTAATGCACAAAGAGTTAGAATTATGGGTTACTCTTCCATGTCACATACATCTTGGTGGAGCGCTCAAAATGATAATAATGAAATACATGCACTCATCACCAAGGAAAAGTGAATGATCACATAAGATAGATAAGATATATCAAGCATGCATAAGTGTAGCTTATGATCTAACACATGATCATCAATGTCTCACAAGCATATCAAAGTATCTCGAACAAAAGCAAACAATGTTTGAAAAACCACCAAATAAAGCAAGAGAGAAAAAAAACACACTCTCTCTCAAAGCCTATGATCTATACATTTTTCCCCCTTTGGCAACAAGTTACCAAAAAGTTCCTAGAAAATGCATAGTGCTAGATCGACACTCAGGCTTGATCTTCTGGTGGTGGTGGAGTCCTGATCACTCCAAGGACGAAGGCTTCCATAGACATGGTTGGAGCTGGAGCTGAAGTAGATGCTGGAGCTGGTTGGGCTGGTGTTGTGGCTGGAGCTGAGGCGGTGGCTCTTGTGTCAGGAACTGGCACTGCACTGGACCTCTGAGCTCGTGGCACTCTGGCAAATGCATCAGTGGTAGTCTTCCCTTTCCTCTCCTGCATGTCATCTTGGAGTTGCTCTATTGCTGTCTGAATCTCTGTCACCTTGATATCCAAATCATAGAACTTTTGTTCTACGATTCTCTCTAAGCTCGCCTAGTTCTGAGTTAGGGTGGCCAGTCCTTTCTCAATCCGCAGGGTGGATGCAATCAGGTAACTGAGCTGCTCTTGCTTGTTTTTTAAGAAGTACTCAGATGCCTCCTCTTGAGTTGGCATCTTGGCAGCTTTCTCCTTCCTTGCCTTCTCCTTCTTAGCTTGTGCTTGAACTGATGATGGTTCATTTTCATTCATCACAATTTGGTTGTCCTCGAAAATCTGGATGAATAGGCAAATGTTCCTTGTCCAACAAGTATGTGTCTGTGCCCATTCTTGAGTTAATCAACATCTGGATCTGAGGGGCATAACCACAGCTCCTCTTCTGATCTGCTGCAGTCCTCTTGATAGTTTCTACTATGAGGCTCATGACCTTAAACTTCTGAGGCACATCAAATATATGTAGCAGGTTGATGGCATGACCTCTGATCATCCCGTGATCTCCAGACTAGGGCAAAAGTGTGTGCCTAAGGATCCAGTTGATCGTAGGCAGTCCTGACAACAAGTGTTTCACAGACCCAAACTGGTGAGTGTCAAGATCATCTGCTGGAATCTCCTTGTACATATTTGCCATAGTGTTATGATCCATCTTTTTCTTGGCATAGACATCCAAGTCATCTTCATTTTCTTCTGGGGCATTGATCAACCTTGCCCATTCCTCAGCAGTTGAATGGTACCTTGTACCTTCAGACATCCATGTGATCCTTCCATCTGGATGGAAGTGTGCTGTGGAGTAGAATTGCATAATCAGCTCCTCATTCCACTTTGTGAGCTTCTGCCCAACAAAGTCAGCTACTCCACAAGCTCTGAAGCTATCTTGCACTCCAGGGTAGTGCTCTTCATTTTCCTTGATATATTCCCAATCTACCCATCTCATGTCACACACAACTGGCTTCTTGTCCAATAAGACTGTCTCATAGAAGTCCTGCTGTTCCTTAGTGTGAAACCTGTAGTCAATAGCTGTCCTTCTCCTGGTAGCATATGGATCCTCTCCTATCCATTTTCTTAGCCCAGAGTCTCTTCTGATCTTCATATCCTCAGCCACAGGATGAGAATCATTGTGGTCTGGGATCTTGGGCTTCAACTTTCTCAGCACTTGGCCTTCCTCTTCTTCAACAACAGCTTCAGGCACTGGGGCCTTGTTCTTCTCAGCAGCTGGGATGCTCCTTGTATTTCTCTTTGGTTTTGGCTTTGGAGCTGGCTTGGCTTTGGATGCAGCCTTGGGGGCTTCCTTGGGCTTAGATGCAGTTGCCCCTGATCTTATAGCATCACCCATCAACTTGGGTGCCTTAGGTGCTGGTGCAGCAACCTCTTCTTCTTCCTCTTCTTCATCAGAAGAATGCTGTTCAAATTCAGCCATGGGATCAACTATCTTGCACCATCTGCCTCTTTTCCTTTCCTTCTTTGTTTCGGCTGCAACTGGCTCTTTGGGTGCAGGCTTCTCAGGAATCTTTGTTGAGGCTCTGGCCTTTAGCATGGGCTGCCTGCCTGCTGGCCTTTTGACCTTTATGCCTGGCTTGTTGCTCTGTCTTGAGCCATGCTCTTTCTTGAGTTCAACTTTCTTGTAAGTTGCTTCCTCCTCTGCCACATAGTCCTCATCATCTGATTCTGAGGTTCTCTTCTTCCTTTGTCTTGTGGCAGCTTTTGGCACGTTGCTGGGGGTACTCCTGCTGCCTTCATATGAAGAGCTGGATGGACTAGTGCCTTCACTCATCTGCACTGGCTATTCTGATATGTTTTGGCTATCACTCTGGTCTGACATGATGAACAAGCTGACTGCTGACCCTGTGAATAGTTTATAGATGAGGTAGAGTGGATGAGCATCACAAAATGCAGAGATTTTTGCAAAAGAATGATTAAAAAACATAGTTTTAGTTTCCCACAGAAAGCATTTCGGATCTACCGATTTTTAAACTCGGTGATACCGAAGCAGCTTTCGGAACCTAAACTAGTGAACTCGGCCAGACCGAGTCACAGTTTGGTGGCACCGAGACTGCTAGGGTTTCACAAAGTTCCAAAATCGGTCACACCGATTAGCAATACTCGGTCAGACTGAGTTTTACTTGTGCAATGGCATAAGCCAAATCGGTGGGGCCGAGTTTTTCAACTCGGTGGGTCCGAGATGGTTTCGGCGGAAACCTAACCCTAAAATTTTCGAATCAAACCTATTCTATGAGTTCATTGACTGGATAGGAGTTTATCAAACGTGGCAAGAATCATTATGTTCACAATGTGCTAGGAATCGGATTGGGGAATAGCACAAAGATCGAGTCCATACCCTAGTTCGGCGGAGACTCGCTACGGCGGCAACGGCGGGGTTGATTCCCGTTGACGGCGACGGAGACCAGCGACTCGATGCGGCTGGCGGCGAGGAGACGATCCGGAGACCATGTAGGCAGAGCGAGCTATCGCGCGGGCGAAGGGGTTCGGAGAAATTTCCAAAAAATTTCCCATGTCTATATATAGCCCGACCCTGTCGGTGTCACCGAGTGGAACAACTCGGTAGCACCGAGAAGCAAAACTGTATACAGTCATTGCAACTCGGTGTGACCGAAAGGTTCAAATCGGTTGCACCGAGATCGAAAACATAGATCAACTTAATGATCTCGGTAAGACTGAAAGTGGGGTATCGGTCAGACCGAGAATCACAAAGAGGTTTTGGAAGTTTAAGTCTATGACGAATCGGGGACTCCGAGTGCTCCTCACACAGAGTGGTTCGAATCTGACTTGATCAATTTTGTGATGTAGCATGAATAGAGTTTGTGACAAGAAAAGCATAGATAGCTAGAGAAGGTTCTTAGGCATTCTTGTCCATCCACTTGGCAAAAGAAAAATAAAGCCACACAAACAAAACAACAAGTGGATGTCCTCGAATGAGTAAAATATGCAACCAACATGCTCACACAATAAAATGGCAATTGAAATATGTGACAAAGCATGCACAACCAATTCTAGCATCTATCAAGCAATTGGCGATGACTAGGTCATCTATATATGAGTATATTGACATAGGAGTCAAATGAAAACATTTGATCATAGGTCATACTCATCATTAAGCTCAAGTGGGGTTACCACTTTTACATAAAGCATTGTTGTGTTCACATCATTAGAGTTGCTTTAACTCAAGTCTTAGAGTAAAGCTCCCCCTAGATGTGATATCCCCCCTAAGAGGGATGAACTAACCTTGGGTTTTGTCGATGATGACTTCATGTAGATGTTGAAGATGTGGATGCTCAATGTAGATCACTTGGAGCTATCCTTTTGAGTGAATTGCACTTTCAATACCTACATGGGTTAGTCCCACAAGGAACAAACAAGAATATCCATAGACATAGAGTGATGCACACACAAGATGATGTCTATGAAGGCTTTTAGGTTACCTTGTCCCTTGACTTACCAACAAGAGGGTTTGTGACTCCTTGAACTAGTGCAAGATGTGGAAGTTGATTGCACTTGTTTTTCCCAAAATGATAAGAGTGAAGTATGTTGGCGGAGTCACCCTCAAGAACTCTCTAGTTCTTCTTCTTTTGGATCCACACCATCTTGATGGGAATCCTTGGAGTTGTAGTCGTACTTGATGAAATGGAACTTGACGTAGTCTTGGGAATCCACTTGACTAAGGTCTTAGGAGCTTCTTCAAATGCATCAATTTCCTCTTGAAGCTTGTCCTTGCCTTTTTGCTTGTAGTCTTGTGGTGGAAGATCATCTTGAGTTTGTGTCCCCTTGAAAGAAGTAGGATCATACTTCTCTTGTTGAGGAACAAACTTTGTCTTGGGGTATTGATCTTCTTCCCACTCAACTCCATTGGCATTGAACTTTCGTTCAAAACCAACACCTTGATTCTTCCGGTGCCTTCCTTGCTTGCGTACAATCTCCTCGAATTGCTTACTTCCGGCAAGGCTTTTGTACACTCCTTTTTCTATGATTCCCTTCAATAAGCTATTTTCTTGCTCAAGTGTAACTTGGCTAAGAGAATCGTTATTGGAACCAAGAGAACTACTAGAAGCAACAATATTGGATTTAACATGATCATTGTTACTACTAGAGGAAGAATCTTTCTTGTTCTTGTTATTAGACTTGACTTGAGGCATGTAAGTGGATAAGAGTAAACGCTTGGCAATGTAAGAACAACTTTTCTTGCGGAGATCATAATTAATTGCCTTTAAGAAATCATGCTCTTGCCCAAGATTGAGCTTTTCAAAGCGTAACTTCTCATGAGCTCTTAAAAGTTCTCGATGATCTTCGAAGATAGTTTCATGAGCTAACTTAAGAGTGTTTAGTTCTTTAGTTAGAGCCTCAATTTTCTCCTTATCATTGTCATTCGTTTTATCTTGATTAGCATGATTAATTGACGTTTCATCATAGTATTCATCACTAGAGTTGTCAACAAGTAAATCATCATCACCTAACAAGTTATCCTCATCACTATTGAAATCAACATACTCAGGATGAGTTACCTTAGGACCTTTGGCCATGAAGCATCTTCCAATTCCTTCATTTGGTGAGTCAAATATGTCGTAGGAGTTGGTTGACACAAGTGCTAGACCGACAACTCCTTCATCTTGATATATTCGGAATCGGAGTGATAACTTCTCTCGGAGTGGTTGTCGGAGTCGGAGCCGGATACCCATTCACCAACATGAGCTTGATGTCTTCGTTTTGTGTAGCTCCTTGATGATTTTTTCTTTCTTTCTGAATCCTTGCTCCTCCGTGAGTATCTTCGTTCATAATGATCATCTCTACTCCTTCTCTCTCTTGATGGTGATTCTTCTCTTTTGCCTCTTCTTTTTGGAGAATCTTCTCTTCTTTTGTAGGGAGCCGTACACTCATTGGAATAGTGTCCGGGTCTTCCACAACTATAGCAGTTTCTCTCTCGACTAGAAGATCTTTTGTCATTGTAGGACCTTGACTTGGAGCTTCTATATTTGCTTCTACTCTTGTAGAACTTGTTGAAGTTCTTCACCATTAAGCTCAATTCTTCGTTGAAGTTTTGTTTCTCACTTGATGATGTGGGTACTTCACATGAGGCTTTGTAGGCACCGCTTGATTTGTTGTGAAGTTCCTATTTATCCTTGAGCGACATCTCATGAGCAACAATTCTTCCAATGACCTCCGTTGGCTTGAGATCTTTGTAATTGGGCATCATTTGGATCAATGTGCACACGGTATCATATTTTCCATCCAAGGCTCTTAGGATCTTCTTGATGATGAACCTGTCGGTCATCTCTTCACTCCCTAAGCCGGCAATCTCGTTTGTGATGAGAGCAAGCCTAGAGTACATTTCAGCGACACCTTCACCATCCTTCATTTTGAACTTGTCAAGTTGACTTTAAAGCACATCCAATTTGGATTCCTTGACGGAGTCGGTACCTTCGTGCATATCAATCAAAGTATCCCAAATTTCCTTTGCATTCTCAAGACGGCTGATTTTGTTGAATTCTTCGGGGCACAATCCGTTGAAGAGAATATCACAAGCTTGAGCGTTGTATTGTAGCATCTTCAACTCATCTACGGTAGCTTCACGGTTTGGTTCTTTCCCGTCAAAGAAGTCACCTTGCAAACCAACACACACAATAGCCCAAACGGCGGGGTTATGTCCAAGAATATGCATTTTCATTTTATGCTTCCAACTAGCAAAATTAGTACCATCAAAGTAAGGACCTCTACGGTGATAATTTCCCTCGCTAGACGCCATACTCTCCTAGGTTGTGAAACCAAGGCTATGACCACCAAAAGCTATGGAAATCAAAGTAAATGGAGACCAAAGCTCTGATACCACTTGCAGGATCGGAAGTATGTCTAGAGGGGGGGTGATTAGACTACTTGACCAAATAAAAACTTAGCCTTTTCCCAATTTTAGTTCTTGGCAGATTTTAGCAACTTTAGGACAAGTCAAGCAATCATCACACAATTCAAGCAAGCATGCAAAGAGTATATAACAGTGGAAAGTAAAGCATGCAACTTGCAAGAATGTAAAGGGAAGGGTTTGGAGAATTCAAACGCAATTGGAGACACGGATGTTTTTCCCGTGGTTCTGATAGGTGGTGCTATCCTACATCCACGTTGATGGAGACTTCAACCCACGAAGGGTAATGGTTGCGCGGGTCCATGTAGGGCTCCACCCACGAAGGGTCCACGAAGAAGCAACCTTGTCTATCCCACCATGGCCATCGCCCACGAAGGACTTGCCTCACTAGCGGTAGATCTTCACGAAGTAGGCGATCTCCTTGCCCTTACAAACTCCTTGGTTCAACTCCACAATCTTGTCGGAGGCTCCCAAGTGACACCTAGCCAATCTAGGAGACACCACTCTCCAAGAAGTAACAAATGGTGTGTTGATGATGAACTCCTTGCTCTTGCGCTTCAAATGATAGTCTCCCCAACACTCAACTCTCTCTCATAGGATTTGGATTTGGTGGAAAGAAGATTTGAGTGGAAAGCAACTTGGGGAAGGCTAGAGATCAAGATTCATATGGTAGGAATGGAATATCTTGGCCTCAACACAAGGGTAGGTGGTTCTCTCTCAGAACATATGAGTTGGAAGTGTAGATGTGTTCTGATGGCTCTCTCCACGAATGAAGAGGAGGTGGAGGGGTGTATATAGCCTCCACACAAAATTCAACCGTTACACACAATTTACCAATCTCGGTGGGACCGAATCAACAAACTCGGTCGGACCGAAATAGTAAACCTAGTGACCGTTAGAGATTTTCGGTGGGACTGACATGCAACTCGGTAGGACCGATACGGTTAGGGTTAGGGCATAATGTAATCTCGGTGAGACCGATTACACAAACTCGGTGAGACCGATTTGGTAATTAGCTAACCAGAGAGTTGGTCAGGTAAACTCGCTGGGACCGATTTGCTCTTTCAGTGAGACTGAAAAGTTACAAAAGGGAAACAGAGAGTTTACATTGCAATCTCGGTGGGATCGATTTGCGCTTTCGGTGAGACCGAAAAGTTACAAAAGGGAAACAGAGAGATTGCAACCCCATCTCGGTGAGACCGAGATCCTTATCTGTAGAACCGATTTGCTAGGGTTTGGCAGTGGCTTATAACATGTGAAACTCGGTGGCGCCGGATGGAAAGAATCGGTAGGACTGAGTTTGGCTTGGAGTTTAGGTCATATGTGGAAGTGGGAAAGTAGCTGAGGATTTTGGAGCATATCATTAAGCACATGAAGCAAAAGGCTCATTAAGCAACACCTCATCCCTCCTTGATAGTATTGGCTTTTCCTATGGACTCAATGTGATCTTGGATCACTAAAATATAAAATGAAGAGTCTTGAGCTTTTAAGCTTGAGCCAATCCTTTGTCCTTAGCATTTTGAGGGTTCCACTTTCACCATCCATGCCATGCCAATCATTGAGCTTTCCTGAAATAATTATCTTGGAATAGCATTAGCTCAATGAGCTATATGTTGTTATGAATTACCAAAACCACCTAGGGATAGTTGCACTTTCAGGTGCGCGGTCAGAGGATCTGAAAGATCTGCTTGGGCGAGCGTCTATCTCAAAGGAGCACCGTGCCTTGATGGGTACGGTGGTTGAGAGGATTTCGTCCGCGGAGAGCGGATTGCATGAGGCCGTCAGGAGTTTACTGACAGGTTTTGAGGTATACAGTTGCGCATGAACAAGATGCGCCCTGTGTAGATAGTAGCCCCTGAGACTCTGTGCGTTGTCAGAAGTGACGGCGCGCAGAGGATCATAACCCCAGGTCTAAAATGCCGCCTTCATGTGTAGGTGGCGAAGTGTCCGGCAGCGAGCCGGACTGATGATGGTGCTGCTGCCATGGAGAATCTTCGGGCGGATGCCGACATCACGCTTGTTAATAGCGGCTTGACGAGGCACAAGGTATGTAGTTCCTCCGGTGACAGCCAGTAAGAGGAGCTTTATGCCAGTATCTTACAATGTGTGTGTGTAATGCAGATGGTGTTGCTGCCATGGAGACTCTTCGGGCGGAACTTGCCCGAGCCAAGGAGCAAGCCAGAAAAAGTGATGCGGCTGCCGGAAAGGCAATTGAAGAGTTGAAAGCCGAACAGGCTGCTCACTACCGAAGTAAGAAGGAAATGGCCGAGATGGCCGTGAAGCTAAAAAGCGCTGCTGACTGTTGCAAGCTTCTTGAAAAAGAAGTTCGGGCGGAACAGACGGACCTGGAGAAGGCCGTTGCCGATGCCAAGGATGCTCGCTCTGCGATGAGAGCTATGAAGGAGGAGCTGCATCAGGCCGGAGAGATCGCGGCTGGGAAGCCCTTTATGCTGCGGAGGAAGTTCTATGATCCCAAACATGCTCCTCTAGACCGAATGTGGAGTACGGCGGACACCTATCTGGATTTGGCAGCGAGTGCTGCAGATGCGACCGAACACTTTCGAGATCAAGAGGATCACGAAGTGGAGAAGCTCTTCTAGTCGCAGTTCCATAATCCAGAGCGTCCGCTGCCCGTAGCCGATCGTCTGGCCGAATGGGCTAAGCTGAATAGGTTGTCTGGACTCGCCATGAAGTGTGTCATGAGCCACCTATGGCCGGAGAGGCCGGAGCTGAAAAGTTATTTCAACTTGGTGCATCAGTTCCTTGGTGCGATGCCGCATATTAATGCGATGAAGAGGTCAGCATGCATACAGGGTGCACGGATGGCTCTTGCCCGTGCCAAAACATACTGGGCGGAGATGGAGACCACCTTGTTGCATCCCGAGATTCGGACGAAAGTCGAGTACCAGCCGAGCACTATTTTCAGGAAGTTCTTCAAGGCGCTCCTGTGATAGAGACGCAGTGCTCAAAGGATGTTATGTTTAAATAGGATATGTTATTGTAAAATAATTTTTGATAAATTGTAGAAGCTTTTTATACTTGCGCATTCGAGTATTGTAATACCTCCTGTGCGGCCGTTTAAGGTATATTTATATGTAATCTAAAAGATGGCAGTCGTTGGCTTCAGCCCCCACGCCAATATTGCGGGGGTGTTCGCAGAAGGCGCGTTTTCACACTTGATCCAACGTCTTGGTCCTACAAAGGAGGTGATAGCGCAGCGAACTAGGCAATTAGACTATAATGCTTTAACACTTTCACTTAGCCATAGGAGTTTGACAGTGGGGCTACTTATATAGCCCCTGGTGGCGCCTGCGCTCGCCCGAACTCGGGGCGCGTATGTGCCTGGCCGGGAAACGACCCTTCGTTAATGCGGAGGAATCCTAAAGATTTCGGTGAGTCATTGAGTGGTTGACCAGTCTATCGCTATATCACGACAGTCAGTTTCAGCTTTCTCTACTAAGGTGCTCGCCTGGCCGAACCGGGGCACAATCGCAGTAGTTCTCATGGTGCCGCCTTAGCCGATAGAGCGAAACGTAAGGCAGCAAAACACAGGAGCCGGGCAACCCAACATTTGACCAAAGACATGATTCGGAGCTGATGCATATAAGGCCAAACTCGCGACGCCGAACACTCCCTAAGGTATTCGTTCTTTATGAAGGCGGGCGGGACAACGCCCTTAATTATAAGCCCCTGGTGTCCAGGTATGCGCAAAATTCTGACGTGGCCACATGCCAAGACGCCAGCCTCCTCCTTGGTTATACAAAAAAACTAGGGGATGTGTATCAACAAGAGACAGTAAAAAAGGTTTACGCAGGGTCTTAATCTGAAAAGAATCCTTGGAACGGGTCCCTGCTGCATGTCTGCGCCTATGTCTCCGTTGTGCCGTATCCTGGACGGGCGCAACACGGTGTTCATTTGTAAAAGAGAGGAACTTAGTTGAAGAAAGTTTGTTCCGAACAGAAGTTATACTAAATAAACTAAGTATAAATTGAAATGGGTAAAACTGAGCTTGATTGTCTCTTTCGTTATATGCGCGGAGCCCCTAGTACAGGGGTGTATGGCTATTAAGCCTTTATCAATTGTATTTTTATGCCGGACTCGTCTAGTCGTGTCCGTGGTCTTAATGACCTGTTTAGATGTTTTTAGCTGGTGAAGCCATTTTATTGTGGGGCTGTTAAGGCAGCCGCACAATCTCCCGCGCGGGAGGCGTACTCAATGCTTTCCCTTGAATGAGATGATGCCTCGTGGACCGGGCATCTTAAGCGTAAGAGATGCATAGTGCGGAATTGCGTTAAAGCGGGCGAAAGCTTCGCGTCCCATGAGTGCTTGATAGCTGGTTGAGAATGGGGCGATATGGAAGGTTAGCCTTTCGCGACGGAAGTTGTCGGGGGAGCCGAATTTAACTTCTAGCCGGAGAGAACCCATGCAATGGGCGTCCGGGCCTGGTGTTACCCCTTTAAAGGAGATTTTGCTATGGCGAATTTTTGCTGGGTCTACCCCCATGTGGCGGATTGTGTCCTGATATATCAGGTTTAGACCACTGCCGCCATCCATCAGGACATTTGTAAAGTGGAGCCCACCGATTATTGGGTCTAATACCAAGGCAGTCCAGCCTGCGTTCCGGATATTTCTAGAGTAATCCATATGGTTGAAGGTGATCGGTTTTAACAACCAGTGGCGAGACTCCTTTGGGATAGGCCGTTGGTGCGTACCTCTATGGGCGCCGCTTGTTTTGTTATGCGAAGTAAGTTTACTGTTTTGACTTCTTGTGGAAAATTCTTTTGTTTCCTGGTGCTCTGCTTTTGGGGTTCGTCATCGTCTTCACTTGGTGTGTCGAGCCCCTTGTGGTCGGCGTTGAGTTTGTCGGATTGCTTGAAAACCCAACAATCTCTGTGGGTATGGTTTGCAGGCTTCCCGAGAGTACTGTGTATTTGACATATCTTGTCCAAGATTTTGTTTAAGTTGGATAGCTCGTCCCTGTTATCCTTGAGGGGCGGCTTTTTCTGATTTTGACGAGAGCTTTTGAATCCGGCATTGACTGTCGTGCTCTTCGTATTGATTTCCTTAGTCCGGCGCTGGTCCTTGTTGCGTTGCGGTTTTCCGTTTCCATCCCTAATTTCGGATGTACTTGGGTCGCTGGTGCTACATCTTGCCAACCAGCTGTCCTGTCCTACGCAAAAGCGGGCCATGAGGCTTGTTAATGCGGCCATTGTTCTTGGCTTTTCTTGGCCGAGGTGTCTAGCGAGCCATTCGTCTCGAACGTTATGCCTAAAAGCTGCTAGGGCTTCGGCGTCCGGATAGTCGACTATCTGATTCTTTTTAGTAAGGAATCTGTTCCAGAATTTCCGGGCTGACTGTCCGGGCTGTTGAGTTATGTGACTTAGATCGTCTGCATCCGGAGGGCGGACATAGGTCCCTTGAAAATTTGCCCGGAAAGCGTCTTCGATCCCTCCCCAACTTCCAATGGTGTTTTCGGGAAGGCTTTTGAGCCAATGCCGAGCTGGCCCTTTAAGCTTGAGGGGTAAGTATTTTATGGCGTGGAGGTCATCTCCTCTTGCCATGTGTATGTGGAGGATACGATCCTCAATCCAGACTCCATGGTCTGTTGTTCCGTCGTACGCCTCTATGTTTACGGGCTTGAATCCCGCTGGAAATTCATGGTCTAGAACCTCATCGGTGAAACATAGGGGGTGTGCGGCACCCCTGTATTTGGGTGTGCCGTGATGTTCGGATATTGGTTGTGTTGCATAGCTTACGAGAGCTTGCTTTATTGGCCCATAGATAGATCTAGCTGGGCCATCTT
The DNA here is from genome assembly GCA_032464435.1 of Aegilops umbellulata. Taxonomy (NCBI): domain Eukaryota; kingdom Viridiplantae; phylum Streptophyta; class Magnoliopsida; order Poales; family Poaceae; genus Aegilops; species Aegilops umbellulata. The sequence goes on along the minus strand of CP136055.1, from coordinate 268,589,522 downwards.
TTTGATGCGAATCCTTGAGTGGGTCGCGTGCCGGCTTGTATGCGGCGCCGCTTGCCGCTTAATGCTGGCCATGGGGTCGTCTATCCGATCTGGTGGCTTTCTTATTTTCTGATTGCGGGGGCTCTAAGGCCTCCTCGTCAAATTCCGGCAGTAGCTTTCGCTTCGGATAGCTTTTGATGTGGCGACTGCCGCCGTATTTGTCTGCGGTGTTGAGTACTTTGCTCCATCTGATTCTGAGTGCATCTTCCGCAGTTTTGAGCTTCCGCTTCTGCTTTTTTAGGCTACGTGCAGTGGCAACGAGCCTTCGGTGGAGGTTCTTCTGCTCCATTAGCTTGTCCGGCGTAAGGTCGTCCAGAATGCTGTTCTCGCCGGGGACAGGTTGTTCGGTTTGTTTATTCGAGTTGCCCTATTCGTCGTCTGCCGGCTCGTCCTACTCTATGGCTGGGTCTGTATGGCTGCTGTCTCTGTCGAGGCGAGGCTTGGAGCGGCGTTTACGTCGCCGCTTTGATTTCTTTTCGAGAGAATGATCCCTCGTTGCATCCCTGTGTTCCTCGTCGTCACTTCCTTTGGGTGTGTCCACCATGTACACATCATGAGATGAGGTGGCTGTCCAGTGCCCTATAGGCGTTGGTTCATGTTCGTCTCCTACATCGTCGTGCATACCATCGATGTCTTCGGAGTCGAAGTCGAGCACGTGTTTAGATTATCGACAGTGGCTACCAAGTGGGTGGTGGGTGGGCTTCGAATTGCTTTGTTGTCCGCATCCCAATCCGGCCGGTCATAATCCGGCCAGGACTCTCCTGATAAAGAGAGAGACTTTAGTGATTTCAGAATATCGCCAAAGGGCGAGTGCTGAAAGATGTCCGCGGCGATGAACTCCATGATCGGCGCCCAATCAGATTCGATCTGCAGGGGCGTGGAGGGCTCAGAGTCCGGCTCCTTGGAGTCACGAGCCTCGCGGAGGGCAGGGCTGGTGTTCGGCTTGATCGCCGTAGAGATTGCAGCCCCTGAGGCGGTGTCTAACCACCCGCCCTCGATTGGTGTGGTCGGCTCCGAGTTAAGGGTCGGAGCAGACACAGGTGCGGCCTCCAGGGCACTGTTCGGCGGCAGAGCTAGATCATGCCCATCATGACAGTGCGGCGCGCTCGGCAGTGGCTCGAATCCGCTGAAGATCAAGTCCCCGCGGATGTCAGCCGTGTAGTTTAAGCTTCCAAACCTGACCTGATGGCCAGGGGCGTAGCTTTTGATCTACTCCAGATGGCCAAGCGAATTGGCCCACAGTGCGAAGCCGCCGAAGACAAAGATCTGTCCGAGGAGAAAGGTCTCACCCTGGACTGCATCGCTATTGATGATCGGAGGAGCCATTGGGCCTAAAAGTGACGACACAGAGGAACTCTCAATGAAAGCACCAATGTCGGTGTCAAAATTGGCGGATCTCGGGTAGGGGGTCCCGAACTGTGCGTCTAGGCGGATGATAACAGGAGGCAGGGGACACGATGTTTTACCCAGGTTCGGGCCCTCTTGATGGAGGTAGAACACTACGTCCTGCTTGATTAATATTGATGATATGGGTAGTATAAGAGTAGATCTACCACGAGATCAAGGAGGCTAAACCCTAGAAGCTAGCCTATGGAATGATTGTTGTTCTGTCCTACGGACTAAAACCCTCCGATTTATATAGACACCGGAGGGGGTTAGGGTTACGCAGAGTCGGTTACAATGGTAGGAGATCTACATATTCGCATCGCCAAGCTTGCCTTCCACGCCAAGGAAAGTCCCTTCCGGACACGGGACGAAGTCTTCAATCTTGTATCTTCATAATCCAGGAGTCCGGCTGAAGGTATAGTCCGGCTATCCGGACACCCCCTAATCCAGGACTCCCTCAGTGGAGGCCATGGAGGAAGAAGCACAAGGGGTAGAACCTCTCCTCCTTTCTTCCGGTGGTGCCGGAGTGCCATCGGGAGGGGAATCATCGCCGTGGTGATCATCTTCATCAACATCACCATCATCATCACCATCCTCATCTCTTTTACGCGGTCGACTCTCCCGCACACCGCTGTAATCCCCTACTTGAACATGGTGCTTTATGCCACATATTATGATCCAATGATGTGTTGCCATCCTATGATGTTTTGAGTAGATATCTTTTGTCTTTGGGTTGATTGATGATCTAGATTGGTATGAGTTGTATGTTTTACTTTGGTGTTGTCCTATGGTGCCCTCCATGTCGCGCAAGCGTGAGGGGTTCCCGCTGTAGGGTGTTGCAATACGTTCATGATTCGCTTATAGTGGGTTGGTGAGTGAACAGAAGCACAAACCCGAGTAAGAGGGATTGTTGCATATGGGAATAAAGAGGACTTGATGCTTTAAAGCTATGGTTGGGTTTTACCTTAATGATCTTTAGTAGTTGCAGATGCTTGCTAGAGTTCCAATCATAAGTGCATATGATCCAAGTAGAGAAAGTATGTTAGCTTATTCATCTCCCTCATATGAAACTGCAATAGTGATCACCGGTCTTGTTAACAATTGCCTAGGACAATTCCGCACACCGATCCACCATTATTCCACACTCGCTATTTATATTATTTAGTATTATATTCTAACTTCATGAACAACACCTACTTTTATATTTTAGCTCTCTGATACCTTGCGAAGTTATCCTCTTCATACCCACAACGTAGTTTTATTTCTCGTTGCTAGTTGGAATCAAACGTTCGGTGCACGTAGAGTCGTATCAGTGGCAGATAGGGATTGAGAGAATATTGATCTTACCTTTAGCTGCTTGTGGGTTCGACACTCCATACTTATCACTTCCACCTTTGGAGAGTGCTACGATGATTCCTTGCACTTGGGGATTATCAAGCTCTTTTCTGGCGCCGTTGCCGGGGAGCAATAGCGTGGGGTTGATATTATCGTGTGTGCTTGTTTGCTTTCTTCACTAAGTAGATTTTGTTTTTCCTTTTTGTTTCTGTTTAGTTGTGGGTGAAACATGCAAAAAAAATTAAAAATTAAAATACAAAAAAATATTACTTGCCTCTCATGCCTAAAAAGTTTTCCAAAAAGAGAAGTGATTGGATGGTTTTGCATTGAAGAAGTGAGGGTCAACCTTGAGCACTTGTGTTCATGCTCACGGAAACAATGTATAATTTTTCATGGAAGTTTATCTGTAAATAATTATCCCTTTGTATATATTCATTGTATTATAAAAATAAATGCGCCAAGCTTTGGTTTTAGGATGATTAGATTGCTTGTTTGCTATGTGCAAAACAAAAACAGAAACTTTGGCTGTAGTGCATGAATTTACATAACTGGAAAATCAAATGGTTCTGATTCGTTTTTCTCATTACTTCTGTACAAATTTTTCAAATTTTAAAATTTAGTTTATAATTTTAGGAGTTACAGAAGTTTGTCAAACTTCTAGATTACTACAAACTGTTCTGTTTTTAAAAGATTCTGTTTTGCATGTGTTGTTTGCTTATTTCGATGAATCTATGGCTAGTAATGGAGGGTATGAACCATATAGAACTTGGAATATAGTAGGTTTAACACCAATACAAACAAATAATGAGTTCATTACAGTACCTAATGGTAGTGATTTGTTTTATAACACTAACGGATCTCACAAGTTTTTGTTAAAGTTTTGTGTGGATGAAGTGTCCGAAGGTCGAGGAGCTATCAATATGAGAAGAATAAAGAGAGGCAAGAGTTCAAGCTTGGGGATGCCCAAGGCACCCCAAGTAAATATTTCAAAGGGTACTCAAGCATCTAAGCTTGGGGATGCCCCGGTTGGCATCCCATCTTTCTTCTTCAACGATTATCGGTATACCTTGGTTTTTGCTTTGTTCACATACTTTGTGTCCTTTAGGTTTTTGTTTTTCCTTTGAGAACCATGCTAGAATGATATAGCCCTTCATTTATTTACAGAATACTTCATGTGCTTCACTTATATCTTTTAAGTATGATCTTATAGAATTGCTCTTTGTGCTTCACTTAAATCTTTTGAGTATGGTTTTATAGAATGCTTCATGTGCTTCACTTATACATTTTGAGCTTGGATATTGGTTAGTTGTAGAATTCTCCATGAACTTCACTTATATATCTTGGAGTATGAATAATACTATCATTTAAAATGGGTTTGGAAGAGTGTCAACTTTAGGAATTAGTGATCCCACTATTTTGGAAGTGTTGAATCTTAGTGTGATATTTATGAAAGTGGATTTGAAGAGTGTCAAGTTTAGCTAGTAATGACTCCACTATTTCGGAAGAGGTTCCAATCGAGTATGAGAACAAATTTGCTATCCATGATGCCTCTGAAAATTATTATGAGGTAGGAATACATGCTTGTAGGAGTTGTATTAATACCAAGTTTCCTCCCTATGTGCTTAAAGTTTTGAAGTTATACTTGTTTATCCTTCCTATGCTAGTTGATTCTTGTTCCCATAAGTGTGTACTCACAAAATCCCTAGGCATAGGAAGTAGGCTATATTTAAATGTGCTAGTCATATTCTTCAAGATGCTCTCTTTGTGTTTCAATTCTTATCTTTTTTGTGAGCATCATTGAAATCATCATGCCTAGCTAAAAGGCATTAAAGAAAAGCGCTTGTTAGGAGACAACCCAATATTTATCCTTTCTGTTTTTGTGTGTAAACATGATTAAGCTATTGTAGTAATCATGCTTTATAGCTTTTGTTTCAATAAAGTGCCAAGTAAGACCTTTGGGAAGACTTGGGTGAAAGTTAATGTGATCTTGCTGTAAAAAACAGAAACTTTGTGCTCACGAGAATAGATGTCATTTTTTACAGAAGAGTGCTTTTGAGTTGATTATTTTTGAAGAAGATTAATAGACAAATTCCTAATGTCCAGCAATTTATTTCATAATTTTTGGAGTAGCATAAGTATGGTTATTGTTCAGATCATTACAGACTGTTCTATTTCTGACAGATTCTGTTTTCATTGCATAGTTTGCTTGTTTTGTAGTTTCTATGACTTATATTCCTCAATATAAATTGTAGAAATGATATGGTACAGTAGGCATTGTGTGAAAAAAATTATGAACCTTGTCTTTGACAGTACCAAAGTGAATGGTTTGCTTTTATTATACTAACCTATCTCACGAAGTTTGGTTGAGTTTTGTGTGATTGAAGTTTTCAAGTTTTGGGTGAGATATCGATATGAGGAGAATAAGGTGTGGAAAGACCCTAAGCTTGGGGATGCCCGAGGCACCCCAAGGTAATATTCAAGGAAGACTCAAGCACCTAAGCTTGGGGATGCCCCAGAAGGCATCCCCTCTTTCGTCTTCAAAACTATCGGTATACTTTACTCGGAGCTATATTTTTATTCATCACATGATATGTGTTTTGCTTGGAGCGTATTTTCAATTGTATTTGCTGTTTGAATAAAATCATTGGATCTGAATTATTGAATGAAAATCCTCCCATGGCTAGTTAATTATTTGACTACTCAGTGTTCTTCACTCATATCTTTTGGAGTAGTTTGTCATTTGCTTATGTGCTTCACGTATATCCTATGAGTAAATGGTTGAATAAATTGAATGTCATAAACCTGAATTTATATATGTTTCATATGATTATAACATGGGGAGTAATGGCTTCACACATAGTAAGTATAGGTAGTAAACTTATTGAAGGTTAGCAAACGTAGAATTGGTCACTTGAACAATTCATGAAAGAATATTGAAGGAAGAGAGGTTTCACATATAAATATATTATCATTGACATCTTTTATGATTGGGAGCACTCATTAAAATATGACATGCTAAAGAGTTGATGTTGGACAAGGAAGACAACGTAATGAGTTATGTTTTCTTATATCTGAGATAAAGTATGTTGTCATGGATCCTCTAACATGTTGAGCTTGCCTTTCCCCCTCATGCTAGCAAAAATTCTCGGCACCAAGTAGAGATACTACTTGTTCTTCCGAAATCCTTAAACCAGGTTTGCCATGAGAGTCCACCATATCTACCTATGGATTGAGTAAGATCCTTCAAGTGAGTTGTCATCGATGCAAAGCAATAAAAATTGCTCTAAATATGTATGATTGATTGGTGTGGGAGAAATAAGCTTTATACGATCTTGTGATGTGGAAGTAATAAAAGCGACGGACTGCATAATAAAGGTTCATATCACAAGGGGCAATATAAAGTGACGTTCTTTCACATTGAGATTTTGTGCATCCAACCATAAGAGCGCATGGCAACCTCTGCTTCCCTCTGCGAAGGGCCTATCTTTTATTATTATCTTCTACCTTATGCAAGATTCATGGTGATCCTCACCTTTCCTTTTTCATTTTATCCTTTGGCAAGCCCAGCATATATATATATATATATATATATATATATATATATATATATATATATATATATATATATAAAAAAAATTGGATGTAGGGGAGCATGAGTTATTAGTGTTGACATTACCCTTGAGGTAAAAGGTTGTGGGGCGAAGCTATAAGCCCGTATCTTTCTCTGTGTCTGATTAAAACTCCATAACCACAAGTATTGCGTGAGTGTTAGCAATTGTGAAAGACTACATGATAGTTGAGTATGTGAAGTTTGCTAAATCAAAGCTCTGACATAGACTCTTCCTGAAAATAGGATGAATTGCAATTGTTTGATGACTAAGAATATCGTTTGTTAGTTTTCAAGAAAGTTTATGATCCATACTTTAAACTTGTGAATTGCTGGTTACTTGATCATGGAAAGTTTTACGAGTTGAGCTACTGTTATGACATGTAATGATGCTAGAAAAAGTGATTGGAATTATCATTGATCAAACTTAAGCACTACTAGCATTCCGCATCAAAAATTATCTTTTTTATCATTTACCTACTCGAGGACGAGCAGGAATTAAGCTTGGGGATGCCTGATATGTCTCCAACGTATCTCTAATTTTTGATTGCTCCATGCTATATTATCTACTGTTTCGGGCAATATTGAGCTTTATTATCCACTTTTATATTATTTTTGGGACTAACTATTAACCGGAGGCCGAACCCAGATTTACTGTTTTTTGCCTATTCCAGTGTTTCGAAGAAAAGGAATGTCAAACAGAGTCAAAACGGAACAAAATCAACTAGAGAAGTTATTTTTGGAAGGAAAGCCACCAGATAGACTTGGACTCTACGTCAGGAGATACGGGAGGTGTTCACGAGGGTGGGGGGCGCCCCCCCTTAGGGCGTGCCCCTGCCTCGTGGGGCCCCCGTAGCTCCTCCGACGTCCTCCCTGCACTCATATATACTCTCGTACCCTAAAACTTCCATAATAGAGATTGGATCAGAAGTTCCGCCGCTGCAAGCCTCTGTAGCCACCAAAAACTAATCGGGGCCCTCTCCGGCACCCTGCTGGAGGGGGGCATCATCACCGGAGGCCATGGAGGAATATCCCGGAGGGGTCTTCATCACCATGAAGGCCAAAGACCAGAAGGTGGAGGCCATGGAGGAAGAAGCACAAGGGGGAGAACCTCTCCTCCTCTCTTCCGGTGGTGCCAGAGTGCCATCGGGAGGGGAATCATCGCCGCGGTGATCGTCTTCATCAACATCACCATCCTCATCTCTTTTACGCGGTCCACTCTCCCGCACACCGCTGTAATCCCCTACTTGAACATGGTGCTTTATGCCACATATTATGATCCAATGATGTGCTGCCATCCTATGATGTTTTGAGTAGATATCTTTTGTCTTTGGGTTGATTGATGATCTAGATTGGTATGAGTTGTATGTTTTACTTTGGTGCTGCCCTATGGTGCCCTCCGTGTCGCGCAAGCGTGAGGGGTTCCCGCTGTAGGGTGTTGCAACACGTTCATGATTCGCTTATAGTGGGTTGGTGAGTGAACAGAAGCACAAACCTGAGTAAGAGGGATTGTTGCGTATGGGAATAAAGAGGACTTGATGCTTTAATGCTATGGTTGGGTTTTACCTTAATGATATTTAGTAGTTGCGGATGCTTGCTAGAGTTCCAATCATAAGTGCATATGATCCAAGTAGAGAAAGTATGTTAGCTTATGCATCTCCCTCATATGAAACTGCAGTAGTGATCACGGGTCTTGTTAACAATTGCCTAGGACAATTCCGCACACCAATCCACCATTATTCCACACTCGCTATTTATATTATTTAGTATTATATTCTAACTTCATGATAACAACACCTACTTTTATGTTTTAGCTCTCCGATACCTTGCAAATTTATCCTCTTCATACCCACAACGTAGTTTTATTTCTCGTTGCTAGTTGGAAGCAAACGTTCGGTGCATGTAGAGTCGTATTAGTGGCAGGTAGGGCTTGAGAGAATATTGATCTTACCTTTAGCTCCTTATGGGTTCGACACTCCATACTTATCACTTTCACCTTTGGAGAGTGCTACGATGATGCCTTGCACTTGGGGATTATCATATAACATTTAGGTCTCACATGTACTCATGCCAATGACATAACCAACTAGCGAGCAATAATAAGATATCTCGGATGCCAACAATTTATCAAAAAATCATCATATAATATGATAGCATGGTATCTTGCTAGCCCTTTCTGAGACTGCAAAACATAAATGAAGAGCACCTCTGAAGTTCAAGTAGCGACTAAACATTGTAATTAATGGTACAAAAGATCCAGTCATGTCACACTCAACATTTACTACACTCGATGCATAAGAATTACAATAGTTCTTCCCAACTGGTGCTTAAATGAGAGGGTGATGACTCAGCAATAAAAGTAAATGGACAGACCCTTTGTAGAGGGAAGCATGGATTTGAAGAGGTGCCAGAGCTCGAAGCTTAAAACAGAGATAAAATAATTTTGGGAGGTATGCCTTTCCTGTCAATGTCACGACCGAGAGTTTTCAATATATTCCATGTTAAACAAATTAGCGGCGGTTCCCAAGTGGAAAAAGTGAAGTTTACTCCCCCTCCACCAATAAACACGAGCCATGGCTAGTTGAATCCTCGGGTGCCCTCCGTACCAACAACTTTTCAGGGGAGTTTGTTTTATTAATTTTGCAATTTTAATCACTGGGCATCCCGATTACCATCCCCTCTCGTGTAAGGACAAGTGAATAAACACTCATCATGAGAATATGAAGATACTAACCGCCCCCTGTCGCTTCATGAGAGGTACTGGCACAGAAAATAGATGTTTATTTGAATGCTTAGAGGTGGCACATGTAAATTTGCTTGGAACGACATGGTAATACCGTATATAGGTAGATATAGTGACTTTGGGTTTAAGGATTTGGATGTGCAAGTAGTACTCCCGCTTAGTACAGGCAAAGGCTAGCAAATAGATTGAGAAACCACCAACTAGAGAGTAAAACGGTCATGAACATGCATTGAGAATAATTAACATTGAATACAAACATGAGTAGGATATCAGACACCATGGACATAAATATCGTGGAGGCTATGTTGGTTTTGAATCAACTACATGCATGAACATGTGCCAGGTCAAGCCACTCGAAACATTCAGAGGAGGATACCATACTATCATACTACATCATAACCATTTTAATGCATGTTGACATTCAAGATAATTCATTATCCACTCCTAGCTAATTAAGCATGACATGAGCAACTATAATCTCTAATTGTCATCACAAACATGTTTACTCATTATAATACTGAATCAAGAGCGATGAGCTAAACATATTTACAAAAACAAAAACAAGAGGAGTTCACATCACCTTTTCTTCACCTCAACCACTTCATCAAATCATCGTCATTATTGCCTTTCACTTGCACGACCGAATGATATGAAAATAATAATAGTGCAAGTGTGCCTTTGACTATGCTGGAATATGCAAACATTTTATTCAGAGGAGAAGACAAGGTAATTTGGGCTCTTTGTTTGATCAACAATAATGCATATGAGAACCAGTCAACATGTTCATCGTGGTTTTCTCCTCTCTACGACCCAATGGAAAGAAAAAGAAATTCAGAGAAGCACACTAAAATATTTTTGGAGTTTTTGTTTTTCTCAAGGAAAGCAAATTAAAGGAAAACCAAAATGAGAAAAAGTATTTACATGGGAAAAGCTCCCAACAAGTAAAAGAAGAATGCGAAATATGTTTGGATTTTCTTTTAATTCTACAAACTACTAAACAAGAATGAAAAACCAAAAAGGAACAAGAAATATTTCCGGATTTTCAATGTTTTTCAAACACACTAGAAGAAAGCGAAAATAAAACTAACATGGATATACAATGAAAAAGGATGAACACCGACAACTGGAATGAACAATGTGGTACATGAATGTAATGTCGGTGAGAGATACGTACTTCCCCAAGCTTAGGCTTTTGGCCTAAGTGGGTCTAGGGCCACGGTTCAAAATATCCCGTAGGATAGTACTGAGGCTCATCGGGGTTTCACTGATAAACTGGGTCATGTGGATCCCACTGGTAGACAGGCTCTACGGCCTCCTCAGGCACAGGTGTTGGCTCTAGCTCAACCACTTGGGGCGGCTCCACACCCCAATAAGCATAAATTTCTGTGGGCATGATAGTGTACCTGCCTGAAGAAAGGTTGAACAAAGAAGGTGCATGCAGGGTAATAGTCTCACGTGTGCCCTGACTAAATACTAAGTTATAACGGAATCGCGTCTTCCCATTGTCAATAAAGTCATGCCCAACCATGCTAGCATAATCTAGGTGTCTCACAGGTAAGATCCTCTCCTCCGCCTCATCGTGCCTAATGGTTATCTCAAAATGTTTAGCGAGGCAAGAAGCATAAATACCACCATAGGTCACTCCTTCGAGCGGTTAGTGTGTAACCTTGAGCAATCATAGCGCCCAAACTAAAGTCATATCTTTGTAAAGAGCATGGCGGCAAATAGCAAGGTCCCGAGAGCTGAGTGTTCCACTCTCCCACCGTCCAGTCAAACATCTTTTGGCAAATAATGACTAATAATGCAGAACAAGAAAATGTAAGCTAGCAACTCTAGCCTCAGAAACTCCTCTCGTCTCCCCAATAGTGACTTTGGATATAAAATCCGCATGGTCATGGGGACGTAGCTCTATAGGTTCCCTCAGGTGGGATCAAACAAGCCTCACAAAACTCATCAAGTGTCATCTCTCTAGGAACATCATAAAAGTTGAATGTAATTGTGGGTGGATTCGCCCTAGAGTGAAAATGAAAGCTCTTCACAAAATAATTTGTGAGGAGGAGGTATTGGTCATACTTATCTTCGAGGAATGGAAGAATGATGGCATTGTTCGCCAAATTATAGAAGTCATCCAGAATTCCCGCATCCCTCAATAAAGTGTTGCAAGGCCATTCGCACGGCCGTACTTCGGCAGCACGAGGAAGGTGATACTTGGGCTTAGGAACCTCCTTAGGAGCTCGGCTCAAAGATCCTCTTAACCTCCACTTGAGCATTTTCTTTTTATGAAAATTACTGAATTTTTGAGTGACTCAGAATAAAAGTGAACCAAACTCAACAAAACTGATAGCAATTACTCCCATAGGCATCTGGAGGCTATATCATGCATCCAAACTAATTTGGACCATATAAATTTGACATGCAAGCTCAAGAACCTGGTCACCACAGTAGCAAAAAGTTGCAATATATGAAGCACTAGAACAAAAACTAATTGGACCATAGGAGGAGTCACATACCAAAGAACAATCTCCCAAAACAGTTTCGGAAACGGAGTTCCAAGCAAGGAGATAAAAAATTGCAGTCAAATGAGCAGGAACACGGGTTTGAACAAGCAAGTTATTTTTTTCTGGAGGAAGAAGGGAGTGGGCGGCTGGGATAAGTGAGTGGGTCCCCGTGGGACTCACAAGCCCGCACTACTGCAGGATGCTGCTAACGCGACACTACGATCAGAGACCCTTCGACGAAACTGTGTGCGATGCAATAATCGCAAACGATGGTGTAAAAGAACCGTCAAAAAAGGCAAAAAACATTTGCGATGGCAGAGCCATCAAACACGGTTTAGATTTTAGTTGCGTGTGCGATGCAGGGCATACGGTTCAGTCCAATGAACTGTTTGCGATGAGGCGGAACAAAAGAAACAGGCAGCCTGATGAAGGCGTGTGCGATATACATCATACGGTTCACTCGGATGAACTGTTTGTGATTAGGCAACACAAAAGAAACAGTTAGCCAGATCAAGGTGTGTGTGATTGAGGGCATACACTTCAGAAGGATTAACTGTTTGTGATTAGGCAACAGAACAGAAACGGGTTAGCCAGATCAAAGTGTCTGCGATTGATGGCATACACTTCACATGGATGATCTGTTTGCGATTAGCCACAACAAACTGAGACAGTTAGATAGATCAACATGTGTGCGCTAGATGGGCACACACATTCTAATTAAAAGAAGTGTGCACGATGGTAATAACGAGCGCGCACGGTTGTTGGAACAAGACGTGTGCTGACATTGCCTATTGCGGTGCACCCTATGGTGCAAACGCCATGTACACGGCCGAGAAGGCGTACGTGCCCACGTTACGCCTTCCGGGAATAGTGCCGCACTTATAACCATCAGTAAATTTTGAGCATGCGTCCCGTCACATTCCAAATTGCAAACCTGTTCACACCGATCAAAACCTAAACAGTTTCCCACTTAGGAGCGTATTACTACTCGGTTATAAATACTACTACTCCAAGATGACTGCACATTCCTTTTCAACTCCTCATCCACAAAAGCAAACAAGTCATTCATCATAGTTCCCTTTGCGTCTGTCATGGACAGTGTGAGTTCTGGGTCAAGAGATTGCCACCAGGGAGATGCGAGCATGGAAGCGAAAACACGAGAGATGTCCTGCCTCACCGCGAACGCATCCGGCATGTCCCGCCGCACGGCCGTAGCAGCACAGAGGTCCCGCCACGCCGACGAAGCAGCAAGCAAGTCTCGCCGCACCGTTGATGCGGCAGACTGGTCGAGCCATGCTGCGGAAGCAGAAGAGATGTCCTGCCGCACCGCGAATGCAGAGAGATGTCCTCCCGCGCCGCGGCAGCCTGGGAAAATGTCTCGCGGGCAGGTGAGGACTCTTACAGGCGCATGCATGCGATCGTCCATAGCCAGATGGATCAGATCTCCGGCTGGGCGAGGTTCCAGGATGACATGAAAGCCTCTTTTAAAGAGGCTACCAGCGTCATCCGACAACTAAATGAGAGCAATGTGAAGCTCTGGGCCAAGCGTGACCTGCTGAGGGCGAAGATCGTCGGAAGTGCGGAGCAGCAGGAGGAGACCACTTCCTTGTTGAAGAGGACCGGCGTCATCGTTGAGAAACTTATGGACGAGAATGACATGTTGCGCATCGAGCCCAGAAGGCTGGTGGAGGAATCTTTGGATGCTCTCAAGCAGCATCTTGAGGACAAGAAAGAGCTCATTGTCGCTCGCTGCAGAGACTAGTTCCCGTGGCCTGCAACAACGTAGAGATCAACGAGCCAGATCGTTGTCTTCCTTCTTCTTTTGCCCTTGTGTATTTCGGGCGTTGCCGCATGTGGCTTTTTAAAATTATGTTCCTAAGTATGTAAGACAATTATTATCCACTTTCATCGTCCTTATATTCATCATGCTTGCTATAAGTCCTAGTCGATGCTATATAGGTCCGTCAGATCTTACATCAAGATCCATGCAAAACTTTATTTTTAGATTTTCATTTTCTCTCTTAAATCGTAGTCCAGTGAGACATATAGCCACGTCGTAGAATAGGGGCTCAGGAGCCATTAATGGAGACAATGTTGGGGAACGTAGTAATTTCAAAAAAATTCCTACGCACACGCAAGATCATGGTGATGCATAGCAACGAGAGGGAGAGTGTTGTCTACGTACCCTCGTAGACCGAAAGCGGAAGCGTTATAACAACGCGGTTAATGTAGTCGTAGAGGAAGTAGTCGTACGTTCTCCTCGCGATCCAACCGATCACAGCACCGTTACTCCGGCACCTCCGAGTTCTTGGCACACGTTCAGCTCGATGACGATCCTCGGGCTCCGATCCAGCAAAGCGTCGGGGAAGAGTTCCGTCAGCACGACGGCGTGGTGACGATCTTGATGTGTTACCGGCGCAGGGCTTCGCCTAAGCACTGCAACGATATGATCGAGGTGGAATTTGGTGGAAGGGGGCACCGCACACGGCTAAGGAACGATCCGTAGATCAACTTGTGTGTCTTTGGGGTGCCCCCTGCCCCCGTATATAAAGGAGCCAAGGGGGAGGGGCTGGCCGGCCAAGCCTGGTGCGCCAGAGAGTCCTACTCCCTTTGGGAGTAGGATTCCCCCCCCCCCCCCAATCCTAGTTGGACTAGGATTCTCCAAGGGGGAGAGAGAGAGAGGGGGCTCCCACCTCTCCTAGTCCTAATAGGACTAGGGGAAGGGGGGAGGCGCACAGCCCATGAGGGCAGCCCTCTCACCTCTCCTCCAAGGCCCATGTTGGCCCATTATGCTCCCGGGGGGTTCCGGTAACCCTCCCGGTATTCCGGTAAAATCCTGATTTCACCTGGAATGCATCCGATGTCCAAACATAGGCTTCCAATATATAATTCTTTATGTCTCGACCATTTCGAGACTCCTCGTCACGTCCCCGATCTCATCCGGGACTCCGAACTCCTTCGGTACATCAAAACTCATAAATTCATAATAACTGTCATCGTAACCTTAAGCGTGCGGACCCTACGGTTCGAGAACAATGTAGACATGACCGAGACACGTCTCCGGTCAATAACCAATAGCGGGACCTGGATGCCCATATTGGCTCCTACATATTCTACGAAGATCTTTATCGGTCAGACCGCATAACAACATACGTTGTTCCCTTTGTCATCGGTATGTTACTTGCCCGAGATTCGATCGTCGGTATCCAATACCTAGTTCAATCTCGTTACCGGCAAGTCTCTTTACTCGTTCCGTAATACATCATCTCGCAACTAACCCATTGGTTGCAATGCTTGCAAGGCTTTATGTGATGTGCATTACCGAGAAGGCCCTGAGATACCTCTCCGATAATCGGAGTGACAAATCCTAATCTCGAAATACGCCAACTCAACATGTACCTTCGGAGACACCTGTAGAGCACCTTTATAATCACCCAGTTACGTTGTGACGTTTGGTAGCACACAAAGTGTTCCTACGGCAAATGGGAGTTGCATAATCTCATAGTCATAGGAACATGTATAAGTCATGGATAAAAGCAATAGCAACATATTAAATGATCGGGTGCTAAGCTAATGGAATGGGTCATGTCAATCAGATCATTCAACTAATGATGTGACCTCATTAATCAAATAACAACTCCTTGTTTATGGTTAGGAAACATAACCATCTTTGATTAATGAGCTAGTCAAGTAGAGGCATACTAGTGACACTCTGTTTGTCTATGTATTCACACATGTATTATGTTTCCAGTTAATACAATTCTAGCATGAATAATAAACATTTATCATGAATTAAGGAAATAAATAATAACTTTATTATTGCCTCTAGGGCATATTTCCTTCAGTCTCCCACTTGCACTAGAGTCAATAATCTAGATCACATCACCATGTGATTAACATCAATAGTTCACATCATCATGTGATTAACACCCATAGTTCACATCGATATGTGACCAACACCCAAAGGGTTTACTAGATTCAGTAATCTAGTTCACATCGCTATGTGATTAACACCCAAAGAGTACTACGGTGTGATCATGTTTTGCTTGTGAGAGAAATTTAGTCAACGGGTCTGCCACATTCAGATCCGTTATGTATTTTGCAATTTTCTATGTCTACAATGCTCTGCACGGAGCTACTTTAGCTAATTGCTCCCACTTTCAATATGTATCTAGATTGAGACTTAGAGTCATCTAGATTAATGTCAAAACTTGCATCGACGTAACCTTTTACGACGAACCTTTTTGTCACCTCCATAATCGAGAAACATATCCTTATTCCACTAAGGATAATTTTGACCGCCGTCCAGTGATCTACTCTTAGATCACTATTGTACTCCCGTGCCAATCTCAGGGTAGGGTATACAATAGGTCTGGTACACAGCATGGCATACTTTATAGAACCTATGGCCAAAGCATAGTGAATGACTTTCATTCTCTTTCTATCTTCTGCCGTGGTCGGGCTTTGAGTCTTACTCAATTTCATACTTTGTAACACAGGCAAGAACTCTTTCTTTGACTGTTCCATTTTGAACTACTTCAAAATCTTGTCAAGGTATGTACTCATTGAAAAAACTTATCAAGCGTCTCGATCTATCTCTATAGATCTTGATGCTCGATATGTAAATAGCTTCCCCGAGGTCTTTCTTTGAAAAACTCCTTTCAAATACTCCTTTATGCTTTACAGAATAATTCTACATTATTTCCGATCAATAATATGTCATTTATATATACTTATCAGAAATGCTGTAGTGCTCCCACTCACTTTCTTGTAAATACAGGCTTCACCGCAAGTCTGTATAAAACTATATGCTTTGATCAACTTATCAAAGCGTATATTCCAACTCCGAGATGCTTGCACCAGTCCATAGATGGATCGCTGGAGCTTGCATATTTTGTTAACACCTTCAGGATCGACAAAACCTTCTAGTTGCATCGTATACAACTTCTTCTTTAATAAATCCATTAAGGAATGTAGTTTTGTTTATCCATTTGCCGGATTTCATAAAATGCGACAATTGCTAACATGATTCGGACAGACTTAAGCATAGATACGAGTGAGAAACTCTCATCGTAGTCAACACCTTGAACTTGTCGAAAACCTTTTGCGACAATTCTAGCTTTGTAGATAGTAACACTACTATCAGTCTCCGTCTTCCTCTTGAAGATCCATTTATTTTCTATTGCTTGCCGATCATTGGGCAAGTCAACCAAAGTCCACACTTTGTTCTCATACATGGATCCCATCTCAGATTTCATGGCCTCAAGCCACTTTGCGGAATCTGGGCTCACCATCGCTTCTTCATAGTTCGTAGGTTCATCATGGTCTAGTAACATGACTTCCAAAATAGGATTACCGTACCACTCTGGTGCGGATCTTACTCTGGTTGATCTACGAAGTTCAGTAGAAACTTGATCTGAAGTTTCATGATCATTATCATTAGCTTCCTCCCTATTTGATGTAGGTGTCACAGGAACAGATTTCTGTGACGTACTATTTTTCAATAAGGGAGTAGATACTGTTATCTCATCAAGTTCTACTTTCCTCCCACTCACTTCTTTCGAGAGAAACTCCTTCTCCAGAAAGTTTCCGATTTTAGCAACAAAAATTTTTCCTTCGGATCTGTGATAGAAGGTATACCCAATAGTCTCCTTTGGGTATCCTATGAAGACACGTTTTTCCGATTTGGGTTCGAGCTTATCAGGTTGAAGCTTTTTCACATAAGCATCGCAGCCCCAAACTTTAAGAAACGACAGCTTAGGTTTATTGCTAAACCATAGTTCATACGGTGTCGTCTCAACGGATTTAGATCGTGCCCTATTTAATGTGAATGCAGCTGTCTCTAATGCATAATCCCAAAAACGATAGTGGTAGATCGGTAAGATACATCATAGATTGTACTATATCTAATAAAGTACGGTTATGACGTTCGGACGCACCATTATGCTGTGGTGTTCCAGGTGGCATGAATTTGTGAAACTATTCCACATTGTTTTAATTGAAGACCAAACTCGTAACTCAAATATTTGTCTCCGCGATCAGATCGTAGAAACCTTATTTTCTTGTCACGATGATTTTCACTTCACTCTAAAATTCTTTGAACTTTTCAAACGTTTCAGACTTATGTTTCATCAAGTAGATATACCCATATATGCTCAAATCATCTGTGAAGGTTAGAAAATAATGATACTTGTCGCAAGCCTTAATATTCATCGGACCATATACATCAGTATGTATGATTTCCAACAAATCTGTTGCTTGCTCCATTGTTCCGGAGAACGGCGTTTTAGTCATCTTGCCCAAGAGGCATGGTTCGCAAGCATCAAGTGATTCATAATCAAGTGATTCCAAAATCCCATCAGCATGGAGTTTCTTCATGCGCTTTACACCAATATGACCTAAACGGCAGTGCCACAAATAAGTTGCACTATCATTATTAACTTTGCATCTTTTGGCTTCAATATTATGAATATGTGTATCACTATGATCGAGATCCAACAAACCATTTCGTTGGTGTGTATAACCATAGAAGGTTTTATTCATGTAAACAGAACAACAATTTATTCTCTTACTTAAATGAATAGCATATTGCGATAAACATGATCAAATCATATTTATGCTCAACGCAAATACCAAATAACACTTATTTAGGTTCAACACTAATCCTGAAAGTATAGTGAGTGTGCGATGATGATCATATCAATCTTGGAACCACTTCCAACACACATCGTCACCTTGCCCTTTAACTAGTCTTTGTTCATTCTGCAACTCCCGTTTCGAGTTACTAATTTTAGCAACTAAACTAGTACCAAATACTGAGGGGTTGCTATGAACACTAGTAAAGTACACATCAATAACATGTATATCAAATATACTTATGTTCACTTTGCCATCCTTCTTATCCGCCAATCACTTGGGGTAGTTCCGCTTCCAGTGACCAGTCCCTTTGCAGTAGAAGCACTTAGTCTCAGGCTTAGGACCAGACTTGGGTTTTTTCACTTGAGCAGCAACTTGCTTGCCGTTCTTCTTGAAGTTCCCCTTCTTTCCTTTTGCCCTTTTCTTGAAACTAGTGATCTTGTCAACCATCAACACTTGATGTTTTTCTTTGATTTCTACCTTCGCCGATTTTAGCATCGCGAAGAGCTTGGGAATATTTTCCGTTATCCCTTGCATATTATAGTTCATCATGAAGTTCTACTAACTTGGTGATGGTGACTAGAGAATTCTGTCAATCACTATCTTATCTGGAAGATTAACTCCCACTTGATTCAAGCGATTGTAGTACTCAGACTATCTGAGCACATGCTCACTAGTTGAGCGATTCTCCTCCATTTTTTAGCTATAGAACTTGTTGGAGACTTCATATCTCTCAACTCGGGTATTTGCTTGAAATATTAACTTCAAATCCTGGAACATCTTGTATGGTCCATGACGTTCAAAACGTCTTTGAAGTCCCGATTCTAAGCCGTTAAGCATGGTGCACTAAACTATTAAGTAGTCATCATATTGAGCTAGCAAAATGTTCATAACGTCTGCATCTGCTCCTACAAAAGGTCCGTCACCTAGCGGTGCATCAAGGACAAATTCTTCTGTGCAGCAATGAGGATAAACCTCAGATTACGGATCCAATCCGCATCATTGCTACTAACATTTTTCAACACAATTTTCTCTAGGAACATATCAAAAATAAACACGGGGAAGCAACAATGCGAGCTATTGATCTACAACATAGATATGCTAATACTACCAGGACTAAGTTCATGATAAATTAAAGTTCATTTAATCATATTACTTAAGAACTCCCACTTAGATAGACATCTCTCTAATCCTCTAAGTGATCACGTGATCCAAATCAACTAAACCATGTCCGATCATCACGTGAGATGGAGTAGTTTCAATGGTGAACATCACTATGTTGATCATATCTACTATATGATTCACGCTCGACCTTTCGGTCTCCGTGTTCCGAGGCCATATCTGTATATGCTAGGCTCGTCAAGTTAAACCTGAGTATTCCGCGTGTGCAACTGTTTTGCACCCGTTGTATTTGAACGTAGAGCCTATCACACCCGATCATCACGTGGTGTCTCAGCACGAAGAACTTTCGCAACGGTGCATACTCAGGGAGAACACTTCTTGATAATTTAGTGAGAGATCATCTTATAATGCTACCGTCAATCAAAGCAAGATAAGATGCATAAAAGGATAAACATCACATGCAATCAATATAAGTGATATGATATGGCCATCATCATCTTGTGCTTGTGATCTCCATCTTCGAAGCACCGTCATGATCACCATCGTCACCGGCGCGACACCTTGATCTTCATCGCAGCATCGTTGTCGTCTCGCCAATCTTATGCTTCTACGACTATCAGTACCGCTTAGTAATAAAGTAAAGCATTACATCGCGATTGCATTGCATACAATAAAGCGACAACCATATGGCTCCTGCCAGTTGCCGATAACTCGGTTACAAAACATGATCATCTCATACAATAAAATTTAGCATCACGTCTTGACCATATCACATCACAACATGCCCTGCAAAAACAAGTTAGACGTCCTCTACTTTGTTGTTGCAAGTTTTTACGTGGCTGCTACGGGCTTTAAGCAAGAACTCATCTTACCTACGCATCAAAACCACAACGATAGTTTGTCAAATAGACTCCGTTTTAACCTTCTCAAGGACCGGGCGTAGCCACACTCGGTTCAACTAAAGTTGGAGAGACAGTCTTCCGCAAGCCATCTATGTGCAAAGCACGTCGAGGGAACCGGTCTCGCGTAAGCGTACGCGTAAGGTTGGTCCGGATCGACTCGTCCAACAATACCGCTGAACCAAAGTATGACATGCTGGTAGGCAGTATGACTTGTATCGTCCACAACTCACTTGTGTTCTACTCGTGCAAATAACATCAAACCATAAAACCTAGGCTCTGATACCACTGTTGGGGAACGTAGTAATTTCAAAAAATTTCCTACGCACACGCAAGATCATGGTGATGCATAGCAACGAGAGGGGAGAGTGTTGTCTACGTACCCTCGTAGACCGAAGCGGAAGCGTTGACACAACGTAGAGGAAGTAGTCGTACGTTCTCCTCGCGATCCAACCGATCACAGCACCGTTACTCCGGCACCTCCGAGTTCTTGGCACACGTTCAGCTCGATGACGATCCCCGGGCTCCGATCCAGCAAAGCGTCGGGGAAGAGTTCCGTCAGCACGACGGCGTGGTGACGATCTTGATGTGTTACCGGCGCAGGGCTTCGCCTAAGCACTGCAACGATATGATCGAGGTGGAATTTGGTGGAAGGGGGCACCGCACACGGCTAAGGAACGATCCGTAGATCAACTTGTGTGTCTTTGGGGTGCCCCCTGCCCCCGTATATAAAGGAGCCAAGGGGGAGGGGCTGGCCGGCCAAGCCTGGTGCGCCAGAGAGTCCTACTCCCTCTGGGAGTAGGATTCCCCCCCCCCCCCCAATCCTAGTTGGACTAGGATTCTCCAAGGGGGAGAGAGAGAGGGGGGGCGCCCACCTCTCCTAGTCCTAATAGGACTAGGGGAAGGGGGGAGGCGCACAGCCCATGAGGGCAGCCCTCTCACCTCTCCTCCAAGGCCCATGTTGGCCCATTATGCTCCCGGGGGGTTCCGGTAACCCTCCCGGTATTCCGGTAAAATCCTGATTTCACCTGGAATGCATCCGATGTCCAAACATAGGCTTCCAATATATAATTCTTTATGTCTCGACCATTTCGAGACTCCTCGTCACGTCCCCGATCTCATCCGGGACTCCGAACTCCTTCGGTACATCAAAACTCATAAACTCATAATAACTGTCATCGTAACCTTAAGCGTGCGGACCCTACGGTTCGAGAACAATGTAGACATGACCGAGACACGTCTCCGGTCAATAACCAATAGCGGGACCTGGATGCCCATATTGGCTCCTACATATTCTACGAAGATCTTTATCGGTCAGACCGCATAACAACATACGTTGTTCCCTTTGTCATCGGTATGTTACTTGCCCGAGATTCGATCGTCGGTATCCAATACCTAGTTCAATCTCGTTACCGGCAAGTCTCTTTACTCGTTCCGTAATACATCATCTCGCAACTAACTCATTGGTTGCAATGCTTGCAAGGCTTTATGTGATGTGCATTACCGAGAAGGCCCTGAGATACCTCTCCGACAATCGGAGTGACAAATCCTAATCTCGAAATATGCCAACTCAACATGTACCTTCAGAGACACCTGTAGAGCACCTTTATAATCACCCAGTTACGTTGTGACGTTTGGTAGCACACAAAGTGTTCCTACGGCAAATGGGAGTTGCATAATCTCATAGTCATAGGAACATGTATAAGTCATGGATAAAAGCAATAGCAACATACTAAATGATCGGGTGCTAAGCTAATGGAATGGGTCATGTCAATCAGATCATTCAACTAATGATGTGACCTCATTAATCAAATAACAACTCCTTGTTCATGGTTAGGAAACATAACCATCTTTGATTAATGAGCTAGTCAAGTAGAGGCATACTAGTGACACTCTGTTTGTCTATGTATTCACACATGTATTATGTTTCCAGTTAATACAATTCTAGCATGAATAATAAACATTTATCATGAATTAAGGAAATAAATAATAACTTTATTATTGCCTCTAGGGCATATTTCCTTCAGTCTCCCACTTGCACTAGAGTCAATAATCTAGATCACATCACCATGTGATTAACATCAATAGTTCACATCATCATGTGATTAACACCCATAGTTCACATCGATATGTGACCAACACCCAAAGGGTTTACTAGATTCAGTAATCTAGTTCACATCTCTATGTGATTAACACCCAAAGAGTACTACGGTGTGATCATGTTTTTCTTGTGAGAGAAATTTAGTCAACGGGTCTGCCACATTCAGATCCGTTATGTATTTTGCAATTTTCTATGTCTACAATGCTCTGCACGGAGCTACTTTAGCTAATTGCTCCCACTTTCAATATGTATCTAGATTGAGACTTAGAGTCATCTAGATTAATGTCAAAACTTGCATCGACGTAACCTTTTACGACGAACCTTTTTGTCACCTCCATAATCGAGAAACATATCCTTATTCCACTAAGGATAATTTTGACCGCCGTCCAGTGATCTACTCTTAGATCACTATTGTACTCTCGTGCCAATCTCAGGGTAGGGTATACAATAGGTCTGGTACACAGCATGGCATACTTTATAGAACCTATGGCCAAAGCATAGTGAATGACTTTCATTCTCTTTCTATCTTCTGCCGTGGTCGGGCTTTGAGTCTTACTCAATTTCATACTTTGTAACACAGGCAAGAACTCTTTCTTTGACTGTTCCATTTTGAACTACTTCAAAATCTTGTCAAGGTATGTACTCATTGAAAAAACTTATCAAGCGTCTCGATCTATCTCTATAGATCTTGATGCTCGATATGTAAATAGCTTCCCCGAGGTCTTTCTTTGAAAAACTCCTTTCAAATACTCCTTTATGCTTTACAGAATAATTCTACATTATTTCCGATCAATAATATGTCATTTATATATACTTATCAGAAATGCTGGAGTGCTCCCACTCACTTTCTTGTAAATACAGGCTTCACCGCAAGTCTGTATAAAACTATATGCTTTGATCAACTTATCAAAGCGTATATTCCAACTCCGAGATGCTTGCACCAGTCCATAGATGGATCGCTGGAGCTTGCATATTTTGTTAACACCTTCAGGATCGACAAAACCTTCTAGTTGCATCGTATACAACTTCTTCTTTAATAAATCCATTAAGGAATGTAGTTTTGTTTATCCATTTGCCGGATTTCATAAAATGCGACAATTGCTAACATGATTCGGACAGACTTAAGCATAGATACGAGTGAGAAACTCTCATCGTAGTCAACACCTTGAACTTGTCGAAAACCTTTTGCGACAATTCTAGCTTTGTAGATAGTAACACTACTATCAGTGTCCGTCTTCCTCTTGAAGATCCATTTATTTTCTATTGCTTGCCGATCATCGGGCAAGTCAACCAAAGTCCACACTTTGTTCTCATACATGGATCCCATCTCAGATTTCATGGCCTCAAGCCACTTTGCGGAATCTGGGCTCACCATCGCTTCTTCATAGTTCGTAGGTTCATCATGGTCTAGTAACATGACTTCCAAAATAGGATTACCGTACCACTCTGGTGCGGATCTTACTCTGCTTGATCTACGAAGTTCAGTAGAAACTTGATCTGAAGTTTCATGATCATTATCATTAGCTTCCTCCCTATTTGATGTAGGTGCGTGGCAGGTAGCGGTCAAAGGGCTCTCCTCCCGATGAGCATGCGCAGGGGTCTGATGGCACGCCTCCCGTACTCAAATAGCTACCCCGCACAACACCTCCTAGCCAATAAAAAAAGGGGACGCGTGGCGGCACGTAATTGGTAAGTAGAACGCCCACGGTTTCCATAATACTTGTGTTTCCGATTTGTAACGTGACAACACTTGTTCCAAAATGACTTTGTTGATTGTTAATGTGTGCGCCTTCACAAATCGGACAGAAAAATTACCACAACATGTTGGTGCCATGTCATGACACCATGCCAAGTTTCATGATTTTCAGGCTTGTTTTGGATTTACAGGAATTAAAAAACCAAGTTTCTCAATCTTTCCGACCGAGCCACAACGCCCAGATGTTTGAATTTCGTTCCCATTTCTTGCATGGGACCTAGAAACTAACCCAAGGACACACATGTGATTTTTCAAACAACTTTGGTGCACTGGAGCCTGTGCTTGTAATTCATATTTGAATTATGCACATTAAATGTGCAGAAACTCAATTAATGTACAAAAAAGGCCAAACGAACCTGGAATAATTCCAAAATTTAGCACGATACTTATATTTGGTCTAATCTGTGTGTGTAAATAAATTAAGGCGGGAGAAGGCAGTCTACGTATGTCATTTCGCACACGGAGGTGACACGTTCCCTCTCGGAACCACAAGCCTTCTTGAGAGAAGCTCCGGTTTGCAAGAACCACAAGTTTGTCCCAATTCGGCCAAAAAAATTACCGGAACATGTTGGTGCCATGTCATGACACCATGCCATGTTTCATGATTTTCAGGCGTGTTTTGGATTTACATGAATTAAAAAACCAAGTTTCTCAATCTTTCCGAACGAGCCACGACGCCCAGATGTTTCAATTTCATTCCCATTTCTTGCATGCGACCTATAAATTCACCCAAGGAAACACATGTGATTTTTCAACCAACTTTGGTGCACTAGAGCATGTGCTTGTAGTTCAAATTTGAATTGTGCACATTAAATGCATAGAAACTCAATTAATGTATAAAAAGGCCAAACGAACCCGGAATAATTCCAAAATTTAGCACGATACTTCTGTTTGGTCTAATATGTCCGTGTAAAAAATTAAGGCGAGAGAAGGCAGTGTACGTATCTTGTTTCGTACACGGAGGTGACATGTCCCTCTCGGAACCACGAGCCTTCTTGAGGGAAGCTCCTGTTTGTAAGAAGCTTACACCAAAGCTTGTCCCAATTCGGCCAAAAAAATTACCGCGGCATTTTGGTGCCATGTCATGACACCATGCATAGTTTCATGATTTTCAGGCGTGTTTTAGATTTACAAAAATTAAAAAACGAAGTTTCTCTATCTTTCTGGCCGAGCCACGATGCCCAGATGTTTGAATTTCATTTCCATTTATCGCATGGGACCTATAAATTCACCCAAGGACACACATGTGATTTTTCAACCAACTTTGGTGCACTAGAGCAATTGCTTGTAGTTCAAATTTGAATTATGCACATTAAATGCACATAAACTCAATTAATGTATAAAAAAGGCCAAGCGAACCCGGAATAAATCCAAAATTTAGCACAATACTTCTATTTGGTCTAACCTTCCAGTGTACAAAAATTAAGGCGGGAGAAGGCAGTGTATGTATCTCGTTTCATACACAGAGGTGACACGTTCCCTCTCGGAACCACGAGACTTCTTGAGAGAAGCTCCGGTTTGCAAGAAGCTTACACCAAAGCTTGTCCCAATTCGGCCAAAAAAATTACCGTAGCATGTTGGTGCCATGTCATGACACCATGCCAAGTTTCAAGATTTTCAGGCGTGTTTTGGATTTACAGGAATTAAAAAACCAAGTTTCTCAATCTTTCCGGTCGAGCCACGACGCCTATATGTTTGAATTTCATTCCCATTTGTTGCATGGGACCTATAAATTCACCCAAGGACACACATGTGATTTTTGAACCAACTTTAGTGCACTAGAGCATGTGCTTGTAGTTCAAATTTGAATTATGCACATTGAATGTGCAGAAACTCAATTAACGTATAAAAAGGCCAAACAAACCCGGAATAATTCCAAATTTTAGCACGATACTTCTATTTGGTCTAATCTGCCTGTGCAAAAAATTAAGGCGGGAGAAGGCAGTGTACGTATCTTGTTTCGCACACGGGGGTGACATGTTCCCTCTCGGAACCACGAGCCTTCTTGTGGGAAGCTCCGGTTTGCAAGAAGCTTACACCAAAGCTTGTCCCAATTCGGCCAAAAAAATTACCCCAGCATGTTGGTGCCATGTCATGACACCATGCATAGTTTCATGATTTTCAGGCGTGTTTTGGATTTACAGGAATTAATAAACCAAGTTTCTCAATCTTTCCGGTCGAGCCACGACGCCCAGATGTTTGAATTTCATTCCCATTTGTTGCATGGGACCTATAAATTCACCCAAGGACACACATGTGATTTTTCAACCAGCTTTGGTGCATTGGAGCATGTGCTTGTAGTTCAAATTTGAATTATGCACATTAAATGCGCAGAAACTCAGTTAATGTATAAAAAGGACAAACGAACCCGGAATAATTCCAAAAATTAGCACGATACTTCTATTTGGTTTAAGCTGCTTGTGTAAAAAATTAAGGCGGGAGAAGGCAGTGTACGTATCTTGTTTCGCACAAGGAGGTGACACGTTCCCTCTCGGAACCACGAGCCTTCTTGAGGAAAGCTCCGGTTTGCAAGAAGCTTACACCAAAGCATGTCCCAATTCGGCCAAAAACTTTACCGCAGCATGTTGGTGCCACGTCATGACACCATGCCAAGTTTCATGATTTTCGAGCGTGTTTTCGATTTACAGGAATTAAAAACCAAGTTTCTCAATCTTTCCGGCCGAGCCACCATGCCCAGATGTTTGAACTTCATTGCCGTTTCCTGCATGGTACCTATAAATTCACCCAAAGACACACATTTGATTTTTCAACCAACTTTGGTGCACTGGAGCATGTGCTTGTAGTTCAAATTTGAATTATGCACATTAAATGCCCAGAAACTCAATTAATGCATAAAAGGCCAAACAAACCCGGAATAATTCCAAAATTTAGCACAATACTTCTATTTGGTCTAATCTGCCAGTGTACAAAAATTAAGATGGGAGAAGGAAGTGTACGTATGTCGTTTTGCAGACGGATGTGACTCGTCCCCTCTCGGAACCACGAGCCTTCTTGAGGGAAGCTCCGGTTTAAAAGAAGCTTACACCAAAGCTTGTCCCAATTCGGCCAAAAAAATTGCTGCAACATGTTGGTGCCATATCATGACACCATGCCAAGTTTCATGATTTTCAGGCGTATTTTGGATTTACAGGAATTAAAAACCAAGTTTCTCAATCTTTCCGGCCGAGCCACGACGCCCAGATGTTTGAATTTCATTCCCATTTCTTGCATGGGACCTATAAATTCACCCAAAGACACACATGTGATTTTTCAACAAACTTTGGAGCATTTGAGCATGTGCTTGTAGTTCAAATTTGAATTATGCACATTAAATGCCCAGAAACTCAATTAATGCATAAGAATGCCAAACGAACCTGGAATAATTCCAAATTTAAACACGACACTCATGTACTAGTTGCATGTTCACTGTACGCAAATGTTCTAGCAATTCAAACACCATCCTTTCCCTCCGTAACACCATTTTGTCTTTCAAAACGTAATTAAAAAATCATGTATACCACAAACTGTTTACTAGAAAGAATCGTGTGGGATGCGATATAAAATATCTTGGTGCACCGTCTTGTCTAGCTTACGTATGAAGCTTCGTCGTCTAGAGTCCACCGCCGCCGCTTGAACCACACTTGCGCGCTAGTTTCTCGCGGCACCGAGTGAATTTTTTTTGCACCACGGAAATATCTATGTCCCCGCCCCCTCCCTCCTACCAAAAGCCACATTTCAACTGTTCCTCCTTGCTTTCCAAGTTCAAACCTTCACTGCTGCTTACTGGCAGCTCAGCCTCCTTGTCGGCGACCCTTCTTCCTGCAGCGCCGCCTCCTCGCTGGTGACCCTTCTTCTTGTAGTGTCGCCTCCTCGCCGATGACCCTTCTTCTTGCTGCGCGGCCTCCTCGCCGCCGACCCTTCTTCTTGCTGCACGGCCTCGTTGTTATGGCCAGGTAATTCACACCTCACCCACACCATCCTCCTTCTTTCACGTCCCACATGCCCCGACCGACGGCGTGACACCTTCCATCAAAATCACTGCCCCCTCCTCCCATTAAGCGTCACCCACACCCATTTTGCATGCAGTATAACGTGGAGCTCAGTAGCATGCGGCCGCACGCGCGCACAAGGTCGCTATGGCTACCATGCGTGTCGACCGCCAGATCTTGGAGGAGCACCTCGTCTTCGAGGCCACCGCCGACACCGCCATGCGGTTGTCTACTTTAAAATACAGTTCGTGCTATTTTCTCGAGGCCATCGCCAGTGCCTTCTAGTGATTTGTCCTCTGTAATGTTAATATGCAATCTGATGTTCAGTTAACATTTTCGTTCTCTGAAATGTAATGTTCAGTTAACACTTTGGTCCAACAATTGCTACATTTCGTAGTACTGTTCTCAAGCATTCTTTGTTTTGTTAACTGTCTTATCTTCTAGTACATGTTTCTATTCTGCAATGTCGTGCTCACTTAACTATTTTGGTTCATTTGGTCTGCTGTCCATTTAACTGTTTGGTTCAGTTCTGCAATTTGATTTTCATTTGCTGTGAGTACACTTTTGTATTGTTATGCATGTGACACCAATCAAATTTGGCTGTACTCAATACATATTCTACCGATAGTATGGCAACTCTCAGTTAACCTGATCAAGATCTTCCTTATGTGTGTTGTAGGGAAACAATGGGAAACACTGCGGTTTACCATCGAGGTTTGTTCAAGCAGGGTCCTTTGGCTAATAGCACATTATTGTGGATTTGCAGGAATCATTCTAATACTTAGGTTTCTTACAATTTGGTCTTGCACATGTAGGTCCTGCTGTCAGAGGCTTAGACCCACTATTCGACCCATTTTGCATATGGGGAAATGAGATGTCCATGAATATCAGTCAAGTCAAGAAACTCAGAAAGATTGTTAGGATGAAGAAACTTGTGAAAAATAACAGCAAGATCTTTGTTTGCACAATGAAGAAGACATCAGTCAACTATAGGATGGTACCAACTCTTTTACCTTGTTTTTACCCCTTGCGCCATTTCAAAATTTACAACAGTGATTTATGCATAGCTTTGTTTTCAGTACTTTTCAAAGGAGTTCATCGATGATTACCTCTCAAACCACCTGCATGGTCAAGAGGTGAAAGTGCAACTATCCCTGGGTGGTTTTGGTAATTCCTAACAACATATAGCTCATTGAGCTAACATTATTCCAAGATTAATATTTCAGGAAAAGCTCAATGAATGGCATGGCATGGATGAGGAAAGTGGATCCCTCAAAATTATAAGGACAAAAGTTTGGCTCAAGCTTGAAGCTCAAGACTCTACATTTTATATTTTAGTGATCCAAGATCACATTGAGTCTATAGGAAAAGCCAATACTATCAAGGAGGGATGAGGTGTTGCTTAATGGCTTGCTTGCTCAAAGTGCTCAATGATATGCTCCAAAACCCTCAACTACCTTCCCACATCCACATATGACCTAAACCAAAAGTCAAACTCGGCCCCACCGATTCTTTCTATCCGGCGCCACCGAGTATCAAATATCATAGCCACTGCCACAAACCCTAGGAAAATAGGTCTCACCGATAGGGATCTCGGTCTCACCGAGATGGGATTGTAATCTCTCTATTCCCCTTCGTAACGTTTCGGTCTTACCAAGATGAGCGATCGTTCCCACCGAGATTGCAATGTAAACTCTCTGTTTCCCTTTTGTAACATTTCGGTCTCACCGAGATGAGCGAATCGGTCCCACCGAGTTTACCTGACCAACTCTCTGGTTAGCTTATTACCAAAATCGGTCTCACCGAGTTTGTGTAATTGCCCTAACCCTAACCATGTCGGTCCTACAGAGTTGCATCTTAGTCCCACCGAAAATCCTAACGGTCACTAGGTTTGGTGAATCGGTCCGACCGAGTTTAACTATTCGGTCCCACCGAGTTTGGCTAATCGTGTGTAACGGTTATATTTTGTGTGGAGGCTATATATACCCCTCCACCCACTCTTCATTCGTGGAGAGAGCCATCAGAACATACCTACACTTCGAATACACATTTTCTGAGAGAGAACCACCTACACTTGTGTTGAGGTCAAGATATTCCATTCCTACCATATGAATCTTGATCTCTAGCCTTCCCCAAGTTGCTTTCCACTCAAATATTCTTTCCACCAAATCCAAATCCTGTGAGAGAGAGTTGAGTGTTGGGGAGACTACCATTTGAAGCACAAGAGCAAGGAGTTCATCATCAACACACCATTTGTTACTTCTTGGAGAGTGGTGTCTCCTAGATTGGCTAGGTGTCACTTGGGAGCCTCCGACAAGATTGTGGAGTTGAATCAAGGAGTTTGTAAGGGCAAGGAGATCGCCTACTTCGTAAAGATCTACCACTAGTGAGGCAAGTCCTTCGTGGGCGACGGTCGTGATGGAATAGACAAGGTTGCTTCTTCATGGAACCTTCATGGGTGGAGCCCTCCGTGGACTTGCGCAACCGTTACCCTCCGTGGGTTGAAGTCTCCATCAACGTGGATGTACGATAGCACCACCTATCAGAACCACGACAAAAACATCCGTGTCTCCAATTGTGCTGGGGAAACTGCCTCCACGAGCACCTATGGGGACGGAGCCCCTTTCGGTTCGGCGGGGGGCGGAGGTCGCACGAAGAGCAGATCGAGGCGGAGCACACGAGCGGTTTTACCCAGCTTCGGAGCTCTCCGGAGAGATAATACTCCTACTGCTGCTTTGTGGTTTGTATTGAGTTCTTGCTCGGGAGCGCTGAGTGCTATAGTACACACAAGCGGCTAACGAGACCGAGCGTGAATGTTCTACTGTTCATCCTCCTTCCTCTACGTTGTGCATGGGCCTCCTTTTATATGCTCAAGGGGTCTCCAACAGGTGGCAACGTAGGCAAGGGTAAAAATGGAAAAAGGTGTTGCGGTAGGTACAGCTACCTACACAGTGTATCATACCTAACTCTGACGGCAGGGGACAAGGGCATTAGACGCCTATCTACGTCGCCCAAACAGTGCAGAAAAGGGACCGTCAGGGACGCCACCGCTCGCCACGATGGCGATCTTGTCAGCGCCGCTTGCCACAGTGCACCCCTGGCTGCACAGCCTCCCGCCACGTACGCCTGGAAGGGTCTCAGAGCGACACGTTGGTGGGTGTGCTGGAGCGCGGGTACAGAGTGGTTGCTAGCCGCGGCAAGCGCCTTGCCGCGGTCGTTGTCTTGTCGCGTCCGGGAGCTTGTCGCTCGTCGGGTCCTGCCGGGACGCGTGGCGCGTCGCGGCAAGTTCCTTGAGATGCCTTGGTTGGCCTTCCCGGCAAGCTCCTCTTGCCGGGGCTTGGTGCCTTGAGTGGCCTTCCCGGCAAGCTCCTCTTGCCGGGGCCTTATGTCCTGAGTGGCCTTCCCGGCAAGCTCCTCTTGCCAGGGCCTTGTCTGCTTGGCTTAAATACTTTGTTCTTGAATGGCTCCAAAGGAACCAAAAGGGGGTCCTTGGCGGTCACCCGGCAAGCCTTGCCGCAGGGCACTGCGACTGCCCGTGCACAAGTTCGGGATACTAGGGTACCCCTACTCTAGTACACCGACAGGATCCCCCGGGCCTGGGCCATACACGGTGCCGAGCGCTGTTGGGCCAGGCCCAAAACAGGGCACGGGCACGCGCGGCCTGGGTCACGCCGCATCTTACTCCGCATCCACCGCGCCCTCCCCGAATGGCACGCGTCGATTGCGGCGTCGTGGGAGAGATCGTGGGTGGTTTCTTTATTTAGAAAGGCGGAACGTCCGCCCCTCCCTCCCTTTAAACAGGGGAAGCAGGGGCAGTCCGCGCCTTCCCCATAAACGGAGGGAGGCGTGGAGGCGTGGTCTTCGAGGCGTCCACTCCCCACGATCATGGGGTGGAGAGAGGTCGCCTCATCCGTCGCCTCGGCTCTATACGCCCGCCACGCGGCTTCCATGCGCTTGGGGTGGAGGCGGGAAACTGGGCCTTCGTGGGTCGAAGCAGCGGGTCGGTCCCAGTTCCCTGCTCCTTCTGTATCCTGATTAGCTGAGCGGGGTGGCCGAGCCCCCACCCTGTTCCTTTATAAGGAGCGGGAGGGGGGGACGGAGGCCCATATTCTTTCATCTCCTCTTTCCTTCAGCTTCTGCTCCCCTCTCTCCCATTCGCCATGGAGAAAGGGAACCCTGGTCCTTCAACGGTGGCGGCGAGGGTCGCCACTAGGCAACACGTCCCTCCTTCTCCCGCACCCATGGTGGCAGAGCCAGCCGTAAGGGGAAGAGGGAGGGGGCGAGGCCGTGGGCGAGGTCGAGGGCGAGGCCTAGGCGCTCGGGGAAGAGGTGGACGGGGCGGCTCGCCGGCCTCGCCTCCGCCAGCGGCTCCTCTTCCCATGGCGGTCCATATTGAGGACGCCCCTTGCGAGTTCTTTGTCAGGCTGCGTCGGCCGCCTCGTCGTCGCCTTCGCCTCCCGACTCCTTTTGCGAGCGAGATGGAGTTGGATCCGCCCGAGACACTGAGGCTGCACATGAGGGGCTGTGGAATCAGCGGTACGCGAGTCCGCGTTGACTTCCCGGCCCCTAATGTGATGTATCTTGGTCGAGGGTGGAAGACGTTCGCCCGTATCCACAGCCTGACGGAGGGGCTCACCCTCCATTTTAAGCTGATGGAGGGCGGTCTCCTCTCCGTCAAGGTCTTCGGGTGCTTCGGAACTCGGGCAAGGTGCTGCTTGGAGAGCTCCTCCGATAGCGAAGACTCCTCCTCGAACGGGAGTGACGAGGAGGACAGCGGCAGCGACGACGAGGGTAGCGGGCGGCAGGATGACGGGTCCGACTAGGTGTCGGGCGTCGCTCCGTGCGGCACCGGCGACCCCATCATCCGTGTCGCCGGCTCCTTGAGCTTCTCGGGGTCGTCTCCTTGGGCGGCTGGCGTAGGGAGGCTGCGGAAGAGGAAGAGGGCGGGCGGCAAGGCCGTCAACTCGGAGTACGTGGGCGCGACGCCCTCGATAGCGTGCTGATATCCTGCTGCCTCGTCTTCGAGCCCTGCCTCCGGCGCCGCCATCACCATCCATCCTTTGGACGACCACCGAGATGTTCTCTTGGTGTCTTCTGCCACCCGTAGCTCGCCTAGGCGCCCCTTTTGCCCTTTTCGCCTCCTTGACCTACCTCCTGAAGAGAGGGACAAGAAAGGGATTACGGGCACCTTATCTCTTTTTAATTTGTAAGCCCTCGGGCCTTAGCTGCATTTAAGACTTGTAATCCCATTGTTCATGTTTTTCATTCTCTATGAACTATACTTGAGTGGAATGCTTTTTTGTGAAAAGGGGATGCTTGCCGGGTCACTTGCCTTGTGGGTGGAACCCACGTCAAGGAGCAAATCCTTAATATCTTTAAGATAGACACTTCTTTTCCCGGCAGCAGGCCCTGCCGTCTTCCCACGTCGCTCGACCTTTCTCACGCTTTTGGCGGAGGCAGGGAGGAGGCGGGTTCAGGCTCCTCGTTTCGTCCCTTTGCTGCCGCGACTACGACCAAACCTGGCCCCAGGAACGAGCCCTAGGGCCTAGAGTTAGGGGAGCACGGTAGCTTTTAGGAAGAAACGAGGTTTCGCATACCTCAGTCCATAAGAGAATGCATGATAAAGGATGAAAAACTTATCTGAGATTGCAGCCCCCGACAACTCTGGTTCGCCGTGGGTGAGTCTTTGTACTGGCAGCCCCCAGCAACACTGGCTTGCCGGGGTCCAGATGCTGGTCATGTTATGAAAACAATCTATTAGAGCCGCGACAAGCTATCTTGTAATATAACTCTATTTCGGGTCATGATTGCAATATTATTCCCTTTACTTGATTCCTTCCTTTGTATGTTTTTGCCCTACGCTTTTTAGGGAACTTGCCGGCGTAGGGACCTTTGCCACGAGCGTCAGCAGCCTGCTGGCGGTGCCGTTACCGACAAGAAACTTTGTCGCGACTAGTCGCAACACGCTTAAGTTGTTGAGTGAGCTCGAAACAAGGTAAGGGCGCGACTCTAGTCGCAGCACACTTAAACTGTTGAGCGAACTCGAAACAAAGTAAGGGCGCAACTGGCCACGAGCCGGTTCCTTCGCGCATAGGTTTTCCATACAAAGCATGGTCGTTCAAGGAAGATAACTTAAAAATTTTAAGAATCTGATTGCTCAAACTTTGGCAACTTGGCTTTTCTGTCGTTTGCTTTCCGGCAAGGCGAAACTTTCTTGAACGACGCCTGGTTCACACCATTATCTTCTCCTCCCCCCCAGCAAACTTGTGGGCGAGAGGAACCTTCCTTTCCTTGAGAAAAGAGAGAAGAGAAAATAATGATATGGAGCCTTATGGCTCGTTATTGCTTAACGGGAGTGTTCGCTGCTCAAAGTGTCAGATAACCCATGCAAAAAATAAAAAGCATGAAATTGACAAGATGTGCGGAGCATATGAAATTTACTTATGCACAGGGTCTGCGCCTGGCTTTGTACAAAGGATTACATACAATAGCGGCAAGACTTGTACAAAAGGTGGTTGCCGGAGCAGGGTCCGGCAACCGCGCCTTACGGGTAAAACTTACGAAGATGCTCAATGTTCCAGGAGTTGCTCACCGGAATGCCATCTTCGGTCTCAAGGCGGACAGCGCCAGGCCTAGTGACCCGTTTAACCCGATAAGGGCCTTCCCACTTCGGCGCCAACTTGTTTGAATTCTTGGCGGAATGAACGCACCGAAGAACAAGGTCGCCTTCCTCGAGACTTCTGGCGTTAACTTTGCGGCTATGGTAGCGGTGCAAAGCTTGCTGGTAGCGAGCAGCTCGCACAGCAGCCTGAAGACGATCTTCCTCAAGGAGCAGCGCGTCATCTTGTCGCAGCTGCTCTTGCTCAAGCTCATCATAACCGAGCACTCGAGGTGACCTGTATACGAGTTCCGTGGGGATAACTGCCTCTGCTCCATAGACTAGAGCGAAAGATGTCTGGCCAGTGGCTCGATTTGGCGTCATCCTGATCGACCAAAAAACCACCGGCAGCTCCTCAATCCAGTTTCTTCCGCACTTGTGCAGCCTGTCGAAAGTCTTGGTCTTGAGCCCACGCAGCACTTCAGCATTTGCCCTCTCCGCTTGACCGTTGCTCCTGGGGTGAGCAACAGAAGCGAAGCAGACCTTGGCGCCAAGATCTTGGACGTACTGCATGAAGGTGCGGCTCGTGAATTGCATACCGTTGTCGGTGATGATCCTGTTAGGGATCCCGAAGTGGCAAACAATCGACCTGAAGAACTTGACTGCTGACTGTGCTGTCACCTTCCTCACTGCTTCCACTTCCGGCCACTTTGTGAACTTGTCGATTGCGACGTACAAGTACTCAAAGCCCCCGAATGCTCGGGGGAAGGGGCCGAGGATGTCGAGCCCCCAGACCGAAAATGGCCAGGATAAAGGGATCATCTGGAGAGCTTGAGCTGGCTAGTGTATCTGCTTGGAATGGAACTGGCACGCTTCACACTTGGTTACTTGTGCAGTTGCATCCTGGAGGGCTGTCGGCCAAAAGAAACCTTGTCGGAACGCTTTGCCGGCAAGTGCTCTTGCGCCAATGTGTGAACACATATGCCTCCATGTATCTCTGCCAACAGCTTCTGTCCATCTTCCCGGTGAAGACACTTCAATTTCACACCGTTGAGTCTTCTTCTGTATAGTGCATTGTCGATGAACTGGTACATACTTGACTGCCGGGCTACTCTTTCCGCTTCTTCTTGCTCTTCGGGAAGTTCTCCTGTCTGAAGGTAACGGACGATCTGCTGTGCCCATGCTGGAGCTTGTGGCTCGACAACAAGGACTAAAGGCATATCTGCTGCTACAGGAACATCCGCTTCTACGGCGAGAACCCGCGGCTCAGCCGGAGCTTGACGTTCCCAAGAAGCTTGCCGGAGCAAAACTTGTCGGGAGCGTCTGCTTCAACGAAACAAACCCTAGGGCTTGTCGGAGCAGACTGCTCCTCAGCACTTTTGGCGTTGATCTTGGGGACCTTCTTGGCGGCGGCTTCGGGAAGCTCTGCCGGAAAATAGTCACCAGAAATCAACTTCCTCTTCTTGCTCAGTCCAATTGATGGCGTAACAGACGGTTGAGTCAGCTTGAGCACAAAGATCCCTGGTTCCACAGGTAACTTAAGTGATGCGCACTTTGACAGGCCATCAGCTGTGTCGTTCTGAGCTCTTGGAACATGTTCCATCTGTAGGCCGACAAAGCGCTCTTCTAGCTTCCTCACTTCATCAACGTAAGATTCCATCAACGGACTCTGATAATTCTTGTTTACTTGGCGGACGACAATCTGCGATTCACCCCTGACAATGAGCTTCTTGATCCCAAGGTCTGCCGCGATCCTAAGACCGGCAAGCAATCCTTCATACTCTGCAGTATTGTTTGTTGCTTGCTCCTTGGGAAAGTGCATCTGGACTACGTACTTGAGGTGCTCTCCGGTGGGTGCGACAAGCAGCACGCCAGCACCGGCGCCTTGCAGCGAAAAGACACCATCAAAGTACATCAGCCACTCTTTGCTTGCTTCCTTGACTGGTATGCTCGTCTCTGGGATTTCTTCATCTCGTGTTGGCGTCCACTCTGCTATGAATTCTGCCAATGCTCTGCTTTGGATAGTTGAAGTGCTCTCGGACTTGAGGCCAAAGCTTGACAGTTCCAGTGCCCACTCAACAATCCTGCCTGTTGCTTCTGGATTCTGCAGTATCCTCTTCAGTGGAAAGCGAGTGACAATTGTGATCTCATGTGCTTGGAAGTAATTGCGCAGTTTTCTCGAGGCCATGAGAAAGCCGAACAGCAATTTCTGCACACCAGAGTACCTTGACCTAGCCCCCTGCAGAAGGGAACTGACAAAGTAGACTGGGCGCTGCACCATTTTCTTCTGTATCTCCTCGAGCGCCTGCGCAGATCCATCTTTGCCGGGACCAGAGCTTGTCGGGGAAGCCCCCTGCTAGTCGCTGGATGCGCTTGCCGGGGCTGCTGGCTCGTCATCTGCCTCCCTCTCCGGTACTAACGCAACACTAACCACTTGATTGGTTCCCCCAGATACAGCAGCAACTTCTCTTGTGGCTTAGGTGCGACAAGTATTGGAGTGGAGGGCAGGTATCTCTTCAAGTCCTGCAGCGCAGCCTCTGCTTCCGGAGTCCATTTCATTGGACCTGGCTTTTTCAAAATTTTGAAAAACGGCAGGGCGCGCTCAGCAGACTTAGAGATAAACCTGCTGAGAGACGCCACGCAGCCGACAAGTCTTCGTACATCCTTGACGCGCTTCGGTGCTTCAATGTGCTCAATGGCCTTGATCTTGTCGGGATTGGCTTCAAATCCCCGCTGAGACACGAAGAACCCGAGAAGCTTGCCAGAAGGGACTCCAAACACGCACTTCTCCGGGTTGAGCTTGAGGCTGATCTTGCGCAGATTTGCAAAAGTCTCTTCTAGATCTTGAATCAAAGTTGACTTGTCCCTGCTCTTGACCACTATATCATCCATGTAGGCTTCCACATTTCTGTGTATTTGTGGCTCAAAAGCGGTATGGACGACCCTTGCAAATGTTGAACCAGCATTCTTTAAACCGAAAGGCATCCGTATGAAACAGTACGTGCCACATGGAGTGATGAATGCGGTTTTCTCCTCATCCTCTTTTGCCATGAAGATCTGATGGTATCCTGAGTAAGCGTCAAGAAATGAAAGCAAGTCACATCCGGCCGTGGAGTCAACAATCTGGTCGATGCGCGGCAAGGGAAATGGGTCTTTGGGACAAGCTTTATTGACATCGGTAAATTCGATACAAAGCCTCCATTTCCCATTTGCCTTGCGCACGACTACAGGATTGGCCAACCACGTGGGATGGAGCACTCCTCTGACGAGGCCTGCTGCTTCCAACTTCTTGATCTCTTCTGCGATGAATTCTTGGCGCTCCATTGCTTGCTTCCTGACTTTCTGCTTGACGGGCCGCGCATGAGGACAGACAGCAAGGTGGTGCTCAATTACTCTCCTGGGAACACCGGGTATGTCAGATGGTTGCCATGCAAACACATCGACGTTCGCCCGCAGGAAAGCAACGAGCGCGCTTTCCTATTTAGGGTCGAGAGTGGCACTGATGGTGAAAGTACCACCAGTGCCGTCCTCCTTGGCGGACACCTTCTTGGTCGCTGGCGGAGCTGCCATTGTCTTCTTACACTAGCCGGTGGAGCTCGATGGTGCGTCCTCGACGGTAGCGCAGCACTCTGAAGAGGTGCGCTTGCCGGAATGAGCATCAGAACTCTTGCCGGAATTGGTCTTCTTCTTCCCCCCGGGAGCTTCAGCGGCAAGTGTCTCGCGATAAGTTGCGGCTGCTGCTTCCCGGTAGATCTTGTCGGCACAGATAAGAGCATCTTTCTTGTCGCCAGGGACAGAGATGACACTTATCGGGCCTGGCATCTTCAGCATGTTGTATGCATAGTGAGAGGCTGCCATGAACTTGGCGAGCGCTGGACGACCGAGAATTCCATTTTAAGGCAATGGAAAATCGGCAACGTCAAAAGTGATCCTCTCAGTTCTGAAGTTCAACTCGCTGCCAAATGTTACCGGCAACGTGATCTTCCCCTTCGGCTTGCTCCTTCCCGGGTTGATTCCTTGGAATGTGCCGGTCTCTTCGAGCTCGCTGTCAGGGACCTGGAGTTTCCGGAGCACAGTAGAGGAGATCAAGTTCAAGCCGGCCCCGCCGTCAACTAGCATCTTAGTGACCTTGAGGTTGCAGATAGTTGGTGAAACCAACATCGGCAAGCACCCGACCGCAGTTGTGCGATCAGGATGGTCCTCAATATCAAAGATGACAGGCGTGCTGGACCATTTCAGAAGCTTGCGTGACTCGACGGGTGGTTCTACCGCATTGACTACCCGCACCCACTGCTTGAGTTGGCGGTGTGAAGTATGCAGAGAAGCACCGCCGTCAACGCACAAGACCTCTGTGGCTTTCTGGAACTCCTGCTCGCTGGTCTTGGCATCATCCATGTCTTCGTCATCGTCGTCATCTTCATCCTTGTCGCGGCCGCAGGGAGGTCTGTCGCCTTGCCGCTGCTTGGCGTTGCCGCGGCGTCCTCCCCGGCCGGTGCACTTCGTACCGGATCCTCCAGCACCCCCTTGGGCTCTCTCCTTGTCGCGTCGCTCGTATTCGGCCTTTTGCAGCTCGACAAGCTGCTCGACCTTCTTGCAGCTCTGGAAGTCATGGCCCTTGGTGCGGTGGATCTTGCAGTACTGCTTGTTGGTGTCGTCCTGCTTGTCGGCGGCCGCCACAGCCTGGCAGTTGGTGCATGCGGCAACCTCCTTGCCGGAGCTACCAGTCTTGGCTGTCTTGGCGCCACCTTCATTGCCGGACTGCTCAACAACTAGCACATCTTTGCCTTTCCTCTTCCTGTTGTTCCGCCGCCGGTTTTTCTTCGCCGGGGCAGCATCATCGCTGTCAGATCCTCCTGCTCCTGTATCCTCTCCGGGGAGTTTCCTCCCTTCCTCAGCACGTGTACACCTGTCAGCCAGGGCATACAGCTCACTGACGTCTCTGATCTTGCACATCGCCATCTCCTCCCGCATCATGCGGTTACGCACGTTCTGGTGGAACGCGCTGATGACCGCGGCAGGGTGGACGTCTGGGATGTTGTGTTGCACTTGGCTGAATCTCTGGATGTACTTGCGCAGGGGCTCTCCTTCCTTCTGGGCGAGCAGGTGAAGGTCACTCTCCTGGCCATGAGGTTTGTGGCCGCCTGTAAAGGCGCCGACAAACTGATGGCATAGGTCTGCCCAGGAAGATATGGAGTTGTCCGGCAAGTGCATGAGCCAGGACCTGACGTTGGGCTTGAGCACCAGCGGGAAGTAGTTGGCAAGGATCTTGTCGTCACGCCCCCCAGCAGCTTGCACCGCAATGGTGTAGATGCTGAGGAACTCCAACGGATGCAACTTGCCGTCGTACTTCTCTGGTACGTCTGGCTTGAAATTCTTCGTGCTGGGCCACTGGACTTGCCGCAGCTCACGGGTAAACCCAGGGCAACCTACCGCGTACGGCAGGTCGCCTGGTTCCCCTGGCGCATGCATGTCGACAGTGGGTCCAGCGCGCCGGTCTGATTGACGCCGCGCTTCTCTTCGGCGCTCGATGTGAGTACGAGCGTCTTCTTGCTGTCGTTCGTGAAGAACTTGGCGCTGATTGCGGCGAGCTCGTGGATCTGATGAAGCAGTGGAGTCGCTGTCGTGGTGGACCTGGCGAGTCGGCGATCTTGGCCTTCGGGGCGGAGAGTGCACGATGGTTGCACCCCCACCGGTCTTGTCGCCATCGGCTCGCACCTGGCTGGCTTGCCGCGGCTGCGATGTGGTCGGCTGCCGTGGGGTGTCGCCGTTTGCGAAGCCGATGAGACTCTGAATGGTGGCCCTCCAGTCGTCGATCTTGTCTAGTGCTGGAGGGAAGTCTAGGAGAGGTTGAGCTCGCGCTAGAGCTTCTGCTGGGGTGGCGGGTAGCGGTGGCGAACGATGCGAGGAGCGGGATATGCTCGGACTCCCAACGATGTTAGAAGGAGCAGTATTCCGTCCAGGCGACCGTGCCTCGCTCGCGCCAGCACGTTGGCACACATGCTGGCCTTGAGCATCCCGAGATCCGCCAGCTCGATTTGGGTCCAGCAAGCGTATGGTACCGTGAGTACCATGACGCTGCCGGTCCCGCGTCTCCTGAGATGGGCGCGGTGCGTCCACGGATGCTCGGTCGTCGTGGGAGCCTGCTACGCCGCCGATAGGCAGCGCAGTCTTGTCCTTGGACCTGGCGGCACCATGGGCTCCTTCGTCGATGCCCGTTCTTCCGCCGGCGTCTTCCCCGCTAGCCGTTTGCTCCGGTGGTGGTGGGTTCGACACGGACGGAGCAGCCGCCTCCGAAGGCTTCTTCTTCGGCGGCATGTCGATGAAGTCGATGAAGATCTAGCTCGTGTGAACGCCGGATCATGTTCACACAACCTCGAAGCCCCCTACCTGGCGCGCCAAAGATGCCGGGGAAACTGCCTCCACGAGTACCTATGGGGACGGAGCCCCTTTCGGTTCGGCGGGGGGCGGAGGTCGCACAAAGAGCAGATCGAGGCGGAGCACACGAGCGGTTTTACCCAGCTTTGGAGCTCTCCGGAGAGATAATACTCCTACTGCTGCTTTGTGGTTTGTATTGAGTTCTTGCTCGGGAGCGCTGAGTGCTACAGTACACACAAGCGGCTAACGAGACCGAGCGTGAATGTTCTACTGTTCGTCCTCCTTCCTCTACGTTGTGCATGGGCCTCCTTTTATATGCTCAAGGGCTCTCCAACAGGTGGCAACGTAGGCAAGGGTAAAAATGGAAAAGGTGTTGCGGTAGGTACAGCTACCTACACAGTGTATCATACCTAACTCTGACGGCAGGGGACAAGGGCATTAAATGCCTATCTACGTCGCCCAAACAGTGCAGAAAAGGGACCGTCAGGGACGCCACCGCTCGCCACGATGGCGATCTTGTCAGCGTCGCTTGCCACAGTGCACCCCTGGCTGCACAGCCTCCCGCCACGTACGCCTGGAAGGGTCTCAGAGCGACACGTTGGTGGGTGTGCTGGAGCGCGGGTACAGAGTGGTTGCTAGCCGCGGCAAGCGCCTTGTCGCGGTCGTTGTCTTGTCGCGTCTGGGAGCTTGTCGCTCACCGGGTCCTGCCGGGACGCGTGGCGCATCGCGGCAAGTTCCTTGAGATGCCTTGGTTGGCCTTCCCGGCAAGCTCCTCTTGCCGGGGCTTGGTGCCTTGAGTGGCCTTCCCGGCAAGCTCCTCTTGCCGGGGCCTTATGTCCTGAGTGGCCTTCCCGGCAAGCTCCTCTTGCCGGGGCCTTGTCTCCTTGGCTTAAATACTTTGTTCTTGAATGGCTCCAAAGGAACCAAAAGGGGCTCCTTGGCGGTCACCCGGCAAGCCTTGCCGCGGGGCGTTGCGACTGCCCGTGCACAAGTTCGGGATACTAGGGTACCCCTACTCTAGTACACCGACAAATTGCGTTTGAATCCTCCAAACCCTTCCCTTTACATTCTTGCAAGTTGCATGCTTTACTTTCCGCTGCTCATATACTCTTTTGCATTCTTTCTTGAATTGTGTGGAGATTGCTTCACTTGTGCTAAGATAGCTAAAATCTACCAAGAACTAAAATTGGGAAAAGGCTAGATTTTTATTTGGTCAAGTAGTCCAATCACCCCCCCTTTAGACATACTTTCGATCCTACAAGTGGTATCAGAGCTTTGGTCTCCATTTGCTTTGATTTCCATAGCTTTTGGTGGTCATAGCCTTGGTTTCACAACCTAGGACAGTATGGCGTCTAGCGAGGGAAATTATCACCGTAGAGGTCCTTACTTTGATGGTACTAATTTTGCTATTTGGAAGCATAATATGAAAGTGCATATTTTTGGACATAACCCCGCTATTTGGGCTATTGTGTGTATTGGCTTGCAAGGTGAATTCTTTGATGGGAAAGAACCGAACCGTGAAGCTACCGCGGAAGAGTTGAAAATACTGCAATAAAACGCTCAAGCTTGTGATATCCTCTTCAACGGATTGTGCCCCGAAGAATTCAACAAAATCAGTCGTCTTGAGAATGCAAAGGAAATTTGGGATACTTTGATTGATATGCACGAAGGTACCGACTCCGTCAAGGAATCTAAATTGGATGTGCTTCAAAGTCAACTTGACAAGTTCAAAATGAAGGATGGTGAAGGTGTCACTGAAATGTACTCTAGGCTTGCTCTTATCACAAATGAGATTGTCGGCTTAGGGAGTGAAGAGATGACCGATAGATTCATCATCAAGAAGATCATAAGAGCCTTGGATGGAAAAATATGATACTGTGTGCACATTGATCCAAATGATGCCAAATTACAAAGATCTCAAGCCAACGAAAGTCATCGGAAGAATTGTTGCTCATGAGATGTCACTCAAGGATAAAGAGGAACTTCACAACAAATCAAGTGGTGCTTACAAAGCCTCATGTGAAGCCCCCACATCATCGAGTGAGAAACAAACCTTCAATGAAGAATTGAGCTTAATGGTGAAGAACTTCAACAAGTTCTACAAGAGTAGAAGCAAAGAGAGAAGCTCCAAGTCAAGGTCCTACAATGACAAAAGATCTTCTAGTCGAGAGCGAAACTGCTACAATTGTGGAAGGCTCGGACACTATTCCAATGAGTGTACGGCACCCTACAAGAGAAGAGAAGATTCTCCCAAGAGAAGAAGTAGAAGAGAAGAATCACCATCTAAAGAAAGAAGGAGTAGAGATGATCATTATGAACGAAGACCCTCACGGAGAAGCAAGGATTCGGAAAGAAAGGACAAGTCATCAAGGAGCTACACAAAACAAAGACATCAAGCTCATGTGTAACGCCCTCGATGCGGCTATATCTCCCATGTGTCGAAGCACGACTAAGAGGCATAACCGCATTCAAAGCAATGTCGCAAGTGAGGTAATCTTCACACAACCCATGTAATACATAAGGGAAAGAGATACATAGTTGGCTTACAATCGCCACTTCACACAATACATGAGTAAAACATTACATCATACAGTTACAATCAGGGCCCGACTACGGAGCCAAAATAAAAGAATAAACCCCAAAAGCGACAAAGGTCCCCGATCGACCCCAACTGGGCTCCACTACTGATCGACTAGAACGAAACAACATAAAGGGCAAGATCTCCATCGAACTCCTCCTTGAGCTCGGGTGCGTCACCTGCACGGTCTCAGCGGCACCTGCAAACTGGTTTTGGAAGTATCTGGTGAGTCATGAGGACTCAGCAATCTCACACCCGCGAGATCAAGACTATTTAAGCTTAAAGGTAGGACAGGGTAGTGAGGTGGAGCTGCAGCAAGCGACTAGCATATATGGAGGCTAACATACGCAAACTGAGAGCGAGAAGAGAAGGCAAAGCACGGTCGAACAACTATGATCAATAAGTGATCCTGAACTACTTGCGTCAAACATAACTCCAACAACCGTGTTCACCTCCCGGACCCCCCCGAGAAGAGACCATCACGGTTACACACGCGGTTGGTGTATTTTAAATAAGATCAACTTCGGATTTTCTACAACCGGACATTAACAAATTCCCATCTGCCCATAACCGCGGGCACGGCTTTCGAAAGTTCAAACCCTGCAGGGGTGTCCCAACTTAGCCCATGATAAGCTCTCGTGATCAACGAAGGATATTCCTTCTCCCCGGGAAGACCCGATCAGTCTCGGAATCCCGGCTACAAGACATTTCGACAGCAATAAAACAAGTCCAGCAAAACCGCCCGATGCGCCGACATCCTGATAAGAGCTGCACATATCTCGTTCTCAGGGCAACACCGGATTGTCCAAACTTCCGGTAGGCGAACCCAGAGTTGCCCCTGGTGGCCACCGGCGGCTAACGGTTTGGACCAACACTTAGACAAGCATTGGCCCGGGGGGGGGGGTAAAATAAGATGACCCTCGAGAGCGCGACTCCCAAGGGAAAAAAGGCTAGGTGAGGCAAATGGTAAAACCAAGGTTGGGCCTTGCTGGAAGAGTCTTATTCAAAGCGAACTGTCAAGGGGGTCCCATAAATCACCCGACCGCGTTAGGGACGCAAAATCCGGGAACATAATACCGATATGACGGAAACTAGGGCGGCAAGAGTGGAACAAAACACCAGGCATAAGGCCGAGCCTTCCACCCTTTACCAAGTATATAGATGCATTAATTAAATAAGAGATATTGTGATATCCCAACAAGTA
This sequence comes from Aegilops umbellulata, assembly GCA_032464435.1. Taxonomy (NCBI): domain Eukaryota; kingdom Viridiplantae; phylum Streptophyta; class Magnoliopsida; order Poales; family Poaceae; genus Aegilops; species Aegilops umbellulata. Next base: position 268,544,656 of record CP136055.1, on the reverse strand, counting down.
AACATGTTCCAACAAGGAACAACATCTCCATGTTCCAACAAGGAACAAACTTCATCTTCACCTGCAACTAACAATGCTATAAGAGGGGCTGAGCAAAGCGGTAACATAGCCAAACAACGGTTTGCTAGGACAAGGTGGGTTAGAGGCTTGGTTTAACAATATGGGAGGCATGATAAGCAAGTGGTAGGTATCACAACATAGGCATAGCAAAAGAGCGAGCAACTAGCAAGCAAAGATAGAAGTGATTTCGAGGGTATGGTCATCTTGCCTGAGATCCCGCAAGGAAGAAGAACGAGTCCATGAAGAAGACAAACGGACGTAGACGAACGGATCCTCACAATCGCGACGATATCGGAAATAACCCGAAGAAGCAACACCGGAAAGAAGCAAACAACAAAGTAAACAACCACCACATAAACATGGCATGATGCACAATCAAGTATGATGCATGTCCGGTTTAATGATTCATGGCAATATGGCAAAAGCCACAAACAACACTACAAATTAAGTGGAGCTCGATATGCAACGAGTTGCATATTGACGAAACACCACATCAAATATTTAGTTTTCTCCCGTTTATGTACCCAACAATATTAAATGTTGTTAAACATGGCAAGAGGGTGAAGCAAAACAAAACTACCTATCTAGGCAAGTTTAAATGAGGCCGGAAACAACGAACAACAATTCCGGAAAATCCTCATAAGCATATATTAGATTTGGTACTGTTCTGCCCTATACACAATTTTAATATTGTTAAACAGCAAAATGAAGTGCAACATGTTAATCTACGCATTTTTCTACCCCATTTACATATATAAATTAATTAAATCCGAGCTACGGTTATTTAGTTATGAATTAAATCATTTTAACATGGCATTTGTGCAAATTATTACAAACAACAATTTTAAACATTTTAAACATGGATGAGAGTAGCATATTATGAAACTACACACAAATTTAAGCATTTTACATATTAAAATCATTTTAATCGAATGCACCATTTGTGAGTTATTAAATGCATGATCTAGAGGGGATTTTCTGTAAAACAACAATTTACTGGAAATTAGACAAAATCGCAGCGCAGAGAAAAGAAAAAAAACACATGGGCCGAAACTGAGTTGTACTGGGCTGAGGGGAGTTGCTCACATTGGGCCAAGCCCAGTCGGTGGAAGAGGCGCTGGGCCTTGGGCTGGACGCGACCCAGGCGCGGGTCAACGGGCGAAGGGGCGGCCGAACTGCTGCTGCTCGTTACCAACAGAGGCAGCAGCAGCAGGTCATGGCGATGCAGGGGAGGCAGGGCGGCGATGGTGTTGGCGGACGGCGGCGAGGTCACCGGTGGCCGGGGACGGGGCTGCAGGGCCGTGACGGCACGGGGACGCCCGGATCCAAGCATGGGGCGGCGAGGCAGGGGACCTGGCATGCGGGCGCAACGCCCTGAAGGAGACGGCGTCGATGGCAGGGGGCGGCCGGGAACAAGGGTCTCCGGCCTGGATCTGGTCGACCTCGTCCCGTTCCAAGGGTGTAGAGACGAAGCACGGGACGACGGGGTCCAAGGTGGCGGCGACGAGCTCCTACATCGGCCATGGCGTTGGGGCGGAGCTCCTGTACAGAGAAGGAGAGAAAGAGAGAAAACGAGAGGGATGAGAGACAGCGGGGAAGACGAGAAGGAGAAGGATGGGAGGAGGAGGCACGGTGGCGGCGACCTGCGGCACTGGAGCGGCGAGGCGGCGCGAGGGGATGAGGCCGAGCGCTCCTGCTCGGGGCCTCAGGCAGCTTCATGACCCATTCGGGATCGAGGGGAGAGGAGGTGGGCTTCGGGCGCGTGGGGAAGAAACAGAGGAGGAGCTCGGGGTCGAGGCTCCTGCTCGATCTGAAGGTGGCGCGAGGAAATACTGGACGGCGACGAAGCAGAGGAACGACAGCATAGCGCGGCAGCGAGGAAGAGCTAGGCGTCGGGGAGGGGATGGATTTTGGATCAGGGAGGATCCCGATGTAGATGGTGGTGGCGCTGGGTAGGATCCCTAGAAATTAGGTGGTTTGTCTAGGTTAGGTTAGGGGTCTATATGTAGCAAGTGGATTTTTGGTTAGGGGCTATTCGGGCCCTCCGATTTAAATCGGACGATCGAGAAAAATATACTAGGAGAGTCCAAATAAGAAAACGGTGATGTTTTGCAGACGTTTGGGGATGATCCGGACACAACGGTAGCGACAGTCCGGTTCGGGTCCGGGACAATTTTCGGACGCGCGCGAGGAGGGCCGCGGGCTGACGAGAGGGGTTGGTTGGGCCTGGCGGATTGTGAACAGCAGGTTGGTCTGAGAGAAGAGGGGAGACATGCAGCCCGGCACGGTTTTTGGAGACCGAAAACGTCCGACGTTAGACCGACTATAAAGTCGTTATAGTTATCCGTTAGGGCAACAAATGGACTCCGAATGCGATGAAACTTGGCAGGCGGTCTATTGACAACAAAACAACACCGCACGTCAACTTTCATCCCATTCCGAGAACATCTTCCGGCCACTTATAAAATAATATTTCGGACATGCCGCGGGCGCGTGCAAGTGTGTCTGGGGTCAGAACGGACAACGGAGAGAACAAAGAGACCGGGACGGATGCAAGTTTTGAAAACATGAAGATGCAATGCGGATGATGACATGGCAAGATGCGAGGAGGACAACTGGCACATCGGTCTTGGGGCGTTACATCATGTTGGTGAATGGGTATCCGGCTCCGACTCCGACAACCACTCCAAGAGAAGCTATCACTTCGACTCCGAATATACTCAAGATGAAGGTGTTGCCAGTCTAGCACTTGTGACAACCAACTCCTACGACATATTTGACTCACCAAATGAAGGAGTTGGGACATTCTTCATGGCTAAAGGCCCAAAGGTATCACACCTCGAGTATGTTGATTTCAATAGTGATGAAGATGACTTGTTAGGTGATGATGATTTACTTGTTGACAACTCTAGTGATGAATACTATGATGAAACGTCAATTAATCATGCTAATCAAGATAAAACGAATGACAATGATAAGGAGAAGATTGAGTCTCTAACTAAAGAACTAAAAACTCATAAGTTAGCTCCTGAAACTATCTTAGGAGATCATCGAGAACTTTTAAGGACTCATGAGAAATTACGCTTTGAAAAGCTCAACCTTGAGCAAGAGCATGAGTTCTTAAAGGCAATCAATGATGATCTTCGTAAGAAAAGTTCTTCTTACATTGCCAAGCGTTTACTCTTATCCACTTACATGTCTCAAGTCAAGTCTAGTAACAAGAACAAGAAAGATTCTTCCTCTAGTAGTAACAATAATCATGCTAAATCCAATATTGTTGCTTCTAGTAGTTCTCTTGATTCCACTAATGATTCTCTTAGCCAAGTTACACTTGAGCAAGAAAATAGCTTATTGAAGAGAATTATAGAGAAAGGTGTTTACAAGAGCCTTGCCGAAAGTAAGCAATTCGACGAAATTGTACGCAAGCAAGGAAGGCACCGGAAGAATCAAGGTGTTGGTTTTGAACGAAAGTTCAATGCCAATGGAGTTGAGTGGGAAGAAGATCAATACCCCAAGACGAAGTTTGTTCCTCAACAAGAGAAGTATGATCCTACTTCTTTCAAAGGGACACAAGCTCAAGATGATCTTCCACCACAAGACCACAAGCAAAAAGTCAAGGACAAGCTTCAAGAGGAAATTGATGCATTTGAAGAAGCTCCTAAGGCCTTGGTCAAGTGGGTTCCCAAGACTACATCAAGTTCCACTTCATCAAGTACAACTACAACACCAAGGATTCCCATCAAGATGGTGTGGATCCCGAAGAAGAAGAACTAGAGAGTTCTTGAGGGTGACTCCGCCAACATACTTCACCCTTATCATCTTGGCAAGAACAAGTGCAATCAACTTCCACATCTTGCACTAGTTCAAGGAGTCACAAACCCTCTTGTTGGTAAGACAAGTAACAAGGTAACCTAAAAGCTTTCATAGACATCATCTTGTGTGTACACCACTCTATGTCTATGCATATTCTTGTTGGTTCCTTGTGGGACTAATCCGTGTACGTATTGAAAGTGCAACTCACTCCAATGGATAGCTCCAAATGATCTACATCAACATTGAGCATCCACATCTTCAACATCTACATGAAGTCATCATCGACAAAACCCAAGGTTAGTTCATCCCTCTTAGGGGGGATCTCACATCTAGGGGGAGCTTTACTCTAAGAATTGAGCTAAAGCAACTCTAATGGTGTGAACACAACAATGCTTTATGTAAAAGTGGTAACCCCACTTGTGCTTAAACGATGAGTATGACTTATGATCAAATGTTCTCATTTGACTCCTAAGTCAATATACTCATATATAGATGACCTAGTCATCGCAAATTGTTTGATAGATGCTAGAATTGGTTATGCATGCTTTGCCACATATTTCATTTGTCATTTTATTGTGTGAGCATGTTGGTTGCATATTTCACTCATTCGAGGACGTCCACTTGTTGTTCTGATCGATTGGTTTCTTTTTCTTTGGCCAAGTGGATGGACAAGTGTAACGCCCGGATAATCTTGCTACAGTAATCCCACGCTAATCATGCCACGTCATCCCGATTACTGTTGCTAAACGTCCGTTAGTTCAAACCGCGTCAAATTAAAATTTAAAATTAATTTTGACAATAAAAGTTTTCAAAAATTGAAACAAAAATGTTCGGTGGTTGCCGAATATTACAAAGGTAAATATGGTGCAGCAAACACATTTTTATAAAATGTCTAAATAATTTCAAATGATTTAAAACAGAAAAGCAAATAAATAAAAACAAAACACAAAAACTAAAACTAAAATTGGAATAAAGTAGAGACGAAGACCCCCCGTGGGCCAGCAGACCCAGCGGGCCGGCCCACTCGCCCTCCAGGCCCAGCCAGCCGGCCCACTACCCCCTCCTTATCCACTCCCTCCCCCAAACCCTAACCGGCCACCACCCACTCCCCCCCCCCCCACGACGCGCCCCCTACCCCCGATCCAGATCAGATCGGGCCCGACGTCTGCGCCTGGAGCTCGCCGCCCCCACGCCAGGATGCCGCCGCCTCGCCGGACTACCTCCTGCTCCGCCGCTCGTCCCCGTCGTCCCCCAACCTTCCCCGAGCCCACTGCCTTGTGCCTGCTCCTCGATGTGAGCTCCGCCTCGCCCCTCCCCTCCTCTCTGTCCCGCACTTGGCCACGCCCGATGCGTGCTCGCCGCGACCGCACGCCCGGCCCGCCCGTGGCCTTGCTCCCCTGCTCGCCCGCCGCACCGCTCGCGCGTCCTCTGACCCGAAGCGGCTGCGCCCTGGCCGCGCTCGCGTGTGCCCCCGCGCCGGCCCGCGCCCTCTTGTCCTCGCCTTGCCCCGCTGCCCGCATGCCGCCCCGCTCGTCACGGCCACATAGGCCACGTGATGCACCGCCGCGCCCCGCTACTCCCTCGCGCGCACGCGCTCACCGCACGCACCCACTCCCCCGCAACATGCCCGCGTCGTCCCCAACTGCAGTCGGCCACCGCCCCAACCATGCTCGCAGCCCGCGCGCTGCTGCCGTTGTTCGCCGGTCGCGCCCCGCAGCCGCGTCCCTTCTTGCCCCTGCTGCCATGCGCAGCCACCTCCCTCACTGCCGGCTTCGCCCCTGCCCCGCACGGCCCTGCCTGCCGAGCCCGCGGCAACCGTGTTGCCGTTCCTCCTGACCGCGGAGCTCCATGCCCCTGCCCCGCGCTTCCCCGCGCGCCCGAGCTGCCGTCTACCCCCTCCGGCCTCCCTTGTACGCCGCTCCGTTACCCCTGCAGCCGCCACCGCACTTGCCGTCCCGCTCCGGCGTGGCCTCGTCGGCGCCGCGTCGGCGCCCGCACCCGCGTCCCCTCGATTCGGGATGTTACGCCCGCCCAGATGCGCCCCTGCGCCCGTACCCAATACGCCCTATGGGCCTATGACAAGAGGGCCCTGCCCTCAGAACGTTTTTAATAAAAAATAAATAAATAAATATAATTAATCAATAATTAAATTAATTAATAATTAATTAATTAAGGAATTAGTTAAGTTAATTAATCATAATTAGATTAACCTAATTAACTGTTAGTTAATTAATCAGTCAATGACAGTGGGGCCCACCCTCCTAATTAATTTTGATTAGATTAATTAAATTGTTTAATTAAAATGTGTCACTGACCAGTGGGACCCACTGGTCAGGTTGACCAGTCAACTCTGTTGACTGATGACGTCAACATGACATCATGCTGATGTCATTAATTCATTTTCGAATTAATTTAAATAAATAATTAAATTCCATAAATTAATAAAAAAATTAGAAAATCATATCTTTTAATCCGTAACTCGAATTAAAATATTTTCAACATGAAAGTTGCTCAGAACGATGAGACGAACCCGGATACGCAGCCCGTTCGTCCGCCACGCACCCCTAACATATCAAACTCGCAACTTTCCCCCTCCGGCTCCTTTTCCCGAAAACGCGGAACATCGGGGATACTTTCCCGGATGTTATCCCTCTTCACCGGTATCACCTCATACCGCGTTAGGGCACCTCTAGCACCGATACTTGTCATGTCATGCATCGCTATGCATCTGCCTGCTTAAATATTTATTGTTTCTTCCCCCTCTTCTCTCGCTAGACACCGAGACCGACGCCACGGCTACCCAGTACGACTACGGAGTTGACGACCCCTCTCTCTTGCCAGAGCAACCAGGCAAGCCCCCCCTGATCACCAGATGTCGCCTACACTATTCTATACTGCTTGCATTAGAGTAGTGTAGCATGATACTGCTTTCCGTTATTCCTATCCTGATGCATAGCCTGTCCTTGTTACTACTGTTGTTACCTTTACCTGCAATCCTACATGCCTAGTATAGGATGCTAGTTTTCCATCAGTGGCCCTACATTCTTGTCCGTCTGCTGTGCTATACTATCGGGCCGTGATCACTCGGGAGTTGATCACGGGTATATACTATACTTTATACATGATACATGTGGTGACTAAAGTCGGGTCGGCTCGAGGAGTACCCGCGAGTGATTCACGGATTGGGGGCTGAAAGGACCTTTGTCCCGACGGCCCTCTGTGTGGATCTTTGTGGCGGAGCTATAGGGCAGGTTGAGACTACCTAGGTGAGAGGTGGGCCTGGCCCTGTCGGCGTTCGCGGAAACTTAACATGCTTAACGAGATCTTGGTACTTGATCTAAGTCTGGCTACTGGCCTATACGCACTAACCAACTACACGGGAAAGTTATGGGCACTCGACGTCGTGGTATCAGCCGAAGCCTTCGTGACGTCAGCGACTTAGCAGCGCGCGCCAGATTGGACCGCGTAACATGACTTTCGTTGTACTGGAGGGTTCTAGGTCTACTTCCGGCCGCCCTCGCAATGTGCAGGTGTGCTCAGGGTGATGGGCCCAGACCCCTGCGCGCTTAGGTTTAGACCGGCGTGCTGACCTCTCTGTTGTGCCTAGGTGGGGCTGCGACGTGTTGATCTTCCGAGGCCGGGCATGACCCAGGAAAGTGTGTCCGGCCAAATGGGATCAAGCGTGTTGGGTTATGTGGTGCACCCCTGCAGGGAAGTTAATCTATTCGAATAGTCGTGATCTTCGGTAACAGGACGACTTGGAGTTGTACCTTGACCTTATGACAACTAGAACCGGATACTTAATAAAACACACCCTTCCAAGTGCCAGATACAACCCGGTGATCGCTCTCTAACAGGGCATCGAGGAGGGGATCGCCGGGTAGGATTATGCTATGCGATGTTACTTGGAGGACTTCAGTCTACTCTCTTCTATATGCTGCAAGACGGAGGCTACCAGAAGTGTAGTCTTCGACAGGATTAGATATCCCCCTCTTATTCTGGCATTCTGAAGTTCAGTCCACCGATATGGCCCTTTACACATATATCCATGCATATGTAGTGTAGCTCCTTGCTTGCGAGTACTTTGGATGAGTACTCACGGTTGCTTTGTTTCCCCCTTTCCCCCATTCCTCTACCCGATTGCTGCGACCAGACGATGGAGCCCAGGATCCAGACGCCACCGTCGACGACGACTCCTTCTACACTGGAGTTGCCTACTACTACGTGCAGCCTGCTGACAACGACCAGGAATAGTTAGGAGGATCCCAGGCAGGAGGCATGCGCCTCGTTCGATCTGTATCCCCGTTTGTGCTAGCCATCTTATGGCAACTTGTTTAACTTATGTCTGTACTCAGATATTGTTGCTTCCGCTGACTCGTCTATGATCGAGCACTTGTATTCGAGCCCTCGAGGCCCCTGGCTTGTATTATGATGCTTGTATGACTTATTTTATTTGTAGAGTTGTGTTGTGATATCTTCTCGTGAGTCCCTGATCTTGATCGTACACATTTGCGTGCATGATTAGTGTACGATTGAATCGGGGGCGTCACAAGTTGGTATCAGAGTCGACTGCCTATAGGAATCCCCCTTCCACACTCCTTGGCCGAAGTCGAGTCTAGACATTGCAAAAACTTTTACTAACTTGGTTGTGTGCCTTATGGGTCCACGTCTCCATCGGGTGGTACTAGGATCTTTTACTCCTCGACCTTTACTCTGGGACTCTGAACTCTCTCCTACTCGGGTTAAATGGATTTTACTAACTCTAACACTAGGGTCCCGTGACGACATTTACCCCAAAGTTGGATAAAAGCCATAGTTATTCCGTAGTATAGTATTTTGAACAATTTCCACACTGTCATTTGACTCCTTTGAAACATCTTTGTTTTCAAACGGAACCAACGAGGCAGGTCGTGTGCCACACGACGGCCATTGGTGCCTCGGGATCATCGGCCGTGCTTGCTGAGATGATGACCTATCTGGGTTATCGCTGGCACCCCGAGTACACCGTCTCCGAGGAGTAGCAGGACTTTAACCAGGATCAGTACCGTGCCATCGTCCACCTCTACTCTCGGGAGTATGACTCCACTACTGTGCTACACACCGCTTACGGTGTTGGTGTGACCATCGATATGTCAGTTCACGATGCTGCCTATGCTGCTCTGACACGCCTCTGTTGGGAGTACCGGGAGTTGGACACCTCCCCCTTCAGGCACATTGCTATCGCATCTGATATTGGCGCGGAGGGTTACTACACTGCTGCCTACTCCACTGTCACCCGAGAGCCCTTCTACCATCAGAACCTGGTTCTGCATGCTGATGGGCTAGATCGAGCTAACCGAGCTCTTCACCACGAGTTGTACACCACTCGTCAGCACCTCTACCGTGCTCTGACGATGTTTCACCCCTTCGTCAGATCTGGGGAGCTGTCGCGTTCTACTATCTACCCCGCCAGGACAGTGATGCCCCAGGGTGTCGGTTGGCCAGAGGTGGGAGGCTACTCTCCCGCACTTGGTCCTCTTCTACCACCTGAGCGTCGGGTTCAGCCCCAGAGTACCCGCGGACCCCAGGTTGCCGACGTGGTATACCCGATACCACACTACCAGCTTTCAGGATATAACTACCTCCGCAGTACCGCGTGGGACTGATGTAGACTTGCTTATTAGTGTTAGATGCATTCGCCGCGAGCCTGCGTGCCGCCTATGATGTCTTATCTATGTACTGAACTTTGTGTACTGAACTCTATGCATGATCTCTTTTGTAAGATATGCCGACTACTATGTAGTATCTATCGTGCTGCTTTCATTATGCATGTTTCATCATGAATGATTCTTGCCTTTGCAAATTTCTCAATGCTGAACTACCCCTGTTATATGTTAGCAGGATGGTTAGACCAGGTGGTCGTGGTCGTGGTGGCAACTGCCCACCACCGCCTGAGTACATGGCTGGTATGATCCAACAGCTTGAGATGAATCGCCAGTTCATGGAGAACATGATGGCTCAGTTTCCTCGCCCCAATATGAACCAGCAGCCAGCCCTAGTAACTCTGCAGGATTTCATGCGCCTGAATCCAACTATGTACCGCAGCTCAACTCAGCCTCTGGATGCTGATGACTGGCTTCGTGACATCACCTATGAGATGGAGTCTGCTAATGTAGCCCCTGCCAGCTATGTCACCTTTGCGTCCTTCTTTCTGAAGGGACCCACAACTCAATGGTGGGACAGCCACAGGCGTACTCTGCCAGTTGGGACAATCATCACCTGGCTAGACTTCCAAGCTGCTTTCCATGCCCGTTTCATTCCTCAGGGAGTCATGGACCGGAAGAAGCGTGAGTTCCGCAACCTCGCCCAGGGCAACAAAACTATTGAAGCTTATCCGCGAGAGTTTCTGGACTTGTCTCGCTATGCTGAAGAAGACATTGCAACTGATGCACGCAGGCAGGAGCAGTTCCGTGACGGCCTTCAAGTTGACATCAAGCTCGCACTTCTAGTGCACGTCTTTGATGATTTCGCCACCTTGTTGAACAAGGCCATCAATGTTGAAACAGGTCTGCAGGAATACCAGAGCTCTCACAGGCGCAACCGTGACACGGGCTCATCTTCGGGCTCGTCCTCGCAGAAGCGCAAGATATGGATTCCCAACAGCATGTACCAGCCGAATGCACCTTCCCCAAGGCAATCCTATACTGCACCTCGTCTGCCTACTGCTCCTGCTAGGCAGCCAAAACTTCCAGCTCCACCACCCGGAGCTCCTGTCCCCACTCCCAATAATGGTCTGTGCTACAAGTGTGGTCAACCAGGTCACCTTGCCAGGAACTGCTATCAGAATCAGAACCAGAATCAACTGGCCCTTCCAGCAGCTGGCCATGGAAACAACCAGGCCCGCAACAACAATGCCAAGTCTTATGGTCGTGTTCATGCCAACCACGTTGATCTGAACGAAGCTCAAGACCAGCCTGCTACTGTGATGGGTACACTCCTCATAAATTCAGTACCTGCATCTGTTTTATTTGATTCAGGAGCGTCGCATTCATTCATGTCAGAAGATTTTGCATTCATGCATGGCATTAAAAGCGAAGACATGAATGCTTCACTATTAGTACACACCCCTGCGGGCCAATGTCGAACCTCCATGATTTGCAACGACGTCCCCGTTGAAATCGAAGGACTGGAATTTCTTGTCTCTTCCATCGTGTTGAAGTCCTGTAGGATTGATCTCATTCTGGGAATGAATTGGTTGAAAGCTCATACGGCTTCTATCGTTTGCGCCACCAAGACCGTCCATCTGCTACACGCTTCCAATGAAATAATAAGCTACAATGCTCGTCTGGATCAGAATGCTGAGGCAAGACTATATGCCCTGAATGCATTGAATCCTGCACCACTTGAGGGCATTGAAAACATTCCTGCCGGGGTTTTCTGGGCTCCCCGAGCACCTATGGGGACGGAGCCCCTTCTTGGTTCGGCGGGGGGGGGGGGGGGGGAGGTCGCGCGTAGAGCGGATTGAGGCGAGGCACGCGGGGGTTTTTTACCCAGCTTCGGAGCTCTCCGGAGAGATAACACTCCTACTACTGCTTTGTGGATTGTATTGAGTTCTTGCTCGGGAGCGCTGAATGCTACAGTGCACTCAAGCAGCTAACGAGACCGAGCGTTCTTCTGTTTTCCTCTGAGAGATCGTTCTCCCAGGGTCGATCCCCCCCCCCTACGTTGTGCATGGGCCTCCTTTTATATGTTCAAGGGGTATCCAACAGGTGGCAACGTAGGTAAGGGCAAAAGTGGAAATATGCCGTGGTAGGTACAACTACCTACACAGTGTATCATACCTAACCCTGACGGCAGGGGACAAAGGCATTAAATGCCTATCTACGTCGCCCAGACGATGCAGAAAAGGGACCGTCAGGGGCACCATTGCTCGCCACGACGGCGATCTTGTCAGCGCTGCATGCCACAGTGTACCCCTGGCTGCACAGCCTCCCGCCACGTACGCTAGGAAAGGTCCCGGAGCGGCACGTAGGTGGGTGAGCTGTTGCGTGGGTACAGAGTGGTCGCCTGCCGCGGCAAGTGCCTTGCCGCGGTCGTTGTCTTGCCGTGTCCGGGAACTTGCCGCTCGCCGAGTCCGGCCGGGACGCGTGGCGCGTTGCGGTAGGTTCTTTGAGATGCTCTGGTTGGGCTTCCCGGCAAGCTCCTCTTGCCGGGGTCTTGTGCCTCGAATGGCCTTCCCGGCAAGCTCCTCTTGCCGGGGACTTGTCTCCTTGGCTTAAATACTTTGTTCTCGAATGGCTCCAAAGGATCCATAGAGAGCCTTGGTGATCCCCTGGCGGGGTGCTGCAACTGCCCGTGCACAAGTTCGGGATACTAGAGTACCCCTACTTTAGTACACCGACAGGAGCCCCCGGGCCTGGGCCACACACGGTGCCGAGCGCTGTTGGGCCAGGCCCAAAACAGGGCACGGGCACGCACGGCCTGGGTCACGTCGCACCTTGCTCCGCATCCACCACGCCCTCCCCGAACGGCACGCGTCGATTGCGGCATCGTGGGAGAGGTCGTGGGTGGTTCCTTTACTTGGAAAGGCGAAACGTCCGCCCCCTGGCGGTTCGTATCTTCCTCATAAACGGAGGGAGGCGTGGAGGCGTGGAGGTGTGGTCTTCGAGGCGTCCACCCCCCACGATCACGGGGTGGGGAGAGGTCGCCTCACCCGTCGCCTCAACTCTGCCCTCTAGCCACGCGGCCTCCATGCGCTTGGAGTGGCGAACAGTGGAGGCGGGAAACCGGGTCGTCACGGGTTGAGGCAGCGGGTCGGGCCCAGTTTCCTACGCCTTCTGTGTCTCGATTGGCCGAGCGGGGCGGCCGAGCCCCCACCCCGCTCCTTTATAAGGAGCAGGATAGGGGGGACGGAAACCCGCATTCTCTCATCTCCTCCTTTCTTCAGCTTCTGCTCCCCTCTCTCTCATTCATCATGGAGAAAGGGTACCCTGGTCCTTCGACGGTGGCGACGAGGGTTGCCGCGAGGCAACGCGTCCCTCCTCCCCCCGCACCCGTGGTGGCAGAGCCAGCGGCAAGGGGAAGAGGGAGGGGACGAGGCCGCGGGCGAGGTTGAGGGCGAGGCCGAGGCGGTCGGGGAAGAGGTGGGCGAGGCAGTCCACCGGCCTCGCCTCCGCCAGCAGATCCTCTCCCCGTGGCGGACCACATCGGGGACGACCCTTGCGAGTTCTTCATCAGGCTGCGTCGGCCGCCTCGTCGTCGCCTTCGTCTCCCGACTCCGTTTGCGAGCGAGATGGAGTTGGATCCGCCCGAGACACTGAGGTTGCACATGAGGGGTTGTGGGATCAGCGGTACGCGAGTCTGCGTTGATTTCCCGGCCCCTAATGTGATGTATCTCGGTCGAGGGTGGAAGACATTCACCCGCATCCACAGCTTGACGGCGGGGCTCACCCTCCATTTTAAGCTGATGGAGGGTGGTCTCCCCTCCGTCAAGGTCTTCGGGTGCTTCGGGACTCGGGCACGGTGCTGCGTGGAGAGTTCCTCCGATAGCGAAGGCTCCTCCTCGGGCGGGAGTGACGAGGAGGACAGCGACAGCGACGACGAGGGCGGCGGGCGGCGAGATGACAGGGCCGACTAGGTGTCGGGTGCCGCTCCGCGTGGCACCGGCGACCCCATCATCCGCGTCGCTGGCTCCCGGAGCTTCTCGGGGTCGTCTCCTTGGGCGGCTGGCGTAGGGCAGGCGGCAAGGCGTCAACTCGGAGTACGAGGGCACGACGCCCTCGATAGCGTGCTGACGTCCTGCCGCCTCGTCTTCGAGCTTTGCCTCCAGCGCCGCCACCACCATGACGCTGAGACGTTCTCTTGGTGTCTTCTGGCACCCGTAGCTCGTCTAGGCGGCCCTTTTGCCCTTTTTTCCTCCTTGACCTACCTCCTGAAGAGAGGGACAAGAGAGGGATTACGGGCACCTTATCTCTTTTTAATTTGTAAGCCCTCGGGCCTTAGTTGCATCTAAAACTTGTAATCCCTTTATTCATGTTCTTCATCCTCTTATGAACTGTACCTGAGTGGAATGCTTTTTAATGAAAAGGGGATGCTTGCCGGGTCACTTGTCTTGTGGGTGGAACCCACGTCAAGGAGCGAATCCTTTATATCTTTAAGATAGACACTTCCTTTCCTGGCAGCAGGCCCTGCCTTCTTCCCACGTCGCTCGCCCTTTCTCACGCTTTTGGCGGAGGCAGGGAGGAGGCAGGATCAGGCTCCTCGCTTCGTCCCTTAGCTGCCGCGACTACGACCAAATCTGGCCCCGGGAACGAGCCCGAGGGCCTAGAGTTAAGGGAGCACGGTAGCTTTTAGGAAGAAGCAAGGTTTCGCATATCCCAGCCCATAAGAGAATGCATGATAAGGGATGAAAAAACTTATCTCAGGTCGCAGCCCGCGGCAACTTCGGTTCGTCGTGGGCTAATCTTTGCACTTGCAGCCCCCGGCAACGCCGGCCTGCCGAGGTGTTGCAGCCCCCGGCAACATTGGCTCGTCGGGGTCCGGGCGTTGGTCCGTCCGTCTTCTTCTTTTCGTCCTTAAGTGGTCCGGTCAGGGTGCACGAGTCCTGCGAACCAAGGGAAACGAAAGAAGGACAAAAGGACGCACACTCGACCTCGAAGTTAGGGGTTAGCCGCTATCGAGCACTGTCAACCCTAACCAAGGACGGGACTCGATTCAGCATGCATGCTAAAACTCAAGGCGCCGACGCTTTATCTTCGCTCAGGGTCTGCGCCTGGCTTTGTACAAAGGATTACATGCAACAGCGGCAAGACTTGTACAAAATGGTGGTTGCCGGACAGGGTCCGACAACCGCGTCTTACGGGTAAAACTTACGAAGATGCTCGATGTTCCAGGAGTTGCTCACCGGAAAGCCATCCTCGGTCTCAAGGCGGAAAGCGCCAGGTCTAGTGACTCGTTTCACCCGGTAAGGGCCTTCCCACTTCGGCGTCAACTTGTTGGAATTCTTGGCGGAATGAACGCGCCGAAGAACAAGGTCGCCTTCCTCGAGACTTCTGGCTTTAACTTTGCGGCTATGGTAGCGGCGCAAAGCTTGCTGGTATCGAGCAGCTCGTACAGCAGCCTGAAGACGGTCTTCCTCAAGGAGCAGCGCGTCATCTCGTCGCAGCTGCTCTTGCTCAAGCTCATCATAAGCGAGCACTCGAGGTGACCCGTATACGAGTTCCGTGGGGGTAACTGCCTCTGCTCCATAGACTAGAGCGAAAGGTGTCTGGCCAGTGGCTCGATTTGGCGTCGTCCTGATCGACCAAAGAACCACCGGCAGCTCCTCGATCCAGTTTCTTCCGCACTTGTGTAGCCTGTCGAAAGTCCGGGTCTTGAGTCCGCGTAGCACTTCAGCATTTTCCCTCTCTGCTTGACCGTTGCTCCTGGGGTGAGCAACAGAAGCGAAGCAGACCTTGGCCCCAAGGTCCTGGACATACTGCATGAAGGTGCGACTCGTGAATTGTGTACCGTTGTCGGTGATGATCCTGTTAGGGATTCCGAAACGGCAAACAATCGACCTAAAGAACTTGACTGCTGACTGTGCTGTCACCTTCCTCACTAGTTCCACTTCTGGCCACTTTGTGAACTTGTCGATTGCGACGTACAAGTACTCAAAGCCCCCGACTGCTCGGGGGAAAGGGCCGAGGATGTCGAGCCCCCAGACCGAAAATGGCCAAGATAAAGGGATCGTCTGGAGAGCTTGAGCTGGCTGGTGTATCTGCTTGGAATGGAACTGGCACGCTTCACACTTGGTTACTTGTGCAGCTGCATCCTGGAGGGCTGTCGGCCAAAAGAAGCCCTGCCAGAATGCTTTGCCAGCAAGCGCTCTTGCGCCAATGTGGTGACCACAAATGCCTCCATGTATCTCTGCCAACAGCTTCTGTCCATCTTCCCGGGGAATACACTTCAATTTCACTCCGTTGAGTCTTCTTCTGTACAGTGCGTTGTCAACGAACTGGTACATACTAGACTGTCGGGCTACTCTTTCCGCTTCTTCTGGCTCTTCGGGAAGTTCTCCTGACTGGAGGAAACGGACGATCTGCTGTGCCCATGCTGGAGCCTGTGGCTCGACAACAAGGACTAAAGGCATGTCTGCTGCTGCGGGAACATCCGCTTCTACGGCGAGAACCTCCGGTTCAGCCGGAGCTTGATGATCCCCGGCAAGCTTGCCGAAGCGAAACTTGTCGGGAGCGTTTGCTTCAACGAAACAAACCCTCGGGCTTGTAGGAGCAGACTGCTCCTCAGCACTCTGGGCGTTGATCTTGGGGACCTTCTTGGCGGCGGTTTCGGGAAGCTCTGCCGGAAAATAGTCACCAGAAATCAACTTCCTTTTCTTGCTCTGTCCAGTTGGTGGCGTCACAGATGGTTGAGTCAGCTTGAGCACAAAGATCCCTGGTTCCACAGGTAACTTAAATGTCGCGCACTTTGACAGGCAGTCAGCAATGTCGTTCTGAGCTCTAGGAACATGTTCCATCTGTAGGCGACAAAGCGCTCTTCCAGCTTTCTCACTTCATCAACGTAAGCTTCCATCAACGGACTCTGATAATCCTTGTTCACTTGGCGGACGACAAGCTGTGAGTCACCCCTGACAATGAGCTGCTTGATCCCAAGGTCTGCCGCGATCCTGAGACCGGCGAGCAATCCTTCATACTCTGCGGTATTGTTTGTTGCTTGCTCCTTGGGAAAGTGCATCTGGACCACGTACTTGAGGTGCTCTCCGGTGGGTGCGACAAGCAGCACGCCAGCACCGGCGCCTTGCAGCGAAAAGGCACCATCACAGTACATCAGCCACTCTTTGCTTGCTTCCTTGACGGGGATGCTCATCTCTGGAATTTCTTCGTCAGGTGTCGGCGTCCACTCTGCTATGAATTCTGCCAATGCTCTGCTTTGAATAGTTGAAGTGCTCTCAAACTTGAGGCCAAAGCTTGACAGTTCCAATGCCCACTCAACAATCCTGCCTGTTGCTTCTGGATTCTATAGTATCCTCTTCAGCGGAAAGCGAGTGACAACTGTGATCTCATGTGCTTGGAAGTAATGGCGCAGCTTTCTCGAGGCCATAAGAAGACCGAAAAGCAACTTCTGCACACCAGAGTACCTTGACCTAGCCCCCTGCAGAAGGGAACTAACAAAGTAGACCGGGCGCTGCACCATTTTCTTCTTCTGTATCCCTTCACACATCTACGCAGATCCATCTTCGTCGGGACCAGAGTTCGTCGGGGAAGCCCCCTGCTTGTCGCTGGATGTGCTTGCCGCGGTTGCTAGCTCATCATCTGCCTCTCTCTCCGCTACTAACACAACACTAACCACTTGATTGGTTGCCGCCAGATACAGCAGCAACTTCTCTTGTGGCTTAGGTGCGACAAGTATTGGAGTGGAGGACAGGTATCTCTTCAAGTCGTGCAGCGCAGCCTCTGCTTCCGGAGTCCATTTGATTGGACCTGCCTTTTTCAAGATTTTGAAAAACGGCAAGGCGCGCTCAGCAGACTTAGAGATAAACCTGCTGAGAGCCGCCACACAGCCGGCAAGTTTTCGTACATCCTTGACGCGCTTCGGTGCTTCGATATGCTCAATGGCCTTGATCTTGTCGGGATTGGCTTCAGTCCCCCGCTGAGACACAAAGAACCCGAGAAGCTTGCCGGAAGGGACTCCAAACACGCACTTCTCGGGGTTGAGCTTGAGGCTAATCTTGCGCAGATTTGCAAAAGTTTCTTCTAAATCTTGAATCAGAGTTGACCTGTCCCTGCTCTTGACCACTATATCATCCATGTAGGCTTCCACATTTCTGTGTATTTGCGGCTCAAAAGCAGTATGGACGACCCTTGCAAATGTTGAACCAGCATTCTTCAAACCGAAAGGCCGTACAAAACAGTACGTGACACATGGAGTGATGAACGCGGTTTTCTCCTCATCCTCTTCTGCCATGAAGATCTGATGGTATCCTGAGTATGCGTCAAGAAACGAAAGCAAGTCGCATCCGGCTGTGGAGTCGACAATCTGGTCAATGCGCGGCAAGGGAAATGGGTCTTTGGGACAAGCTTTGTTGACATCGGTGAAGTCGATGCAAAGTCTCCATTTCCCGTTCGCCTTGCGCACGACTACAGGATTGGCCAACCACGTAGGATGGAGCACTCCTCTGACGAGGCCTGCTGCTTCCAACTTCTTGATCTCTTCGGCGATGAACTCTTGGCGCTCCACTGCTTGTTTCCTGACTCTCTGCTTGACGGGCCGCGCGTGAGGACAGACGGCAAGGTGGTGCTCGATTACTTTCCTGGGAACGCCGGGGATGTCAGATGGTTGCCACGCAAACACATCGACATTCGCCTGCAGGAAAGCAACGAGCACGCTTTCCTATTTAGGGTCGAGAGTGGCACTGATGGTGAAGGTACCACCAGTGCCGTCCTCCTTGGCGGACACCTTCTTGGTCGCTGGCGGAGCTGCCATCGTCTTCTTACACTTGCCGGTGGAGCTCGATGGTGCGCCCTCGACAGTAGCGCAGCACTCCGAAGAGGTGCGCTTGCCGGAGTGGGCATCAGAGCTCTTGCCGGACTTGGTCTTCTTCTTCCCCCCAGGAGCTTCAGCGGCAAGTGTCTCGCGATCCGTGGCGGCTGCTGCTTCCCGGTAGATCTTGTCGGCACAGATAAGAGCGTCTTTCTTGTCGCCATGTACAGAGATGACACTTATCGGGCCTGGCATCTTCAGCATGTTGTACGCGTAGTGAGAGGCCGCCATGAGCTTGGCGAGTGCTGAACGGCCGAGAATTCCATTGTAAGGCAATGGAAAATCGGCAACGTCGAAAGTGATCCTCTCAGTCCTGAAGTTCAGCTCGCTGCCAAATGTCACCGGCAGCGTGATCTTCCCCTTCGGCTTGCTCCTTCCTGGGTTGATTCCTTGGAATGTGCCGGTCTCTTCGAGCTCGCTGTCAGGGACTTGGAGTCTCCGGAGTACAGCGGAGGAGATCAGGTTCAAGCCGGCCCCGCCGTCAACTAGCATCTTAGTGACCTTGAGGTTGCGGATAGTTGGTGAGACCAACATCGGCAAACACCCGACAGCAGTTGTGCAATCGGGGTGGTCCTCAATATCAAATATGATAGGCGTGCTGGACCATTTCAGAAGCTTGCGTGACTCAACGGGTGGTTCTGCTGCATTGACTTCCCGCACCCACTGCTTGAGTAGGCGGTGTGAAGTATGCAGAGAAGCACCGCCGTCAACGCACAAAACTTCTGTGGCTTTCTGGAACTCCTGCTCGCCGGTCTCGGCGTCATCCATGTCTTCGTCAACGTCGTCATCTTCATCTTTGTCGCGGCCGCGGGGAGGTCTGTCGCCTTGCCGCAGCGTCCCCCCCGGCCGGTGCGCTTTGTACCGGATCCTCCAGCACCTCCTTGGGCCTTCTCCTTGTCGTGTCGCTCGTATTCGGCCTTTTGCAGCTCAACGAGCTGCTCGACCTTCTTGCAGCTCTGGAGGTCATGGCCTTTGGTGCGGTGAATCTTGCAGTACTGCTTGTTGGTGCCATCCTGCTTGTCGGTGGCCGCCACAGCCTGGCAGTTGGCGCATGCGGCAACCTCCTTGCCGGAGCTACCAGTCTTGGCTGTCTTTGCGCCACCTTCATTGCCGGATTGCTCGACAACTAGCACATCTTTGCCTTTCCTCTTCCTCTTGCTCCACCGCCGGTTTTTGCTTGCCGGGGCGGCATCATCGCTGTCAGATCCTCCTGTTCCTACGTTCTCTCCGGGGAGTTTCCTTCCTTCCTCAGCACGTGCACATCTGTCGGCCAGGGCATACAGCTCGCTGACGTCTCTGATCTTGCACATCGCCATCTCCTCCCGCATCCCGCGGTTGCGCACGTTCTGGTGGAACACACTGATGACCGCGGCAGGGTGGACGTCTGGGATGTTGCGTTGCACTTGGCTGAATCTCTGGATGTACTTACGTAGTGGCTCCCCTTCCTTTTGGGCAAGCAGGTGAAGATCACTCTCCTGGCCATGAGGTTTGTGGTCGCCTGTAAAGGCGCCGACAAACTGATGGCATAGGTCTGCCCAGGAAGATATGGAGTTTTCCGGCAAGTGCATGAGCCAGGACCTGGCGTTGGGCTTGAGCACCAGAGGGAAGTAATTGGCGAGGATCTTGTCGTCCCGCCCCCCGGCAGCCTGCACCGCAATGGTGTAGATGCTGAGGAACTCCGACGGATGCAGCCTGTCGTCGTATTTCTCTGGTACGTCTGGCTTGAAATTCTTCGTGCTGGGCCACTGGACTTGCCGCAGCTCACGAGTAAACACAGGGCAACCTACCGCGTACGGCAGGTCGCCTAGTTCCCCTGGCGCTTGCATGTCGACAGCGGGGCCAGCGTGTCGGTCTGATTGACGCCGCGTTTCTCTCCGGCGCTCGATGCGGGTGCGAGCGTCTTCTTGCTGCCGTTCGTGAAGAACGTGGCGCTGATCGCGATGAGTTCGCGGATCTGAGGAAGCAGTGGGGTCGCTGTCGTGGCAGACCCGACGAGTCGGCGATCTTGGCCTTTGGGGCGGAGAGTGCACGGTGGTTGCACCCCCATCGGTTTTGTCGCCATCGGCTCGCATCGGCTGGCCTGCCGCAGCTGCGATGTGGTCGCTGGCCGCGGAGTGTCGCCGTTGGCGAAGCCGATGAGACTCTGAATGGTGGCCCTCCAGTCGTCGATCTTGTCTAGTGCTGGAGGGAAGTCTAGGAGAGGTTGAGCTCGCGCTAGAGCTTCTGCTGGGGTGGCGGGTAGCGGTGGCGAACGATGCGAGGAGCGGGATATGCTCGGACTCCCAACGATGTTAGAAGGAGCAGTATTCCGTCCAGGCGACCGTGCCTCGCTCGCGCCAGCACGTCAGCGCGCATGTTGGCCTTGAGCGTCCCGGGATCCGCTAGCTCGATTCGGGTCTAGCGAGCGTATGGTACCATGAGTACCACGATGATGTCGGTCCTGCACCTCTTGAGATGGGCGCGGTGCGTCTACGGACGCCCGGTAGTCATGGGAGCCGACCACGCCGCCAACGGGCAATGCGGTCTTGTCCTTGGACTTGTTGACACTGTGGGTTCCCTTGTCGACGCCCGTTCTTCTGCCGGCATCCTCCCCACCGGCCGTTTGCTGCGGCGGCGGTGGATTCGATGCAGACGGCGCAGCCGCCTCCGAAGCCTTCTTCTTCGACGACATGTCGATGAAGTCGATGAAGATTTAGCTCGCGTGAACGCCGGATCAGGTTCACACAATCTCGACGCCCCCTACCTGGCGCGCCAAAGATGCCGGGGTTTTCTGGGCTCCCCGAGCACCTATGGGGACGGAGCCCCTTCTCGGTTCGGCGGGGGGAGGAGGTCGCGCGAAGAGCGGATCGAGGCGAGGCACGCGGGGTTTTTTTACCCAGCTTCGGAGCTCTCTGGAGAGATAACACTCCTACTACTGCTTTGTGGATTGTATTGAGTTCTTGCTCGGGAGCGCTGAATGCTACAGTGCACTCATGCAGCTAACGAGACGGAGCGTTCTTCTGTTTTCCTCTGAGAGATCGTTCTCCCAGGGTCGATCCCCCCCTACGTTGTGCATGGGCCTCCTTTTATATGTTCAAGGGGTCTCCAACAGGTGGCAACGTAGGTAAGGGCAAAAGTGGAAATATGCCGTGGTAGGTACAGCTACCTACACAGTGTATCATACCTAACCCTGACGGCAGGGGACAAAGGCATTAAATGCCTATCTACATCGCCCAGACGGTGCAGAAAAGGGACCGTCAGGGGCACCATTGCTCGCCACGATGGCGATCTTGTCAGCGTTGCATGCCACAGTGTACCCCTGGCTGCACAGCCTCCCGCCACGTACGCTAGGAAAGGTCCCGGAGCGACACGTAGGTGGGTGAGCTGGAGCGCGGGTACAGAATGGTCGCCTGCCGCGGCAAGTGCCTTGCCGCGGTCGTTGTCTTGCCGCGTCCGGGAACTTGCCGCTCGCCGAGTCCGGCCGGGACGCGTGGCGCGTTGCGGCAGGTTCTTTGAGATGCTCTGGTTGGGCTTCCCGGCAAGCTCCTCTTGCCGGGGTCTTGTGCCTCGAATGGCCTTCCCGGCAAGCTCCTCTTGCCGGGGACTTGTCTCCTTGGCTTAAATACTTTGTTCTCGAATGGCTCCAAAGGATCCATAGAGAGCCTTGGTGATCACCTGGCGGGTCTTGCCACGGGGTGCTGCGACTGCCCATGCACAAGTTCGGGATACTAGAGTACCCCTACTTTAGTACACCGACAATTCCTGTCGTGCGTGACTTCCTCGACGTCTTTCCTGAAGAACTTCTAGGGATTCCCCCTGCTAGAGCTGTCGAATTCGTCATCGAGTTGAAACTAGGCACCACTCCTATTGCCAAGCGACCCTACAAGATCCCGCCGCATGAACTCCTTGAGCTTAAGGAGGAAATCGACAAATCTCTTCGAAATGGTTTCATTCGCCCAGGTTGCTCTCCTTGGGAAGCACCTTCTCTCTTTGTCAAGAAGAAGGATGGGACAAACCGACTGGTACAAGACTACCGACCTATTAACCAAGCTACCATTCTGAATAAGTATCCTCTTCCTCGGATCAATGATCTGTATGATCAACTAGCTAGATCATCAGTGTTCTCTAAACTTGACTTGAGGTTGGGTTACCACCAGATCCGTGTTCGTGAAGAGGATATCCCAAAGACCGCCTTTGTGACTCGTTATGGTTCATACGAGTACACTGTCATGTCATTCGGCTTGACCAATGCTCCAGCCACCTTCTCTCGCCTGATGAACTATATATTCATGGATTACCTTGACAAGTTCGTCGTGGTTTATCTGGATGATATCCTGGTATTTTCCAAGAACGAAGAAGAACATGTTGAACATCTTTGTCTTGTGCTGGAAAAGCTACGAGAGCATTAGCTATACACCAAGTTCTCCAAATATGAATTCTGGCTTCCCGAAGTAACCTATCTTGGGCATGTCATCTCTAAGGATGGTATTGCCGTTAACCCTGAACGAGTTCAGGCTATTCTTGATTGGACTCCTCCGAAGAATGTTCAGCAAGTAGGAAGCTTTCTCGGTCTCGCCAGCTATTGCCGTCGATTCGTCGAGAACTTCTCCAAGATTGCCAGGCCTCTGACTAACCTGTTGCATAAGGGCGTCAAGTTCCAATGGACAGAAAAATGTCAGGAAAGCTTCCAGGCACTTAAAGACAAGTTGACTTCTGCCCCAGTGCTAGCTCCACCTGATACTAAGAAGGACTTCGTCATCTACTGCGACGCTTCCCGTCAAGGATTAGGCTGTGTCCTAATGCAAGAGCGCAGAGTGATTGCCTATGCCTCTCGTCAATTGCGCCCTCACGAAGAGAACTACTCAGTTCGCGACCTCGAGCTTGCTGCTGTCATTCATGCACTAAAGCAGTGGCGACATTACCTTCTCGGTAATCGTTGCGAGATCTTCACCGACCACCAAAGTCTGAAGTATCTGTTTACTCAGCCAGACCTGAACCTCCGTCAGCAGAGATGGATGGAGACTATAGCAGACTTTGACTTGGGTATTTCCTATACACCAGGCAAGGCTAATGTAATGGCAGATGCCTTGAGCCGCAAGTCTTATTGCAACCACCTCCAGGTTCATAAAGTTTAGTCCTCGCTTGTTGAAGAATTCATAAAACTGAACCTCCATATTGTTCCTCCGGGTGCACTCGCTCCCCCCTAGGGAGTTTCGCAAGATGAATCTTCGTGTTGTTTCCCAGGGTTCCGTCTATACACTGGCTGTCGAACCCGATCTCGTGAGCTCTATCAAGACAATACAAGGATATGACTCTGAAGCCCACAAGATTAAGCTCTACCTCAAAGAGGGGAAGCCCTCGTTCTTCACTATTGCTGATGATGGCGCCTTGTACTTCAAAGGCCGCCTAGTGGTGCCGTATAAGGAGAAAAACCTGGATATGACTCAGAAAGTTATGAAAGAAGCTCATGATACACCTCTATGTATCCATCCTGGTAGTACAAAGATGTACCAGGACATTCGTCAAAGATTCTGGTGGTCTAACAAGCAGCAAGACATTGCTCGCTATGTTGCCGAGTGTGACGTTTGCCGTCGTATCAAAGCAGAACATCAAAGGCCTGCTGGAACTCTGCAACCTATCTCTATTCCTGAATGGAAATGGGACCATGTTGAAATGGACTTCGTCACTGGATTTGCCAAATCGCAAAAAGGTAATGATGTTATTCTTGTCGTCATTGACCGGCTTTCTAAAGTAGCACATTTTCTGGTGGTCAAAGAAACGATCACTGCTAGTCTGCTTGCAACTCTCTACATGTCCAGAATTGTTTCACTTCACGGTATTCCACTGGTCATCAGTTTGGACCGTGGCAGCTTATTCACTTCAAGATTCTGGGCAAGTTTCCAAGAAGCTATGGGGACTCACTTATCTTTCAGTACTGCGTTTCATCCGCAGTCCCAAGGGCAAGTT
Source organism: Aegilops umbellulata (assembly GCA_032464435.1). Lineage (NCBI taxonomy): Eukaryota > Viridiplantae > Streptophyta > Magnoliopsida > Poales > Poaceae > Aegilops > Aegilops umbellulata. The sequence goes on along the minus strand of CP136055.1, from coordinate 268,520,320 downwards.
GAACGTGTCAACCAAGTTCTCGAAGACATGCTTCGAGCTTGTGTTATTTCCTTCAGCAAGAAATGGGAGGAATCTCTCCCTTATGTTGAGTTCTCTTATAATAATAGCTATCAAGCTAGTCTGAAGATGGCCCCCTTCGAAGTGCTATATGGACAAAAGTGCCAAACCCCTTTGAACTGGTCAGAAACTGGGGAACGTCCATTCTTTGGTCCGGATATTATCCAACATGCCGAAGAACAAGTCCGCATTATTCGCGAGAATCTCAAGACTGCTCAGTCGCGTCAGAAGAGTAATTATGACCATCACCATAAAGACATGGTCTATCAACCTGGCGAAAAGGCCTATCTTCGAGTTACACCAATGAAGGGTGCACACCGCTTCGGGATCAAAGGAAAGCTAGCTCCCCGCTATATTGGCCCTTTCACTATTCTCGAGAGGCGTGGAAAAGTGGCATATCAACTAGAGCTTCTGTCAAACCTTTCTCAGGTTCATGATGTGTTCCACGTGTCACAACTCCGACGCTACATTAAGGACCCAATCCGAGCAGTGGACCATGAAGTGCTCGAATTGCAACAGGACCTCTCCTATAAAGAGCATCCGGTCCGCATTCTCAACCAAGCTGAACGCCGCACACGTCAGAAGGCGATCAAGTTCCTCAAGATCCAGTGGTCGAATCACTCTGAAGACGAAGCCACCTGGGAACGCGAGGATCGTCTTCGCGATGAATACCCCACGCTGTTTCCTTCTACCTCCTAAATCTCGGGACGAGATTTCTTGTAGTGGAGGAGATTTGTAACACCCGGATAATCTTGCTACAGTAATCCCACACTAATCATGCCATGTCATCCCGATTACTGTTGCTAAACGTCCGTTAGTTCAAACCGCGTCAAATTCAAATTTAAAATTAATGTCGACAATAAAAGTTTTCAAAAATTGAAACAAAAATGTTCGGTGGTTGCCAAATATTACAAAGGCAATTATGGTGCAGCAAACACATTTTTATAAAATGTCTAAATAATTTAAAATGATTTAAAACAGAAAACCAAATAAATAAAAACAAAACAGAAAAACTAAAACTAAAATTGGAAGAAAGTAGAGAGGAAGAGACCCCCTGGGCCAGCAGACCCAGTGGGCCGGCCCATTTGCCCTCCAAGCCCAGCTGGCCGGCCCACTACCCCCTCCTTCTCCACTCCCTCCCCCAAACCCTAACCGGCCACCACCCACTCCCCCCATGACGCGCCCCCTCCCCCTGATCCAGATCGGATCGGGCCCGACGCCGGTGCCCGGAGCTCGCCGCCCCCACGCCAGGACGTCGCCGCCTCGTAGGACTGCCTCCCGCTCCGCCGCTCGTCCCCGTCGTCCCCCTCAACCTTCCCCGAGCCCGCTGCCCCGTCCCTGCTCCTTGATGTGAGCTCCGCCTCGCCCCTCCCCTCCTCTCTGTCTCGCACTTGGCCGCGCCCGATGCATGCTCGCCACGACCGCACGCCCGCCCCGCCCGTGGCCTTGCTCCCCTGCTTGCCCGCCGCACCGCTCGCGCATCCTCTGACCCGAAGCGGCTGCACCCTGGCCGCCCTAGCGCGTGCCTCCACGCCGGCCCGCGCCCTCTTGGCCTTGCCTTGCCCTGCTGCCCGCAGACCGCCCCGCTTGTCACGGCCACATAGGCCACGTGATGCACCGCCGTGCCCCGCTACTCCCCCGCGCTCACCGCACGCACCCAATCCCCCGCAACGTGTGTATCGCCCTCGATGCGGCTATATCTCCCACGTGTCGAAGCACAACTTAGAGGCATAACCGCATTGAAAGCAATGTTGCAAGTGAGGTAATGTTCACACAACCCATGTAATACAAAAGGAAAGAGATACATAGTTGGCTTACAATCGCCACTTCACACAATACATGAGTAAAGCATTACATCATACAGATACAATCAAGGTCCGACTACTGAACCAAAATAAAAGAAGACTACCCCAAATGCTACACAGATCCCCGATCGTCCCGACTGGGCTCCACTACTGATCAACTAAAACGAAACAACACAATGAACAAGATCTTCATCGAGCTCCTCCTTGAGCTTGGGTGCGTCACCTGCACGGTTTCATCGGCACCTGCAAGCTGGTTTTGGAAGTATCTGTGAGTCACGAGGAGTCAGCAATCTCACACCCGCGAGATCAAGACTATTTAAGCTTATAGGTAGGGTAAAAGGTATGAGGTGGAGCTGCAGCAAGCGACTAGCATATATGGTGGCTAACATACGCAAAAGAGAGCGAGAAGAGAAGGCAAAAGCACGGTCGAACAACTATGATTAATAAGTGATCCTAGAACAACCTAGGTCAAGCATAACTCCAACACCGTGTTCACTTCCCGGACTCCGCTGAGAAGAGACCATCACGGTTACACACGCGGTTGATGTATTTTAATTAAGATCAACTTCGGGTTTTCTACAACCGGACATTAACAAATTCCCATCTGCCCATAACCGCGAGCACGGCTTTCGAAAGTTCAAACCCTACAGGGGTGTCCCAACTTAGCCCATGATAAGCTCTTGCGATCAACGAAGGATATTCCTTCTCCCCGGGAAGACCCGGTCAGTCTCGGAATCCGGGCTACAAGACATTTCGACAGTAATAAAACAAGTCCAGCAAAGCCGCCCGATGCGCCGACATCCCGATAGGAGCTGCACATATCTCGTTCTCAGGGCAACACCGGATAAGCTAAGCGTACAGGTACCAACATAACCCAAGTTGCCAAGGGACGGTCCCGCACGGTGCTCTAGTTTGGACCAACACTTAGACAAGCATTGGCCCGGGGGTTTAAAATAAAGATGACCCTCGGGATGCGCGACTCCCAAGGGAAAAAGGTAATAGGCTGAGGCAAATGGTAAAACCAAGGTTGGGCCTTGCTAGAAAAGCTTTATTCAAAGCGAACTGTCAAGGGGGTCCCATAAATCACCCGACCGCGTTAGGGACGCAAAATCTGGGAACATAACACCGGTATGACGGAAACTAGGGCGGCAAGAGTGGAACAAAACACCAGGCATAAGGCCGAGCCTTCCACCCTTTACCAAGTATAGAGATGCATTAATTAAATAAGAGATATTGTGATATCCCAACAAGTAAACATGTTCCAACAAGGAACAACATCTTCGTGTTCCAACAAGGAACAAACTTCATCTTCACCTGCAACTAACAACGCTATAAGAGGGCTGAGCAAAGCGGTAACATAGCCAAACAACGGTTTGCTAGGACAAGGTGGGCTAGAGGCTTGGTTTGACAATATGGGAGGCACGATAAGCAAGTGGTAGGTATCGCAGCATAGGCATAGCAAAAGAGCGAGCAACTAGCAAGCAAAGATAGAAGTGATTTCGAGGGTATGGTCATCTTGCCTGCAAGGTCCTCAGAGTTGTCAAAAGCTTGGTCCTTGTAAGCGTTCTCAACAGGTTCCTCGGTCACGTACTCGTCTCCCGGCTCTACCCAAGGCAAGAACACAAGCAAAGGAACAACTATCAACCACGATGCAATGCGCAAGCAACATGATGCAAAACATGGCATGATATGCGAGATGTGATATGCAATGCATATGCGTCCTCCGGAAAGAAAAAGATGAACAAGGCAAAATCTAGGCAAACCAAGTATGCCACTGCAAAGGTGCAAAACATAACAGGTTCACAGACTTGGTGAAAATACTATCATGCCAGAAATTAACATCAGGATGGCATGTTTAGAGCAAGCAAACAACATGCTATAGGAACACAGTATACCAAATCAAGGCATGACATGAATCTAATCAAAGCATTGATCAAAAGTCCCTTACTGACCATAAGCCAAAAAGGACCAGAAAATATAATAGCACCCATGTCAATTAAGCAAGTTTCGTTACAGTTTTCAGACTAAGCAGAAAACTGGACATGTCAAAACAGATAACAAGTAGGCATGTTTGCGAGCTCGATGCACTCACTACAGAGCATTTCATGATAAACTAAGCATAGATTCACCAATAAGACACGGCATAAAAGCTAGACATGGCAAGACCAACATCATAGAAAGCAAGGATCAACTACAACAAGCTTGGCAAAATCGAATAACATGTAAACAATCTGCCAGTAAACATTTTATAGCAAAAGTAGAGCTCGATTGACTCAAGCTAAGGCACTCCAAAATTACAGCCAAAGGCATGGATGGATAGAGCACACTCATATGTTCACAACACCCTTACTGATCATGCTCAAAAGAGGCATAGATCTCTCTGAAACAACATGATCACATGGCATAAAAATAACAGCAGGGAATGACTTAGTGAAATTACAAAGTCCCTGAAATCAGCAACAATATGATCCCTAGTTTGCATGCTCGTGCTAGTCACCAAAAAGATCACAAAAATACATGGCATACACCCCTGTAAATATGGCATGGCATATTACAAAACACATGTAGGACTCAACTTCATAGGATGCACACATCAATCATGGCAAAAATGACAAAAGTGCATCTACTGAAACAGATCTGAAACTAACATCACATAGCCCTCTTCGAACAGCATTTCGGGCATCAAGATGGGCTCAAATGAAAATGATGCAATGAGATGAAATGATGTGCTCATCGAGGCGAACAATTTGACATATTACACGCACGAAATGGAGTAGTATGCAGGGAGTTATGATGCAATGAAGAGGGGCACATAAATGCAGCAGATCCGGGACTTGGCCAAAATTATACCTTCGGTGAAGTCAACGCGGGATGAGGAGGAGCGGGACCGAGGGATCCCGGGGTCGAGGGGGCCGTTTGGTTCGCGGATGGGTGGATCTGGTCCACCTTTCCAGATCCACCGGAGAGGAGAACTCCGGCGATGGAGGAGGACGCCGGCGAGGCGGCGCGCTCCGGCGACGAGCGGGGAGGTCGGGGTGGTCCGAGGACGCCGGGATCCGGGCGGGGCCTCGCCGGATCTGGGCGGCGACAGGCCCGAGGCGGCGGAAGGCGACGACTCCGGCGATGATGCGCGGGGCGAGGCGGCGCGCCGGCGCTGTGGGGCGCGAGGGACAGCGAGCGGCGACCGGGCGGCGGCGGGCATGGCGGCGGGGCGGAGGCGCGTGGGCGGCGGTGCGCATGCGGCGGCGGGGGGCTGCGCGCATGGCGGCAGAGCGGAGGTGCGGGCGCGCGAGGCGCGCGGCCAGCGCGCGGCGGCGGACGGGCCGGGCGGGCCCGATCCGGGCTCGCCGGGCCGCGTCGGTGGGGCGGCGAAGGCGCCACGTGGCGCGCGGCCACTGGCTGCGGGGCAGCGGCGAGATTTGTCCGGCGGGCGCGGACATGTCCGGACGCGTCGGGGCGATTTGATCTAGGGTTTGGGGATTCATCCGCGAAAATGGAGGGGGAGGCACCTATTTATAGGTAGAGGGAGCTAGGAAGCTCCAAATGAGGTGCGGTTTTCGGCCACGCGATCGTCATCGAACGACCGAGAACATGGAGATGACTTAGATGGGTTTTGGGCCACTTTGAAAGGGGTGTTGGGCTGCAACAAAAGGAGGCTTTCACGGTTACCCGGTTAACCGTTGGAGTGTCAAACGACCTCCGAATGACCCGAAACTTGACAGGCGGTCTACCGGTGCTATACCAAGGCCGCTTGACAAACCTCGGTCCATTCCGAGAAAGATTAATACCCGCACACGAAAAGAGGTAAAAGGGGGCGGCGGATGACATGGGAGTGCCGGATTGCAAAACGGACAACGGGGAAAATGCTCGGATGCATGAGACGAACACGTATGCAAATGCGATGCACATGATGACATGATATGAAATGTAGATGATGACATGGCAAAGTACGACACGCAAGCACTTGACATGGCAATGACGGCGAATAGCTGGCAGACACCTGGCGCATCGAATCCGGGGCGTTACAACGTGCCCGCATCGCCCCCAACTGCAGTCGGCCACCGCCCCGACCATGCTCGCAGCCCGCGCGCTGCTGCCGTTGTTCGCCGGCCGTGCCCCGCAGCCGCCTCCCTTCTCGCCCCTGCTGCTATGCGCAGCCACCTCCCTCACCGCCGGCTTCGCCCCCTGCCCCGCACGACCCTGCCTGAAGAGCCCGCGGCAACCGCGTTGCCGTTGCTCCATGCCCCTGCCCCGCGCTTCCCCGCGTGCCCACGCTTCCCCGCGTGCCCGCGCTGCCGCCTACCCCCTCCGGCCTCCCTTGTACGCCGCTCCGTTACCCCTGCGGCCGCCACCGCACTTGCCGTCCCGCTCCGTCGTGGCCTCGTCGGTGCCGCGCCGGCGCCCGCACCCGCGTCCCCTCGATTCGGGCTGTTACGCCCACCCAGATGCGCCCCTGCACCCGTACCCAATACGCCCTATGGGCTTATGACAAGGGGGCCCCGCCCTCAGAACGTTTTTAATAACTAAATAAATAAAAATAATTAATCAATAATTAAATCAATTAATTAAGGAATTAATTAAGTTAATTAATCATAATTAGATTAACCTAATTAATTGTTAGTTAATTAATCAATCAATGACAGTGGGGCCCACCCCCCTAATTAATTTTGATTAGATTAATTAAACTGTTTAATTAAAATGTGTCACTGACCAGTGGGACCCACTGGTCAGGTTGACCAGTCAACTCTGTTGAATGCTGACGTCAGCATGACATCATGCTGATGTCATTAATTCATTTTCGAATTAATTTAAATAAATAATTAAATTCCATAAATTAATAAAATCTTAGAAAGTTGCTCAGAACGACGACACGAACCCGGATACGCAGCCCGTTTGTCCGCCACGCACCCCTAACATATCAAACTCGCAACTTTCCCCCTCCGGCTCCTCTGCCCGAAAACGCGAAACACCGGGGATACGTTCCCGGATGTTATCCCCCTTCACCGGTATCACCTCATACCGCGTTAGGGCACCTCTAGCACCGATACTTGTCATGTCATGCATCGCTATGCATCTGCCTGCTTAAATATTTATTGTTTCTTCCCCCTCTTCTCTCGCTAGACACCGAGACCGACGCCGCGGCTACCCAGTACGACTACGGAGTTGACGACCCCTCTCTCTTGCCAGAGCAACCAGGCAAGCCCCCCTCGATCACCAGATATCACCTACTCTATTCTATACTGCTTGAATTAGAGTAGTGTAGCATGATACTGCTTTCCGTTATTCCTATCCTGATGCATAGCCTGTCCTTGTTACTACTGTTGTTACCTTTACCTGCAATTCTACATGCCTAGTATAGGATGCTAGTTTTCCATCAGTGGCCCTACATTCTTGTCCGTCTGCTGTGCTATACTATCGGGCCGTGATCACTCGGGAGTTGATCACGGGTATATACTATACTTTATACATGATACATGTGGTGACTAAAGTCGGATCGGCTCGAGGAGTACCCGCGAGTGATTCACGGATTGGGGGCTGAAAGGACCTTTGTCCCGACGGCCCTCTATGTGGATCTTTGTGGCGGAGCGACAGGGTAGGTTGAGACTACCTAGGTGAGAGGTGGGCCTGGCCCTGTCGGCGTTTGCGGATACTTAACACGCTTAACGAGATCTTGGTATTTGATCTGAGTCTGGCTACTGGCCTATACGCACTAACCAACTATGCGGGAAAGTTATGGGCACTCGACGTCATGGTATCAGCCGAAGCCTTTGTGACGTCAGCGACTGAGCGGCGCGCGCCAGATTGGACCGCGTAACGTGACTTCCGTTGTACTGGAGGTTGCTAAGTCTGCTTCCGGCCGCCCTCGCAACATGCAGGTGTGCTCAGGGCGATGGGCCCAGACCCCTGCGCGCTTAGGTTTAGACCGGCGTGCTGACCTCTCTGTTGTGCCTAGGTGGGGCTGCGACGTGTTGATCTTCCGAGGCCGGGCATGACCCAGGAAAGTGTGTCCGGCCAAATGGGATCAAGCGTGTTGGGTTATGTGGTGCACCCCTGCAGGGAAGTTAATCTATTCTAATAGCCGTGATCTTCGGTAACAGGACGACTTGGAGTTGTACCTTGACCTTATGACAACTAGAACCGGATACTTAATAAAACACACCCTTCCAAGTGCCAGATACAACCCGGTGATCGCTCTCTAACAGGGCATCGAGGAGGGGATCGCCGGGTAGGATTATGCTATGCGATGCTACTTGGAGGACTTCAGTCTACTCTCTTCTATATGCTGCAAGACGGAGGCTGCCAGAAGCGTAGTCTTCAACAGGATTAGATATCCCCCTCTTATTCTGGCATTCTGCAGTTTAGTCCACTGATATGGCCCTTTACACATATATCCATGCATATGTAGTGTAGCTCCTTGCTTGCGAGTACTTTGGATGAGTACTCACGGTTGCTTTGTTTCCCCCTTTCCCCCATTCCTCTACCCGATTGCTGCGACCAGATGATGGATCCCAGGATCCAGATGCCACCGTCGACGATGACTCCTTCTACACTGGATGTGCCTACTACTACGTGCAGCCCGCTGACGACGACCAGGAGTAGTTAGGAGGATCCCAGGCAGGAGGCCTACGCCTCGTTCGATCTGTATCCCCGTTTGTGCTAGCCATCTTATGGCAACTTGTTTAACTTATGTTTGTACTCAGATATTGTTGCTTCCGCTGACTTGTCTATGATCGAGCACTTGTATTCGAGCCCTCGAGGCCCCTGGCTTGTATTATGATGCTTGTATGACTTATTTTATTTCTAGAGTTGTGTTGTGATATCTTCCCGTGAGTCCCTGATCTTGATCGTACACATTTGCATGCATGATTAGTGTACGATTGAATCGGGGGCGTCACAACAAGAATGCCTAAGAACCTTCTGTGTGAGGAGCACTCTACGCTTTTCTCGTCTCAAACTCTATTCATGCTACATCACAAAATTTGATCAAGTCAGATTCGAACCACTCTGTGTGAGGAGCACTCGGAGTCCCCGATTCGTCATAGACTTAAACTTCCAAATTTCTTTGTGTGTTTCGGTCTGACCGATTCCTCCATTTTGGTCATATAGAGATCACTAAGTCGATCTAGGTTTTCAATCTCGGTGCAACCGATTTGAACTTTTCGGTCACAATGAGTTTCTGTAACTGTCAACAGTTATGCATCTCGGTGCCACCGAGTTGTTCCACTCGGTCACACCGACAGGGTCGGGCTATATATACTCACGGGCAAAATTTTGGAAATTTCTCCGAAACCCCTTCGCTCGCGCATAGCTCGCTCTGCCTCCTGGGTCTCCGGATCGTCCTCCTCATCGCCAGCCTCCTCCTGTCGCTGGTCTCCGCGCCGTCAACGGAATTCTTCCCCGCCGTTGCCGCCGTAGCAAGTTCATCGCCGAACTAGGGTATGGATTCGATCAAAGTGCTATCCCCGTCCGATTCCTAGCACATTGTGTTCATCATGAATCTTGCCACGATTGAAACGCTTCTATCCAGTCAAAACACTCTGTAGATTAGAGTTGAATCGAAAATTTAGGGTTAGGTTTCCGCCGAAACCATCTTGGACCCACCGGGTTGCAGAACTCGGTTCCACCGATTCGGCCAAGGCCATTGCACATGTGGTTCTCGGTCTGACCGAGAATTGCCAATCGGTGTGATCGAGTTCAGGACTTTGTGAAACCCTAGCAGTCTCGGTGCCACCGAACTATGACTCGGTCTGACCGAGTTCACTAGTTTAGGTTCCAACAGCTGCTTCGGTATCACCGAGTTTGCAAATCGGTTGATCTGAAATGCTTTCTGTGGAAAATAAAACTAAGTTTTTGACTCATTCTTTTGCAAAAATCTCTGTATTTTGTGATGCTCATCCACTCTATCTCATCTACAATCTATTCACAGGGTCTGCAGTTAGTGTTTGCAACATGTCTGACCAGAGTGACAGCCAGAACAAGTCAGAGGAGCAGGTGCACATGAGTGAGGGCACTAGTCCCTCTAGCAGCTCAAATGAGGGTAGCAGAAGCACCCCAAGCAATTTGCAAAAGGCTGCCACTAGATCAAGCAAGAAAAGAACTTCGGAGTCTGAGGATGATGATTATGTGGCATAGGAAGAGGAAGCCACATCAAAGAAGAAAGTGTTGAAAAAGGAATATGGCTCAGCTGCAGCCACTAAGCCAGGTCTGAAGACCAAAAAGACAGCAGGAAGACATCCAATGTCCAAAGCCAGGGCATCCTCTCAGAAGCCCTCCAAGTCAACTATAGGAGATGAGGCTGCAAAAGAGAAGAAGGAAAGAAAGAGGGGCAGATGGTGCAAGAAAGTTGATCCAATGGCAGAATTTGAGAAGCACTCTTCTGAAGAAGTAGAAGAAGAAGAAGAAGAAGAGGAAGAGGCTGCTGCACCAGCACCTAAGGCCCAGAAGCTTATGGGTGATGCTATCAGGATAGGGGTTGCATCATCAAAGCCGAAAGAAGCACCCAAAGCTGCCTCCAAGCCCAATACTGCACCAAAGAGGAATACAAGAAATATATCTGCTGCTGATAAGAACAAGGCCCTAGTGCCTGAGACAGCTGCTGTTGAAGAAGAAGAAGAAGATGAAGAGCATGTTCTGAGAAAATTGAAGCCAAAAATTCCAGACCACAATGATGATCATCCTGTGGCTGAGAACATGAAGATCAGGAGATACTCAGGACTGAGGAAATGGAGAGAGTCAGATCCATATGCCACCAGGAGAAGGACTGTTGTTGATTACATGTTCCACACAAAGGAACAACAAGATTTCTATGAGACAGTGCTGCTGGACAAGAAACCTATAGTGTGTGATATGAGGTGGGTCGACTGGACCTACATCAAGGAAAATGAGGAACACTATCATGGTGTGTTTGACAGTTTCATTGCTTGTGGAGTTGCAGACTTTGTTGGGCAGAAGCTCAGAAAGTGGAATGTGGAGCTCATAATGCAATTCTACTCCACAACACACTTCTATCCAGATGGCAGGATAGTATGGATGTCTGAAGGTGCAAGGTACCACTCAACTATTGAGGAATGGGCAAATCTGATCAATGCTCCTAAGGAAGAAGAAGATGACTTGGATTCCTATGCCAAGAACAAGATGGATCACAACTCTATGGCAAACATGTACAAGGAGATTCCTGAAGATGATCTTGAGACTCACCAGTTTGGGTCAGTAAAACATTTGCTGTCAGGGCTGCCTACAATCAATTGGATCCTTAGGCACACTCTCTTGCCCAAGTCTGGTGATCACAGAATGATCAGAGGCCATGCAATTAACTTGCTACATATATTTGATGTGCCACAGAAGTTCAAGGTCATGAGCCTTATAGTTGAGACTATCAAGAGGACTGCAGCTCACCAGAAAAGAAGTTGTGGATATGCCCCACAAATTTAGGAGTTGATTAACTCAAAGACGGGCACAGGAAAATATCTGTTGGATAAGGAACACTTTGTTCTCTATCCTGACTTTGAGGACAATCAAGTTGTGATGAATGAAGATGAACCCTCCTTAGTGCAAGCACAAGCAAAGAAGGAGAAGGCAAAGATGGAGAAAGCTGCCAAGATGCCAACCATAGAAGAGGCATCTCCGTATTTTCTAAAGAGCAAGCAAGATCAGCTTGGCTACTTGATTGCATCCACTCTAAGGATAGAGAAAGGACTGGCCACCCTGACTCAAAACCAGGAGAGCTTGGAATGAATCATGGAGCAAAAATTCTATGATTTAGATGTCAAAGTAACTGAGATTCAATCAGTTGTGGAGCAGCTACAGGATGACATGCAGGAGAGGAAGGGCAGAACAACCACTGATGCATTTGCCAGAGTGCCTCGAGCTCAGAGATCATCTGCAGAGCAAGTAACATACACCAGTCACATGATCTGCACCAGCTACAGCTCCAGCGCAACCAGCTCCAGCACCAACTCCTTCAGCTCCATCTACATCAACAGAAGCCTTCGTGCTTGGCGTTATCCGGACACCACCACCTGAAGATCAAGCCTGAGTCGTTTTAGTGCTATGCATTTCCTATGAACTTTTTGGTAACTTGTTGCCAAAGGGGGAGAAAAATGTATAGATCATAGGCTTCGAGAGAGAGCGTTGCTTTTTATTCTCTCTTGCTTTGGTGCTTGAACTTTATTTGCTTGTTTGTGATACTTGGATGATCATGTGTGTCTGATCATATGCTACATTAATGCTTGTTGGATGATACTATCATTTTATCCCTATTTGATCATTCACTTTGCTTGGTGATGAGTGCATGTATTTAATTCTTATCATTTTGAGCGCTCCACCAAGATGTATGTGACATGGAAGAGTAACCCATCATCCTAACTCATTGTGCATTTGCAGTCCAAAGCAAATCTTAAGATATGCACAAATTTAGGGGGAGCTCTTGCTTTTCACATACTTCTCAAAGTGAAAATATCTTTCACTCTTATTATCATTTGTCGAAGCTTTGATCTATATGTTGTCATCAATTACCAAAAAGGGGGAGATTGAAAGTGCAACTATCCTGGGTGGTTTTGGTAATTCCTAACAACATATAGCTCATTGAGCTAACATTATTCCAAGATTAATATTTCAGGAAAAACTCAATGAATGGCATGGCATGGATGAGGAAAGTGGATCCCTGAAAGTGCAACTATCCCTAGGTGGTTTTGGTAATTCATAACAACATATAGCTCATTGAGCTAATGCTATTCCAAGACAATTATTTCAGGAAAGCTCAATGATTGGCATGGCATGGATGGTGAAAGTGGAACCCTCAAAATGCTAAGGACAAAGGATTGGCTCAAGCTCAAAAGCTCAAGACTCTTCATTTTACATTTTAGTGATCCAAGATCACATTGAGTCCATAGGAAAAGCCAATACTATCAAGGAGGGATGAGGTGTTGCTTAATGAGCCTTTTGCTTCATGTGCTTAATGATATGCTCCAAAATCCTCAACTACTTTCCCATATCCACAAATGACCTAAACTCCAAGCCAAACTCGGTCCTACCGATTCTTTCCATCCGGCGCCACCGAGTTTCACTTGTCATATGCCACTGCCAAACCCTAGCAAATCGGTTCTACCGATAGGGATCTCGGTCTCACCAAGATGGGGTTGCAATCTCTCTGTTTCCCTTTTGTAACTTTTCGGTCTCACCGAAAGAGCAAATCGGTCCCACCGAGATTGCAATGTAAACTCTCTGTTTCCCTTTTCTAACTTTTCGGTCTCACCGAAAGAGCAAATCGGTCCCACCGAGTTTACCTGACCAACTCTCTGGTTAGCTAATTACCAAATCGATCTCACCGAGTTTGTGTAATCGGTCTCACCGAGATTACGTTATGCCCTAACCCTAACCATATCGGTCCTACCGAGTTGCATGTCAGTCCCACCGAAAATCCTAATGGTCACTAGGTTTACTATTTCGGTCCGACCGAGTTTGTTGATCCGGTCCCACCGAGATTGGTAAATTGTGTGTAACTGTTGGATTTTGTGTGGAGGCTATATATACCCCTCCACCTCCTCTTCATTCGTGGAGAGAGCTATCAGAACACATCTACACTTCCAACTCATATGTTCTGAGAGAGAACCACCTACCCTTGTGTTGAGGCCAAAAATATTCCATTCCTACCATATGAATCTTGATCTCTAGCCTTCTCCAAGTTGCTTTCCACTCAAATCTTCTTTCCACCAAATCCAAATCTTGTGAGAGAGAGTTGAGTGTTGGGGAGACTATCATTTGAAGCACAAGAGCAAGGAGTTCATTATCAACACACCATTTGTTACTTCTTGGAGAGTGGTGTCTCCTAGATTGGCTAGGTGTCACTTGGGAGCCTCCGACAAGATTGTGGAGTTGAACCAAGGAGTTTGTAAGGGCAAGGAGATCGCCTACTTCGTGAAGATCTACCGCTAGTGAGGCAAGTCCTTTGTGGGCGATGGCCGTGGTGGGATAGACAAGGTTGCTTCTTCGTGGACCCTTCGTGGGTGGAGCCCTTCGTGGACTCACGCACCCGTTACCCTCCATGGGTTGAAGTCTCCATCAACGTGGATGTAGGATAGCACCACCTATCCGAACCACGGGAAAAACATCCGTGTCTCCAATTGCGTTTGAATTCTCCAAACCCTTCCCTTTACATTCTTGCAAGTTGCATGCTTTACTTTCCGCTGCTATATACTCTTTGCATGCTTGCTTGAATTGTGTGATGACTGCTTGACTTGTCCTAAAGTTGCTAAAATCTGCCAAGAACTAAAATTAGGAAAAGGTTAAGTTTTATTTGGTCAAGTAGTCTAATCACCCCCCCTCTAGACATACTTCCGATCCTACAAGTGGTATCAGAGCTTTGGTCTCCATTTGCTTTGATTTCCATAGCTTTTGGTGGTCATAGCCTTGGTTTCACAACCTAGGAGAGTATGGCGTCTAGCGAGGGAAATTATCACCGTAGAGGTCCTTACTTTGATGGTACTAATTTTGCTAGTTGGAAGCATAAAATGAAAATGCATATTCTTGGACATAACCCCGCCGTTTGGGCTATTGTGTGTGTTGGTTTGCAAGGTGACTTCTTCGATGGGAAAGAACCAAACCGTGAAGCTACCGCGGATGAGTTGAAGATGCTACAATACAACGCTCAAGCTTGTGATATTCTCTTCAATGGATTGTGCCCCGAAGAATTCAACAAAATCAGCCGTCTTGAGAATGCAAAGGAAATTTGGGATACTTTGATTGATATGCACGAAGGTACCGACTCCGTCAAGGAATCAAAATTGGACGTGCTTCAAAGTCAACTTGACAATTTCAAAATGAAGGATGGTGAAGGTGTCGCTGAAATGTACTCTAGGCTTGCTCTCATCACAAATGAGATTGCCAGCTTAGGGAGTGAAGAGATGACCGACAAATTCATCATCAAGAAGATCCTAAGAGCCTTGGATGGAAAATATGATACCGTGTGCACATTGATCCAAATGATGCCCAATTACAAAGATCTCAAGCCAACGGAGGTCATTGGAAGAATTCTTTGCTCATGAGATGTCACTCAAGGATAAAGAGGAACTTCACAACAAATCAAGTGGTGCCTACAAAGCCTCATGTGAAGCCCCCACATCATCAAGTGAGAAACAAAACTTCAACGAAGAATTGAGCCTAATGGTGAAGAACTTCAACAAGTTCTACAAGAGTAGAAGCAAAGATAGAAGCTCCAAGTCAAGGTCCTACAATGACAAAAGATCTTCTAGTCGAGAACGAAACTGCTACAATTGTGGAAGACCCGGACACTATTCCAATGAGTGTACGGCTCCCTACAAAATAAGAGAAGATTCTCCAAAAAGAAGAAGCAAAAGAGAAGAATCACCATCAAGAGAGAGAAGGAGTAGAGATGATCGTTATGAACGAAGATACTCACGGAGAAGCAAGGATTCAGAAAGAAAGGAAAAATCATCAAGGAGCTACACAAAACGAAGACATCAAGCTCATGTTGGTGAATGGGTATCCGGCTCCGATTCCGGCAACCACTCCGAGAGAAGTTATCACTCCGATTCCGAATATACTCAAGATGAAGGTGTTGCCGGTCTAGCACTTGTGTCAACCAACTCCTACGACATATTTGACTCACCAAATGAAGGAATTGGAAGATGCTTCATGGCCAAAGGTCCTAAGGTAACTCACCCTGAGTATGTTGATTTCAATAGTGATGAAGATGACTTGTTAGGTGATGATGATTTACTTGTTGACAACTCTAGTGATGAATACTATGACGAAACGTCAATTAATCATGCTAATCAAGATAAAACGAATGACAATGATAAGGAGAAAATTGAGGCTGTAATTAAAGAACTAAACACTCTTAAGTTAGCTCATGAAACTATCTTCGAATATCATCGAGAACTTTTAAGAGCTCATGAGAAGTTATGCTTTGAAAAGCTCAATCTTGAGCAAGAGCATGAGTTTTTAAAGGCAATCAATGATGATCTCCGCAAGAAGAGTTCTTCTTACATTGCCAAGCGTTTACTCTTATCCACTTACATGCCTCAAGTTCAGTCCAATAACAAGAACAAGAAAGATTCTTCCTCTGGTAGTAACAATGATCATGTTAAATCCAATATTGTTGCTTCTAGTAGTTCTCTTGATTCCACTAATGATTCTCTTAGCCAAGTTACACTTGAGCAAGAAAATGGCTTATTGAAGGGAATCATAGAGAAAGGTGTGTACAAAAGCCTTGCCGGAAGTAAGCAATTCGAGGAGATTGTACGCAAGCAAGGAAGGCAACGGAAGAATCAAGGTGTTGGTTTTGAACGAAAGTTCAATGCCAATGGAGTTGAGTGGGAAGAAGATCAATACCCCAAGACAAAGTTTGTTCCTCAACAAGAGAAGTGTCATCCTACTTCTTCCAAGGGGACACAAACTCAAGATGATCTTCCACCACAAGACTACAAGCAAAAAGGCAAGGACAAGCTTCAAGAGGAAATTGATGCATTTGAAGAAGCTCCTAAGACCTTAGTCAAGTGGATTCCCAAGACTACTTCAAGTTCCACTTCATCAAGTACGACTACAACTCCAAGGATTCCCATCAAGATGGTGTGGATCGAAAAGAAGAAGAACTAGAGAGTTCTTGAGGGTGACTCCGCCAACATACTTCACTCTTATCATTTTGGCAAGAACAAGTGCAATCAACTTCCACATCTTGCACTAGTTCAAGGAGTCACAAACCCTCTTGTTGGTAAGACAAGGACAAGGTAACCTAAAAGCTTTCATAGACATCATCTTGTGTGTGCATCACTCTATGTCTATGGATATCCTTGTTTGTTCCTTGTGGGACTAACCCATGTAGGTATTGAAAGTGCAATTCACTCAAAAGGATAGCTCCAAGTGATCTACATCAACATTGAGCATCCACATCTTCAACATCTACATGAAGTCATCATCGACAAAACCCAAGGTTAGTTCATCCCTCTAAGGGGGGATATCACATCTAGGGGGAGCTTTACTCTAAGACTTGAGTTAAAGAAACTCTAATGATGTGAACACAACAATGCTTTATGTAAAAGTGGTAACCCCACTTGAGCTTAAACGATGAGTATGACCTATGATCAAATGTTCTCATTTGACTCCTAAGTCAATATGCTCATGTATAGATGACCTAGTCATCGCTTATTGCTTGATAGATGCTAGAATTGGTTGTGCATGTAGAATATGTGAATTGCACGATGTATTGCTCTTCGTGCATAGGCACGTATATATGATGTACAAAGGTAGGTCACGGACCTCAACTATACAAGGAACTAGGAGGTGGGCCCAATACACAATATGCACATAACACATATACTCAACACCCCCCCCGCAGTCGAAGCGGCACCGCGGCTGACGCAAAGACTGGACCGGAACTCCTCAAATGACGCCGTAGGCAAGCCCTTGGTCATGATATCTGCAAATTGTTGGGAAGTATGAAGACACACCTCCTGCACGGCATACTGGATCTCTGGTCGAGTCAGAGTGAGGTACTGAAGAGCACCAACGATGGACCGATAGAAAGCAGCATCCGAAGCAGGGGAACCATCCGTGGCAGAAATTTTGGCCTTCGTATCAACAGGCGTAGCGGCGGGCTTGCAGTTAAGCATGCCGACGCGCTCTAGGAGCTCATGAGCGTACTTCCGCTGATGAAGGAAGAACCCATCGGGATGGCGCACCACCTTGACACCGAGGAAGTAGTGCAAAGGACCCAAGTCCTTGATGGCAAACTCAACGCGAAGACGAGCCGTGAGCTGATTGAGGAGACCAGCCGTACATGCCGTCAGGATGATGCCGTCGACATAGAGCAGCAAGTAGGCCGTGTCGGAGCCCTGATGATATACGAAGAGTGAGGCGTCCGAGCGGGTAGAGCGGAACCCAAGTTGATGGAGAAACTCCGCGATGCGCTGGTACCAAGCGCGCGGAGCCTGCTTGAGTCCATACAAGGACCGCGAAAGCAAGCACACGTGGTCGGGAAGCGTCGGGTCAACAAACCCGGTGGGCTGCTGGCAGAAGACTTGCTCCTTGAGGTGACCATGGAGGAAGGCGTTAGAGACGTCCATCTGGTGCACTGGCCAAGCGCGGGAGACCGCAAGGTGGAGAACCGTGCGTATCGTGCCGGGCTTGACGACCGGAGCGAAGGTGTCGGTGAAGTCGATGCCAGCACGCTGTCGGAAGCCACGAACGACCCAACACGCTTTGTAGCGATCAAGGGTACCATCAGGACAGAGCTTGTGTTTAAAGACCCACTTCCCGGTAATCACGTTGGCGTGCCGGGGACGGGGAACAAGCTGCCACGTCCGATTGCGCAACAGGGCGTCGAACTCCTCTTGCATCGCAGCCATCCAGAGCGGGTCACGAAGAGCGGCTCGAACGGAGGATGGCAATGGCGACGGCTCAGAGGTGGACGCCGCATGGACGTAGTCATCCGAGGCGTAGCGTAAGCTCGGGCGAAAAACGCCCGTACGGGCGCGGGTGACCGGACCTGCCACCGGCGCCAGGGGGCCGCAGGCACCGGGGGTGCTGGGGGCACCGAGGGTGCCGAGGGGGCCACGGTCGCTGGGGGAGCCGCGGGGGCCACGGGCATTGGGGGCACCAGGGGGCCGCGGGCTCTAACGTCAGGGGCGCCTGGGGCGCCAGCACCATGGCTGTAGGAGGTGCCGTATGCGGGGGGCGTGCCTCAAAGCCAGGAGGCGGGCCAAGGGAGGCGCGCGAGCGCCCTGGGAGAGGCGTCGAGGAGCCCGCGTCACCGGTGGCGGGAGGAACAGCCGGGGGTACCTGGTGAAACGGAAACACATGCTCATCAAAGTAAACATGCCGGGAGGTGTACACACGGTGGGAGACGGGATCGTAGCACCGATATCCCTTGGAGTTAGAGGGGTAGCCGATGAAGATGCATGCAACAGATCGAGGCGCAAGCTTGTGAGAAGCAGTGTCGGCAGTGCTGGGATAGCAAAGGCACCCAAAAATACGCAAGTCGTCATAAGAAGGGGGCGTACCAAAGATAAGATGGTGAGGTGCGTAGTTCCACCGTGGGCGGCAGGGTCTAATGTTAAGAAGAAGTGATGCAGTGGCGAGTGCGTCCGGCCAGAAACGAGACGGCACGTTTGCATGAAACAGGAGCGTGCGAACGCAGTCATTCAGAGTGCGAAGAACGCGTTCGGCTCGACCGTTCTGCTATGAAGTGTATGGGCATGTGAGGCGAAAAACTGTACCGTGATGCGATAAAAAGGTGCGGAAAGCGAGGTTGTCGAACTCTTTTCCATTGTCCGTCTGAAGCGCAAGGATGGGACGCCCAAACTGCGTGCGGACATAGGAGTAAAAAGCCGTCAAGGTAGAGAGTGCATCCCACTTTCTGCGTAAAGGAAAAGTCCACACATAATGAGAATAATCATCAAGAATGACCAGATAATATAAATAGCCCGAGTTACTGGGAACCGGATAAGTCCACACATCGCTATGAATCAACTGAAAAGGAAAAGAAGCAATGGTGGTGGAATTATTAAACGGCAAACGAACATGTTTGCCGACTCGACAGGCATGACAAGTGTGATCCTCGATCTTATTGCAAGTGAAACTGAAATTCCTAAGAATATGACGAAGTGTGACGGGGTTGGGATGACCCAAGCGAGCATGCCAGAGATCGACTCCAGCGGAGAGAGCAACCGGTGCGGTGGTGGTGGATGAAGGCGAGTGCACCGGATAAAGCTCGTCGGGACTGTCACATCGGTGAAGTACCATCCTGGTTCGAGCGTCTTTGACACAAAAACCAAGCTCGTCAAATTCAACGGTAACAGGATTTTCACGAGTGAAACAACGAACAGAAATGATATTCTTAATAAGATGAGGTGACACAAGTATGTTAGACAAAGATAATGGAGTAGAACTAGAAGGAAAAGAAGTGTGCCCAATGTGGGTGATAGGAAGTGTGGAACCGTCGCCGACAATGATACGGAGGTCGGTGGAGACAGGAGTGAAGGAAGCAAGGTTACCAGGATGAGCAAACATGTGAGCCGTTGCACCGGTGTCCATGTACCAATCACCACCTCCAGTGTAGTTATGCGGCGTAGGAGCGGCATGCAGTGCGGGGAGGAGCACCGGGTCCCAGGGCGCCGGCGGCAGGGCCGGCGAGGGGGGCGGAGACGCCATCGGGAGACTGTAGCCGCCGCTCAATTGCGGCGGTGGGTACTCTCCATACGGTATGGGCCCCGGTTGCGACTGCGGTGCCGGGTAGGCCGGATGGCCCGCCGGAAAAACTTGCTGGCCCGCTGACAGATGGTGCAGGTGCTGAGCGCCGGCTGGCTGCTGCCCAGCGGAAGGGTGCTGGCATGCTGACGACCCCCACCAGTATCCAGGAGACCCGTACATAAGGTTCCCGTACGTGGGAACAGGCGCGTCGAACGCCCTGCACAACAGCAAGGGGTCGATGGGCAGAGGCGGTGGGGCGACGACGGACTGACCGGAGAGCGCCGGCGGTGGCAGGGCCGCGCCATAGGACACTGGCGGCGGCACCGCGCCAGAGGGCCCATAGCAGGACTGGCCGAAGAGCGCCGGCGATGGCGGGGCCGCGCCAGAGGGCCCGTAGCAGGACTGGCCGAAGAGCGCCGGCGGCGGCGGGGCCGCGCCGTAGGGCGCCGGCGACGGAGCCGCGCCAGAGGGCCCGTAACGGGACTGACCGGAGAGCGCTGGCACTGACAGGGCCGTGCTGTAGTATGCCGGCGGCAGAGCCGTGACAGAGGGCGCCGTCGGCCGGACGGCAGAGGTGGCGGCGGACGGGCCGGACGCCATCGGGGCCTAAGGAGACGGCTGTGCTGATGTGGTTGATTGCTCAGGCGTTTGCTAGTTGCGTGGCGCCGTCCAGGTCCTAGCTCCATTGCATGTACTACGTGTGAGCACTTGCATGCACGTACGTCCTGGTCAACGCACGAAACGGCCACGAACCGATCGCGGCGGCGGCGGACTTCCTGCACGCGCTACACGACGCAACGGCGGCTAGCGTGCGATGCGGCCGCTGGCGTGCGGTGCTGGCGATGCAAGGCGATCGGGCGCGGGTGACGCGGGGCAATCTGGTCAGCAGCGACGCAAGACGATCAGGCGCTGGCGACGCGTGCGTTCTTGTCAGCGGCGGTTAGCGGGCGGTCGGGCTAGCGGGGCGAAGAGATGGCTAGCAGGGCGCGCAACGGTGGCGATGCGGGGAAAGCGCGGGCGGGCGAGCGGCTATGCAGCGCGCGCAAGGAGAGGAGGAGCGGCGGCCGGCGCGGGAAACGCGCGAGCGGCGGCGGCTAGGCGGCGGCATGGAGGAGACGCGCGGCGGTGGAAGGCTAGGGTTAGAACCCGAAAACTGATACCATGTAGAATATGTGAATTGCACGATGTATTGCTCTTCGTGCATAGGCACGTATATATGATGTACAAAGGTAGGTCACGGACCTCAACTATACAAGGAACTAGGAGGTGGGCCCAATACACAATATGCACATAACACATATACTCAACAGTGCATGCTTTGTCACATATTTCAATTGTCATTTTATTGTGTGAGCATGTTGGTTGCATATTTTACTCATTCGAGGACATCCACTTGTTGTTTTGATTGTTTGGCTTTATTTTTCTTTTGCCAAGTGGATGGACAAGAATGCCTAAGAACCCTCTCTAGCTATCTATGCTTTTCTCGTCTCAAACTCTATTCATGCTACATCACAAAATTGATCAAGTCAGATTCGAACCACTCTGTGTGAGGAGCACTCGGAGTCCCCGATTCGTCATAGACTTAAACTTCCAAAACCTCTTTGTGATTCTCGGTCTGACCGATACCCCACTTTCGGTCTTACCGAGATCATTAAGTTGATCTATGTTTCGATCTCGGTGCAACCGATTTGAACCATTCGGTCACACCGAGTTGCAATAACTGTATACAGTTTTGCATCTCGGTGCCACCGAGTTGTTCCACTCGGTCACACCGACAGGGTCGGGCTATATATAGACACGGGCAAAAATTTGGAAATTCCTCCGAACCCCTTCGCCTGCGCGATAGCTCGCTCTGCCAAAGTGGTCTCCGGATCTTCTTCTCGCCGCCAGCCGCCTCCAGTCACTGGTCTCCGTCGTCGTCAACGGGAATCAACCCCGCCGTTGCCGCCGTAGCGAGTCTCCGCCGAACTAGGGTATGGACTCGATCTTTGTGCTATTCCCCAATCCGATTCCTAGCACATTGTGGTCATAATGATTCTTGCCACGTTTGATAAACTCCTATCCAGTCAATGAACTCATAGAATAGGTTTGATTCGAAAATTTTAGGGTTAGGTTTCCGCCGAAACCATCTCGGACCCACCGAGTTGAAAAACTCGGTCCCACCGATTTGGCCTATGCCATTGCACAAGTAAGACTCGGTCTGACCTAGTATTGCTAATCGGTGTGACCGATTTTGGAACTTTGTGAAACCCTAGCAGTCTCGGTGCCACCGAACTGTGACTCAGTCTGACCGAGTTCACTAGTTTAGGTTCCAAAAGCTGCTTCGGTATCACCGAGTTTAAAAATCGGTAGATCCGAAATGCTTTCTGTGGGAAACTAAAACTAAGTTTTTGAATCATTGTTTTGCAAAAATCTCTGCATTTTGTGATGCTCATCCACTCTACCTCATCTATAAACTATTCACAGGGTCAGCAGTTAGCTTGTTCATCATGTCAGACCAGAGTGATAGCCAGAACTTGTCAGAGCAGCCAGTGCAAATGAGTGGGGGCACTAGTCCCTCCAGCTCTTCAGATGAAGGCAGCAGGAGCACCCCCAGCAACCTGCCAAAAGCTGCCACAAGACAAAGGAAAAAAGAGAACCTCGAAATCAGAGGATGAGGATTATGTGGCAGAGGAGGAAGCAACTTCCAAGAGAGTTGTGCTCAAGAAGGAATATGGCTCAGCTGCAGCCATCAAGCCAGGAATGCACAAGAAAGCACCTGCTAGGAGAGTTCCTACCTCCAAGCCTAGGAAGGCTGTTCCTGAGGAAACTATAAAATTCACTATGGAATCTGAAGAGGAAGAAATTGGCCAGGACAAGAAAAAGAAGAGAGCTAGAACAACCACTGCCAGAGTTGTTGGAAAGCCTTCTATGAGGAGAGATTCTTCTGATGAGGAAGAAGAAGAGGTTGCTGCACTAGCACCTAAGGCACCCAAGCTGATGGGTGATGCTATAAGATCAGGGACAGCTGCATCTAAGCCCAAGGAAGCCCCCAAGGCTGCATCCAAAGCCAAGCCAACTCCAAAGCCAAAACCAAAGAAAAATACAAGGAGCATCCCAGCTTCTGAGAAGAACAAGGCTCCAGTGCCTGAAACTGCAGAAGAAGAGGAAGACCAAGTGCTGAGAAAGTTGAAGCCCAAGATCCCAAACCACAACGATGCTCATCCTGTGGTTGAGGATATGAAGATCAGAAGAGACTCTGGGCTAAGAAAGTGGAGAGCAGAGGATCCATATGCTACTAGGAGGAGGACAGCTGTTGACTACAGGTTCCACACTAAGGAACAGCAGGACTTCTATGAGACAGTCTTGTTGGACAAGAAGCCTGTTGTGTGTGATTTGAGATGCGTTGACTGGGAATATATCAAGGAAAATGAAGAGCACTACCCTGGAGTGCAAGACATCTTCAAGGCTTGTGGAGTAGCTGACTTTGTTGGGCAGAAGCTCACAAAGTGGAATGAGGAGCTGATCATGCAATTCTACTCCACATCACATTTTTATCCAGATGGCAAAATTGTATGGATGTCTGAAGGTGCAAGGTACCAATCAACTGTTGAAGAATGGGCAAAGTTGATCAATGCCCCAGAGGAAAATGAAGATGACTTGGATGTCTATGCCAAGAAAAAGATGGATCATAACACTATGGCAAATATGTACAAGGAGATTCCAGCATATGATCTTGACACTCACCAGTTTGGGTCTGTAAAACACCTGTTGTCAGGACTGCCTACGATCAACTAGATCCTTAGGCACACACTTTTACCCAAGTTTGGAGATCACAAGATGATCAAAGGTCATGCCATTAACCTGCTTCATATATTTGATGAGCCTCGGAAATTTAAGGTCATGAGACTTATAGTAGAAACTATCAAGAGGACTGCAGCAGATCAGAAGAGGAGCTGTGGTTATGCCCCTCAGATCCAGATGTTGATTAACTCAAGAATGGGCACAGACACATACTTGTTGGACAAGGAACATTTGCCTATTCATCCAGATTTCGAGGACAACCAAGTTGTGATGAATGAAAATGAACCATCATCAGTTCAAGCACAAGCTACGAAGGAGAAGGCAAGGAAGGAGAAAGCTGCCAAGATGCCAACTCAAGAGGAGGCATCTGAGTACTTCTTGAAAAACAAGCAAGAGCAGCTCACTTACCTGATTGCATCCACTGTGAGGATTGAGAAAGGTCTGGCCACCCTCACTCAGAACCAGGAGAGCTTAGAGAGAATAGTAGAACAAAAGTTCTATGACTTGGATGTCAAGGTGACAGAAATTCAGACTGCAATGGAGCAATCCAAGATGACATGCAGGAGAGGAAAGGGAAGACTACCATTGATGCATTTGCCAGAGTGCCACGAGCTCAGAGGTCCAGTGCAGTGCCAGTTCCTGACACCAGAGCCACCACCTCAGCTCCAGCCACAGCACCAGCCCAACCAGCTCCAGCATCCACTTCAGCTCCAACTCCAACCACTTCAACAGAAGCCTTCGTCCTTGGAGTGATCAGGACTCCAGCACCACGAGAAGATCAAGCCTGAGTGTTGATCTAGCACTATGCATTTTCTAGGAACTTTTTGGTAACTTGTTGCCAAAGGGGGAGAAAAATGTATAGATCATAGGCTTCGAGAGAGAGAGAGAGAGAGAGTTGTTTTTCTCTCTTGCTTTATTTGGTGGTTTTTCAAAACATTGTTTGCTTTTGGTCGAGATACTTTGATATGTTTGTGAGACATTGATGATCATGTGTTTGATCATATGCTACACTTATGCATGCTTGATATATCTTATCTATCTTATGTGGTCATTCACTTTTCCTTGGTGATGAGTGCATGTATTTCATTATTATCATTTTGAGCGCTCCACCAAGATGTATGTGACATGGAAGAGTAACCCATAATTCTAAATCTTTGTGCATTTGCAGTCCAAAGCAAAATTTAAATATGCACAAATTTCGGGGGAGCTCTTACTTATCACATACTTCTCAAAGCGACGATATAACTCATTCTTATTATCATTTGTCGAAGCTTTGATCTATATGTTGTCATCAATTACCAAAAAGAGGGAGATTGAAAGTGCAACTATCCCTAGGTGGTTTTGGTAATTCATAACAACATATAGCTCATTGAGCTAATGCTATTCCAAGACAATTATTTCAGGAAAGCTCAATGATTGGCATGGCATGGATGGTGAAAGTGGAACCCTCAAAATGCTAAGGACAAAGGATTGGCTGAAGCTCAAAAGCTCAAGACTCTTCATTTTACATTTTAGTGATCCAAGATCACATTGAGTCCATAGGAAAAGCCAATACTATCAAGGAGGGATGAGGTGTTGCTTAATGAGCCTTTTGCTTCATGTGCTTAATGATATGCTCCAAAATCCTCATCTACTTTCCCATATCCACAAATGACCTAAACTCCAAGCCAAACTCGGTCCTACCGATTCTTTCCATCCGGCGCCACCGAGTTTCACTTGTCATATGCCACTGCCAAACCCTAGCAAATCGGTTATACCGATAGGGATCTCGGTCTCACCGAGATGGGGTTGCAATCTCTCTGTTTCCCTTTTGTAACTTTTCGCTCTCACGTAAAGAGCAAATCGGTCCCACCGAGATTGCAATGTAAACTCTCTGTTTCCCTTTTGTAACTTTTCGGTCTCACCGAAAGAGCAAATCGGTCCCACCGAGTTTACCTGACCAACTCTCTGGTTAGCTAATTACCAAATCGGTCTCACCGAGTTTGTGTAATCGGTCTCACCGAGATTACGTTATGCCCTAACCCTAACCATATCGGTTCTACCAAGTTGCATGTCAGTCCCACCGAAAATCCTAACGGTCACTAGGTTTACTATTTCGGTCCGACCGAGTTTGTTGATCCAGTCCCACGGAGATTGGTAAATTGTGTGTAACGGTTGGATTTTGTGTGGAGGCTATATATACCCCTCCACCTCCTCTTCATTTGTGGAGAGAGCTATCAGAACGCATCTACACTTCCAACTCATATGTTCTGAGAGAGAACCACCTACCCTTGTGTTGAGGCCAAGATATTCCATTCCTACCATATGAATCTTGATCTCTAGCCTTCTCCAAGTTGCTTTCCACTCAAATCTTCTTTCCACCAAATCCAAATCCTGTGAGAGAGAGAGTTGAGTGTTGGGGAGACTATCATTTGAAGCACAAGAGCAAGGAGTTCATTATCAACACACCATTTGTTACTTCTTGGAGAGTGGTGTCTCCTAGATTGGCTAGGTGTCACTTGGGAGCCTCCGACAAGATTGTGGAGTTGAACCAAGGAGTTTGTAAGGGCAAGGAGATCGCCTACTTCGTGAAGATCTACCGCTAGTGAGGCAAGTCCTTCGTGGGCGATGGCCATGGTGGGATAGACAAGGTTGCTTCTTCGTGGACCCTTCGTGGGTGGAGCCCTCCGTGGACTCGCGCAACAGTTACCCTTCGTGGGTTGAAGTCTCCATCAACGTGGATGTAGGATAGCACCACCTATCCGAACCACGGGAAAAACATCCGTGTCTCCAATTGCGTTTGAATTCTCCAAACCCTTCCCTTTACATTCTTGCAAGTTGCATGCTTTACTTTCCGCTTCTATATACTCTTTGCATGCTTGCTTGAATTGTGTGATGATTGCTTGACTTGTCCTAAAGTTGCTAAAATCTGCCAAGAACTAAAATTGGGAAAAGGTTAAGTTTTATTTGGTAAAGTAGTCTAATCACCCCCCCCTCTAGACATACTTCCGATCCTACAATCCCTCAAAATTCTAAGGACAAAAAGTTTGGCTCAAGCTTGAAGCTCAAGACTCTACATTTTATATTTTAGTGATCCAAGATCACATTGAGTCTATAGGAAAAGCCAATACTATCAAGGAGGGATGAGGTGTTGCTTAATGGCTTGCTTGCTCAAAGTGCTTAGTGATATGCTCCAAAACCCTCAACTACCTTCCCACATCCACATATGACCTAAACCAAAAGTCAAACTCGGCCCCACCGATTCTTTCTATCCGGCGCCATCGAGTTTCAAATATCATAGGCACTGCCACAAACACTAGGCAAATCGGTCTCACTGATAGGGATCTCGGTCTCACTGAGATGGGATTGTAATCTCTCTATTCCCCTTTGTAATGTTTCGGTCTTACCGAGATGAGCGATCGGTCCCACCGAGATTTCAATGTAAACTCTCTGTTTCCCTTTTTTAACATTTCGGTCTCACCGAGATGAGCGAATCGGTCCCACCGAGTTTACCTGACCAACTCTCTGGTTAGCTTATTACCAAAATAGGTCCCACCGAGTTTGTGTAATCGGTCACAACGAGATTACGTTATGCCCTAACCCTAACCATATCAGTCCTACCGAGTTGCATCTCAGTCCCACCAAAAATCCTAACGGTCACTAGGTTTGCTGAATCGGTCCGACCGAGTTTAACTATTCGGTCCCACCGAGTTTGGCTAATCGTGTGTAACGATTAGATTTTGTGTGGAGGCTATATATACCCCTCCACCCACTCTTCATTCGTGGAGTGAGCCATCAGAACATACCTACACTTCCAATACACATTTTCTGAGAGAGAACCACCTACACTTGTGTTGAGGTCAAGATATTCCATTCCTACCATATGAATCTTGATCTCTAGCCTTCCCCAAGTTGCTTTCCACTCAAATCTTCTTTCCACCAAATCCAAATCCTGTGAGAGAGAGTTGAGTGTTGGGGAGACTATCATTTGAAGCACAAGAGCAAGGAGTTCACCATCAACACACCATTTGTTACTTCTTGGAGAGTGGCGTCTCCTAGATTGGCTAGGTGTCACTTGGGAGCCTCCGACAAGATTGTGGAGTTGAAAAAAGGAGTTTGTAAGGGCAGGGATATCGCCTACTTCGTGAAGATCTACCGCTAGTGAGGCAAGTCTTTCGTGGGCGACGGCCGTGATGGAATAGAAAAGGTTGCTTCTTCGTGGACCCTTCATGGGTGGAGCCCTCCGTGGACTCGTGCAACCGTTACCCTCCGTGGGTTGAAGTCTCCATCAACGTGGATGTACAATAGCACCACCTATCGGAACCACGACAAAAACATCCGTGTCTCCAATTGCGTTTGAATCCTCCAAAGCCTTCCCTTTACATTGTTGCAAGTTGCATGCTTTACTTTCCACTGCTCATATACGCTTTTGCATGCTTGCTTGAATTGTGTGGAGATTGCTTCGCTTGTGCTAAGATAGCTAAAATCTGCCAAGAACTAAAATTGGGAAAAGGCTAGATTTTTATTTGGTCAAGTAGTCTAATCACCCCCCCTTTAGACATACTTTCGATCCTACAAGAGGCGAGGAAGGTATTCATTCAACACCCACGGTACAATATTGAAGTCTTGCTGAAGAGGACGAAGGTTAGGCAGGCAATTATCCATAGCCACTGGCCTAAAGTTTCAAGGACATCCAACATCACCGAAGGCTCAATATTTGCCTTCCGCTTCTGCAGTTTCCCAGATGAGATTCATCTGTCTATTTACCGTGTATGATGCTACTTTCCAAAGGTTTTTTATGCTGCATCTGAAACTTGGTGCTGTTGTGTAATGACGTAACTGAGTGCCTAAGCTATCTGATGTAATTCGATCATGAAATCCTGGTTGCTTTTATATGGATATGAAATATCTGTCATGTTTTATAAGATATAT
The DNA here is from genome assembly GCA_032464435.1 of Aegilops umbellulata. Classification (NCBI taxonomy): domain Eukaryota; kingdom Viridiplantae; phylum Streptophyta; class Magnoliopsida; order Poales; family Poaceae; genus Aegilops; species Aegilops umbellulata. The sequence goes on along the minus strand of CP136055.1, from coordinate 268,491,557 downwards.
CAGTTTGATTAGTACATGGATTATCAATAATAGGCTAATTACCCTGCTTATTGGGGTTTTCTATTGCAGACGGTTACTCAGACAGCACCGTGGGCGATGAACTCAAACAACCCGCACGGTTTCTAGAAAGTAGGCGTGTTCGATCAACTAACAATCACACACGGCTTCCGGCAGCGAACTGTTTGCGTTAGGCCACCTTGCACAAACGTTTCCACATAAAGAACTGTGTGTGACATACATACCTACAAAAATGTTTTTTCTAGGATTCACCGTGTGGGATGTACATACCTACGGAAATGATTTTCTGGGATTCACCGTGTGGGATGTACATACCTACGGAAATGATTTTCTGGGATTCATCGTGTGGGATGTACATACCTACAGAAATGATTGGGTTTCGATGCCTCGCCCGATCGTACACGGCCCCAGCCAGTGTCCTAGGAGGGCCCATCCCGACGATTTCTGGGTCATGTGGGAAGGGCCCCCTATCGCCCACACTCACTTGGCGATGGTTCCAAATGTCATCGCGGAAAGGGGTTAAAACCATTTGTATAGCACATCGCTGCACCAGTGCCACATGGCGCGCCTAGGGGTGTGGCGCGCCCTGTGAGCTTGTGGCTCATAGGTTCACCCCCTAGGATGTGTTCTGTGCCAAAAAATCTTATATATTCTACAAAAAATCATACTAAATTTTCAGGGCATTCTGAGAACTTTTATTTTTTGGTCATTTTTTATTGCATGGAAAATTCAGAAAACTGGATAATCATGGTCTTTTTACTTTATTCATTTAAATAACAGAGAGTGAATAAGGGATATATTAGGTTGTGCTTACTAAATTCATCGATCACATGCCCCTCAAAAATAATCCATTAATAAGGTTGATCAAGTGTTATTAACAAACCACTTTCGAGTGAAATGAAACCGAAGAACCTTCGTATAACACTAGGTTACCTCAACGGGGATATGCATCTCCCCAACAATAAGAGTTTCATATTTCTTCTTGATAGTAGGTAGAGAGAGTTCAAAACTTCCAATAGTAATTGTTGGACCCTTTTCAATACATCAATACCATTCACTTGAAATTTCTTCTTCGGGAAGTGTACCATATGTTCATTACCATTGATATGAAAAGTAACCTTGCTTTTGTTGCAATCAATAACAGCCCCTGCAGTATTCAACAAGGGTCTACCAAGGATAATTGACATGTTGTTTTCCTCGGGCATATCAAGTATAACAAAATCTGTCAAGATAGTAACATTTGGAACAACAACAGGCACATCCTCACAAATAATGATACGTATAGCGCTAGATTTATCCACCATTTGCAATGATAGTTTAGTAGGTGTGAGTTTATTCAAGTCAAGTCTTCGATATAAAGAGAAAGGCATAACACTAACACCGGCTCCTAAATCACATAAAGTAGTTTTAACATTGTTTCTTTTAATGGAGCATGGTATAGTGGGTATTCTTAGATCTATTAGTTTCTTAGGTACACCATTCTTAAAAGAATAGTTTGCAAGCATGGTTGAAATTTTATCTTTAGGTATTTTTCTTTTATTAGTGACAATATCTTTCATATACTTTGCATAAGGGGCCATCTTTAAAATATCAGTCAAGAGGGTACGCAAAAAGACTGGCCTAAGCATTTCAACAAAGCGTTCAAATTTCTTCATCATCCTTATTCTTAGATGGTTTTGTTGGGAAAGGCAAGGGTTTCTGAACCCATGGTTCTCTTTCCTTACCATGTTTTCTAGCAACGAAATCTCTTTTATCATAACGTTTATTTTTAGGTGATGGGTTATCAAGATCAATAGCAGGTTCAAGTTCAACGTCATTACCGGGTTGAGCATCCACATGAACATCATCATTGTCATTATCATTATCATTAGGTGAATGTTTATTACCAGATTGTGTTTTAGCATTGGAAATAGAAACATCATTATTATCTCCAGAAGGATTTTCTACCTCAGGTTCACTAGAAGCATGCAAAGTCCTATAATTTTTTCTTTTTCTTTTTAGATGGACTAGGTGCATCAACATTAATTCTTTGAGAGTCTTGTTCTATTCTTTTAGGGTGACCTTCAGGATAAAGTGACTCCTGGTTCATTCCACCTCCTCTAGTCATCACTCTAACGGCATGATCATTCATATCACCATTCATTTCATTAAGCAAATCACTTTGAGATTTAGCAACTTGTTCTAACTGGGTTTGAACCATAGAAGCATGTTTTCCTACACTTTTAACATCATTGTAATTCTAAACAACAAGTCACTAAAGTGTTCAATCATATAGGCATTATGTTTCAGTTGTTTCATAACATAAGCATTGAAGTGATCTTGCTTGATATATTGTAGTTGTCAAATTCATACAAACATTGACTAGGAGATTTATTATAAGGACTATCACCTTCATCAAACTTTATAAGACATTTTACCTATACCACCTGTGGTGGTGTGGCAAGACCATGTATTTCCTGAGGTGGTAAATTTTTAACATCTTCAGCTTTAGTACCTTTTTCTTTCATGCTTTTCTTTGCCTCTTGCATATCTTCAAGACTTGGAAATAAAATGACCCTGTTCTTTGGAGTGGGTTTAGGCGGTGGTTCAGGAAGTTTTCAATCATTATCATTCCACAATATATTATTCAATATATCTTCAGCTTGTTCAACAGTTCGTTCCCTGAAAACGCAACCAAAACAACTATCTAGGTAATCCCTAGAAGCATCGGTTAGTCCATTATAAAATATATCAAGTATTTCATTTTTTTGAGAGGATGATCAGGAAAAGCATTAAGTAATTGGAGAAGCCTCCCACAAGCTTGAGGGAGATTCTCTTCTTCAATTTGCTCAAAGTTAAATATTTCCTGTAAGGCAACTTGTTTCTTATGAGCAGGAAAATATTTTTTAGAGAAGTAATATATCATATCCTGGGGACTACGCACACAAGCAGGAGCAAGAGTGTTAAACCATATCTTAGCGTCACCCTTTAATGAAAAAGGAAATAACTTAAGAATATAATAGTAGATTTTTTTCCTCATGAGCAAATAGGGTGGCTATATCATTCAACTTAGTAAGATGTGCCACAACGGTTTCAGTTTCATAACAATGGAAAGGATCAGATTCAACCAAAGTAATTAACTCAGGATCGACAGAGAATTCACAATCCTTATCAGTCACAAATATAGGTGAAGTAGAAAACTTAGGGTCATATTTCATTATAGCATTTAGAGATTTTTCTTTCAGCTTACATAGTAATATCTTAAGATCATCTCTATCACTACAAGAAAGAAATTCTCTAGCTATCTCTCCATCCATAACATAACCCTCGGGTATCTTAGGCAGTTCATACCTAGGAGAGCTGGGTCTAATAGGTGGTTCATAATTCTTAATTTCAATGATTTCATTAGTTTTAGCATTCTCAATTTCTTTAGCTCTAGCAAGTTTTTCATCAATAAATTCACCTAGTGGCACGTTATCATTAAGACAAGTACTAGCATCATGAATAGCATCATTCATAGCAGAAGTAGCATCATCAATTACTTGCGTCATCTGAGAATTAATAGTAGGTGGTGGTGGTGCAAGCTTACTCAAAACAGAAGGTGAATGAAGTGAAGAGCTAGATAATAGTTCCTTACCTCCCCTCGTCCTAGAGGGAATTGTCGTGGTTTTGTCACGGCAGATGCCCTTGTGAAAGGACTTAGGTGTGAGGCCATGGCCGCGGTGATTAGCTTAAAGGGGTTGAGCGGGACGAGAGACACGAGTTTACCCAGGTTCGGCCCCTCACCAACGATGTAAAAGCGTACTTCCTACTTTGTGTGGTATTAATTGAGTATCGATTACAAGGGAGCAGAATCACTTAACTAACTCTCGTACCTGCTGTAGGGTCTCGCCTTTATATACACAGGTCGAGGCCCTGTGCTTACAAGACTCCAAGTCGGATCACACAACTGAAGGAAATATGCCCTAGAGGCAATAATAAAGTTATTATTTATTTCCTTATATCATGATAAATGTTTATTATTCATGCTAGAATTGTATTAACTGGAAACATAATACATGTGTGAATACATAGACAAAACAGAGTGTCACTAGTATGCCTCTACTTGACTAGCTCATTAATCAAAGATGGTTATGTTTCCTAGCCATGAACAAAGAGTTGTTATTTGATTAACGAGATCACATCATTAGTTGAATGATCTGATTGACATGACCCATTCCATTAGCATAGCACCCGATCGTTTAGTATGTTGCTATTGCTTTTATCCATGACTTATACATGTTCCTTTAACTATGAGATTATGCAACTCCCATTTACCGTAGGAACACTTTGTGTGCTACCAAACGTCACAACGTAACTGGGTGATTATAAAGGTGCTCTACAGGTGTCTCCGAAGGTACATATTGGGTTGGCGTATTTCGAGATTAGGATTTGTCACTCCGATTGTCGGAGAGGTATCTCAGGGCCTTCTCGGTAATGCACATCACATAAAGCCTTGCAAGCATTTGCAACCAATGAGTTAGTTGCGAGATGATGTATTACAGAACGAGTAAAGAGACTTGCCGGTAACGAGATTGAACTAGGTATTGGATACCGACGATCGAATCTCGGGCAAGTAACATACCGATGACAAAGGGAACAACGTATGTTGTTATGCGGTCTGACCGATAAAGATCTTCGTAGAATATGTAGGAGCCAATATGGGCATCCAGGTCCCGCTGTTGGTTATTGACCGGAGACGTGTCTCGGTCATGTCTACATTGTTCTCGAACCGTAGGGTCCGCACGCTTAACGTTACGATGACAGTTATTATGAGTTTATACATTTTGATGTACCGAAGGAGTTCGGAGTCCCGGATGTGATCACGGACGTGACGAGGAGTCTCGAAATGGTCGAGACATAAAGAATTATATATTGGAAGCCTATGTTTGGACATCGGATGCATTCCAGGTGAAATCAGGATTTTACCGGAATACCGGGAGGGTTACCGGAACCCCCCGGGAGCATAATGGGCCAACATGGGCCTTGGAGGAGAGGTGAGAGGGCTGCCCTAGGGGCTGCGCGCCTCCGCCCCTTCCCCTAGTCCTATTAGGACTAGGAGTGGTGGGCGCCCCCCTCTCTCTCTCTCCCCCTTGGAGAATCCTAGTCCAACTAGGATTGGGGGGGGGGGGGAATCCTACTCCCAGAGGGAGTAGGACTCTCTGGCGCGCCAAGGCCTGGCCGGCCAGCCCCTCCCCCTTGGCTCCTTTATATACGGGGGCAGGGGGCACCCCAGAAACACACAAGTTGATCTACGGATCGTTCCTTAGCCGTGTGCGGTGCCCCCTTCCACCAAATTCCACCTCGATCATATCGCTGCAGTGCTTAGGCGAAGCCCTGCGCCGGTAACACATCAAGATCGTCACCACGCCGTCGTGCTGACGGAACTCTTCCTCGATGCTTTGCTGGATCGGAGCCCGGGGATCGTCATCGAGCTGAACGTGTGCCAAGAACTCGGAGGTGCCGGAGTAACGGTGCTGTGATCGGTTGGATCGCGAGGAGAACGTACGACTACTTCCTCTACGTTGTGTCAATGCTTCCGTTTCGGTCTACGAGGGTACGTAGACAACACTCTCCCCTCTCGTTGCTATACATCACCATGATCTTGCGTGTGCGTAGGAAATTTTTTGAAATTACTACGTTCCCCAACAGTGGTATCAGAGCCTAGGTTTTATGGTTTGATGTTATTTGCACGAGTAGAACACAAGTGAGTTGTGGACGATACAAGTCATAATGCCTACCAGCATGTCATACTTTGGTTCAGCGGTATTGTTGGACGAGACGATCCGGACCAACCTTACGCGTACTCTTACGCGAGACCGGTTCCCTCGACGTGCTTTGCACATAGATGGCTTGCGGAAGACTGTCTCTCCAACTTTAGTTGAACCGAGTGTGGCTACGCCCGGTCCTTGAGAAGGTTAAAACGGAGTCTATTTGACAAACTATCGTTGTGGTTTTGATGCGTAGGTAAGATGAGTTCTTGCTTAAGCCCGTAGCAGCCACGTAAAACCTGCAACAACAAAGTAGAGGACGTCTAACTTGTTTTTGCAGGGCATGTTGTGATGTGATATGGTCAAGACATGATGCTAAATTTTATTGTATGAGATGATCATGTTTTGTAACCGAGTTATCGGCAACTGGCAGGAGCCATATGGTTGTCGCTTTATTGTATGCAATGCAATCGCGATGTAATGCTTTACTTTATTACTAAGCGGTAGTGATAGTCGTGGAAGCATAAGATTGGCGAGACGACAACGATGCTACGATGGAGATCAAGGTGTCGCGCTGGTGACGATGGTGATCATGACGGTGCTGCGGAGATGGAGATCACAAGCACAAGATGATGATGGCCATATCATATCACTTATATTGATTGCATGTGATGTTTATCTTTTATGCATCTTATCTTGCTTTGTTTGACGGTAGCATTATAAGATGATCTCTCACTAATTATCAAGAAGTGTTCTCCCTGAGTATGCACCGTTGCGAAAGTTCTTCGTGCTGAGACACCACGTGATGATCGGGTGTGATAGGCTCTACGTTCAAATACAACGGGTGCAAAACAGTTGCACACGCGGAATACTCAGGTTATACTTGACGAGCTATGCATATAAGATATGACCTCGGAACACGGAGACCGAAAGGTCGAGCGTGAATCATATAGTAGATATGATCAACATAATGATGTTCACCATTGAAACTACTCCATCTCACGTGATGATCGGACATGGTTTAGTTGATTTGGATCACGTGATCACTTAGAGGATTAGAGAGATGTCTATCTAAGTGAGAGTTCTTAAGTAATATGATTAATTGAACTTTAATTTATCATGAACTTAGTCCTGGTAGTATTAGCATATCTATGTTGTAGATCAATAGCTCGCGTTGTTGCTTCCCTGTGTTTATTTTGATATGTTCCTAGAGAAAATTGTGTTGAAAAATGTTAGTAGCAATGATGCGGATTGGATCCGTGATCTAAGGTTTATCCTCATTGCTGCACAGAAGAATTATGTCCTTGATGCACCGCTAGGTGACGGACCTATTGCAGGAGCAGATGCAGACATTATGAACGTTTTGCTAGCTCAATATGATGACTACTTAATAGTTTAGTGCACCATGCTTAACTGCTTAGAATCGGGACTTCAAAGACGTTTTGAACGTCATGGAGCATATGAGATGTTCCAGGAGTTGAAGTTAATATTTCAAGCAAATACCCGAGTTGAGAGATATGAAGTCTCCAACAAGTTCTATAGCTAAAAGATGGAGGAGAATCGCTCAACTAGTGAGCATGTGCTCAGATTGTCTGGGTACTACAATCGCTTGAATCAAGTGGGAGTTAATCTTCCAGATAAGATAGTGATTGACAGAATTCTCTAGTCACCATCACCAAGTTAGTAGAACTTCGTGATGAACTATAATATGCAAGGGATAACGGAAATTATTCCCAAGCTCTTCGCAATGCTAAAATCAGCGAAGGTAGAAATCAAAGAAAAACATCAAGTGTTGATGGTTGACAAGATCACTAGTTTCAAGAAAAGGGCAAAAGGAAAGAAGGGGAACTTCAAGAAGAACGGCAAGCAAGTTGCTGCTCAAGTGAAAAAGCCCAAATCTGGTCCTAAGCCTAAGACTAAGTGCTTCTACTGCAAAGGGACTGGTCACTGGAAGCGGAACTACCCCAAGTGATTGGCGGATAAGAAGGATGGCAAAGTGAACATAAGTATATTTGATATACATATAATTGATGTGTACTTTACTAGTGTTCATAGCAACCCCTCAGTATTTGGTACTAGTTCAAGTTGCTAAGATTAGTAACTCGAAACAGGAGTTGCAGAATGAACAAAGACTAGTTAAAGAGCAAGGTGATGATGTGTGTTGGAAGTAGTTCCAAGATTGATATGATCATCATCACACACTCCCTATACTTTCGGGATTAGTGTTGAAACTAAATAAGTGTTATTTGGTGTTTGCGTTGAGCATGAATATGATTTGATCATGTTAATTGCAATACAGTTATTCATTTAAGTTAGAGAACAATTGTTGTTCTGTTTACATGAATAAAACATTCTATGGTCATACACACCAATGAAAATAGTTCATTGGATCTCGCTCGTAGTGATACACATATTCATAATATTGAAACCAAAAGATGCGAAGTTAATAATGATAGTGCAACCTATTTATGGCACTGCCGTTTAGGTCATATTGGTGTAAAGCAAATGAAGAAACTCCATGCTGATGGGATTTTGGAACCACTTGATTATGAATCACTTGATGCTTGCGAACCATGCCTCTTGGGCAAGATGACTAAAACGCCGTTCTCCGGAACAATGGAGCAAGCAACAGATTTGTTGGAAATCATACATACTGATGTATATGGTCCGATGAATATTAAGGCTCGCGACAAGTATCATTATTTTCTAACCTTCACAGATGATTTGAGCAGATATGGGTATATCTACTTGATGAAACATAAGTCTGAAACGTTTGAAAAGTTCAAAGAATTTTAGAGTGAAGTGAAAATCATCGTGACAAGAAAATAAGGTTTCTACGATCTGATCGCGGAGACAAATATTTGAGTTACGAGTTTGGTCTTCAATTAAAACAATGTGGAATAGTTTCACAAATTCATGCCACCTGGAACACCACAGCATAATGGTGTGTCCGAACGTCATAACCGTACTTTATTTGATATAGTACAATCTATGATGTCTCTTACCGATCTACCACTATCGTTTTTGGGGTTATGCATTAAAGACAGCTGCATTCACGTTAAAAGGGGCACCATCTAAAGTCCGTTGAGACGACACAAAATAAACTGTGGTTTGGCAAGAAACCAAAGTTGTCGTTTCTTAAAGTTTGGGGTTACGATGCTTATGTGAAAAAGTTTCATCCTGATAAGCTCAAACCCAAATCGGAGAAATGTGTCTTCATAGGTACCCAAAGGAGACTGTTGGGTACACCTTCTATCACAGATCCGAAGGCAAGATATTCGTTGCTGAGAATGGATCCTTTCTAGAGAAGGAGATTCTCTCGAAAGAAGTGAGTGGGAGGAAAGTAGAAAACTTGATAAGGTAATTGTACCTTCTCCCTTATTGGAAAGTAGTTCATCACAGAAATCTGTTCTTGTGACTACTACACCAATTAGTAAGGAAGCTAATGATGATGATCATGTAACTTCAAGATCAAGTTACTACCGAATCTCGTAAGTAAACTAGAGTGAGATCCGCACCAGAGTGGTACGGTAATCCTGTTCTGGAAGTCATGTTACTAGACCATGACGAACTTGCGAACTATGAGGAAACGATGATGAGCCCAGATTCCGCGAAATGGTTAGAGGCCATAAAATCTGAGATATGATCCATGTATGAGAACAAAGTATGGACTTTGATGGATTTGCCCGATGATCGGCAAGCCAAAGAAAATGAATGGATCTCAAAGAGGAAGACGGACACTGATAGTAGTGTTACTATCTACAAAGCTAGAATTGTCGCAAAAGGTTTTCGACAAGTTCAAAGTGTTGACTACGATGAGAGTTTCTCACTCGTATCTATGCTTAAGTCTGTCCGAATCATGTTAGCAATTGCCGCATTTTATGAAATCCGGCAAAAGGATAAACAAAACTACATTCCTTAATGGATTTATTAAAGAAGAGTTGTATACGATGCAACTAGAAGGTTTTGTCGATCCTGAAGGTGTTAAACAAAATATGCAAGCTCCAGCGATCCATCTATGGACTGGTGCAAGCATCTCGGAGTTGGAATATACGCTTTGATAAGTTGATCAAAGCATATAGTTTTATACAGACTTGCGGTGAAGCCTGTATTTACAAGAAAGTGAGTGGGAGCACTACAACATTTCTGATAAGTATATGTAAATGACATATTATTGATCGGAAATAATGTAGAATTATTCTGTAAAGCATAAAGGAGTATTTGAAAGGAGTTTTTCGAAGAAGGACCTCGGTGAAGCTGCTTACATATTGAGCATCAAGATCTATAGAGATAGATCAAGACGCTTGATAAGTTTTTCAATAAGTACATACCTTGAAAAAGATTTTGAAGTAGTTCAAAATGGAACAGTCAAAGAAAGAGTTCTTGCCTGTATTACAAGGTGTGAAATTGAGTAAGACTCAAATCCCGACCACGGCAGATGATAGAAAGAGAATGAAAGTCATTTCCTATGCCTCAGCCATAGATTCTATAAAGTATGCCATGATATGTACCAGATCTATTGTATACCCTACACTGTGTTAAGCAAGGGAGTACAATAGTGATCTAGGAAGTAGATCACTGGACATCGGTCAAAATTATCCTTAGTAAAATAAGGATATATTTCTCGATTATGGATGTGACAAAAAGGTTCGTCGTAAAAGGTTACGTCGATGCAAGTTTTGACACTAATCTAGATGACTCTAAGTCTCAATCTAGATACATATTGAAAGTGGGAGCAATTAGCTAAAGTAGCTCCGTGCAGAGCATTGTAGACATAGAAAATTGCAAAATACATAATGGATCTGAATGTGGCAGACCCGTTGACTAAACTTCTCTCACAAGCAAAACATGATCACACCGTAGTACTCTTTGGGTGTTAATCACATAGCGATGTGAACTAGATTACTGAATCTAGTAAACCCTTTGGGTGTTGGTCACATATCGATGTGAACTATGGGTGTTAATCACATGGTGATGTGAACTATTGCTATTAAATCACATGGCGATGTGAACTAGATTATTGACTCTAGTGCAAGTGGGAGACTGAAGGAAATATGCCCTAGAGGCAATAATAAAGTTATTATTTATTTCCTTATATCATGATAAATGTTTATTATTCATGCTAGAATTGTATTAACTGGAAACATAATACATGTGTGAATACATAGACAAAACAGAGTGTCACTAGTATGCCTCTACTTGACTAGCTCATTAATCAAAGATGGTTATGTTTCCTAGCCATGAACAAAGAGTTGTTATTTGATTAACGAGATCACATCATTAGTTGAATGATCTGATTGACATGACCCATTCCATTAGCATAGCACCCGATCGTTTAGTATGTTGCTATTGCTTTTATCCATGACTTATACATGTTCCTTTAACTATGAGATTATGCAACTCCCATTTACCGTAGGAACACTTTGTGTGCTACCAAACGTCACAACGTAACTGGGTGATTATAAAGGTGCTCTACAGGTGTCTCCGAAGGTACATATTGGGTTGGCGTATTTCGAGATTAGGATTTGTCACTCCGATTGTCGGAGAGGTATCTCAGGGCCTTCTCGGTAATGCACATCACATAAAGCCTTGCAAGCATTTGCAACCAATGAGTTAGTTGCGAGATGATGTATTACAGAACGGGTAAAGAGACTTGCCGGTAACGAGATTGAACTAGGTATTGGATACCGACGATCGAATCTCGGGCAAGTAACATACCGATGACAAAGGGAACAACGTATGTTGTTATGCGGTCTGACCGATAAAGATCTTCGTAGAATATGTAGGAGCCAATATGGGCATCCAGGTCCCGCTGTTGGTTATTGACCGGAGACGTGTCTCGGTCATGTCTACATTGTTCTCGAACCGTAGGGTCCGCACGCTTAACGTTACGATGACAGTTATTATGAGTTTATACATTTTGATGTAGCGAAGGAGTTCGGAGTCCCGGATGTGATCACGGACGTGACGAGGAGTCTCGAAATGGTCGAGAAATAAAGAATTATATATTGGAAGCCTATGTTTGGACATCGGATGCATTCCAGGTGAAATCAGGATTTTACCGGAATACCAGGAGGGTTACCGGAACCCCCCGGGAGCATAATGGGCCAACATGGGCCTTGGAGGAGAGGTGAGAGGGCTGCCCTAGGGGCTGCGCGCCTCCCCCCTTCCCCTAGTCCTATTAGGACTAGGAGAGGTGGGCGCCCCCCTCTCTCTCTCTCTCCCCCTTGGAGAATCCTAGTCCAACTAGGATTGGGGGGGGGGGGGAATCCTACTCCCAGAGGGAGTAGGACTCTCTGGCGCACCAAGGCCTGGCCGGCCAGCCCCTCCCCCTTGGCTCCTTTATATACGGGGGCAGGGGGCACCCCAGAAACACACAAGTTGATCTACGGATCGTTCCTTAGCCGTGTGCGGTGCCCCCTTCCACCAAATTCCACCTCGATCATATCGCTGCAGTGCTTAGGCGAAGCCCTGCGCCGGTAACACATTAAGATCGTCACCACGCCGTCGTGCTGACGGAACTCTTCCTCGACGCTTTGCTGGATCGGAGCCCGGGGATCGTCATCGAGCTGAACGTGTGCCAAGAACTCGGAGGTGCCGGAGTAACGGTGCTGTGATCGGTTGGATCGCGAGGAGAACGTACGACTACTTCCTCTACATTGTGTCAACGCTTCTGTTTCGGTCTACGAGGGTACGTAGACAACACTCTCCCCTCTCGTTGCTATACATCACCATGATCTTGCGTGTGCGTAGGAAATTTTTTGAAATTACTACGTTCCCCAACAACAACATGACCGACCCGGGTTTTTAGTCGCCTTGCCTTGCTAGGCAAGTCGCCATCTGGCGGCTCACACCTCCGGGTTATAACACCATGTCCGTGTTTTGGGCCTTCAACAAGCCCGCCTTGCAAGCTGCCTCCAGTCTTCATATCTTGTCTTCTTGGGCCTACTTAGGCTTTCACTTATGAGTCGCCAATAGTGTAGCCCGGCCCCTCCTGGGCGGGTCACGCCGCTTGGTCATATCCCCAATTTTAGGCCCCAGATTGATTTGGACTTGTTCATGTCAATCTTCACCCTCTGGTTGGCGAGTCTTCATTAATTCTTCTAAAGCTTGATCTTGAACAGATCTTCATAACTCGCCATGAGAAAAGATGACGTCATGTTATTACATTAAGAAAATTCCTCATGACGTCAGAATGGATCTTTGCATTAACCATGCATTCCAAAAATAGAGGCGCCCCCTCTGTTATGATAATTATGATGCCTCCTCGATCTTCGGGCCCGCCGTTTCACTGTCCACTTTTCCCTTATAAATAGGGACGGGGTCCTGTCTTCTCACTTGTTACCCCCGTCTCCTCCTCTTGTTCTTCTTCCTCGTGTCGTTTCATCATGACCGGAGCTCCGCCGCCCAGTCGAGCTTCACCAGCAACTCCATCCAGGCCGCTGCATCAACCAGTTGGAACCAGAAATCCGCGGTGCTCATCTGCTCTTCATCAACACCATCAGGTACCCTTTTTATCCCTTCTCGGATCCACATCAGGGCACTTGAGTTCATAGAGTTCATCATCGTTCGTCCAAGTTCATCCATCCCTTGCCTAGAAGTTGTATTTCAATCCGAAAACAGAGTAGGACCAGAGCGGTAGCAGTTATAGTCCTTATTTTGCATCTTGTATAGATTTCCTTTTTCCTCAGAATCAATATGTAGTCTGCTAGTTCTTCTACTGCCGTCTGTTAGGTTTAAAGTTTATTCCCCTTTTTTTGAGCTTCTGTAGATCCGAAAACATAGTTGTAGATTGTGAAAACTGTTTATCCCATACTTAGAAAAAATTCAGCGAATGTAGATCCATGGAAAACTAACCCGCCCTTCACTTTATGGCGGCTTAATAATGAAATTTTAACCCGCCAACATGCTGCTGGCCTAGATTGTCACAACTTAACCTGATATACCTCAATCAATCTGAAAGTCGCTTTACTCTCTTGACTAGGACGGCTTATAATATCCCCATGATTCATTTGTAGTGATTATTCTGATAACCATAACCGGCTTGCTGCTGCTGAAATGTCATTGCAATCCATTAAGCGGCTTATTATCGCAATATTAACCCGCCGTACCTTTATTTCTTGGCCACAGCTTTCTAACCCGCCAATCATGATTAAGACTCCCACTTCTTGCGATTGGGTTGCTTCTAGAGTCTTCAAGCTCTACTGAATGAGTATGTAGACATGGGGTCTCACCATCCAAAGATGTCATCCACTGGCGGGTTCCACGTGTTGAAACTACTGCTCAACCAAAGGAGGGTGAAGTTGTCATTTTTGCAGATCACATTCTCCGTGGCTTTTCACCGCCCGGGTCAAAGTTCTTCCGAGATGCTCTGCACTTTTACAACTTTCACCCCCAAGACATTGGACCCAATTCCGTCTCAAATCTATGCCACTTTCAAGTATTCTGCGAAGTGTATCTTCAAGAGGAGCCCACTGTTGACCTGTTTTGAGAATACTTTTACATCAACCGCCAGACTGAGATGTTAGATGGGCCCAGTCTTGAACTTGGAGGTGTTTCTATTCAGAGCCGGAGAGATGTAACCTTTCCTTTAGCCGCACTGCCAAGCCATCCCAAAGACTGGAACTATACCTGGTTCTACTGCAGAGACACCTCCCCAGTTGGAGAGAACCCCCTGCCGGGTTACCGCCCTACCGGCTCACCACCAACGGTGTGCTTCCAGGTCGATTGACTGCCGTAGAACGCGGTCAATATGCCTCTACTTTTTCAAAGATAAGGGCGTTGATCGCCAACGGCCTAACTGGAATTGATCTGGTCCGCTGCTGGGTCGCCTATAGGATTTTACCACTGAGCCGACGCGGCGGCTTAATATACCAATATACCGGCGATATGAGAGGCCCACAACGTTTCAACCAAACACGGCCGACTGATAAAAATATCAATGACACAGTTAAGTCGCTGCTTGGGGAGTCACTGGAAAACTACAACAAAGAGGGTCCGAACCTTTTCTGCGCTCTTAACCCGGCTCCCTCTGTAAGTATTTGAAACTTCATCTTGTTTATCTATCTCTTGTGCTTCATATGCTTTGAACCATTACTTGTATTCGTATGGATACATGCTGACTCTCCTTTCTGGAGGAAGAAGGTAAATACTGCCCAACCTACCAAGAAGACTAGGGCAGCTAAGAGCATCTCCAGTCGCGCCCCCAACAGGCCCTCCCCAGGCATTTTTCCGCGCTGGCGCCCAAAAATCGGCCCAGTTGCGCCCCCAGCAGCCCGTTTTTTGCCGGTTTGGGCCGAAACTGGCGCCCGGCGAGCGGTTTTGGTGCGAAAGAGCCGCGGGACTACCGAGTCAGCGACGTATGCCTTTTCTTCCCCAGAACGCCTCGATTTCCCGTGGGGAATCAATGTCAAGGCAGCCGCTGGTCAGCCTTGCCATTGGTCCTCACGGGCGGCGCATCACGGACGGCGCAGTGACGCCTCCCCTCCCGCCACGCGTACACATGGAGCGGGGCTATAAAACCAGCGGATCCTCGTCACCACTGGCCACACCAGCCTGAGCCCAAACCAGCCGCCGAGCTCTGCCTATCTCCCCTTTCCTCCCCTTCCCTTCCCTCTCAGCGATGACCGAATGCTTCCCCGATGACGCGGCGGCCAACGTCTTCAGCCGCCCCTTGCTCCACGAGTGGGAGGCGTACCTCCTCTACGAGGCCAACATCCCGGTGTCTCCGAACATGCGTGCCGGTCCGACGAGCTGGAGGCTCAGCAACGGGGGCGTCCCCATCCCCCCGGTGCCCGACGTCGACGCTCGCCCTGACATCTTCGCCAGCGAGGTCGACCGCGTGCGGGCGTCCTTGACTGAGGAGCAGCGCACCCTCCCCTAGTACGCCGCCAACAACCATGCGTCATGGGCGGCATACTTCCAGCGCCGGCAGGCGCAGCGGCTAGCGTCCACCAATGGGGCGCGGGTGGTCGGCGGCATCACGAACAGCGATGGGCGCCGCGTGTGGTGGGGCGCCCTCGGCCGGACACTTCACAAGGTGCTGGCATACCTCGAGGGTGGCAATAACCCGCCGCTGGCATACCCTGCCGCTGCAGCCCCCCCCCCCCCCCCCCCGCAGGAGCGCCGGGCAATTGGCGCCCAAGAGGTTCGGCTCCTCCTCGTCTTCCTCCTCTCAGTCCTCCTCCCGCTCCTCCTCCCATTCCACCTGTTCAGCGTCAAGGCCGAGCCCGCAGCACCGGCATTGTCATCAATGAGGGTGGCAGGCGCGCCTCCTCCTCGGCTCCTCCGCGCTACGTCAAGCCAAAGAAGGAGCCGGGGTTCGCTGCCGTCAAGACGTAGCCGGGGCTCCCCGTCGTGAAGACGGAGCCCGGGCTCGCCGGCGGTGTCAAGAAGGAGGAGCTCGACGATGCAGCGGCCCTCAAATGGGCGCGTGAAGACTGGGCACGCACGGAGCTGGAGCGCTAGCGCCTCGCCTACGAGTGGTTCGAAGCTCGGGGCCGTGGCCGGGACGAGGGAGGCATCATCGTCCTTGATGACAGCGACAGCGACGATGACGACGCGCCGCCGCCACCGGTCCGCCAAGGCGACACTGGGTAGGGGTCCAGCAGGGGCGGCCACATCAAGAAGGAGAAGGCCGCCGCCGATGACGAGGATGGCGGCGACGTCGGCGACTTTGCCGCTCTCAGCGACTTCTTCGCCCCTTAGTTGTTTTTTTAAATATCTTATATAATGTCGAACATGTCGAATATATGTCAAGTTTGCCGAACTTTAGCCGAACGTTTTGTCCAATTTGCCGAACTTTGCCGAATTCCGTTTTTCTAAAAAAACGCGTCTGGGGGCGACCCTGGGGCGAGCGGCTGGGAACCCGCTCACCCCCACGCCGATTTTACCGCCAGCTCGCACCCAGGCGGTGATTTTAAGCGCCCCTTGGGGGGCCAACAGCTGGAGATTCTCTAAGTCTCGTGGCATGAGTCGCCGCAAGAAAGCAACAACACAAGAGCTCTTTGAGCTAGATGAGTCGAAGGTAGAACTTGACTCCCTTGGCCTTTTCTTTATGGAACTTATTGTTGTTGATTCCTCTCAGAACAAAGTGGAGACAAGCCATGCCGATGCAATAGAGGTAATTCCTGTCTCCTCCGACTCAGAACCTTTGCCAAGAAAGAAAACACGACGGGTCATCTGAAAAGTAAGATTTTCTCACCTTATTGCTCATTTGGACCCCAAATTTCTTTTGAGGATGCAGCAGCATGAATCCAAGCGCTTGACCTAGAGCGGTGGCTCTGAAGATCTTATGGCCGGCTTATCCAACACACCGGCTCCTTGCAAGCATCGCAATGAGGTGTCTCATAGTCCGACTCTATCCCTTCCAAAGGCCGGTCTCATGCGTCAGCCTCTGACTCCTTCTGATTCCAACTATCAGGGAACACCACCATCATCTGGAGACTCAAGTGGAACCCAAATGCCTGCCTTCATTGTTGCCCATGGGTAAGTATTTTCATTTGTTGATAAAGGGCTTGTTGTAATATACTCATAAGCTGTGCTATTTTTGTCATAGGGCCAAAGCCAAGACTGGCAAGAAGCAGAAGGTGGGCGACTCTTCCAAAGCCCCTGAAGTTTCTGAGCCGGAGAAGCCAACGGAAATCGCTGAGGCCCCCATTCAAGACCCCGAAGATCCTATCAATGACCCGCCATCGCAAACTGATGCTGCAGTCTTTGAACCAATAGACATTGAGATTAACCCGGCTTCCCATCAAGACCCGCCAAGTCCTAAGCCGCCCACTCCTGCCAAGTCCACTGACAAGAGCCCTACCGCTGCTGATGCTGACGACTTCACCATTACCGGGTCAGCCTTTAAGGTGCCCGAGGTCTCCAGAGTCCTAGCCAAGCACTCGGCTAAGGAAGGAATGCCTTCGCTGGATAAAGGCAGGGCTAAGTTGGATTTGGAAGACTATTCCTCTTTTAGTGCAAGCGAAATCCACACAGGCTACTTCAGCCGCCTCCATACCAGCCGTGACATGGAGGCCAGCTTAGTGAATCTGATGAAGCAGAGATACGAGGTATGTTTTTAACCCCTTTCGACCTTAATATATATGCATACCTATATAGCCACCAAGTCTTAAGTATAGGAAAACATTGAGTATGCTTGAGACTTCATTGAAACTTCCAAAAGTAGCCCCTAAGGGCCGGCTTGTCTTGAAAAGATGAGCCCGGTCTTTAAATCATTGTTAAGAGCCAAACATGTAGCCCCCAAGGGCCGACTTATCTGAATAAGATGAGTAGGGTCTTATAATCATTGCTAAGAACCAAATCTGTAGCCCCCAAGGCCCGGCTTATCTGAATAATATGAGTCGGGTCTTATAGATTGAAATGACCTACATTAGCCCCCAAGTGCCAAGTGTATTGCTTACAATGTGCTTGGGACTTGAATATCATTGTTGACTATGAACTGAACCATCTTAACATTGTGTGTTACCCTTTGCAGGAAGCGTTGAGTGTGGGCAAGTCAAATATCACCTAATTGAAGAAAAGTCTGGAGACCCAGCAAAGTGAGTGCATCAAGGCCGAACTAAGCCTGAAATCATCATTAGAGGATAATGAATAAATCAAGCGACATTTGATGAAGAGAAAGCCGCTTTGGAACTGAGAAGGCTAATCTGCTGAAGAGAGCATAAGATGCCGAGGCTCAGCTTCAGCCGGTGACTGAACAGTTATTCGGCTTAAAGCAACATATCTCTCACATGACAGCCACCATCTTTGGTAAGTGTAATATGCAACTCGCCATCTGTTGCCAAATTATCTAACTCGCCCAGTGATTCACAATATATATAATCTCTAACCCGCCTGGTGACTCTTGTGCAAAAAATGTAACAGGCCCCAGAAACGCCAGTCTTGGTCAAAATATGCTATTAAAGTTGAAGGTGACCTAGTCATTGACTGAACAACTATATGATGGAACTTTGCACAGCCTTGTGGACTTATCAGGTGGCAAAAAACCTCCAACCCTCATCAAGACTGTGCTGGATCATCTTTCAACGGTGTCGGCTCAAGTTTAAGAGGTTAAATTATCAGCCACCCACGCAGGAGCCATTGTTGCTCTAAGTCGGGCCAAAGCTTGGCAATCAGAACTAGACCCAGAAGAAATGGCTACGGAGTGTCCAGAGTTCAAAGATGATGGGCAGTCTTTGAAGAGGAAGACTTCAATAGATGTGACAGAGAGATGCGGCCCTTGGCGTGTAAGCTTACAAAGGAGCTGGATCTGAACAAGTACCAGCCGGCTTACGATGACAACAATGCTAAGATTAAGCCGCCATCACATGATGTTATAGACCTTATTCCGCCAAGGCATAAACATGCTTTCGCCCCTGATCTTGATCCTTCTATTATGCTTAACGATGAAGCCACATTTGAGGCTTTAACCGACATCGACTAGACCTTGGCCAATCTCCAGATGGCCCTCGACGAAGAGCAGGCACGGGGTGACCCAGAGGCCTCTACCTCAAGGCGCCAAGATGACAATAACCCGCCAGGCGAGAACTCGGACGGAACTGATGCCGGCTCAAAGTAGTAATGTGACGCCAGAAACACTTGATCGAAAACTTTTGGGCTCAGCTGTAGCCTTGAAATAGGTAGCTGAAAAAACAATTACCGGCTCTGTCATGCCTTCGTGCATGCTTTTCCAACTATGCTTTAATAGTGCAATCTCTTTGCTTATGTCGTATATTTAACCTTCCAACTTTGCCAAAGTGTTTGGAAAGCTTGATATATGACCTGTAAAAGGCCCAACAGTGTCTTGTACTGGCGACTTATAGCCACAATCCAGGGCGAAACAGAAACAGAAAGTATGCATAACTCAAATATTTGTTAAGCCAGCTTATAAGGCATGACCAAAATAGATTGGTTTTTGAAAAACCTCAATTTTTGCTTCAAAGAAGCTTGGCATAAAAGCCTGTAACCCTGTAAGCCTGCTCTCACGTGACATAAGCCACCGTTTTAACCTTGACGAGTCCAAGGTCTTTTAAAGATGAACTGTCAAGAGTACGGCGGGTCACCTGGCAGAGTAGCAAGTTGCAAACAGGCAGGTTTAACCCAGTCATGGCATGAAAGCTGGTCAAAATGGGTTATAAAGCTATACTCATTGAGTAGGAAGCCCCCAAACGACCCATAACATGGCATAAAATCCGATCAAGAGGGTTATACGCTATGCTCATAGAGCAGGAAGCCCCCAAGTGACCTATAACATTGCATAAAAGTCGATCAAGAGGGTTATATGCTATGCTCATAGAGCAGGAAGCCCCCAAGTGACCTATAGCATGGCATAAAAGCCGATCAAGAGGGTTATACGCTATGCTCATAGAGCAGGAAGCCCCCAAGTGACCTATAACATGGCATAAAAGTCGATCAAGAGGGTTATACGCTATGCTCAAAGAGCAGGAAGCCCCCAAATGACCTTATGACAAATCAGCAATGACTCTTGCTCAGAAAATTTGAGATGAAACGACAGAGGCCCCAAATTTTGGGGATGCCGGTTTTATTATATTGATCATAAAAAAGGTATGTACATCAATGAAGGTATATACAATGATGAAAACCCATAACTCAAGTGTAGTAAGGCCGAATATGAGCAATGTTCCACGACCTGTTGGTCTCCTACTCAGAGGTGTGTGATTTCTTGTGCTCACATATATCAAAGAGATAATAAGAGCCATTGTTGAGATTCTTAGTGACCACAAAAGGCCCTTCCCTAGGTGGGGATAGCTTATGCATATCTATTTGATCTTGAATCAGTCGGAGCACTATGTCGCCCTCTTGAAACGCCTGATTCTTGACTCTGCAGCTATGATAGCGATGCAGGTCTTGTTGATAAATCGTCGATCGGGCTGCTGCAAGATCACGCTCCTGATCCAAAGTATCAAGTGCGTTCTGACGTGATGTCTCATTATCAGCTTCAATGTAAGCCGCCACTCTGGGCGAGTCATGACGGATATCGCTGGGGAGAACCACCTCTGTGCCATAAACCATGAAGAAAGGTGTATATCATGTTGATCTATTGGGGGTGGTTCTGATACTCCAAAGCACTAAAGGAAGCTCTTCCACCCAACAACCTGGTGTTCGCTCCAAAGGAACCATAAGCCGGGGCTTAATGCCTCTCAAATTTCTTGGTTAGCCCGTTCTGCTTGACCATTAGACTGTGGATGAGCCACTAAGGAAACATCAAGATGGATATGCTCTCTTTGACAGAACTCCTTCATAGCACCCTTGGACAGATTAGTGCCGTTATCAATGATAATACTATGAGGATAACCAAAACGGAAGATCAACTTTTTAACAAACTTAACTCCAGTCGCCACATCACACTTGCTAACTGGCTCTGCCTCAACCCACTTGGTAAACTTGTCAACCGCCACTAGAGGGTCTTCTTATCCTTAGACCTCTTGAATGGTCCAACCATATCAAGCCCCCAGACTGCAAACGACCAAGTTATTGGAATCATCCGCAATTCCTGAGTCGGCACATGAGCTCATCTGGAAAATTTCTGACAACCATCACACTTGCTAACAATATCATCTGCATCAGCATGAGCTGTTAACCAATAAAACCCATGATGAAAAGCTTTAGCCATCAAATATTTTGAACCAGCATGATGACCACAATCGCCTTCATGAATCTCTCGTAAAATTTCATAGCCCTCTTCAAGAGAAACATAGCGTTGGAGCACGCCTGTCACACTACATCGGTGTAACTCGCCGTTGATGATAGTCATAGACTTAGATCTCCTGATGATCTAATGTGCTGAAGTTTCATCCTCAGGTAACTCGCCCCGAGTCATATAAGCCAGATAGGGCAATGTCCAGTCAGGAATAGCATGAAGAGCCGCCACCAGCTGTGCCTCCGGGTCAGGGAGAACAAGATCTTCTTCAGAAGGTAACTTGACCGAAGGATTGTGTAACAAATTGAGGAATATATTAGGGGGCACCGGCTTACATTGAGACCCAAGCCGGGATAATGCATCAACTGCTTTGTTTTTTTGTCGATCAAGGTGATCCACCTGATAACCCTTAAAGTCACCAGCAATATTATCAATCGCTCGGCGATAAGCTGCCATGAGCGGGTCTTTAGAGGTCCACTTGCCTGAAACTTGCTGAGCCACGAGGTCTGAGTCGCCTAGGCACCTGACCCGTCTTAAATTCATCTCCTTAGCCATGCGAAGCCCATGTAGTAAAGCCTCATAGTTAGCTGCATTGTTAGTATAAGGAAACATGAGCCTTAAAACATAACAAAATTTGTCACCTCAAGGGGAAGTCAAAATAATTCCAGCCCCTGAGCCCTCTAGCTACTTTGACCCATCAAAGTGGTTTGTCCAGTATGTGTTGTCAGGATTCTCCTACGGGGTGTGCAGCTTCTTCCAATCATTGATAAAATCCACCAAGGCTTGAGACTTGATGGCTGTTCTTGGCACATACTTCAAATTATGAGGTCCAAGCTCAATTGCCGACTTAGCAACCCGGCCCGTGGCTTCTCTGTTTTGAATAATATCTCCTACAGGAGCAGAACTGACCACAGTAGTAGGATGACCAAGAAAATAATGCTTTAGCTTGCGGCTCGCCATGAACACCCCAAACACCAATTTCTGCCAATGTGGATATCGTTGTTTGGACTCAGTTAACACCTCACTGACATAATAAGCCGGCTGTTGAACTGGGTAATCCTTACCCGCCTCCTTGCACTCCACGACAACTGCTACACTGATTGTTTTATTATTAGCCGCCACGTATAGGAGCAAAGGCTCTTTGTCGATAGGAGTAGCTCGGACAGGCAGCTCTGCTAATTGTTTCTTGAGATCCTCGAATGCTTGATCAACACCTTTAGTCCAGACAAAGTGGTATGTCTTCTTCATCATCTGATATAGAGGAATTGCCTTCTCACCCAGGCGACTTATAAACCGGCCCAACACCGCAATACGACCCGCTAGACGCTAAACGACATTGACACACGCCGGCTTAGAAAGCGAAGTGATAGCCTTTATCTTCTCTGGGTTAGCTTCAATGCCCCGTTCTGAGACCAGAAATCCCAACAGTTTACCTGCAAGCACACCAAAGACACACTTGGGGTGGGTTAAGCATCATTTTGTAGACCCAGAGATTGTCAGAAGTTTCTTTCAGATCATCCAGGAGAGTCTCCTTCTTCCTGGACTTAACCACAATATCATCTACATAAGCATGAACATTGCGCCCAATCTGACTGTGAAAGCAATTTTGAACACAGCGTTGATAACTCGCCTGAGCACTTTTGAGTCCAAAAGGCATAGAAACATAGTAGAAAGATCCAAAAAGTGTGATGAAAGCCATTTCTCTTGGTCTTTAACTGCCATTTTGATCTGATGATAACCAGAATAAGCATCCAGGAAGCATAAACTCTCACAACCCACTGTTGCATCAATGATCTAGTCAATACGGGGGAGAGCAAACGGATCGGCTGGACAAGCTTTGTTGAGATCTGTGTAGTCAACACACATACGCCATGTGCCGTTCTTCTTGAGTACAAGCACAGGGTTAGCCAACCACTCAGGGTGAAAAACTTCGACGATAAACCCAGCCGCTAAGAGCTGGGCTACCTCTTCTCCAATGGCCTTATGTCTCTCTTCATTGAAATGATGGAGAAACTGTTTGACCGGCTTAAACATAGGATCCATATTAAGAGTGTGCTCAGCTAATTCTCTCGGTACACTCGGCATGTCAGAAGGTTTCCATGCAAAGATTTCCCGGTTCTCACGGATGAACTCGATGAGCACGCTTTCCTATTATGGATCATATTAGGCCCCATAGTAAACTACTTAAATGAGTCGCCAGGAACAAATTCAACTTGCTTTGTATCATCAGCTGACTTAAGTTTCAACAAAGGGTCATTCTCGGTAGTGGGCTTCTTCAGAGGGGTCATATCAGTCGGGTCAACATTATCCTTATAAAATTTT